>OX589604.1:17380495-19780495 GCA_951329385.1 Polia nebulosa
ATAACAGCAGTGACAGTAATAGTTTTTTCTCTCTTACAAGCAACGATGACAGTTTTGTCAGTGTTCCGTCTCTTGCAGAAAGTCTTACAGCGCAGTTTTCTGATGTTCCTAAGAATTTTAACGTGATTCATATCAACGCCCAAAGTATTCCGGCTCATTTCCACGATATGCTGGCAAGCTTTGACTGTAAAAATATTCATGCTATTCTTATTTCCGAGTCATGGCTTAAACCTTGTCTCCCTTCTATTAGTTACTCTCTTCCCGGTTTTGTTCTGATAAGAAACGACCGGACGGTTGGTGTTGGTGGTGGTGTTGCCATATATCTCCGTGCTCATATTCCCTTCTCTGTTATCAATGTGTCAGCGCAGCCACCGCCATCTAATGCGGGTGAACACCTTTTCCTTGAAGTCGAACTACATCATACGAAATTACTTCTTGGTGTCTATTACTGTCCCTCTTTACGTATCAATTTCTTTTCATCGTTTGAAAAACTCTTAGAAATCCTGATCCCTTCTTACAGTCATAGTATAATCATGGGTGATTTTAATACTTGTCTCCTAAAAAAAGATCATCGCTCTTCTTCTCTGACTAATGTTTCCGCTTCTAGTAATCTTTCCATTCTTCCACTAAGTGCCACTCACCATTTCCCAAACTCTACTCCTTCGCTGCTTGACTTGATTTTTGTCTCCTCTTCTGATCGCGTCGCTAAGCATGGTCAATGCTCAGCCGATGCCTTTTCCTATCACGATCTGATTTTTCTTTCTTACAAAATTCGCCCGCCTAGGGCTAAGGCCAAAACTCTCATGCAACGCAATTTTGGTGGTATGAACGTTGACAGTCTCTGCGAGGATGCCAGCAACATAAATTGGTCTCCTCTGTTGGCCTCTGCGTCAGTCGACGAGAAAGTTGATATCTTTACAGCTAAACTTTACACAACTTAACTAACACTACTTAACTTTCTCACTTTTTAACTTTACTTTGCTGTTTTATCTGTGTACTTCGTAATTGGCGTATTGTTTTGAATTATCCAATTTATGTTCACTTATTGTCAGCTGTGAAGCTACCTTCTATAAATAAATAAATAATAAATAAATAAATAAACTTGTCGAGCTTTATGATCGTCACGCACCTGTTCGAGCTGTTAAAGTTAGACATTTGCCGGCGCCGTGGCTGACAGATGAGATTAAAAAGTTAATGAACAAAAAAGTGGCGGCGAAGTCTAAATTGAAGCGTCGGCCTACAGATGCTAATAGGGACAGATATGCTTCAATTCGCAATCACTGTAATAAGGTGTGTAGGAATGCTAATCGCCAATACATTCATAGCTCCGTCCAAAATGGGGACGCATCCAAAGTCTGGAATTTTCTAAGATCATTGGGGGTCGGCAAAACTCGACAAGAGTCAATCCCTAAAGATTTAGATATCGATGCAATGAATAATCAATTCACAACTTCTTCCAATTTCGATAGGACATTGAAATTGAATACATTGAATTATCTTTCATCTCTTCCGACTCCCAGTTATTCTCCATTTGTTTTTAGCCAATTTTCCGCTAGTGATGTTAAGAAGAGCATACTAGCGATTACTTCCAATGCAGTAGGAAGTGACTGTAGGTTTTGCAAAAAACTTAGTTTAGGCACCAGTCTTCCACAAATTAATTATAAAATTGTGTCTGTAGACTATTTAATTACTATCTCTGTAATTTGTGGTAAGAAATAAATAAATTATTATTATTATTATTTCGTATATTTATTTTTACACATATTATTTACATTTTTAAATATTTTTAAAAGAAAACATATAAAAAAACATTTAAAAATATAAAAAATAGTAGTCCACCGGCATCGGGAGCAGGGTCCAAGCTACCGGTGGTTAGGGCTCCAGAGACAGGAACTTCCTCACAATGCGAGCCGTATCAAGGAGTACTGCCTTCTGAATCAGGCCCTTGATCCAACCGCGCAACGACAGCTTCGACAGGTGGTCGTCGAAGCTTTTAGCCATCAGGCCATTGGCGGTAACGACTATCGGCACAATGACAGCCGAGTCCACATTCCACATATCGACAACCTCGTGTGCCAAGTCAAGATATTTAATTTGTTTCTCTTTCTCAGCTTTCACAAGGTTCTCGTCATGTGGGATGGTGACATCGATTATCATTGTGCGGCGCGCTAATCGGTCTATCACCACTATATCCGGCTTATTGGCAACAATAGTCCTGTCAGTGATGATAGACCGATCCCAGTACAACGTGACATGGTCATTTTCGAGAACTGGGTCGGGCACATACTTGTAATACGGCACCTCAGAATCCACAAGTTTGTATTTTAAAGCAAGCTGCTGATGAATAATCCTGGCCACTTGGTTATGCCTGTGCAAATACTCGCTGTTAGCAAGACGAGAACAACCAGAGATAATATGTCTGATGGACTCACCCAGACGGTGGCATGCCCGACACACGTCAACCGTCCCGTCCTTCATGATATGCCTCCGGTAGTTATTCGTCAAGATAACTTCGTCCATAATCGCACAGACAAAGCCTTCAGTTTCCCCGAAGAGGTCACTGAAACGTAGCCAGGCCACGGACGCCAAGAAATCTACATCAGGCCCATGAAGGGCCCGATAAAAGCGCCCGTGAAGCTCCTTGCTTTTCCATACCTCCTTGCGGTCATTAGTAGTGAGTATTACAGGTTTGCGCCAGTTCTCTTTAGCCATGGACAACGGGGTGAGTCCCTTGTCCACTGCGACCACATCGCGGTGCATACCCACGTCGGTTTCAAGAAAATATTCTCTGAGGCTGCACACCTCGCGGTTGTGGAGAGTTTTCGCATTTAAAAAACCTCGACCTCCACATTTCCGCGGGATGTACAGTCTCATCACCGATGATCGTGGGTGATGCATCCGGTTTGCGGTCATCAGCGTACGGACCCTCCTATCCAGGGCGTCTAGCTCGGTCTGAGTCTATTTGAGTATGCCGAAAGAGTACATCAAAACCGGCATGACCCAACCGTTGAAGGCGCGCACCTTATTTCCGCCTGACAAAAGGCTATTAAATAGCTTTTTCAGGCGGCCAAAGAAGCGCTCCTTCAGCGATTGCTTCATGTCAGTAACGTTAATGCCTAACGCTTCCGACATACCCAAATATTTGTATGTTTCGGTCGAGGAGAGGGATCTAAGGTTTATGGAATCCGAGAGTTGAATCCCTTCGGATTCCATAATCCCTCCTCTCTTTACATGCATGACTGCACATTTGTCCACACCAAATTCCATCCTGATCGCGCTACTGAAAGTTTCAGTTACCTTCAGTAACTCCATCAGTCGCAAATTGTTGGGGGCAAAGAGTTTCAGATCATCCATGTAAAGAAGGTGAGATATGGCCTGACCACCTCTTCTCAACCGATAGCCCAGGCCTGAATCCTCCAGCAATGTGCTTAGAGGATTCAGGGCTAAGCAGAACCAAAGTGGACTCAAACTGTCGCCCTGAAATATTCCCCGTTTAATCCATATAGGTTCATCACTCCCCTGGATTGGTCGACATCCTGGATAGCGAAGGACTGTCTTCCATTGCCCCATACATGACCCAAGGAAGGTGCGAAGAGTTGCATCTATTTTGTACAACTCTAGCACCCTCATGAGCCATGTATGTGGAACAGAGTCGTAGGCCTTCTTATAATCTATCCAGCATGTCGACAAATCCTTGTGGGATCGACGAACCTGCTGGCTTATGGCCATGTCTATGAGGAGTAGCTCCTTAGTACCGCGGGACCCGTTCCTACATCCATTCTGAGAGGCAGACATAATTGAATTATTCTCAATGTGCAGATTAATTTTTGCTCTCAGGATGGATGTAAGAAGTTTATAGACCGTTGACAAACATGTAATCGGCCTATAATTCTTGGGTTCCGCGGGACTACCTGTCTTATGGAGCAGGTGGGTGACACCGGTTGTTAGAAACTGAGGCAGCGACCCAGACTCTAAGGATGACTGGAATTGAGATGCCAGGAGCGCGTGTGAGCTGCTATACCATTTCAGCCAAAAGTTGTGCAGTCCGTCTGGTCCCGGAGATTTCCAGTTCGGTAACGGACGAACCGCTTTGGCTACATCTGATGGATTAATGGTGATTTTATCCATTTCTGGTATAGCGTCACACGCGCGCTCGACATCACGCATCCAACCACCCTCAGTATGACAGACGGGCACCGACCAAATGCTGCGCCAGAATGTACTCGTGGTAACATCATCCGGACGGCACCCGTCAGTCACATTTTGTTCAGGTCGCTCCCAAGCTCTATATACCCACCTCTCATCGCTCTGGAACATGCGATTCTGCGAGTACCGGTCAACTCGCCGCTTATACCGCCGAATACGGTTTGCCCATGCACAAACTTTCTGCTTCAGGAAGTCGATGCGCTCTGTGACTCGGGACATGTATTCTCGAGGACTAATTTCAGTCCCCGAAAATGCCCGCCTCACAAAGCGCATCACACGTGGTCGTGTATTGCCCTCCCTGAAGCAGAGTAGTTTGCCGATGAGTACCCTGGCCCCATCGATACGCCTCTCGATCCTGCATTGCCAGGCTGGTGCAACAGGCTTTGGCCGAATAGCTCCTTCACCATTCGGAAACTTCACGTTGGCCAAACGACATGCTGCAACAGCCCCGCAATACAAGATTGAGTGCGTATCAACGAGGTTCTCGCTGCTATCAAAGATGTTTTTAAGCAGCGAGTCCAAAGCACACACCAACGCCCTATTTTTTTTGTGCATGGGTAACCGTGGTAAACGGGGTCTAAGTTCGGTCGGAGTGGATCTATAATCGCGAAGCGCATCCTCCAGAGCGCTCCTCAGTCGATCGTTGCACTGGCTACTTACCGTGACAACCCTATCATTTCCCTCATCACTTACGTTAATGGCCCGCGCTGGGGTTGCGCCCCTAGCGGGCTCTTGTACCGCGGTCTGTGTCGGGGTCGAGATGATAGGGTTGTTCAGTACCTCTGAGCGCAGCCTATCAAGTGCAGCATCGTCCAATTTGTGGTTACGTTGGATGACCCGCACCTGATCCGACAATCGTTGTGCCGAGACGTTGACGGTTGGTTCCAGGTCCTGGAACAGAGATAGCATCCTGACACGGTACGCAGTGAGGTTAGTTCCCCCCTCTGTAGACCCATAATATGCGCGCATGACGTTCTCGTTCATGGACTGAGTCCATTTCATGCGCTGCACACAACCATCGGTAGCGGGGACCCTGCTCGGGGTCGGTTGGCCCCTAAGTCCCAAGCTGTTCGGTGGCCGGCCTCTCCCCTGCCGACGTACAGGTGTTGGCGACGTCGGCGGGGAGAAATACTCGTCGCTTGAGCTCGACGCGGCTGCAGCCGCCGGTAACACTGGTGATCCAAGATCCGGCGGCGGCGAGGCGGAGCTGAGCGGCGAGTCCGGGGGTGAAAGGCGTGCGCGACGGGCAGCTGCTCTGGTCAACATTTTATTTATTTCATTCCATTTTCATTGTTGTTTTCCTGTAAGCATAGTACGTCGTCGTTGACAGACGTCATTCTGTGATTTCTTGATTTTAATTTTCTTCTTTTTTGTTTAGGTACTTTATTTGTTTGGTTTTCTTGTAATTTTTCAGTTTAGGCTTCCTGTATGGTAATATTAAGTCCGAAATTGGGTAAAAAATGGGTTTTTACGATTATAAATGGAATAGAAAAAATATGACTTGTGTTGCCAGTGGGTTGCCAGGTTATTTAATTATTATTATTATTATTACTGTATCAGCCGTAAAATGTTGATCCCAGTGCTAGACGTAATCCTTCCCGTCATTTGCCACATCCTCAACTTTTCTATATCAAGCAGTGTCTTTCCATGTTCATGGAAAGATGCTCAAATTATTCCTTTACCAAAAAAGTCCAACCCCACATCCTTTTCTGAATACCGTCCAATATCCGTCTTACCTTTCCTGTCCAAAGTTCTAGAACGGTTAGTCCATAACCAAATTAGTACTTTCCTATCCAAAAATAATCTTCTCAACCCCTTCCAATCCGGCTTCCGTCCTGGTCACAGCACTACCACAGCGCTTCTCAATATTACGGATGATATTAGGTCAGCCATGGAAAACAGTAATCTGACGGTCTTGGCATTGCTCGATTTCAGTAATGCTTTTAATACTGTTGATTTCGATGTTTTGCTTGGCATTTTATGCTCTCTTAATATAACTCCATCGGTGATTGACTGGTTTCGTTGTTACCTGTTCGGTCGCCGGCAACGTATTTGCATCGGAGAGACCTCGTCTTCCTGGTGTAGTACCTCAGCCGGTGTACCACAGGGTGGCGTACTATCCCCTTTACTTTTCGCAGTTTTTATAAACTCAATCTCCCATGATCTAAGTTCTTCCTACCATCTTTATGCAGACGATTTACAAATTTACTCGCAAGCTCCGCTTGGAAATCTTTCTGAGGCAATCGTCACCATAAATCGTGATCTGGCCCGCATATGCGACTGGAGC
The DNA here is from genome assembly GCA_951329385.1 of Polia nebulosa. Lineage (NCBI taxonomy): Eukaryota > Metazoa > Arthropoda > Insecta > Lepidoptera > Noctuidae > Polia > Polia nebulosa. The sequence continues at coordinate 17,386,989 of OX589604.1, forward strand.
AAAAGATTTGGACTCATGGTCAACCCCATAAAGACTCAGGTCGTTGTAGTTGGCAGTCCTAGGATGGTTTCAAGGATTGACTGGACGAGTTTCCCCCAAGTTTTTTTCGATAACTCTGTTATTCCCTTCTCTGAAAAAGTTAAAGACTTGGGGATATTCATTGACAAGACCTTCTCTTGGACTGCCCAACTGCAGGAAGTTAGCCGCAAGCTGTTTGCATCTGCTGCATCATTGAGGAGACTGCGTAATTTTCTTCCGACTGCCACCAAGATTGCGCTTGCACAATCGCTTCTTCTGCCCATCCTTGATTATGCTGCTGCCAGCTATCTTGGCGTTACTCAAGAACAACTCGATAAACTTGAGCGGCTTCAAAATTTTTGTATAAGGTTCATATTCGGTTTACGAAAGTATGACCATGTTTCCGAATTCCGTATGAAGCTCAAGTGGTTGCCAATTCGCCTTCGCCGGAACGCCCACATTCTTTTCCTTTTGTATAACATACTCTTTTCCCCTTTCACCCCTCTTTACCTCAAAAATCGTTTTCAGTTTCTTTGTGATTCCCACACGAAATGTCTCAGGTCATCAGATAACTTACGACTGAAAATGCCAATGCATTCCACGACTTTCTTGGATAAATCCTTTGCTGTCCAAGCTGCTCGTCTGTGGAATGCATTGCCTGACGCAATAAAACGCGCTCAATCGTTGCCTGTGTTTAAAAGGCTGGTAAAGGAACACTACCTGTCACTGTGATTATCGTTGGTCGTCATTTATTTTTACTTTATATGTGTATATATATTAAATTTGTGTATATATTATTCAGCATATGTATGTATATGTGTATCTGTTGTATTGTATTGAATATTGTATTGTCACACCAATGACAGCCCCATATCTTGTCCAGGCAATTACTCTCCATTCTAGGTTGCCTGGAAGAGATCGCGGCAAGCGATAAGGCCGCCATTTGTATTTGCTTTAGTTTTTAAGTTTCTTTACCTAAGTATCATGCATGGTGTACAATAAAGAATATAATAAATAAAATAAATAAATAAATCATTGTGCGGTGCGCTAATCGGTCTATCACCACTATATCAGGCTTATTGGCAACAATAGTCCTGTCAGTGATGATAGACCGATCCCAGTACAACGTGACATGGTCATTTTCGAGAACTGGGTCGGGCGCATACTTGTAATACGGTACCTCAGAATCCACAAGTTTATATTTTAAAGCAAGTTGCTGGTGAATAATCCTGGCCACTTGGTTATGCCTGTGCAAATACTCGCTGTTAGCAAGACGAGAAAAACCAGAGATAATATGTCTGATGGACTCACCCGGACGGTGGCATGCCCGACACACGTCAACCGTCCCGTCCTTCATGATATGCCTTCGGTAGTTATTCGTCAAGATAACTTCGTCCATAATCGCACAGACAAAGCCTTCAGTTTCCCTGAAGAGGTCACTGAAACGTGGCCAGGCTACGGACGCCAAGAAATCTACATCAGGCCCATGAAGAGCCCGATAAAAGCGCCCGTGAAGCTCCTTGCCTTTCCATACCTCCTTGCGGTCATCAGTAGCGAGTATTACAGGTTTGCGCCAGTTCTTTTTAGCCATGGACAACGGGGTGAGTCCCTTGTCTACTGGGACCACATTTTTTTTTTTTTTTTTTTTTTTTTGGTTGTGGAGAGTCTTAGCGTTTAAAAAACCTCGACCTCCATACTTCCGCGGGATGTACAGTCTCATCACCGATGATCGTGGGTGATGCATCCGGTTTGCGGTCAGCAGCGTACGGACCCTCCTATCCAGGGCGTCGAGTTCGGTCTGAGTCCATTTTAGTATGCCGAAAGAGTACATCAAAACATGCATGACCCAACCGTTGAAGGCGCGCACCTTATTCCCGCCCGACAAAAGGCTGTTCAATACTTTTTTCAGGCGGCCAAAGAAGCGCTTCTTCAGCGATTGTTTCATGTCAGTAACGTTAATGCCTAACGCTTCAGACATACCCAAATATTTGTATGTTTCGGTCGAGGAGAGGGATCTAAGGTGTATGGAATCCGAGGGTTTAATCCCTTCGGATTAAAGCGAGGGGGCTTTACATGCATGACTGCACATTTGTCCACACCAAATTCCATCCTGATCGCGCTACTGAAAGTTTAAGTTACCTTCAGTAACTCCATTAGTCGCAAATTGTTGGAGGCAAAGAGTTTCAAGTCATCCATGTAAAGAAGGTGAGATATGGCCTGACCACCTCTTCTCAACCGATAGCCCAGCCCCGAATCCTCCAGCAATGTGCTTAGAGGATTCAGAGCTAAGCAGAACCAAAGAGGACTCAAACTGTCGCCCTGAAATATTCCCCGTTTAATCCATATAGCCTCATCACACCACTGGATTGGTCGACATCCTGGATAGCGAAGGACCGTCTTCCATTGCCCCATACATGACCCAAGGAAGGTGCGCAGAGTTGCATCTATTTTGTACAACTACAACACCCTCATGAGCCATGTATGTGGAACAGAGTCGTAGGCCTTCTTATAATCTATCCAGCATGTCGACAAATCCTTGTGGGATCGACGAACCTGCTGGCTTATGGCCATGTCTATGAGGAGTAGCTCCTTAGTACCGCGGGACCAGTTCCTACATCCATTCTGAGAGGCAGACATAATTAAATTACTCTTAATGGGATGATTAATTTTCGCTCTCAGGATGGATGTAAGAAGTTTATAGACCGTCGACAAACACGTTATCGGTCTATAATTCTTAGGTTCCGCGGTACCACCTGATTTATGGAGCAGGTGGGTAACACCAGTTGTTAGGAACTCAGGCAGCAACCCAGACTCTAAGAATGACTGAAATTGAGATGCTAGAAGCACGTGTGAGCTGCTATACCACTTTAGCCAGAAGTTTTGCAGTCCGTCCGGTCCTGGAGATATTATTATATTGTTAGGAATCAGAAGTGAAATAAAATAAAAATTAATAAACAATCTTTAATCTCTTTAGATTATTATGTACAAAATATCAAAACACTTGTAAATATTAATCAACTATGCATTACACAAGCCAAAATTAATAATAGGTAGGTACACGAATAAAACAATCTAAAAATAACCGAGCACACTATTATACTCAGGTAACACGTCTGTTCCGAGCACCGTCCAAGCAAAAAAAGGGCCGTTGCTGCACCGCGTGCCGCCTTAAATAGCCTGCCATCGGTTGACAGTTGGTCACCTGACATCTCTAAGATGTCACCTCACTTTTCGTTACCAACACTATTATTTTTTTTTTTTTTTGACTTGAATACTTTGCTAAGTATTATATTTATTTTTTGATTGACATATTATTATTACTATTTTGTTTGACACGAATATTTACTTTGTAAAGTATTATATTTTTTTTTTTGATTACCTACTTAATTATTGTAAATGTGGGTTATTATTATTATTTTCTCCTCCTTTTTACAGTATTTTTTAACGTTGTCTGACAGTTTGAGTACTACTACGGCCTACCCAAATGTCTTTTCTTTGGTATTGTTCGGCAAGTCATTGAGCTCCTTAGTGGTTTTTAAGTTGAGCTATTCGACTATTGACAAATGCTTGCACTGACTGGACAGGTCCACTCAAATATGTGTGGTTCTTTCTTCAAAAGACCACTACAGACACTAAGCTGCATGGTCCTCATATAGAATAATGTGAATGCGAGAACTATGTATGTCGTTATATTCATGTAGATTTTATGATTGTCTGACAGTTTGAGTATTTTTTTTTTTTTTTTTTTTATGTTTCATAGGCTAGCGTTTGACCACTATCTCACCTGATGGTAAGCGATGATGTGGTCGAAAATGGAGCACGCTTGCCTAGAAGTAACCTATTCACTCTTGACTTAAAGACTCCCAGGTTGTATCTTACAGGAAACACAGACTCCGGTAGAGAATTCCACTCTCTAGCTGTACGTGCAATGAATGTTTTCTCAAAACGCTTTGTGCGTATGGATGGGATGTCCACCATGAACCGGTGGCACTTCGCCGTACGTCTTGTGGTCCTTAGATGAAACGGGCTTGGCGGAATCAAATCATGCAATTCCGTCGCACACTCCCCAAAATGTAATCGATAGAAAACCGACAGGCTATAGTAGTATTTTTGCGGCCTACTCAAATGTCCTTACTTTGGTATTGTTCGTCGGTTCGTTGAGCTCCTCAAAGTTCTGAGTTGAGCTTCGCGATGACTGACAAATGCTTGCACTGTCTGGACAGGTCCACTCGAATTTGTGTGTTGCTTTCTTCAAAAAGCTCATCCCAGACATAAACGTACCTACATGGTTCTCATATGATTTAACCAGTACACATTGTATGGATTTGAACACTTTAAAAGAGACTTTGACCTCTGAGTTTGTTTCGGTGTTTCTTCTCAGGGTAGTCAGCTAGGAAACACCGGCCTCATCTAGCTTAAACTGACAAAAAACATTGACGTGTAAAAGTGTTCCTTGTAACCTATTTACTGAATAAACATCATTTATCATTTATCATTTACCGACATAGCCCGAAGAATGGCCAAACTGAAGTGGCTGTGGGCAGGTCACATTGCTCGCAGAACAGATGGTCGATGGGGCCGAAAAGTTCTGAAGTGGCGACCGCGTACAGGAAGACGCAGTGTCGCAAGGTCTCCCATAAGGTGGACCGATGACCTGGTGAGGGTCGCGGGTAGCCGATGGATGCGAGACGCACAGGACCGGTCGTTGTGGCGACACTTGGGAGAGGCCTTTGTCCAGCAGTGGACGTCTTTCGGCTGAAATGTTGATGATGATGAAGCTACTTACCCACTTGTTCTAACTATTAGCTCATGCAAAAATTAAGTTAATTAAAGTAATGTTGAAAACATTAAAATAAAACATTAATTTTATCTGGCTGAGGCATTTATTAACATTTATTTTTGTTTTTCATTTTTTTTCTTAATACAACATACATAGTAATTAACAATACATAATAAATAGTCCAAAAGTATATTACGCCTACAAAATAGCGTAGTCGTTATAAGATTATCGCCATATGAGTTGCTTACATGTCCTGCGAAATGTCTAGGCAACTCCATGACACGGTTGAAAAAGTGGGAATATTCTCAGAGAGAACGAAGGTAGAAAGATCATCAAGATTATGAAGCATAACCTCTCTGGAATGTGTGAAGTCGATCATGCAAGTTGTTCGTATATTAGAGATTCTCTCGGAGGCTATTCCATTTTTCATACAAGCTATGCGATGACGGTGACCTGTTCGGCCTGCCTGAGTGAGCTCGAGCGTTCTCTGCCTCTCGGCCGTCAGTTGGTGTGACAGAGTCCGACAGTGTGTTGCAGTCTCCAGTATATTGTAAGTCAAGGATTCAGTTTGTGCGGTCAGAGATAGTTAATTGTTTGTCTTCTGGCAAACACAAAACTATGAGAAAATATACATATGTTAATCTCTATCTAGTGGTAATCAATCAAATATGTATCTACAAAAATAGTTGCATTTTTAAATAAAACATTTCTCAAGAAGAACGGCTAATAAAATTATGGTTTGATTCGTTTTGTGAGAATGACGAAGGTTAACACAGCAAAATTTCTATGAAAATGTTTTACGTGAAAAACGAGTATTTAATTGACCAAATAAAGAGTTTTTAGTGTAATATTTATCCACTACAAGTGTGACATCTAAAAATATTGTTCTCCAACAGTAAATATCGTCGAAGCACTTTTCCCCATTTGAGTTGTAGAGATATTTTAGGTAGGTATAAGTACGTTATGAGAAATAGATATTACAATAATATCTAATTTGAACTGAGTTCGGAAGATTAAATGAGCATCTTTCTTTCCTTTCAAAAGAGTCGTAGAAGTGCGGTTTTCAGTCGCAGGATACTGCGAGTCGTATAAAAGTGTCTAGAAACAATTTGTAAATGTTAGATTTATAAGTAGGCGTTTAGTATATTTATTTGACAAGTTGTGCTCATTTTACGTGCTTACATGTATTGGAACAATCACTAGATATAAATACAATAAATAGGTAGTGAGAGGTGCGTCGAAGTAATGGCGAAGACACATTAGTGGTCACAGTGACAGCGAGAAGCGGGCCGCCCGCCACGCTACACGCTAGCACGCTGCTCGCTACGCTAGACTAGGTAGGCGCCCGGCACGACTCACTATATAGACAGTGGACTGGACAACGATTAGCATCTTCATTATTCTACATACACATACAGTATATATTCATAAAATTGACCAAAATTGCAAAATGTTTCTAAAATAACAGAAATATGAACAAAAATCCATTTTGGGAACAACACTAGATTTGATTAATTGCAAGGTAACATTACAAAGACATACAATAAATAAGGTATCCATAGAATGTGCGAAGCCTAAACAGTTTCTAACCATGACACGCCTGTATTTAATACAGACCAACATAACTCTGACATAGGTATCATACGTACATAGTAATTAGTACATATTTTAAATTAATATTAATCACATTGATAGGTACATAGTCTATTCCCGAAATCTTGATTTGCATCTTAACCTATAAGTATTTAAAATATCACAATAAATTGCTGTGCACATACGAAACAGGCAAATTTTAGTGCAATTAGATTAATTTTTTAAAGATAATTATTTTCCGTTCTAATCAAACATGTTTAAGTGAAATAATAAAATATGAATCCATAAAACATTTAGACATAATTATAATTCAGTAAATGCCGAGTAGTCTTGGGGTACCTATAATAAAAGTGTAGTCTCATTTGATAGCAGCTACCGAACGTCCTCGCGGGCGTGCTCGGCAACGGTCGGCAGGTAACTTAGGTATTATATGCTACTGTAATATTATCTCAGAATACATTGACATAACAAGTATCTAATAAATTCCAAAGTGTTTCCACTTTGTTTGCATGTAATCACACAAATTTAGATTCAAAATACTATGGAATGTTAATTATAACTTTATAGGTAAGCTAAAAATAAACTTAATAACTAAATACCCTTTCAGAATTGAAGGTATTTGTAAAGTTTCATTACATGAACAGGCCCTTTTCTGTAGTTATTATTGACAAAGTTGAAATTATTGACCTTCCTAGTCACGGCGTTGATTGGTTGTAACGTAGCCTTTACCTATTTTCCGTCAATATTGCCTTAAACTTAAATCTTGAGAATTTGTCGAAACGCAAATAATTTGACCCAATCGATCGATATATTTACTTTTCATGAAACACAGAAAATCGTTAGGATTTTTCGTTATCCATTAAGGTACTTAATCGATTTTGAATGTAAATATCAAATTATATTATGTGAAATCACGATAAGTCTTAAATGAGATTAACATCAAAGCAGGTACATTTAACTATGCTAAGATTTTTTGAAAAACCCGACCAGATGTTGCTAAAATGTTGTTTTGCTAATATAAATACCGCTGAGTCTGTTGGCTCAAGAACTGATGTTCTAACAGACTATAGCGGTGTTTATTCAAAATGTGGCTTTCATTGTACTATTTTCTTTTGTGTGAAATTTGTTTAAATGTAAAAAATACTGCTTCGATGTGCCTCCTTATTCTCATATACGACTTATCTTTTGTGCTCGTTCACATCCACTTGTTATTATTTTAATACAATATACCTACATATTCTACATTCACTATTCTACAATTTGCTTAGAAATACAATGCAATAAAGATTAATTAATCTTAATTTAATACTTGCGACAAAACTGATTATTCTAGTAACTAGTTACACACAGAGTATGGGGTGCTACAAATTAATATATTGACTGTAATTGGTGCAATATCGACTACTTACTACCAAAAGACGTAGACGGATCTCTATGTGCTACTTCATACACACATTAAATATTCTTAGAGAGTATATTTTTTTAATAATAATTATATTTTTTATTTAATTAAATATACGATATATCTTTTGTAATTTTACAATCTAAATAGTAACTCAATAATAAACTGCCTGCCACCTACGTGAGGAGAGTAACCTCTATTATTGAGTTACATTTTATTATGGCTAGTTAATTATATTATCAGTGGATGTGAACATTTAGCTATATTTTTTCGTCTGAAATAGAACGAATTAGATAATGGCTTGTTCGATGAAATAAACTTACATATACCTACCTGAGACAGTGGCGCGCGGTACGTGATAGACGTAACGACGATCTTTACGTTAAATTGCGTGTCCATCAGTGGACTGTTTTAATCGGAATGTTTTGTACAGTGGCAGACAACTTTGGAAAAGTTACCACCAGTTAAATCGTAATATAATGCTTTTATTAATAGTGTTTCACAAAATAAACTAAATATAGCTTATAAGATTATGTCAATGAATTCATGACTTTTGTAACAGGCATTATAAAAAATGTATACATTTCTGAATTAAAACTAACAATATAATACTTAACTGATTAAAAGTTATATTAATGCCTAATTACATTCATCAAATAAATTATACAACACGTAAATAAATTAGGAACTAATAGTGACTAGAAAATATTAAGTTTGTGAAGCTCCCCAGACTTGATCGGCAAAGGACAATTTAATAATTAATTTTTCAGTCAAAATACTAACTTTTTCTAGTCGTATTGAACATATCAGTAACTCATTTATAAATTAGTGACTATACAAATCTATCAAATAAAGAAAAATTTGTATTTATATTTATGGATTATTTTAAAACAGTACACAATATAGCTGCCTCTAGTCGAGATTAATTTATGTTAAAATACATAATGCTCTCACATCTTAATAATTGTCTTTTAAACAGAATGTACATAGTTATTGATAAATCAGGAAAAGTAATAGACAACAGTGCCAACGACGGCTGATCACCAAGTGCTAGTGGACTCGCCGGAGCAGTCGCCGATCGCAAGTTATAGGCCGACTAATTAAATAAATACAAAATAATTCATTAGGTATCTATCTATATACAACATATTTTAAATTTCTCTTATTTACTTTACAACCCTCATTATGATAAGGAATGTCATAACTTAATGTAGAGTAAATACATAAAGTGAATAAATATTTTAACAAATCGACAAAAATTTATGTTTTGCCAAATGAAGAACTATTCTAAAATATTAATGTATATGTTCTACTGTCTAACAATGTTGACTACCAGTCTCACATTTTAGTTTAATAAGTGCTAGAAGGTATGAAATACATGGAAAATAAATCAGCTGCGGAGAAGTTTAATTGGGACGAAACCAGATCGTATCACTGCTTCCTTCGTTCGCTGCTAGCGGCGTGTCTGTTCTCGATTGTCGCAGTCGGAAACCTTACACTACACTTTAAGTGGTCATGTTTTGGCATAGGCTGCACCACTACTTGATATGTTTCATTACGTTCAACGCATGTACGAGTTATGACTGGTTGCGCCCGAATACTATTCCTGGGAGTTCGCAGCTTTCACTGATCGCATATAAGCACGGGGGCCAATCGATCGTATATTTTACATGAGGTCCGTGTAGCACTGGCGGAGTATTAGAGCACTAGGGGTCAGGGTCCGGGGGGGGGATGTGCTTAGCGGCCGCGCGCCCACCGCAGCAGCGCGTCGGCCAGCACGTCCAGGTGGGCCTTCGTCTGTGGACAAACGGGGCATTACAGTACCTCTCCCACACAAGTGCCAACTAATTTACTACTTCCTATTCTGGCTGAAAATAAATAGGTACCTTTACTGTTCAGCGTAGGTTCAGTCTACAGAGCACATCTATAATAAGTGAAGAATGTTGAACACTCATCGTTTCACTGCTGAACTCTATCTTGGGTGCTATTACTTACACAAACTACGTGCCCATTTATTTACCCACACACTAATTTATCCTGATCGGGACACTAACGGTGGGATCTCCAATTAATTATTTATCCTAATATGGGAATTACATCCGAGACCTCAGGGTTGCCTCTGTGCTTCACACAGTTTAGGCACAAGGTGAACGATTCGGTGCTTAGGTTATAGGTCGTATCATCGACATAAGGGGAGCTAAGTGCTACACCCAACACTTATAGTAATTGGAATAGATATAAGTGACAAAAGCTTGTCAGTTATTAGTTGCACTTTTACATTGCGATAAGACTATGAATTACCGTGAAGCCATGATGTGTGTACTCACACACTCTCACTCCGGCTTTCGCTGAAAATCAGCGCCGTGGTTTCATGTCTTCGTGCAAGAGCCACGGCGCGCGGTAGTGACGCCTATTTTCGTCTACGATATTGTTTTAGAATATATATATCCTATTGTTTTTGTTTTTAGGCTCTGTTAAACAACAATTTTGTGTATGTGCGTCACTTTCACGTGAATAAACAGTTTTTCTTTCTTACGTACAGTGAATTATTGTCATTTGCCGCCATGGTATGAGATCTCGTTGGCCAATTTGTTAAGGTGTTTCAGGCTTAGCAGATATGCTATGACCGACTAATGAGTAAGTAAGTATAGAATCACCGTTTTGTAGAACATGCAGGCCTGTCGGTCTTCATCCTCGCCGCTGGGGCAGTCGATGAAGCCGTCGCAGAGCACGTGGTCGTCGATGCAGCGGTAACGGCCCTGCCGGTCGGGCGTGGGGCACGCGAACCGCTCCATGCCGTCCGCGGCCGGAGGACATTCTGGAAATAAAATACATACATGTAGCTGTGTACTGGTTAAATCAAAATTGAGGAGATCAAGCACAGTTCCATCAATCTGCCTAGCCTTTTCCCAACTATCTTGGGGTCGGCTTCCAGTCTAACCGGATGCAGCTGAATACCAGTATTTTACATGAAGCGACTACCTTTCTGACCTCCACAACCCAGTTACTGGGTAATACTATCCCTTGGTAAGTCTGGTTTTCAGACTTTCGGGCTTCTGACGACCCGTAACGACTATCAAAGATCCACGATTGACAGCCGAGACTAACGCCTTAAGAGTTGTCAGCAAGAGACGGGGCTGTCATGGCCGATGCCTGCTCGGGGGTTGAGGATAAATTCGAAACAGAGTTACCTCGCCCCTGGGCACTCAAAGGCAGGAAGGAACAGGGGTGGGTTTTAGTCAGTAAGAGTCTGACACGCCCTCCCGCTCCGCCCAGAGCGGGAGAAGTCATAGGATGATTTCCCACCCCACAAAAAAAAAAAAAGTGCTTTCTGAGGCACGGAGGAGTCTCGTTAAGTAAAGATGGTCCAACCCCGGCAAGCGTAGCTTAACCTGATGGATCGACCCGTGCGGCTGTTATTACTTTAGCCACGAGCTCCTCAGATCAGGCACAGCTGCAGAAAGAATTTACTGATGACACTACATTTTGGTTAACCTCTGGTGTTTATCCAAACTTTTATACCGACTTTTAGACGACACTTACTATAGTATCGTTTGTCATAAAGCATTTGCCCTATAAATTTCGCGGTCAAAGGACCAATAAACGCTTTCAAAATATTCTATTTTCATAGTAATTTTCAAACAGTTTATGATACGGCATATTTACTTATTGTGTGAGAATAAATAGTGTTCATTTATAATTGAACATGCGACAAGGCTTATTATCTATCGAGTTTCGTTTCATTTTGGTTTCGTGCGATTATAGACAAAAATTGTATCTATAATAGATATAATGGTGTAAATGTTCATATTACTCGAGCGAGGGTAATGAACTCTGACCTCTGTTGTAAACCTAGTCACTTCTGACTTTGGGTTCTTTGTTCTTTCGTGAATTGTGCTCCGAAGTCCGTCTCTTGGAAAGGATTTAATGAGCTGTGCTAACAGAGTACACAGGATATTATTGTGTTGTACTCATGGAAAATTGAATGTTTACGTATCATCGCCTTGGACATAGGCTCACTAAACCTATCTTCGCACAAGTTTACTTACTGTCCACGAATGGGAAATGTAGAGATGGTTTAAAAATATCTATGACATCATACAGCTATTGTTTTGGTAGCTAGGCCCTTGTCGAAGGACTTGCGTTTCCCTCTGTCGATGTTCACCGCAGTAATAATAAAATTTCGTTTTAATTAGTCGTCACAATTTTAATATCAGATCTAATAAAAATATTAATTGTGTTCTGGTGGCGTTAATACATCTAGATTAACTCAGACGGTTCAGTAAAATGTATGTCATGAAGATTTAGTAACGTGGATTGTTCTCAGCTTTATAAATTGTGTTGTTAAAGTAAAATACATTCTATAAATAGGGACTTATCTCACCTTTTAACGAGGGAAGAAAAACATCGTACGAAAACCCACACGTATGTAATAAATTCTCATAAGTCTGATAGTCTAAGAAGCGCGATAGGTCACATACATAGCTACGCGGCGCTTGCAAGGGATTAAACTGAACATTTAATTTTCCACAATGAAATTCTTCTAAGTTCTTACATACATAAAATTTTGATGCTATTTGACCTGCGAAGTTAAATTAAGTTTCCTTGATATTTATCTAACTTTTTATTGGCGTCGGACAATATAATACTATGATATTAAGATGACCTTTTTATGACGTACTTTGCAGACCTATAAAACGTAGTGAAAGATATATTACTTGATAATATACTTGAAAGTCAGCGAACGCGTTAGCGGTACGAAATATCAAAAATATAATATTCTCATCCATTTGGTTGCATTAAGTGAGCAGAGCTCTTTACTCTTTCCCCGGGAGGCTGTAAGTTTCGGTCAGTTAACCGTACGCTATTCCCAAACTCTGCGACTAAACTGGTAGCTTACACAGACTGTGACGGCAGGCCACTCTATCGCGAGCGTCTATTTTTAGCAACGCCGGGGAAAGTGAGGCCCGTGGCTCGATTGCGCGCGCCCTCTATACACCTCCATCCTTAGCCTCTATCTATTCACTTTGTGGGAGGCGGCGACGACGTCTTGTGCATTCGTAAGCAGCTATCGGTGCTGTTCACGTGAAATAACACTTTGCGCTTATCAAATCTTTTATTATACGTACCTATTTCTATATTTTATAATTGTTTGTACAAACTTCGTGTACAGTAGTGGTACATAGGCAGACTTAATGCAACAAGGAATTCTCTTTAAAAAAGACTATACTCTGGTAGGTGTACAACCATAAACAAATAATATTTAAAATCGAAGATAAGTAGTATCAATAAGATATTTTGTTAGTAAGTACTTGTACTAAGAAAATACATTTAGATGCTAAAATAATAAACTAATAAATACTATGTAAGATGCATGCATGATGCATGATAATTGATAAGTATGAGTTGTGTTAAGTATTATTCTATTCTATTCTATGATAAATATCAAACATTATAAATAATAGAACTTAAAATTGAATGACGAAGACCAAACTAAGTTTGATTTTTAAGTTAACGAGTTTTATTTGTAAAATGATTTATCGTTGCTAAACGATACATAATCTATACTATTTAAATATAATATTATAAAGAGGTAAAGTGTGTGAGGTTGTAGAGGGTAATCTCTAGAGCTATAGAACCGATTTTGAAAATTCGTTTATCAATAGAAAGCCACGTTATTTGTGAGTGTCATAAAAAAAGGCTATACATTTTTGAAATCCACGCGGTGGAAGTCGCTGGCGAGATGCTAGTATGCAATATAAAGACAACGTCATTTCTAATCAGTTATTTCAGTTTAAAGTCTTAAGGACTTATTTTATAGGTCACCATGTTTTCGAAAACCTACTGTACCTACATACTTCCCAAATTGTCAAAATAAAGATGAAGCAACGAAGCAAATTAGTAATGTCTAACTCTTGTTATGAAACAGGCAAAAAAATAGCAGAGGACGTAGTGGCCGCAAATGTACCCTTACAAGTGGTGCATAAACACCTTCTTCAACATAAGTTACCAAATTATAGCTGATTGTTCTCAACCGGGTGGAGAAACCAATATTATAGAGTTGAAAAAATAAACTCGTTTAAACGAGTTTATTTTTTCATGAAAATGGCCACCATGAAACGTACCATATTATATCAGCTACATAATGTAAACATTTATAGTTATTTATAAATAACATGGCTTTGTGGATGTTTATCGTTTGACGGGAGTCGGTACTAAGAACCAGGATAACCAGAAATTAGGTTATTCTCGTCGTTGTAGCCTCGTACCTACTAGGATAACTTGCGTGGGACGAGCAACTGATACGTTCATGTTTTTCTTACAACAGATAATAAACAACTTATTATATAATTCGTGGACTTTTTTCGAACATAAAAGCATATTTTCCACTCAAGCCAAAATAATAATAACATGTTTTGTAAAGAAATAAGTAAAAAAGTGTAGGCATGAAAATTATAAAGTTAAAGAGTTACGATGATATTTTAATATAACGTTGTTGTGAAAAGATTAGGGGCCTCGGGAAGGCTATTTTATGTTCTACTAACACAGTACCTATCACAGCACTCCAAGAAAGAGCTCCAAGGGTGGTTGTTCTCGTTATCGTTACCCAGAGTGGTTCACTGCTGACATAATTAGTCATATTAAACAGAAGGCTTTTTGGCACAAATCTTTTAAGAAGACTAGGTCAGACAGCGACTACATTACATGCCCAAGCGTTCGGTTGGGCCAGACGAGGTTCCCCCCTTCATTGTTAGGGATTGTAGGAATGTACTAGCCCAGCCGCTCATGCATCTGTTCAATAGCTTCTTGCGTGAAAGCTCGTATCCAGACGGCTGGAAGTTGACCAGGGTTACTCCGGTACCGAAAGGTGCCCCAAGCTCAGACGTCAGTGGATGTAGACCAGTAGCAGTACTGTCACCATTTGCTAAAGTCAATTCTGTGTTGTGTTCATCTATCCACTCGCAAGTAGCCGCACAGCTCAACGACGCGCAGCATGGTTTTCGCGCGTCGTTGAGCTGTGCGTTTCGTAAACCAGGCCGCCACAGTACTGGACTCAGAGGCTGGTGCCCAACTGGACGTTGCTTACTTTGACTTCAGGAAGGCATTCGATAGTGTGGATAATGATATTCTTTTAAGAAAATTTGCGAGGGCTGGTTTCACCCCAGCCCTTCTAAAGTTCTTTTCCAGTTACTTGGACAACGGCAGGCAAATGGTTGAATACAGACCCGTATTCCACCCTTACGGGGGTAAGTCAGGGGACGAATTTAGGACCCTTGGAATTTATTATAATGGTCAATGATTTTCCGGAGGTCGTTAAAGATGCTGGCTGCCTATTATTCGCTGACGATCTGAAGTTGTTCATGCGGATAACCAACGAGGCGCACTGTGACAAGCTTCAGCGTGACATCGATCGGGTGGTAGCGTGGAGTCTAGAGAACAAGTTGCACTTCAATGTGACAAAATGTAATGTAATGTCTTACACGCGGGCCGTGGTACCCCGACGTCACGAATATAGTATCAGCGGTCACGTGACACCGCGGGTTGGGTCGGTGCGAGATCTTGGGGTCACCTTTTCTGAGGATCTGTCATTTCGAGCTCATGTCGTGCATGTGTGTAAAAAGGCCTTCAAAAATCTTGGGTTTGTCATGCGAGAAAGCCGTGACTTCACTAACGTGGCAGCAGTGAAATCACTTTATAACGCGTTGGTCCGAAGCAACTTGAAAACTAGTGCTAGCTGGAATCCTTATGAAACTAAATATTCTCAGATGGTGGAGAAGATGCAAAACAAGTTTACACGGTACCTATACATGAGGCAATTTGGCGTCTACCCGTTTTACCCACTTAGGTACTCAACTCTCTTTGTAATAGGGATCGTTGGGTACTATAAGTTGGAAGTAAGGCGTAATCTTGCTCTGGCGAAATATGTATTTATGGTTTTTCGTGGGATGCTTAACAATCCGCAAATTTTGGAATCGTTGGGATTGCTCGTTCCAAGCAGTAAGCTACGGTTGGGACCGAGGGATAGTCTGTTTAAAACTCCGGTAGCCCGTATACAAACGTATTAAAGTTTGCACCTGTGTGTCGGACGGTTACTATTATAAATGGTATCTCTCAGCGTTTGGACATTTTTTCCTGCTCTTTGGCGGAATGCCAGAGGGTGGCAATTAGTGTATTGTCGTCTAAGTAGCTTGTGCCGGTACCCTGAGCCACTGCTTGGGACTGGTCAATCATCACTATAGGACTACTTTTATTACATTGGGTTTACCTGTAAAAATAATTGTATGTGTACTAAATGAATAAATAAATAAAATAAATTAATATACTTAAGGGTCTACTACCGGCCAAGTGGCACCCTCATTGAATAAAAAATCGTAGCATAGCATAGAAAATAAATATTAAAGAATCCAACGTCACATTTGTTACACGTGACGTTGGATTCTTTAATATTTATTTTCTATGCTATGCTACGATTTTTTATTAAATGAAGGCGCCACTTGGCCGTTAGTAGGGCCTTAATATAGCCATCGCGCCCATCACGATCGTGGCGTGTAACAAATGTGACGTTGGATTCTTTAATATTTATTTTCTATGCTATGCTACGATTTTTTATTCAATGAAGGCGCCACTTGGCCGTTAGTAGGGCCTTAATATAGCCATCGCGCCCATCACGATCGTGGCAAGGAATTTGAAAATTCAGTGAGGTGAAACATTAATGAATATTGTAAGAAGTAATGAAGGTGGTTTAATTGTGGTTTTCTCATATCAAATACTTACACCCACTCCTAATCTTATCTATTATTATAAATAATACGTAAAACAATAACTTTGGACCCCTTTTTACGAAAATAACGCCGTTGGAGGAGAATGAAATTTGGCACAGTTGAAATTTGTATGGAGAAGGTGTGTAGAAAGCTAATATTTTTATAATATGCATTAGAAATAAAATAAATTAATAAGAAAAAAAAAACATTACACACACTACCATGCCTTTGACACGTATAAACTATTTTGTTTATGTTTCGCAGTCATATCATGTCATGTTTATGGTATTTGATAATAAAACCTTAATGGTCGATTTCGATCACCGGGCGACCACTAGTTTCATTTAAATATGTGAATAAGATAGATTGTACAAAATAGTAAGTATGTTAAAGAAATGAAGGCGTACTAATTAAGTTACGCTAAAATAAGCAATTCGTATACATTCACATCATGTACGAGATTATCTAGCTATAAAGAGATACTAATTTAACTCAGGGTGAAAGTATTTTTCGTACTAGCAGTACTTTGTTAGGGTACTCTGCGTTTTATCTACGTCCTTCACGAACACAACTAGTTGCTTCATTCACCCGGAGGTAGAGTATGTTGTAGTTGTACGTATGTACAAACATCTGACGTCAAATTCTAGGAAAGAGAAGTCGCGAAACTTACAATATCTAATCTAAAGGAACATAGCTCGAATTCTCCTTTTCAAATTCAATGAAGTTCGTTTGTATTTTCAAATCAATTTACTTAAGAAATACTGGTATCCTACATAAATGTGAAATATCAACAAAAAACAGTTTCGGCAACATTTTATATTCTGTGCCAAAATAAGTTAAATGAAAACACGAGCAAACCGTTCAGAAGTTTGAAGAATGAAGATTAAGAATCTGACAAAATAATAAAGTAATAAGCGACAGCATTGATGGATCGCCACGAATGAGGAAAATAACTATCGTTATCAATCTATGGTGCCCCCGTCCTTACATGTACGGCGAAATTATGAAAGTTTATGTGACGCTGTATATCATACGCTCGCTTTACCGAGCAAAAAGAATAAAACTCTGAGAGTAAGGCTAAATGAGCGGCCTAACTCAAAGTTATGTGTGCAGTAAGTGCCGTGTAATATTATTTTCTTAAATAATATTTTCATCGCAGTTTTCTTACATAGTCAAGGAAAAGTCCGTAAGTGTCATTTCATCAAATAGTAGACCGTAGTTCTATAAAAAAGGTACTGTAGGCGACTGTAAAAGTAAACTTACGTGCTCGCGTAAAGCCTGCATCAAGTATTCAGGGCGATGGCAGATACAAGACGCCTCCGGGATCTTAATATGTCTTTTAAGAGCTCGCACTTTTGAAATATCTGTCATTCGTAACGCACTTTAACGTTTAGCTGTCTCAAGATTCACACCTACCTACGATGTTTTCTACAGATTTGATATTCTCTTTTTTGCTGCATTAGCTTTTACCTGCTTTTACCCATTTTTATTAATAAAATCTCACTATACAGTTTTCTATCTTGTAACGTCACGCTATAAAGTTTTCACATTAAATACCAGTTAACCTTAGCGAGAAGGTTGCTTTCAAAAGCTGGAAATATTTATTTTTACATTGACATTTCACTGCAGAAAAAGCTAATCAAGTGATATTCACAGCTACAAGGACTCGTAATGCACTGCTACGTCAGTTATATTCTTATAGTAGCACTATGCTTTAATAGAAATGCTATTTGTGCTTTTGACATGTCCTTTGAATTCTTTGAGTACATTATTATCTTGGAATGTCGCTAAGTGACGTATAAATTAGTGATTATTTAATGAGCTCCATGCTTAATCAAGAGTATACGTATATCACATTTTGCTTGGGAGATTATTTCACAAAAAATATTAAGGTACCTAATTAAAAATCATCATCATTCTCCTGCCCTTATCCCAATTTATTTGGGGTCGGCGCAACATGTCTTTTTCTTCCATACTCCTCTATTAGTCGTCATCTCTGTAGTGACCCCCTTTTTCACCTAATTAAAAATATACTGTCAAAAATATACGGCGAAAGTTATTTAGTTTAATTCCGGGAAAATCTACCATAATGCGTGTGTGGCACGCATCTGTTTCTATATTAAACTTAATCGTCCATAAAAATAAACTAGAATGAGTTTATTGAGGTTATTATTAACATTTCCGTAAATTAAAAATTGTGTAAATTCTGAAGGAGCGAGGAAAATGTGGTTGGGCCTTTCCTTTTCCTGTTGTAGTAAGAGACGAAAAACCGCCTCAGATGGTATGGACATGTTAGCAGGAGGAGCAAGGACTATGTTGTAAAAATAGGGCTAAACCTGCCAGAGCAGAAAAAAGGCAGGCCGCTCGCCATTGACCTGGAGGTCCAAAATAAAGAGGGACCTCAAGTTAGCCCAGTTGCCAGAGCTGAAAACCTAGAATAAAATATTCTCGGGGCAAAAAAGTGAGGAGATCCGACTTCAAATAATGTGAACAGGAGAGGTCAAAGAAGAAGAAGTAAGAGACGAAAAGTATCCATCTGTCCACAGATACACTGAATGTTGATACTTAACTGTGGTGGCAGGTATCTAAATTTTTAATTTTTCTAAAAAAAACGTTGCCCCACACTAGGAATAACTCCTGTATCGTGGGTGCGTTCACAAACATTTAAACTCACATACACAAGACACCCAGACCCGGAACAACTATCTGTAGGCCATACAAATATTTGTTCCGTGCGGGGATCGAACCCGCGACACGCAGCGCAGCAGTCGAACGCTCAACCACTACGCCAACCCTGCTGTCAATAATCACAAGTTATTATTATTAAGTTGTAGTTTACGGATTTTTTTACTGATCCGATGCCGAAACACAAATGTCTAACGCAGAAAAACCTACTTAAATAATGATTAGTATTTTTATTCTTCTATGGAAATGCATCCCTTTTTTTTATTTGTTTTTTGGGGCTGGGATATCATCCTATGACTTCTCCCGCTCTGGGTGGAGCGGGAGCCCCGTGTCAGACTTTTACTGACTGGGATATAATCGATGTATTAATGATTAAAAATATACCTAAAGACAATATTTTGAAAATGTTAAATACTAACGAGTATCGCTATTCAGCTATACTCTATTATGTTGTAAACTTGTAACTTAAGTATAAGAACACGAAAATCTATTGTTATTTATAACAAACGGTAATACGAACAGCTGATGTATTATTCTACTAAATGGCTATGAGTATAGCCAATAACCGATGCTATTTACTACCTCAATACCGATTTATATAAATGGCTCTCACATAAAATGCTTAGTTATAAAAACGGACAGCGATTACTTAAAGCACCGCCAAGTTGGTACGTACGTCACGGGCGTGGGTGCTATCCCGTATTACTCATGATAGTGATCGCGGGATCGAGTACGCAGCAGACTTTTCGGCGTCGGATACGTCATCGGTCGTTACCACACTATCCAATGACTTTAATTCGAGTGTTGTTGTATATAAATGTCCAAAACCTGCCTTACTGGCTTTACCTACGGCTCGACCATTGTTTGCGACAGTTTATTCCCTCTGCGCCCGTTATATAAATGATAAATGAAACTAACTTCACCTCAACCACGGTTGAGACAAACTTGTGTTTACTCACACTTCACCAAAATCGATACTTCTATAAATTCTCTTCTCTTCATGAAATATGACTTTTTATTATAAGTGTACTAAACGTTTTGAGTATTCTCCTCAAGTTAGCGTGCAGGAATCACGTGCTATAACTTGGATTTAAAGCTTTAGTCTCGGACTTCGGTTGGATTTAACTTAAACTTCACAGTAGTGACCGGTTTTGTTTTATTTGTTTCGAGTTCAGTATACCTACTAAAACGCAAGTAGGTACTTAATATAATAAATAAACTTTTAGTGTGGAAGACGTACAAAGTATAGTCACAGTCTTTGGAGTGAGTTGTTGTAGTTATATCTTGGTGTACCGGCTAATTGTAGGTGGCTAATATTCCAAGTAAATTAATTGTAATTTTTATAGCAATTATTTTAGCGTTCAATAATAATTTCCTTAAAATTGGACAGCACTTGTTTTATTGATTTGCACTGGCTTCATTCGAGCACGTGCTATGTTTTTTGTGGCCGTCGATTGGCTGCTGAGACCCTTTCAAGCTGATAAATATTAACAAGACGTCGCGGTACGTGCCGCTATTGTTAAGGATAATGTTTCCTGGGAATGATTCACTCTATCATATGCCATACTCAAGTTTTAAGTCGGCAGACACAAACAGAAAGATAATCCTTTTTAACAGGTACTTTAATGCATCGGCAAGTAGGTATCACACGCCAGCGCGTAAGCTTTGTATAAGCTGAGCTGTTTTAAATACATTTACGTGATCCATTTTTATTAATTCAATAAAGGAGTGGTTTCTCATTCATGCATCCATGTATTCACTTCCTGGGAAAATATAATATAATTCTTAAAAAAAAGTATTTTGTTTCAATGCCCATCAAAATGTTAGTATTCGAATAACAATGTTTGCGTATCAAAAGGATTTTTAATAGATAGATCACTTTCGTTTTAGACTAAAAAACGTGAAAAGCTTGACATGTTTTATTTTATATCAGCTCACATGCATGTTGCGTAGTGTATTATTTAGCTTTGTGTTTAAAATATTTTTATTTCGTATATAGATAGGGTGTAACGGTAAGGTGTGGTCATATTTTGAGAAACGGTTCTGCTCATGAAAACGAACAACTTTCTCTAAGAAAAAATAAAAAATCCCAAAAAATAATTGGTCTTTCCATACAAAGTTATCATCAACTGATCAATATTTGTGTGTGTTTTTTTAAGAATTTGCTCAGGTTTTCTTGAAGAAAGTTGTTCATCGATGGGTAGATGCAGTTCTTAAAATGTGACCACACCTTTCACACCCTGTAGAATAACGATTTAAAAAGTATGCGCTCGGCGTAGCCGCTACGGCGCTACGGGGCTACGCGCAGCGCAGCGTAGGCGGGAAACATTGCTACGTAGCAGTCATTCTACACGACGACCATGCGATGTGCGCTTTCCGGGGACGTAAATCTACAGCTGCCAATAACTCAATTTAAATAGGTTATGGGATTTCTGAAACCTTCGCCGGTCTTTGACTCATTTATATTGGTACTTCGTATAACGCGAAGCTACGTCTACGCGTGGCGTAGGCAGAACTTTGCTATGTAGTAGTTAGCAGTCATGCTACGAGGGCAGATTATAAACGTGTATCTAAGAATACCTTCATAGTCAATTTAAATAGGATCCGAGATATCTGATACTGGATGAGTCATTTATAGCCATGATAAATATCTGCCCACATCAACTTTATGTCGACAATTCCGAGTAACCGCAAATAACATTTTGGCATTAAAGAAAATATGATGTTCAACTAGACAGAAAGTTTGCGAGTAACAAAGTATATCGATCAGTGACGAATAAAATACTTGTTGTTAAGTCGTATAGCTTTAGTTTCAGCTTGAGAAAAAGTTTCAGATTTACGAGATTTTATATTTGGGTATCGTCTAAGTATAGTTGGAATTTTAATCCTTTTCGTGGTCACGTTACATGAAACGAGGGGAGATTGAAGAAAGAGTGGAAATGTTTAAGTTGCCTTTATTTTTCAGAATTAAAATAAGGTGAGCGTGTAATATTTTAGCTATCTTTAGTGGGTAAAAAGGTTATAATAAAACAATGAAATAAATGCACCTTTATGCATAGTTCCACGTTGTATCTGTCATTGAGGGAGATTCACGCTTGGTCTTATGTCACGTCTTCCTTGCGCTATCTTGGTATGAAGAGGCTCATGGCCATGGCAGCGGCATACCTTCACGAAGGATAAGGTTATCGCGGTGCGCACAACTGTTACAAGCAATGCACGTCAAAATCTGTTCCATATTTAGATACGAAAGCAAGCAAGTATACTTTTGTATGTCTTATACATATACTTTTGTGTGCCTACCTGTATGGGGAGGTGTAACCAAAATTAAATTCCTAGACCTTGAGAGGGCTCAGAGGTCCCTACTGAAAGTTATGTTTTTCAAACCCTTCAGATTTTCAACTGAGAACCTCTACCGGATTTCAGATCTTCTGACTGTTAGAAAGCTGTACGTACTTAATGTAATTCTAACTAAGCATAAAACTATCATTCAACCCACAGAAGACAAAAGGTAGAAGAAAAGATGTGGTTGCTCCCACTGTCTCAGTAAAGTGTACATTCGCAGAAAGACAATATCCTAGGCAATCATCCCATTTATACAATCTTCTTAATAAGGAACTTGACATATACCCACTAACCTACCGCGAATGCAAAAACGCTTTGGGTAAATGGCTTAAGTCGAAGACCTATGACGAAGAGGAAAATATGGTGCAATCGATGAGAATTTAATAATACACAATATATTACGCTATGATATTTCTGCTGCTAATGGAAGATAATGTCCTTATTATTTTCCGATCCCAAAACTTGTCGTAGGGATAGCTAACAAAAAAAAAAAACTGCATTTTAACTCAAAATTCATACTTAGGACAATTAATTCTCCACCATGTAATTGCTTAAACACAACCATCACTTCCACACTTACTCAGACCCACTACTCACACACACAAACATATTCACCTTCACACTCCTCACACATACTTCTCATACACACATAACACACACATCCCAGCGCGTTTTTTTGCCTTTATGCCTTTCATCAAATACTGTTTCCATTTAATTTCAGTCTTTTATTTTTATAAGTTTAAATATCTTGAAGCTCGTAACTTATATAACCTGGGGAAGGGCGCAGCTTCCTAACACAAGCATACTATTTCCTTAAAAGGATTCTCCCTATTGTAACTAGAATAAGTTTTAAGTTGAAGCAATAAAACATTTATTATTATTATTATTGCCTGATCTTTGATTTTCTTCCCATTTAAGAGAGGTCAATAAAACTTACACACAAATTCCGCTTTACATACTTGGTCCCGGAAGTATGTAAAGCGGAATTTAAATAGAAAAGGTTGATGTCAGAGTTGAAGAAGTCAGAAACTTTCGAGTGATCCGACAGGTGTTAAGGTGTGGCTTATTATAATTATTATTATTATACATAATCTATAACTGAGACGAAAGCTTTTTGATCAGGCAGTATTACAACATCACTAACTAATGTACTCAACGGTCGGAAATTTAATTGAATTGTTTTTCTTAAGATAAGTAAAAATAGCTTGCACGTATTTTCACACTTACCTATCGCACTAAGACCTGCAAACGGCTCTTATTAAGTTACTTTAATTTTGAATTATACAACAAGAAATATGACACTATTACAAAAACAAACACGACAAAATCTCAAGCAATAACTAAACAAAACTACCCGTAGTAACGATTGTTCCTGCCGCGTATATCTTTTAGAGCTCTGTAGCAATGACCATCACGCAATTCTACGAACGATCGAAGTGAAATTGATACACCCGTAATAGTCCCACTTTACTCACTTAAATTCCTACAATTTATGTATAAATAAAAATAATAAACCCTTAATTATGTTACCTATAAATAAAACAGCTACATAAACTTAATTAACATTTATATAGAGAGAAGTTGTTGCTTAGGCCCCGCATAAACCAATTTCATTTAATACCTGTAGAGCAGCTTAATTAAATTCGCTTAAAAATATTTACTTACCCAATTGGTATGACCTCGACATTTAGATGGACCTTTATCTCAACGGAAGCTTAATGCCTATTTGTTTACCAACCACTAAGTCATTTTCCTTTCATTTGTAATATACCTATTACATTTTGTTTTATACACACAACAGTTAATAGATCTGCAATTTCTAATGAAGTGTAAAACCAATAAGATTTTGTTATAAGAACGCGTGAAAAGATTATTTTGTAGTGCTATTATGTTTTATTATCCTTATAGTTGTTGAGTTATGATCGAGACTTACTACTCGAATGGGTGGGCGTCGAGCGGAGGTTGCAAGCCCATTAATCAGACTACAGTACTTTATTGCTTCAATAGGACGCCGATATAGGATCGTTGAATGTGGTTTAATGGAGCGCGTGCGGGCCTTGCTGGCCCACGGCGGCACACGGTGGCCCACGACGGTCCACGGTGCGCGGCGGCCCACAGCGGTTCACAGCGGCCCAGGACTCCCCTCTCGCTCCCGGCGCGCGCCTATCCTGCTCCACTGTTACGTTTTATATTGTGTTTAGCAGGTCACTCCAGTTTCATTTTCAACCTTTTTTTTCAACTCCTTGTCTTGCTTATTTCTAAAGAATATAAAAGATTCAAATGATCTGCGAAGATTTAAGCCTAGTATCTGGAACACGCGTTCGCTGCTAAGATTGGTAGGATATATTTTCAATAGGCAATCGTATCACTTCAGATTCCAGAAGCCGGAGGCTAGATAGGTAGGTACTAATGAAGACAGAACTGCATGGAGAGTTCCAAACCAAAATCGTTTGTACAGGGTTTCATCGCCTTAATAATACGTCTTGAACGACATAGATGGCGCTAGTATAGTAGTTGGATTGGAAAATATACATCTCTCGTTAAAGAACATTATCTTGTTTTTTGCTAGTTACAATATTACTTAATTTTAACACAAATTCTCCTACGACATTACAAACCTTATAAAGCAATGCTCGTAATAACGAGGATTCGAACTCGGTGGCATAAAATTTACCGATACCATAGCCACTGGACTATTGCGTCATTACGCAATGAGTTGAAATTATCCTACTCTTTATTATATCGAAGTTGTTTAGCGACTTTAACCTGTATCATAAATCTCAAAAGAATTGAGGGTAGTTTAATATTGACTGTATAAAAATTAAATCTTTTTGTTCAATCATAACGTTCTTTACTATCTTTGAGTGAGTTCAGTTACGATTGCATTTAACAATTTTTTAATATTTATCTTTACCATGAGTTCGCGTTCTAATATTGATATGGCTACGAGGGCCCAAATAATAGCATTGCATAATCAAGGCCTAAATTATTCTGAAATTTCGAGAGAAACTGGCTTAAACGTAAGTAATGTTTTAAAATCACTGTTCGTTATTTATTTTATTATCCATGGTTATCGATACACGAAAATAATAAATAATATATTTCCCTTATAGGTAAAGACTGTCACTTTATGGATAAAGCGGTTTCAAGAAGAGGGTTCGTTGGAACACCGCAGTAGATCTGGCAGAAGACGCCATATTGACTCAGACCAGCGTCAACTTATGGTGCAAGGTTATGAGGAAAATGGCTTTACACCAACAAGATATTACGCAGAGTTGTTTGATACATCTTTGCGGACGGTGTATCGTGCTCTTCATAGTGAAGGTCGGCATTATCGTCGACATGCTATTAAGCCATTGCTAACCGAAGCTAATAAAAGAGCACGATTGGAGTTCGCTTTGAAATACAGACATTTCGACTGGAGCAACGTTATCTTCAGTGATGAAAAGACTTTCAAGTCTAGCCAGCACGGGCGAGTTAGGTTGTGGCGTAGGAATAATACGCGTTATGATAGTGATCACGTTGTGCCTAACTCTGAATCCGGTCGTATAACAGTGAACATTTGGGGATGGATGACAGCTGCAGGACCAGGAGAACTTACTGTAATACCCAGTCGTGCAAACAGTGTTAACTACTTAGATGTGCTGAATGACGTCATGTTGCCCACTGTGCGGAATGTTTTTAATGTAGAAGACATGCCAGTAATAACGTTCGTGCAGGACAATTGTCCTATACACCGTTCCATAATTGTGCAAGAGTGGTTTAGCCAGCAATCGGACATACGAATTATTCCTTGGCCTGCGAGATCGCCAGATTTAAACCCCATTGAAAATTTATGGGGCGTTATAGTTCAAAAGTGGGACAATAGGAACGAAAGGACTAAGGAAGCACTGAGTACTCACTGCATGGAGGTATGGGATTCTATACGGGGTCACAATTTATGTGAAAAATTAATAGACTCCATGGGTTCGCGGTTGCAAGCTGTAATCGATCAAAATGGCGGATACACGAAATATTAAAGAATATAAAGTGTTGACTATTGAATTGAGTAATAATGATTGAGTAAAAATGAAAAGACCGGGGTAGCTATAATTTATATGATAAATTACAGTAATCAAACTTGGTGTAAGTTGGATAAATTTATACATTACTTTATAACAACAAAATGTTATTACACTAATGATTTTGATTTCTTATACAGTATGGATTCGACATATGGGCAATAAATGAAATCACATGCTTGTTTAAGAGTTTACTGACGATGTGCAAAAAATGAACGAAATCGGTCCAGTAGTTTAAACAAAAAAAAATAGTTTTAATTTTCAGTAAATTTGAACACTCTGTAGAATTGCAGCACTAGGTCAATGATCTAACATACTTTGTTCCTTAAATCCTTGAACTTTGAAATGCGACGTTGCCACTCTGTGCAATCTATCGCTCAAGCTCTTTTAGGCATTCTACTTATTTGCCTAAAATGTAAAATAGGTACACCTAAAGGCAGGCAGGAATTCAATTTACGTATTTTTTTATTGAAAGCGCCTAGTAAGAAAGATCTCACTTTATGAGTTGAAGGTCGTGAATTCAAATCCAGGCAAGTGCTTTCATTCTGTAATGTATTTCATCACACTCGCCCCAGCGGCTGCGACAGGAGACGCCGCGGGCGTCGAGAATTGCAGAGTGATCTCCGGTCACCGTAGGCCTGGGCTTCCGGACGACGAGCAATGGGTAGCTCGCCGTCCGCTCGACCGAGCTTACGTCGTCGACGGTGCGTAGTGTTCCACGCGCGCCTCAAAGAAAATCTGCACACCGAAGGGGCCCAGCAGATGGGTCGATGCCCTCTACGGCCATGGATAAATTTCCGAAAAGGAAGCCCGTGGCCCTGGAACGATAAGGGCAAGGAAGGGAACACGGGTTCGATTTTATTTAGTAAAAGTCTGACAATCTTTCAGACTTTTACTAACACCCTTGAGCGGGAGAAGTCATTAGATGATTTTCCACCTCAAAACAAAACCTACATGTGACATCTACTAATTCGCACTAATTTAGTAGATGTTACATGTAGGTTTTTTATGACTTCTCCTTCTCTAGGGTGTTAGTAAAAGTCTGACAATCTGTCAGTCTTTTACTAAGGTTCACGTGGTGGATTACAGGCATTAAGCCCTTCTCCCAGACTGGAGTACTTACTTTCTTTTGTAAAAGTTAATACGTCCTTGACTTGTGAACTTGTCACGGCCGAAATTTTGTTTACTAACCTACCACTGATGTGCGCCAATATTTCTCGCGGGTGTACATCGGTAGCGGTATCTTTTGTCGGCTCACGAAACGGCGCCCACACGTCTGCGCGCGGCGATCTCAAAAGCATTGCGGTGGCGGGCGGCGCGGCGGCGCCGCGGCACATCGGCAAAGGCAAAGGGGTAGCGGACGGGCGTTGCGCGCGCGCCTTGTGTAGGGAAGGACACCTTTTTATCTACAGTCAGCTGATTCACATTACGTTTTGAAGATGTTTGCAAAAAAGTGTTTCGCTTTAAATACTAGGGAGTGGACATAATGTGTTAATTATTATAATAACAGATCTAGTGTTCTAATTAAAAATTATAATCAAGTAGATTTAGAGATAAATTAAGGTAGAAGTAAATAATAGCAATTAACTAACACTGGTTGTACACGGATATGAAGCATCCTATTAAAAATACGTACGAGTAGGTACAGTAGCAATTGTTGTTTGCTAGTCAGGAAGTTTCTCACTAAACGGTTTTGTTCGAATAAAGCAAACTGAAAATTTATTTCATTTTTTAATAAATTTATCCTGTAAATAATTTGTTAATAATATTCGTAATAATAAAATATTATAAGTAGAAAAAAAAATCTTGTTAAGTATTTTGTCTTTTTTAGGTAAGTTAATGTAGAAAAGTATCGATAAACGATAAGTCGATAACTGCGCTGTCGACCCTATTTATTACTTACTTATTTTTTCGGAAGTAGTTACTAGTTAGTTTACCTTTCTCAGTACTCAGTACGCTGTTTGCCTTCCGGGATGGTGCGTGCGTGCGCCTTTCGCAGATTTGATACCTACTTAGTTTACGCGTGTTGTCGTGTATTTTAAGGTTTTAAGAGTTTTTCTTTTTATTGCAGTGAAATAGATACTAAGTACCTACGTGTGTGTATGTGTAAATCGTGTTTTTAATTTAATTTGTGCTTATTTATTTTTCTATGGTGAAATAGACACTAGCTAATTAACTTTTGTGTGTTGCTTGTTTTTTAAACAGTATTATGCCGCGACAACAGCGTTTTTATAGTGCTGCAGAGTATACTGACATGATTTTACTTTATGGCGAATGCCTCCAAAACGCGGCATTAACTCTGCGTACTTATCGTGAGAGATACAGCGCAAGTCGCGCCTGCCCTACTAGTGTTCGGACCATCATCAGAGCTGTCCAGAGAGTGAGGGAAAATCAAAACATTGTGCCCAACACAAATGAAGGAGTTGCCCCGCGTCACGTTACTTCGTCTTTGGAACGAAGAATCTTAGACCACTTCGATCGCAACCCAACCTGCAGCCTGAGACCAGCTGGGCGTATGTTTAGAGTGGCCCATAGAACAGTACATAAAGTATTGAAAAGAGACAAACTACGTCCTTTTAAACTGCCAAAGGTGCAGTCGCTGCTGCCCCGTGATAAGCCGATTAGAGAGTTTTACTGCCAATGGGTATTAGAAAAAATTGCCCAAGACCAAGATTTCTTGTCAAATGTGTTTTGGACAGATGAAAGCACGTTTACTCGAAACGGCATGTGGAACCGACAAATCTTGCGTCACTGGAGCCACACCAATCCTCACTTATTTAGGGAATCAGCTCATCAATACCGCTTTAGTGTTAATGTTTGGGCGGGCATTCACGGAAATCAAATAATTGGCCCAATTTTTATCGATGGAAACCTGAATGCGCAGAAGTTCCTAGACCTTCTAAGAGGCCCAATATCCGATTATTTAGACGAATTAACCTTGGCAGCGAACTCTCGGGTATGGTTCCAGTTAGACGGGGCTCCTCCACACTCTGTTCTCCGCGCAAGAGAGCAGCTTAACACCATGTTCGGCGAACAATGGATTGGGCGGTACGGCCCCCACAGGTGGCCAGCGCGGTCACCCGACCTCACTCCTCTCGACTTCTTTTTATGGGGATTTATTAAAAATGAAGTTTACTCGCAAGCCTCCGAAAGCGAAGATGAACTACGCAGTCGTATTGTTGCCGCGTTTGACAAATTAAAAGCCATGGCCTCGGATCCAGATCGAAATCTATTGAGCAGGGTGCGGGAAAACATTGGTCGGCGATGTAACTTGTGTATTGTAAAACGTGGTGGACATTTTGAACATTTAAGAATTTAAGACGGTTTTTTGCTATGATTTAGTTTATTTCGGTCAGTTCAGTTATCATTTATCACAAAAGAAATACCTAAGTAGTAGTACAAATAAACTTAGTAAATAATTTATAAATACTATTGTGAAATTACAATAAAAACGCCGCACCGCACCGCGCCGCGCCACGCCGCGCCGGTGCCGTCTCGTCTGCATTTGAGCTGTTGCCATTCTGTACTCTAGGTAAGTAGGTATTGTACCCACGTTCTCTAAACAGAGTGTTTGACTTTTACTGAATTTATTTGATATTTATTTTGTTTGAAAATTTAAGTTTCTTAATTTTTTGAATTTTAATTTAATAATAAATTTTGTTATACTTCTGTGGACGAGTATAACTCGTGATTTCATTTATTGACCATATGTCGAATCCATACTGTATAATATAAGAAATTAAAATAAAAACAATATAAATATAGATTCCTTTCCAACATAATAAATTATTTATTTATTATTATAAACAACTCGGTCCCAAAATAACAGCTATAACCCGGTCTTACAATTGTTATTGATTTTAGGTTTAGCTTCAATTTCTTCCTCCTTCTGGAACGAATACTTAAGCTATGAACCTTAGTCATAACATAATGCACAAATCAATCATTATAGTCAATACCACTAAACATAATTATGCAAAACGTAAAATTTTTATAATTTATGAGTAGGTAAAATATTTACAGAACTAAGGTTGCATATATAGTGAAAGTTATTATAACATAATGTAAATAAAACTAAATAATAGAAGAATAGCACAACACAGTTTTGATTTAGAATACTTATAATATCTATTATACAGTTTTACTTTGTTAAGGTCTTCTATTTTGTAATAGAGTTATTCAGTTATAAATTTTACTTGTATTTCTCCTTAACAAGTGAATTAAATCATTGTTAATTGGATGTAAAACTGCTAGGTTAGGTTATACATTCTATAAGAAAGAAAGACATAAATTGTATTCTTCTTTGAGAATTAAATGTCTTAAACTATAATCAATAAAATAGTTTCATTTCTTATCCTTTACGAGAATTAAACTTAGTAAATCTTAAGCTGTAAGAAAAATATATCTAAATCTTCTACATAAATGTTTTTTACTAATAATACTAATACTTACCACCAATTATGAAAGTAATTTATATAATATATATTTATATAATGTTATATATAGTAGTATATGTATACTTGTATATTATCCCTATATTCATTTATACATCTTATACCTCATATTTTTTATATTATTTATAACAAAAAATAAAATAAAAACGTTTAAAAATACAAAAAATAGAATATAAATTATATATTATAATAATTAAATTTAAAAAAAGTCGACAGAGAGCTGGGTTGTGAACCGGTGCCCTGTTGAACGATCTATGTTATTCTGCCATGCTTATCCACCTGAGCTACTGACTATTTATTCTGGAACGTGAAAATAAGAGCTACTTTGTGAATGTAGGGATTTTTATTATTTGTGATCGACGCCATCTGTAGTTGAATTAACCGATATAGTACCAATTGGCTTATTTAGTTTGGTTTAGATGGCGCTGTATTAAGTACTCGGAAATAAGAAAATATAGTAATTTTTGTTTATTTGAATATAAATATATTATTATTACTTAGTAATTATTTTAGGTATTAAAAACCTTATTATCTGCCTCTGCATAATAAGGTTTATAATTATAAGCTTTGCAGTGTTATTTTCATGATTGAACAGCGCCATCTAGTCGTCTCATGAAAGTCATGATACGTAATGCAAAACCTCACAGTCAAAAGTCGACCTTAGGCTCTCCATGCACCTTTGTCATCAATAGTACATATTGCAAATGATCAAAATCTAATCTTGCATCTACGTATTACCTAAACAACGAATTTTATCGATCTCTAAAGCAGTCTAAGACTTCGGGCGCGGTGTAGGTACACTGGAACGAAACCCAACTTCTGAATTTTGGAGTTAACATTGCTAAGAACGCGAGTTCGCCGCCTGCAGCTCTCAGCGCGTTTCAACACCCTAACTATGAACTAGGCATGAAACAATAATAATTTACCCATTCAAAATTAATTAGAACAGGCTATTAAACTTTTGAGTACTTATTTAAAAAAAATATTCGAACAAATTCTACAGGAGAGCGTACATTTTCTCCTATATTGCACGATAAGCTATACCAATAAGGTAACTTAAGTCAGAGATCCACAGGAAATTTGTTTTGTCGCGAGCTATACAGAGTGTCGGTTCATCACTAAAAGTAAATTCATGTCATAATCAGGAGAGTGAAATTTGAGATGATTTAAAAAAACCGTCCAATTGCGTGTCAAACTTCTCACATTTAAGGTTCCGTACCAAATGAGATTTCAAAGAAAAAATCTGATTTATCATTATATTATTATTTTTAGTCAAATATACGTAATATTAAACACTATCACCAAATTTCAAGTTCATAGGTCAATGAGAAGTTAATAAATTCTTCGGAACAAAATTTTGTGACAGACGACGGACAGACGGACACGTGAGTAACAGCAATAGGGCTCCGTTTGGATCCTTCGGGTACAGAACCTTAAAAACATCTTATATTTGTTTACGTTTATTTCTTCCGAAAAAAGATTTGTTTCCCACATACATACAGATAAGTTGCGAGAGATAAGGCTTAATAAAGGCGCAGTAAGTATGGTGTCCGAAACACCATCGATCGGCGAGCTCAGTACTAAATTATGTAGCTTCCTTACTACCACTTGGAGATATTTATACCAGCATTGATGAGCGGGTTGAAGGGTCATGTTAAAAACAGAAAGGTTACGCTTATTTATAATACCGCCTGTAGGTAAACATCTGCTATAAACTGTTAGAATTCATATTTTGCTGCGACGTCATATCATGTTACGTAAGGGTCATTAATTCATTATGTGCACAAGTGTAGGCATTATTTGGTATGTTATTTTTACTTTTCTTATAATACTTTAACAGCAGTTTTCTTCTAGAAGGTCAGTGAAACGGCAAGCTATGTGAATAAAATTGAAGTTGCTTTCAACGACAAAGAAATAAACTTGACGTAGTTCACAAGTAGTAACAGGTACCTACCTATATCTATTTTAGTGAACGCCTACAATTGTTTGTTACAGACGCAGTGGATTAGGGTACGGAAACATTAGGTAGGTAAAGGAGTTTCGTCTTTGTTTTTACACTGAGAATCAAAAGTTGTTAATAAAGCCTACCAACATTACCATACCTAATCTAAATAAATGTTTGATATGATATTACAAACCGGCCAAGTGCGTGTCGGGCCACGCGCAGTGTAGGGTTCCGTTGTCGCCCGTTATAACATGCGGACTTAGAAGGGGGCTTTATGTTTATTACTATGAACATATTAATTGAGTTCACGGTTTAACGGACAATAACGTTCAAATTACAAACGAAAAATAAGATTTTATTTTTTTTCAAAACTTTAAATGTGTTAAACATGTAAAGGGTTAAAAATTAAATAATTGTAACAACTGTAACTATTATATACAGGGTGTAACTTAATAAGCGCAAAATCCGAAAATAGTTTTTTCAGAATCAGCTTCTGAATCGATTTCAGTCATTAAAAATAGGTGTTAATTTTTCGCGGAAAAATCTTTAATATAACTTAAATCCCAAACATCCATATCGTAATTCGTACAAAGTTAAAACAATTCAAGGAAATTTAAGCTTTAAAACAAAGCAATAAGGCCTATTTAAATGCACGACCGAATTTGTAGTTAGCTCATAGGTTCGGAATAATAAATAAAATAAAAAATAAAAAAGCCTTATATTTCCCAATTTTTACAATATACATATGTTAGTACATTAATTTGGAACTACTAAGGTGAAGGCCTCCTCCAGAGAGTGCCATCTTTCTCGGTCTTTCGCTATCTCTATCCAGCGTGATCCAGCCAGATGCACGATCTCGTCCTCCCAGCGTGTGTGTGGTCTTCCTCGCTTCCTTTTACCTATCGGTCCCATCCAGGTAGTTAACTTTTTGGCCCGTCTATTGTCTTGTAGTCTTGCTACATGGCCTTCCCATTTCCACTTTAGTCCAAGTGCGTGTGAAACGGCGTCGATTGCTCTTGTATTTGATCTTAATTTTGAGTGGCGGTGCTGTTTTTTTATGTTAAGCATGCTGCGCTCCATTCCCCTTTGGCATGAAATAATTTTGTTCTTAACAGTGTAGTTAAATTTCCATGTTTGACATGCGTATATTATTTGTATATTATTAGCCGTTATAGGTTTCTGTGTACTGTTGGTTGGTTGCTTATGATTTTTGTTTTTGACGAGTTGATTTCGAGGCCCACCTGTTAGCTTGCAGAGTGAAGTGTAGTAATCATGTGTTGTAATTGGCTAGAGCTCTCAGACACCTTAGGTGATTGAAATAGGTTCCTTTTATCAAAATGCCACATCGATTCCAATCTATCTTTTTATTTTTTGACGGCGCGTATGTTCCAGTTCCACGCGCGCCTCAATGAGATTATTGTTAGTCACCTCTGACGGGGCCCATCGTGGCCGGTGCCTGCATGCCTAGGGGTAGCGGATAAATTCTGAAAATGAGTTACCGCACCCCTGGGCACTCAGGCAGGAAAGGAATAGGGGTGGGTTTTAGTCAGTAAGAGTCTGAGAAGTCATTGGATGACTTCCCACCCCCCAAAAAAAAAAAAATCTAAATTTTTAAAAACATTTTCTAACACAGAAATGAAAAGTGTTGGGGATAGTGGGTCTCCTTGTCTTACCCGTCTTTTGATTGCTATTTGTGGGCCTGAGGTTTCTAATTTTACCTTGCTTGTGCATTTTTCGTAGATATTCTTTATAGCTTCAATATACTTTCTCTCCACATTTTGTCGACTAAGCGCTTCCCAGATGCTCGAGTGTAATAGAGTGTCAAAGGCTTTTTGGTAGTCTATAAAGGCGACATATAGAGGTCTCTGCTGTTCTTGGTATTTCTCTATCAGAAGCTCTAAAGTATGTATGTGGTCTACTGTAAAGAATCCCTTGCGGAAGCCTGCTTGTTCAACCGGTTGATGTTTTTGTATGGTCGCGCTTATTCTTTTTTCAATAATTGATGAAAATAATTTGTAGAGACTTGACAATAGACTAATAGGCCTGTAGTTTGAGATGTTTCTCGGATTTCCCTTTTTGTATATCAATATTATGTTGGAGTTTAGTAGGTAGCAGTATTAAGTATACAGTTATATAGAAACGACAATTGGTGGCTTAATATTGATGCTCCGTGTTTTAATACCTCGTTTGTTATGCCGTTGGGTCCAGGGCTTTTGTCTGTTTTTAGGTTCTTGATATTGTTTAGTATCTCTATTTCTTCTATAGGTGTTGTTTCGAGAGTATCACTGTTTTTGGTGATTTCATCAGCTGTTTCTTGTGCTTACCGTTGGTGTGTCATATAGGTTTTTATAGAATTTGGTAGCTACTGCTAAGATTTATTTCCTGTTTTCAGATGTTTTTTCTAGGTTGTCCAAGCTGTCAATCCAAGTGTTTTGTGTTTGTAGTTCTTTACGGGCTTTTTTTAAGCTTCCAGTGGTTATTAGATGTCTTTGCAGGGTGTTTTTTCTATAATTCAGGTAGTCGTTTCTTATACATTTACTGGTAAGCTTATACAGTGCTTTAAGCTCATTTTTCATAGCTCTTGTTTTAAATTTTGTTTTTTGAATTTTTTGTCATCTCTAAAGGAGAGCTTTAGAGCGCTCTGATATTTTTGTGTTTTTGTGGTTTCTGGTCGTGGTGTTTATTTGCTGTAGACTTGCGTTAACAGCATTGAGTAGTCTGTCGTAAAGGTTCTGAATTGTGTCTGTGGCTTTTGTTTCTTCCAATAATATAATGTTGCGGTAGAAGTTTGCTTTACTTTTTTTAGGATTGGTTAGTGTTAGGGTTGACCTTATCATTCTGTGGTCGGACGGGAAGTTTATATTTAATACTTCTAGGTTTAGGCTGTTTAGTTGTTATACCTCAGAATTAAAAGTAAATATTAAAATTACGTCCGAATTGATAACCCCAATAACATCGATCATGGAATTTGAACATACTCGTAATTGGAGGAGACCAAAACGTCATCCAAGGTGTAACCGTGCCAATAACCGACCAACTTTATCTTCTTGGTGTTACGTTAACGTGTTAGGCAGAGGCTCAAATGCCTGCCAAAAAGTTGGGGATCCTCGCAAAGGTGAGACAGTACTTCACGCTGGAACAAATATTTGTATGGCCTACAGATAGTAGTTCTGGGTCTGGGTGTCTTGTGTATGTGAGTTTACATGTTTGTGAAAATCAAATCAAATCAAATTAAATCTCTTTATTGCATTCATGTGTTACATTTAGTTGTGAAAATATGTACGCACCCATGATACAGGAAGTAATTCCTAGTGTGGGGCATTGTTTTTTTTTTTTGTTTTTTAAAGTCTTGACCACAGACGCCGAGTTGCTAGCCTGTCAGTTTTCTACCGGTTACATTTTAGGGAGTGTGCGACGGAATTTCATAATTTGATTCCGGCAAGCCTGTTCCATCATAGGACCACAAGACGTACGGCGATGTGCCACCGCTACATGGTAAAAATCCCATCCACACGCACGAAACGTTTTGAGAACACATTCATTGTTTTTACATTGTGCGTACAGCTAGGGAGTGGAATTCCCTGCCAGAGTCTTTGTTTCCTTATAGCTACAACCAGGGATTGTTAAAGTCAAGAGTGAATAGGTAAACCAAACTTTGAAGGAAAACTATAATGGCTAAGTTAGCTCAGTTAGTTTAAGAGTAATAGTCGCCTAACTTATAAAATTTACCTACTTGGAAAATTTCGTACTTAACACAAAATCCATAAAAAATTACTTGTTGAATGTGATTAATGATTATATACAATATTATGTAATTTCTATGTCTCGGACGGACAGACGGACCGACCGAAACTATAAGGGTTCCTTGTCCTTGTTAGGACTACGGAACCCTAAAAAGCAGCAGAACATTGTTTGCAAACACGGTTAGAATATACATGAACGTATTTATCCAACACGTTATAGATAAGTTTGTATTCAATGTGTACATTTTACAATTGACTTTGATATTGCTAAATGTTCGATGCCATTTGAAATAAAAATGGATTGAATGCTGCGAACGATCTTCGATTGGAACTGCCGATTATATATATTTTTTTTGTCAAGTGAAGACAGCAGAATGTTAGACTATTTTGCAAACTTATTTGTTAATATTCATACATTATAGGGGTAAAGTACTTAAGCTGACAGTTCAGTCGGTCGGCGCTGAGTTGAAGTTCGATGCCAAGAGTCGGAGATGCCAAACAATAGGCAATATGCCGCTGCAACCCCGAGTCTGTGTTATAGTTCCGCCTATTGCACTGTCGAACTCCCGCGCCGGAAGTCGTTGTGCGCCATGTGGCCGCCTCACCCCCCTCCCCGCACCCTCCGCACCTCGCGCCTCTATACGTGCCATAAACTACATCATGCACATAATTTAGTGCCTCTCAAAATTGGTTTTATGCTATTACAATTTAGTCTTTCTAATAAATTGAAGCGATCATATTGGAAAACGATGCCGTCTCGTATAAGAAGTCATACCCTTTTTAAATTAAGTAGCATATTGTATAAATAAATTGCCTTATTAATGGCAAGTTACTCATACAGATAAATATTGCTTAAAAACTTTTAAGCAGAATAGTGATGAAATTAATTTCTGACGTTTTATTTTCTAAAACAGCAACAATTCTGTTGAAAAGAGTTTATTACGCAAAGTTAATAAATGTAATTTAAAATTTTGTGTACTGGCCCACAATGAGATTGTTAGTGAGTGGAAGGTTTCATTGTAAATAGTAATTATTTGAGTGTAATTAGAGCGTACTCGTTGTACTTGAAATATGGGAAGTTTGAATGAGAGGCTCGGAGTTGAAAGTTAATTGTGATATCGACACTTTTTTTTTATTTTGGGTGGGCTATCATCCAATGACATCTCCCGCTCTGGATGGAGGGGGAGGGCGTGTCAGACTCTATCTGACTAAAACCCACCCCTGTGCCTTCTCTGCCCTGAGTGCCCAGGGGCGAGGCAACTCTGTTTTGAATTTATCCTCAACCCCTGGGCAGGTGATATCGTCACTGGTTGTCGCTGTCGCGTGGTAAGGGCGAGGTGCGGCGAGTGGGCAGTGCGAGTGCGAGCAGCCGACCGCAATTTATGCCTGGGCTGCGGCTGGCGCGGCGCCAGATTCCGCCGACACACTCGTTAGCTCCTGAAGCAGCAAACGATCTAATAGTTTTGTCGTCTTTTAGAGACCATTTAATCTGCTTGTTTATATTTGTTGCAATTGGAACTCGAATACAGGTCATTTTACGGTGTTTACATTTTCGTCTGCTTTTGTCGTATCGTTTTCAGATTTTGAAAGTAGGTTTGTACATTTATCTATTTGCTATGGATACACATGATTGTAGAGGAATATCAATTAACTATGTCATTTGGTTTAATCACAAAATATGTTTTATGGTTCAAGTTAACCAGTCTCAATTCGACGACACTGTGTTCGTAGCAACTCGTAGCACTTCGTAGCAGCGTGCTACGATCGGCTACGACGGTAATGTCTGTACATTTTACCCCGAAACTAATCTAATAAGTTGTCTGTTAAGGTAATTTTCATTGTAGTATAGACTTATCTGCTTACTTTAGCTTAATAAGTCTGCCAAAATTATTACGGTCTTATTTAGTTTTGCGGTATATTCACCTCTGCGTAGGGAACGTAAAACTTCATTATATTTATGTAAAAAGTTTAGATACTCTTAAATATGGTTACGTTATGTGAATTATTACAGTGTATTAAGTGAATGAAAAGTAGATAGGGCTCTGGCATAAATCTGAGTGACCCTCGTCAGTCGCGGCTTTGCTCGGCCGTGCGACACAATGAGCCGATATCCAGATAAACTGCCATGTTGTGTGAAATTCTTCTGAATCGCCATTTGTGAACGTATGAATGTGTATAATGCAACTGGTTCAATGGATCTTGGATAGACGGAAACGCTGTTGTAATTGATTGGAGCATTCACAATTTGAAAATCAAACCCATTTCTATTGCTAACTTCAATATTTTTAGTGCAGGTACTGGAACCGCTCTGAAGTCAGAGAGACTTTGTTTATTCAACAGTAAAGTTATTCCAGTTTTCCAGTTTCTGGGCTCTTAAAAAGTTTCCATTGGCTATTTATAATTAAAGTAGAACGCCCTATTTTAGAGCGATATATTTTTCAGTGTAATGGCGCGACAATAAGCATGTTTACACAGATTGATGGCAGCAATAGCCTCCAATTTGTCGAGAGCTTGTGCTACGCGCGGCTTTTAAATTACTCGACTAATTGGGCAGATCACGGTGATTTTAGGCCGTACTGTAAGCCTTAATTGGGGTTTCAGGTGTAATCGTCGATCGTCGGATACGTCGAAGCCGAGCTAAAAATAAACTTTATGGATGCGTGCGTGAGGCTTCGAATAACTAAAACGGCACAGAATGGGGTCGTTTCCCTTTCGTTGCTATTCTTGTTAAATTTTATTTTTACTCCTTAAGTAGGTTACAGACCAAGTGACTTCAGTGAGTAAATAAGACCATAACAAAGTTATTGAGGCAAAACTGTTTTAGTTTTCACCAACATGTATTTCGCTATTGTTGCGAAATACATGTTGATATTTATCATAATTGCCTATATAGAGACACATTCTACAACGCAATGCATTGTAGTATAGACTTTTGAATTCAAGCAATGAGAGTACTATTCGTGGAATTGTCTTTTTTGTAGCATTTGATATGAAACACAAAATAAGTAGAGTGGTAGTAAAAAAAAGAAAAGGATCGGAGCAGCAAGTAGCTATATTCCAACAAGAGCCAAAACGAGATTAACCCGCAAGTTTAAAATTAGGATTTAATTAAACGCGCAAGGGTTGTCCTTCTAAGAATAGACGCTTCTATTCTCATGAGTGTCGTAAAATACGAGTAAAGTGTTATAATAAGGTGACTAAGCAGTAGTACCAACCTATGAATGTTGAGTTGGATCTAATGGTCGGGTTGCAATAGCGTAAATACATAACACTAGTGAGACTGGTCTTTGTTTTTTGGCGTAGTAGTGGCGAGATACCAACCAGCATTAGGCCCGCGTGGTGGATTACGGCCCACACCATGTCACAGCGAGGAGGCCTGTGCCCCAGCAGTGACAGTAAAAGGCTGATGATAATGATGAGTGGCGAGATAGTGGGTTATCACTGTGTGCAGATATGATTGTGAAGACTACAGCAGTGCTTCAGACAGTCACATGATAGAGATTGAAATGAGACATAAATAATATCAGCCTGTTACTGCCCCGCCGCTCGGTAAGAGCCTTTTC
Source organism: Polia nebulosa (assembly GCA_951329385.1). NCBI lineage: Eukaryota > Metazoa > Arthropoda > Insecta > Lepidoptera > Noctuidae > Polia > Polia nebulosa. The sequence continues at coordinate 17,427,337 of OX589604.1, forward strand.
ACGAGTATTCATCACCACGCCTGCTCAAGTCGGATTGGTGATTTCAGCCTTAATAAGTAAGCTATATTTATTTTACCTAAGTCGAGGTTTCCTCATGATATTTTCCTTCGCCGATCTTCGATAATGTTAGAGATTAAGTCAGCAAGCGCAAATACGCTGAGTGAAAATTTAACAGGTAAATCTGATATGATTGGCCTCACCAGATCGGCAGTCAAGCAAAGCCCAGATTTTTTTCAACTCTGGTGGTGGAACTGGCCATGTTTGGGCGGTTTTATCTGGCTAACCCAAATAAAAAAAAACGTCATGTCATAAAAACCTTAACGTTTCGTAGATGTTTTTTCGTTCGGAAAGATTTGTATGTAGTGGGAGAAACTGACTCACCGTATTCAGCTCAGTCATTGAAAAACTTCTTACATAATTTCCGTCTAAAGATACTATCACTGACGTAAATCCAAAGTCTTAAGTTCTACATAGTAATGTTATAAAAATATGTTATGTATGGTGGTTCTACACATAGGTATGGTTGCTACAAGAAATATTATGTTGTTTACTTGATCGCTGACTTTACAACGTTCATTCAGCTAAGCGGTATTTCTTACTTTATAGTTTTACCTGGAGACATAATCACTTCGACGAACTAATTCGCTTGAGAACATATTGTTTCTGATTGAATGCCTTGCGTTACCTATGCGAATGATCTAGTGTACGTCTTGAAGAAGCGTAACTATGTGGGCACCGTGGTGTAATCATGAGTAAAATATCGTGAGTAAAGTTATGAGCGAGTTTAAGAAGAAGCTCGTGTTTCTCTTTTCTATCCCTCAATATTATTTGTATTTCGTGCATGTAGATTCGTGTGTTTAGTCTAGTCTGAGATCTAAGTTTGAAGCGAAAATTAACATAATTATGTTAATCTAAAAAGGTATCTGCTTTCATAATAGAATCAAAAGTGAAGCAGTAGAGATAATAGTAAGTACCTAATTGTAAGCTATTTGTAACTAACTCTAACATTATGATAAGCATAGTTGGCAGCTGTGCTGATAAACCACACAAAATTAGTTAACTGGCTCTATTAACCGATTAATTAATGCGCGTAGGCGGGACAAGGCATTAAAGAGATCAGTGGAACATATCGGGTAATGCAGCCCACCCGACGCATCATTGTTTGTCTGCTAGTGATGTAGCATATATCAAGTAAACAACAACATGTCGGGAATCGTTGCAAATTTGAATCAGTTATAAAAAGGTAAACGAATATTAGATTTAGATGTTTTGTCTAAGTATTCAGGAATTGGGAATAATCATGTATCGTGAGAGCTAAATTCCTAAAGATACATGCAAGTGTCACTTCTCGTAAGAAATAGACGTGTAAATGGTAGTCTAGTAGTATTTCATTTGAGCGGAATTTCGCGTTTTTTCATTTTTCGCGATTAATTCATTACGGATAGGATAGGTTACATTCACTTTAATTATATAGGTGTACTGCAGTCGCAGTTCAATCTGGTTGTGACTTCAAACTTAAACAGCGCAGTTGGATTCTGGCTGATTTTTCTTGTTAGGGGGCGCTAACAGTATGACGAGTTTCACGCTCGTCACCTTTCCTGACGATGACGCAAATATTTTTTCAGGTTTAGCAGTGCTCGGCTAGTTACGGTCGGTACGTTAGTTATTATAATGTGTCACGATCTCATGTCGAAGTTCGGTGGCATGCGAGAGATTGGCGCGGGAGGGGGAGGGGGGGGGCGAGCACCTGCGCAGGATGCACCCGCGTGCAGTCAGCGCGCCAGCCAGTCTGGCGCCTGCCAGCCGCCCCCGCACCCCCTTTCAGCCACCGCTCCGCCCCGCACCTGTCCCGCTGTCGCCCGCCGTATGACTCCCACGCCCGCGTTTGTTTTCAACTTTGATTGATAATTTGTTATTGGAGTGCGTATAACGTTTCGAAAACACTACTACGTTTCACTCACTGTAGGTAATCGTGACAATATTATTTCTCGAACAGAGACATATAGTTATATTATATGTCTCTGTTCGAGCATAATAGTTTTATTTACGTTTCATTATTACTCAAAAAAGTAGATTAGTTAGAATTAGGATGACCATTTTTATAATTTTTAGAGATTTTAGCAAAACCTCGCTATGGTCTGGCTGGATTTATTAATAGTCTTTTTTTATTAATTTTGACAATATGTGTTGTCCTGGTATGTGTTAAATTGAATAAACAAACGATGTCCAAAACCCAAAACCTTTCCCAAAAGACATCTCTACAGAATAGTACACTTCGCAAAAGTGAAAGTATGTAGATTTTCTTCTAATCTTTCCATTGAAAGTTAGTAATATTTAAGTACTTACTTCCAGACATGATATTACTGTTGAATTTTAATGAGAATATACTTAAGTAACCGTGTCCATGAATGACTGTAAGCCAAACTTTGTGCATAAATGAATTAAAAAAATCAATTATGCAAAAAGATATTGAAAATAAGAACAAACTCAATAAAAATATTTCAAACAATCTAAGATAATTTTTTTGACACTTCCAAGAATTTCTAGTATTTATTTATTTAGATTTTTGAAGAATTATGAGGCACAACTCATAGCAACAAGCAAGTTGTTCCTCCTACGTTTGAATATTCGTATTTTCTCGCAGGCGAAATACAGCTACCACATTGGCTTCCCAGAATCAAAACCAAACTTTTTCTCAATATATCAACGACCGAACTATCGACATTTATGCAAAACTCAATCTTTCCGAGCAGCCACTGGAATATTGAAAAAGATACCTGAATTTTTGGTACAGAACACTAAAAATCGATCGCATCTCGAAGAGGCAAAGTGACATCAATAAACATTACAATACGGCGCAAACAGCCCGATATTGAGAGATCGTGTGAAACCGCTGTTCACGCATTCAGTCACCACCGACACACTGGTAATACGTGAGAAACTATGTAGCAAGTAATTATGCGTGGCTTGATTAGGTACATAATCTTAAAACACTACTTATGTACATTTAAGACGGATTAGGTGAACGTAATCCGTCTTAAATCGGCCGTACGTAAGTAGTGTGTGTACGTGTTTAACAGCCGCACTCTCAGACTAAAGTAACGGTTAGTTATGAGTGGCCAGTGATCCAGAAAATATCAAGGTTCAAGTAGGAATTACTTATTACGTCTGCAGTCTATTTTTGAATATCATTATTTCGTTTTTTAACGATTGCCGACGTTGACAAACGTCTGCGAGTGCGGATGATCATTTAATTATAGTTCAGTAATAGTATCAATTTGTACCTAAGCACCTCAGGGGAGAGGTTCACCTGACGCGGGATCAGCAATATATCCCAACAAACCTCCGAATTCAAGTGAGAGTAAATATGAGTGTTAGCCCAAATTTTATACTCTATTTGTTATGACCCATAAATCATGATTCTGTGACATAAAAAGTGAAATAAAAGCGGCTGCCGGACTTTTCGTGGGTTACAATTGTACATATTTATTTTTGCATTTTAATGTCTACGTGACTTTATTTATTATTATATCGTGTGATAAAATTGATATATTATGTTCAAGAAGTTCCCGTAATGAACAACAAGTAATAAAATATACGCATACATACTTCAGTAGATATAGTATTATATTGAATGAATTATGTTATTAAATGGATTAAGGGTGGGGTGTGACGTAGCTGACATGACGTCAGGGAGCTATTGCGCCATTACTGCCAAAAAAGTGAGTCAATTTCTTGGAAAAACAAAGTCGCTTAAAATGATAACGTACGCCAAATATTTAATATACTAAAACATTTTTAAAATTACCCCTGGTTGGTATATTTGACGTTGGTTTTCTCGATGCTATTTCAGTTAGGGAATAGGTTTATTAGATTATGTTTGGGTTTCTTATGAAATTGTGAGCTAATTTGATTCATAATTCTACTGTTAAAGAAGCTTTGCCACTAGATTGTACCGTTTAGTTTTGTGTGTGCTACACACACCAAGACCGAGATTTCATTCAACATATTGTGACCACTTTTGCCTTAACTTCATAGTTAACCATATTTCAAGGGAACAACAAATGTGGTCCGCTTCACGGAAAAAAATCACGATTGCTTTCTAGATTTATTTTACTATTTTAAAAGCGCTTTGATTTAAATAAAGCTTCTTTGAATGCACAAAAAATTCAAAAGAAACTCAAAGTTATCCGGACGCACTGAATTAAGTTCAAGCAGAAGTTTTTAAAGGCTACGAAGCACGTGTGCTCTCATTTCCCGCTGTTCTCTTCAGGAAGCAATTTTCTTTATTTCTTATAGCTGCGCCTACGGGAGTTTATTTTCAAGTAATTTTTCTTATGTTAGTGCACACAAATTACTTCGTGTGATGGCAAAAAATTACAATACAGAACAGAAAACAATACAATACAGTGCGTGTCGAAGAGATGTAGAAGAGGGCTTTATGTTTATTTATTCAGTTCACGGTTTAACCCGCCCCTTTTAAAGAACAACAAAAAAATAAAATTGAGAAAAATAAGATTATACCTACTTAGTAGGAGAGGTACCTTAAAAAAATCTTTTTCAAAGTTTTATTCTTTCGGTTTTTTGGCGTGATTAATATATATACCTACCCATGCAAAATTACAGCTTTGTAGCACTAGCTGTCTCTTAGCTATGCTTCGGACGGACAGACCGAAACAATAAGGGTTAGGGTTAGGGTTACCTCTATTTTACGGAAAATAGAAGTAATTATCTTAGGGAAAAGTCTATTCTATTCTCATAATTCTCCTGCCCTTATCCCAATTTATTTGGGGTCGGCGCCACATGTCTTTTTCTTCCATACTCCTCTATTAGTCGTCATCTCTGTAGTCACCCCCTTTTTACCCATATCCTCTTTCACACAGTCCAACCATCGTTTTTTTGGCCATCCCCTACTCTTATAGCCATCCACATCCATACACAAGACTTTCCTCACGACATTTTCTTTATTCCCGCGCATCACATGCCCATACCACGACAACCGATTTCCACACAACTTTTGAGTCAGCGGTGCCACTTTCAGACTTCCTCTTATATACTCATTCCTAATTCTGTCCATGCGCGTCCATCGTCCATCTTCACTGACAAGAACAATGTCGTCGGCAAACAGCATGCACCAGGGTGCCTCCTCCTGTATTTCCGACGTAAGAGCGTCCATAATCAACAGGAAGAGGTAAGGACTTAAAGCCGACCCTTGATGTAAGCCTACAGCCACACTGAACTCAGCGGTGTTGCCAGCAGCCGACCGGACGTAGGTACTTTCTAGGAAAATTCTATTCTATTCTATTCTTTGTCCTTGCTAAGGTTACGGAACCATAAAAACTAAGCTTTTTTGTGGCCTACACCATGGAGGTTTCTATATTTTTAGGAATTCTGAAGCCTTCGGGGCTTTAGGGGCTTCGCTTGAAGAGCTTGGGGAGCAGTATTGACTTAGGAAACTCGGGTGCTCAGATTGGAGACTCTGATTGCCCGCCGAGTGATTCCAGGGAATATGGCGGCATTGTGGTCTCGTACTGCCGTGCACATCTAAGCTCAGGGGAGATCCCTCTTTGAAGCTTGGCTGGAGAGGCCTCCGGCGCCCTCACCTTCCGCCTGACGCAGGTCCTCACCGGACACGGCTGTTTCGGGAGGTTCCTGTTTCGGATCAAGTGGGAGGTGACGCCCGGGTGTTTCCATTGGACGGATCGTCCCGAGGACACGGTGGAGCATACGGTGGAGGTCTGCCCCGCTTGGGCGGAGCCACGCCGTGTCCTCGTGGATGCGATAGGCGGCAGCGACCTCTCGCGCCCTGCCCTGGTTCAGGCCATGGTACGGAGCGAGAGGGAATGGGAAGCCGTCTCCTCCTTCTGCGAAGCAGTAATGCTCGCGAAGGCGGAGGCGGGACGCGTGAGAGAGCACCAACAACGGAGTCGCCCTCACGCCCTCAGCAGCAGCCGACTCAGGAGACGCCTGGGACTTCCGGCGCCGCGAGACGATCTCCGGCCACCGTAGATCCGGGCCTGCGGACGGCGAGTAATGGGTAGCTCGCCGTCCGATCAGCAACAGGCCTGAGAGTCGACGGCGCGTAGTGTTCCACGCGCGCCTCAAAGAGTTGTCAGCAAGAGACGGGACCCGTCATGGCCGATGCCTGCCCGGGGGTTGAGGATAAATTCGAAACAGAGTTACCTCGCCCCTGGGCACTCAAAGGCAGGAAGGAACAGGGGTGGGTTTTAGTCAGTAAGAGTCTGCCACGCCCTCCCGCTCCACCCAGAGCGAAGTCATAGGATGATTTCCAACCCCAAAAAAAAAAAAAAAAGGGGAGACTCCTTTACAGTCTCCTTGCTCGGGGATAGCTCTAACAGGTTTTGCATAGAGGGGGTTTCGGAGTGGTCTTTTAACAGGTAATGGGGCCCTTCTCATGTGCTGATGATGGTGATTATTTGATTTAGTGAGGTTGTAAATAAAGTAAAAGACGTATGACTTTAAGTATACCTAATATTTTTTTATATTTTCTGCGCTTGACCCCTAGATTCACTAGTTCGAAAACGAATGTCTGAAAAACAGTAACTTTGATACTAAGCGAGGTCGCACTAAAACTGTCGCCTCATAAATAAGTTTAATTTATTTTAAGTTGTGCATCTGCGAGTCGAACGCGCGCAAAGGAATCATGCTTTTTTACATGTTTAAAAAAATATACAGACTTTTCCTGCTATCTCTTATACAGGGTGTAACGGAAAGGTGTGGTCATATTTTAAGAAACGGTTCTGCCCATGGAAATGAACAACTTTGTCTAAGAAAAAATAGAAAATTCCTAAAAAAAAAATTGGTCTTTGCATACAAAATTATCATCAGCTGATCAAAATTTGTATGGCAGACAAAAAATTTTTTTGAGAATTTGCTAAGGTTTTCTTGAAGAAAGTGGTCCATATCGATGGGCAGATGCAGTTCTTAAAATATGATAGATAACAGGAAATCTTATTATTATTTAGGAACTATTTTCTGTATTTTTTTCAATATAATAGACTCAGTAGTTTTGGAGCTAGGGGCCTTTGCCTTATATTCGAAACTACTGAGTCTGAGGGAATGATCAATTTTCGCCTAATTTTCATATTAAATAACTTTATCGTTTATTTTAAAATTATGAAAAAAATATTGTTATTATATTTTTATAATCTTTTGATATGTAGCACGGAACACTCAATTTTTTTATTTAATTTTCCGATTTGCATCGAAAAATGTGACACCCATATTTCAAAGTCGTTACAAAAAAAATTGTACCAGGTGGTGATCCTATGGAAACACATAGTTACAAGATAATATAAAGTGTTCATTCATGGCAAACCAATGTTTACCGAAATAATATTAAACATTCCGTTTATTCGTCTTTACTACACATTTCATTACCTATAGAAAATAGAAGCCCGCGGTATCGGCAACAGGGTCTAAGGTACCGGTGGCCACGGATTCCGAAAGATTATAAAGAAAATATACTTTCAATAATAGAATATATGCCTTGATTATGTTTATATTACAGTCAATCTCTCTAGCCTTTTCCCAACTATTTTGGGGTCGGCTTCTAGTCTAACCGGATGCAGCTGAATACCAGTATTTTATATTGAACGACTGCCTATCCGACCTCCACAACCCAGTTACTGGGTAACACGATACCCCTTGGTAAGACTGGTTGTCAGGCTTTCGGGCTTCTGACGACCCGTAACGACTGTCAAAGATCCACGATTGACAGTCGGGACCAACGGCGGGGCAACGGTTTATATAATAGTAATAATTTAAAAACCAGCACACTAGCACCTGATTGATTTATTTAGGTCAATAATCACCAATTGAGATTATGTTCAAAATTTAAACGTTACCGTTAGATTCATGCTAATTTGAGTAATACAAATTAGAATACAGCTAGTTATTTCACAGCAAATATCCAAAGGAAAGTTTTAATAACCTTGAAATGGGAATGAAAATGAGCAGAAAATATAGAACTTAAATCTAAAATTGTTTTTGGTTCCGTTTAAATAAATCACAGAAACTGAATAAGTGTCGCTCAAAATCGCTGCAGGTTAGTGAGACGACCGTCATTTTATGTGATACCAACAAAATTTATGCAAGAAGAGTATAATAAATAGTTGGCCTAAGTATAATAATATACAAGAAAAGCTTAGAAAATAATAAAATACCAAAATATTAGCCTATACTATGTAAATCTTACAAACAAACAAAACGTTTATGTGATACGTGAAATGACATTTTTTTTTATAAGAGTGACCAAAATTAAAAGTATATTATTCTGGTATCCTTGCAAGATGCCGCCATGTTCGTCACAAACCTGTACAAAGCCTTCTTGAAGTCCTCAAGAGCGCTAGAATAGGTATCTTTGGTTTGAAGCCAAATACTTGTTCCTTTCTTCCTACGCGATTTGTAAAGTGCCAAAACCTGATTGTGACATTCTCTTCAAAAGCGAGCATTTAACATGTCTCAAAGTCTAAACACTCAGAATTTGCTTTTGTACCTATCTAATATTAACATGCTTTAAAATCGTGGCATGTGAAGCTCATTTGAACATTTCTTGGGTATCATTTTTAAACTTGTAGGTATAGGCCCCGTATACCTAAAGTATTTTATTTTTATATATTCAAAAAACCCGACTAAAAAAAACAACTAAAAGTTCGAATCAAGTCGCTTTTCAAGCAGTCTGATGCAGTTGGTGGCAGTTAATTTATTTCAACATTGATTTCATGCCATCAACTACATCAGACGGTTTGAAAAGTATAAGGCGTCTGGTTGTCGCCATATTGTATTTTGATTACTGGCATGTCTTTAGTAGCACTCGCAAGATTAAGAGGAATCAATTGACGTAAGAATTATCAAAATCGGCCCACGATTTTGGTCTCTAAAGTGCCACAAAGGAACATACATAGACTGATAAACACATTACCCTCCCTTGCGTCGCGCAGTCTGGTAAAAAGAACGCTTGGTTTTCCCACGAACTATTTCTTTCTAAAACGTTAACTTTATTATTCAGGAACGTTTTTCATATTTCCACGAATGTTTTAGCACGTATTTTATTCATGCCGAGCTAAAGTATTACAGACTTTTTAATCTTCATCAAAAGAGGTTTTAATTTTCAAAGTTTATTGTTATTTTTTTTTCTGCATGTTTAATAGCCCATGGCAGTTTTAAAAAGCCTGAAATTCGGACTGTTTGAGGTTTTCTTGTACAAAACAATAATATATGTCCCAACAGTACCGCAGTGTTAACACTTGCTTTAGAAAGTTTATATAGAGTGACAACATTGATGTCCAACTCTTCAAAGTTAAATTTTTTATGAAGTCGTCATATGCATGATTCCTACTATGTATTATTCCACCGGGTGTCACAACTTTACTATTACTTCAAACATTGTTATGATTTTTAATCTAGTAGCAAGTTTAAAAGTTATTAATTTTAATTTTTGTGCCGTAAAAAAGGCAAGACTTTTAAAAGTGTTGTATACTTATCACTTTTTAATAAGGGTCTATGAAAAGTGTGTCCCGCCACGAAGTAAATACCTTCGTGGCGGGACACACTTTGGCTTGGCCCTGCTTATTTTTGAAGGAAAAATACAGTGACCGGTGAATGGCTATATATCATATTTCATACGTATTCTTTGATTGAGCGTTAATTCTCGAAATCCATTCCGTTTGGGCATTCTTCCCTCACCTTCAGTTTTATTATAAAGTAATTCTTTGTATCGTTTTCCATTCTCATAAGTATTCAAATAAAATACGGAAAATTGTAAGTCACTCTTTAGATCTCAACAAAAAAGAAACAATAAGTAAACCGATGACAAAATTTTGTAAAAAAAGATGACAACAACAAAAATATGTCAAGCATAATGTTGCTCGATTACTTATACTTCTTCGTCCTTTCACACTTTACTGGTATAAAATTATAATAAAAATTCTCCAAACTACAGTATAAAACATCGCTACTAGGGCTTTCAAATACTGGTTTTTTTCTATACCGGTATCAATACCGGTATTAGTGCGATCAATACCGTGATCACGTGATCACGGTATTCAACACAAGTTCAATAAGGATTTTAATAAAACCATTAAAATACGTGTTTTTACTTTCTAACCACTCTTTAATAAGGTTTACTTTCCGAAAATAATAATACAAAACTCTCTTATTAGTATAACAATTTGGTATTGATTGATTATAGGACTAGGAATTAGGAACACGTAATCAAAACATAAATTAAATCTAGTCATTTTGCACGTAGCCATTTCACATAGACTTTGCAAAGTTAAAGAGATCTACACTTATTATTATCTAAATGTTATCTATATATATGTTAAAATCAACATAGGTATTATTATTTCTGGAAATGAAAAAAAAAACAGTCATAAAATCTAAAATTAAACTAGCAACAGAATAAATCAAATAGCATTAATAAAATTTGCACCCCCAGCAGTTTCGAAGACACATCTCTAATCTTACTATAGATTTAAAATCAGTGCTCGTAGTCGCAGCCGAGGTTACACTCTTACTTTTAGGCAATTTAGATATTCCCTTTCTATTTGTTTTTGTATGGGCGTGTCTTCATTTTCACAGCTTGTATTCAATGACAACAGTGAAGTAGCAGCTTCTTCTATCGTCATATCAGCTATATTCTCGGTGTCTCTCTGAGAGTTTCATGTGTCAGCCCTGCGGCTGACAACGATGACGCCGACACGGTTAACCAAACTAGCAAAAATACGGAATAGATTTCACAATGACCGGGTTCACATGTTATCAGGGCGCTTTCGCGAAACTGATCAAAATAACAATCAATCTGCCTAGCCTTTTCCCAAGTATCTTGGGGTTGACTTCCAATCTAACTGGATGCAGCTGAATACCAGTATTTTACATGGAACGACTACCTATCTGACCTCCACAACCCAGTTACTGGGTAATACGATACCCCTTGGTAAGACTGGTTGTCAGACTTTCGGGCTTCTGACGACCCGTAACGAAACGACTGTCAAAGATCCAGGATTGACAGCCGGGATCAACGGCTTAACGTGCTTTTCGAGGCACGGAAGAGTCTCGGTATAAAATGATGGTCACCCATCCATGGACCTACCCCGGACTAACTAATAACAATAACGACATAAGTTAAGTACGGCTCGATTTCGGGCGTCATCTTAGGCAGGGCGCGGGAGGGTGAGCTTCAGATAAGAGCGGGCGCTTGCGCTGGCGAAAACAAGTGTGAGAGTTACATCACATTATAAATTATATCCCATAATACCTACTACTTATTACAAAAAAAAAACCGCAATAATAGACATATATTTATGTTTGTAATACCGTAATGACGGTATTGGCACGTCAATACCATGATTAATAACACCAATATATATCCGTGATTACGGTATTACGGGATCCAAGAATACCGGTATTAAAAGCCCCAGTCGCTACCGATTGTTAGTTGCAGTTTGATTGGCTGCGCAGGCAGTGTGGCTGGTTGATACTTCCACGTCGCACACATCAACCGCATGTCGTTAGTTTTACGGGCGTATTGTTTTACTTTGTCAATGGGACTGCTGCCGGTTGCCAGTGGTCACTCTGTTAAACTTTCCGTATTGTCAGGCTTTTGTTTTCGTAAACGACAATTTTTGACTACATTGTTTTTTCTATCAATGCGTTCGATTTGTATGACATAGAAAGTGGGGCAAAGCAAATGAATGAAAATTATTTTCAATACCATCGGCAATATAAATCTTTTGTTGTATTATGACCATAGGCAAACACGTGGAAACTAATTACCTTAGTTCACATAGAAGGTAATTTCGACTTATTGTGTGATTATAATAATTCCTCGGAAGCCGAGTGAGCTTCTTAATGTTATTGTGATTTAGCTATAAACTTATTTATCGGTTCAATTTGATACACTACCTTCACTCGACTACTCATCTGCCCAGCCTTTTCCCAATTATCTTGGGGTCTGCTTCCAGTCTAACCGGATGCAGCTGAATACTAGTATTTTACATGGAGCGACTGCCTATCTGACCTCGACAACCCAGTTACTGGATCCCTTGGTAAGACTGGATGTCAGACTTTCGTGCTTCTGACGAACCGTAACGACTGTCAAAGATCCGCGATTGACAACCGGGACCAACGGCTTAACGTGCTTTCCGAGGCACGGAGGAGTCTTGCTATGTAAAGATGGTCACCCATCCACGGACCAACCCCGGCAAGCGTAGCTTAACCTGATGGATCGACCCATGCGGCTGTTATTACTTTAGCCACGAGCTCCTACACTCGACTACTATACCGTAGTAATTCTTTGTACATAGTTAATGTTATTAGTTTAGTCTTACCGTCTAATCTGTTGCCACTTGCAGCATCGTAAGGATATTAATAATATCGGAGCAGGTTTTATTTTATAAGTGGACATGTGTAATTGGCTGACAGTCTTATTTACTGATCCCGACCTAAACTTTACATGCATGTTGTAGTATGTCTCCGGATAATTGTTAACACCTTTAGTCTATAAAATATGACCGTATAGCATTGTATTTTCTATAGTAGGTACGAGTACCTACTTTGATTGTAAATGATCAAACTTGGATGAGATTTACTTATTGTGTTTGAAATGTTCTGTGCATAATACATTAATGTTACGGCGTTTGCAATTAAATTATCCGGTGACATATTATACTGTTGAAGAAAACTTTGCATTTGATACCTACTAGAAATAACAAAGACTTACACTAATAAAATTATGTGAAATGAAAAAAAAAGTTTTAATTGATTTTGGTTCGATGTGCCAGCCATTTCTTAACAGTAGCTATCCGGTCCAGTTCTCACTTGCTTTATGTACCTCATTGCATAATATTTTCCTCCTCATCGTAGGGTAAAACCAGGATAGTTGCCACACTCTTTGAAATAACTCTGTATGTCTCATTACAAAAAAAAAAAACAAAATACTTTATTTGTAATAAATAGCCGGTAGGTACTTTGGTTTTTCGTCTACAAATTTATGAAAAGTAAAAATCTTTAATATTTACATAGAATTAGCGATTTTTGCGGACCCCTATATTTTAGGACATATATCCCACATCCCACAGTTGCCTAATCCATATAAATTACTTTTAGGATAGATGCTCCACCGAGAAATAGGCCATCTATCCCGCAAAAACTTTGATTGCATTTTGCGTTCTCATACAATCACACAGAGACATGTGACACGATCAACTTAGTGGTAGTTGGAGAATCTTTCGATAGATTAATAAAATAGCATGCGATCATCATCCGCGAAACTAGAGTTATTACAATCAGCCAACTATACCCTTTTTTTTTTTTGGGGTGCGAAATCATTCAATGACATCTTCCGCTCTGGGTGGAGCGGGTGGGCGTATCAGACACTTACTGTCTAAAACCCACCCCTGTTCCTTCCCTGCCCTGAGTGCCCAGAGGCGCGGTAACTCTGTTTCGAATTTATCCACAACCCCTGGGCAGGCACCGGCCATGACGGGCCCCGTCATGATTGCTGACAACTCTTTGAGGCGCGCGTGGAACACTACGCGCCGTCGACTCTCGGGCCTGGTGCTGATCGATTGGCGAGCTACCCACTAGTCGCCGTTCGCAGGCCCCGGTCTACGGTGGCCGGAGATCGTCTCGCGACGTCCTACGCCCAGGGCGTCTCCTGCGGCGGCCGCTGCTGAGGGCGTGAGGGCGACTCTGTTGTTGGGCCTCCCTCACCCATTCCGCCTCCTCCTTCGCGAGCATTACTGCTTTGCAGAAGGAGGAGACTGCTTCCCATGCCCTCTGGCTCCGTACCATGGCCTGGACCAGGGCCGGGCGCGAGAGGTCGCTGCCGTCGATCGCCTCCACTAAGACACGGCGGGGCTCCGCCTAAGCGGGGCAGATCTCCACCGTGTCCTCTGGACGATCCTCACAGTGGGGACACCCGGGCGTTTCCCTCCGCCTTATCCTGCACAGGAACCTGCCAAAACCTCCGTGTCCGGTGAGGACCTGCATCAGGCGGAAGGTGAGGACGCCGTGGCGCCTCTCCAGTTACTCCTCAAAGCAGGGCACTACCGCCGCAATGGTGGCGTGCCCAGCGCTGGGTTGCGACAGTCGCTCTCTCCATGTCGCCATGAGATCCTACCGGAGCTTTGTCCGCCGAGCCACGAGGTGTCACGGCAGCGGAGTGGGGCAACTATCCTGGTTTACCTTACTGCGTCAGGTAGGTAAGCTGTTAGTGCTGTGTGTTATGCAAATATCAAACGTACAGCCCACCACCACTTACAGTTACGTCCTACGCAGGTAATGACTACATGCGTTGCTTTGATTGCATGTTACAGCCTCGCAATTAAACGAAGCTCCGTTCAATTGCCTTACCTGTAACCACACATCCGAATAAACGTTTTATTTTGCTACAAAAGCCCACTTTAATATCACCTAAAGAATAATGGAAATTTTTGTTGGCTCTTATTTTACCAACTTCCGCAATTTTTTTCAAAGGACATTTTCCGAAACTTAAGTCGTTACAGTACAGTGACGAAAGACTGGCTTGTAACGGCTTCAGAGTATAAAAATACCTATTAGATATAATGTTTTTAAGTTTGGAGCTCTTTAGTAACTTTACTCATTTAAAATAAGCGACAGATTTTTTTTTGAATTATAAGCGCTTGCAAAGGCTCAACATGAGAAGTTAATTGTTGGTAATAATGAGCAAGTCTTTGTCTAGTTGTGTAGATCAGGCAGACCAAAGGCCCTGAATCAGTGGCAACTATGATTATTTTATATATCTAAGACAAACGCTAAATGGACATGAACTTGTGAGAGACCCTTCAGGTAGGTAATACAAATCTAAATCTTTTAGTAAATATTTCAAGCACATTTGTAGAACTTTCATATAAAAAGTTGTTAAATATGTTCTCCTAAACTTCGATTGGTAGAAAAGTAGTCCAAATTACGAATGTAAGTGAGACGGCGAGTCTTTGAGTGACCTCTAGGAGACAGGCGTGGGTGGTCGGCGCCTCGTTGTTTATCTAACTACTTAAATGAAATTATCTCCTTTAATCTCAGTTAGAAATCACAAAGATCAAAGGTCTTTCTACTTTTCTGTTTTATTTGTTTTGGTAGTTTATTTGCCTTGTTTTGCAGTCTTAAAAATGCAAAATAGTCCAGAACACCGCCTTTAATAATGTCAAAACATAATTTAAAAATAGTTGACCGCTTTCCCGACTGTCGCGGTCGCACTGATATTTCATTGAAATCTGCATCGTATTCAACATTCATTAAGTTTTTATCTTTTATAGCCTTGTGTTTATTCATGAGAGTGTTGTATTAATTTCTGAAGTACTTAGAGTTCTCTGAGCACAGTATCGGTATATTACTTTTGAGTGTTATTTTAAGAAGGTACGGTAAGTCTACGTATATTCAAACTTTGACTGACTAAAAAGAGAAAATCAATGTTTAATACTTACAATTTTAATTATTTACTTTTATATAGAAGGATGTGCAATATGTACCATGTTATGTTATCATTTGGGTAATGTAAAACAACGAAAAGGTCCTTTAAAAACAATAGCTACATTATATACCCTAATGGAAAAATATTTAATGCTCAACACTTAGAAAGAATTTCCTGATTTTCTTTCAGTGACAAGATTTTATACATAGTTGAGATTGGGACACGCCGCCGGGTAGGGTTACTCAACAAATCCTTTGATCGCCTATTGTGTGATCATTATCCGCCGAACCCTGAGCTAAACACGTAAAGTAGAAGAATGTAAACCCATCATCAAAGGGTAAAAGATAAGTGTTCAAGGATATTTAAGGGCGGGTAACCTTTTATACCATAATAATGTGTACGAGGAAAGGTTCTAATTCACATAAGTTATGTGTTGAATAAAATGTTGCATAATTAATAGAAACGTACTTATTTTTGATACTCATTCATTAGAAAGGAAAATGAGTCTGAAATAATTATTACGTGGGTTGTAGATACTTATTAATGAATAACGTAAAGACACATACAGAAGATTGTATTTAATCAAGACATGTGAGTGACATTGCCTTAATTACCAATGTGACTACTTAGTAAGCTTCCTTGAACATAATGCAAGTAATTTATTAAAGAAAATACGATATAAATTGTATTAACATTGTTAATAGCTCGGGGGCGGAATATGATTTTAATATTTACCAAGCAAAACGCCTCCTCATTACTTTTTAACTAGATTAAATTGTAATTAGACAATTTGTACCGACATATTTTTATACTGTTAACGTGCAGTAGGTACATGGGCCTTTTGATACATATAGCCTTATTTATAAAAAAAATATCTTGGAATTAGTTTAAACAATGATTAGCAGGTTCTTAATTTTTTTTTTAATGTAGAGTTTGAATTTATAATTCACTAGTCTGTATATAGACTATGCATATTATGGTTAACGAGTTTTATAAATAAGGGTGATTGAGCATAGCTCGGTTTTGAAGAGCTTTGTCTCTGTCATTCATTCATTAGTGACAGTCTCTTTCTATCCTTGTGACGTTTTGACATGGGTTCACTTGTTTTTTCCACGTATGATTTTGTAACTTTATTTTGGTTCGACTCGCTCAAGCGTGCAGATCTCCAACATTATTTCTTGGAAGCACGTCAACACTCTGTGGGGAATACATCTTCCTTACATGTTTCTATCTTCCGTAGTGCTTAAGGTTGTTCGTAGTCTGTCAAGGAATATTTTGTATGTAGGTACATATACTGTTTGTTTATAACCCTCACATACGTTATTCTTAAAGTTCCTAGAGATTACTTAATGTATTCGACAGTTTTGAACGAAAGGTATCTAGACAGAGAGAAACCAATAACGTCTGTGAATATAGACGCATTGATTAGCCACATGATTCTTCATTAACCGTGTACACTGTTCCTAATCTAACCGTAACCGCGATCGTTTATCTCAGTTCGAGGCGAAGTGCACAGGGTAACTAAGTAGCGAGGCCTAGGGGATATAGCACTTATACGTATAGCACGCATAAGGAAGATAGCATTTGTGTATCCTCTCTTCTATCTTTTATGAGTATTGTCTACAGAGTGTAACGGTAATGGGTGGTCATATTTTAAATACTGCTTACCTATAGAAATGAATACCTTCTTCAAGAAAGTCATAGGTAGTAATTGCCCAAAAAAATGGAATCTGTATACCAAGAACGGCCTTTTTTAACACTTTTGCTTACTACTTTGGATACGAAAAATTTTGAGTCCTGTTTTAACAACGTAAAAATACTTTATCCTCTTTGTAACAAACGTGACGTAGGATTCTTTAATATTTATTGTCTATGATATGCTACGATTTTTTGGCCACTTGGCTGGTAGTAGGGCCAGAATTTTCTGTTATTATTCAAGGAACTATGAGAACATCAACTTCATTGAAAATCTATGATGCTGAGCTGTGGTTTATACATGTTTACTTGTTGCCCAGTTTAAACAAGAGTAGCGTTAGCGGTTGAAAGCATTTTGTAACGATAATAAAGTTGTGCGCGACGGGAGACGGGATTGAGAGAAGGTAGACTGAGCGTCGCCGCAGCGCAAACGATGTTTACCCACACAAGTACACACCGCACTGGAAATAGAAATATTTTCCATAGCAAGACCGCTGCGCTAAATTGTAGGTCATGTTTGTGCGTTTGTTGTGCGCTCTTACAATTAGCGGATGAACTGGGACAAAGGGAAACGAAAATAACGTTGGTAAAACGATGATATAAATAAATATTTATTGTACAACATTTTTGAATAGAAAGATTTCATAAGGTTTTCCTTGTATTTTCTCAGTATATTAAAAACCCGGTTCATTTAATAGGCACCTCGCATAAATACTACACCATTTTATAGGCCTTGAGGTTGTAACGAAATTAATTGAAATGTTATTCTAAAATATGAATATACCAACACACAAGTTTTGTTTCGACAACTATTTTTGGAAAATCTTGGAAAACTTACCAGGTACCTAATCCCGTTTTTAGGACAAAGACAAGAAACCCTTGCAGCTTATTGTAAGAGACTGTTAATTAATGTTAGAAAGCTACAATTTTTCAAGGGGAAAAGGAAACAATAATATTTTGAAAAATATTTTTTTATGGTACCTCCCCCTAAATGTAAAGTGGGCATGTTTTTTTTTCTCGCTTACGGTACGTATGTTAAGCGTTACTATCTTGTATGGCAAAATTTCTATCCGAGAATTGAAATAATTTTTAGTAAAATGTAGAACTTTATTGCTCTTAGAAATAAGTATTTATTTACTTTGTAAAACGGATATTCAAATCTCGCACTGGCCATCGAGGACCCGCACAATCTCTCCCCGTCAAGCGCTGACTGAGCTGACTCGCGATGTCTCGCAATGGCTCGCGCTGGCACGCTTTGACCATCGCGAGACATCGCTGCATACTATACTCTCCAGCTCAAAACGCTACTTACATGTTTCCTTTAGTTTTATTTATTGTGCTTTGTGCGATTACGTTTTCTTAACATAAGTACAAGATTATTTCTTCTTCTAATATCATCTTCCGATTCGTCTTCATATTTAATAAGTAATAACGAAACATGGCATAAAATAAACCACCGAACGTTGATCGCACAATACTGACTCTTTCTCCACAAAACGTAGTAGACGCGCGAGACACGGCTGGCCGGGCGGCGCGTGATAGCGCGAGGCGGGGCGCGAGGTAGCGATAGCCGGCGCGTGACATCGCGAGCCGGCGCGAGGCAGCGCTGGCCATCTCAAGACGGCGCGGTATAAAGATGGACCTCTTTCGGTGTAAAAGGGTAAGCGTGATTTCAATTCTCGCCCATGCCATCCACGCCTCGCCTCGCCGGTGTAAAACCACCATAAGTCCACATGTTATAACGGGCAACTACGGAACCCTACACTGCCCGTGGCCCGACACATACTTGACAGGTTTTTTAAATAATTTCATAGGCGGCGACTTGTTCCAGCTTCAAAAGGTAAATATAAAACTACTCATATGAATTCTGACTCCATTTTACCTCAATATTTTTCCTAATTTCGTTATGTAAGAGTCAAAAAATGCCCGTCTTTATTTCCTTCGGGTGTGTGAATTACCAATGTACCACTACTTACTTTTGTTTAGATGGCGAAATTATATTTTTATGAACTGTGTCAACCTTATTCAAAAGCCTGTTCATTGTGATCTATTCACGTCACAAATGTCCGCACCCTTCGTGTTAGGAAGGATTTATTGTTAGTACGTTCAAGTACGTGTCTGTGTTGTATTGTTCACTTTCACTTATTTATTAAACTCGCGGCGTACCTTTATTAAAACACCCAATCGCGTCCCACATTTTATCAGCAAAGTTTGTGCAATTTTGTTTCTGGAAAATGATAGGTATCTACGTGAACTTTGACCTTTTTTGTTGAATAACTTTAAAATCATATTTTTCCACAAGAAATTCATTTATTCGCCTATAGCAAAGAGAAAACACACCCACTTAGTTATTATAATGAAAACCGAAACAAGTAGAGGTATTTAATTAAAGAAGTCGTTTGGCGGTCGGGTTAGTTTACCTACCTCAGAATTTGCCAAGTAATTATAACATGAACCAAACCATTCCATCATCGCATAATAAGAAGGGCGAAAGCATATTATAGAAGCTTTGGGTATTACATTAAAACACACTGTACTCAGTGTATTTTAATTTATGTTATCATCATTTCGTTTTTATTAATAATAAAGTCCCTATTCGTTACGTAGGGTGTATTCATTATCAATTGTTAGTTTACATAAAGTTGTTGATTTAATTGACACAAAATTTTATATTTGTAAGTACTATGCTTACCTAAAGAAAGAAAGAAAGAAAAAGTATTTATTTGCCACAAATTAACGACATACACAACAATATGATTTTGCTAACTTAAGTCTTAACCCTTATCGATAGTGTTAGTAGATCTTATATTTCTACCTACTATGTTTATACTTATAAAAATACATCATCATCATCGTCATCAGCCTTTTAATGTCCCCACTGCTGGGGCACAGGCCTCCTGTCTGTGAGAGGGTATTTTTTTTTTTTTTGGGCGGTGGGAAATCATCTTATGACTTCTTCCGCTCTAGGGTGGAGCGGAAGGGCGTGTCCGACTCTTACTGACTAAAACTCACCCCTGTTCCCCCCTGCCCTATATGCCCAGGGGCGAGGTAACTCTTTCGAATTTATCCTCATTCCCGGGCGCCCATTGGCCGTGGCATGCCCCGTCCTTTTGCTGACAACTCTTTGAGGCGCGCGTGGAACACTACGCGCCGTCGACTCTCGGGCCTGGTGCTGATCGGGCGGCGAGTTACCCACTACTCGCCGTCCGCAGGCCCGGGTTCTGTGAGAGGGTATGGGCCGTAAAAAAATACAAAACAATAATAATATGTAGATAAGAGTATATCTGTATAAACATTTAAAAATCGCAGAAATGCCGCTTTACGTGTATTACATTATTCATACAATGTGGTTTTCATACAAGTCGACGGGGGCCGGGAGATCAGAGGTGGTAAGTCGCGGGGACTTATGAAAGTGGGATATGGCCACATTCACTGAATGTATAGCTGGTTGCGACTGTTGAGCCGCATCCAAATTATTTAAGAGCTTTTATTCAACTGGGTACAGCCGGGTGTGTGATTATTCTACGCCACGTGACACATTTACTGTACCCTAGGCCGTAGTGGCACGAATTTGAATAGAGTTTATATGAGCGGATTTTTCATGTGTGTTTATACGGCACATGAATAGCTGTACACATCATTTGAGGAACGGTAAAGGTGTGCTACACCTTTGATCCACAGAAATGACATGAAAATCACAGTCGCGTTAAGTAAAACTACTTCGAGCCATAATTCTAATTCTAACGGCATAAACAATAGCAACGGAATCAAAAGTTCTATCAGCATTGTGATTCCTATCAGGTAAGCGCTTGTTCAAGCGTTTCAAAGGCATCTTGTTTTAATGTCAAAGATTTTATCTCGGCTGCAGCTTATTCCTGGCGATTATATCAGTTTATTAAATAAGAGAGAAACATTTTATTTATGAAAACGCTGTACTAACGCTGCGTCCTAGCGAATGGAAATTATTTAGATATGTGAAAAAGCTCACAATTTATTTGACGGAAATTGTATTTAAAATCTGTACGCCGGCGGAGTGAGCGCGCCAAACCAGCCCCCTTAGCCAAAATACATTTCTGTTAACGTTAACGCTAACGCTTCGTGCAAAATGTATGGCAAGGACATTACCTGCGGAGAGAACTGTCACGTGACTCACGCCTAGTAATGTCGTTGCCGTACATTTTGCACGAAGCGTTAGCGTTGACATTAACAGAAATGTATTTTGTCTAAAGGCTCAGGATTCCGATAAGCTGACGTCCAAAACCGCTAGCAAACAATTTGAACTGATATAGATGACTAGGTATTTGTTATATAAACAATCTGAAACGCTATTTCGTAGTTGATAAAACAGGGATGAAGTTTGTTACAATGTGAACAGGTAGAGCTAACATAGGTGTACCCAGGCTTATGTAACAGAAAGCAAGCCTATCAACATCAGCGAGCACAGTTGTGAGGCAGCTACACCACAGATTACTGAACAGTTACAACGTAAGCTGAGAATCCTCTACAAGGGAAACCAGATAACCGACTTGTGGGGTATTATGCGCACTCTACATATATACTGTTCACGCTCGGCAACCGCGCTTTACGTTCAATAGCGCCTAGATATTGAGTTTTTCTGTTTCTTTGTGTCCTTTATAGAGGTTATTATTAGATTGTAGTTGTTCTCAAACAATGTAAAGAAACTAGAGGCTGTGGCAATTTTGTTGGGACGACAATAGTCGGCCACATGGGATTCTTTCAGTTTGATGTTCGTATTGTCGGGATCTAGCATCCGATCGTCGATCGGTCGCTCGAAGGTCGTGTTTACTTTCATACAAATTGTATGCACACAATGAAGCCCTTATAATATTCTTCTTTATTGAAACTTGAATAGTTTATAAAAGGTTTCGTTGAGTAAAATGATCTGTGTACTTTAGATACTCGTATCTTTGAGAATTCTTTTGAGCTCCGTGATACCGAGAAAGGCCTTCGCGTTCTTAAGATAGATCTATTAAGCAATTGAATTATATATTTACCATGTGAATGAGTAGCTAAATGTAGTAGGCACTTGCTTATAAGTAAACCCTTAATTATTTTGAAACCTGTTTTGTCCAACTACTGGGCAAAGATCTCCCCCATACCACTCTTCCTGGTCTGTTGCCTTCTCTGGCTTAACTCTTAAACCCTTAAATTAATCTTTTGAGGTTAGGAATTTCTGATTGGAAAAAGTCACCTGACCTTTAATTATTATTTTGAATACTTAAGTCTGATAAACGGCTAAAACTGTTTCACGGTAACACTACAACTGCGGTACTTTGGGACTGTCTGGGTAAAGGGCTATGTAAACAAAGTTAACTAGAGCATTAAATGTAGATCAGCAGCCCAAAACCAAATAATCATTTTCAAATCTGAATCTGAAATTAATTGGAATAAAGAATTCGCTACGGCATAATTACGTAGATTACGAAAAAAGTTTTCCAATATACCACTGAAACTCAACGAAATTATGATTGGATAGCAAAGTTGGTTAAAGCGAGTTTTTCTAATGTAGCTGAAGTGTTTTTCGCAGCAGAGACTATCTTTGACAGTGTTTTACGAATGGATAAAAAAGCTAAAAGTGGTCTAGTGTGATATATGTGACAAAACAGATAGCTAGTAGCAAGCAGTGGAGTTAAAATGCAGTAATTTCTTGTCAGTTTTATCCGGCGAGTTAACGTTAACATGCCGCCGCCGCCGCCATCGCGCCGGCACGCTCGCTAACAAGTGGTCGCGTGCAGCCCAAGCACGAGCTGGCTACCACTCACTTGTTACATTTTACTTCTAAATGTCAACCATAATTGCATTTTAAAGGCAATTTATTCAAAGGGTTTGTTCATATGCAGGATAGAGAAGATTTGTTTTAATAAACTGTCTAAATAAAGCCAGCCTCCGACTGCTATTTTAGTATCCTTGATTCTATAGGATAACATTGAACTTACGAGCGTGTGTTTTGGTAGTTTGGAAGTCGAGCCTAAGATAATAAAGAGAGCCCGATATCCTACTTTTTTGTTGGTTCAATAGTTAGGCAAACAATTTGCCATGGCTAAATTCAATTTGTCTCTGCTTCTGGTTTAAATAATTTAATTCCTGTCTAATAAATTTGCACTGTTCTAACATCCGTGGAAATTTTCGTAAAATTTTCCTAGAGCGTGGGTGGATTGGCTATACGTTCATAGTAGCTCGGCCAAGGAATGGATTAGCTGTATCCCCGACGGTGTCGTAAGCGAATGCTACTGGATTATATAACGTAATATGGACGTATGACCACCTGCACATTGATAACATCAATGTCATTCAGAAATTTTAATGATAATTTAATCATATTGATGATATATTTGCTCTCTCTGCTCGTAAATTCAAAAACAATGTTCTAGAATCACTAAAATTGTAATAATCATTATATTCATTTTCACGTATTGTTCCAATTTTTCTAATGTTCCACTATTTTTTTTGTACACAACCTAAAAGCAGCTTAAAAAAATGTGTTTAAAATTCTGAATTGTAGTAGTTTGTTAGTTTTATGTAAGTATAAATCGCATACAATGCAAAGATTCTATATTAGTATTATGTGGAAAATGTTGTTGGTTACACATTAGATCACATTTTATTGTATTGTTTTCTGCAATGTGCAATGTGTCACTGTTTGTTTTCCCTAATAAATAAAATTAAATAAAAAACATAATACTGCGTAGGCTTGATGAGGTCGGGTTTAAAATTCAATTCATTAATTCTCGAGCAGGTAATGAAAGCTCGAATAATACAATTATTCGAGCTTTCATGAAGCTTGAATTTAAAAGTATAACCTGTAGTTTTTTGGAATTGTGCGGCAGCTATTATATACATTTAAAGAAATAAACACGTTCGCATATGTGTTGATTTTACATAAAAAATCATGAAATTGAAATGTAAATAAATGGTTTTTATGCAGGACCTAATTCAGTATCAACACCAATATTTATAACTTTAGTTAATACAGGCCTGAGCCAATAAGGCCCTTATCTCAGCATTTACCTATGATCAAAATACATTGTAAATGAGTGCTGAAATCTGTAAATCTGTATTAATATAACATATGTAGTGCGAAACATCACATGGTTAGCAATTCCTAAGTAAACATCGAGATTGGCTCGGACATCGAGTGGCGGACAAAGCCTCGGTCCAATGTCACTTGAGATATATGTATCTATTATGTAGATTCAGAATATACACACATTTATTACTACTGGCCAGATTAAGTCACAGACTGACTTTATTTATTCTCTACTCTATTATTAATAGATTTATATTACCTACTCTGTTCCAAATTTTTTCTTCGATATAGAGTATTCTTTCCGCAAAAGACTTATTTTCATTTATACTGAATAGTTACACTATAGTGACTTTTTTTTTAAATTATTCCTGCCCCACTAGTGGACCAGAGTAGGCACGTCACTATTTCGGAGTTTACTCTCCTCTCTAAAATTAATTAAATAGTTATATAGGTTGTGTTTCGACTTAGGTAGTTTACTTATACGCCCGCAAGGAGGACTCTGCCTCCCCAGGGCTGGTAAATAAAGTATTATGTGGAAAATAGAAACAGTTTACCTTACTTTAAATATGAAAATGGGTACAAAAAAAATGGGTATATAAGATATTAATATTTTTTTTGCATGAAACAAAAACTCTGTCCGATCCAATAAAGGAATATTCCTGGTTTAACATACTCGTACTTACGTACTAGAAAGTTGTAAAAAAAAGGAACTCATAAAAACCAAAAGTTATAGATTTTTTATTTTTATAAAATATGCAAAATTTAACACTAATTATGACAAATTTTCTTAACTTGACAACACTCCACCGGCCGGCGAAATCTTTTCATTTTTATCTATTTTTTTCAAACGATACCGCCCTGCACTAGTCGCGCTGTAAGCACTCTGTCTCGCTCAGGCGGCATGTTTGACATGAAACAGTAGGTGAACTTTGTCGAGCGCTCAGTGTTGCCTTTTATAAGTTTTTCTTTTTTATTTTAATTAATTATTTTCATTGGGGAAAAATAATTATCTCGTATCCATTAAATGATTACGTATATGTGTACGCAGTACGATACCAAGTAATACCCTTCAGGATCGGACAGGGTTTTTGTTATAGAATATAAAATCCGTCACGATTCGTGATTCTGAAGCCCTGGTAGTTTACGAGTCTTTACCGCTCTTGATTCCAGCCCCGGAAATACTTTTTCGTGTTTCTGGTCTCTTGGTAGATCTCATCTCCAAGTTGTCCACGCCAATTTACCACTAGCAAATGCAAAGAGGTAATTGGCACTAGTGCAAGTTTTCACCGTACGTTGTTGTACTGATACCGGGTCTACCTATTATTGCAGAATTTTTTATGTCATAGGTCATAATATTATTTTTCATAACAGCGGATAGCATAAACTTCATTTTGCAGAAAATCGTTTGGCAAACACTCATTTGTCATACATTCGAAACTCACAGTTTGGTAAATCAGAATCATCTTTAGACATATCCAGAATAATTAAAAAGTAGAACCATCATATCGCAGAAAGTTCACAGTCAGAATCGCCATTTGGCATACATTTCATATCGATAGTCATTAAAAGGCAGAACTATCATATCTCAGAAAATGTACAGTTAAAAATCATCGTTTGGTATACATTTCCTATATTATACCTTTTATTTTTTGGGGGGTGGGAAATCATCTAATGACATCTCCTGCTCTGGGTGGAATGGGAGGGCGTGTCAGACTCTTACTGACTAAAACCCACCCCTGTCCCTTCCCTGCCCTGAGTGCCCAGGGGCGCGGTAACTCTGTTTCGAATTTATTCACAACCCCTGGGCAGGCATTGGCTATGACGGGCCCCGTCATGGTTTGCTGACAACTCTTTGAGGCGCGCGTGGAACACTACGCGCCGTCGGCTCTCGGGCCTGGTGCTGATTGGACGGCGAGCTACCCACTACTCGCCGCCCATAGGTCATAGGGTCTACGGTGGCCGGAGATCGTCTCTCAACGTCCTACGCCCAGGGCGTCTAATGCGGCGGCTGCTGCTGAGGGCGTGAGGGCGACTCTGTTGTTGAACCTCCCTCACCCGTTCCGCCTCCTCCTTTGCGAGCATTACTGCTTCGCAGAAGGAAGAGACTGCTCCGCCCAAGCGGGGCAGATCTCCACCGTATGCTCCACCGTGTCCGCTGGGTGATCCTCACAGTGCGGACACCGGGGCGTTTCCCTCCGCCTTATCCTACACAAGTCCGGTGAGGACCTGCGTCAGGCGGAAGGTGAGGACGCCATGGCGCCTCTCCAGCCACTCCTCAAGAGTCCAGACTCTTGTTTTTGTTTCTCTGTCTATACAGAAAAGGCAAGTAATATTTGAATTTAAAAACTAAGTACGAAAGACCTTAATTTGGAATGGAGGTCAGTAACAAGGCTTAAGCAGCCTTGTTACAAGTCTAAACACGACGGTGCTATGTTGTATGCTTGAAGATCCTATATCATATCATCAGACCCTGATCACGTTCTAGTTTAATAACAATAATCAGTACAAATTCAATAAACCCAAATACGATAGTGCTATCTTGCTTAGATGAGGAGTTGTTATGGTCACCTCCTCCTCCTATTACAAATAATATTGAAATGTATTATATCCATTAAGCCGAAACACAAGGGTGCTATCTTGTTTGGTTGAGGAGATCCTTTGGCCACATTTCGACTCCATCATCAGACCCTATGCACTACCAAGTGTAAAGTCATTTTTCAATACACATCGAATGAGTCAAAAAAAGATAGCATGATAGTGCTTTCTTTTTTGGTTCCGGAGATCCTATGGACACCTTTTGGCTCCATCATCAGACCTTAGGCATCACCTAGTCTAACAGAACTTATTAAAACATATACAATGAGACCAAACACGATGGTGCCATCTTGTTTGGTTGTGGAGATCCTTTGCCCACTTTCCAGCTCCATTATCAAACCAGCTTCATAGTACTGTATTATTGAGTTGGGCGCTTAATTTCATAAGTAATACAAGTTTCAGTCTAATCAAAGACTAGAAAGTGTTTGAAAAATTGGTTACAAATTTTGTAACCGGATACGCACAAAACCAAAGCAAGTTTAATATAAAGTTTGTAAAAATATAGACTTTTCATAGGTTTTCTTGTAATCTTAAAGAACTACTTCCTGTATTTTTTTTTTTAATTTTAGACTTGGCAGTATCGGCGGTAAGTGGGGGAGGGTGGGGGGGGGGGGAATTGTCAATTTTCGTTTATGTTCTTAACGTGAAAGCTGTACCTGAAATAGGTGTTCAATTATTATCAACACTAGTCTGTAAGCTCGCAATTGTACTAACGAATATGGATGTAAGACGAGGCCGAAATAAATGATTTATTATTATTATTAAATAACTTAAAAAAATCATTTTAAAATTATGAAGAAAAAAAATTGAGACCCTCACAAGGCGCCCTTTCATTTGATAAGTACATAGTTACAGCTTGATATTTTTTTTTTAATTTTCACCTCAAAAGTACTGTAGCACCTGGGATCATTGACCGCGCGATTCCACCATATTCCAAATTTATTTATTTACGTTAATCGCCCGTGTTTGGGTCATAGAAATACACCAGTGTAGCGAATTTTAACTTAATTGGGCCAGTTGATTCGGAGTGAATTGGCTGTGACAGACGAACAGACGGACAGACAAACGCACGATTGATCCTATAAGGGTTCCGTTTTTACATTCGGATGTTCGGAACCCTAAAAAGAATTAACCAAATAAGTGCAACCGCATTCGGCAATTGATTTTATTTAAGTAGATAGATATTAACTTTACAATGGACACAATTTTTTATTTTTAAAAGTAATGTATACTTTTTTATTTTCAACATAGTACTTGATTGATTCCAACAGTGCCAACCCTTGTTAGGTAAAATATAGTAAGGCTTCATGCGAGTATATTTTACCCTGCACGCCTTTTTTTTATTGTTGATAGGCGCGCGCTTGACCACTATCTCACCTGATGGTAAGCGATGATGTGGTCGAAGATGGAGCACGCTTGCCTATAAGTAATTTATTACTGATGCAGAGTAAACTCTAAAAATGTGGCCTGTCTAGTGGAGCGGTTAATGGGGCAAGGTAGAATAACTCTCTTTTTTATATATAAAACAGTATCCCACCGGTATCGAGAACAGGGTCCAAGCTACCGGGATCAGGGCTCTAAAGAGAGGAACCTCCTCACAATACGAGGCGTGTCCAGAAGGTGTCCTTTCTGAATCAAGCCTTTGATCCAGCCACCTAACGAGAGCGAGAGTCACGAGAGGTCTCTCGGCCCCGGGTGTCTCCGATCAGAGACGCGACAATAGGTTTTTAATTATGTCTGCAATTTCGGGATCTGGCAGGTTAAGCCAGTGCCTGACACGACTATTGGTACATGGTTGCTGAGTCCACATCCCACATGTCGTCAACCTCGCGAGCCTAGTCAAGATACTTGATTTGCTTATCTTTTTCAGCTTTCACGAGGTTCCAGTCGTGCGAGATCGTTATGTCAACAATCATTGCAGGCCTCTCGATTCGGTCCACCACCACTATATCAGGCTTATTGGCCACAATAGTCCTGTCAGTGATGATGGACCGATCCCAGTACAATGTGATATTGCCACTATGGAGAACTGGGTCGGGCACATACCTGTAGTACAGTACTTCCGATTTCACAAGAGAGTATTTCAGAGGAAGTTACTGATGCATAACCCTTCTTTGACATTAAATAAGAAGGTATAACCAAATTCCTCTTTGAAGTTGGTTTAAATAAAAACCTGAGTTGATTATAAATAAATAAATAATAAATAAATTGTTTAAATAAATTGTTTTTATTGTCTCAAATTGCATTACATAATAATATCGAGGCAGCCCCAGTAAGTAGTTAACAACACTTGTGTTGGGGTTGTCTCACTCTTCCCTTGTTTTATTAATTATTACAATTTTGAGTTAAAAACAGGATATTTGGAAAATAAGTAAAAGAAACCAAACTTAAGGAAATCTAAAAGCAAACAGAATAACATAAACAGGCACTAAATAAGTTTAAATACTTAATATTACAACCTAGCAAACGAATATTGTATTTCTCACAATCATGTTACCGCGTAAGTATGCAATTATATTATCGACTCTCTTAACAAAAAAAAAAATCGAATTTTAAACTACTATTTATACTAAGATTATATTCCCAGAGTCCCAGTTAAGATCAGCAATCTGTCTTCCCTTAGTAATCTATAGAATAGTGTATTTGCATTATTACTAACCAGCTCTGTGCTAGGCCTGTAATAACGATTCACGGCAGTGCCATTTTCTGTTTAACATTTTAATAGACCTTATTTACAGCATTATGAGCTCGTTTGTAATCATTTCTAAAACAATCAACTTTATTTCAGTCCCCTGAATATTTCGGACCCTTTTAGCCTATTTATCTAAAGTTCAAAAGAACGTTTTATGTCTCTAGGGCTTTTAATAGGGTTTGATTATGGAATTTCCGTTTTAACGAAATGCCTAGGTTGGATTTTGTGATGTTGGACTATCCAGCCCCCCTAGCCATATTACATTTCTATTATCGTTTACGCTAACGCTTAGAACAAAATGTATGGCAATGACATTACCTGCGATAAGTCACGTGACACTTATCTATGCAGGTAATGTCATTGCCATACATTTTGTTCTAAGTGTTAGCGTAAACGATAATAGAAATGTAATATGGCTAGAGGGGCAGATCCAAGATCAGAAAACCAACCACATCCAACTGCTCAGAGGGGTGAGACAGGGGGATGTGATATCAACGAAACTGTTCACCAACGCGCTGGAGGACGTCTTCAAGACGCTGGATTGGACTGGACAGGGTATTCAACGTGAAGGGCGAGTACATCTCACACCTTCGCTTTGCCGATGACACCGTCATAATGGCAGAGACGGCGGAACAGTTAAGCCTGATGCTGCACAGCCTAAATGGAGCCTCGCGGCGGGTTGGCCTCGGGATGAATTTGGACAAGACGAAAGTCATGTACAATTCACATGTTGTACCGAGTCCAATCCGCATCAAAGGGTCGCTTCTCGAAGTTATGAAGGAGTATGTCTACCTAGGGCAAGTCATCCAGCTCGGTAGACACAATTTTTAGAAAGAAGTTCACAGAAGGATCCGGCTGGGTTGAGCAGCGTTTGGAAAACTTCGTCAGGTCTTCTCGTCCCCTATCCCACAATGTTTGAAGACTAAGGTTTTCAACCTGTGCGTCCTGCCCATTATGACATACGGTGCCGAAACGTGGATACTGACGGTCGGGCTGGTCCACAAATTCAAGGTCGCTCAGCGCGCTATGGAGCGGGCTATGTTAGGAGTTTCTTTGAAGGATAAAATCAGGAATAAAGTTATCCAGAAAAGAACCGGAGTAACCGATGTAGCTTGCAGAATAAGCAAACTGAAGTGGCAGTGGGCTGGTCATGTTTGTTGAAGGACCGATGGCCGATGGAGCAGACGAGTCCTGGAGTGGAGACCGCGTATCGGCAAGCGTAGTGTGGGACGCCCCCCAGCTAGATGGACCGACGACCTTAAGAAGGAGGGTGTTGTGGCGCAGCCTGGGAGAGGCCTATGTCCAGCAGTGGACTGCGATAGGCTGAGTTGACAGCAACCATAGAAAAGGGTGAACGTTGCATGGCAGTCTTCTTAGACCTAGCTAAAGCGTTCGCATTTCAACAAAAATTCTTTTAAAGAAACTTGACGCAGTTGGCGTAAAGAGTAAACCACTTCAGTGGTTTCAAAGCTACCTCACCAATTGCTGATAATACGTAAAATCTGGTGAGCACTGAAGTGATCAACTTCCTATAAACTTTGGAGTTACTCAGGTTAGTTTACTGGGCCCAACCTTATTTATAATATACATGAATGACATAATGAACTTCAAACTTCTAAACGCGGAACTCATTTCTCACGCAGACGACGATACGGTTATCTCGTTTTATGAACCTGGGACCAGGTCTACGGCCTTGTGGAAGAAGAATTAACAACAGTAGCGCAAACACTCAACATAAAGAGAACCAAACATGTTACCTTTTTCAAAACTCATTTATCTAGCCCTCCACCAGACCTTACTTTAAAGTTCCACACACGTCTAAACTATCCATACACCTCACAGGAAGACAGCTCATGTGACTGTATTGACCGGATACAGTCTATTCGTTATTTGGATCTAATCGGAAGTCGGTGTCAAAAAACGAAGACATAAAATACAAACACCCACTTCCGAAATTAAAGTTATTTTTTAATTTTTAGTGTATTTTCTTTTTTGGAAGTCGGTTGTTTTATTTGTAAAAAAGTTTTTTTCAATTTAATATCAGCACTTATTAACTGCACTATAACGGTCGGGATACATTATCTCAAATAGTTTGACAGCTGACGTTTGTCATTTACAACAAAAAATACATTGCATAATTTGAATGCGAAGTTGGATTTAAAAGAAAAATAATTAAAACTTTAGCAGCCTTAAATGGCTTCATATTATTATGCGGTACCCTGGTTAAGAAGGTATTACGTTGTTCTCTTGATTTGATGGCCGTGACAAATGTGCATCTAGCACAACATTTGTAAATCATATTATTTATAAAATAGCTTATTTATTATGTAGCTTGCACCTACACAGTAAACTGCCTAACGTCGCCCTCCTGTTGAGACCCCGTAATCATTTATTATAACACCCACGAGTAGCGACAAGACGCGGAAGACACCCTCAACGAGGCACGGTATAAATACACCGACTTCCTCCATTTTCCTCACATAAAAACTCAAAACATGATTTTCCCGCTCAGCCAAAAATTATAACAGTTAATGGATGCCTTAAAATATAATAAATTCGACTTTTCATGTTGACACTGATTGCGAGCTGTGATCCTTGAAAGTCATTTGCCATGATTCCTCCTTTCTCCTTTGTACAAATAAATTAAACGAAATTACAAATGGCAGAGAATATTTTATTTCGATAAGAAGAAATAAAATACGCAAATTAAGCGTGGGATAAAGCAGATTTCCATTTCTATCGTTTATTGTAATTCTTTCTGAAGTGGACTTTGTTTTCTCACTGGGAGTTACACCGCTACAGCTAACACTAGTTTAAAGTGTTGAGGAATAACTAATTAACTTTATGTTAACCGACTTAAAAAAAGAAGGAGGTTCTATGTTAGATTGTGTGTATTTTTATGTATGTTCACCGATTTCTCTCTCCAATTTTCAAAATTCTTTTTTATTTCAAAAAGTATACTGCTGAGATAGTCTCATAAAAAAATATCGAAATT
This sequence comes from Polia nebulosa, assembly GCA_951329385.1. Classification (NCBI taxonomy): domain Eukaryota; kingdom Metazoa; phylum Arthropoda; class Insecta; order Lepidoptera; family Noctuidae; genus Polia; species Polia nebulosa. The sequence goes on from OX589604.1 coordinate 17,459,819, forward strand.
GATTTAGCGCTTTTTGAAAAAATCAACAAAAACATAAAAATAGATACAGATGAAGTTTTGGTTTCCTCCAATCATGTTCAAATTCCATGTTATTGGGGTTATCAATTCGGGCATAACTTTAATATTTAGTTTTAGTTCTGGGGTACAACAACTAAAAGTTAAAAATAAAAATCTTTTTTAAAAAAAATACAACCGTCTTCCAAAAAAGAAAATGTACACTAAAACTTGTAAAATATTTTTTAGGAAGTCGGTGTCAAATGACGAAGAAAAAAATACAACCACCGACTTCCGAAATTAAAGTTATTTTACAATTTTTAGTGTAGGTACATTTTCGTTTTTGGAAGTCAGTTGTAGTTTTTGTAAAAAAGAGTTTTGTTTATTAAAAATCGTCGTTTGCCGTTGCTTTTCTCTAGAGATTTAAGCATTTTAAATAAATATTTAGTACTTGCTTCTGCCAGCGGCTTCGCCCGCGTGGAATTCCCTACTACTTCTCCCCATTATAAATTATAGCCATTGTGTTATTTTGATATATAAGCAATATACCTGCAAAGTTTCATTAAAATCCGTTTAGTAGTTTTTGCGTGAAAGAGTAACAAGCATACATCCTCACAAACTTTCACATTTATAATATTAGTAGGATGCTAATCCCCTTAGAGGTGCTTTATTGGTAAGACCACATGCAATGAACAAACGTTTATATTTTATTTTCCGATTGGTAAACAATTTGTTTCGAAGCTTCGTCGGGGGAAATTTGCTATATTTTTTATAGGCTCCATTCATTTCCGAAGACTTAATTAAAAACTGGAACGAGTTCATTAACGTCCCGCCTATTACATTAATATAGGTACCTTCGAGGTATGATTTCACAGCAGAAAGCTCAATAAGATGTTATCACTAACATGTCACATTGGTTTGGGTTTTAATTATGTCTGCAATTTCGGGATCTGGCAGGTTAAGCCAGTGCCTGACACGACTATTGGTACATGGTTGCTGAGTCCACATCCCACATGTCGTCAACCTCGCGAGCCTAGTCAAGATACTTGATTTGCTTATCTTTTTCAGCTTTCACGAGGTTCCAGTCGTGCGAGATCGTTATGTCAACAATCATTGCAGGCCTCTCGATTCGGTCCACCACCACTATATCAGGCTTATTGGCCACAATAGTCCTGTCAGTGATGATGGACCGATCCCAGTACAATGTGATATTGCCACTATGGAGAACTGGGTCGGGCACATACCTGTAGTACAGTACTTCCGATTTCACAAGAGAGTATTTCAGAGGAAGTTACTGATGCATAACCCTTCTTTGACATTAAATAAGAAGGTATAACCAAATTCCTCTTTGAAGTTGGTTTAAATAAAAACCTGAGTTGATTATAAATAAATAAATAATAAATAAATTGTTTAAATAAATTGTTTTTATTGTCTCAAATTGCATTACATAATAATATCGAGGCAGCCCCAGTAAGTAGTTAACAACACTTGTGTTGGGGTTGTCTCACTCTTCCCTTGTTTTATTAATTATTACAATTTTGAGTTAAAAACAGGATATTTGGAAAATAAGTAAAATAAACCAAACTTAAGGAAATCTAAAAGCAAACAGAATAACATAAACAGGCACTAAATAAGTTTAAATACTTAATATTACAACCTAGCAAACGAATATTGTATTTCTCACAATCATGTTACCGCGTAAGTATGCAATTATATTATCGACTCTCTTAACAAAAAAAAAAATCGAATTTTAAACTACTATTTATACTAAGATTATATTCCCAGAGTCCCAGTTAAGATCAGCAATCTGTCTTCCCTTAGTAATCTATAGAATAGTGTATTTGCATTATTACTAACCAGCTCTGTGCTAGGCCTGTAATAACGATTCACGGCAGTGCCATTTTCTGTTTAACATTTTAATAGACCTTATTTACAGCATTATGAGCTCGTTTGTAATCATTTCTAAAACAATCAACTTTATTTCAGTCCCCTGAATATTTCGGACCCTTTTAGCCTATTTATCTAAAGTTCAAAAGAACGTTTTATGTCTCTAGGGCTTTTAATAGGGTTTGATTATGGAATTTCCGTTTTAACGAAATGCCTAGGTTGGATTTTGTGATGTTGGACTATCCAGCCCCCCTAGCCATATTACATTTCTATTATCGTTTACGCTAACGCTTAGAACAAAATGTATGGCAATGACATTACCTGCGATAAGTCACGTGACACTTATCTATGCAGGTAATGTCATTGCCATACATTTTGTTCTAAGTGTTAGCGTAAACGATAATAGAAATGTAATATGGCTAGAGGGGCAGATCCAAGATCAGAAAACCAACCACATCCAACTGCTCAGAGGGGTGAGACAGGGGGATGTGATATCAACGAAACTGTTCACCAACGCGCTGGAGGACGTCTTCAAGACGCTGGATTGGACTGGACAGGGTATTCAACGTGAAGGGCGAGTACATCTCACACCTTCGCTTTGCCGATGACACCGTCATAATGGCAGAGACGGCGGAACAGTTAAGCCTGATGCTGCACAGCCTAAATGGAGCCTCGCGGCGGGTTGGCCTCGGGATGAATTTGGACAAGACGAAAGTCATGTACAATTCACATGTTGTACCGAGTCCAATCCGCATCAAAGGGTCGCTTCTCGAAGTTATGAAGGAGTATGTCTACCTAGGGCAAGTCATCCAGCTCGGTAGACACAATTTTTAGAAAGAAGTTCACAGAAGGATCCGGCTGGGTTGAGCAGCGTTTGGAAAACTTCGTCAGGTCTTCTCGTCCCCTATCCCACAATGTTTGAAGACTAAGGTTTTCAACCTGTGCGTCCTGCCCATTATGACATACGGTGCCGAAACGTGGATACTGACGGTCGGGCTGGTCCACAAATTCAAGGTCGCTCAGCGCGCTATGGAGCGGGCTATGTTAGGAGTTTCTTTGAAGGATAAAATCAGGAATAAAGTTATCCAGAAAAGAACCGGAGTAACCGATGTAGCTTGCAGAATAAGCAAACTGAAGTGGCAGTGGGCTGGTCATGTTTGTTGAAGGACCGATGGCCGATGGAGCAGACGAGTCCTGGAGTGGAGACCGCGTATCGGCAAGCGTAGTGTGGGACGCCCCCCAGCTAGATGGACCGACGACCTTAAGAAGGAGGGTGTTGTGGCGCAGCCTGGGAGAGGCCTATGTCCAGCAGTGGACTGCGATAGGCTGAGTTGACAGCAACCATAGAAAAGGGTGAACGTTGCATGGCAGTCTTCTTAGACCTAGCTAAAGCGTTCGCATTTCAACAAAAATTCTTTTAAAGAAACTTGACGCAGTTGGCGTAAAGAGTAAACCACTTCAGTGGTTTCAAAGCTACCTCACCAATTGCTGATAATACGTAAAATCTGGTGAGCACTGAAGTGATCAACTTCCTATAAACTTTGGAGTTACTCAGGTTAGTTTACTGGGCCCAACCTTATTTATAATATACATGAATGACATAATGAACTTCAAACTTCTAAACGCGGAACTCATTTCTCACGCAGACGACGATACGGTTATCTCGTTTTATGAACCTGGGACCAGGTCTACGGCCTTGTGGAAGAAGAATTAACAACAGTAGCGCAAACACTCAACATAAAGAGAACCAAACATGTTACCTTTTTCAAAACTCATTTATCTAGCCCTCCACCAGACCTTACTTTAAAGTTCCACACACGTCTAAACTATCCATACACCTCACAGGAAGACAGCTCATGTGACTGTATTGACCGGATACAGTCTATTCGTTATTTGGATCTAATCGGAAGTCGGTGTCAAAAAACGAAGACATAAAATACAAACACCCACTTCCGAAATTAAAGTTATTTTTTAATTTTTAGTGTATTTTCTTTTTTGGAAGTCGGTTGTTTTATTTGTAAAAAAGTTTTTTTCAATTTAATATCAGCACTTATTAACTGCACTATAACGGTCGGGATACATTATCTCAAATAGTTTGACAGCTGACGTTTGTCATTTACAACAAAAAATACATTGCATAATTTGAATGCGAAGTTGGATTTAAAAGAAAAATAATTAAAACTTTAGCAGCCTTAAATGGCTTCATATTATTATGCGGTACCCTGGTTAAGAAGGTATTACGTTGTTCTCTTGATTTGATGGCCGTGACAAATGTGCATCTAGCACAACATTTGTAAATCATATTATTTATAAAATAGCTTATTTATTATGTAGCTTGCACCTACACAGTAAACTGCCTAACGTCGCCCTCCTGTTGAGACCCCGTAATCATTTATTATAACACCCACGAGTAGCGACAAGACGCGGAAGACACCCTCAACGAGGCACGGTATAAATACACCGACTTCCTCCATTTTCCTCACATAAAAACTCAAAACATGATTTTCCCGCTCAGCCAAAAATTATAACAGTTAATGGATGCCTTAAAATATAATAAATTCGACTTTTCATGTTGACACTGATTGCGAGCTGTGATCCTTGAAAGTCATTTGCCATGATTCCTCCTTTCTCCTTTGTACAAATAAATTAAACGAAATTACAAATGGCAGAGAATATTTTATTTCGATAAGAAGAAATAAAATACGCAAATTAAGCGTGGGATAAAGCAGATTTCCATTTCTATCGTTTATTGTAATTCTTTCTGAAGTGGACTTTGTTTTCTCACTGGGAGTTACACCGCTACAGCTAACACTAGTTTAAAGTGTTGAGGAATAACTAATTAACTTTATGTTAACCGACTTAAAAAAAGAAGGAGGTTCTATGTTAGATTGTGTGTATTTTTATGTATGTTCACCGATTTCTCTCTCCAATTTTCAAAATTCTTTTTTATTTCAAAAAGTATACTGCTGAGATAGTCTCATAAAAAAATATCGAAATTGATTTAGCGCTTTTTGAAAAAATCAACAAAAACATAAAAATAGATACAGATGAAGTTTTGGTTTCCTCCAATCATGTTCAAATTCCATGTTATTGGGGTTATCAATTCGGGCATAACTTTAATATTTAGTTTTAGTTCTGGGGTACAACAACTAAAAGTTAAAAATAAAAATCTTTTTTAAAAAAAATACAACCGTCTTCCAAAAAAGAAAATGTACACTAAAACTTGTAAAATATTTTTTAGGAAGTCGGTGTCAAATGACGAAGAAAAAAATACAACCACCGACTTCCGAAATTAAAGTTATTTTACAATTTTTAGTGTAGGTACATTTTCGTTTTTGGAAGTCAGTTGTAGTTTTTGTAAAAAAGAGTTTTGTTTATTAAAAATCGTCGTTTGCCGTTGCTTTTCTCTAGAGATTTAAGCATTTTAAATAAATATTTAGTACTAGCTTCTGCCAGCGGCTTCGCCCGCGTGGAATTCCCTACTACTTCTCCCCATTATAAATTATAGCCATTGTGTTATTTTGATATATAAGCAATATACCTGCAAAGTTTCATTAAAATCCGTTTAGTAGTTTTTGCGTGAAAGAGTAACAAGCATACATCCTCACAAACTTTCACATTTATAATATTAGTAGGATGCTAATCCCCTTAGAGGTGCTTTATTGGTAAGACCACATGCAATGAACAAACGTTTATATTTTATTTTCCGATTGGTAAACAATTTGTTTCGAAGCTTCGTCGGGGGAAATTTGCTATATTTTTTATAGGCTCCATTCATTTCCGAAGACTTAATTAAAAACTGGAACGAGTTCATTAACGTCCCGCCTATTACATTAATATAGGTACCTTCGAGGTATGATTTCACAGCAGAAAGCTCAATAAGATGTTATCACTAACATGTCACATTGGTTTAATGTGTATCGTCAAGAAAATTGGGTTCACGAGAAACTGCTCGTAGCCGAATCGTATTATCTGCGAAACCTTTCACCTGAACACAATGCGTGATGCCAATTTCAAATACACCTGATAGTAAGTGATGTAGACACATTTGACTGTGTGTCTTCAATAAAAGGTTATTGCCTGATGGAAACATATTGTAATTAAACATTAATATTTAAGTTTTCTTATAAAGATTGTAGGATCTTTTCAAATTATAAACTATCGCCTTACAGAACACGACTTTAAACGAGTTTAGTGCTATTGCTCGAATGGAGCTCATCTATTTTCATTTAACGCCGTTTAACCAATCAACTGCTACTGGAAGCAGTTTAAAAACTCACAGAAAGAGTACTATGACGTCATGAATGCCCGAAGGAATTAGTAGTGACGGCCAATTAGAGATACTTAGCGAAAGCTCACGGAGTGCCGTGCGGGCTGCGGGCGGGCCGTGCGCTGTTAGCCGGCGACGTGTTCCGGGTTGTGATGGACACCTCAAACGTGACCCGGTGTTGCCACTCCCCTCGATGTGCCTACCATGATTGCTCGTGCCTAATCTCTCCGCCTGTCAATAAACGCCATCATGTCTCCGCCGCCCGCCGCCAAGCTTTGTTATTGTTGTAACGACCAAAATATGAAAGCCGACACGCAATAAGGAGTTTAATTTGCGAGTCTGCGACATGTTTGATCCCATTGACATTTGTGAACTTCGATGTATTAGTTAGTTTAGCTAGGACAGTGAACTATGCGACTCTGTGTAGCGTGGAGGTGGCAGTAACGGCTTAGCATTTTTACGAAGGCCTTGCGTTAGTGTGCATGTGTTGTAATAATGGCACTTTGTGAGTAGTGGGCGCGCTGGGCATGTGTGCGTGTGTGAATGGGCGAGGGAGCTGGTAGAGGCGCCGAGGGGGGACGGGTGCCGGGTTACGGGGGGAGCGGTATCGACGCGCGCGCCGCGCCTGCGCCGAGACACTCACCTGTTGCCGTGAGGCCATGGAAAGATACTCTTTCAAATTAATATGGACACCTGATACCGAAATAAAAGCAAAGTTTCAAGTCCAAGGAAAGCACCGTATCTTAGGCCTGAAATTGGGCAAAAGTGACTTTGTGTGTAAAAGTTAGCGAAAGATTACTCCATGTGTGACTAACCTAGAAAACTTTTGAGAACTATATCAATTGTTCATTGTTTTGTTTTTAACGTGGAAACTGATTAAGGTATTAGGAAGTCAACAAAATGGTGTGGCAAACAAAAGTTTACTTTTTTCATTTCTGTCGCTGCAGTACGTACGAGTATGTATTGTTCTAAAAAAATAAGTAACAGTCCATACCTACATAAAGCAAATGTAGATAAAAAATAAAAACAATGTAGGTCACTATGGAATTGAAATATGATTCAAATAATATATAAATAAAGATACAAAGTTTTACTAAGTTCAAGATAGTCGTAGGTAGGTTTGTTTTCAAACCTTTTTTATATCACTAAACTAAGAATTCTTAAGAAATTATTAACCGTAACTTTTGCTTATTTCGAGATATTATAAAAATTGAGATCAAGACAATGGAAATAATTGGTACATAATGTTTAATCATCTGGTAGTTGCTTTATTTCTTAATGGGGTTGCAGGAAATCTTAATTATGTAAATACGTTTGTATTTAATTTCCTTGTCAGTAAATCCATCTGTTTGTTTGTAGTTTTCGAGTCACGTTTCAATACGCCGGCGTGAGCGGCGGTAAGTGGTATACAATGTTTAGTGTTATGGAAAGGTCCTGTTAGTTTTGTACGAATGAATATAGATCGTCTTCATAATGGACGCCGAACTCCTGTTTTATGATCCACGTGAAGTGAACATTCGTCTTAGCCAAATTGTATTATACGAAACGGTAGGGTTATATGGGCACACTCAGAACATTCGTTCTGAGGAAGCGCGCATTACACATAAACATGGACTGTGTCTCGTTACAGCTAAATGGATTGATCGTAAAAATTGCTTGATGGCAATGGCGGTACAGTTAGTGCTTTTAAATGACATAACTGTATGCGGCCTCGTCTGGGTGGCGTGGGCGGTTACAGCTTCTCTGAACTGAGGGACTTGAGCGTGGCGCATACGCTATGTTCCGAGAACTTTTTTTCATTTTATTTCAACACGAGCTACATATTAATACTAAGCAACGAACTTGCTTACTTTGTGTAATTAATAAAACTTACTTAACCCGTGACGCGTCCAAATAGCAGACACAATAGATTTTAATTGTGTCTCGCCCACCATGTGTCCACTTTACACGCATAGAGTAAACTAGTTTTTATTCATGGTATACTTACCGAGTTTTCGCAGCTGGCTACAACGATAGGTTAGCTATTTATGAGCTATACGAGTGCTATACAAGTACTACGAGTGTTACACAAGTGCTACGAGAGCTACGCAAGAACTACGAGTGCTATGCAAGTGCTCCGAGCTTGTAAGAACTATCAATACTTATGCAAAACTTTTATTTTAGATTTTACTAGAGACCCGCCCCAGCTTCGCTCGCGTACAAATTATACATGTAAACCTTCCTCTTCAATCACTCTATCTATTAAAAAAAACCGCATCAAAATCTGTTGCGTAGTTTTAAAGATTTAAGCATACATAGGGATTTAGGGACATAGAAATCGACTTTGTTTTATACTATGTAGTGATAGTGATATAGCTATAGCTTTAATTATATATAGTCTATAGCTTTAATTTTTAGGCAGTGTGGCAATGCGTTCCGTTTACAATATTCTTTAGTACTTTCTCAAAATGACTAAAATTGCCTGGATCTAGCATGTTTACCTTAAATACTCTTGAATCTCTAGATCCAGGAAATTTCTGCTCTTGCAACATTTGAACTTCAACCTTTGCAAATGCCAGACGTAGAATATATTTGGGATACCAGTTGCCAATTTGATTGACCTTAGCTCAATAATTCTCTTCAATCGTAGTTCTATAAGATTAATGACGTGAAAGAGATATCACTTGTCAGTCCCACAAAGAATAGGTTACTCCTTTCCGATCCGAGGATATCGTAAGACGCGATTTAACGATTACGTGAAGGATGATTAGTGGCTCTTTGCCTCTTGCTAATAAAAATATTGCTTTAGGGGTCAAGTATATTCGTCAAGCGTGACATATTTTCTTTACTAAGCCTTAAAGGTAGGATTTAAATTTAATAGGCTGTTGTGATAGTAAGAAACAAGTTGTCAAACAGACTTCGAATTAGAAAATAAAATCCTTATTTTTTCCCAAGTCTAATTTAAGGATACAAAATTGCTACAACATTATTTTATAAAACAAAATCTATTAGTACCCATATTGAATGCCTATTACCATTCCCAAAAAGAAAAATTTACCCTACAATATCCTGAGCAACTCACCATGTTGTTCCGGACTCAGTAAACGACATTCACTTATCACGACGTTGATGGAAAAACGCGGGGAATATAGTCCACGTTTATTTTATGTACGTTTATGGACTGCCGTTGATATTTCTTAAAGTATATTCCATTATCCTGATCATGTAGGGAAGCTACGTACAAAACAAGGGCACTTCATAGAAGGGGCATGCATAAACAACAAACACGTTACTTACAAGGTGACACCCACTCGTCTCCACTATTTGCATGTATTTGGAGCTCTTACACTAGACCCACACTGGAAAACAATGTCATTTTCATTCTGTACATGGTTTTCATGTGTTCTGTTTTTTGATATAGGATTTAGCGAAATCAATGTGTGGTAAGTGGAGTTTCTTTAACAGAAGATCAAAGCGATATCATAACAATATTGTGGCAGAAAGTCGTCAGTGATGACGTTCGTTTTAATTACAACCCTTTTGGAATCTAAAATAAGATTCCAAAGGTTATATAAAGCCACAACATTTTCACCATAAAAGAAATGTCCCTGTTCGCTTACGAAAAATGTTGCAATCAGTGTAAACACGAGCAAGAGAGAACGTCCCAGCAACGTGACGCATGGAATTTAAAAAAATATTCAAGGTGTGAATATAACAGCTCAAAATAGATTATAAGCACGATTAATGCGAAAGGGATGTTTGTTACTTGTTGAACGGATTTGGATGAATTTTGATATTGCGGTAGAAAGTATTATAATTTAGCACAAAGGGTTTCCCGGAAATGAAGGAAGTTTGCTCACAAAGCGCGGCCACCGCCGCCGGTATTACATAGTTTGTTAGCAATGCCCCTCATATTTTACAAACTTCACGTTTGATGTCGTCACTGAAGTATTTCTACAGCATTCAAATTCACCGCAAAAGTTTTATCAAGCAACTCAATTCCAGGAAAGCAAAATGAGGATGTTATAAATAAATGGAATGGAAATGTGACGAAAGATACCGTGGTCTTGAACATTTTACGGGCACGGGTTAGAAAGGAAAAGCATCTCATAACCTATAAAAACGGAGGAAAAACATCGCAGATAGATTTCATCCTGGCTGATGGCCCACTTAAGACGAACTTCAAAGACTGTAAAGTTATACCGGGAGAGCCTCTAACCTCATAACATAGATTATTGGTAGGAGTGTACAAACTACCAAAACCAATTAGAACCAGTATAGATAGAACAGCTATAAAAAAATGGAAAGAACTCTCTGGTCTCAAGGGCGAGTCTCTTCTTGTAGAATTACAAGGTTATCTAACCCAGGATATAGAAAAAGCCTACTACAGCTCCGAAAGAATGTGGTCTAACTTCGAAGAAAAATGTAAGAATAGCGCCAGCACCATCTTAGGCATCTCAAGGGCTGAGAAATGGAAAAGACCCCTCCTGGTGGAACAAAGAAGTCAAGACAAAGGTCCAGAACAAAAAGATCCTGTTCAAAATTTGGCAATCTTCAGGACTCGAGGAAGATCGCAATAAATATAAGGAGGCGAAATCTGTAGCAAAGAAATGCGTTGCACAAACTAAGGCCAAATCAAGAGAGGGATTTTACAAAAGAATAGAAAATGCAAAATTTGAATCAGAAATTTTTAAAGTAGCTAATTCTAGAAACAGATCAACACAAGACATTAAAGCAAGTAAATATATTAAAAATAGAGACAAAAAGTTATTAACTAACCATGAAGACATACATAGAAGATGGTATGAATATTACAAAGACCTTATGAATGAGGAATTTCCTAGTCAGGCTCTAGAACCCCTGGCACCGTTTGAAGGACCGGTGCAAGCCATAAGCCGAGATGAGGTAGAGGATGCAGTGAAGAGAATGAAGAACGGTAAAGCTGTTGGCCCAGACGAAAGTCCAGCTGAAGTGTGGAAATCGCTCTTCGATCGATCTTTAACCCGATCCTAGATAGTAAGAAGATCCCAAACGCATGGCGACTTGATCACCTGATTCCTTTCTACAAAAATAAAGGTAATGCAACGGATTGCAGCAACTACAGGGGAATCAAGTTAACATCACACACATTAAAAATCTGGGAAAGAGTATTGAATAAGCGAATGTCCTACGTTACTTGCATGAGCCCGAATCAGTTTGATTTTACCCCTTCGAAATCGACTATAGATGCTATACAAGCTGTTAGAGTTGTGGCAGAAAAGCATCGACGAAATAAGGAAGATCTGCATCTCATCTTTATAGACCTAGAAAAAGCTTTCGATAGGGTTCCACGCAGACTGGTGTGGCAAGCACTGAGAGCTCAACATCTGCCATATATATACGTGCGGCTAGTCCAGGATATGTATACTAACGTTCGTACTAGAGTCAAGAGTCCCGCAGGGCTATCAGAGGAATTCGAGGTGGGAGTAGGAGTTCATCAAGGCTCTGCCCTTAGCCCGCTCCTTAAAACCTAGTAATGGACTTCACTACGAAACATTTCCATGCTCCACTGCCCTGGAATCTTTTGTACGCGAATGATATTGTCCTCACGGCCAAACCAACAGCCGAACTACAAACTACCTTGAGTGCATGGGTAACAACCCTTGAATCTGTAGGCTTAAAAGTTAGTAGAGCGAAGACTGAACATCTGCAATGCCAGTTTAGTGACAACAGCAGCCCAGCTACACTTTATTACCCGGATCGGACCCCTGTGTCGAAAATAAATAAATTTAAGTACATAGGCTCAGTTATCACAGACCAGGGAGACGTTGATGCAGACGTAGAACACAGAGTGAACGTGGCGTGGCTTAAGTGGCGATCACTAACCGGGGTTCTATGCGATACTCGTATGCCTATCAGAACCAAAGGCAAGATCTACAACATGGCGGTTAGGCCGGCTATGATGTATGGAGCGGAATGTTGGCCAGTGAAAAAGACACACATACTAAGGCTCCACACCGCCGAGATGAAGATGTTGAGGTGGTCCGGAGGTGTGACGAGACTAGACAAAGTGCGAAACGAGCATATCCGTGGTAGTTTCAAAGTCGCCCCCATATCAGAGAAACTAACTGAAAGCCTGCTCAGATGGTATGGTCACGTGATGCGAAGAGACGAGGAACACGTAGTGAAAAAAGCGTTGCAACTGCCTGAAAAGAAGGGAGGTAGAGGACGACCTCCTACCACGTGGTGGACCAGCATGACGAAACTCTTATCAGAGGAAGAACTGCCCGACCCGACAACTCAGGACAGATTGTCCTGGCGCCATAAAATTAGGAGAGCCGACCCCACATAAGGTGGGAAAGAGCGAGGAAGAAGAAGTAGGATTAGAAAGGAAAAGAATCTCGGATAGTAGATAAATCGGTCAACTATCGAAATTCTATGAGTAGGACAGGAAAACCTCATGAAACAGCGACCCAGTAAAAAATTAATAAGGACTGAAAAATTAACAGTACTTCACGAGATGCTCGACTGGAACTAACTGTTACGAGTTACGCAAATCAATAAAACCTGCAGTTTAGATATAGATCTCAATATCATGATATTAGATTTGGAAAGCGGCTTTTCGTTTTGTTATCGGTTTGCACAAAGTAATTCTACGCAGGGCTAAAAGCTTGTCTCCTAACGCAGTCAGCAATAAAGAGAAGAAATTGGCGTATTCACGATGTCTATTACTCAACCGTGAGTAATGGCAAATGTCCGCACCGAGGAGGTTAAATGGCTATGCTTTAAAGAAATCTAAATTTGTGGCGCAAACGGAGACGCTCTACTTACCTAGTAATAATAATAATAATATTCCACAACTATCACACAACGCCATCTAGTCCCAAGTTAAGCAGAGCTTGTGTTATGGGTACTAGACAACTGATAAACATACTTATATAATTCTAAATACATACATATTATAGATAAATTACACCCAGACACAGAAAAAATGATCGTCCTCATCACGCAGTACGCTATGTTAGGTCTATTTTTGGGTTTGGTAAAATATTTGCGTTATGATCAAGAAAATTAACGGTATTCTGCCGTAGTTACCTGTAATGAACATAGCAGCAAGGCATAAATGACATGCAAGCAATTTTATGATATCAATTTACTTTTAAGATTAATAAGAAAATTGATAACATAAAATTTCTTACTTTAAACATGCATGTTTCGGTTTCTTTTAATTCCTGAATATGACTTATATCTTATTGCTGCTTATTTAATATTTACGTAAGTAATATTAATGATTCGGACATACAGTTTTTATGTAAACTGCACGTGGCAAAAACTAAGTAGGTAAAAGATCACCAAATAGTGCTGTTTAAACTGAAATCACGTGCAGGGAAAATGGCGAACACGCTTGAACTTTGCGGAGACGTTAAAACGGTTGTTGTCTTCCAACATAAATATTTTATTTTTCCTTTATGTCGCCTTAAAGCTTTCGTCGCGAACCAACCATGTAGATAAGTCGGTATTCTAATATTAGACACCCCAGTCCTCTGGAGGTTTGTGTCTGTTAAGAATTTCATGCCGTAATAATTTCAACGACAGACTTTTTTTTTAGGTAATACTCGTTTACTAAATTGCCATGGACTCTTTTTTTGAATGAAAATCTTATCATCGTAAGTGTTCCAAGTTTTCTGCATTATGTTAATATAACGTAGTATTATTTACGTCAACAAGTGTTGTACAGTGTTGTAGTGGTGTCGGAAGTGGCTAATGGACCTGTTGCACGTGACCTATGAATACTGTCTTGCCTTACTACGAGAATGTCCGGTCTCGTTATCTAAACCAAAAAGCACTTATTTTTTATTCAAAGGATTTTGCCTTCTGCTATTATTACTAGCATAATTTACTGAAATAAAACTTTAAAATTTATGTGCTAACGTAGGGTGTGAAATATTTCGTTAATTCTGATATAAATGGACTAGTCAAAACCACAATTCGCATTAAATAAATCAACAAAACGAATCCGAAAACAATGGAGTCCCTCAAAATAACTCGATTTAATTTTCATGAGTTTATTAAAATATTTGTATGATTTCGATGTTTTTGGCAATTGCGGTTGCACAGCGCATAGCGGCAGCTTGCTCCGACACCCGGCAGCTACTAACAATTATAACAACTCGACGAGGTAATTAACATCGCCATTCGCATAAAGCTCCAGGACTTACCATGAATAATGTACTCACTGCGGTTTCCACGAAGCCGACGAGTGCAAGTGCTATGCCGTGTGATTCACTTTTATTTTGGAATTTTAAATGACTACATGAGCCTCATAGCAATCTGTGCGTTTAAAGGTCATCTACGTAGGAAAATTTTTATAAATTATTTCTGCTAAATCATGTCATTTGCCGGTGGGTGGCAATTTTGACCTTGTAAAGCCGTCAAAAAGGCATATTCACTCACAAACAAAATGAAATCTTTTGGTTTTAATGCTTAGTAGCACTTCTAATAAAATCCATAGTAGCGTGTTTGGTCCGTATCTCATGTTTGGCAGCAAGATTAAACGAAGCGGAGATGAGTTGTGTTCAGTTCATATAACGATCGGAAATAGGTATGAGGAGGTACCAAACAGTTTGCTGCGAATTGAAGCGGGGTGGAGTACTTGCGAACGTGCTCTCATATGTTTAGTGGAATGGAGCTCGTTGGCTTCTTCTTTTACCGTTCCGCCCGAAAAATCTGCACTGTTTGAACTGCCTATTCATCAGAGGTCAGAAATAACCTTGTTTATCCCTTGCTCCCTTATTTTCCTCATTCCCTTTTCTACGGATCGTAAGTTAATTTGAGTGAGTAAGTGCAGATACATGTAGCTTATTAAATCGCGACGAGTTTGTACACTATGTTAATTTTCTTGTTTGCCAGTTTGCATATTATGTGTTCA
This sequence comes from Polia nebulosa, assembly GCA_951329385.1. Lineage (NCBI taxonomy): Eukaryota > Metazoa > Arthropoda > Insecta > Lepidoptera > Noctuidae > Polia > Polia nebulosa. The sequence continues at coordinate 17,474,857 of OX589604.1, forward strand.
TGTCGCGTACAGTAAATATGTTCTGATTTGCAACACTTCTACGTAACAACCAAATGTATTATTTGCATGTTAATTTACATCGGCGTTAAGCTCGCATCGAGTAGGTACGAGTGTTTTCATCAAGTGGTTTAATTCACCGTGTTGTATTTCAGTTACTATTTGAGCATGACCAAATGTGAATACAGATTTTATTTATCAGTCCATTCAATTTAAATTATTGGGTATTAATAATCTATCTGAATTATTATTTGTTCTATCAAAAACAATGAATTCGGGACATTTGAATAATGTAAAATGTTTGTTGAGTGTGTGTGACGTATCAGGCAAATCGAACATCATTATAATCATTAATTTATTTTTAGATGTCCAATTAGTTGTTTTCATACGCGTTTGTACATAATATTATTATAATTTTGCCGAATTTTGATTTAGTTTAAAACTAGAAAGTATCACCGAGCTTTTTACCTTTGACATTTATCTGTCATTGGTGAGATAGGAGCTAAAGTTGATGGTGGATGTAGGTAAAAGGTTGTATTTAAAAGTATAATATATGTATTCATAATAATCTTCGTAAGCAAGTGGGAGCCACTGAAAGAAGACGCAGAAGAACTTGCCAATTATTAAGAATCATGTTATCCTGAGCCGAGTAGACTAATTAGGGGAATAATTAAGGGGAGATTCTCTTTAGTCCTGTTGATTAAGGTAATTGTCATTTCTGACGCATGCTCACGAAAACTGAGATAAACATATCTTAGACTTACGTAGACGTTCCTGAAAACCTAAGAACTCCAATTTAATAAAATATTATATTTAGGGATGGGACAAAAATCGGTAGCTTTAAAAACTGATTCCCGAGACATATAGGTAGATGAATGAAAGAAAAGAAAGAAAATACGTTTATTTACGGTAAACATGACGCAAAAAACAGAGAAACTCAACAACAATAAAAGAAAGAAGAGAAGAGATATCGATTTATCATACTCAGAGTTTGTAATCGACAGTTCATCTTTATTGCTTAAAACTTACAAATATTACACGTCCTGAGTTGGTGATATTTAACAGTTGCATATTTCATAAATACCAACTAAGTTTAAATGTGGGCGAGTTTCAAAGCCAAACCTAGATACCTAAACTAAAACTCGACATGATGATTTCTTCCGGAAGGGTTTACATTTTATAATATGCACCAGTGTCAAGTCACAAAATATCAATATAAACTATGTGTGATCAGAGTTTTGGTTTTGTACGTATAAACAATTAATAGTACTGTAATTTACTTTTCTCTCGTTTCTAAATGTTTGTAAAAGTATCGATTATTTAGAACATCGATTTAATTTGTTCACAAAAAACGGCTACTAACGGACACAATACTACGGCAACGAACACGAACACAGACGATTAATTCGTATTTTTAACCGACTTCAGAAAAAGGAGGTTATCAATTCGGATGTTTATAATATTTGAATGTACGTTCGAGCATCCGTCATATATTGACGGATTGAGATGACGGAAAGGGGTTTATTCCAAAATGGTCCCATTTAAATTTCTTAAAGATCTGATGATGAGTTTCGGAGACAGACAACGGAACTCTTGAAAAATTGACAGCAAATCAACCGCTATTGCTGCGATCGTATGTCTATGAATAAATTGTTAACACAATTTAATGGGGAACAACTAAAACGATAAAAAAACTATTTTACAAAAAAAATAGAACCGGTCTCAAAAACGAAGACACAAAACAAGAAACACCGTCTTCCGAAATTAAAGTTATTTTGCACTTTTTTTGGAAGTCGGTTCTATTTTTTTGTAAAAAGTTTTCTTGAGGGCATTTTTCCAATATACATATAGTGTATACAAAAAGGAGTATTTGTTTACGACGCTAAATCTAAATTGTGACGATAAATAAACAACGCTCTGTATTTTCATAAGCCAATGGCTCCAAAATATAAAATATGATATTTTTGTAACATAATATGTCAATACCTCAATATTTAAAAATATATTATTCGACGTTACTTTATATTATTTTTTCTATCTTTTTGAGGACTAAGGAATGCTGACATAAAAGAAAACGAATGTTCGAAAGCATCATTGGTAATTCGACACAGGTATTAAAAAAAGATAGGTTGCGAAGTGTTAGGGACAGCTGTATAAAACGTGATGGTTTTAGATAGTTCAAGAAGTTGTCAGCTTTAAGTTAGACTAACAGCAGCTTTTCTGAGTTTAAATAGATCTAAAATTTTGAACATTAACTGAAAATAGCAAGCAGCAACCCTGATGAAGAGATCCGTGGCTCTATCTGAAATGTAATACAATTACAATAGCAACTCCACTAGATAATCCGCAACGCGCGCGGCAATTTCATCAAATCTGATAACTCGTCTGACATTAAAGGTTTTTAAAGAGCTTCCCGAGAGTTTATAAATGGATTTCTGAATTTCTTAGAATTGGAAATGGCCGTACACGCTAGACTTAGAATTAAAGATATCCCGTTGTCCGTAGGAATTCTACAGATAACAATGTGAAAACTGCGTTATTTTTAAATACATTTAAGTTTGTTGATATCAATGGTAGGTTTAAGGTCAAAAGTTATATTAATGAACTATTGTCGTAAAATGAAATTAACTTTGTTGTAAAAGAGATGTGAGGAGGTGCCAATGATCACACAAATAAACCAAGCATACTGAAATCTTTCCAATCATACAAAACTGGCAGTAATAAAATTGTGTAGGTGGGTGAATCTTCAGGCGTTAGGCTGATAATAATGACAGACTGTTGCCGACAATGACGAATTGTGGGAAATTCAACTTTAACTCACTAGTACTACTAGGCAATGAATACTAATAGTGTACTTTAAAAGTAGTGAATTAAAGTTGAATTTTCCACGATTCGTCATTGTCGGCAACAGTCTGTCATTATTATCAGCCTAACGCCTGGAGATTCACCCAGGTACTGTGTGTTCGAGTATTACATTAAACGCTGGTACATTATTGCAACATAGTTATTATCTATTTTCTCCACACAGTCGTAAAGACCCCTCTTGTAATGACACAGCGTATTCATACCTACGTGGCGAAGGTGAAAATTACACAACAACCGGAATAATAAGACGCTAACTCAGTTGTCAGAAGGGACTGATACCTATTTTGGCTTTTTCCATAACAAATATATTATTGTTGTTTCACTTTTAATAATAATTTTTGGTTCTGTAATTGAATTAAAGTTAAAAAAATAATCACTTACAGCTAAGTCTGGTAACCGTGGCCATGACATGACTTGTAGTTAGCAATCGTCGGGGTACTTAGCTAGCTGCATGAGACTGTAAGCCCACAACATGTCGACTATGACGAAATAATACAAGTAACGGGAGCCTGTTGTCAGTCTCTGAGCACTTTTCCAAGTCCCAGTCCATTACAGGAATCCTAACAGGGATTCATCCCAGGTTTGATGGTCCAGTTAGCGATAAGTTTATTTATAATTTTCATCGTTTCATGTTCATGTGAATATTCTATTTCTGTCATAGATAAACTTATAATAAAAACGCGTGCCATTATTAACAAAGTTATTTCTACTTCTGGAAAGGTCACTAACTAGACTGAGAGAAACGGGCAACTTGCATATCCTAAGTGTTCGTTAATGATATCGGGCGGAATTGGTAGAGTTCAGACCTTCTGAACGATTTAATGAAGAAAAGATATCTGATTTCGAAAAGTACCAAATGCCGTTTAATCTTTTTAGGGATCCGTAGTCCTAACAAAGGCAAGTAACCCTTATAGTTTCGGTCTGTCCGTCTGTCCATCCGAGGCATAGCGTAGAGACTGTTAGAAAGCTGCAATTTTGCATGGGCATATTCAAGAAAACGAAACAATAAAATCTTGAATAAGATTTTTTTTCATGGTAGCTCCCTTACCTACACATAAAGTGGGCATGACTTTTTTATCCTATAGTGTGGGGTATCGTTGGATAGGTCTTTCAAAATCATTGCGGTGTTGTGACTATTTTTCGATTCAGGGATTCGTTTTCGAAATATTGAACTTTAAAGCGATTCCCCCCTCTGTAAAAGCTAAACTGTTCGCTTCTAAAAATCTGAGAAAAATCGTGATGGTAGTATACAACGTGGCGCTACAATGGTGACATTAATTTAACACACGGGTAGGGATAGTGCTAGTGCCCATTAATCATGTAAATTATGATAGGTTAAAAAAATTCGAAAATAAAAAAAAATAAAAATTTGAATCCAACTAAATAGTAATGCAAACTTTTTTACAAAAAAAATGTACTAATGAAGACAGAAGTGCATGGAGAGTTCCAAACCAAAATCGTTTGTACAGGGTTTCATCGCCTTAATAATACGTCTTGAACGACATAGATGGCGCTAGTATAGTAGTTGGATTGGAAAATATACATCTCTCGTTAAAGAACATTATCTTGTTTTTTGCTAGTTACAATATTACTTGATTTTAACACAAATTCTCCTACGACATTACAAACCTTATAAAGCAAAGCTCGTAATAACTAGGATTCGAACTCGGTGGCATAAAATTTACCGATACCATAGCCACTGGACTATTGCGTCATTACGCAATGAGTTGAAATTATCCTACTCTTTATTATATCGAAGTTGTTTAGCGACTTTAACCTGTATCATAAATCTCAAAAGAATTGAGGGTAGTTTAATATTGACTGTATAAAAATTAAATCTTTTTGTTCAATCATAACGTTCTTTACTATCTTTGAGTGAGTTCAGTTACGATTGCATTTAACAATTTTTTAATATTTATCTTTACCATGAGTTCGCGTTCTAATATTGATATGGCTACGAGGGCCCAAATAATAGCATTGCATAATCAAGGCCTAAATTATTCTGAAATTTCGAGAGAAACTGGCTTAAACGTAAGTAATGTTTTAAAATCACTGTTCGTTATTTATTTTATTGTCCATGGTTATCGATACACGAAAATAATAAATAATATATTTCCCTTATAGGTAAAGACTGTCATTTTATGGATAAAGCGGTTTCAAGAAGAGGGTTCGTTGGAACACCGCAGTAGATCTGGCAGAAGACGCCATATTGACTCAGACCAGCGTCAACTTATGGTGCAAGGTTATGAGGAAAATGGCTTTACACCAACAAGATATTACGCAGAGTTGTTTGATACATCTTTGCGGACGGTGTATCGTGCTCTTCATAGTGAAGGTCTGCATTATCGTCGACATGCTATTAAGCCATTGCTAACCGAAGCTAATAAAAGAGCACAATTGGAGTTCGCTTTGAAATACAGACATTTCGACTGGAGCAACGTTATCTTCAGTGATGAAAAGACTTTCAAGTCTAGCCAGCACGGGCGAGTTAGGTTGTGGCGTAGGAATAATATGCGTTATGATAGTGATCACGTTGTGCCTAACTCTGAATCCGGTCGTATAACAGTGAACATTTGGGGATGGATGACAGCTGCAGGACCAGGAGAACTTACTGTAATACCCAGTCGTGCAAACAGTGTTAACTACTTAGATGTGCTGAATGACGTCATGTTGCCCACTGTGCGGAATGTTTTTCCTGTAGAAGACATGCCAGTAATAACGTTCGTGCAGGACAATTGTCCTATACACCGTTCCATAATTGTGCAAGAGTGGTTTAGCCAGCAATCGGACATACGAATTATTCCTTGGCCTGCGAGATCGCCAGATTTAAACCCCATTGAAAATTTATGGGGCGTTATGGTTCAAAAGTGGGACAATAGGAACGAAAGGACTAAGGAAGCACTGAGTACTCACTGCTTGGAGGTATGGGATTCTATACGGGGTCACAATTTATGTGAAAAATTAATAGACTCCATGGGTTCGCGGTTGCAAGCTGTAATCGATCAAAATGGCGGATACACGAAATATTAAAGAATATAAAGTGTAGACTATTGAATTGAGTAATAATGATTGAGTAAAAATGAAAAGACCGGGGTAGCTATAATTTATATGATAAATTACAGTAATCAAACTTGGTGTAAGTTGGATAAATTTATACATTACTTATAACAACAAAATGTTATTACACTAATGATTTTGATTTCTTATATAATATAAGAAATTAAAATAAAAACAATATAAATATAGATTCCTTTCCAACATAATAAATTATTTATTTATTATTATAAACAACTCGGTCCCAAAATGACAGCTATAACCCGGTCTTACAATTGTTATTGATTTTAGGTTTAGCTTCAATTTCTTCCTCCTTCTGGAACGAATACTTAAGCTATGAACCTTAGTCATAACATAATGCACAAATCAATCAGTAAATTTTTTATAATTTATGAGTAGGTAAAATATTTACAGAACTAAGGTTGCATATATAGTGAAAGTTATTATAACATAATGTAAATAAAACTAAATAATAGAAGAATAGCACAACACAGTTTTGATTTAGAATACTTATAGTATCTATTATACAGTTTTACTTTGTTAAGGTCTTCTATTTTGTAATAGAGTTATTCAGTTATAAATTTTACTTGTATTTCTCCTTAACAAGTGAATTAGATCATTGTTAATTCGATGTAAAACTGCTGGGTTAGGTTATACATTCTATAAGAAAGAAAGACATAAATTGTATTCTTCTTTGAGAATTAAATGTCTTAAACTATAATCAATAAAATAGTTTCATTTCTTATCCTTTACGAGAATTAAACTTAGTAAATCTTAAGCTGTAAGAAAAATATATCTAAATCTTCTACATAAATGTTTTTTACTAATAATACTAATACTTACCACCAATTATGAAAGTAATTTATATAATATATATTTATATAATGTTATATATAGTAGTATATGTATACTTGTATATTATCCCTATATTCATTTATACATCTTATACCTCATATTTTTTATATTATTTATAACAAAAAATAAAATAAAAACGTTTAAAAATACAAAAAATAGAATATAAATTATATATTATAATAATTAAATTTAAAAAAAGTCGACAGAGAGCTGGGTTGCGAACCGGTGCCCTGTTGAACGATCTATGTTATTCTGCCATGCTTATCCACCTGAGCTACGGATTATTTATTCTGGAACGTGAAAATAAGAGCTACTTTGTGAATGTAGGGATTTTTATTATTTATGATCGACGCCATCTGTAGTCGAATTAACCGATATAGCAATTGGCTTATTTAGTTTGGTTTAGATGGCGCTGTATTAAGTACTCGGAAATAAGAAAATATAGTAATTTTTGTTTATTTGAATATAAATATATTATTATTACTTAGTAATTATTTTAGGTATTAAAAAACTTATTATCTGCCTCTGCATAATAAGGTTTATAAGCTTTGCAGTGTTATTTTCATGATTGAACAGCGCCATCTAGTCGTCTCATGAAAGTCATGATACGTAATGCAAAACCTCACAGTCAAAAGTCGACCTTAGGCTCTCCATGCACTTTTGTCTTCAATAGTACCGACTTACAAAAAACGTGTAAAATAAATTTAATATCGGAAGACGGTTTTTCTGGTTTAGTTTCTTAGTTTTTTGATTTTTTTTTGTAAAAAAGTGTTTACTACTATTTAGTTTGTATGAAATTTTTTGTTTTCAAATTTTCGAACTATTTGAACCTATCATTATTTTATATGATTAATAGGCACTAGCCTTACCCGTGTGTTAAATTAATATCACCATTGTAGCGCCACGTTGTATAACGAACTTTTTTTTATTTTTATTATTGATAGGCACGCGTTTGACCACCATCTCACCTGATGGTAAGCGATGATGTGGTCGAAGATGGAGCACGCTTGCCTAGAAGTAACCTATTCACTCTTGACTTAAAGACTCCCAGGTTGTAGCTATACTTTGAAGGAAAACTATCACGGCTAAGTTAGTTTTCTTAGTTGAGTAATAGCCGCCCAACTCTTTAAATGTACCTAATACCAAAAGCTAATGTGGTCTACGAAACCCTATCCGGCGTGTGGCTCGACACACACTTGGCCGGTTTTTGTAACCTATCTGGGTGTGACTTTATCGATTTCATTATTTCAGGCAACTTTCCCAGCGTTCCTACTGATGAATACGCTGTCATTTCAAACTGAATGGTGATTCAGTTAGCTGTATAAATAAATAATAATCTTTTTATTTCAGAATTAAATTCCATGTACAAAATTGTTAGTATACAAATATTCAGATGTTAGAAACAAAATAACTTAATGTAAGTAGACATTAACAATTTAACAGTATTTACAAGAGCATTTAGCTGGCAAGTACAACATAAAAGGACAACTCAGTTTGATGCCAACGACACTCAGGTGACTGTTTGTACTGGCACACACCCTGAGCAACAAGAATGCCGCTCGCTTGCACCTGATCGTAGTGAAGCTGTAAATGTGTTTAGACATGTGCATCCGTTTTTATTCTAAACACAAATTCCATGACTGCTTGCCCGTGGGCGTAAATAAGGGAGGGGAGAGAGATTCAGGGCGGTCCAGACCCCCTTAGCATGCGATGAAATTAAAATCGCGGACGGATGGCCCAGACAAACCGTGCCAGATAACACGTTTATATAATTATTTGGATCGCGAAACGACGACAAACGATAACTACTCGCACACTGTATCTGTATACATGAGTGCATTTCGCTTGCTTGGAGATAGCTAGAGTGGCCAGGTGTCCCGTTTCACCCTTAATCAGGACGTCAAATGTTCCCAATTTCACTAACCTCCTTAGTCAGGAAAAACGAATACACATGGACAGTCTTACTAAATAATTGTATATTTTGATGCAAGTGGGCCAAGTCATAGCCGTCACAGTCGAGCGGAAGCTGAAGTAGCGGATACTGCAATGACATTGTCTACATATATCAAATAACGTTTTTCAACACACTCACTCGAAAATAATAAAAGTGTATTAACATAATATTTAGTAACAGATTTTGAGAGAAAGCTCACGGAATTTTGTACGTGCGCTTTGGTGAAGGATTCTCGGCGACCAACCTGGATATAGTAAATATAATAATTTTGGCGGGGGCCGGCCGACGCAATAGTACGAAATAAACTACATTGTGAGTCTAAAAGTGGTAGGCCTCCTACTCCACAAGAGTGGGTTTTCGAGTGAGTGTGTCAAAAATATTTTTGCTTTTGTCATTTTCATATTATATCACCAAAATTGGACCCCGGCCATACCCTACTTTTTCTCAACTACAGCGAAGCTAAAAGAAGGGATATTATTTTAACCCGTTTGTATGTATTTTCGTATCTCGCATTGCTTTCAAAGTACTAATCATAATTTTATAAATGAGGCATTATTAGAAGCGTCTTGATTGTTCGCTAACCAGCGGACAATCAAGACAATACCACCACAAACCATAAACCATAACCAACCATAACATAACATAAACATAGACAATGCGACGTCACACTGAATTAAATATGGCACCCTCAAGAGCACTTAAAATCCTGAATAAAATAAAATCGCATTTTCAAACTTCTAGTTTCTTCACATAATTATGTAGGATAGCTTAAAATGCTTTTATAAAAATATATTCGAGCTTGCGGCGCTCGCTCTTGCAACAAATTATAACCTGTTATTATATAAATAGTAAAAATAAACTAAGGCAGATGTTAAAACTTTTCGAGCTCGCTTTGTTCAAAAGTGCAAATTATATTCTTTCTGAAAAACCAGTAGGCAAATAACTCCTTTTTCCGCGTGAAGCCCGGCAAAACCAGCCAATTTGTGTACATTTTTGGAACCGCGGACCCTACTACCCACTTTTGAAAACTATAGCTAGGCCCGTGCATGTCACTCGGCAATAGGGAATATGCATGAAAAAAATATTTGTTATCTAACCGGTTTAACGATGAATATACTAAAATAGAGTACGAACAGTGAAAGCAGAATCAAAATTGATTGAAAATTAAACGAGATATAACAATTTTAAACAAATATATCTATTCCTCTCTCGAAAACGCTGTTTTCTATGGGCGCCATGTCCTTTGACGTCAAAGAACACGTCGGACTTCTTTTTCTAATTATCAACTTTAAAGCTTTATAACTTCGTTGCTGATGATGATATTTTGAAAATTCCTTCATATTTGTTCACTATAGTTAATAAGTCTTCAATTGAACAAATAAAAAAATATCATGCATATTCTCTATTGTCACCCGGTCATGATGGCTTTAGAGGTAGCAGCAGTGAAATATTGCAACTGAGTATACTTCAGATCACCTAACAGTTTTCCGGCATCAGCATTTTCTTTTGAGTTTTTTGTTCAGCATTAAACTGTGAAAAGCAGTTGAAGATAACATGATTAACACGCTTTAGTAGATTTAGAAAAAGAATCTGTCTCTATAAAGCGCTTTCATAATGTTGCACAACGAACTAACTCATTTACGGAGCAGTCAGTACAACCACTAGAGACCTATGCTCTCTGAACGACTATTAAATTACAACTGAAAGGGAACTATGCGGTGTTCATATATGAAATAATTTACATCAAGTAACGTTTCAGCTTCGTATGATGCAGATGGCGAATGGCGATACCCGAAAATGGCAGGGCTTTAACAATATCAGATTATTGTTCTGATAAAATTGAGATAATGTGGTCATTGAGACGATATCGCGTTCTATATTTAGAATAAAAGTTTGCCGAGGAGAAAAAATAAATACAGCCGTGGGAATTGGTAAGGGTGTCACGTTTCAGGCTCGTACGTGGTGCGTCGCCCCTCAATCGAAGAGTAGCTACGTGTCCGCCGAGCTGCGAGCTGCTGGGCTCGCACGTTACGTGCCGTCTTCCCGACAACCCTATAATACATGAATGTGTGTCCACCCCCTCCCACCCCGAGACTTAACGTCCACACTTCAAAACGTTCATTCACTCATACTCAACCTTTCATAACATTCCTTTAAAATCTGTCCCGAGCTAAACTGGTTAGTTAAATAACCGAATGAACCGAATTAGTTTAAATTAGAATGTTTAAGGTCGAAAGAATAATAACGCTAAAAGTAAAAAATGTCGCATTGCTTAAAGAGTTTGTAAGTATGTATTTAATTATTTTAACGTTTTCATTTCAAAGAAAGCTAGGCTTCTGTGGTTTTCATAATTGACTGTAAACATGCGAAATATAACTATGTGAGAATGAATAGGATTTTGTTAAAACTTTGGATAATTTATTGCATGAGGTTATGTGCTGTTTTATCTGTTTGGTATTATTAAAGTTATAAGGTTTACCTTTGTAAATAATTGAAAAATTAGGATGGGTATCATAGTGAGCATTTGGAAAACTGTGAATACAAACCGATGGAAAGGGAAGAAGGATCAACATGCCCTGTTATCAGTAGCAGAGAAGTAAATGCCCATTAAAAAAACTTTCGAACCATGATAAGACTGCCTGAATATTACATGTTGAATGAATAGTGAAACAAATTCATCCGCATATCCTTTAACGTCAGTGAGTCATAAAAACCTGAAGGTTATATTGTAGCTTATACGTAAGCTATACCCACTTATTTTAATCAATCATGATGTGCTTATAAAAATAATCATAAGAATACTTCTGAAGTTTAGTGATTTGCAAATGTCAGGTCCTGGTCTATTGGATTCTAACCAATAATTTCAAATATCAATGGTATTTCGTTCCAAATAGTGTCGCGTAAACAGAATAGGAATCTAAATGCTAACTTAGAGGATAGTCACATCACACAGCTACTTATAATTAGCCGCAGCACAGTAGCACAGAGGTGTGACGTACTCTGGCGCCGACAGAATATTGTCACCTGTCGTGCGGAATACGGGAACGGACAATGCATGCGGGATTTCAACCGCATTTGCCGCACCTGTTCATGCCACCGTAAGTCTAAATTATGGTGCTCAATTGTCGTAGATCGACTACCGATGAAGTTATTAGGTGCCTGTGTGCGGCATGCTCTGTATCGGTTTAGTAATTTTATTTATGGGCACAGGCTGAGCAACGCAAACGAGTAAGTTAATGATGTATGCACATTATAACTTTGTAAATACTCTGATAACAAGGGTGAATTCTCTGAACCAAACTCTGTTAGCTTTAACGTACCTATGTACATAAACGAGATAACTTCCTAATATAAGCACCAGCTTAGAGGGAGGCGTTTGTATGAAGATTCATCCCTAATCTTCGCTAAAACATTTAATGATTACCGCATACAAAGTTTCCGGCCGCACTTGTGTCTCTGTTTGTTTGAGCTTAAAATAGAGTATTGACACAGTTTTTTACTATTTTTAGAACGTTTTCAGTCATATAATTCGGGTTAACCCTTGGAGAACTGCTTTTCATCTCGTCCTAGGTTATTAAACTTGAAGAAAGCGTGCCGTAGCAGGTACGAGTACGTTGCGGAGCTCCAGGTAACATCTTAGGTAGGCTAGGTACTTACCAATTTGGGGCACATCGTAGGGTCGATTGGAGCGTGAGGCTCGCAACATCATCTGGCTGGCTATCTCCGAGGGCAGCTGGTGCGGTGCGCGCTTGCTGGTGCGAGCGCGGCGGCGCTCGCTGCTGAGCGCGCCCGGCGGCAGCGGTGGCGGCGCGTGCGCGAACTCGCCGCCCTCGGCCTCAAACAGCTCGGAGAGCGGCCGGGATCGCGCCAGCTCGCGAGCGCCCCGCCACTCGGCCGGGTAGCGCCGCGCCGGCTCGGCCGCCGAGCGCAGCGCCAGCGCCGCCAGCACCGTGGTCACACAGCACACGCGCATGCTGACCGCCCGCGCCCCCCACCACCAGGGCATCGCCTGCTACTAAGTACACAACACGATGAGAGCACCCGCTGGGCGCATGCCCGACCACATTATTCGACCTTCACCGCTTATAGACGGACCTTTTCCTTTTCCGCTTCAGTTCAGAGGTCTCAGGATAAGATTAATTTTAGCGTTTATTGACGTCCTGTATCTGAAACAAATGAAAAATATTTGAAATCAACATTAAGAATGACAAAAGACGGGAGGAAAAGCCATTGTTAAGCTATGAGATTGACATTGACGTCAAACCAATAAAAAAATCATGTACAGTTTCAAGGATATCAATTCGCAAAAGATAGTACCTACTATTCTGCCATTCGACCATACCTTACACTAATAATACCAAACAAATAATGTATATACGGATATAAACTAATTGACCAGATTCTATTTCATTCAGTAAAACACTTTCACGCTCTACTTTCAAAAGGTCTGATTACTGTAAATTGGATTTTATACGAGCAGAATGATTTGTAAGACAAACAATACGACAGCTAACAAAGTTTGGCAACCTTTTCTGCGCTTGACCGGAATATTGTTTGAGTAGAGAATTTCGCCCGATCACTTCTAGAAAGAAGTTAATTGAATAGTTAAGTGGGTTCTCCGTACTGTTTTAGTGATGGCGAATGACTGGGTTGCAGAACATTTGTGCACGAGTGCCAGTGGGGTATTTTTTTTTTTTTTTTTTTTATATTTGATTGGCTCGCGTTTGACCACTATCTATTTACCCTTAGGCCAAGAGGGCCATGGCCCAGGGAGGCACACTGCCAGGGGCGACGAATGCTTGGGCACGCCACCGTTACGGCGGTAGTGCCCCTCTTTGAGGAGTGGCTGGAGAGGCGCCACGGCATCCTCACCTTCCGCCTGACGCAGGTCCTCACCAGACACGGAAGATTCGGGAGGTTCCTGTGTAGGATAAGGCGGAGGGAAACTCCCGGGTGTCCCTACTGTGAGGATCGCCCAGAGGACACGGTGGAGCATACGGTGGAGATCTGCCTTGCTTGGGCGGAGCCCCGCCGTGTCCTCGTGGAGGCGATTGGCGGCAGCGACCTCTCGCACCCGGCCCTGGTCCAGGCCATGGTAAAGAGCTAGAGGGATGGGAGGCAGTCTCCTCCTTCTGCGAAGCAGTAATGCTCGCGAAGGAGGAGGCGGAACGGGGCGACAAATCATTGAATACGCCACTGACAAGCGCATATAACGCAACTACGTTAAGTCTAGTTTAGCTTATTCGTAGACTAAAGTAATGGGATTCACGTGGCACTGATGTAGACCCAACACAACATAGCGCCGACATTACCGTTGAGGATACTGAAAATGTGGAAAGTTTTACAATAAAAACAAATTAACTGTGGTCTAAGTGCGGCTTTCGCGTCTGTTCTACGGCGACTTTCAGTATGAAACTTTTTCCTTAATCTTATTTGTAAGGTTGACTGAAGAGAGCCACGAAGTAATATTAAAGAACCTGTAATGAATAACAAACAACGTAACTGATCGCTCATTGTTACACGCTTTCACTCAATTTCTTTCATGAACCACCCCGCAGTGTAATATTCAATTACTTCTACAAAGTTTGATTGTTTGTCGCGGTGGGATACATCTAACAAATATTGTTCTTATGGCTGGATACTTTTGTTATAGAAAAATTGGAATGTATTATTTAGTATGTTGATATTTTGCATCTCATCTCAGCCTCAGCAGTTTTATTTGTGGAGTAAAATATTCAGATTTCATGCTAGAGTCACGTCTCGAACGTGCGCGAGGAAACTTGTTATCATCATCTACGTTGTACAAGCATCTCTCATGTGAGATTGTGATGTTTACAAATGTTTACTTTAGCAGAACAGTCATAAAGTTGTTGGCGTAAAGTGTGAGGAAAGCTTAGTTCTGTCGTCATAAATTATGAACATACAAAGGGATAGTTCAGAGTTTGCGACAAGATTTGCTACTTGCTGGAGAGTTGTGACATGATTGCGACTAACAACAGACAGGTAACAGGTTAATAACATAGCTGTAGTGGTGTGGCCGGCGAACGGTGCGCGACGGGAAGCGTCACGTTAATAACATAGCTGTAGTGGTGTGGCTGCGAGCGGCGCGCGACGAGAAGCAGCACTGCCCAGCGGCTCTGCGATCACTAATCCGCTTGCTTTATAGCATGGCATTGCCGTCTATTCACAACTCTACACCAGATTCTAAACCACTGACGCCTTTTACAAGCAGGGAAAACCAAAAAGGGTCGGCAAAGTAGAGAGCTGCCTTTGTTCAAAGAAGGAAAACTTCGGTATTATCAAAACTAGTCTGTAAGTTTTAACTAAACGAAATTGAATAGAATTCTTTTTTCGGTTAATTTTCTACTTTTTAGTTTTATACACAAGAACAACCTAATATAATTTTATTAAAATTATGAGCTTGGAAATCTGGAACAGGCCTTCGTAGTGCATTGTGCGGCTAAACAAACAGGCGTTCCACTTAGTAGTAAGTTGTCACCGACGACTACAGACATCTGCATTACACATTTGTAGGTGCTTTAACTGTGCAAGAGTCAAGTTACAATTAAAATGTCGCATGCATCTGTACCCACACAATACACATAGACAGATACTGTTGCTAAGTACATATATTGTAGCACTTCCCCGGATGAGTTCTTTCACAAAGAGCTCTAATACTACTCCTACACCTTATTTTATATGCTAAAATGTACGAGTATCTAAGAATAGACTGGACTGGCTGGACTACAAAATAAGAACTGCTAACGTTTCTTTTCTGAAACAGCTCATCTTCAAAAAAGAAACACCCAAGCACCTACTCGGGTGTTATGCTTAAATGGTGAAGCTGTTTTTCGTTGGAAAATGTCCATCACTTTAGTGTTGTTTGAATGTGTGGTGATCGTTTGTAAATTGAAGCCACGTGTCACCTGTATCGCGTAGGTTTTAAATGTCACACCGGTATTAACTGGTGACTGATTACTACAGTACGCCTACGGCCGGTGCCCGGTGAGCGTGCGCGGTGAGCCACTATCTATGTATGCGACTGTGTCGCAGATTTTTGTCGGCTTATGAATCATTATTTAGTGGAGATTTATGGTAACTAATTGATTGGATTTTGCGTGTTTTAGCGGTAAATCTAGTTTTAACGTGAAAAAATCTCACTAACATTTCTAACAGCTTTTACTTTGGGGCCTATTTTTTATCAGTAGGTAGTGAAAAACTACTAAGGCGCCGTCTTCAAGAACATTCTAGTTTTCTTGTCATATCTTCTGGTCCTATTCTGAAATCTCAGAACAAAAATACTAATTGGCCTCCATAATGTAACTGAATCACAAACCACTTTCCGCATATGAGATCCTAATTGTTAATTTGCTAATATAAAATAATTGCGGTAGATCTCGGCTTGGGGCGCCGCTCGCTTCTTTATCTTTCTTCTTCATATTATTAAGCCACTGATGAGCTTCATAATTCGTCTGATAACAAAGTACGATTTCCATAATTTATCACACATCTACATTTATATTAGTAGAGACGCTTTTATTAAAAAGCGCGATGATTAGTACTTCGTTTATCTTTAATTCGTCTGTTATTGTTACGTTACGCGTAAATACCAAAATGTTTCTCAAGACTATTCTTGTTACCATAATAATGAATACGAAATTAATTTTGGGTTAACGTACAAATACAATTAATTTCAGTGAAATGTCTATCCATCAACGCTAATTGTTGCGTAACAATTACTTGGAGGCGTCTGACGATGAATAATCCACAATCCAGTGATCCGACAATATCCATTTACATCTCACGACTGTGGGTTTTTAATGTTCATTTAAAATCAGCAATTAATTACGTATCATTACTGTTACCTTGTCGCTTTACGAATGTATCGTGGTAATTGTAGGTGGTTTGATTCCGATAATGCCTAAGCTTGTGTAATCTCACTTGGGTTCATAAATATTAATTAACTATCAGCAATAGCGGCGCTATTAATATTTGCAAATGTTACACAAATAACTTGTTCCCATGTGGTTTTTGATAAATTTAGGTACCTAAATCAGTAGATCAATGATATAATACTTTAAAGATTTTCTGTGAAAACGCACTCTACAACTCAAGTCTGAATCCGCACTGCTAGTGTCAAAGCTATATTATTTTACTGTGGTGAGGATTCTGTATACAGTAAAAATAGAGCTCAAGGATAAAATTGAAGTCAGAGTGAACTTAACAACTGTTTTAGTTTGTAGTAATGGTCATACATAGAAAAAATATCGACTAAGTGAAGTTGTACTCAACTGGTGTAAGTGAATGCCATCTTGCACCAATGCAAATCAAAGTCTTGATACCCTTGCTACAGACTTGTACGTCACATACTTTCAAACACATACAAATGTGATTTCATAAGTGTTCCGTTTTTCCCATTTTGGCATCGAATCCCTAAAATGATATTTAGGTTAAAAGAACTTGAACGATGACGTTTCATAAGATCAAACAACAGTTCTCTAAGAATAGTTATGTTTCTAGTTTTTAAGATCTCCATTTTGTCTTTGGTTCTAAAAGGCTAAAGGCTTGGTTATATATGTAGTTTTTAAGATAGCCATTTCGGATTGATTCTGAAAGTAATAAACGCTAAAAATCAGAATACCTTTGACTTCTGTTAAATCAAGCGGATAGCTTGGTTTATTTCGACACGTAGTAGTTAAAAGATCATCACATCTACCGTCAGTATTCGCAAACGATATAAAGCGTGGGCCGACCAATAACAGAGCTACATTCGTCTATTAAAGGGACCCTTGTAACAATCACCATCCTTGGCGAATGGCATACAGATAGCTGTCCACAATTTTTTGTCATTACGGGGTCGTTGCTACCTTTATTATTTATGTAATCACCTTTTACAACACCCACGGGAAAGGTGTGACTATTCTTTACCAGGAACCACAGGAAAAGTTAGCGTGGGTTGTATAAAATGTGGCTAGTAGGTACATACTAATTTATCTGTTATGTTACTAAAGAAGTTAAGGTTCATGAGGGAACAAAACAAACGGTGGCCCAGTCTCTTTATTTCATATCTACATCATCATCAACCTTTTAATGTCCCCACTGCTGGGGCACAGTCCTCCTTTCTGGGAGAGGGTGTGGGCCATAATCCACCACGCGGGTCTAAACAAATACGGGTTGGTATATCTATACCAACCCGTATTTTTTATCTACATAAAGAGATGGTATTGGCAAACCTGAATCTAACTTTAAACTGGCAAGGTTCTGGAATTTCCGAGAAGGAAGATAAAGCTTGCAACGGAGAAAATCGCCGAGATTTCGTGTTACTTTTTATCTGAAATATTTTTAACCTGTGCCCAAACACACTTGAAACGAAATTGGCGCGATTTGAGCTTCAGAAGTTAGTCCGCGTCAATACACCGGCGCCATGACGTTGGCGCTGAATTTGTTAAGAAAGTCGAAGTGCTCGAACACCAACCGACGTAGTTCCACTTCAATTCACTAATTTAATAACTCCGATATTATAAGTTCTTACACTTGGAACTTCCAAAGGCTAAAGGGTCAAAACGAAGAAATGCTTTTAAAGGAAGATTTACCCAAGGTTTCCGAAATCTAATTATCCAATTTGTTGATTAGTTACTCCAACTTAAACTGTAGCGAAGGCACCTATTCAAACACATAGGATGTTTTGTACATAGAATAACAGATTGGACAATCTTATCAGAACCTATGATGTTTTGATACCAAGTTTAAGAGTGTTATTATCTGTTGTATGGGCATAGAGTTCAAGCACCTAAATACATGAAACGCCCACTAAATGGTGTGGAAGTAGAAACCCAAGTCTTAGCTAAGGAGTATTCAATCATGCAATCATGCGTAATGCGTCAATGGGGCGTAATTAGGTATGCAAAGATAGGAAATAAAAACTTATTTGTAGCCTTTCTAATGTAAGAACACTGAATGCTATAAGGGCCGAAACCTGTGGCGTGGCTATATTTATAAACGGGTGGTGCGCGGTGGGCCGTTGACGTCATCGCGAGGGTCGCGGGCGCTGAGGGCTCGAGAGGGGTGAGAGGGGAGGTTGGAGGCGCGCCCTCCGATACGCACTTGCAAATTCGCACCTCCATGAATGGAGGAATTAAATTATCCTTAGCCGCACGCCGAATTTACACGGACCTGACTTGGAACACCAAATGTCTTTTTAATATGTATTTGTTCTGCTGGTTTACGATTTCGTGTGTTTATTGCCGCCGTGACTCATTTTTATCCACCTGGGGTGCTACGTGTGTGATAGCGATGGACACAAGCTGTAAACAACTGTGAAACGAGATCACTTTCAGCTGGTGCTGTCTAAAAGATTTATTGTTCAGAAAGAACACTTGAAACTGAACTACAAATTAAGACTAATTTTCGAAGGTAAGATTTTCTTTAGTTAGAAGAACTTCACCTACAACATGCTAACCATTATGGACGTTTTAGACGGAGTAATTACCTGAAGACGAAGTAGTAGGATCGTGGAAACAATTTGCTTTGATGGGCACCGTAACGACGCTGCTAAAAAATAAACTGTTACATATTTATAAAACTGGCATTTAGTTAGAACTGTACAAGTTGAACATTGGTTTAAATTGCTTTGCATAAACTCCGAGAAGCTTTGGAGAGTAGGTAACCTTATTGGTGTTCCTAATGGAGGTACGTAAGTGACATTTGGTTCCCTAAGATCCATAAACAGCTTTGGATGCATTGTGTCAGACCTCGCTTTCTACGTTCAATAGATAAAAGTTCATTTGAAATAAGATCCTACTGCTCTTAGAGGTCGGTTAAAAAGGAACGTCATCTTCGGTCTGTTACGTATAAATTTATTCTTATTTACGTGGAATATCAAAGTATTTTTGTAGGACGTCATTTGGTGCGAAAGTGGAGCATCAAGAGTGTCCTCGAGAACGGCCACATCGCACTGCACGCTGCCAAGCTCCTCCGAGCTCCGTCGAGCGCGACCGTGGAAGGTGCGCGCTGCGGTGCGTGCGCTTCAGTAAATTGGTCTGTTCCGTGTCCCCACAATAATTCCACTTGATGTGGGTTTCAATTCAATTATACGTATCACGCAACACGCTGCTTAACCAAGCTACGGATAAAAAACTACGCAAATAAATACAAAACTTTTATACTGGAATAAAAATGATCGTAAAACTATATTTGGGCTGAAGCTTTTGTCAACTTAGTACCGTCCATGGCGAGAAGTTATTTCTTGGTTCATTATAATATAATGAAATACATATATTATGTTTAGCTAAGTAGAGCAGTAACAAAGCCACGTACGTGACTGGTGTTACGACGGCTATATTTTCCTGCCAGCGTAACAAAATAAGCCGAGATGTACGGTATACTGCTCAGTAAGCTTGTATAAGTCTGTGAAGTGTTGTAGCCACATTTTTTTATTCCTGTAAATTACTTAAGGTCATGATCCGTCTATTACGCATATGACTCAACTCTTCGGTGCTACGGGGAATTCATTTTCCTTCAAAAAGTCTTCCATACAAAGGACGAGAAGAATCGATGAGTCCCATGAGCTCCAACTTTTGAAATAAACATTTCAGATATGATTCCGATTTTTATTATTATGGATCATGTATTGTATACTGTTTCAATCAAACAAAAATATGGTTCTTATAATGTAATTTATTTCAAGTATTATCGCCGGCTGTTAATCTGATTGTGTTACAATTTCATTAACTTGAGTGAAGCAGCATACACATTTCATATATTAATTCGTTGGAAAACGGCTTTTATATTCAGGATCTTATCAGCCGAAATTGCACTAAAAGCTGTGTGCTTAATTAAACTGTGATATGTATCTAGTTTTATTGTTCTGCTGGTTGTTCTGAATTCATAGGTTCATCTTGATTTGTGTAATTTTTTGGTATTCATTGTGTGCTTGAGTCTCGCCTCTGTATATTTATTCAATAGAATAAATATATTTTGGAAAACATCTGTTTCTGAGAAGATATGTAATGTTTGAGAAGGGCAATAAGTAGCGACAGGTGTCATGTCAGAGATATTAATTTATGAGCGCCGCGACGTGGCGGCGGCACCGCGGCAATCGTCACGTATGAGATGATTGAAAAGCGATGAAGTACTAAGCATGTATATTATCACTTGCCACATCAGCGTGTCTCATGAAACATTTTTACATAATGTTTGTACCAATCAAACTAAGTATTTTCTCCTAGTCGTAGATGAGGTTAGTATTCGGCCAGGCATTGCCTTCTTGTGTAGATGTAATATTTAGACTAGGTATATCAATATACCGCCTTCATCGTATAATGAATTATTAATATTGAAAGAATATGTTATTCTTCTGCTAAGCGTATGTATAGCGTCAGAGGAGAACACAATAAGTTGAGACATTGTGGATGTAAATGATATGACGAGCTCCGCCAACAGCAATGTCTTCATTGTACTGCCAACCTACTTGGCAGAACTTTACGTTATACTTACTAAACTTGCTAAAAGTAAATTCATTTTAGCAATTTTTGTAGAAATGTTTTTTAAACTGACCAAAGCAGTGGAATTAACGCTACGTTTCTTTGTGAAAAAAGTTTTTACTAAAAAATACAACCGAATTCCAAATAAAAATCACGGTGTTTCTCGTTCTGTTTCTTCGTTATTTAAAACACCGAAATTAAAGTTTATTTTTGCACCTTTTTACTTTTTCTAAAAACTTTTTTATTTTCCACTTTTCAAGTTGTGGCAACCCACAGCTAACCCATTTATAGCCAGGTGCATCTCATGGCAATTCCAATAAGCCCAAACACGAATAGGATACCTTAGGTATTTTATTACGGAGTTCCCAGCTTCCGGCTTCATCATCAGAATTAGTTCGATGGTACTATTTCATCACAATCATTTATTTAAATTTGTTTTGTCATAGTCGCTAAACTTTCTTAATATCTGTGTTTGTAACATTCCGTTTGCCAACTGTGGTCTTCTTCATCAGTTCTACTTCATCAAGTGATTCTTTCTGAACGCAAATCAGAAAATAAAAATGTTTGACTTCTTAATGAAACTACCAAAATCGTTATACAGCATACATGTAACAAAAACCCTGTCCGATCCAATAAAGGTGTATTTCTGGTTTAACATAAGTACAGTAAAAAATAGTAAATTTTTTTACTATTTTAATTTGTTTTTTATTGTAATAAAATATGCGAAATTTAATACTAAATAGGACAAATTTTCGTAAGTTGACAACACTCCACCGGCTGGCGAAATCTTTTAATTTTTACCTATCTTTATTTCAAAGGATGCCGACCAGCACTAGCCGCGCTGCTGGCACTCTGATCAGAAAAGACCGTCTCGCTCAGGCGGCTTCTTTGACACGTTTTGGCCTTGCAGTGTTGCCTTTGATAAGTTTTTCTTTTTTTTTAATTAATTATTTTCATTGGGGAAAAATAATAATCTCGTATCCATTAAATGATTACTTAGATGTGTACGCAATACGATACCAAATAATACTCTCAGTATCGAACAGGATTTTTGTTACATGCTGTATATTTGCCTATAATATTTGAGCAGGTCTCTCAATTCCTCATGGATCCAATCGTCAGAACTAGATCTTGATTAAAATGTAAGTACATCCTTTCAAATCATCATCTGGCTAGCCTTTTCCCAACTATCTTGGGGTCGGTTTCCAGTCTAACGGGATACAGCTGAATACCAGTATTTTACAAGGAGCGACTGCCTATCTGACCTCCACAACCCAGTTACTGGGTACCCCTTGGATACCCCTGGATACCCCTTGGTAAGACTCGTTGTCAGACTTTCGGGCTTTCGACAACCCATAACGACTGTCAAAGATCCACGATTGACAGCCGGGACCAACGGCTTAACGTGCTTTCCGAGGCACGGAGTATCGGTATGTAAAGATGGTCATCCATCCATGGACCAATCCCGGCAAGCGTAGCTTAACCTGTTGGATCAACCCGTGCGGCTGTTATCACTTTAGCCACGAGCTCCTCCAAGTATATCCTTTCAAAAACAAAAATAATTTTCCCAATCTAATAAAAGGAGAAACTGACTGACATATCAACGCACAGCCGAAACTACTGGGTAATTCATCAACTCGTCGGAATAGGAAAGTTAAATTTTGCACTCGGCTTCCTTTTATAATTTAGGGGAGCATTAATAAGGGTTTTTTGGAAATTCATCCCCTAAGGGATTAAAGTGAGGATTGAAAGTTTGTATGAAACTTCGTCATTTCACGCGGGCGAAGCCGCTGGCAGAAGCTAGTCGGTTCATAAATGACGGAGCTCTGAGGTTATAAACATTACAAAAACTGGCCAAGTGCGTGTCGGACTTCGCACATTTAGGGTTCCGTACCAAATGAGGGATTATCAAAGAAAAAATCTGATTTACCAATCATTTTGTATTTGTTAGTAAAATACACGTAATCATTATTAAAATCATTATTACGAAATGTAAATCATTATTACTAAACAAGTTCATAAGTCAATGGAAAGTCAAAAAATTCTTCGGAACAAAATCATTGTGAAGACGGCTACGTGAGTGACAGCAATAAGACTTCATTCGGACCTTTGGGTACGGAACCCTAGAATTACAACCTAATTGAGAACCACCTCCTTTTTTTGAAGTCGGTTAAAAATTAGCAGTGATATTACGTTGTCTTGTTCGTAATATAGTATGTTGTGTACAACCAACTCAGTATGTGTAGATATAATTATTATTGTTGTGTGTGAAGGAAGTGAGGGTTTAAAAGAAATAAATTAACTATAAACCCTCACTTTTATAAGCACCCAACTTTGCAGTCTAAATCGAACTAGACGTCTTCGCTAACGATGACGCTAATGATTGACTACTTTGGCTAGCTGATTGCACATTAGTTAGTGATCTGGCATCGTGATACAAATTTGCTGCATGTGGTCTCATCTCTCGTTCCGGTGTTACGTAGATTTTATAACAAACTCGTTTTTATAGTAGACCCAAACAGATGGCACTCGGATACACCACAAACGTTGTCAATTGCATCGTTATAATTATATAAAGCGTACGTGCAACAAAGAGGCAGGTAGGTAGGTACACGTATGTAGGATAGGTGTCGTAATGACTGTTAATGTAATAATTGTATGAAGTAACATGACTCGGATTTGTCATCGAGGAAGTAATTAAAACATACGTATGGCGGATACAACGAGGGAGTGAATTCGTCCGACATCTAAATAATATGTAAATAGAGATGTGAAGTGGCCGAGTTGTCGCCACGCCGAGCGTACAACATTGTGCCGCTAACCTAATTGGCGGCGATTCTTCGGAAAATGTAAATTTTATGACGAACATGTTCCCTCCTCATTCCCTACACATTCTATTCGGTAAGGTCTCTATCTACACCTTAATTAATTGTTAAGTTTATCTCGGCGAAGGTTGGATCTGTGTAGAATGAAGGTTGTTAGGCTTTTGTATGCTCAGTATTGCCGATAACATGTTGATCTATGTATGTATGTGCGTGAGCGGTATGATTGCGCGGATGAGGTATGAGGTATAATCTAGATGAATGAAAGGTGGTTTGTTTTGTTCTTGCATATCATCTGTGTCGATCGGACCGGTTGAATGATTGGAGGTGTGTGGGGTAAGCTAGTCCGGGTAGGGGGCGTGGGCGTAAGGCGCGGCAGCTCGCTTTGTTTGCCGCTCAGAGCTCGCAACACTAGCACTCTGCCGCGCCGCCGCTTTTCACCGGCGATTTCAATGAATTTTCTTGCGATGTTGATCTCTAGCTCTACGAATTAATATTAAGGGAATCTGCGACGTATCTTTTGTCTTAGCTACATTGCTTTAACAAAGCAATAAGCTACTGTAGTCTAATATTTAGGTGGGATTAATTTTCAGTGCTGTCACAGACAAATCAGAACATCAACGAAACCAGCTATAAATAAGGATTCGCTACATGAGTTTTCCTTACTGTCGGGATTTTTATATCAACAGATTTTTAACATACACTACTACATGAAAACAGAAATCTAAATAAAATACGTACCTAGATACTAGAGAGTACATCGCAGAGATAAATTTAGGTACATTCCCAAACTTTGGAAAACCGTTGAGCGAAGACTTATATTTAGCGGGACGACGACGTTTTCGGCTATTTAAGATTTTTAATTATTATCGGGTTGGAAAATATATCTGTAGCAACCAGAAAGATAAACGGAGTAGCCTTTTTTTTTTTTTGGGGAGGGGGGGAAATCATCCAATGACTTCTCCCGCTCTGGGTGGAGCGGGAGGGCGTGTCAGGCTCTTACTGACTAAAACCCACCCCTGTTCCTTCCCTGCCTGAGTACCCAGGGGTGTAGTAACTCATTATCAGAATTTATCCGCTACCCCTAGGCACCGGCCACGATGGGCCCCTTCAGTGGTGGCTGACACTAATTTCTTTAAGGCGCGGGTGGAACACTACGCGCCGTCGACTCACGGGCCTGGTGCTGATCGGACGGCGAGCTACCCACTGCTCGCCGTCCACAGGCCCAGGTCTACGGTGGCCGGAGATCGTCTCGCGACGTCCTACGCCCAGTACGCCCAGTACCTCTCCTGCGGTGGTAGCGGCCGGGGCGGTGAGGGCACTCCATTGAGCTTCCCTCACGCATCCCACCTCCGCCTTTGCGAGCATTACTGCTTCGCAGAAGGCGGAGACTGCTTCCCATTACCTCTCGCTCCGTACCATGCCTGAACCAGGGCCGGGCGCGAGAGGTCGCCGCCACCTATCGCATCCACGAGGACACGGCGGTGCTCCGCCCAAGCGGGGCAGACCTCCACCGTATGCTCCACCGTGTCCTCTGGGCGATCCGCACAGTGGTAACACCCGGGCGTTTCCTCCCGCCTGAAAGCGGAGTAGCCTGAAGTAACACGGATTAAATTATATAAATAAGTTCTTCCACCTGAATCAATTAAATCTGTTTTACAGTGGCCCATTATTGGAAAATTATCACTATCACTATTTTATTATAGCTATAGAGGTGCCAACCCTAGCTGAGCGGGATAGGGATATGCAATACGTTTTATTTGCGCACGGTTTCACTACCACAAATCAAGTTGGAATGTCCTGGATTAAACGCTTACACATATCACTTTGTTGAGTTTGTGCACACAGAGTATTTTATAACAGTTATATTGTGTTATAAAATATCTCAAAATTGATCTGAAGTTGTACTCAACTGTTTGTACGTCTCGTGCTGAATTTGTTCAGCTATAGCCAAATGTTATGTTTGCATATCAAAGGACGCATGTGCTTAGTTCCGTTGGTACCTTGTTCTGCTGTTCAACCACGTTCACCATATTCTGCTATGTTCTAGATTGAACAATAGTTTTCTCAGCTTTGTAGTCCAATAAGTGCATTCAATACAGGCACAGTCACCTTTAGCTTACCTACAGGGGTTACCGAGAGCGTGCACCTCTAGAATAACTGATTGCGCTGGCATTAAAGTAATTGTAGTACATTAACTAATTTGGCTTTCCAAAAATGTATGTGTAGACAAATTGAATCATTAGTGTAGTGAAATTTATGATACCCGCACATATTCAAGTTTTGAAGCAAGCTGAGTCGAGGCTCCATTTCGTGGCTATTTAAGTATTATAAACGGGCATTGTTGGCACTCACATGCACATTGTGAGCTGCGCTCTGCATGTCAATGATCTCGGTGCGTTTGAGCACGAGGATGTGCGAGCTTGCGAAACGCGTTGTCACATATTTTTATTATACGTTTCATTCTACAAAATATGCATAAAATTGCTTCAGCTGGTTATCTAACAAATCATTTTTAGAAATTCATTATTAGGAAAAAAGACTATCACACTGGGCGAATACCATGTATGGGTAGAATTTATCAAGATTTGTGTTGATTAAAATTAAATCTAACTCTTGATTAGGTAATAGTTCAGAACAAGAATGAAATATTCGGGTTTATGAGACATGTAAGTAATGAGATTGTTTTATGCACCCGGAGTCCCAGATGAGGGACTTGTACCTTATTGTAACAATTTTATTTTACTCGTAACATGAGTATATAGAAACAATTACACCAGTTATATTATTTGTGCTCGTAGCTTCAGGAATGTGCGTCGCTGTGAGCTCTGAGACTACACAAACTCGCACAGAAGCTATTTGTTCTTTAATTAACGTTACAGTAATGAGAAAACTTTACCTGTTTCAACAACACATAATTGTTACTAAGAAATTAATTTTCTAAGAATCTTGGTCTACAAACACCATATCCCGGTAACCATTTTGAGGTTTTACGATTAATAACGGATAAAAAGAATTATAATGAAGTACTTTTGCTTGAAAAAGACCTCAAGGAGGCACAACAAAGCCATTTCACTGATTTTATTACCTCCAGCCCAGTGCACGCCCGTCCTTGGATACTCGAGGATAATTTCCAAACTGGTAATAAAATTGCTTTATGTGCCCTGAACGAAACACAAAAAATGCATTTTCTGTTATTTTTAGACGTTTCAATAGGAAAATGTACGACTCCAGCTTAGATCGTCGAAATGGTATTTCTTTGTACTACTTAAAGATCATAAATTATTTTATTGGTCTGAGAAATTAAAGTGTAACATGCCAAAGTGGAGGTAGGCTTAGAGATGAATCTTTAAATAATAGTAATGACAAACAGCACGCAAAAGACAATTTCTGTTGACAACGAAATATTGGACTATGTAGATACTTACTTACTTATACTTCGGCAAACAAATTATCTTCAACAAGGAGAGTAACTTTTCAGAAGACAGGCGTATCCAACTTACTTGGAACAAATACTGGAGTCTTAAGAAAGTTTTTAAAGTAGTTTGCTAGTAAAAATTAAAACTAAGGTCACGTCGAGTTGCCTTTTACTTATGCTTGTCAGACCAGGAAGTACACCGCCAAAATAAAGAAAAAAAAAACGACGTGTTAACGAGGCCTACAACGAAGCATGCTAAACATTAAGAAAATCCAAAAAAGTACGACACGAAAAAATGAGAAGTGTAACTAAAGAAACTAAAATGTAAATGGGCATTTAGCGAGACTGACAGTTGAGCGATGGACCAAAAGGGTGACATTATGGACAGGCCCAAGAGGGAGGCCTTCTTCAGAGGGAGGCGTTCATGCAATTTAAAATCGGTGTTTAAATTTTCGGTATTATTTTAAATATAAGGTGACCCTCTCGTGCCCGTCATTTTCAGTTTGGCTATTCATCCAGTCATTCAACTACTAAATTCAAAATTTAACGTATGGTATTTGGATGATGGAACATTAGGAGGTGACGTCAATACCGTATTAAAAGACTTTCAATTCCTGAAGAATCATTTTCAGTCCATCGGACTTGACCATATCAAATTCAATACAACTGCAACAGAAATCAAAATTATAGAAAAAAGTTCAATGCACCTCCTAGGTTCCTCTATTTTGGAAGAAAGTTTTTCTCCATTCATTGACGGAAAAATTAATCATTTTAATGACATTTCGGACAGACTCACAAAATTAAATTTACATTCGGCATCCATCCTAATTAGATATTGCTGTTTTGGACCAAATTTCATATATTTTCTGCGCTCTTCCCCTCTATTATTACTCGCATTCACATCTCCTGGCCAAAATTGATGAAATTATTCGATGCAGTCTTACAACGATTTTAAATGTGGCCTTGGATGACAGAGCGTGGCTGCAAACCACACTACATATTCGTTTTGATGGGCTCGGCATCCGCAAAATTTCTAGTTAAGCCTACTGGCGTTCCTGTCCTCGGTCCACAGCACTGAAAAGTAAACCAAAAAATTTTTGACTCCATCACTGGTTAACTGTGAAGTGCCGTGCTTGACCGACACGCAATGAACGCTAGGAAAATGGCTTGCCCGGACACGGCGTTGCCCGAGAACCCCTTCTCCCAGAGACAGTGGGACGAGCCGCTCTGTAGTTTGGTGCGGAATAATCTCTTAAATACGTCAACCAATACTGCTGAGCGTGTTTGAATATAGTATGTGTGTGGGTGAATGAGAGTCGGGCCTCTGGCTACAGGCACTACCGTCACCCAACACACCATTCATCATGTCTGCATGTCACATGTCTGCGTCTGGGTGCTCCTTACGGAGCTCCACATCGCTGCCAATGTAGTGAAGCAGTCGACCACCTCGGACACCATGGCCTATCCTGCAGTAGGAGCGCAGGTCGTACGTCACGGCACGCCAGCATTAATGACATCATTCGTCGGGCTTTTGTCACCGGCGGTGTGTCAGCCGTTTTAGAACCTCATGGCCTGGCACGTGACGATGGAAAGAAGCCCGACGGGATGACCATAATGCCTTGGAAGGTGGGTAGGCCTTTGGTGTGGGATGCAACATGTGTTGACACCCTTGCGCCATCTCATCTTCTTAGCACGGCGGGTTGTGCTGGGGCGGCTGCAGAAAACCTCAAACGGCGCAAATATAACAACCTTATTGGGAGTTATATGTTTGAGCCGTTTGGGGGTGAAACATGGCCATGGGGTCCGAGTGCTCATTGACTTTTCCGTGACATCAGCAAACATTTAGTCGACTCTCCACGTGGCATAAAAAAGGAAAAGTGCCCAGAACGCTGACAGCATTGCCATTCAACGTGGCAATGCTGCCAGCGTTCTGGGCACTTTTCCCATTGACAGCAATATGGACGAATTTTTTGATGCCCAATGAACTGTAATCCGCCCGGATCTTTTATGCCGCTTGTACATATTTTATTTATTAAGTTATTTATTAGTTTAGTTATGTATAATATGTACCTAAATTGTAATCAAATAATAAAATATTCATCAGTAAAAAATAGTACACCGTTTAAAATCAATTATTCTATGTGTTATAACTTAAATAAAGTAATGCGAAATGTGACTGATTGTATTTATTCTCTTTCTAATAACAAAACATTGTATGTTATTTTAAAACCAAGATACGAGGTCGACCCCTCTTTAGTCTGAATTTTATGATTTGACATGTTACCGTAGTTAACAATGAAATATCTATTATATCTAACTAAATCTCTTAGAATGCATTTAGTGTGTGTTTTATGGGAAACAATCCAGCACTTATGCCAGCGGTCGAAAGCAATATTTTACGTCAATTCAGATGTCATACTCTCCACAAATTCAAAGAATCAACAGCGGGATACTCGTATCCGAGCGCAACGCACGTTGGTGCCGCAAAAACTAAGGATAAGTTGGCAACATGTGTCCGGTTCATACTGATTGTGGAATGATCGAGAAACGTTCGTCTTAAATTAAAAAAAAAAACTGAAAATGAAAAAACTATGGGAAGGGTCCGAGGGGTTCGAAGAAATGAGGGCGACTTGGAGGAATGAGCGAGGCACTTGGCTTGTAACCGTCATAGGGTAGGGACCACATTGGCTCGAGTTAAGTTAGAAGATTTATTGGATTTAGACCATTGGTATTATATTTAGTATTATATTTCCCGTTGTAACTCTTAGGAGAGCAAGTGTTATTATTAAGTTAAATATTTGTCTAATTGGACTAGACCAGTTTAGACTTATTCAGTATTTAAAGTATGTGTGAGTGTATTATTTGTTAATAGGTACGTCTTGGTTTTGAACCAGGAGAGCAATCGGTCGACTTAGTTTAGGCTAATAGATTCAGGACTTCTGTTAAAAAAGGTTTATGCAAAAGTTTAAGTAGACTGAACCAAGGAATCAAGTTGTCCCATATAAAATTTGCCCCCCCTTTTTCACCCCCTTAAGGGCAGATTTTCGGAAAATCCTTTCTTATCGAATGCCTATATCATACAAAGAACACACCCTCCAAGTTTCAGGTCTCTGCGATTAGCGGTTTAGGCTACGCGTTGATCCGTCAGTCAGTCATTCAGGACAAAGCGTATATGTATAGATAATTTAAGAAGTAAGTAAGTGTAGTTAAAGCAAGTGTTAAATATTAGCAAGTACAGTGCGTGAATTTCAGTGATTGTGTTGGTGAACGAATGGGTGAGTGTTGAATGTTTTATGCCTCCTTAATCCTTTCTGTGACTTGAAAAAGGTAACCTATACCAGCGTTTGGTCCTAGAAACTCGGAGAAGGTCTTCGTATGGTGTGTGGTTTACACCACCAACAGACTCTATGACAACAATGACTATAAACTGACTTTAGACGCAGCACTGCATTACACTGCTTATGGGAGGCTGAAACATGTTAGGGCCCATTTGAGCTATAATAATAAAAATAAAAAAGCCTTTTAATTTTCTATAAAAATCTTATAAAATATTTACAAAAAAAGTGTTCTTAATCTAATGTTAGTAAATGACTCTAGTCTAGTGTTAGTTATAATTTATGCATCTTTATAATATTAAATATTTTTACAGAAATCCCTTGATAGGGTATAGGCCTCCTCCAATTTCTTCCATTTTTCATTGTCCTGTGCTGCTCCGATCCAGTTTTTGCCCGCCACCGATACTATATCGTCCACCCATCGTTTTTGTGGTCTTCCCACGTTTCTCTTTCCTTGTGGGTCGGTCCATTTAGTAATCTTAAGAGTCCAACGCTGGTCGGTGTATCTCGCTACATGGCCGGCCCAGTGCCATTTTAGTTTTAATGCTCGATGTAGGGCATCCGTAAGTTTGGTCTTTTTTCTTATTTCGTGACTTTTTACTTTGTGAATTTTCCTTAGGTTTAACATGCTTCTTTCCATTGCCCGCTGACAAGTTGTTATTTTGTTTTTTATTTTGTTTGTAAATGTCCAAGTCTGGGAGCCATATGTCAAACAAGGCAGAATGCAAGTGTCCATGATCGTCTTTTTCATATCCAGGTCGTAGTTATAATGCTATGTTTGAGCTATAATGCTATCTTGTAATTATTTGAGACACAAACAACCAAACGTTAGTAATGATTACCTCTAGACTGACTGACTGCAGGATACTTTACAGTGGCCAAGTACCCTAAACTGGATTGATAGACGTTCTAAGGAACGTTATGAAATCGTTTCTCGTTAAATCATACCCGGCCCCCGCAGGCCACTTACTGATAAAAAAAAAAAATAACAAGACACGTAAATTTGGATGTGCAGCTGAAACGCTCCACTGTTAGTCGTAATTCGGAGGTTGAATACGCTGCGGGCGTCCTTGAAATGGGGCTGATTGAGGAAGAGAGACTGAGAAGTGACAATTTGATACCACTTCGGCGTATAGCAAGGCAATCTATATAGGTTAGTATAGGTTTGCAATCTTGTACTATTTTTGTATTGTCTTAATAATAGGTGAGTAGGCCGTTGTAATGGCGCTAATTACTATAGCGCGCGTCCAGTATCGCTAGAAGCTTGTCTCACCCAATGACAAAGGCACTTCGCAATCCTCTACCTTAGGATTGAGTAAGACGTGCTTGCGCTAGATTTTTGTCAACAGATTAATTAACGTAATTCAAAATAATGTAATACCCAACGCAAGCGTTACGTGTCGGCGGTAGGAAACGCCCGGGTGTCGTCATTGTGTGGATCGCCTGGAGGACACGATGGAACATACGGTGGAGGTCTGCCTGGCTTGGGCGGAGCACCGCCGTGTCCTCATGGAGGCGATCGGTGGTGGAAATCTCTCGCGTCCGGCCTGGTCCAGGCCATGGTACAGAGCGAGAGGGCATGGGAAGCTGTCACCTAATTCTGCGAAGCAGTAATTCTCACGAAGGAGGAGGCGGGACGTGTGAGGGAGAGGCAATCTCTACGCCCTTACGCCCCTAGTCGCTAGACGCCATGGACGTCGGCAGTCACAAGCCCATATTCCCGGCGATTGTAGACGCGGGCTTGCGGACAGCAAGCAATGGGTAGCTCGCCGTCCGATAAAGACCAGGCCCGGGTCGACGGCGCGTTGTGTTCTACGCGCGCCACAAGTGGGCCGCGATGCCTGCCAGGGTCGCAGATGTGTTTGAAAGAGTCACCGCGACCCCTGGTACAGGCAACTGAAGGAATACGGGTGGGTTTTAGTCAGTAAGAGTCAGACACCCGCTCCGCCCAGATTGGGAGAAGTTATTTGATGATTTCCCACCCAAAAAACAAGCGTTACGTGTCATTTACCTTTTTGTATTCCTCTCAGTCTTGTAATTTTTATAACTCAAAAGAAAAGTAGGTTTCCTTTCCTTGTCTTCTTACCCATGGATTCCCAATCCAAATTGATATTAACACTATTTTCTTCTATCCCCTCCTTGTTCCCTAGCTTTCTAAGTTGGAACAAGGTGATATACTTCATGAGAATCCATCACAATTGGCAGAAGCTCGTCCCTTAAGGCCCTTCTCGCGGTCCAGTGGCGCCCTCATTGAATAAAAAATCGTAGCACAAAAGTGCCAAAAACGGCCGTTTCTGACAGTTTTGCCTACTACTTTGGATACGAAACATTTTGAAACCTGTTTTAACAACATAAAAATTCTTTATCGTCTTTGTAACAAACGTGAAGTTAGATTTTTTAATATTTATTTTCTGTGCTATGCTACGATTTTTTATTCAATGAGGGCGCCACTGGACCGCGAGAAGGGCCTTAAGGCGCCGGGTGCTATAGGGCCGCACGGGGAGGTGTGCAGCTTTACCCATCGGGGGAAACCGAGCTAGGATTATTAAAGAAAAACTAAAATTTTATCAGTCAATGGTAGTTTATGAACAGTCACACAATCATAAATGTAAATGAACAGTAGTGTAATAATAGAATTAAGTTTACTTATTTTGTTACTTGTTGCAAGAAATTTTATTTTATTATGCCAAGGTGGTATTTTGCCTCGCCACCATTGCGGCGGTATTGCTCCTCTTTGAGGAGAGGCGCCACGGCGTCCTCATCTTCCGCTAGACGCAGGTCCTCACCGGACATGGAAGCTTCGGGAGGTTCTTGTGTAGGATAAGGCAGAGGGAAACACCCGGGTGTCACCACTGTGAGGATCACCCAGAGGACACGGTCTCCACCGTGTAGATCTGCCTATACGGTGGAGATCTGCCTATACGGTGGAGATCTGCCACGCTTGGGCGGAACCCCGCCGTGTCCTCGTGGAGGCGATCGGCGGCAGCGGCCTCTCGCGCCCGGCCCTGGTCCAGACCATGGTACGGAGCGAGAGGGAATGGGAAGCAGGGTCCTCCTTCTGCGAAGCAGTAATGCTTGCGAAGGAGGAGGCGGAGGAAGGGAGGCTCAACAATAGAGTCGCCCTCACGCCTTCAGCAGCAGCCGCCGCAGGAGACGCCCTGGGCGTAGAACGTCGCGAGACAATCTCCGGCCACCGTAGACCTAGGCCCGCGGACGGCGAGTAGTGGGTAGCTCGCCGTCCGATCATCACCAGGCCCGAGAGTCGACAGCGCGTAGTGTTCCACGCGCACCTCAAAGAGTTGTCAGCAAAACATGACGGAGCCTGCATGGCCGATGCCTCCGCAGAGGTCGTGGATAAATTCTAAACAGAATTGCCGCGCCCCTGGGCACTCAGGGCAGGGAAGGAACAGAGGTGGGTTTTAGTCAATAAGAGTCTGACACGCCCTCCCACTCCACCCAGAGCGGGAGATGTCATTGGATGATTACCCACCCCAAAAAAATAATAATAAGGTGGTAATTTAAGGTGGTGGGTTTTGTAGGTGGTATTTGGTGGTCCTAGGTTAGGCGTTATATTACTATTTATTACAGGTATTTTTAAACTTGGTAAGTGCCCACGCTTTGTACTACGATTTAGTCTTCTATAAAAGTTCTTATCAGACTGTGTTATCGACGCCGATGTCACTTCAATATTGACTTTCAGATTGACCTTATCCGAATCAAAACAAAAACCTTTTAATTTGAACAGACGGGCTACATCAGGTTTTTCTTTTACATTGCATTACCTAAACATTTTTATTTTACAAAACTGAGTTAAATACATATAAAGATTTTAATCCTAAAAATTACTAATTGGCAATTGTAAACTTTCATACACTTTATGAAAAGTTTTATCAAAGTTCGGTAATCGGATGATAGTACTTTAGAGATGGAAAACGTACAAAGTCCAAAAAAAGCGTCTTTTATTATTTTTTTCAATTAACATGGTTTTTAAATGTTTTAAAAGTCAGTTGACTTTAATAAACTATATAAATAATTTATGATGGACAGTGAAATTCTTGCGTGTAATCTCAAGAAATTCATTGTTCCATCATAAAAGAAAATGACAAAATAATAGAAAGGTTAGAGCCATTTAAATAGATTCTAGCCAAAATAAAATAATATATTGTGTAGTAGTTGTTGTGCGCAAGGACGAGACGTTTGTGTTCTTTGACCTCCGGTGAGTTTAAATGTCAAATAATGTTGACATTATTTAAGAATACCGTTTGTGCCTCACTTTCTGATGTCCAAAAGTAAATTGGTTATATTTTCTGTTAATCTTGTATTTTCTGTTAATCTTATATTTTCGGTTAATCAGTGAGTTATTGCCTTTTTACAGTAAAATTGATTTAGAAAACAAATTTCTGAATTAATTACCCATTTTGGTCAACGAACACTATGTAACTAAGATGGAGAGTTAGCAAGTCACATTTTTGAAAGGCAATTAAAAATGAGAACATTATTTTGCTACCGATTATTATAAGTTGAAAAGTAAATGGAACATGAATATATTAACAATTTGGTAACACACAGCGAGTCCATTCCATGTGAGTTTTCCATGTGATTTCGTGCACGGGATATTAATATGTAATACGAAGTTAATATTAGGTTCAATCGATTAAATTAGAAGGTTTATTTCCGGCGTGGCTCGTGTGGTCGGCTCACGACTTTGTAGTGTTCGTCAAACATTGCGTCGGTACTATCAAATAACTTTGCCGCTCCGCAGTTCACGGCTACATTATACACCGGAGCCACTTCAGCACCCTCATAAAGCCTAATTTTCAGGATCGCTACGTCGATTACGTAACGGTGCGTATCACTTGAATTAGTTTACCAGTAATGCTGGTGATAGACCCACGTTGAACATACACTAACTTTGTGTTAGCTTTGTTTTTAGGAGCCAGAAATGAGGACAGGTTTACATAATGTTGCTTGCTGCACTTTCATATTCAAGTTATGTTCCTATCATACGCGGTACAAATACATAGTAGATACTATTGTCTAAAATATTATAAAGCCTGCTAAGTTTATTCATCACTTTTGATATTACTTAGATATCGACTTGAAAAATAGCAGCAAAAGACTTGCTAGAGATAATTTTTAGTAAGCTAGTACCAAAACTTGAAGGAGGTGCTATAACTTATGAAAATATAATATCCGACCCAATTCACTTTACAGACATTGTCTAACCTTTAGCTTTTCTACTTATAAAGACAAGATGGTTCTAGGGCTCTATATCTTCATCCATCTCACATGAGATCGACTGTGACAGACAAGCGAGTGATCAACCTAAAAGGACCTCATTTTTGGTTGGAAACGATACACTTTAACCAAACTGGGTAGACATGAATATTTAATAACGAGCAGCGACTCCAACGGTAAAGTAAATCTAAATAGAATTTAATTTAATTGGATTGAAACATCTTTTAATCAGGGTATTTTGATTCACGAAGTTAAGTGGGCAATGCACTAGGGATCTGTGTTGTTCGAACCTTGCAGAAATCTTTTTTTATGCGAAAAGATCTTAGAGTCGAGCCACGCGTGTAGGTACATACGTATCTATTCCAGTCCCTACGGACGAACGGACAATTCTCCTAATTATAACCTATATTCCCTGCACATGTATGGTCACGCGATGTGTCATTGTCAAACGGTGGCTTGAACTTTCACTGGAAATTAATATACCTTATTTTGAACAACACTTAATAAATTGACATTCATAGTACAAGCTGACAGACAGAGAAGTGGAAAAGCTTCCCAAGGTTCATAGTCATAGTTTATGACACTCGTTAGGTGGAGCGACTATCTGTTCTAAGCAAAGGGTGACAGTGAGACAGGGAGACAGATAGCAAGCAGTCGCTGATAGCCGAGGAATATGTTAGAAAGTGAGTGATTGCAGAGGCCTTTATCCAGCAGTGGACTCCTAAAGACTGATGATGATGACGTATTGATGGAAAATTTGCAAAACAGTTACTTGGTACTTGTATAGATACCGACTATATTAGAATCTATTCAAACAAAGGTAGTCCATTGGCTACGCGAAGCACAGGGCCAGTCGATGTTGCGAAACTAGACTGCAATTTTAATAATGATTCAGTCCAAAATCGTAATGTGCCGGATTGCCGTCCCAATGGACAAAGACATTAAGGGAATAAAGAATGCACTTGCGTTTGCACATGCACTTGTTGTGGACTTTAATGTCTCCTGCATCAATGGCTATTCTCTACTGAAACTGGTTGCCTTGACTGACATAGTAACCCACCCTAAAAACAAACGAATTTGGACCCTCTGCATGTAACATTAAGGTTTATTCAAGTTATATGATCTTAACAGACAAGTGCTCGAGGATTTGACGAACAAATACAATAATAATACAGTCACGCAAATTTGATCTTTAAAACGTTAGCATTAGGTTATATTTTATAACTATTTGTTATAATATGATAAGTGTAATAGCTTATTTTAATGATTGAGTTCAAGTAATTCTGGTCTCGTGGTTTGTGTATAAGACTGAGAAAAACAAGTTTCGAGATCAAATCCTGCGACAAAGATATTGTTTTGCTTTCAATATAGAATTTATATTCCAAAACTATTTCTTGTATTATTGTAAAGAACTACAGACTATACATAAACTTTTTAAAATGGTAATATTTTCACATAACTTGTAATAAGTGGGTAGTTGAAAAATAAATATTCGTATTCATTATAAAGCTGGTATTCAAATGCTACTATGGAGTGATTATTTAAAGTACAAAATAATTTGCACGAGGAGAAGATGGCTGCTCGTGCTATGCAAGAATAAACTTTATGATAGTATACTATATGGTTCAAATTTTTTAAAATATTGCGTCTAGCATTACAACTAAGATCAAATTTCAATGCGGCTTATAAGAGTTGTGTTGGTCTTGTGGTCACTAAGGTAGTGCGATGTTCATCGTTGTCTACGTTCGAAACCAAGTTTAACCTAAATTTAGATATTTTATTACACTTTTTTACATTTCTTTAATAGACGACGTAGGGTATTGTCTTTTTAAACGGGCAGTTTGTATAGAAATAAAACTAAAAAAAATGCAAGTTTAAAATGTTTATTATTTCATTAAAACACTTAAGTAAGATAAAGTAAGTAAATGCTCATATATTTCCAAATTAATATACTTTTTATATTAGTAAGCCATATAAACATAAAAAAGGCATGCTTATGCTTAAAAGTTTGTTATCGAGAAAATGAATTCATCTGTGAAATTCTTTAAAAATTTGTAGCTGCCTATATGTAGTGAATAAACATGTTATTTAAATAGAAAAAATCTATTTATAACAATAACATCACCACATAATCTGCAACATTTTAATGGTTTAACAATCAATCCATTGAGAATTTACTTACATGGTGTGTTTAAATATACCTACTAGATGAACTAGTAGCGGAGTGGCGCACCGTCCCCTGCTATAACTTGTTGTAAGCGGCTACGCATACCGCGCACCATGTTCCAACACAAATCTTTGCCTCTCATGTGCTCCCAAGTCGATGTCAGGACCTCAGCCAAGTTGTGTTTGTTTCGCACTTCCGTTGTGTCCCAATGTAAAACCATTTGACCCCATAGATTTTCTATAGGGTTTAAATCAGGACTTTTAGAAGGCCAATTAATAACTGTCACACCTTCTTGAGCAGCTAACCATTCCCGCACAATGCCTGCACGGTGGATGGAGCAGTTATCGTGCATGAAATAAATATGTGACGTTGGATAGGCAATTCGCACAGTCGGCAGCATGACGTCACGCAGAATATCCAAATACAAACTGCTATTAAACCTACCACCAACTTCCACCAATTCACCAGGTCCCATGGACGACATCCAGCCCCAGTAGCCCAGGGTTATTCTACCGCTGGTTCTACAAGGTAGCAAGCACTTCTCGTTGTAACGTTCTCCTTTCCTCCGCCATAAGATTTTACGTCCATCTTTGTCCGATTTAAATGATTTATCATCAGTGAAGATCACAACATTTTCTTCCTAATTAAAATTTAAATATTCCTGGGCAAAACGGTCCCTTTCTGCATGATGAGCAGGTGTCAATGCAATTTTCTGTGCCGGTTTATAATTCTTTATCCCAGCAACGTGTAAATTCCTTCTCACTGTTTCCACTGAAATATTGTGGTTTATTGCGGTTGCGCGAATGGGCAAAAATGGATTTTCAACGTGGCTTGAAACAATAGCCCGGTGGCGTTCGAATTCGGGACTATACTTAATGACTTTTGCTCCTGGACGAATCCGCTGAATATTTCCATTGTCTCCATAACGTCTTAGCCATAGCCTGACCGTATTTCTCTTAAACAAAAATAAACATTTTTGGAACCGTGTATGTAACTTGTAAGGAGTGAATGTAATGGTAAACTAGCCAACTACGCGTTCATTAATCACAATCAATAACATAAAATAGGTATAAAAAACACTTACTGCTATATTAAGTCGGCGACCAATCTCTCTAATTCCAACATTCTGCTCATGTAAAAATATTATTTTATGTTTGGTATAGTCGTCAAGTTGCGACATGATGCTTTATTACAGCAAATTGCTTAAAAATACTTAACGAGTTAAACGATTTACAAATGTGTGTGTGTGCAGTCACTGCTATTAGGCGTAGTGTAACTTACCTTACTTAGATGAATTTATGATCTACCTCACGAAGTAAATATGTTTTACTTCGTATTCAACCATTCTTGGTAAATATAAATTCTGTGAACTTAAAGTTTTTTAAATTACCCATCCGTTTACAAGATAAGTTATTAGGCGAAAATCATATTGGTCGTTCTTTAATATTGCAAGCAATATTGTAGAAATGAAAACAAATGAAAAAAGAAACTGATGTATAGGTTTTTTTTTTTTTTTTTTGGGGGTGGGAAATCATCCTATGACTTCTTCCGCTCTAGGGTGGAGCGGAAGGGTGTGTCAGACTCTTACTGACTAAAACCCACCCCTGTTCCTCCCTGCCTCGAGTGCCCGGGGGCGAGGTAACTCTTTCGAATTTATCCTCCACCCCCGGGCAGGCATCGGCCGTGGCAGGCCCCTTCCCTTGGCTGACAACTCTTTGAGGCACGCGTGGAACACTACGCGCCGTCGACTCTCGGGCCTGGTGCTGATCGGACGGCGAGTTACCCACTACTCGCCGTCCGCAGGCCCGGGTCTGATGTATAGGTGGACTGTGTTTTCGAACCCACATGCTGTTCGTCGTTAATCCAGCATCAAACCGCTAAGCCACAAGAACTTGTTGGGAGTACGCGAAATTAAAGATTGGGTTGTAATTATGTAGTGTGACTTAAAAGCTTTTCAACTTTAATGTTAACGAGGTAATGATTAAAATAGCTTAACAAAAACATATATAATGCCGGTGGCTCCGACTATGTTGGGTGGGTTTACCTTAACGTTACGTGTTAAAGATCAAATTTGCGTGTCTGTGTTATTATTGTATTTTTGTTCATCGAGTCCTCGAGCACTTGTCTGATAAGCTCATATAAATTAAATAAACCTTAATGTTACAGGCAGAGGGTCCAAAGTCGTTTGATTTTAGGGTGGGTTAGATAATGTTGACAACAGTCTATACCTACTTATAATGAAAAATATGAAAAACATCAACCGCCAGAAATGTGATACAAAATAATGTAGCGATCTAATGTAGTTTTTATTTGATCATTGCGTTTTACGTAGGGCATACTGACGGACTTGGAAGGCTTCAAATGTGGAACTGATGACGCATCCGCCTGCTCACACCTCTAACCTTGCAAACTTTTTCTTTTGTGAGGTTGGGATATCATTCAATGACTTTTCCCGCTCTGGGTGGAGCGGCAGGGCGTGTCAGACATTTACTGACTAAAACCCACCCCTGTTCCTTCAGTTGCCTGAGTGGAGGGGCGCGGTAGCTCTGTTTTGAATTTATCCGCGACCCCTGGGCAGGCATCGGCCATGACGGGCTCCATCATGTTTTGCTGACAACTCTTTGAGGCCCACGTAGAACACTACGCGCCGTCGACTTTTGGGCCTGGCGCTGATCGGACGGCGAGCTACCCTCGCCGTCCGCAGGCCAGGGTCTACGGTGGCCGGAGACTGTTTCGCAACCCCCGACGCCCAGGGCGTCTCCTGCGGCCTTACTGCTTCGCAGAAGGAGGCGACGGCTTTGCAAAGGTTACTGCCGCCGATCGCCTCTACGAGGACACGGCGGTGCTCCGCCCAAGCGGGGCAGAACTCCATCGTATGGAGCATACGTATTCTCTGGGCGATCCGCACAGTGGTGACACCCGGGCGTTTCCTCCCGCCTTATCCGACACAGGCACCTCCCGAAACAGCCGTGTCCGGTGAGGACCTGCGTCGAGCAGAAGGTGAGGACGCCGTGGCGCCTCTCTAGCCACTCCTTAAAGAAGAGCCTTACCGCCGCAATTGTGGCGTGCCCAGCGCTGGGTTGCGTTAGTCGCTCTCTCCATGTTTGTGGTATCTTCGGATCATTTGGATGGCCATGACCCTTTGGGACGTGTTCAACAGGCGAGCTGGTCGCCGCCTCAAGGAACGCGCCCACTGCCCCGTAAATTAATTAATTAATTAATTTATTTATTTCAGACCAGAGT
The DNA here is from genome assembly GCA_951329385.1 of Polia nebulosa. Taxonomy (NCBI): domain Eukaryota; kingdom Metazoa; phylum Arthropoda; class Insecta; order Lepidoptera; family Noctuidae; genus Polia; species Polia nebulosa. The sequence goes on from OX589604.1 coordinate 17,516,287, forward strand.
CCATAATTAAAAACATTACAATCAGATAATATACACACACACGTACAATCAGAAATTAAAAATACACATTAGAATTACAATGCCAAAATTAAAATCAAAATTAAAAACAAAAAAGGGCCATGGACCGCACGACTCTCACATAGAGCCTCTGGCAGGAGGTGTTTGGACCCCCCAGATTGGGCAGGAGCCGCTTCAAAACAGCCCCGGCCCGCTCCAGTCTGGGAGCCAAACGTCGGAAGTGCTCCAGGAAGTTCCACCGGCTGTCGAGGACGAGTCTCAGGTACTTCATCGTCCCCTCAACGCCGATGTGAACTCTTCCTACCGTTATCTGGGAACCCAACGGTGGTGCGTTCCGAGGACCATGAAAACACATGGCCTCGGACTCATGCAGGGCCACCTCGAGTCCCAATTGCCGGATCCTCTTGATGACTGTCGCAACCCCGCGTATAATGAGTTCGGAAGCCGCCTGGTGCGACCTCCCCTGCGCCAGGACCAGTGTGTCTTCAGCGTAGCAAACTACGCTGACACCGCTAGGGAGGTCGGCGCGCAGCACCCAGTCGTATCCGATGTTCCACAGAGGCGACCCGAACACCGATCCATGTGGGACACCGCACGAAATCTCTCACCGGTTCCACCAGAGGCACACGTTTTACTGCCCTGGCTTGGCGGTGAATACGTACCATGAAGCCATTGAAGATGTCCCTAAGGAAAACTGGTCCAACTACTTTTTACAATGGTTTCAGCGAATGCAAAAATGCATTAATTGCGAGGGAATATACTTTGAAAAACAATGAATGTATCGTAAGTCTTATATCTAGTCTTATTTATCAGAATCCAGAAACTTTCAGTTCGCCCTAAGTATTACATTTACTTTTATGGTCATTTAAAGGCAGCTAATTCATTTAGGAGGCTGAATATTAAAGAGCACGTATTTATAATAACAATGAAGGATAGAATCCTTGAAATGTGGTGTCTCTGAAGCTTTTGTCGAATCCGGCTCAAGGTTGTGTAACAATAGCTGCGTAAAGCTTAGGTTGCTTGCCTTTGGCTAAGCCGGCTCCTCTCACGGAATCTTGTAAAAGTTGTTGTTAAATTGGATTGCTGTTTCCACGAATAGTGAAAGTATTCGTACATTGTGAGGATTTACTACAAAGCACTTTTGTGTTTCTATTTTGAGAGCTATCGAGGAATGACACTTTCGGTGAGCTTGTAGCGAACAATGAAGCAAGCCCCCACAACTTTATGTGTAATACAATCATACTTATAGTACTTACTTGAATGAACAAAATGCATAACTAGCTCACTTCTTTGATACTCATATGTTCTTACTTAGACAGATTACATTATATTTTATTACTGGAATAATATATACCATTACCAACTGAGTAGTAGGTAGGATAATAACCACAGAATAATAAAATGTTTCTAAGAAACAAAAACACTTTTACTCTCGCGTACTTGGAGGTAATCTGCATTATAATTGAATAGTTTTTAATATGACTCAATAAATTAAAATATGAAATCTCAAACTCTAATTTTAATTTGGAAATAAAAAAGATAACTTTATTTTCAAATTGAATAAAAATTGGCTATTGTCTTAAGAAAATTGTGGTAGTTGATAAACGATACTTAAAAACTATTTTTATAAATGACTGAACCGAAACTAATGTCGTTTGACACGCACTTCATATGTGTTTATGTACATTATTTAGTTAGTGACGTGTGTTATGGTAAAGAATTAGCAACGAGCATGTCACCTCAACCTAAATAAAGAAGCGTAATAACCGTGATTGCTGTAATTTTCCTAATAATGTTAGTTTGGAACTAACTTACCGAGAGATCATTTCATTTCTTTTTTCCGTGATTTGCTGACGTATCATCCGCGATCAAATCGTAACGAATATATCTCCAGCATTCGGAAAATACGTTCCCTTCTGGACGAATCAGCAAATAAATCTGAACATGATATGTGTTAAACTTGCGCAAATAGGTACATGAACCCAGCTTTGTAAAAACATCTAACCGTAGTAAATACGGTAGGTATTTATATCCGCAATGTTTAACTGTACCTACTTGTCTTTTTGTGAATGGAAAGGTCGCGACTAAATTAAGATTTAGTTAAAATAGAAAGGTAGAAAAGTACTCATTTTCTATATAAGAACAGCGGGCTTTTAGCGGGAGTGCTCTTTCTTTAAAATAATTAAATTGAAGCTTGAATAAATCAAATGATAAAATTCAGTTTCTCACGAAAAAAGATTGATTTAATTTTTCTTTGATTATGGTTACTACAGCAAAGGTCTCTCCGTTTTGTGACGTCATCCTTATTAAAACTTTTAGATAAACTCAATCTGAATTTATAATTATATTTATAAATATGCGACAATTTTTATTGTGAAGCCTGGTGATGTTTTATATATAACTTTACTTAATTTTACAAAGGCAAATCTTTCCTTTTTTAAAAAAATCTGCGCTTAACGATTTTTGTTTTATTACAACGGTGTTTATTTTATATTTGCAAAATGATTCGGTTAATTCAGTAAGACGCCCCAGACGCTCTGTGGATTGAAACTGGTACATTAATATTATTATACAAAAGACGTTGAATTAAAAAATAAGATAGATTATATTCTGCAGTTCAGTTCTACCCTTATCGAGAGGGGATTTTAAACTCAATATAGCTTTGGGGCTATTAAGACATTTTGTTGCCATCTTGGTATTTCTATTAGATTAAGATAAAGCTCACTGAAGATGTAAGATCAACTCAAGGTTGCTGTTCAAGAAGGTGTTAGAACTTAGTAGATTAACTTGCGCACCTGTGAGCCCAGTAACATTTGCAGAATCTCCTGGGTGGCTTGGTAACCTCGCGCCACTTCTCTAACGCTGAATTAATTTGGGAAACTTTATGGACGATAATACTATTCCTGTGAGGTGCCAATCTCGATTTCACCAGTGGAAGTTAGTTGTTTGGTTGGACCTAATAAAATTGAAAGGTTAAATTTGAATTTAGTAACACAGTACTTAACATTACAAGATACCAATTATATTTAAAATAAAAAAAATCCAACGCTTATTAGAAAAGCGAACACTTCAAAAACACAAAAGAACTGATGACCTTGAAACGGCTGAACCGATTTCGATAAAACATGTCTAAGAATTATTGCTAAAACCTGCTTTCAAATAAAAGAAAACCGCATTCAAATCGGTTCACCTGTTTAAAAGCTATGGTGCCACATATAGCGATCAAAATTATAACACCTATTTTTTTTGCGTCGGGGGTTACAAACCGGCCAAGTGCATGTCAGGCCACGCGCAGTGTAGGGTTCCGTAGTCACCCGTTATAACATGCGGACTTAGAAGGAGGCTTTATGTTTATTCCTATCAACATATTAATTGAATTCATGGTTTAACAGACGATAATGTTTCAATTAGAAACGAAATAAAAAACTTTTTTTCAAAAAAGACAGCCGACTTCTAAAAATTGGAAAATAACATTTTTTTTCAGAAGTTGGTGTTTATATTTTTGTTTCTTCGTTATTTGACACCGACTTCTGAAAAAAAAGTTATTTTGCAATTTTTAGAAGTCGGTTGTATTTTTTGTAAAAAACTATTTATATTTTTCACTTTTTAGTTGTTGAACCCCAGAATTAAAACTAAATATTAAAGTTATGCCGGAATGGATAGCCCCAAAAACATGGAATTTGAACATTTGGAGACAATCAAAACGTCATCTGTGTATACATATTTTTTGTTCATTTTGATTTTTTTTAAAAGTGCTGACTTGATTTCGATAAAAATTTTAAGGGTCTACCTCTGAAGTACCTACCAAACAAAAATAGAATCATCAAAATCTATTCACAAATAGCGGAGCTATCGCGTAACAAACATACAAAAAAAAAAAACATACAGACGAATTCAGAACCTACCCTTTTTTGAAGTCGGTTAAAAAAAGGTTTTATTTTTCCAAAATTCTACATGTTTACTAGTTGTGTGTTTTGTACGAAATTTTCTAAGTAGGTACATTTTATAAGTTGGGCGACTATTACTCCTTAACTAACAGAGCTACCTTAGCCATGATAGTTTTCCATTAAAGTTCGTTGTATACGATTTTTTTCGGATTTTTCAGGCCAACTGTTTACATTTTCGTAGGGAACGGGAGGGGGGGCTCGAATAAAAATATTACTTTGAAGTTTAATATTTCGCGATACATGTATATCAAACAATACCCCACATTAAAGGATAGGCGAGAGAAAAAAAGGTCATCCTCACTTAACTTGAACGGGAGCTACCATAAAAAAAAAATCAGTTTCTTGTTTCGTTTTCTTGGCGAGATAAATATACACCTATACCCATACAAAAGTGCAGTTTTCTAGTACTAACATTCTCTACACTATGCCTCGGACGGACAGATGGACAGACCGAAACTATAAGGGTCCCTTGTCCTTGTTACTGGACTACGGAACCCAAAAATCCATAAGTTCGTGAAAGGTTATTCGAGAAAAGACATTTTAAGTAAAGGGTATTTTACGTTTCATACGACTGGTCTATGTAAATATACTAAGTAGCTATAACGTGCATGATATACCTATAGACATGAATGACTAAGTTCATTGACACTCGGAATGTTGAGACTTTTAAAATTTTAGTCACAAACACGACCATTACATGATTCTACACAAAGGTAAATCTCTCGCTCTGCATTCACGACTGTGAGAAAAGTATTAGAATTATGACGCGTTTAGTCAGAAATCTTATTAATTTAATTAATTGACAACGACTGACGAAGAGCGTGATATTCTAAGTGATCATCAAGAGATACTTTTCGTGGGTTATAACGAAAGTGATGGCGTATCCAAGTTATTCAACTTTGCCTAAGAATATTCAAGTTCTAAAAAATTGCAAAGGCTCAAGAATAGTTGAAATTACTACTCTTAATATCTCTCCTTCTCCCATTAAGTGATATGTTGCACGATATTTATTTTAAAGAACAGAACTTCACTTTAAAATTAATAATTTGCGTAACGACGACGCAAAGTGAGAAAAATAAACGACTACCCATTACACTTACTTTTAAAATATAAGACCCAGAAAAATGCACTCTGTTTCCACAATCCTCAATTAATATTTAAATTTGAGGTGTAGTGGATAGCTGACTAAATTAATTTATTCTGCCCGTCTTCTAAGTAAAGCAGCCCATTAAGGCAGTTATAGGCACAACGGGACGTATGCCGCGGGAGCTAGCCGACTACTCTCTAGCACTCTCACTTTTGGTCACTTGGGACGAGTTTGCTACAGAAACTCTATTAGACCCCTTGCTCACTAAGCCACGACAACTAGTTGGCGGGTACGGCGCAAACAACCTACTCCTCAGCGTATAGCTTTTCAATTAATTTTAACTATTAACGCTACTATTACAGCTATTCTAATATAGACGCCGAACGGATCAGAATTGATTACAATTTTGATATTTCAGCAACTGTTGTCTGATGTCGAAGCTCCCGCGAGTTCCATACACACGTTATTTGCATCTCATTTTAACAATCCGATACTTCTCAGAATAAGCACGCATTGAAGGTTTTAATAAGCCCTTAAAATTCGGTGTCGCAGCTTGTTTCGGGTTTGTCTGCGCGCTGCTAATGTTCATATTATGATGGTAATTCGAAGTTTGTTTTACATTCTATTGTAAAATAAATTATTTATTTCTGTGAATCGTAATGGAATAGCTTTTTAATCGAGTGCTTGAAAGAACGTCACGTCATTTCTGTTTGGTTAGATTTAAACACTTCCGTTTTAAGCGCGAGGCTGCGGGTACAGTTACTGTTTTGTTTCATTATTATTCGTTTTAAAAAAGTTGCATAGAGTTTTGGATATAGGAAACCACAATTTGCATCTCCAACTCCAAACTCATCAAGACTTTGCCACTGTGTATGTCTTATAAGTCTGTATGTATCTAGTATCAGTGGAATGTGCATAAAGCATAATTGTGTAGTGGGTACTCAAAAAGAAAAGAAAAAGGCATCCAATCAGATTCAACTCCTTGTAGAGATTCATCTTTCAACTAAAAGACAAAGAAAAGTGCAGATTGGATGTAAAAACCTTCGTCCACAGTCACTCTCTACTCTTAATATCCGAATTGCGTCAATAGAGATTAGCGGTAGCTTTTCACCGACTGTAGTTTTCCTTTTAGGTCCCAAACTATTTCCAGTTTCTAAGTTTCAATAGATATAATGATGAGCTAAAAAAACCTTTTCGTACCTAGGTATATATTTATCAAATGTATATCGAAGTATGTCGTCGAGCTTTTTCCCCATGCAAAAAATAAGCCTAATGAAATTCTGATAAATTCCATTTCATTTCAGTATTCGAGCTTTGTAGAGGTTTTACTTGACGGGTTGCACGCCGCCGTTCAGTTCATTCTTAGAAGTAAATCGTTCCATTTTTCTTTTACCCCATTTAATTAAAAGTTGGAACCTAAATTCTTCTTTTATATTTTATTTTTATAACAAGGCAATCTTTAAATCTGTGCTCAATTACTTGAACAGTATTTTAAGACAAAACTGACAATGGTTGACTTCAGACTTATTAAATAAGTAAATGTCTATTTATTGCACGAAAAGATAAAAAACCTCACTTAGTTAGGGGAGAGAGGGGTAAACACGGACATCGGGTAATTAAGAACAGTAAAGTTTTAGGGTTTATATCAAAATTATTTTAAAAAATCGTTTGACTGTAATTAGTTTAATGTAAGACAATGAATGTCAGGTTTTTCGGCAAACTTACAATTAATGATTTTGAGCCAATTCTTACAATTATACGAGGAATTATACAATCTTTTTCTTTTTTTTACTATTTATGGGCACGCGTTTGACCGTTATCTCACCTGATGTTACTACTATTATTTAAATTAATTATATCGGGTCTGTAGTGCATTTTAATTAACAATATTTCACTAACTGATGTTTTCATAAATTTTCTTGTTTATGAGATTAAGGGGTAATTGCGAACAGTACATTTTTCATTCAAATCAATAAGGGATACCTAATAAAGGACACCACTATAGATATAAAAGCTAATTTTAAATATATTTTATTTATTTGTTTATATTTTGGACGTATTTAAGATAATTAAGTTATAAAGACATAGTCACCTAAGCTGCGCAAAGCTCTAATTGGCAAATCTAGTCTGTCCGTAATGACACTCCACGCTATTGAAAAAAACTGTTGTATTAATATAATAGCCAAACAATTAATGTAAGTAACTATGTAGTTAATAGGAATTTGACGTAATACGAGTAGTATGAGCATGATTTAAAATTTTCCATATGTGTTCGGAATTACCCCACTCTCCCATAAATATCAGCTTCAAAAATTTAGATAAACAAAACGTTTCGAGAACGTCCTAGATACGACACAAACCCGTCCTCACTTGATAGAAAAAACAAACATGGGTAGCAGATGTAAATTCATGTTTGGACGAAACGGAAAACATACTTGGGAATTCGTTGTTGTGTTAAATTAGATTAATCCGAAGAAACGGTGACTGTACGCTTAAAGACAAGGTTACAACCATTTTAAACAAACCCTTCATTTAGAACACATTTACTTATAATCCACTTTTTGAAACGATGCCAAGTATTTCGTGACTTTTGGTATCCATTCAAATAAAGTTATTTTTCAAGTAATGGTCCTCAGAATGTTAGTAAGTCAACCTTGGAGTTTCCTCTCTCGAAAGAAGTTACCATCCGCGGGGGAGTAAGGTGCCATCAAGATTTTAATGAAATGTAATCATCTAAACTTGGAAAAGAAATATATTACTTTTTATACCTTGAACAAATAACTTAGAGCATTTTTTCAGGTATATTTTTTGAATTAATAAGAAAGCCGCGAATAATGTAAATGCTTTGATGTAGTCGGTAAGTGGATTAAGTTAATACGCACTCTAATCTGCACTCAAAAACTGGTTAATAAGTAAATTGAATTGATTTTGTGTGAAATGTTGGCTAGTGTACCTAATAGTAAAAGGTATTGCTCAATAGAATCACTCACTCAATTGGGTTTCATAATTTCTTACAAATGTAGAGACAAATGTAGAGGAGCTCGTGGCTAAAGTAATAACAGCCGCACAGGGCGATCCATCAGGTTAAGCTACGCTTGCCGGGGTTGGTCCATGGAAGGGTGACCATCTTTACATACTGAGACTCCTCCGTGCCTCGGAAAGCGCGTTAAGCCGTTGGTCCCGGCTGTCAATCGTGGATCTTTGACAGTCGTTACTGGTCGTCAGGAGCCCGAAAGTCTGACAATATGTCTTACCAAGGGGTACCGTATTACACAGTAACTGGGTTGTGAAGGTCAGATAGGCAGTCACTCCATGTAAAGTACTGGTATTCAGCTGCATCCGGTTAGACTGGAAGCCGACCCCAATATAGTTGGGAAAAGGCAAGGTAGATTGAATTTCTTACAAATGTAAAAAAGCAGGTAAATCTGCGGCAAGCTTGTTATTGCCTACGTAGCCAGTCTAAAACTAAACTAAGGACATTGACCTTTTTCTTAAAAATGGAGAGCCTCAGGACTACTTGCGCATGCCCTAAATGAACTAATTACGCCGCGATTCTTCGTTCATTTTCAAATTTAACTTAATTTAGGATTGGCAAACCCACTTTTATTACATTGTACAAAACTTGTGAACGTATATATTTCTCGACTGTATTAAATTTGTATCCAATCTTGTTTGTCTTTAATTGAAAGATACTGAAAGTAAGACAAATTAATCGCGAAAAGTAATTTACTTTCATAACAGTCGAGTTAAATCAAACTTCCTAGTTTAGGCTTCATCCTTCATTTAGATATCATTTCAAGCATTCAATGCACTGACAAAGCTTCAAGTTTTCATCAGATAATTTTAAATGTTGGAATTAACTGAGAGCTGACTATACAGTAGTTATCAGACTGTTGACCAACCACATACAGACAGGTTGACTGGAAGCTGTCAAACCGCCATGTTAATTCCTCAGTTAAAACTTAACTGACGATTGAAAAATCGGCTTTTAGTCGATAAGGTTTAACCATTGCTACGATCAATCATTCTTAATGAAAGAGGAAGTTATGTAATACCATAAAACCAGTAACCAAAGCAAATACTGACTGCCTTGAAGTGGTCTATCGTAGGACAAGCATGACTAGCCTGTGAGAAATCATCTTATTCAATAATAGGAAAAGATGATATTCAAACGCTTTGATATAGACGTGTATATTTTATTAAATGATTAATCCGTCAGGCCCCGCGCGTTTCCGATTGGAGACGCGACAGTAAATTTTTAATTGTCTCTGCCATTCCGGGGCCTGACGGGTGAAAAGGTCACAAATTAATAAATGATTAGAGTTTAAGATTTTTCTAGCCAGAAGCTCAGATTTAATAAAAAGGCATGAAACTTCAACAATACCCTAGGCAACATTAAACGATGTGATGATGAACCAGATTATTGTATTAAGAGATCAATTTACATGCGTACATAAACCCGGAGTCTGTGTTTCCTGATAGCTACAACCTGGGAGTCTTTAAGTCAAGAGTGAATAGGTTACTTCTAGGCAAGCGTGCTCCATCTTCGACCACATCATCGCTTATCATCAGGTGAGATAGTAATCAAACGCGTGCCTATCAAGAATATAAAAAAAAACCCGTAGGCAGCAGCTTACTGTCCTGTGACGTCGAAACAACGAGCGCGCCTTCAGGTTCTCTGAAGATACTTTATATGCTATATTAGATCCAATTTAATTAAAACGTAATGCGATAACATTTTATGTAGGTGTAATATTGCTCAAGTTATAAGGGCGTTCGTCATGGTATTATTTTAATAAATGAAAAACGTGTCTACCAAATACCAAGGCTTCCCTTTAATAACTTGAAAACACATCTCTGTAATAATACTAATAATATAGGGACAATATAGCGGTAGTGTAAAGGAGTATATTCGGCGCTGCGGTTGGCCGACCCTTCGCCCATTCATTGTGTTACTTAACATGAATGAAACACTAACGAACCTTATTTTTAATTCCAGCAACGAAAATTTGACGTCATGCATACACGTCCTATATAAATAGAATTTTTTGTGCTTGACTCAAAAGCTGACACAGTGACACATAACTTCATATGGTGTATTCTTTATTACAGCAGACGAGTCATATACCTTTCAAACTTATTGAAATGACAAACTATGAATCCCGACGGTCTACGTAATTTTTTAGCAATTATTCCCAAAGTACCTACAGCTAACAGGCTATAACATATTTATGATTTGTTATCACGTAAATAATTCAACTCACTTCGGATATCTAAAAATAACGTTTCTATTTAAGTGAACCATTTGAATAGAATTTGAAACGAACCGTTCGCTACTTAGAATTGCCAAAAGACTAATTGACCCAACAAGGGAATTTTATAAATATAAGATAAAAGAACGATTAAAAAACCTATTTTTCCTTAATGAACTTGAATTATAAAATGTTTTACAAGTAAACAGAAACATAAAAATCCAGTTCTATTTTAACGTCTTAACCTTACGTCGCCCTACGTCATAAAAATTCGTTGTACCAATATCAAACGCGACCTCGAATGGAAATAGCAAAGGACTTGAATGAAAGTAAAACAATGTTCAGTGAAACGGAAAACGTCTGTGACCGAAAAATTCTGTAACCAAACATCATGTTTGATAGTTTCGCCGAGCTTTGCTTATAAACTAAAAATCATGGCTTGCACTGTGATAAGATTGCGTAAAGTTTTACTAAGGAAATGCGCCATGCGATACGCCTTTCATTTCTCTGCTTTCTCGAGTGTAGATAGCGTTGTTATTTTGCGTCGAGACCAATTGTGTGTACGGCCATTTCTCAAAACGTGACACGCACATCTTGCAATAATTAATCATTTCAAATGATCACTCATTGTTCAATTATACTCTTCCACGCAAACGTATCTTTTTTATTGATTGATTGCCCACATGAAGCTAATTAGAAGTAAGAATATTTCACATTTCGGTCCCGAGATGACAATATTTATTGAACCAAAAAACTAACCATAAAATTATGTTTGATTTTTTCTCCAAAACGAAATACAAATCAATTTTTAGGGTTCTGTTATTATTCGAGTATTCCCTACACCTGGGACTATGAGCAGAGTTTTATTACGACTATATATTTGTTTTCTTCCAACAAATAAAGGCTTTATCGTCCCATATTCATTCATATTTGTTCAGAAGAGAGGTAGCCGATCGAAAAATATTATATTTTTCCTTTGGTGTAGATATGTATAGTAAGCACCTACTGGCCGTACTACCACAGGATCAAAGTTTCATTTTGGAAGAGATTTTATATTCTTCAATGTGACCTTAGACAACCGACGTCAGTTCTCGGTTCGGACCTTTTAAGATTTTATACATTTCTGTTCCATTGACTACTAAATAGTCGAATATTGACTTAATTACTGATTTTCTGCTATAGAATTGATATCTTTAATATTTCCTGTAAATTTTGAGGAGTAGGTATACTTATTGTTATGTTTTGATTTAAGCGTAACTTAAAACATGACTAATTTATTTTATAAAAGACCTCCTTAGAAAATTTAAATCGGTGAGCGGCGCTTGAATCATTAATTTTGCAGATTTTCAGTTTCTTTGTAGAAAAAGTTGTCTCCAGTGAATAAATCGACAGCATGTACACGTACAGGTCGTTATCGCCGAAGGTTCGATTGTATAAGAGACATCACACGGGGCTATTTTAAATCCGGCGCTTCAGAAATAGAAAACAAACAATAATAATAACTTAAATAGACGCTACAACCGCTTCAATTAGTAAGTTGTTTCTGTAACTTGTTCAAATTAATCAACAAGAATTTTAAGTTAAATTGGGATAACTTAATGCAATTACGAAAAAATGCTTATACAGTTACGAAAACATCCTTCGGAATTACTTGTGTAACTAACACTGCCTATTATTTATGAAAGCAAATAAGCGTTTGTTTTTTACATAAAATGCTAGTTGTAAAGGTATTGTGAGCGTAAAGAAGCGGCAGAAACTTACTTAATGTTTTAGTGCGATCCTCGCGTGCCTCCTCGTCGTGGGAACCAATTAGAAGCACATAGTTATAGTTGGGCACGGTGACGGTGACGGCTCTAGTTTGTTGTGCCGGCGCGGTCGCGGCGCGGCGCGGGGCGGGACTGCAGCGGGACGTGCGGTTGGCGCGGCGGCGGGCAGCGACTGGAGGCGGCGCGCCGGCGGCCTGACGCGCAGCCCGCCCGCCCACCACCAGCGCCAAACGTCACGCCATTTACCCCACAATCTTTACATCACATAATATCACACCAAATATTTTTTCACATAAAATCGCAAATTGGAACATTTGATTTATTTCTCAGCAATTCCGATCAATGCGCGACATACTCTCGCGCCAGTCCGCGGGTCGCGCCGCACATTTGTACATGTCTATCGAAGTGTCAAAGGTTGATGTTTACACAACATGTTCTATTTATATCAGTTTTGTCAATAAGCTGATTGTTTTCTGTTTATTGGTAAAGGGCTGGGTGGACATGTTACAAGTCCTATGTCATGTTATTTTAAAAAAATATTTATTGAGGAGTCGAAGACTGTTTAAGGGGCCTTTTACAGTCCACTAGCGCCGCCAATAGAAAAAATGTCATAACTCGTAAATAGAATCAAAAATACAAAATGTGGTCTATTATTAGTGTAGAAAAGGCAATAACGTAATTTTATAACACATTGTCAACACTTGAAATATAGCTGTTTAGCTAAATCGTGCATTTGTAACAAAAACGGCCGTATATGTTTAAATAGAACCGATAGTTTTTACCTGAACGTTAGCCGCTTATGCAGCGAGATGGCATTAGTAAATTTAGATTAAAGGCTGAAACTGGAGTTTTCAGGTGGTTCCAGAATAGGCATTCTATCGATGTGAAGTATCTGTTTTATAACAGAAGGCACGTAAGGATAATTAATTTTCGTTTTAGATTTAAAAATACCAAAGTAAAGTTCATATTCCTTTTTTAACTGAGGGTGTAAAATATATTTTTTTAAATTTGTATTATATTCCAGCCAAAAACGTAAAAATACTAGTAAAATCGTTTGAACACTTTTTCGACGTTATTGAAGAATTAATTAACTCGGTAAAATGAAAACACAGCTACTTTACTGAAAAAAAAAACACCTTCAATAAACAATGAAAAGGGAAAATTATGTTAATGGTTGGTTGGTTTTTTTTTTTTGGGGGGTGGGAAATCATCCAATGACTTCTTCCGCTCTAGGGTGGAGCGGAAGGGTGTGTCAGACTCTTACTGACTAAAACCCACCCCTGTTCCTCCCTGCCTCGAGTGCCCGGGGGCGAGGTAACTCTTTCGAATTTATCCTCCACCCCCGGGCAGGAATGGTTGGTTGGTTAGCTGTAACAATAAACTAGACCTGACCAAAACAAAATAAATACTTACGGTTTTAGAATGAGGGTAGGATAAATATTTCAAAATGAGTACGCACATACATGTTACAAAATTTTGTTGACCAGTCTAATTATTAGGAATCAGGTTAATGCGTCTTATTCATCTAGGAGTTGGAACGAGTGTTGGGTTGACTTTTGTGTCAAGAAAAAACCGAGAACGTTAATGTTCGGGAGTGAGTCACATGTTTGTGAGTCAAGTTAGCGGATCGCTTTCTTCGAACCTCACTTCTCTATGGGTACATAACAATAAAATTTGCTTGTCATGGTGCTCTTCATCTCCTCCCACGGCTTTTCTCATAATTTTGTTTACAGCTTCATATAAAATGCTATAATAATAATACTAGATCGAGTTTGAACGACACAAAAACTTGCACAGAGGGTAACAGGGAGGTTCGTCCTCTGTAAGTCGGAGCATGTGGCACGTAGGTTGCGATCGCGGTGCCGTCTTGAGCCTCTTTGTATAAACATATTATTATATCCTAGATATCTCTAACTCTAAAAAAAATCATAATAATATCAAAGGAATGCTACTTAACAGACGTGGTGAACATTTGAACAATTTAAAGCTGTCATTATGTCATTACTGATGCAACACAGAATAGGTTAATAACTATAGCTTACAATGTCTCGTACTTTTCGTTGATTCTCATTGGTCAAAGGTACAAAAATGTAATTAAATCTTTTTTAAGATAACTTTATTTCCGAAATCTTGCCCAAATGAAGTGGCCTATGTCTAAATTTCTCAACTTGCGTGGGGGTGGACGCCACAATTCTCTACCTACAACTTTTTTCTTTCTTTTTTACTAATTACAAGACGTAAAGTAAAAGAATACTTAAAGGAGAAATTGTTTGTTTGTGTTCTACACTTTATGTCTTGTTCTGAAAATGATTGTGATATTATACGCGTGGAGCCTGTAGCGAATAAAACACCCATTCACTTTGCGTGGGAGTATACCTACTATGTAAGGCATTATTATATCATAAAACTGGCCGCAACATCCACCGGTACGGTGGTTAATAACATCATACTGAAATGTAAAGCTGCCAACGTTGCTACGTTCATTCATGAGAGAAAAGCTGCAAAAAAGCCTGCAAAATGTTCGGCAGGATACGTAAGGAGCTTATGTAAATTGAGCTACTTATTTAGATAATTAACACTGTTAATTGCCTTCCATGGGGGTCGTAAAACGCGACTAATTACGTCGAGGATAGGATCAGCTTACCCTATTCATCAATTTATTCGCAAACGCGGTCGGCAGATTGCTACACTCGCCTACGAGCGTCGGCGTCGTAGCGCTACGAGGAGGACGGCTACGAGCAGGATGCCTACGAGAAGTGCTACGAGATTATACTGATGACTATGAACTTGACCCATTTTTTTTTAACTTATCAGTAAATATTCAACGAATGTTACATCTGGGAAATTCGGGGCAGTACTACATTATAATTTCAAGCTGAATTCAGGAGCTACTGTTCAAAATATGTTTATCGATATCTCTTTGGCATTTATTATAATATTAAAAGCGTAACAAAATTGTAAATTGAAAGAAGTTATCCAGATTTCAATATTCGACGTAATAGTAAATGAAATAAGAGCTGTAAAACAAAATAAAATCAGTGTGTGGGTATGTCTAACGAAAACAACTCTTATTTTATTTTAGGGATAATGTAGGTTTGGAGGATAAAATTTAACGTGAAGTTTGAACTTTATTTTAACTGTATTTACTAAAAGAGTAATTAAAATGAAAGCGTCTTGATATGATGAAGGTAGAAAGTGACGGAGTCAAGTGGTTGTGGAGGTATGCGGAACAGGGTGTAAAGTTCCACAACCTCCATTGAAAAGGGAGGATCCTCCGACCAGACGGGTGTTGTGTCTGGTCCGGGCAACTGCCCAATGGTTGATTTCGGACTGTTGTATATGTTCAAATCGCGCGGAGAAATCTGCTTGCGCGATGTAGAATTCTTGCTATTTTTAGTTCGTGTGCGGCGTCATAGATGTCGCTACATCACTCCCCTCCGGAGATCGGAGATCGATGGTTCTTGATGAGTCGTCCATACATCTTGTGATGCTTGCCGGGCCAGTGGAAGGTTGGTTCCAGTGAGTCGGAACCGGAAGAGCCGCATAGTTCACTGTGAGTCGGAACTGTCTGCGGTGATGCCCCAGTGAGTCGGGGTGTTGCTATCCCAGTGAGTCGGGATGATGATGTCCCAGTGAGTCGGGATGATGCTGCAGGCTCCAGTGGGTCGGAGCGGTGCTGTGCGACGTAGTGGCTTGACTGCTGGCGTCGACCAGGAGAGGTTCTTCGACCGGCCGAAGGTGCTGTTCGTTGCGCCAAGATCGCTGATGAGGTTGATGGTGATGAAAGAGGCTGAGGATGCTGACCAAGAATGCGCATCCGCTGCATGCTGGTGGTCAGGATACCCGTAGAAGCCGTTGGTACTGGCTGGCTGTATGACTCGTTGCTCAAGAGCTTGAAGGAAGCGATGATGATGACGTCACGCTGAAGTAGCTGCACGAAGGCTGCGCTGACGTCCATGCTCGAGGGTCACCAGTGTGAAGGTGATGACGTCATGACGAAGGCTGCGCTCACATATCACGTCGGGGTCACCAGTGTGGAGGTATGCGGAACAGGGTGTAAAGTTCCACAACCTCCATTGAAAAGGGAGGATCCTCCGACCAGACGGGTGTTGTGTCTGGTCAGGGCAACTGCCCAATGGTTGATTTCGGACTGTTGTATATGTTCAAATCGCGCGGAGAAATCTGCTTGCGCGATGTAGAATTCTTGCTATTTTTAGTTCGTGTGCGGCGTCATAGACTACATGGTGTTGCAGTTAAGCAGAGTGAGTGTATTTAGTGAACTAGTGAAACTCTTCTGGTCTGTGTGCTTATTTAACTGCAATCAACTACGAGTACAGGGGCTTTTACCTCTTTTTTTGTAATACAAAAGAGGTGATATTTTTTCTTGGTTATTTGCCAACTAATGAGTTAGGGACAAAAGAAAATGACCGACTTTTAACCGCAACGGTCGAGACTGAAAAAAACTAATTTAAATTGCCAATGCCAATCTCGTCGATTAGTAGACTTCTAGCCTATAGACAAGTGTAGCAAGTTTGTTGCGCCGGTTTTTCTTCCAAGCTAAAACGTTAGGAAGTGGTGAGGGGTAGACGTTTTGAGTTTCTTTTGAAAAATCTCAGTGTAATTTGAATAAATCGCTTTTGATTCGATTTGATTTGATTGCGTCTAAGGCACCCTTCGCATCATTATATTAGAAATTCGCCAAACGTATAGACGCAGTTATTTTTTTTAGCGTTTACGCAGCGTCGACGTGACGTCTACGCAGCGTCAACGTGACGTCAACCACAACTAAATGGGATAACAAACTCAACAGTTATGTTTTCAACAATCGGTACTGTAGGACCCCAAGGCACCAGTACAGCCTGTAGGGATTCTGGGACGTTCTTCGAAGCTCGGGGACTCGCTTGCTTACTGCGAGAGTACTGTACGGAAGGATAAGGCCGGGACTCCACCAAAGCGGAGATGTGTGCGGTGTGCTGTGTGCTGTGCGAGAACAACCAATAGAATTGTGTTATTCACACATCTCCTCTCCGGTCAGCGTCTTCTATTGGTTGTTCTCGCACAGCACACAGCACACCGCACACATCTCCGCTTTAGTGGAGTCCCGGCCTAACTCGCTACGGTCGGATAAGGAAAAGAGCTGAGGGCGTTTTAAATAATATTACATTGGTTTTTGTAAGAAATAACATAAGTGCCCACTTCGGCCGGGCCAGCAGAACTGATCTCTAAAACAAATGTGATGCCTACACCATCTAAATTCAAACGGCTCTCCAATACTCTTACCAGCCAGTTGAAGGCCGGTACAGACCCGCTAAGATTAGGCTGTGACTACAATCGTCACAGTACTGTCTAAAGAAGACACTTTACTGCCAAATCGATTCACGTTTCAAATAAGAAAACCGGTTTAAAGAAACTGCGGTTACTGTTTTCAATTGAGAAAGTATCGTTATGTTACATTGTTGCAACGATAAAATTCCACCTCGGTTATACCTTCGACGCTTATTGTTACTCGATTCACGATAGCGATACGAATGTAGGTACCTATAGGTTGAGATCACCTCACCTTTAAAAAAAATAAAGATCGATGGACTTCGACGATTTTTTTTTCCTGGAATCATTTCAACTCGGGCTCCTAAGACTCTGCCTCTGGGAACGACTGTCAAAATTTTGAATAAGTAACAATGATCAATTACCAGAAAATATATAAATATTATCCGCCGTTATATTTAAGACATTTATCAATGTAACAACGAACAATACATTGTTATTATTTATGAATGAAGTTCATTTAAAGTAAACAGTTCGGACGAGGTAGTACGTTAGACAACATAAGTTGATCTACTCAATTAACTGACGTGAAGTTATATAACAAATGATAACACTTCAAAATTATACTTCAAAATAAGTAAACCAGTATCAGCATTCACTATTTTATCATGAGAAACGTAATGAGATTATACAATATATTTTACGACTCGTTTTTATAATATCAGAAATACACACTGCAAATTATGAGTGTATTCTCATGAACGTTTTCTATTTATAGCCTTTAATCGGGGATGCGATTCAACGAACCAGCTAACAATGTCAATAACAGTATTTCCTGATGGCAATCAATTGAATTATATACCTGGAAGGATATGTTTGGCGTTACTGAAAGGAGAGAGTTCCTTAATGCTCATACTCTTTGAAGTACTATAGAAGTAGTTTATGATACTATCACATATCAAACATTATTAAAACATGAGCGTGATTTTATAAGCTGAGCCACAATCGAATTTTATAATAGTATCTATCACACGAATGGTTTGCCCTGCCAGAGTTTGTCTTTCCTGACAGCTAAAACCTGGGAGTCTTAGTCAAGAAAAGTGAATAGGTTACTTCTAGGCAACCGTGCTCCATCTTCGACCTCATTATCGCTTAGGCAGGCAGCAGGTAAGATACCTAGTAATCTTGATTAGATTAGATAAAGTAGTATATGAGCTTTTTATATAACACAATCGCGAAGTGAAGCCAATTTTCATTGGGTGGGCTGCCACAGATAATGTAGAAACAGAGCTAGTCCGAAACTATTGTTCATATTTATTTTATTAAAACTTTATTCACAAGTAAAAAGCACTGTACAAAGGCGGACTTTATGCCTTTATGCATTTTCTACCAGTCGACTTTAAGATTGGTGCTGAGACAGAACGTGGAAGTGCAACATAAGGGAAAGAATAAACCGAAAAAAAAAGTGCCATAGTAAATATATACACAGATGCATACGAGTACATAAAAATTTACATTATCATTGAAATAAAAATAATAATAACAAATAAAAAATTATAATAATTTGCTCGCCCTGGTAGGATATAGCCGGTCTCATTAATTTATGTACAACATATTATATCTGTACCTACATTCATAGCAATTAAATTTCTGATTCTGATTAACAAATCCAACTAATCAACTCTGTGATCATTCTTCCAACAGCTTGCGAATGTGTTCACGTGCCTGCAACTGAAAGGAGCGTTATTCGTTCATTTTGCATTTGACATTATTCCGAATTGCTATTTTATTTTATTCATTAATTTAATATTCATTGTTGTTACCAATTTTTTTTAAAAAGTGCCGCAACTAATTTGTGTAAATTCATAATTTTTTTCTTCTCTCCCTACGGTCGAGCTGTAATTTAATTTAACAGAAAAAAAGCCGGCCAAGTGCGAGTCGGACTCGCGCACGAAGGGTTCCGTACCATTATTTAAAAAAAACGGCAAAAAAATCTTGTCTGTTGTATGGGAGCCTCCTTAAAAATTTAATTATTCTGTTTTTTAGTATTTTTTGTTATGGCGGCAACAGAAATACATCATCTGTGAAAATTTCAACTGTCTAACTATCACGGTTCATAAGCCAAACCCTTTTACTAAGACTCCGATGTCCGTCCGTCTGTCCGTCTGTCTGTGCGTCTGTCACCAGGCTGTATCTTATGAACCGTGATAGTTAGACAGTAGAACTATACACAGATGATGTATTTCTGTCGCCGCTATAAAAACAAATACTAATAATAATTATTAATAAATACTTAAGGGGGCTCCCATACAACAAACGTGATTTTTTTACCGTTTTTATAGATAATGGTACGGAACCCTTCGTGCGCGAGTCCGACTCGCACTTGGCCGGTTTTTATGTATGTTCCCCGATCACTCAAAGAGGCCTAGACTCATTTGGAAAATTCTTGTGGTCCCGTTTAAATTTGGTGAAGATCCTATGAAGAACTTCGGAGATAGACAATGAACTCTTCAATAAATGATAACATTCCTTCCGGATATGCTGCAATCGCATGTCTATTTATTGTTTACACCATTTCATAACATAAATTTGTACAGTTCACTCTAATTTTACCAATTATGTTCAAATTCCCTGTTTTTGGGGATATCAATTTGGGCATACCTTTACTATTTAGTTTTAGTTACGGGGTACAACAACTTAAAAGTGAAAAAAAAAAAACATTTAAAAAAAAATATACAACCGACTTCTAAAGAAAACACTAAAAGTTGCAAAATAACAGGTGTTGTAAATAACGTAGCAACCAAACTAGAAACACCAACTTCAGAAATTAAAGTTATTTTGCAGTTTTAGTGTTTTTTTTGAAAGTCGGTTGTATTTTTTTGAAAAAAGTTTTTTATAGCATTATTTTTTTCAGGGAACGAGTGTTATAAAATAACTGTTTAATTTTAAGAGAGTGGTCTGCGGATAAAGTCTGTCGATTAGGTATTACTTTTGATTTCATTATTGGGACTTTACAATATGAGGGTAGATAAAATCATATTTTGACACACTAAGATGATGAATTACTTATAAGCTTATCCAAGGGTTCACATTGTTGCCTGTAAATGCTGTATATAACGAAAGGGAAAATTTTTTAATCACTAGGCTTGGCGGACGGATAGGTGACCAGTCACTACAGTTTACTGTGACATCATACGTTTTTGTATTACTAAGGCTGGAGTTGCCCAAGCGTGGTAAATAGCTGTGGTTCTCGTAGGATGCAAGACATTAATTACGGCCAAACACTTGGAGTGAATGCTGGCCCAAAATTGCCTATATTTGTCTGTATAACTTCAAGTTAGGAGTGGTTGGCAGTAGACGGCGCATGTGGCCTAACTCTAAGCTAGTAAAAACAAGCGGTACCTGACTTCCTTTCGGCAGCGCAGGATCCCGACGAGTGGCCACTCGATTCTCTTCACACCAACACTCCTGGTTATTCTTGTTCACTAGTTACACGGACGCGGTAAATATGGGTTATTTATTATTCCCGGAAAATCCCCAACGTTTACGGGATATTACTCGGGATTTTAGTGTATTTGCGGGGACGATGTTAATAAGACATTAATTTAGTCTGCGGAGAATGCGTTCTGCCTCGCGGCGAAAGGCGCACTAAATTCGACTGCTGCACCTTAGATTGCCTATGGTGCCCGTAAAGCCGGCTACACACTTGCCTCACATGCTTAAGCAGGACACACACGTCGTGATACCGCACCCAATCCAACTTGCAGAGTGGCGGCAACTCGCCACACCATGCTCCCCGCCTTGAAAGGTCCAGGAGCTTTCAAAAGCTGTTAATCTATGCGGCGCGAGTGAGGTTCAAGAAGCGGTGATGATATGTAAGCATTTACTTGTTGAAGAGCTTTGAGGGAAATCCAAGCAGCAGTCCGAAACACCATCGCATTGATATAATGCTCGGGAAAAATAATTATCAGTGTCCTGAGAATGAATTGCGGTTCGACTTGACCATGGTAAGTCGAATAAACCAAATTACAACTATGTAATGGCGTACCATTGGAACGTATACTATGAACCCTAAGCTAAATTAAACTAAATTACGTAGTAATAATAATCTATTGAGTTGGCAAAGGATACAACTTAGTGACAGGACGTTTATACGTGCCTGACGCGGTTTGAATGTTTTTAACAGAACTATGACTATGTAGTCTGTTTGTAAATTTAAGAATGTACATAAATACACGTAACAGTTTATTCCATGAGCAAACACGGTCAGCTATAGTATCTAAAATACGCGGTTCAGTATTCGAAGTTTCTACAAGAAAAACCTTTGATTTAAACTCCGGCAATGTTTCACATTGAGCAGGAGAGAACTTTAAAGGCCACTCGCTCATGGGCTGATGGAGCCATGTGGGGCAGTTCCACCACAACGAGTGTCTTATTAAATCCGACGGCAGCATGCCGCGAGACAGACAATCGCTAGAATTCTCTTTCCCGGACACGTGACGGAAACAAGCGGCAGGTAAGTATTCCTGTATTTGAGCAATGCGGTTGCTGACAAAAATAGACCATCTATGGGGAGATGAGTGGATCCACGAGAGAGCTATGGTGGAGTCCGAGAAAGCGTGGACACCTGCAATAGGTACACGAGCGGAAAGTTTTTCCTTGACTACGCGAACAAGTTTAGACAGAAGTAAAGCGGCGACAAGTTCTAATCGAGCCAGCGTTGTTATTTTAGCGGGGGAGACTTTGGACTTTGCACATAAGAGTCGGACAGTGATATCACCTGTAGGGTTGGTAATGTGTAAATAAATACAACAGCCATAACCAGTAAAGCTGGCGTCGCAAAAGGCTACGATGTTCACTACAGCTTCTCTAAAGACGCCAATGTGGCGAGGAACCTTTAGAGAAGAGAGTGAAGGAAAATCGCGCGTAAAAGCGGCAAACCGATTTGTGATGGATTCCGGAGGAACCTCATCCCATCCTACTTTAGCTAACCAAAGTTCCTTAATTAATACCTTCGCGTACAGCACAACGGGTCCTACAAGGCCCAGTACGTCGAACAAGCGGGCAACTAGCGATAGAATCGCGCGCTTCGTGCATTTATCATCCACGGCGATTGTTGTCAAAGAAAAATAATCATCAGCGGGTTCCCAGGTTAATCCAAGGATTTTGAAATTATGGACATCATTATCCATGCCAGAAAAATTAACTGGTAAGCGGTGAGACTCTGGGAGAATCTCTAATAAAGCGGGTGAATTGGTAGCCCATTTGACTAAGTCAAAGGAACCTACCTTCATTAAATCAATTAAATCGCGGGATAGACGCATAGCTGTCTGTTCGTCCGAAACAGAGTAGACGTAGTCGTCCATGTAAAACTGAGTTTCTACCAATTTAGAAGCCTCAGGAAAGCGGTCGCTTTGCTCACACGCCAAGTTACGCAGTGTGCGCATCGCTAAATAAGGACTAGGCTTCAGTCCGAAGGGAACGCGGTTAAAATGAAAGGTGCGAATAGGCTCACCTTTGCTAAAACGATACAAGATTCGTAAATATTTGCGGTGGTGCTCTTTTACACCGATACGTAAGAACATTTGTTTTATATCCGCTGTCATCGCGACAGGGAATGTACGAAAATCAAGTAATAACAAAAACAAGTCTGCTTGCAAATTAGGTCCGACATGTAAAATGTCATTGAGCGACAACCCCGAGTGAGTTTTGGCGCTAGCGTCCAAAACCACTCGAATGCTGTCCTTGTCCGGTCTAATGACGGCATGATGCGGTATGTAATAACCCTCCTCTGTCAATTCAGAGTCGGGCACTTCCGCTAAATACCCCTGAGTTATATAATCCGCGATAGTTTTATTATAATTCTCGCGTAGGGTCGGCATTAACGTAAACTTACGCTCGAGCGCAAGTAAGCGCCGATGGGCGTAACCGCGCGAGCTACCTAGCTCGCTGGGTGAGCGCGCAAAAGGTAGATCGACAAAGTATCTGCCGTCTTCAAATAAGACTGAAGAATTAAAATTATTTTCACACTCTAATTCGTCCGGACTAATAAAACGTTGAGATGGAATTTCCTCTAGCTCAAAAAACTTATGTAAATTTGACTCGACTTCAATGTCGGCCTGCGCGGTAAACGAAGATGCAATGTGTGTCACATCACTACTACAACAATCAATATCACCCATAAGTACATAACCGAAGCTAGTCAGTATAGCAGGGGGCGCGCGGGTGCCTGAGTCGACCCTGTCTCCCAGGTAAATAAAGGGGAACAATTGTGCTCCAAGCACAACGTCTACTCCGCCCGGCACGTTCCAAGTCGGATCGGAAAGCGGCAAGTTATTTAAGTATGACATGTTATCATTGTTATTTAATCTAATAAATTTCGCGGGAAGTCTATCTGTAATACAATCAACAACTAACGCTTGTATCGAAAACTTCGAATGAGGATCAAACCGAGATTCTATGTTGAGATGAATAAAACCGTGTACCGGTTTCGATGTCATTCCAACACCTTGTAAAGATGAATTGCGTAATTTAATTATGGGTAAATTCAAACGTTTACAACAGTCCACAGTAATTAAATTATTTTGCGATCCGTTATCTAGTAGGCACCGAACCACCTCCTTATTTCTGATGTCGCTATAGTATGCAAATAACTGCGCGGTCGCTAGCAAAATGGTTGACCCAGTTTTAACAGCTGTAGTGAGCGAAACAGATGTATCCTTAGTAGGCACTTGTGGCTCGGGCGATAATAACTCATCTTTTTCTCGGAAATGTAAGAGAGAATGATGGGTCTTTTTACAAATTTTACAAACGTTACGTGACTTACATTTAACCAAAGAATGGGACAGACTTAAACAGTTTATACAGCCACGTTTAGCTTTAATAAATTCAAAACGTGCAAGCGGTATTCTAATATTTTTAAACTGCGGGCAAACGAACAGCTGATGTTGTACGTCATCCTTATCGCATAGCGTACATTTGCTATTTGAAACCGGTTCATTACGTGATACGAACGATTTAGCGGTGCTATTTTTTGTTTGATGATTAGCTGAACTAGACTTAGCGCGCGGTTCCGTCTGTAAATTATTACCGTATGAGCGTTGTAGTACTTTAACATATGCTTGCATGAATGCTATAAACTCCGCATAGGAAGGTAATTCTTTCTCACTCACACGGGATTCAAACTGTAAGACAGTTTGCGCGTCAACCTTTCTTAAACCACAGTGTAATAAAACAAAATCCAGTAAGTCTGGAATGTCTAACTGCTTCAAGGCTGCGACGGACGCTGAATATCGTTCCACAAAAGTATTGAGGCTCGCGGCATTTCCGGCGCATTGTTTAATGTCCAGTATATTATTGAGATAATGAATCCCTAAACTACGCATATCTTTATACCTTTTAACGAGACTGTTCCACATAACGTTGTATGTATCACCTGTAGGAACAATGCCTGCGGTTAGTTTTAAGGCATCATGAGTCAATTTACTGATCAAGTACTGGACACGCTGCGAGTCAACCAGATCGGTATTTAAATGAACATTGCTGCGAAACATTTCGTAAAATATGGGCCAGTTTTCCGCTTTACCGTCAAACGATGGCAAATCTATGGGCGGTAATTTTATCCGAGTACCCCCTTTGTGTTTCGATGTTTCGTTTTTCGAAAGTATGAGATTACGTTTATATTTAATATTAGAATATAAGTCTTCAATAGAATATAGACTCGAATAGTCTGGTGCAGTTTGGTCAATCTCGAATTGCAATTCATTCATTTGTTCTACTATTTCCTCAAATTTGTTGTATTGCTCAGTAATTGTTTCTGACTGCGCTTAGAATGTCTCATTTGAACGTGAATCAAAGTTCGAGATGTTTCTGGAATCATTATATATGCGATTAACTCGCTCGAAAATCATTTGTTTTTAGCGGTAAGCTGAGCCAATTTAGCTTCTTGCTTGCGGGACGCCATTTTGGGGCACTAATAAAGTTATGTGCCTACTGTAATGACTTGTACTTAATTTGTACTGAATTTTACTGATGC
This sequence comes from Polia nebulosa, assembly GCA_951329385.1. Classification (NCBI taxonomy): domain Eukaryota; kingdom Metazoa; phylum Arthropoda; class Insecta; order Lepidoptera; family Noctuidae; genus Polia; species Polia nebulosa. Next base: position 17,541,657 of record OX589604.1, read on the forward strand.
CTATCCAGGCTCGAAAGGACCATCTAGTGGAGTTGCCCAAGCGTGTAAATAGCCGTGGTTCTCGTAGGATGCAGGACATTAATTACGGCCAAACACTTGGAGTGAATGCTGGCCCAAAATTGCCTATATTTGTCTGTATAACTTCAAGTTAGGAGTGGTTGGCAGTAGACGGCGCATGTGGCCTAACTCTAAGCTAGTAAAAACAAGCGGTACCTGACTTCCTTTCGGCAGCGCAGGATCCCGACGAGTGGCCACTCGATTCTCTTCACACCAACACTCCTGGTTATTCTTGTTCACTAGTTACACGGACGCGGTAAATATGGGTTATTTATTATTCCCGGAAAATCCCCAACGTTTACGGGATATTACTCGGGATTTTAGTGTATTTGCGGGGACGATGTTGATAAGACATTAATTTAGTCTGCGGAGAATGCGTTCTGCCTCGCGGCGAACGGCGCACTAAATTCGACTGCTGCACCTTAGATTGCCTATGGTTCCCGTAAAGCCGGCTACACACTTGCCTCACATGCTAAAGCAGGACACACACGTCGTGATACCACACCCCATCCAACTTGCAGAGTGGCGGCAACTCGCCACACCAAAGGCTGTAGAGATTACTTGGCATCCCTCAATAAACCTAAACATTTGTAGATGAAAACAAAGTTGTTCGTGTTTTCTTAGGCAATCTGTAAATTCGAGTGGGCGGGTGAAATTTGAAACGATGTTTCTAGCTTAATTATAGCTTATAAAGATATTGTAAGCAACGCCAACGTAAAAAACAAGTACTTTGTGAAAGAAAATATTTTTTTTTTGGGGTGGGAAATCATCCTATGACTTCTCCCGCTCTGGGCGGAGCGAGAGGGCGTGTCAGACTCTTACTGACTAAAACCCACCCCTGTTCCTTCCCTGCCCTGAGTGCCCAGAGGCGCGGTAACTCTGTCTCGAATTTCTCCACAACCCCTGGGCAGGCATCGGCCATGACGGGCCGCGTCATATGAATGAACACCTTAGGTACACTTTATGACTTTTGACTTATTAACTTGTGTTCAGCAGAGGGAATATGATCGCACGGTTGTGATTTTAGGCCATTGTTATGTAGATTTCGTTGTCTAGAAACTAGGAGTACCAAATTAATAAATTAAAAAAAACATTTATTTAATATTCATGTTGCTTAAATACTTACGTAGTACTTAATTTATAATTAGGTATCATTATAAATTCACTTGTATGTTTTTAGGGTTCCGTACCCAAAGGGTAAAGCGGGACCCTATTACTAAGACTCCGCTGTCCGTCTGTCAGTCTGTCTGTCCGTCTGTCACCAGGCTGTATCTCATAAACTATGATAGTTAGACAGTTGAAATTTTCACAGATGATGTTTTATGAAGATGGTCTATCAAGCGCTATGCCAATCAATTCTGAACTATTGCAACACCACCTGGGGAGGTGCTGCGAAATCTAATCTTATTAAAGCTGAGCGCGCCCAAAGAGCGGTCCTTAAGGTTTGCTGTTTCAAGCCCCGCTTATTTCCCACAGTCGAACTTTATCAATACTGCCAAGTGTTGACTGTTCGAAAATTATTTATTCTGGCAATCGTCATCAAGCAACACTCCTTGACGCAGTATCTACCAGCGCTTACGCGTCGTAACCACCTTGTTGTCAAATCTGTTTCTACCAATACAGCTTTCAGCTGTCGATTCTTTGTTTTCCTTGGCCCCTATCTCTATAATAATATCCATAAAAAATTAGCTGTGCACCAACTTAACCAATACAATCTCAAGATTATTGTTCAGGATTGGCTCCTTAAGCAGTCGTATACTGCAACAGAAGGCCTGCTGCAGGTACTAACATAGTTAACCTAATCCCACAGTCACACATTTTACACACACATACACCATCACACGACACACACCATCACACAACAATCACCTACACACAGTATTTCACAATTATTTTAATTTGCTTGCCTACCTTGTATTTTTTTAATTATTGGTATCATTCAATGATTCTATGTGAAACAATTTCTGAGAGGTGAAATTCTGGTGACCTGTAATACAGGTTTTTAATTACCTACCACAGGCACCAGTCTTTCACGACCAATGTAATGTGTGTTCTTGTTTATGCCAATAAATTATTATTATTATTAAAAAAAAAAAAAAAAAAAATCTGTTGCTACTATAACAACAAATACTAAAAAAACAGAATAAAATAAATATTTAAGGGGGCTATACGACAGACATCATTTTTTTGCCGTTTTTATAGATAATAGTTCGGAACCCTTCGTGCGCGAGTCCGACTCGCACTTGGCCGGTTTAATGTTCGTCGTTTTAGGTATTAAGGATAGGAACCCCTTTTTTTTTTTTTTGGGGGGGTGGGAAATCATCCTATGACTTCTTCCGCTCTAGGGTGGAGCGGAAGGGCGTGTCAGACTCTTACTGACTAAAACCCACCCCTGTTCCTCCCTGCCTCGAGTGCCCAGGGGCGAGGTAACTCTTTCGAATTTATCCTCCACCCCCGGGCAGAGGATTGGAACCCCTTGGAGTCCCATGTAGTAAATCCTAAAGAATACGGTTACCGACAGTGACAAGACTCTTACAGTTTTATTGCCACTAAGTTGTTAAAGGATATTGCTTGTAGCCTTGTGTCGCCTTTTTACACCAGATCTAGAAGCTACGAATTAGATCTACAAGAAAAGAGTGTTCCGAGAAAAAGTTCATTCATTCTAGCTTTTTTTTTATTACCTGGCTTGTTCTGTCTATTGGCAATACAGATGTGATTCTAATGACAAGTGCCACCTCAATCAGAGATAGGAACCACTAATTGAGATCCTCAATCAGTATCCTGTCTAATCAAGCGTGGGTGAATATAACGAGTATCACAAGACGAGTACACAACGCGACTGCCATCTGACCTCCGTAACCACACTAGCGGAACCCAGGCACACCGCTGAATAATATAATACTGTAAGGTACGGTATTAAGTTACTAACATCATTAAACCAGGTTTATATTTAACAAACTGCCTCTACCTTATTAAAACATAGAGTATCGTATATATTATTCTGTTAAAATTAAGCCTTTATAAAGATACATGACAGTCTCTAAGAAAACATGATTCTTATTGTAATTAGCTACCTACATGGCTAATTAGGTATTCTTTTTCGAATTATGTGAAAGTAATCATGTTTGATTTAGGTATCTTATCTGATCTCTGTTTAGACATGTTATTTACGTGCATTATATAAAAAATGAAATAAAAAATCAACTAACTTCGAAAAAAAACACAACCTAAAAATGCAAAATAACTTTAATTTCAAAAGTCGGTGTTTCTAGTTTTGTTTTTTGACCGCAACTGCTCCAAGCAGTCCGTCTATAGATAGACGAACTATTGGTTTAAGATACGGTAATAGAAATATATTCCCTCATTTGTTATTAGAAGAGAAAATAAAATGTGATGTGTGTGTGTGTGTGTGTGGTCTGTGTGTTAGTGTGTATATATGTGTGTGTGTGTGTGTGTGTGTGTGTGTGGTCTGTGTGTTAGTGTGTATATATGTGTGTGTGTGTGTGTGTGTGTATGTGTTGTAATGATTGTGTGAGTTAATAAAATGGAAATGGGTCACCTAGCTAAATCCGGGCCAATATTATTTAACAATATGTTGTTAAATAATATAGACTTGATTTATTTTTAATTTTCCTTGATTAGTAATTCATGTTAATCAAGCATGAGTTGAGAGATTATTACACAAAGCATTTAAAAAATATGGTTTTACTACCTTTCTTTCAGCGAGGGAACATAACAGATGAGGGAGTATATTTCTATTACCATATCTCCTACTATATAGACTCGTAGTCGAAGTGAACCGCTTCAAGCGGTCAATGTATGGAGCTATTTACTGCCGACCGCACGGCGAAACTCGACCACACGCCGACTGCATTTTTAGCTGCGACTGCAAATGAACTACTTGAGCTTTCCGTGTAGGGCGAATGCCAATTTTGTGTTGAAACTGCAGATCGCCCAACAGCAACCGCTTGAAGCGGTCGACACTGACTGCTCCAAGCAGTCCGTCTGTGGCGGGTCGCAGTCCGTCTATGGACGGCGTTATGGTACTCGTATTGGCACACCCATTGCTAAGTGCAATTTGTTTAGGTATCACGTTTTCTTTTATTATTTTACTTTGTGATTATTGCCGTAGTGTTGTTAAAAAAAATTGTGTTTTTTTTTTTAAATGCAAAATTTGGGAATAGCCACTCGAATTTCAAATCTGGGTACAAGTTACATCGGCGCCAGTTATTATAAGATCTTGAAAAAGCTAGCGTTTAATACGCCGAACAATGGACATGTGGCGTCCTCGCCATTTTTAAATATTACAGAATGTGCCAGAAGTAGGTCAGGGCAGCCGACATAAAAAAAACATAATGGCGTACAGGTTACTCTCGACTTACATACGGATAGAACAACGGTTCGAGAGAACTTTGTGTTCTCTCATTGATACAAACTCGTTTTCCCCTACATTATGGTCCACATTATGGTTCATTATATATTACGATGTAGAAAAAGATATAGTTGATATGTTTGAGAAATAAATGAAGTTGATACTAGCCTATTTTCCTTATTTTTACCAATTTCTAACACTTGGTGTATTATCTACCTCAGGTCTCCCGATCAAGACTTTTTTGTCTCGACTGCAGTCGGGAAAGAACGACTTAATATTTTGAACATCAAGATAAAGAAATCTTATGAAGAAGTCAGAAGATCATAGTGTAAACATTGTACTTGCCCCTAAAAAGGGTGAAACTTAGGTTCTAATGGTATAGTTCTTTAGTGTTTAGAAATTCATAAATTATTTTGGAAGATGACCTTAGAAAATTAATTATTAAAGTAACTTGCCAGTTTACCTCCCAAATTAATTACCATCAGTGGAGGCCCCAAACACATACAAGATGTGGTCGTCTATCAGATAATCTTCCTCTACCGTGATTAAAGGATTTCACACCGCGGCGCCCGCTCAGTGGGAACACCGCCGGCGACGGATTATAACAATTACGACCACGTATTACTCTCCACCGTATGCTCCACCGTGTCCTCTAATTGTCCGCTCGTCAATTAAACTCATCTACATGATGACGGTGCTACATTGTAATAGCGGCAGCGCCTACGGGAGCCTGTGGTCAGTCATTAGTTTCTGATATAACTGCCTCCACTATACGCCTCTCATTACACACACTAATAATCACCATTGTATTAAGTCTCCTATTTCATACTCGTAGAACCTATCAGTATCCTCATTCGAGTTTATTAATTATGTAATAAAGTTGGTAAACGAACACAATAATTAAAGATATTTACAGTTCAGGGGCCACGTGAAAATAGATATTAGAAATAAGTATTTTCATCTGTTATTCTCGGCGACATGATAATGGGGCTTCCATGAGAAACTCATGAAGGTCCGACATGTGTAGCACAAACTTGTCAGACATAGTAAATGAATGAAGTAATAATGTTCGACACGGACTGCTTGAAGTTTTTCCTTATAACCGCAAACTTGCTTGTTTGAACGAACGTACCGGTAATAAGCTCGTGGCTCATCAGCCAATAAAGGCCGCCGCTGAGCACCGCATCGGTTTTCTGCTTTGACTATCTTAGCAGACGCTAAGTCGCTTCCATGACCAGGCAGTCTCACCCCTCCCGCGGCTTGCCTGCAGCACACTACTGTTGCCAAACGTGCTGTCATGTCATTCACAAGGCAACTTCCAGTCGTATCGCACGCGTGTTTTATTGAATTTGTAGATTATATTTCAAACAAACTAACTAAACAGGTTCAAACTGTGTGCCATCCAGATCAACCAGCGGTCGGTGAGCCATAAGCGCGGCGTCGCCTAGCCGTAGCCGAGTGGAACCGGAGCTGTTGATCCGCTTTGGTTACGTGCTTACGTTAGGTTGACGCCTGTTTGAAGAAGAGATGAAAGGCGATACGGTGACAATCCCTTTCCGAGTTGATATGTGTGCTATGACCTTACTTGAATAAAGCATAGTTTTATGTCACGGGCGCCATTTTGTCAATTTTTAACGGCATTGATATTCGAAACAAAATAACTTACATGGTTCCAAAGACCATAGTCCGTCGCGGGATGCGCGCACGTCCCCTGTTTTCAGTGACCTTCTGTCGCACTAAAGCGGGTGAGCGGCACCTCTGAGGCGCTTACCAGTAAATTTAATAATAATTTCAATCATTATGATTTTTTTTTTTAAACGTTTCCCCACACTAGGAATTACTCCTGTATCGTGGGTGCGTTCACAAACATTTAAACTCACATACACAAGACACCCAGACCCGAAACAACTATCTGTAGGCCATACAAATATTTGTTCCGTGCGGGGATCGAACCCGCGACACGCAGCGCAGCAGCCAAACACTCAACCACTACGCCAACCGTGCCGTGATTGTAATAATCATATCTATTAATTTTTCAATGTGCTACTAATGTTTATTTTATTTTACTTATTGTTTTCTGCAAGGTGTAATGCATCACTGTTTTTTTTCCTTTACATGGAATAAAATATAGGCTTTTCGGTAGGAAGTGTTGGGGCGGTTGACATTTTATTATTACGCGACACGTGTTATTCGAAAATAGCTTACACATTACATCAGCTTATTTTGTCACACCGCATAGGAAAGACCTCTTCTCATGCAGAGAAAATACGATCATACCACTGGTTGTGTAGCGTGGTTGCGCTTTCGGTCTTGCATAGCTTATGCCGTTGTGAGAGATAAGTTAGTCAACAGATTTTGTATTGGGGCTTATTCTAACTATTTTCGAGATAACTACGGTTGATTCACATATGGTCAAAACGCATATTGGTCGACTGAAGAACTGTTTAACTTACTTAATTTTGATTAAACTAAAATTAATCGCACTAACGAACGCTTAATCTAATGATTTTTTAAGTTAGTGGATATTTCAACTGTATGTATGAAATACCTAATGGAGGACTCGCCTAGAGTTTATTAATACTGCGCGATGGATTGATTACACCAGTGCTTACTTTTAGCATGCTACCTGGAACCGCACTGAGTATTAGATTAGGAAAAAATATTGGTTAGGTTAGGTTAAAACTGCATGTGACCCCTACGCACGAGCCGAGCGAGTGAAGCGAGCGGTGCCGCGGCAGCGACTGGCGAGTGCCAGAATAAATTTTATAGAAAAAAATTGTGACTAGTTTAGAAATACAAATATTGTACAATACAAATACTGACCACAGATAAATCAACAGTAGGTGAATCGTCCGTTACTTCAACCTTATGTTAATTAATTGTAGTTGGGTGAATTCTCCTTTATGGATTTTGTTCATTATTTATTACAAAATTCTGTGAAACAATCTTTAGGTATTTTAAACAGTAGGTTTTTTGACCGTAGTTATCTCGAAAATAGTTAGAATACGGTACGGTATCGTTTTTCGGATAGAATCCTTAAAGCTAAGGCAAAAATTGAAAGTCACTGTCACACAGACAAGACATTCCGGGTATAAATACAACAAATCTATCTTGTGTTATTTACCTCTTTCTGCCACTAAACAGCATCGCTGTGTTCCGAAAGGGTAAAGAGGAAGGGTACCTTCCATCAGCTCAGTGCCCTTGTTCTATGTTGCTTGAGGTCGGCGCAACACGTTCTCTTCTGCCATTCTTCCCTGTCAATAGTCCCTACACCGTCATTTATTTTTCGCAAAGTCCTTTATTATTTTTATTCATCACTCTTTGAGTGACATGCGTCTCATTCATCTTCATTATCTCACTAAATAAAAGATTCGCCACCGAGTGCCTACCAGTGTAGTTTAGTTATACGCTCACAGGAGACGCTAGGAGTTGCTTCTGATAGTGAGAACGTACCTGCGATGTCCGTAGAAGGCAGTGATCACTAACCTTCTAGTCAAACTTGCCCATACTACAGGTATCTTACTCAGAGAAAATGAGGGTGGCCTTTACAATAACCTTATCCTGTTTCCACCGAACATCTGATACTTCTCGCCGTGGGCGTTGCATGAAAATAGCCCGAGGAAATTCATCCGTAGTATTAACTACGAACATTATACTAAAGTTTGTATGTTCCACGAAGGATATGGAGATGTTTAGCACTACCTAGAACACTAGACAGGAAAATGTATCTTGGATTTAATTTTTATTTTAGAATACTAATTAATAAATGACTAAACGTTAAATTCCTATAGCTGCCTACATGTAGGTACTAAGTATAGTATAGGGACTCCGTTGTCCGCACTTAGACTCCCATTTGGTCCGTTGTGCGTGGCATGCAGGTACTTTCGATAACTATTTTAGGCAAAATAAAAGCGGCTGTCACAGCGATGAAGATTCGTAAAAATAAATAACCTAAATAATGTTGTTACTAAGGTCTCAAAAATAGGCAGTTACACGTGTAGGTAGGGTTAAAGTGATATTAGGTTCTGATTAATTCCCCAGGTGTTTGGTCATAACCCTGATTCTATGAAACAAAGGCCTTAGACATTATACCTAGACCATATCGCTTTATTGTTATTGTGATGACACAAAAGGGCTTGTTATCTTTCAGGTTTTAGGGTTACTGTAATTCAGATTCAATTTTACAATGAAAATAAGCAGCAAAAAGTTTATACACACCTCTGAGGAGCCCTCATTTACATACACCTATTCAATCCAAATATATTTTTGACACAAGACGTCAGGCTTCAAGTTGAGTATCGAAGTGGCAGTTTGTTTACATCAAAGACTACAATAATTTAAAGGGTATATATAGAAAGGCAACTCTGACTTTTTTAATTGACAGTACGAAGCGACGTCTAACCGCCAGATTCTAGAACACATATGATACACACAAACACACACACACATTTTTTTTTGGTGTGGTGGGAAATCGTCCAATGACTTCTCCCGCTCTGGATGGAGCGGGCAGTCGTGTCAGACTCTTACTGACTAAAACCCAACCCTCTTTTTTTTGTTCCTTCCCTGCCTGAGTGCCCAGGGGTGCGGTAACTCATTTTCAGAATTTATCCGCTACCCCTAGGCATAAACAAACACACACATGGACATGGATTAAAGCCGTATATTAATAGCTATAATTACGGATATATATTTATAGCGGATGTTCACCTAAATTATGCGGTTACATTCGACGACACTTCAAATAAATAAAGCAGTTTGTTATTTTTACAAAATTTATTTTACCGTATTATAAATATTTACAGACATTGTATCACATGGCCTTATCCTCTTCCTTCCTTTATTTTTGGAGTAGTGCCTTTAGCTTTTTCCTTCATAGGGTCACCTTTATCCCAAAATGTAATTTCAAACATAAATTTGAATGCTGTGGTTTTTGTCATCATTTTGCAATATTGTATTTTTTCTTAAAAGCTACTCGAGCATTGTCACATTTCTCCAGCTGGTTTAAAAGCGATTTATATTCATTGTGTTTCGTTCGTTTCGTTGCAAAAGAAAATCAATACGTAAAATACAGAAAAATAACCGTCACGTCTGCGCTGACATACATTTGCAATTCAAGTGATAATAGTATGATTGCAATAATAATAAATTACCATAAATTTAATAAACAGTCTTTAAACTAAAATATTGATTTCATGTTTCCAATCGGTTTAAAAATTTCACAAACATAGTTTGACGAGCATGAACTTAATTTTTGAAGTTATACTTCTTTTGGCGCGTTAGGGGAAAATGATTAGAGTAAATTTTTACGATGCGCGCGCACACCGTCACAAAAAACCTTTTGAATGCCTGAAGTTAGCTAGAACCGACACCCTGAAGTTAGCTATGGCCTGTGGTTCATGAAGAATGATTGTTTTCCTTTTGTAAACTTTGTGACAGTTTGGTTTTTATCTTGTTACGCCAAAGTAGTATAACTTCTTACGTGCGTACATAAGTACACACACACATTTTTTTTAATACTAACACTTCGCCCGCGACTTCGTCAGCGTGAAAATATTTTCTATTTCAATCTAAAATGATACAATGATTATATTTTTTTTCTTACTGAGTGTAATACCATCTCCCTGCACCTTAACCATATATTTTCATATTGCAACACAGTATTTTTATTTTGTTACCCAAGGTAGAGATGGCGCTGTTCTTAATAAATAAATGCGAAATTTCGAAATTTTCCAAGTTACCATAGCATGGTTTACATGCAAGACAATAAATAGGCAAATAATAAATTTCGAAATGTTCCAAGTTACCATAGCATGGTTTACATGCAAATAATAGGCAAATAATAATAAACAAAACATTTTTAACTTGACAGTCTCAATAATGTAAAAATAGAAACTTGTGTGATCAAAACACTTAGCAAGTAGGTAATACAATGAGCAACTCGCTATTCGCTTTTATTCGAAGTGGCAAAGTTTGCCGATCAGCTGATAAAATCAAAGTAAGTGAGAAGAAACAGTATACACTTTCTGAATATTAATTTGTATAACACAGATACCCAATGCGTGGTAGATGAACAAATTACTCATAATAAAACTTAAAAAACGATGCCTAACGACCGGCAGCCGAGTCTCCTATCTATACGTAGATATTAATAGCTCAGCAACTAAAGCAATACCTTGATGAATGATCGAATTTTAATGATAAAAATGGCGTAAAGCGGTCAGTGGCCTTCTGACAGTGAGTGCAGCGCGCGTAATTCGCACCAGATAACCCCCTCCAATGCAGTCGCCCCTTGGAGGTGCTGCGCGGAGCGGACCTTTCTCTGTTTGCGGACAGTGACATAGTGACCGTGTTAGCGCGGAGGGCTCATGCCATGCACCACTACAGCCTGGTCGTACCGCTGCTGGTCGTCGTGTTCCTCGTGAGCGACGCATTGCCCCGTGCTTCCGGGTCGCGCCGCACAGAACCCGACCTAAGCTTCGCAGAGTCCGTATACGCCAAAATGTCCGGTGCATGTGAGTCAATGTCCTTCACCTCTATAATTTATGCGCGCTAATCTGTTAAACAACACGTCCAAATATCTACGTCTTAATACTTTTTTACTTAATGTTATTTTTTGTGTTCGCAGGTAGGGCGATAATGGACTTACGCTACAACGCCATGACCGATCAAAACGATCAAATAAAAACCATGAAGGTCGTACAGCTGGACGGGAATACGATTCGAACTTATCCCATAAATGAAACATTTGTCAATCTTACGAAACCTGGGATTTTCGACATAACGAAACAAACAAAAATTATCATCCACGGGTACAAAGACAGTTCGCAATCCGCAGTGCCGTTAGATTTAGCTAATGCTTACAATGATAAGAAAATGTTCAACGTGTTTCTTGTGGACGCGGAAGAAATGAACAAAGATGGATACATTTTATCGGCCCATAACTCTCGCCTTATAGGCAAGAGACTTGCAAACCTTTTGGCAAATCTGGAACACTTTGGAGCGAATGCTGAAGATTTTCATCTGTTGGGGATCAGTCTTGGCGCGCACGTCGCTGGCTGGGCTGGAAAATATTTCCAACAATACAAGGCGCAGAGTTTGGGGCGTATCACTGGGCTGGACCCTGCGGGCCCATGCTTCTCCTACGCCTACAGTGGGCAAAGATTAGATAAAACAGATGCTGCTTATGTGGACGTGTTGCACTCAAACAGATTATTACAAGGAATTATCGAGCCATTAGGACATGCAGATTTTTATATAAATGGTGGAGGCCCAAACCAACCGGGATGTTTCATGCCCTCCTGCAGTCATTTACGAGCAGCACAAGTTTACACGGAGAGCATAAAAACGCCAAAGTCTTTCATTGGAGTTCGGTGTAAAAGTTGGAAGCATTTCGAATCCAACGCTTGTGAGAAAGAAGAGTACGCAGTGCTGGGATACGGCTCGTCGACAGCAACTAGAGGACATTATTATTTACGTACTTCACCAAAGACTCCTTTTGGTCTCGGAATGGACGGAATAAAGAATAAGGAACCAGTTACTGATAATTGGCTAAAAAGTTTAAGTTTAGGTGATTTAAATCTGTGATTTTAAGTGCTAGCTCAATTTCGTTGTGTGTAATAAATTGTTGCCATACTCTTTAACATATCTATTTGGACTTATTTCTTTGTGTATTGCGTATGGTAAAACGGACTGATTGAAAATGCGCAAATTCTAAGTGTGTTTAAAAATATTGTACAAACATTTTTTTAAGTGAATTTCGATTATTTGATTACGCGAAGTGTCTCGAAGTGTTCACTGATACAAAGAAGGCTTATTTAACAGTTTCGCAAGCCCTTTTGTAAATAATTACAAATACAAGATTAACTTGGAACGGATCAGTAATAATACCGAGTATTACTAATTTATTCGTCACTTCATTATCAAAACAATACTTAGGTACTGCGATCTACTTCCCAACTTCGTTATATAATGCAGGCTCAACATTTTATTGTACTTTGTGATTTCTAGTTGTGAGAGCAGGTTTCTTTTTATATTGTTGACCGTGGTGTGTAACCAAAGTAAGTAGAAACGATACTATACATTACATACAAAAAATATTACATGCATTTAATTAAACCTAAATGCTTGAAGCACTTTAGCAACCATACCTACATATTTAAAGCAGTGCAAATTCATTTTTCTAATGGCGCAATTACACTTGGTCGTTAGCTGGTATTCGATTGCCTATTGAATTCGGACAAACGACTAAGCGTAAATGAACGGAGTCGAGTACGCCCGCATTCGACATTTATTCAAACAAAGAGACAACTTTGGCGCCTCCTTGACGCTATGCAATGTAAATTAATGCATCAGGTGCCCGAATTCGAGTAAAGTATTTCGTGCACCGGAATACAGGCTAACGACCATGTGTAACTGCGCCTGCTTCATAAAAAATTAATTTCTGTAACAAAATACCTACCCACAAAATTTGAAGTTTCCTACTAGATTTCTATGAGAATTGCGTTTATAACAAAATTTGCAGATGCCTTAACGCAAGGCACGCATAGTTACAAACACTAATCATTATGACCACAAAAAAAAAGAAATGAATCCGGTCAAGTGCGAATTGGACTGGAGGTCATGGTTCCGTAATTAGTGTGGTTATACGGAGATTGGCAGCAACATAGTTCAAAGGTGTTGATGTTTGTCAGTCTGTGGATTTGGTGCAGTATTAGGACATTGTTGTCCTCACAACACAACAATAATTGATTGGAGAGTAATGTCACGGAAACTTTTTGTTCCGAAAACGTGCTATTTCTTTAATTTAATAGTCGGTGACTAAAGAGTCATGATTCATTCAGACCAACATGACGAAGCTAGCGGGCATTATAGCAAGGAAATAATCATTTACACTGTCATCGTCATAAAAACCGTTACATAGTAAACGAGACTGTTATCTCAAACGTGACGGGTTACGTGAATAAACGTGTAGCAATCGTTTCAAGTTCGAGTCGTTCTCGTTCGCTTGTGTTCGCTCGTCCGGTGGGTGTGGAAACGGATACGACTTGTTACCGGCGACGGTTGCCGGCTGCCGGTGAAGTCGGCCCTTGCTTGACACACACATGGCTCACTTAACGTGATTGTTGTCTAAGCCTGATACTCTGCTCACTAACTTGACAACTAATCACTCAATATATCTGCGAAAAGTTGCCATTTCTGAGCATATGGCGGTTGATTTCACAGTCCGCCAAACATCTAAAATAATAGAATGTATTTACATTTGCTAAGCCTAAACTAAAGTTAAGTCTGTAAATATTGGCAGCATCAATGTTCGTTCAATTTATCCAATATTTCTTTTATAATGAAGCTAGGTAGATAACTATTGATCAAACAAAAGTATACTGCCTGTAAAATACAAGGGATTTATTTTGTAGATATAATTTTTCAAGAAATTGTCAAACTTAATGAGTGCACTCATTAAGTTGTAGGTACTAGAAAATAAAACATGCAACTTTTACTTTGTTTATTTTAAGACATTTTGAACTTGTAAACTAAAAATCTGAACCAGCTAACACGCGGCGAGTTATTTTGGTGATTGCACACTGGCACTGCAAAAAACCTTTGCAGTCGCACAATAATAGGCATATACTATAGTAGCATCCCATGGCTTCGCTCCCGAGACCTATCAATCTAAAGAAGCCTGTGACACTTTGCGGCAGTCTAGCTCTCTATCAGTCAAAGAATGTTCGTATTTGGATCAAGTATAAGTCAAAGATTAACTTATCGAACATAATAACTAAACATTCAGAATACTTCTTAGTTAAGACAATTTCATCATTACTTATTTATATTTTAACTCTTTGAGATTAAGTCCACATGTTTATGCCATACTCATAAGTAGTGCAAAATATTTTCGATCTTGAATATTGCCAAATGAATCATAACCACAACCAGTCTCACTGACCCAGTGTATGCAAGTAAAGCCTTCAAGGCCTTGGGTTTACGTTCGATTCGCTGGTTCGACTACATTTACATACGTGCAACAGGATTCTGTTGTAAGGATTACGCGGGTAAAGTCCCTTGTTAAAATGGAATACGGCGGATATGAGCGCACACGCCACATGGGACTGTATGTCGCCATCGGAATACTGTAGATGTAGTTCCCTATTGTATAACTAGCAGTATAGCTCTTCTCAATTCTGTCGGAGTTTTGTAAACGAAACAGTTATTTGTGAAATGTAGGTACTATAGTTAAGGTGCTTCTCAAACAACTCGATTGGCCTCGATTAGCCTGAGCAATCAGCCGTGGAACTTCCTCAATACAGAACACTACCAACATTACTTTCTACTCGGCTACTTCAGAAGAAGAGTAGGTAATGGTTTTACGATAGATTTGGTCGAGAAGCACTTCCAGTGTTCTAATTTTTGTTTGTTTGTTCTTTTTTTTTTTTTAGTTTTCAGCTCTAGATTGTTTCTCTCGCGCCCGGCCCTGGTTCAGGCTATGGTACGGAACGAGAGGGAATGGAAAGCAGTCTCCACCTTCTGCGGAGCAGTAATGCTCGCGAAGGCGGAGGCGGGACGCGTGAGGGAAGCTCAACGGAGTGGCCCTCACGGCCCCGGCCGCTACCACCGTAGGAGAGGTACTGGGCGTACTGGGCGTAAGACGTCGCGAGACAATCTCCGGCCATCACAGACCCGGGCCTGCGGACGGCGAGCAGTGGGTAGCTCGCCGTCCAATCAGCACCAGGCCCGTGAGTCGACGGCGCGCAGTGTTGCACGCGCGCCTCAAAGAGATTAATGTCAGCCACCACTGACGGGGCCGATCGTGGCCGGTGCCTGCATGCCTAGGGCACAGTATAAATATGGACAGTATAAATATGGACAGTATGGAAACTAAGCCTATTTGTTGAGATAATTACCTACGCTCCATTAGAGAGCTAGGGCTGTCACTGTTAATGTTTGGAAAAAAAATCTATGGAAGATGCTTCAAAATTGCCGCGCAATTTGAAAAACATTAAGATATCCCACAAAGGCCCGTACCCTTTTTTTTTCACGTCGCAAAAATTTTCATGGTTTTCGAGGGTGTTAAAGTGAAGTCAAAATGCGCAGCGCTCGGCTGATAGCTAGTTAACCCTGTGGCAGCGCACCTTACCGCGTTTCAACTTGAAAATGCGTGTGATGTAAATGAAAAACCAATAACATTTTAGAAAAACGTCATTATTTTTCATAATTAAATCATTATTAGGTACCTTTCAAGATCAGCAGGGAGTTTAAAAAACGAAAGCCTCGGATTTGAAGAAACCGAGTTCATACAACAGTACACTGCGCAATACGCTCGTGGCATTTTAAAACGGTCGGTGGCTCAAGAGATAACACGACCACTCGTCTCAAAACGGCAGCCGAAACTGCGCGTACCGCGACTATCGCTTAGGGCTAGCGTAGATGCACGCGTCTGTGTGAGTGTGCCGTTTCGATCGTTTGTCGTAGTTTCCCTACTGTCCATATTTATACTGAGCCTAGGGGTAGCGGATAAATTCTGAAAATGAGTTACCGCACCCCTGGGCACTCAGGCAGGGAAGGAACAGGGGTGGGTTTTGGTCAGTAAGAGTCTGACACGACCTCCGCTCCACCCCGAGCGGTAGAAGTCAGTGGATGATTTCCCACCCTCCCAAAAAAAAAAAGCTCTATGTTGTTACAAGATAAGCCTGAACTTTTCATAGCCTATAATGTTACATCTCATATTATTTATTTATTTATTACAACTTCATGCAACACAAATGTACAAAGGCGGACTTAATGCCTTAGGCAATGCAATGCTTTACGTATTTGTTTAGGTACCTACAATTTTTTATTTTTTTTTTGCTTTCGCTTCTGGGTAAATAGCAAGTGAAACACCACAGATACACAAATTTTCGAAATTTGATTTTCTGCTCTACTGTGGGTACATCAGCTAAGCCACGTCTCTACATATTCGGTATATGTAAATTAAAGTCAGTTGCCGCGTCTGTCTTTTTCTCCTCTAACTCGTCTTTAACCACGCAACGGATTTTAATGCGGTTTCACTAATACATAAAGCGATAAACGAGGCAGGTTTGTGTGTATAATTTGTCCTTACAGAGCCGGGGTGGGTCACTAGTTGGACATAAAACACCACTTCAAAATGGAAATTGGAATTCTGATTGTTATAAAGTGGATTGTTGACTGGGATTTCTACCTCTATCTACTTTTAAATCCCATCACAATATAAATCAAACATATTGTTTCAAAAACCAATAACAGTCATCATAATAATCTCACTGAACTCAATAACCAGTTATCCACTGAAACTTATAGGTGGGTTTTAGTCAGTAAGAGTCTGACTCACCCTCCCGCTCCACCCAGAGCGGGAGGGAGAAGTCATAGGATGATTTCCCCCCCCCCCCCTTCCAAAATGATATGGAGCGAAAGGGAATGGGAAGCAGTCGCCTCTTCAGCAGTAATGCTAGCGAAGGAGGGGCGGAACGCGTGAGGGAGACTCAACAGAGACGCCCCCAGCAGCCGCCGCAGCAGACGCACCGGGCGTCGGGTGTCGCAAGCCGATCGCGGCGCCACCGTAGACGCGGGCTTGCGGACGGCGAGTAGTGGGTAGCTCACCATCCGATAAGGCCCAGGCCCGGGGTTCACCGGCGCGTCGTGTTCCACGCGCGCCTCAAAGAGATTTCAGCAGTACCTGATGGGGCCTGTTAGGGGCGATGCCTGCCTGGAGTCGCGCATAAATCGAAATAGTTACCGCGGCCCTTGGCATTCAGGCAGGGAAGGAACAAGGGTGGGTTTTAGTCAGTAAAAGTCGCCCCCACGCTCCACCCAGGACGGAAGAGGTCGTTGGATGATTTTTTTAAAAAAAACTGCAATCTCTTGAAGCAGTGAAAAAATCAAACTTCTAAATCAATGCAATGAGAAGATACGGCTGTTCATGCCACATATTTTGACACTCTCAAGGGAATCAGAACCGTTAATACCAGGTACTTCCCATTGACCTAAAATCATGTTGGCAAAAACCATTGGCATAAAACACAAGTAAAGGAAAAAATCCGAAAACCGTAAATTTGTAGTTACATCACAAAAAAAATAATGTTATTACCTAAAACTTAATTGCAGTTGGTAAAGTAACCGCGACCAATGTCGATGTATGGGGACAACAGTTTTCCAGGCGCAAAGGTAAGTTTGTTTGAGATTCGATTCCCATAATGAACGAACTGTTACATACCTAAACCTTCAAGTTTGAACTACTCTCGGTGCGCGAATCCGACTCGCACTTAGCTGGTTTTTTTTAGGAATTGACAATGGCTTCCTTGAAGGAATTAAGTTGTTCATTTTCATGGGCAGAAACAGTATTTGAAATTTGACCACCTATTTCCGTTACATCCTGTATAGTATTATACAGGCTGAAAAAGACACATCACAAAGTCGTTAACTACGCATACTGTACGTCTAACAAAGTAACTTTGCGCAAAAATGATTGCTGGGAAACGACATTTATTTTTAAGCATGAAAAAAAAACTATTTTTTATTAGGTGCAATGTAACGCGAACCCAGGCAAGTGGAGTTAAACCCCGCCCCTTCGCTCTAAGCCACGTAGGTATTTGTCGGATACGTTTGATATTCATTGCGTTATTCAGTTACAATAATAACTGCAAAAGCGTAATTTCGAAATTTGGAAAAAAAAAACGAAAACTCAGGTAATGTTTGTTTGGAAAAAAGATTAGTAATAACACTTGGAATTCATTTTTGTAAAATAGTAATAAAAAAATGCGACTTTGACCTTTAATATCTCCAGAACCAGTGGATGCCCAGGTATGGTCTAGTGGAAAAAAATATACAAATAATGAATAGAATATGTGGCTTTCGGCTTCGGAAACTGTCTTTTTACACCCGATATAGTAAAATAATGCATCTCGATTTAGGTTATCTCCATCAAATAACTTTGCTTCGTCCACGATAAAATAGTGCTAGAACGCTAGATAAATCTCCATTGAGATTAATCTCGAAGAGATTTCAATAGACTGCTTGACTGTTGTGATTGTGACGCCGAGCTCGACTGATCACGATTCACGTTGCTCCGTATAAAATCCAGTATTCTTTTTATATATCTTTCATAAGCGTGAAATTATTCTAATTTAAGATTAAAGACATTTTAAGAAAAGTGCACTGCATATTATTGTCCGCTTTGCATGAAAGATTAACAAACATCCACACATACATCCATACGTCCATCCTCCAAAAAAACACATTTATAATTTTAGTAGAAAGGATTAAAATATGAAAAAACCACATTTATAATTTTAGTAGGAAGGATTAAAAGATGAAAAAAAAAATACATTTATAATTTTAGTAGAAAGCATTAAAAGATGAAAAAAACCACATTTATAATTTTAGTAGAAAGGATTAAAAGATGAAAAAAAATACATTTATAATTTTAGTAGGAAGGATTAAAAGATGAAAAAAAACACATTTATAATTTTAGTAGGAAGGATTAAAAGATGAAAAAAAAAACACATTTATAATTTTAGTAGGAAGGATTAAAAGATGAAAAAAAAACACATTTATAATTTTAGTAGGAAGGATTAAAAGATGAAAAAAAACACATTTATAATTTTAGTAGGAAGGATTAAAAGATGAAAAAAAAACACATTTATAATTTTAGTAGGAAGGAATAAAAGATGAAAAAAAAAAAGCTATTGTCAAAAACCTCATTCTCCATATTTTTTCTCAAACATCAGAACTTTTCTCAATACCTCTTACAATACTGCTTAATTGAACATAAAAGTTTGCAAACGTTTAAAAAACTCCTAGCAATACACAATACATTCATTAAAGTTAGCATCCACTTTTTTCCCTCGTTTTTTACTCACGAAACATTTTGTTTTGTATTGCTCAAACAATTTAAAGATTTTTTTGGCAAAGTAATCTTAGTTTGACAAACAGGTATTTAAGTTTTGTTAGAACAAAATAAATTGTAAATATAACAAAATTATTCTGTGCATACATTTCTGTAGTACTTAAATTGTTTTCTGTGTGTAGATTTTCCATCAATTAATTTGTTTTCTCTTTTTGTAAATAATATCCGAAGTGTTTCGAGAGCTTTGCTAATACCGTTTCAAACTAATTATTAGACATAATCTATAATTAGGTTAAAAGTCTTCCATGGAAGCTCAGCTGGCTATAAACGCTATTAAGTTCGATTCTCTACACACACAGAAAACTACGAACATTAAAATGTTATAGTTTCTTTGTGGTTACTCTAAATACCTATCTATCTATCCATACCTACGTATGTAGGTAAGTGAGGTACCTACACCATAAATAAATACAGTGTTTCATAAATGAATACAGTGCTTTATAAATGAATACAGTGCTTCATAAATGAATACAGTGCTTCATAAACGGCTTAGGTCTGACTAAAGACTAAAACAGAATATCTACTTATGTTTATCGTCTCTAAGCTTTAGGTACCTACTTGAGTTATTCCAACCTTATCTGGATATAAGGCTGTTATTATTTTCATTCCCTTTCTAAATATAGAACGAGGTAAAAAAACAGCCAAGTGCGTGTCGGGCTTCGCACATTTAGGGTTCCGTACAAAACGTGGAAATTTCAAAGAAAATCAAGTGCGAATTGGACTCGCACACGAAGGGTTCCGTACCATAAACTGAAAAAACACGTTTCTAGAAACATGTTTCTTTTGGTTTTTTTTTGGGCTTAGGGAGCCCCCTTTAATTTTTAATTTATTTTTATTTTTTGTTGTTAAAGCGGCAACAGAAATACACATTCTGTGAAAATTTCTAAAGGGGAAGTCATTACGGATCGTGAGATACAGCCCGCTGACAGACGGACAGCGGAGTCTTAGTAATAGGGTCCCGTTGGTTACCCTTGGTTACGGAGCCCTAAAATTGATTTATCAATATATTATATTATTTGTTAGTAAAATGTACGTAAGTAAGTAATAATAAACATCATCGCTTAGAGGTCAATGGGAAGTTAAAAATTCTTCCGAAAAAATTTTGTAACAGACGTCGGACAGACGGACCGGTGAGTTACAAAAATAGGGCCCTATTTGCACCCTTCGGGTACGGAACCCTAAAAATGAAAGACGAGAAGAGAATAATAACGTTCCGTTTGAGTAGATACCCTCAAAAGCGTCGCTCTTACCTTGACAACCAGCTATTTAATGATACATTTATGTAACGTATTTAGGTAACTATTTCTTCACTGTGACATAATCAAGATTCCGTTAACAAATACAGAGGCACTTAGGTTCCTACAACATACCTGTATAACTATAACTATGGGCATAACTGTATAAAAATGGGCATCTATTAAATATTTATACAATTGAAGCCCTTAGTTTTAATTTTTTTAGTTACATACTTACTGTAAAATTACTATTGTTTTTAGTCATAAGTTAATTGTTGTGCCCTAACAGGGTTATATACCTACTCATTAAGTTAATCGTTTTCTATACCTTTGTTTACATTGTGTGCAATATAAATAAATAAAAATAAATAAGTATAGTATACGTTTGCTTATAAACTGGAATTTGTAAGTATAAGACCTATAGACAAAATTTTAGTTCATAGCTACCTAGCAACAAAGACAAAACCGAGTCGTCGCAAGAAGACAGACGCTATGGAGAGACGCCTGGTGATCTGGCTACTAATCAGTCCAACGAAATATTCTATCGATATTAATTTTTCTGGTGTCGGCAGGTACTTGCTCCTTGTAAAATACTAATCCATATTTTGAAGTTATCGTCCGGAACCCGAACTCAAGAGTTCGATAATAATGATAAATTAGTCATTGCCCTTTTCGATTGTCCTCTCAACCATAATATTAATATAAAGTAGGTTCCTAAGTATACTTAAAGCGAAGGGGCTAAGCGTATATTTGAGCATCTCCCAAGGAATAGGCGAGACCACTAAAAAAATCTAATTAGGCCTTCAGTTAGATTACTTAAAAATATTGGACACGTACTTTTTCTTTTGTCACTTTAACAAAAAATTAAGACGATGCAGTGGGTTGAAATTTCGGATGACGTCACACTGAGGTTAAAATTGTACCACTTTTTACTTAAAAGTGACGTAACAACCCCCACTCCTAAACTTTGATGCGTTGTATCTTTGTAATATTTCATTAATTTGATAAAGCAAAAAATACGCGTCCAATATTTTTTGATAATCTAACTTACGGACTTAATAGAATTATTATTTTTTTACTCTGTCGTCATCCCTATTATCTTTCGTTTATTGTTGGTATACTAAATTCGCCCGTGTAGAAGCCGAAAAATACCCCACAGGAATGTATCCACCGCCGAGATAGATAAGAATCATATTATGTCCTGAACCAAGCCGTGTTCCAAATTTCATCCAAATCCTTACAGGCGCCGAGGTCTGATTAGATACAAAGATCCAAACATACATACCATTACCTACTACCACCATTTATAATATTAGTACCAAGTACGTTATAGATACTGCTATGCTCGCTGTATCGTTGAATAAAACCGTAGCACAATGTAACGTCCTCTATGTTCTTTTTCGGATTTTAAGTAAGTGGTACCTTCCTTCTGCCACACGTGAGAATTGGTTGATTGGTTGGCATACTGAAATCTACTGAAATTTTGATGAATGAAATATGGAAAAAAAAAATTACTTTTAAATTGTGATAACAATACATACAAACGATTGCAGTAATCGCGAGTCATTTGCTGTTATTTTTGAAGAGTTTCACTGTCTTTCTCGGAAGATCTTCAACAGATCCTAATGTATTATTAAACCTTCCTTGAAGAATATGCATTTGAAAAACGAAAACCCTATCCTAATCGGATCAGTAGTTTTCGAGAAAATCGCGGATAAACAAGCATACATTCATATATACGGGTTGAATACAGAACCTCCTATTTTCAAGTCAGTTAATAACTTTAGTAGTTTGTAGGTGCTATTTTTTCTTATTTATACGTGGGTTTGCGTGAAGGCCTAGTGTAGGAAGGCTTTTATTGCAGTTGAAAAATAAACTAACTAAATTAACTAATTAATTAATCTTTGTTTATTTTTTAATGAACATCCTACACCATGGTCACTTCTCAATCGTAGGCGTGTTTACAAATCTTACAAGGAGAAAGATTTATCACAAACGTCCACAGGCTATATAAAATTACTATGAACCTTCATAGCTCCACCAGGGATTGTTAGTTATGTAGAAAGATGAAGGTTGATAGTGCGTCGAAAATATTTTTAGAGAAAACAATACATACTCAAAATAGAAAGTCATTTATTCAAACTAGGCTGAGGGTCAGTACTTTTTGAATGTCAAATTTCTATATTACAGTTCCCTAAAAACACCCGCTTGTCACCACTTCCTAGTGTTTTAGCTGGGAAGAAGAAGCGGCACAACCCCAGCCACACATCTGTGTTTAGCTTGAAGAACTTGAATTTATATAATTGTATGCAGTAATTAACACAACGGAAAAATAAAAAATATATCGTCCTAAATCTAATATGCAAGGTGGAGACAACAATACAACAATAAATGAAAACACTGACAATATTCATCATTATGAACAACTTGTACTGTGGGGCCAACCTGAAATAACGAAAAAGAAATCAATTGTCCCATACATTTATGTTTGCAAACTCGACAGAATGTACCTACTGAAGTGCTGATTATTTTGGGTCATTCCCTGAGTACCCCGATCTCCAAGGCCCCCGTCCCGAAGAACCCCGAATACGATAAATATGATTATATTTCTTTTTTCTATTGTTTTCAACTTGTACAGACGACATAAAAAGTGCTTCAATGTATGTGTTTGAAATTCATAAGTCGAAAGTAGATTATTATAAATTTTGTACAACGTCAAATCATAGTTTTAATAGAGGTTGAATAAACACACACACACACACAGTTTCAACGAAAAGTATCAAAATATAAAATATATGTAACAATTTATTACTACAAGGGTTGCCTGAGCTACCGCAAGCGGGCACCAGCCAGTTATAATAAAGAATAGAGCTAGTGACTATGCTTCATTATAAAAAAAATATTCCTGAAAATGAGACTGTTTTTGTTAACATAATTATCATCTGCTGCAGTGCCGCTGTCAACATCGTCTTTGCGTTATTGTTATGTTTTAAGACTATAGCTACTATTTTGATAGAAACAACTGTGATAATATTGAGCTCTATAACAAAAAACTAAAGAAAATCATCGCCTTTGTAATAAATTGTTGACGTTTTTGTCCAAAACGTCAAAACATCAGCGCCTACAATACAAGGATGATATTAAACACGAGGAACGAACTACAACTAAAAAACCTCGAACAAAAGAAGAACAAATGGAACACAGTAGTATCTACAAAAATGATCATAAAATTGTAAAAAAGAAGACGAAGCCCATAGACTGAATATAATAGAGAAACACTTAATAACTACAGGAAGCTTGAAAAAATGGTTTAAGGAGCTGAACTCAACAAAAACTTGGATCCCTAATATAAAAGAAAATAATCTAAGAAAGAAACTTTCTCAAGATCTAAAATAATAGAGACAGCTACTAACTTCTACAGAGATCTATTTTATATTCTTCACAAATAAACACTGCGAACCAAATTTCTAATGAAATTCTAGAAATGTCAGAGAATTTAACAGCGTCAAAAACACTGCCTCTACAAAGATTTTCCATAGATGAAATCATCAAAAAAATAGAGTTTCTAAAGCGAGGAAAAAGCAACGGTCCAGATAATATAGTAAATGCAGCACTCATAGCAGGAAGATTTCTACTTACACCACCTTTAACAACCCTCTTCAATAAAATTCTAGAATGCAAGCTAATACCAAAAGAATGGGCAAAATCAGATATTATATTATTATACAAGAAAGGAGACCCAGCTAACATTGCTAACCGTCCTATCAGCTTGCAATCAAATCTCTACCCATACAGAAACTTACCAACCAGTTGAACAAGCGTGTTTCAGGGCAGTATTCGCGCCCACAGACCATATCCACGCCCTAGAGGAAGTCATAGAGAAATACCAAGTGCAAAGACGACCACTCTACTTGGAATACATTTATTATTTTATTTATTATATACTTTACTGTACACCAAAAAAAATACACACACATTAACGAAAACTTACACTAAAAACATACAATTGGCGGCCTTATCGCATTCCACAATCTCTTCCAGGCAACCTGGAATGGACAGAGATTGCCTGGACACAAAATGGGGCTGCACTTGGTGCAAACACAAAGATTGCAATACAATACAATGGTACTGTCTTTCTTCTCCTAAAATTGTTTGTCCGAAAATCATTATCCATAACACGTTTGCTATAAACTACAGTAACCATAATGTTCAAAAATTCGAAATTTTGTTTTACATAATTATTTTTACTTCTAAAACTATTCTGTCATAACATCGAGTACTATAATAATTCAATCTCCTAATTTTGAATGAAATAAAGTCATATGTCCTAAGTATTGTGTTACGTAATGTGTATTACTCTGAATGTTCATTTATAAAAGTAAAATTGTTAGTCCTAAAACCGAATCGGTGTAAATCAGCCGGATTTACAGCGAGTTCTGTCGCTAAAACCTAATTTTTAGTAAATGTTTTAGGACTAACAATTTTACCACGCAGTCTTGTCTGCCCTACCCCTAGAGTGAAATTTAGAATCGCATAGGCGCGGGGGGGCGAGGCGGCTTGCGGGTTGAAGAGCAGGTGGTTGTAACGCTCGCCGCCGTGGTTGAGGCTGGCCGGTGAAGCTGGCCAGCAAGACGAAACTGTGGTAGTGAGCGTTAAATCATGTGCGACGATAAGCTCGCTTGAGACCGCCGGAGCCTCGCAGCGCCGAAGCTGTGACAGAAACCATGCCTGCTGCATGTTGCATGCTCGCTTGCATTCTGAATGTTTGCTTGCATGCTGCATGTTGCTTGGTTGCTTGCATGCTGCATGCTTGCTTGCATGCTCACTTGCTTTCTGCTTGTTGCAATCTCGCTTGCATGCTGCATGGTGCATGTTTGCTTGCTTTCCGGATGTTTGCTTGCATGCTCACTTGCTTGCTGCATAACTGCTGTATGCTGCTAGCTCACTTGCATGATGCATGCTAGCTTGCATGCTACATGTTGCATGCTTGCTTGCATCCTGGATGCGCTCTTGCATGTTGCATGTTGCTTGGTTGTTTGTATGCTGTGTACTTGCTTGCTGCATGCTTGCTGCATTTTTGCTGCATGAATTGTGTATGCTTGTTTGCATGATTCTTATAGGGAAATAAAATCCACATGTTCACAATCAACTGTTTTATTGAGTGATGTATACATACATGCGGTGCCGGAGCCGTGACAAAAGCCATTTATTGCTTTTGCATCTTTAATATTTATGTATTGTACCAGTTGGATTCGGTAAAATAATAAACATTTGTAATACAAAATCAGATAATTTAATTACAAAAAATGTTACTCATACGTAGACACATTAATTCATTCCTTAATAATTTGTAGACCAATTCTAAGTTAAACTCATAATAGAATAACTGTATAACTCATATTGCATACAAATCGTATCTACGTAACGCCTGAGAAAAGTTCATTGCAACAGCTTTGTTAATCAAAGTTTTAAAATATTATTAGGATAAATTAACATTTTGTAATTTGAATTTAGGACTTATAACTTTTATTGAAAACGGTTTTAAGTCTTTTGTATATTTTTGATTGTAATATTTATGACAAACGGATTTAGGGCATATTGTATTTAAGGATTTCAATTTTATGGCGTGATATTATGTGACATTAAGTTCGGGCAACTTATCATTCGAAAAAATAATGATAAGGACAAAAAAAGTTATGGCACTTTAGATTATGGATAAAAAAGTTAGGTAACACAATAGAGAACCCAATACAATACAATAAATACAGACATACTAAATATATAGGCCAGAAAATAAGTGACAACCATTGATAATAAAAAAAAACAACAAGAACATGGTCACAGTGACAAGTAATGCTCCTTCACTAGTCTTTTAAATACTGCCGGTCGATTCTGTTAACATCTCACCGTTAAAACTTAAGTGGAGTGAGTGTGAAGTGAACTGTCATTCCACCTTAATTGTATGTATTGACAGCTCACTTCATGTTCACTTCACCTATGTTTTCACGGTGAGATTTTACAGAATACCCCCACTGTAGTGATTGCGCGCGTTTTATTGACACTGGCGCATGCAATACAGGTATTGCCTAGTTCGGTTGCAGTGGCTACAATTTATTAGAAGTTTATACTGTTATACCATTTTTCTGTAAAACATGACTAAGTTTTTAAATAAATGTATTATTATTATTATTATTCCACAGACGAGCGGCGACCGTACAGGATTTATCTTGGAAAGTAGTGGAATGCATTGGCATTTTAAGTCTCAAGTTATCTGATGACCTAAGACTTTCGTGTAGGAGTCGCAAAGAAACTGGAAACGTTTCTTGAGGTAAAGAGGGGTGAAAGGCGAAAAGAGCACATTGTACAGGAGGGCAAGAATACGAGCATTCCGGCGAAGGCGGATTGGTAACCACTTGAGTTGCACGCGGAATTCGGAAACATGGTCATATTTTTGCAAACCAAATATGAACCTTATGCAAAAATTTTGAAGTCGCTCAAGTTTAACAAGTTGCATATCAGTGAGGTCGAGATAGCTGGCATCAGCATAATCAAGGATAGGTAGAAGAAGATGGAGAATGGTTGGTGGTTGGATGGATGGTTGGATGGATAGGTGGATGGTGGTTGAGGGGTATGATTATGATTATGATTAAGAGATTGTGCAAGCGCAATCTTGGTAGCAGTCGGCAGGAAATTACGCAGTCTTCTCAAAGATGCGGCAGATGCGAATAGCTTACGGCTAACTTCCTGTAGCTGGGCGGTCCAAGAGAAGTTTTTGTCAATAAATATCCCCAAGTTCTTAACTTTCTCACTAAAGGGAATAATGGAGTTATCAAAAGAAACTTGGGGAAGAGTTGTCTAGTCGATCCTTGAGACCGTCCTAGAACTGCCCACCACTACAACCTGTGTCTTTATGGGACTCACCGTAAGTCCGTGTCTCTTGCTCCAGTCACTTATTATACGAGCCAGATCACGATTAATGGTCAAGATAGCCTCAGATTTCCAAGAGGAGCTCTGGAGTAAGTTTGAAGATCATCTGCATAAAGGTGGTAGAAAGAAATCAATTCGTTGGCGATTGAGTTAATAAACACTGCGAAAAGTAAAATAGACAAGACACCACCCTGTGGTAACCCGGCAGAAGTGTTCCACCAGGAAAACACAGTTTCTCCATTGCAAATACGTTGCCAGCGACCAAACAGATAACTACGAAACCAGTCAATTACCGATGGAGATATATTAAGAGGGCTTAAAATGCCAAGCAAAACGTCGAAATCTACCGTATTAAAGGCATTACTGACTTTCCCATTTCCATGGCTGATCTTATATCGTCCGTGATATTCAGAAGCGCTGTAGTGGTGCTATGACCAGGACGGAAACCGGACTGAAAGGGGTTAACCGTTCAAGAACTTTGGATAGGAATGGTAAGACAGAGATTGGACGGTATTCTGAGAAGGATGTGGGATTGGACTTTTTTGGTAAAGGAATTATTTGAGCATCTTTCCATGAGCATGGAAAGACACCGCTAGATACAGAAAAATTCAGGATGTGACAAATGACGGGAAGGATTAAATCAAGCACTGGGAGTAACATTTTGCGGCTGATTTGACGTAATTGATAGTATGCAAAATCATATTGTTGTGTATGTCGTTAATTTGTGGCAAATAAATTCTTTTTCTTTCTTTCTTCTTTCTATGCTCTTCTTAACATCACATAAGGAAAATTGATCAAAAACAAATGGATAATAATTGGGAGTCGGAAGAGATGAAAGTTTATTTAACGTGTTTAACTTAATTGGCCTATCAAAATTGGACGAAGCTGTAAAATGATTATTCATTACATCAATGTCTAAACATTTTGAGATAGTTTCTTGTCGGGTTTTACCGACCCCCAATGACTTTAGAAATTTCCAAACTTTGGATGTGTCCCCATTTTGGACAGAATCATTAATGTGATGGCGATTAGCATTCCTACACGTCTTAATGCAGTGTTTACGGATTGAGACATATCTTTCCCTGTTAGCATCATTAGGGCGACGCTTAAATTTGGACTTTGCCAAAACTTTTTTATTCATAAGAGTTTTAATTTCCTCCGTCAGCCACGGTGCTGGCAAATGTCTTACCTTAACTGCTCGAAATGAAGTAGAGGCAAATACAGAAGACCAATCCATCATACTGGCATTCTCGCAAAGACTGTCGACGTTCATACCAAAATACTAATGCAACGCAATTTTGGTGGTATGAACACTAAAATTGCGTTGCATTAGAATTTTAGATTTAGCCTTAGGTGGGCGAATTTTCTTTTTGAACAATCAAGTAATCCTTGACTCTCCTCCTTCACTTCTGCGAAGCAAGTTAACTAAGTTACCAGAGCCAAACTTAAAAACATAAAAATCATAAACTTTGCAAGTGCTCCGTTACCTAAAATGGGAACGCGTAGATTGTAACTGAAATTAACATGACTGTAGTGACATTGACAGGTTAAAAGGTTATAAAGTTTCATTCAAAATATGTCAAATACTATAATCAACAATAAAAATGTGAAGGTAAATACACTAAAAACAAAAAATAATACTACCCGGACCTTCAGTAAGACATCACAAGGGATGAAATCACTTCTTCAAAGCTGCTGCTGCAGCTGTTCATTGTAAATAGGTATAAGTCTTGAACAAATAAATATTATTGTTATTATTATATTATTATTATTCCATTTATTTTATAGTTTAAACATACAATTTACATTTTTAAATATTAAAATATCAAAATATAAAAACATTTAAAAATATAAAAAATAGTATCCCACCGGTATCGGGATAGGGTCCAAGCTACCGGTGGTCAGGGCTCCTGAGAGAGGAACCTCCTAACTATGCGCGCCGTGTCCAGGAGTACTGCCTTCTGGATCAAGCCCTTGATCCAGCTGCCCAACGAGAGCCTCCTTAGGTGTTCGTCGAGGCTCTTGGCTATTAAGCCATTGGCCGTCACGACTATCGGCACAATGACTGCTGTATCCACCTCCCACATGTCGACAACCTCGCGAGCCAGATCAAGATACTTTGTTTTTTTATCTTTCTCAGCCTTCACGAGGTTCTCGTCATTAGGGACAGCTATATCAACAATCATTGTGCGACACTCTTGTCGATCTATCACCACTATGTCAGGCTTATTGGCAACAATAGTCCTATCAGTGATGATAGATCGATCCCAATACAACGTAATATTGCCATTTTCGAGAACTGGGTCGGGCTCATACCTATAGTACGGTACTTCAGATTCCACAAGATTGTATTTAAGAGCAAGTTGCTGATGGATAATCCTGGCTACAAGGTTGTGTCTATGCAAATAGTCTCCGTTAGCTAGACGAGAACAACCAGAAATAATGTGTCGAATTGATTCCCCGGGTCGGTGGCATGCCCGACAGA
Source organism: Polia nebulosa (assembly GCA_951329385.1). Taxonomy (NCBI): domain Eukaryota; kingdom Metazoa; phylum Arthropoda; class Insecta; order Lepidoptera; family Noctuidae; genus Polia; species Polia nebulosa. The sequence continues at coordinate 17,571,650 of OX589604.1, forward strand.
TGTCAACCGTACCGTCCTTCACAATATATTTTTCCGGTAGTTATTCGTCATCATAACTTCGTCCATAATCGCACAAACAAAACCTTCGGTTTCTCCGAATAGGTCGCCAAAGCGCAGCCAGGATACGGACGCTAAGAGGTCTACATCAGGTCCATGTAGGACCCGGTAAAAGCGTCCGTGAAGCTCCTTGCTCTGCCATACTTCCCTGCGGTCTTTAGTATCCAGTACTTTAAGTTTGCGCCAGTTCTCGTTTGCCAAGGAGAGCGGGGTGAGGCCCTTGTCCACAGCGACCACATCTCGATGCATACCCACGTCGGTTTCTAGGAAATATTCCCTAAGGCTGCATACCTCGCGGTTGTGTAGGGTCTTAGCATTTAAGAAGCCACGACCCCCACATTTCCGCGGGATAAACAGCCTCATCACCGATGATCGTGGGTGATGCATCCGATTTGCGGTCAGCAGTGTGCGGACCCTCCTATCCAGGGCGTCAAGTTCCGTCTGAGTCCATTTGAGTATGCCGAAAGAGTACATCAACACCGGCATGACCCAACCGTTGAAGGCGCGCATCTTGTTCCCGCCTGATAAAAGACTATTTAGTACTTTATTCAGGCGGCCAAAGAAGCGCTCCTTCAGCGACTGTTTCACGTCAGCAGTATTGATGCCTAACGCTTCCGACATACCCAAATACTTGTAGGTTTCGGTTGAGCAGAGGGATCTAAGGTGTATGGAATCCGAGAGTTGAGTTCCCACGGATTCCATAATCTCCCCTCGCTTTACATGCATGACTGCACATTTGTCCACACCAAATTCCATCCTGATGGCGCTACTGAAGGTTTCTGTTACCTTCAGTAGCTTCATCAGTTGCGAGTCGTTGGAGGCAAAGAGTTTCAGATCATCCATGTAAAGGAGGTGTGATATGACCTGACCACCTCTTCTCAACCGATAGCCTTGTCCCGAACCCTCCAGTAATGTACTGAGAGGGTTGAGGGCCAGACAAAACCACAGTGGACTCAGACTGTCGCCCTGGAATATGCCACGCTCGATCCTTATCGGTTCGCTGTTCTCCTGTATCTGCCGATATCCTGGATAGTGAAGGACTGTACTCCACTGCCCCATACACGACATCAGGAAGGTGCGCAGAGTTGCATCAACTTTGTACAACTCCAGCACCCTCATGAGCCATGTATGTGGCACCGAGTCATAGGCCTTCTTGTAATCTATCCAACATGTCGACAGATCTCTTCGAGAACGACGAACCTGTTGGCTAATAGCAATATCGATGAGGAGCAGCTCCTTAGTACCACGGGACCCATTCCTACATCCATTCTGGGAGGCTGATATGATATGATTTATATCAATATGGATGTTAATTTTAGCTCTCAGAATGGATGTAAGAACTTTATAGACCGTCGGTAAACACGTGATCGGTCTATAATTCTTAGGTTCCGCAGTACTACCTGATTTATGGAGCAGGTGGGTTATTCCTGTCGTAAGAAACTGGGGCAGCGACCCTGACTCTAAGGCAGACTGGAACTGAGCTGCCAAGCGAGCGTGCGACCTTTGGAACCATTTAATCCAGAAATTGTGCAGCCCGTCCGGCCCTGGAGATTTCCAGTTAGGCAACGGACGGACTGCACGAGCTACATCTTGGGGGCTGATGGTAATTGCCCCCATTTCTGGTATAAGGTCGCACGCACGCTCGACCTCTCGAGTCCAATCAGCCTCGGTGTGCCTGACAGGCACCGACCAGATGCTGCGCCAGAATGAACTCATAGCGTCATCATCCGGTAGATGCCTATCAGATATACCTTGGTCCGGTCGCTCCCAAGCCCTATAAACCCACCTTTCGTTGCTTTGGAAAGTGCGATTCTGAGTGTACCGTTTCACTCGCCGCTTGTACCGACGAATACGATTTGCCCATGCATAGACCTTCTGCTTCAGGAAGTCAGTACGCTCTGTGACGCGGGACAGATAATCTCGGGAACTAATATTAGTCCCCGAGAACGCCCGCCTCACGAAACGCATCACCCTAGGGCGAGTGTTGCCCTCCCTGAAGCAGATAAGCTTGCCGATGAGTGCTCTAGCCTCACCGATACGACGCTCAATTCTACACTGCCAAGCTGGTACAGCAGGTCGTGTAGCTCTGTCACAATTGGTGAACTTGACGTGAGCTACACGACATGCCGCTGCAGCTGCGCAGTATAAGATTGAGTGGGTATCGGCAAGGTTTTTGCTGTTATCAAAACAATTTGATAGCTGCGAATCTAGAGCACACACCAGTGCCTTATTTTTCTTATGCATGGGCAAACGAGGTAGACGAGGTCTAAGCCCAGGTGGTGTGGAGCGGTACTCCCGGAATGCATCCTCCAAAGCGCTCCTCAATCGTTCATTGCATTGAGTACTCACGGATATAGCCGCGACATCATCATCTTCACCAACGTGGTCGGGTCGCGGTGAAGCACTGGGTTGCAGTTGCACCGCGGCCGGTGGCAAAACAGGTGAGACACGGCTACTCCGTGATTCGAGGCGTAGTCGATCAAGTACGCCGTCATCCAGCATACGGTTACGCTGGATGACCTGCACCTGATCCGACAGTCGTTGGGCCGAAACGTTGACAGCTGGCTCAAGCACCTGAAACAGAGAGAGCATCCGACCACGGTACGCAGTCAGGTTACTTCCCCCCTCTGTAGCCCCAAAGTATGAGCGCATGATATTTTCGTTAATACTTTGCGTCCATCGCATGCGCTGCACACTTCCACCGGCAGCGGGAACCCTATCAGAGGCCGGCGGGCCTCGAGGTTCCAAGCTGGATGGTGGTCGGCCTCTTCCCCGTCGACGCGCAGGTGGTGGTGTCGTCGGCGGAGTGGTGTATTCGTCGCTCGAGCTCGACGCAACTGCAGCGGCCGGAATCACTTGACTCACGGCTGGCTAGTGTGCTAGCTGGCAAGTGGCGGATTATTTTATTTAATTTTATGATTATATTTTAGACGGCATATATTTATTTTTCTGTTTTACATAATGTTAAGATTGTTGCTTAGAATTATATAGATTCAAGTTCTTAAAACTTAACAGACAGATGTGTTGCTGGGGAGTTTGTTGGCCACTTCTTCTTCACAGCTAAAACACTAGGAAGTGGTGACGGGCGGGCGTTTTTTGGGGGACTGTCTTTATGTAGAACTTTGACGTACAAAAAGTGCTGGTTCTCAGCCTAGTTTGAATAAATGACTTTTGATTTTGATTTTTGATTTTGCTGGCGCAGGTCCCGGCGGCTGCGAGGCGGAGCTGAGCGACGGTCCCGAAGATGTTGCTTGTGCATTTTGTAAACGTATTATTATTATATACAACGTTGATGTGACAGAGGGGCATTAAATTAAACTACGTATACTATACGTGTTTAGTATTAATTCGATACGGTATAAAAATAAAAATAATAATAAATGAGGTTTTTTTTTTTTCAAACAAACTAAATAGCTTACAATTCAGAGTAAAACGCAACCACCCTTTATACCATACTTTATACCCATTATCCTTGTTTGCATTGCCATCTTATAGCGAAAATGTACTTGTGACTTGCGTGAGAACGGCAACAACGCGTCGTATCGTAGGTTATACTCAGATTTATCGTTTTAAGGTGCATGACCTGTGCGTATAGACATAATCAGCTGTTAGGAAAGATACATCGTGTTCAAACGAGGCCAAAACTTAAAAAATCGTTTGTGACTAAACTACTGCTCCGATTTAATTGATTTTTGGTACAGAGCTTGAAAATAGTACCTAGTATAGGCAGTTTAAAGGAAAGCCCCTCTGTCGTATCAACTTTGTATATTATTATATTATTATTATTTCGTTTATTAATTTTTTAAACATATTAAATACATTTTTAAATATTTCTTAAAAAAGAATATATAAAAAACATTTAAAAATATAAAAAATAGTAGCCCACCGGTATCGGGAACAGGGTCCAAGCTACCGGCGGTCAGGGCTCCAGAGAGAGGAACCGCCTGACAATGCGAGCCGTGTCCAGAAGTACTGCTTTTTTTATTTATTTTTTTTTTTTTTTTTTTTATTATTATTATTATTATTACCTTGCGGTCTTCACAGCAGTAGCACACAGCCTGCCTTAGTCCAGCTCTTGGAGACGCCGCATCTCTCCCTCGCAGCCATGAACACGTCATGCCTCCCCTTTGTTAGGCATTCGGACATGGTGACACCTGAAGCCCGTAGTTTGGATTACTAAAACCAAATCATATCCCGGACAGCAAGACTACCAACCTTGAACAGGATAGGCCTGGTTTTATTAGCCACTGCTCATCCCATCCTGTGACATCGGCTGACGTCAGCAACAGTGAACTCACTCAGCTGTAATTTATTGCATAACACCTTAGCCTAACCTAATCTAACCTAACCTTAGCAGTGTCTTCCTTTGGCTCCTCATCAACACCATGCAAAAGCAAGATCTACCTCCGTCCTCGCATCTCAAGTTTGTCAACGCTACGAGCAAGTAACTCCACTTGACGTTGAAGGCTGTTGAGCGCTTGTGTGATAAATGCCCGGAACGTTGAAAACTCCGCAGCCAGGCTAGGAGCTGTGATGGGTGATGAAGGGGCCTTCTGCAACTCTTCTTCAAAGACTGTCATCCGGGTTTGAAACAACTCCTATAGTTCATTTAGAAAGCTTGACAGTGAATCCATAGTGATGTTAGGTGAATAGTAGTTAAAGTACGATTTGTGGAGAGATAACGCTACACCAGCAGGTACCAACTATGAACTTTTAAAATATTGCATAAATAATTGTTAATAATGATTCTATTAAATTTTAATGAATTTTAAAACAGAGCTAATTTTTCTTTGTGTAACTGTTACAACTACCAACAAGCGAAAAAAAAATACATATATATATTATATATATATTAAACCATAGACTACGCTAAAGCATTTGACTCTTGACTCAATTTCTCATAGAAGCATGTGGGCGGCTTTACGAGATTGCAAAATACAACCATAAAATAATAGAACTTATACAAGAAAACAACAATAAAACGTTAGTCGAGTAAACTGGACAGAACAAGTGAGGAGATAAATATATGTAGAGGCGTATGACAGGGTGACCCATTATCTCCAACTATATTCATATACTCGAGAGTATAATGAAAAAACTAAATTGGTCTAAAAAAAGGTATTAATATCAAGGGAAACTACCTGAATAACTGCAGATTTGAGGATGATATTGTATTGTTCTCAGATATTGCATCACAGCTCAAAGAAATGATAAACGACTTGAACTCTGTCAGCCATGCTATTAGAATTCAACACAGACAAAACGAAAATTATGAGCAACAGCACTATAATACCCATCGAAATTAACAACACACCACTGGAGTACGTACAAGAATATATATATATCTAGGAAAGTAGATATCTTTCAAGAAATATAGACGTAACGATAAACTAAACCGGCGCGTGTGAATTTGACATGGAATAAATTCTAGAGCTACAAAGAAGTTCTAAAAGCTACCTTTCCTCTTACATTAAAATATAAAATTCTAGATTCGTGTCTCCTACCCTACACGCAAGCCAATCATGGATTTATAACTCATACACTAAACATAAAATTGAGACATGTCAGAGGGCCATGGAGAGAAGCGTAGTCAACCTGAAACGTAGAGACAAAAAGCGAAACACATAAATAAGGAAGTGAACAAAACTAATTGATACTCTACCACGCTGCCAAAAACAGAAATGGAAATGGGCCGGTCACATCGCTCGAATGTACAGCGCAAAATGGACTAGAATAGTTACCACTTGCTCTGGCCCCACCGGTAAAAGAAAAAGAGGAAGACCACTAGAAAGATGGTCAGATGAAAAAGAAAAAATTGCTGGCGATAACTGGATGATATTGGCACAGGAAAGAGAAATGTGGAAAAAAGTTGTTGATGGACACCGTTATATTTTCTATGAAATGAATTATTAAAAACAAAATAAATATTTTGCCATTGATCCCAGCCCGTATCTAGTTTATGTTTGGGGGGTTCTAATAAAATAAAATACTTTTTTATGTCTAATATAAGGTTAAAACATCATATCTTAATTATCATCATCATCATTTCAGCAGAAACACGTCCACTGCTGGACGTAGGCCTCCCCCTAGTGTCGCCACAATGAGCGGTCCTGTGCGTCTCGCATCCATCGGCTACCCGCGACCCGCACCAGGTCATCGATATCCACCTTGTTGGAGGCCTTCCATCGCTGCGTCTTCCAGTACGCGGTTGCCACTCCTTTCGGCCCCATCAACCATCTATTCTGTGAGCAATGTGCGGCCCACTGCCACTTGTATGGTGATTTTCAAGCTATGTCGGTAACCTGGGATCTCTTGCGGATGTCATCTTTCCTAATTCGATCATGTAAGGAAACTCCGTGGTGAATTGAATCTCATTTGGATACTTTGTTTCTAGCATGTGTATTATGTAACTGCTAGACTCGAGATTTCCCACTGAGTCGCGAAATTCACGGTCCAAAATAAACACATCTCCACTCCTATAAAACCAGGGGAATGCAATGCAACAATAAGTATGTTATGTTTTACAAAAAATAGTCCAAACGTCATGTTCTGGCAAGATATATCATTTGTTTTAGTTAACTAGTTTATTCCAAAAAATATGAATAGACAGACCTTTGGAACTCAAATAATACCAAGTACAGCTTTGGTGCCCTTATAAGAAATGTTTAGGCGGACCAGTTCTATCAGAATAATCCACTTTTTTCTTTTGGCCGCCGACTTCCACATTTGGACCAGAAATGAATGAAATGTGGATGATATCCTTTAGTTGCAAGTTTTTGGTGTGTGATATTAGCAAGTTGATTATGCCGATGAATACAGTCGTTCTGTGTCAATGTCATACAAGCTCCTGTGATATGCTGTATTGTTTCAGGTTTGCTATGACTTTTCTGCATAAATTATTTATTACTGTACTATCTTATATTATAGACATTCTGTAATTTTTTGTGTTAATAACTTGATCTTGAATGGCTAGCATAAATCCTTCTATTTCTGGGAACAGTCCACTTAATTCAAGCTATTAGTTGGAAGCTTCTTTATCTATGTGTGTTTGGTATAAATCATTAGGATGTCTGCCGTGTAGTTCTTTCTGGCTCCATTTTCAATTTATCTCTTCTATATATGTCTTGCTTTATCTATTGTTTCAATATTATCTTCGCTAAGGTCTAGCGGTGTATATTTTTTATCTATTTATACGACTGTTTTGTGTAATTTACTGATATTTTTCTTCCTAATAAAAAAATGTTTTACGTTTACGATTTGTCTTTTGAGCAAATATGATATTTCAATTAATCCTCTGCCTCCTTCTTTTCTGGACATAATTATTCTTTCGATTGCTGTTTCAGGGTGGAAAAAATTGTCCTAATTTTAGTTTCAAGTGCATGTAATTCTGTTTTGGACCATTTTATGACGCCGAAAGAGTAAGTTAGTATGGGTATAGCATACGTATTTATAGATTTAAACAAATTTTTACTGGTTAAGTACATCTTATATACTGAATGAATTCTTTTATAATATTCTTGTTGTAGTTTATCTTTAACAGCTTTGTTTTCTAATAGTCGCGCTTGGTTGTACCCTAAGTATTTATCCTTCATTTCTCATTGCTTCTATTACTTCCGAATCTGTTGAGTAATTTCCTTTCACAATCTTCCCCTTTTCTACATTAAATTTTCGGCATTTATCTAGTCCAAAATCCATTCTAATATCTTTCGAAAATGCTGTTGTTATGTCTAATAAACCACGTAAATCTATATTTCTGTTAGCGTATAATTTTAAATCATCTATCATCTTCCTGCCCTTATCCCATGTTACTTGGGGTCGGCGTAACACGTTTTTTTCTTCCATTCTGTCCTTTCAGCCGTCACGCTATCACTAACTCCCTTTTCTTTCATATCACTCCTCACACAATCCATCCATCTTTTATTTGGCCTGCCTCTCCCTCCTCTCCTCTATATCCATCCACATGTATATTAATAACTCTTTTGGTTACATGTGTTTCATCCCTCCTCTTCACATGACCATACCAAGATAAGCGGTTCCCTTTCAACTTTTCTGTGACTGGCGCGACTTTTAAACTACCTCTAATGTTCTCATTTCTCACTTTATCCATTCTCGTTACTCCACACATCCATCTCAACATTCTCATTTCCACCACATGCAATCTTTTTTCATCCGTCTTTTTCACAGCCCAACATTCTGATCCCTACATTACGACTGGTCTAATCACGGACTTATAGATTTTCCCTTTTAACTTAAGGGGCATCCGTCGCTCGCAAGTTGTTCCAGTGACCTGTCGCCATTTCATCTATCCTGAGTTGATCCTGTGCGTTACGTCTCGGTCTATATCGCCATCCTCCTGAACAAGCGACCCGAGGTACCGAAAGTCGGAGCAGATCGGTATAGGCGTTCTGTTGAGAGCTACAGGCATAGGACTGGAGAGACCGCCGAAATCGCACAACAGATATTCTGTTTTGGTTCTGCTCAATTTCAGGCCAACACTCTCCAGTCTTTGCCACCATGTCTCCAATTTGCTCTTGAACTCTGAGCCGCTTTCGGCAACCAGCACAATGTCATCAGCAAACAGCATACACCAGGGAGCCTCTTCCTGGATGTCCGACGTCAGAGCGTCCATTATCATCAGGAAGAAGTAAGGGCTGAGGGCCGACCCCTGGTGCAAACCGACTGCTACACTGAAGCTGTCAGTGGTGCCCACTGCAGACCGGACTTGGGTACTACATCGACTGTACATCGCTCGTATCAACTGCACATACTTCCCAGGCACGCCTTTCTCCTTAAGGGCCCACCACAAAACCTCTCGAGGCACCCGATCACATGCTTTTTCAAGGTCAACGAACACCATGTGCAAGTTTTTATGCACAGCTCTGTATTTTTCACACACCTTGCGGATAGCGAAAATGGCATCCGTTGTACCTCGACCAGACATAAAACCGAACTGGTTTTGTGAGATTTCACTCTCTTCTCTCAGCCGCTTTTCAATAACTTTTTCCCATGCTTTCATACTATGTGACATTAGCTTTATTCCTCTATAGTTGTTGCACTCCAGCACATCACCTTTGTTCTTGAAGATGGGCACCAACGAACTGTTGTATCATTTATCAGGTATGGCTTCTTCCATCAACAACTTATTGAAGAACAAAGCTAACCACGTCCATCCATCTACCCGTAATGACTTCCACACTTCAATTGGTATTCCGTCTGGACCAATTGCCTTACCATTCTTCATTCCATTTACTGCTATTCTCACTTTATCCACACTGACCATTCTCACTAACCCCTTATTCACTGGTTTATTCTCTAAAACACCACTCCAGATATTTTCCTCAAACATCAGTTTTTCAAAATAGCCCTTCCTTCTATCCTTAATCATTTCATCCTCTGATAGAAGCATTCCAGCTTCATCCCTTACACATCTTATCCGACTAACGTCCTTCGCTCTCCTCTCTCTGGCTCTAGCAAGCCGGTACAGATCTTTTTGGCCAGCTGGATTGTCCTGTAATTCCAATAATTTTAAATCATCCTTAAAAATTTATTGTTGTTGATGTCAAAACCTAGTCTAGATTCAGTTAGTGCGCGAGAGAGTGGATTTAAGGCCAGACAAAACCATAGGGGACTTAGCGAGTCCCCGTAAAATACACCCTTTTTAATTGCTATTCCATCTATGGTTAAGTTTGTGGTTGGTGTTTGAAGTTTAAGTGTAGTTTTCCAGGATCCCATGGTATTTTTAAGAAAATTATTATTATTATCATCTGCTGACCGTACTTCTAAGCTAAACTGGCTTTTAATTAAGTTTATCAAGAGAAATGTAAATCGGGGTCCTCTGGGACGTGGGCCTCGGGGATCAGGGTACTCAGGGAATAACCCAATTTTATCACGATTTAAGGGTTGATCTCATAGTAAAAGTGGTTCATATTGATGAATATTGCCAGTTTTTTTCATTGATTGTAGTATTGTTGTCTCCACCTCGTTTAAAAATTGTTTGTGGTTGCGCTCCTCCGAAACGGCTCGACCAATTTTAATGGTTTTTTTTTTTATATTTGGTAGGTATGAGAATAGGTCGTAAAGTATTTTTATCCTCCTACTTCCACCCCTTGTTTTAAAATCGCAGAACAACGTTTGCCGGGTCAGCTAGTTTAATCATAAAATTAAATGATCTGCCACTTGTTAGCTAGTACACTTCATTATGCCCATACATTAATGACAAAGTCAAGAATAAACATTAAACCAAATTAATTAAGCCTCCAGGCATAACTGGTGTGCCCACTTACACGTGCAACAGTAAAATCTAATGATAGGGCTGTGATTCGAAGCCACAAATGATAATATAGGACCATCATCATTCTCCTGCCCTTATCCCAATTTATTTGGGGATAATTTATTAGGTTATAATAAAAATAAATAACATTTTACCCATATCCTTTTTCACATAGTCCAACTATCGTTTTTTTGGCCTTCCTCTACTCTTATAGCCATCCACATCCATACACAAGACTTTCCTCACGACATTTTCTTCATTCCTCCGCATCACATGCCCATACCACGACAACCGATCGCTACCACGACAACTAGTCGCTGTTCAGATTATATGTCAATATTGTCAATATTGTCGCTTTCAGACAAGATTAAAATATAATAATACTAGCTTCTGCCAGCGGCTTCGCCCGCGTGGAATTAGTACTTCGCCCACTATAAGTATGTGTTAATCCAGTGTATATGTGTGCCTATGTGCTAATCCAGTTCCGCTCAGCCGTTCTAGCGTGATTGAGTAGCAAACATCCTCTTAGACAAATGTTTATTATAAAATCCCTGAAAACTGAAAACAACTGTACCGCACTGCACGAATCAACTCAACATACTTCCCAGGCAAACCTTTCTCTTTCAAGGCCCACCACAACACATCCCGAGGTACCCTATCATACGCTTTCTCAAGATCAATGAACACCACGTGCGAATTCTTGTGCACACGTCTGTACTTCTCGCACAATTGACGGAGAGCAAAGGTGGCGTCTGGCATAAACCCAAACTAGTTCGGGGTAATCTCACTCTCCTCTCGTAATTTTTCTCTATCACTTTCTCCCATACTTTCATAGTATGTGACATGAGCTTTATCCCTCGATAGTTGTTGCAGTCCTGTACATCCCCTTAAGATGGGCACTAGCGAACTATTGGACCATTCTTGTGGGATCACTTCTTCACACAATAACTTATTGAAGAATAAAGTCAGCCACATTCATCCATCCTCTTTTAAACACTTCCATACTTCTACTGGTATGTCATCAGGGCCCTGGCCTTTCCATTTTTCATACGGTGAACTGCATTTCTTACTTCATCCATGCTAATTTCTCTCACCAAACACATATTTACTTGTAACTCTTTGAGCACTCCATTCCATTCATTGTCTTCGTTCGTCAACTTTTCAAAATAAACCTTCCATCGCTCTTTTATTTTTCAGCAGTTTCAGTTTCATCTTTCATACATTTTATATGGATTATATCCCTCGTTCTCCTTTCTCTTACTTTTGTAATTCGGTAGAGCTCCTTCTGGCCTCTAGGGCTGTCCAGTAAATCATATAACTTTTCCTGCGCCTTAGCTCGGAAACTGCAACCGCCTTTTTTGCCTTTCCCTTCTTTCTATCATAACTTTTCCTTGCGATTCTCCAAACACATCTTTTGCTACTCGCCTTATACAATCCGCCATCTCTTTCCAACATTCATTCACAGATTTTCCTTCCATATCCTTCATTTCTATCATTTTATCTACCACTTGTCTCGTAAACATACTTGCACTTTCTTCATTTTCTATCATACGCCATCTGATTTTAAGTGGGGGCCGTTCTTTGTTCTTACTGGACGAGACACTGACTGGTACGTCCAGCATTATGAGCCTGTGTTGAGATACTAAGTCTTCGCCTGGCAACACTTTACAGTTTTTGATTGTTTGAGACTGCTTCGTCTCACCAGGAAAAAGTCCATTTGGGTCGCGTGCTGGCCGCTTTTGTAAGTGATCAGGTTTTGTCTTTCTTTTTGAACTAGGTGTTTGTTATTGCTAGGTCGAAAGCCGAAGCAGCTTGCAGCAATGTCTTGCCATCAGTATTACGGTCTCGCGCCCCCAGCCACCATGCACTCTCTCATAACCATACTTCTGACTTCCTACATGCCCATTAAAATCCCCCACAAACACCTCTTCACTCTCCTGCGTATTCATCATCACACAATCAAAGTCCTTCCAAAACTTATCTTTTACACTATCCTCACATCCTGACTGGGGTGCATACGCACTAATAACATTTACTATTATACTCTCCACAACCACTTTAACAGCTATCACTCTATCACTTACTCTTTTAACATCCACTACACATTCTTTAACTAACTATCCAAAACTATGCCCACACCATTTTGTTTGCCATCACTTCTAGCAGTAATAAAACTTATATCCTTGCCCTAATTCTCTTGCTTTTGCACCCTTCCATTTCGTTACTTGCAGATACGCTATACTTATACGTCGCCTTTTTATTATTATAAACATCTGCTAACTGTCTTCCTTTGCTAGTCATAGTACCTAAATTCCAGCTCACACACCTCAATCTTAATTCTCTAACTCTCCGAGCTAGCGTCTTACGTCGCACCCGCCCGTCCTGGTGCGACAACCCTTGTCCATTTCCCACAGGAGCCGGGTGCGGCCCCTGCGAGTCTCCTGTGGGGTACGCCCTAGCCCTATCCCACATCAGATTTTTCCCTATCATGTTGCAAAAAGATTTGGCAAAAGTTTTACAGCCGGCCGCCTGCCTGACGCTAACCCTCCTTAGGAATGCTGCTGTTGGTGGCTTACCCGCCACCGCGCGGGTGGCCCAGGTGCTTTAGTAGTATGGCTCAAGCTTTATTAGTCGCCTCTTACGACACCCACGGGAAGTGATGGGATGGTGTTATTCTTTTACGTCCGACACCATACGGAACATAATAAAATAGACCCATTATTGTAAAATTTATACAAGTGTTAAGGTTTGATTGTACACTCAAATCACCTTTACTCTCACGACATACTCCAGTTGCAACCGACGCAAATGCGCTATCAATATCAAATTATTACCACGGATTTGCGGTTGACTGTATCTATATGAAAATGTATGCATGACGTCTGAATCTGTAAATAATAAAGTTAAATTACCAACGGAATTATAACTGGAAGTGATAACCATAGCCCCGGGTGTTTCCACTGCGAGGATCACCCAGAGGACACGGTAGAGCATACGGTGGAGGTTTGCCCCGCTTGGGCAGAGCACCGCCGTGTCCCCGTGGATGCGATAGGCGGCAGCGACCTCTCGCGCCGTGCCCTGGTTCAGGCCATGGTACGGAGCGAGGGATTGTCATCAAAAGGACGGGGCCTGCCACGGCCGATGCCTGCCCGGGGGTGGAGGATAAATTCGAAAGAGTTACCTCGCCCCTGGGCACTCAAGGCAGGGAGGAACAGGGGTGGTTTTTAGTCAGTAAGAGTCTGACACGCCCTTCCGCTCCACCCTAGAGCGGAAGAAGTCATAGGATGATTTCCCACCCCCAAAAAAAAAAAAAAAAGTGATAACCATAAGTACCTAGGTAAAAACAGGGATAACACGAACAATTTTTGTTTAAGACGTCAATATTATGTGCGGATTTATGGAAGAAACTTGTTTACACATACGAGTAGGTACAATTAAAATAAACGCCTTGGTCTTGGATTTTATATCGTGGGTCGTGAACTCGTGATCGACATACACGTATTCCACAAATATAGTATGCAGTAAGGAATGTACTATGTAGATACCGTATTTGTTACTACACATGACATACGTTATCTACCTAATACATTCCTTTAATTTACGGATAATCGCTAGTGTCGGGTGGGTCTGGACCATTCTGCAACTTCTAGAAGTTTTAAGGAAATACGTTGTTTTTAGAGTTAAACTGCCTTCAAACATTTGTGGGCTTGTGTAGCCCATCTGCAGTATCACTTACCGACCAGTTTTTAGCCTTCAACGAAGTTTCTAGAATGTTTCACAATAATTAAATTGATCTAATCTATTCTTAATCTGCAATTGAGCTGTAATCGTTGCTGATAATTTCATCAAACGTCTGAAAAAATAAGCGACGGCGACTGCAACTGTGGATAATAAGTAATAAAAATAAATAAATTTGTTCTGCTGCAGACACGCAACGTATTTCTGATTAAAAGTGAATATTTCTTTGTGATTTTGTCTCAAGGATTTCAAGTAATAACACAATCACGCAGCGCAGAAACACCTAAATTGACTCACTGAGTTTATACATACAATAGGTACCTAAACAATGTAGCAAGCAAACCTAATTGTATAACAAAGTTTGAAGTGTGTGATGTAAGATCCCTTCGATACACATAATAAATAGATTAGGTAAGCAGAGGCAAGTACAACTACTGTTCCGGGCCAAGTGAACTAATTGAGCAAAATAGACGGCAGATGTCTTCGGCGAATAATTAAATATTAACTTTAGGGTCTATACACAAAATATCGGCTGTTAAGGGGGCACTTCTATCTAATTGATTCGGCCGTGACCAGCGGCGAAACTTTATATTTCACTTGTATCAGTTAAATAATACGAGTAAGTTTGTTTCCCATTTGCATGTTAATCTTGAATTGTAAACAGATTGTAGTTGGAGCTGCAACATCTTGTTGCACACGTACATGCGATAATTGTATTACGCCACAGTTGTACGGCCAGCAGTGTACAAATTGTATCAATACAATGCTCGAATGTTAAGCCATTATGTGAGCGGTTCTAAACAATTGAATTATACAAAATACTACTTTCTCTAGGCCTCTTTTATTACACACTAGCTTCTGCCAGCGGCTTCACGTGGAATGAGTACTTCGCCCCATTACAAATTATAGCCTATATGTTATTCTGATGTATAATCTATATTATTGTAAAGTTTCATCCAAAGCCGTTCAGTAGTTTTTGCGTGAAAGAGTAACAAACATCCTCACAAACTTTCACATTTATATTATTAGTAGGATTTAATGCGTTGCACAATGAAAACGAAAATGTATGTAACCGAAAATAATATAAAATACCTTCCCGTGAAGTTATTTTTGTGTGGCTAGCAGTAAAGCCTTGTTCACATTAGTTCTTATTATAAAAGGAGGATACACAGGGAACACAAAGTGTTTTCCTACTATTCCACATGTAATATTCTCTCTTTACTGTGCGCTATCTCCAGAGCTAGACCCAGAATACGTTGTACAATTAATGGAACAGTTAACTTCTGCTTAGTGTATGTTACAGGTACTGTAAATTTAATTACGATCTATAAAAATAATACTTAGTACTTTTCATAGTCTAAGACTAAGTACCTTTATAATAGAGAATAATATGTTCATGTAAGTGTATGTACTTTCATTAAGATAACGTGTGGGTGCTGTTATACTGTAATGGTAACTGTAACATACCACACTGTAATTTTTCTCTCTAGTCAGCCCGGGTAGTACGGAGAGTCAGTAAGATTTCTGGTGAGGTAACTGTCTAAATATACAGTGGTGAATTTAAATCTAGTCTTTGCTTAAATTCGGGGTTATCTTCATAATTTAGTTAGATAACCAGTAAAAAGACGAAAACCACAAAACAAAAAAAATAACTCTGAAAATAATACAAAACGTATTATTAAATTTAAATGAATAAAACATGTACTCATAAGGAAATTACAAAAAATATTGTTGAGGTGTCTACGCATTTATCTGATCTAAACAATATGGGACAAGCCCGCCACACTATTCCCAACCACTGCAATGGCTGTAAGCCAGAATCAACAGTGGCGACCACCACTAAGCGACCAACACGATCGATGTGGATCTCTCACGGGCAACTCCTTCGGTTGCCCGCATATTTCAGAATGGAGGATAACGGAGGCGATGGTCACACTTTCTGACCATCGCACATTGATTTTAATGTGACACTGCACCCTTCCGATAGCCCGAGCTGTCCAGTTCCTGGAGAGAGCTTCTTGGGGGTTGGACAGGGATCCACGGAGATCTTATAAGTTCTTCTAAGGACAGCCTCTCGTTGCTCTGTTCACCTTCGCAATGGTCTGATGAACTGAAGGTGACTGAAAACGAACTAGACTGACCTCAGACGTATGCGGGCTTGAAACACCGCGCCAGGATCTGATGATATCCCTGACCGAGCATGTGTTCTGGCTCTGGCTTCTCTGTTGTTCAACAGCTGCCTCCATATGGGTGTACTGTTCCGACTAGAAGGAGGCTGGATTGGTTTTGTTAAGAAGGAAGGCATATACTCGGAGTCTCCTTCTGCATGCCGTCCCTTATGCCTGATCAACGTGGTTTATCAAAGAAAAAATTTCCGAAAGTCTCGTTGGACACCGGTTGCGACTTGGTCACGACCGAGTTGATTGCCAGTATGGCTGCCGGCAATCCAACACGACTGGGGAGATATTAGGAACAGGACCAACGACTTTACGTGCTTGCCGAGGCATGGTGTTCATCACCAACTTGCAAACTCCCTTTTTTTCCGGGCTGTTGAAGAACAGCCCGGAAAAAAAAATCCAAATAATGGGTAGAATATGTGAATTACTCTTTAGTAATTCACATATTCTACCCATTATTTGGATTATTTTTTTCCAACCCAATACCTGGGCAACCACTGGTTCTGGAGATATTGAAGGTCGCATTTTTTGGAACGAAGTTCCTTATCGCGCGTTGCGAATGCTAGACGGAAAAAATTAAGACCAAAAGTTGTAACGACACTTTTTGCTATAGTTGTTGTTATTGGAACGAATTTCCTTATCGCGCGTTGCGGAAGGAGGGGGGGGTTATATGTATATATATATATATATATATATATATATATATATATAAATATATAAATTTTAATGAGGTCTCGGAAAGACTTTTTAGAATCAACATGCATTCGGCTTTTACGCTCATTCGTTACTGTTGTTTTGGACCAAAATTTACATATAGCCTACGCTCCTCCCACCTTTGGAAACACCCTCAACTTTTGGAAAAATACGATCAAATCATTAGGAACACACTATCTTTGATCCTCAATGTGGCCTTGGACGACCGAGCATGGCAGCAAGCCACACTTCCCATCCGTCTGGGTGGCCTCGGCGTCCGCAAAATTTCAAGTATAAGTTTACCGGCTTTTCTTTCCTTGGTCCACAGTACTGGTACATTAACCAGGAACATTTTATCTTCCTCACTGGTTAATGTTTTTTTTTTTTTGGGGGGTGGGAAATCATCTTATGACTTCTTCCGCTCTAGGGTGGAGCGGAAGGGCGTGTCAGACTCTTACTGACTAAAACCCACCCCTGTTCCTCCCTGCCCTACGTGCCCAGGGGCGAGGTAACTCTTTCGAATTTATCCTCCACCCCCGGGTAGGCATTGGCAGTGGCAGGCCCCGTCCTTTTGCTGACAACTCTTTGAGGCGCGCGTGGAACACTACGCGCCGTCGACTCTCGGGCCTGGTGCTGATCGGACGGCGAGTTACCCACTACTCGTCGTCCGCAGGCCCGGGTCTACGGTGGCCGGAGATCGTCTCGCAGCCCCTGGCGTCTCCTGCGGCGGCTGCGGCTGAGGGCGCTAGGGCGACTCTGCCGCTGTTGAATCTCCCTAACGTGTGCCGCCTCCCTCTTTGCGAGCATTACTGCTACGCAGAAGGAGGAGACGGCCCCCCATTCCCTCTCGCTCCGTACCATGGCCTGAACCAGGGCACGGCGCGAGAGGTCGCTGCCGCCTATCGCATCCACGAGGACATGGCGGTGCTCTGCCCAAGCGGGGCAAACCTCCATCGTATGCTCCACCGTGTCCTCTGGGCGATCCTCGCAGTGGAAACACCTAGGGGTCACCTCCACCTTGATCCGACACAGGTACCTCCCGAAACAGCCATGTCCGGTGAGGACCTGCGTCAGGCGGAAGGTGAGGGCACCGTGGCTGGAGAGGCCCAGCCACTCCTCAAAGAGGGGCACTACCGCCGCGATGGTGGCGTGCCCAGCGCTGGGTTGCGACAGTCGCTCTCTCCATGTTCACTGGTTAATGTTGAGGTACCGTTTTTGACCGATGAGTTGAACGCTTGGAAAATGACTTGTCCCAATACGGATTTGCCCGACAACCTGTCTTCCCAGAGACGGTGGGATGTGCCGTCTGCAGTGTTATACGAAATAACCTGATAACCACGACATCGAGTACTGCTGAGCGTCCGCGTCTGCTGGCTGTGGGGGAATGGGAGTCGGGCTTGTGGATTCAGGCACTCCCGTCATCCTGGATGACTCATCCACCTTAGGCACTATGATGGATGACGCTTCGTTTCGGCTCTGTTTACGTTTAGGCGCACCTTGTGTTGCTCCACATCGGTGCCACTGCGGTGAAGCTGTCGACAGCCTCGGGCACCATGGTTTGTCCTGCAGCAGGAGTGCAGGCCGCATTGCACGGCACGCCAGCATCAACGATATTATCTGTCGAGCTCTTGACACCGCCGGCGTACCTGTCGTATTAGAACCAAGTGGCTTGGTACGTGACGATGGGAAGAGACCAGATGGCATGACGTTGGTGCCGTGGAAGGTGGGTAGGCCTTTGGTGTGGGACGCAACCTGTGTCGACACCCTTGCGCCATCTCAAGTTTCAAGAACGGCGGGCTGTGCCGGTGCAGCCGCTGCAGCTGCCGAGGCCCTCAAGCGGCGCAAATACTGTAACCTTATTGGGAAATACAGTTTTGAGCCGTTTGGGGTCGAAACGCTCGGGTCATGGGGTCCGAGTGCGCGTCTCCTTTTCAAGGATATTTCTCGCCGACTGATCGACACTTTACGTGACCAGAGGGCTGGCTCATTCTTTGCTCAAAGAATAAGCATTGCCATCCAGCGTGCCAATGCTGCCAGTCTTCTGGGCACGTTTCCATATGACAGCGATGTGGAGGAGTACTTCGACGCCTGAACGTATTTTGTATTTCTATATATGTACGTAGTTAGGTAAGGTTTTATTTTGGTTTTAGTGTAGATATAGTTAGTTACCTAAGTACGTTATAAATATGTAAATATATGAACTGGAACTTCGTTCCATCCGGGCATCCGGGTGTCCCTTGACATCTCAAGTTTTTTTTTTACTTTTTTACGAAAATAAATTCTAAGTGTTGTAGGTAACTAATCTTTTTGCCAAACAAACATTACCTAATTTTCGATTTTTTTTTTCGAAATTTCGATAATACGAATTTGCAGTTACGAAAACGCAATGAATATAAAACGTATCTGACAAGTACCTACGTGGCTAAGAGCGAAGGGGCGGGGTGTAACTCCACTTGCCTTTTTTTGTGTTCGCGTTACGTGGAATAAAAAATAGTTTTATTTTTCATACCTAAAAATTAAATTTGTTTTTGAGCAATAATTTTTGCTCAAAACTACTTTGTTAGACGTACAGTATGCGTAGTAAACGGCTCTGTGGTGTGTCTTTTTACACCCTGTATAGCTCATAACAAGGCCTATCACTCATAAAAAAACCACGTTGCTCTATTGCGGTTTTTGGGAAGAATACGCCATTTCTTTTTAAGGTCAAATAATTAAGTAAAATAATGTTAACGACATAGAGTTGTCGCAAAAGGTCAAACAAGTATTTTTTTTATGAGTGTGAGTATACAAAGAAAAAAAGATGTCACTGACATATTTATCATATCAAAGCAAGCCCGAATCTATGTCATCCCGAATCAAGGAACCAAGAATTTTCTATTCAACGCGAACGAAGTCGCGGGCGGATACAAATAGGCGAATAATATAAAAAAGTGATTTGTATGAATACGCTATAGTTTATTATTATTATCCATACAAATCTCTTTCATTGCTTAGTGTTAAAGTACAATCATCGTCATCATTGGATGAATTTGGATGAATCTTCTACATCATCATTGGATGAATCTTCTACATCATCATTGGATGGATCTTCATCGCCCAGCTCTGCCAACTGCAAGTTTTCTTCATAAATTGGTTTTAAAAGTTCACGTACAGCTTCTGGTAGACAAAGCCGCTTGGAATACTTTCGACGATGATTGAGGTCATCATCTTCCTGCCCTTATCCCATGTTACTTTTGGTCGGCGCAACACGTTTTTTTCTTCCATTCTGTCCTGTCAGCCGTCACGCTATCACTAACTCCCTTTTCTTTCATATCACTCCTCACACAATCCATCCATCCTTTCTTTGTTCTCCCTCTCCGTCTCCATCCATTCACATTTATATTCATAACTCTTTTAGTTACATGTGTTTCATCCCTCCTCTTTACATGACCATACCAAGATAAGCGGTTCCCTTTCAATTTTTTTGTGACTGGCGCCACTTCTAAACTACCTCTAATGTACTCATTTCTCACTTTATCCATTCTCGTTAATCCACACCATCTCAACATTCTCATCTCCGCCACATGCAGTCTTTTTTCATCCGTCTTTTTTACAGCCCAACATTCTGACCCATACAGTACGACAGGTCTAATCACGGACTTATAGATTTTCCCCTTTAACTTAAGGGGCATCCGTCGGTCGCAAGTTGTTCCAGTGACCTGTCGCCGTTTCATCCATCCTGAGTTGATCATGTGCGTTACGTCTCGGTCTATATCACCATCCCCCTGAACAAGCGTACCTTTCAGGCCAACACTCTCCAGTCTTTGCCACCACGTCTCCAATCTGCTCTTGAACTCTGAGCCGCTTTCGGCAACCAGCACAATGTCATCAGCAAACAGCATACACCAGGGAGCCTCTTCCTGAATGTCCGACGTCAGAGCGTCCATTATCATCAGGAAGAGGTAAGGGCTGAGAGGCGACCCCTGGTACAAACCGACCGCTACACTGAAACTGTCAGTAGTGCCCACTGCAGACCGGACTTGGGTACTGCATCGACTGTACATCGCTCTGATCAACTGCACATACTTCCCAGGCACACCTTTCTCCTTAAGGGCCCACCACAAAACCTCTCGAGGCACCTAATCATATGCCTTTACGAGGTCAATGAACACCATGTGCAAGTTTTTATGCACAGCTCTGTATTTTTCGCACAGCTGGCGAATAGCGAAAATGGCATCCGTTGTACCCCGACCAGGCATAAAACCGAACTAGTTTTGTGAGATTTCACTCTCTTCTCTCAGCCGCTTTTCAATAACTTTTTCCCATGCTTTCATACTATGTGACATTAGCTTTATTCCTCTATAGTTGTTGCACTCCAGCACATCACCTTTGTTCTTGAAGATGGGCACCAACGAACTGTTGCACCATTCGTCAGGTATGGCTTCTTCCATCAACAAATTATTGAAGAACAAAGTTAACCACGTCCATCCATCTACCCGTAATGACTTCCACACTACAATTGGTATTCCGTCTGGACCAATTGCCTTACCATTCTTCATTCCATTTACTGCTATTCTCACTTCATCCACACTGACCATTCTCACTAACCCCTCATTCATTGGTTTATTCTCTACAACACCACTCCAGATATTTTCCTCATTCGTCAATCTTTCAAAATAGCCCTTCTATCTTTCCTTAATCATTTCATCCTCTGATAGAAGCATTCCAGCTTCATCCCTTACACATCTTATCCGACTAATATCCTTCGCCTTTCTCTCTCTGGTTCTAGCAAGCCGGTACAGAATTTTTTAGCCAGCTGGACTGTCCAGTGTATCGTACAGTTTGTCCTAAGCTTTTGCTCTCGCTATGCCACAGCTTTCTTAGCTTGTTTCTTTAACGCATCATACTCGCTCTTTTTTTCAGCTTTCAAACTAATACTTTCCAGTTCTACACTCTGCCATTCCTTGAATTTCTTCCTTTTTTCCTCTCGACAATCCTCTTTGACGATGATTGAGGTGTGCCATAGAACGGAATGGATCCTCCTGTTCATTTTGCGGCAATGGTGTTTCCCTAGCGCCAGAATTTGTTACGTGACTCGGCCGGTTGCTCTGATTGCATTCTGACAGGAAGTGAGCAGTATTTAATAATCTCTTCACGGTGTACTAGAATTTTGTGTACAGTCACAGTCATTGGGTGCCAATTATATGACTGGACGTACCTTTCTGCTAGTGTGCGGCAAAAAATAACAAACTTTTTTGCATCTATGGGTAACTCGCAAGATATGGTGACAAGGATAACATGCAATCCTTCGACTAACCATGCTTCCAGTCCTAAAATCTCAGTAAATATGCCAGAGGATTTGTCTGATTGTGCTGTCCAGGCCGAATTTACATCATTCGTGCTTCCGGCATTAGGTTTCACCACGTCCACTAACAACCCTATCTTCGTTCTTATTTCAGCTTGAATGCGTTTTTTTCGTTGTTCAACTACTAGGCTTTCGTTACTGCCCTTATTGTTTCGCCATTTTTGTACTAAAGGATCGTTTTTATAACTTAAATGCAACAAAAACTCAAAAAAAACGTATCCGTGCATGAAGAGGATTAATACCGTGTCGTATGCTTTCTTTTATGGTTGGTTTAGTATAAGATATTCCCAAATCATTGAACTGGCTGGCCGTAAGTTCATAAAATGGGCGTCTTAACTGCGAATACGTTCCAGTAATAATGTTAAGAACTTTTCCATCTATCACGCTCAAGGTTAAGTCACAAACGATAGATGTTATGTTGTGACCTTTTAAAGTTTGTGTAGTTATAGATGACAAACTTTTGATCTGTTCTTCTACACAGTTTTTTTCGGAGTGAATGAGGTCACTGGTTTCTTTTTATACTGTATTTGCAGTGGTCGATCAAATCTGTACGACTGGGGTGTAGGATTGAGCCAGGCAATAAAATGATTATCGGCTACGATACGTAAAGGTACAAAAAAGTGGCGAAAAGGATATTTTCATTGATGGAAATATCTTCTTCCAATTGTGAGAAGCACTGTTTATATAATGCTTGGCCTGTACTGCCATCAAAACCCCAGAATCCCTCAAATACGCATGCGACTTCTTCCGTGCCTTTTCTATTGCAATATTCGATTAAACTGTCTTTACAACTTAGGACAATACGTTGGAAAGTGTGTGCCACTAGCCCTAGTAAAGAAACTGATGCTTCTAATTCAGAAACTTGTATGTCCTCTGTTGGATAGTGTGACGACCTTATGTTGGCAACCTTATGGTGAAGACTGGCACGTTAGAAGTTTGGAACTTTCTAGAAACTCTTGGAACGCCAATTGTGAATTTATAATAAAAGAAGATTTTAGTTTTTACGTAGACTTGACCTAGCCCGCACGAAGAGGGCACATGTATTAATTTCATTATTCAATATAACATATTAATATTCCAGTTCTCTTTCTTTTATAACACATCACACATAAGCAGTCACTCTTATACACCACCCTCTCGCACCGCGAGCGAGTAAACAAACCCCCAGGAACCTAAAAGGAATCTCCAGGGACCTAGCACTAGGAGAAGCTGCTCCAGGTCCCTATAATAGCATGCTTTTCTTGCATTTAGAATTTCATGATAAGATGACTAACCAGGGTATCCTCGACTACACAAATCCTGCCGCATGAGTTTATACGTCTCCACGCTCAGTTTCCTATCGATACTGACACCTAAAGCTTCCTCTGGTGTGTAAGGTTTAATGACCGCAGATTTTTTTTTAAAACCATAGTAGCTCGTTTTGGTGACTTCAAACAAATTGTTATTATGTTTTCTAAATCTTTAGATGCCTTTGGCGTTATCTTGCTTCTATCATCTGAGGAGACCGTAGAAGCAAAAAGCTTTTATCACTTTGTTCTGTGGTTCACTCTCTAGTGTCTTCATGATTCGTTTTCTGCTTTGAATATCTTGTTTATAACTCCTATTAGAATCACTGGTTGGAAGTGGAAAGCGTTCAAGAGAGTGGTACCTAGTGAAATAGTGCATACAACTCTCTTGAACTCATCTGGTATGTCGTCGATGAACTCTTTGTTCCTTCGACATTTCTTATAATATATCATGGCTTTACCGAGAAATGGTTTAATAAAGTCGCCTATGAGTCTATCTTTTTCGCTAGACGAGAGGTCTTTGAGGTGTTGACCCATTTCTCTGAAAACTACGATGGTCAATTCCAAGGATGTTAGGTCATCAGGTGACCCTTTCTTCTTACATTTTTTGCTTTCTGCATAAAAGCGTTCAAAAATCTGTAATCGCGTACAACCTTCTTGCTCATTTGAGGATACTGCCGGAGTTTGAGAAGTATCGGCTGTGGCGCAGTCCACAGCCTCATTTGCCACTCGTGTACCAACTTGACCGTTGGCGCCCTCATGCTCCACTTGCATTAAGTTCTCCGGTCGGGGCCCGGATGGACATCCCTCAGCAGGTTGTGGGTAAGGCGAAGTGGCGCCATGGGTCTGTTATGGCTCCATGGTGCCTCACCCCCGTTTCTCCAAGTCACATGTATAAGCGCGGGGTTTTAGCAAAAGCCTAACGAGCCTAACCTCTTCCCGCGCTACGTCGAACCGTCCCTACATCGAAAAAAAATTGTGGCCAAACGCGTGCCTATCAATACTAAAAAAAAAACTAAAAGAAAAGGTCTTCGAAGCATGTCACTAGATTTTATGCCTAAATGAGATAAGCTATTGTAATATAGCAAAAAAAAAACAGTGCCAAACAAAATAGGTATAATGAATTAAGGTCAAATACAGTGACAACCCTAACATTATTTCTTTTAAATTTAATTCCTTCTAAAAACCGCGATAGTGCGACGTGATTTTTTATCAATGATAGGCTTTATTACGAGAAATATTTCTGTGCTAGTGACAAATCGCACTTTTGAATTTTTAGGGAGAAAAAAATAAAAACGAATATCTGAAATAAAAATATTTCTGGGTAACCTGGGAGTTGATTTTCTAAAAAATAAAAACTGAAATTTAGGCGCCCAAAGATGCTTTATCAGACTATATTTATTTAAAATAAATATCTTGGACAGTTACGTTTTCAGAATTAATTTTAATTTTTTTCTTGAAAAGATCACCTAAACTTAATCATTTAAAAAAAAGTATTTGAAATTGACACATGGGTGTTTACTCATACATTTTCAATGCATCCCTTGATCAATAAATACCATAAATAGCAGAGGGACTTTTTTTGGTCAAATGAAACACTGTGGGATGCCGCGCTACTGCAGTGCATCCGACATGTTCGCAGAGGTGGAAGTTGGTGGATTTCACGCCATCATGCGCAAGCTACGAGTATGCACCTCCATCATGCGCAGGGTACGCGTCACCCCAACAGCATCTTGAGAACTATATCGGACAGATGGGACAACCCCATTATGGGACATTAGATACGCCTGCATGCCACTGTGGCTTAAAATAAAATAGTCTTTTATTTATATATAAGTACTAATACTAGTTTATAAGTTGTGTGTATACTAACCAACTATGGACTTTATCTGCCTTATAAGATTTTATTTATTCATTTTTATTTAATAACTGTATGAGGGCTGGAACTGCGACACGCGCCATACCTGACTAAAAAGAGGGGAGTATATCTACTACAGGCTCACCCAGGTGCTGATCGGCCACGGTTGCTTCGTTGAGTACCTGAATATTATAGGGCAAGAGGCCATGGCAAATTGCCTCTATTGTGACAGCGACTTCGATTCGGTACAACACACGCTCGAGGAGTGGCCCTGTCTGGGCATCTGAGCGGCGGGTCCTGGTCGTCAGGGTTGGGTGAGACCTATCTCTGCCCTGTCCGCAATAGTGAGAGCTATGCTAGAGAAACAGAAAACTAGAATGAAATAGCCTCCTTCTCTCACAGAAGGAGGCTATTTCATTCTAGTTCTGTGTTGGTCAAAAAAAAGGCCTCCGAACGGGAACGTGAGAGTGCCGATCCCGCTCGGAGAAGAAGACGTCGGGGAAGCAGACACCTTATACGCTTTCGGCGTGTAAGGTGTCTGCCTCCCCGACGTCCCAACTTGCATTGGAACGGGACCCCATCCTTCCATGTTGATGGTTATTACCGTGGTATTAGTGAGATAAGAATCCCCCACTCCCTGGTCTTTTGAAGGTTTCCTCCCGATAACAAAAAAATGGTATGTAGATGCATTAGAAGTTAAATCGTCATAACCGACAATACGCCTTTGTACTACACGTCTTTATACCATGGCGCAGCCTTACAGCGAAATTCTGAAAAGAGAAAACATCAAACTTGTACAGTAACATTGTTAACTGAAAAGTACAAAACTGAAAACCCTGCGGTCAAAGCCACGCTTCTTTGTTTCATGGCAAGACCAAAACAAAAGAACAAAAAGAAATTATAACAGTATTGAAAGCCACGTGACTGCTGTCACGGGTAGGGAAGAGATGGCAAGAAAGGAACACGGATTGAAAGGGACAATTTCAATAAACGGCAAAATCAAAACCATTTTGGATCAACACTATTTTCGTTGCATGGCAACACCAATGCACATTCATTCTAGCCTATTTTTACACTCCTGTCATTTCAAAGACGGCTTTGATGTTCAAGTGTTTTTAATAATATTGATGAGTATATTTAATTTTAGCCTTTTTTCGAAACGTTTTGTTAAGTAATAAATTAGTAACAGAGTTACTGCTCCCCTGGGCACTCAGGCAGGGAAGGAACAGGGGTTGGTTTTAGTCAGTAAGAGTCTGACACGCCCTCCCGCTCAACCCAGAGCGAGAGATGTCATTGAATGAATTCCCAACCAACAAAAAAAATAATTCTGTGAATTGATTTATGATCGGTTATATTTAGACAGAAAGAAAAAGATAATGACAGAAGCTTTTATTTGAGATTGTAGATTTTGTGGTTACGTTTTTAGTTTGTGTACGATATTTTTGAAAGGGGCACACAAACAAACGGTTATGAATAAGGCCGTCTATTTCGGTAGTAAACCTAGTAAGATTGTAAATTGATTCTATGAAAAGATGTTTATTTTTGAACTGAATTTGTTACAAAGTTGTAACCCCCCGGTTACAAAGTTGCAAAAAAAACGATGTCTTGACATTCTCGAGCAAGGATGTTTTTTTTTTATTTTGAATGAAATAATGTAAAAATCACGAAAAAAATATAATCTGCCAATTTCCACAAGCCGAAGTAATTAAAATCGTCTATGAAGATTAGAGCGTGCAGCTGGAATACAGTTTAGTACAAAATGAATGACATGACGTTTGGCGTGAACGCTAACAGAAAAAGTTATTTGTCTGGCTTGTTTGTGTTTTAAAATGAGTTCAAAATATTTTTTAAAAATCTAGGTGTCAGATTAATAATACTCCTCAAAATAATTGTCAGATTTTAGGTCTACTGGAACATCAAGCTGAACCTTCTGTATATAAATCTGTATAAAATAACACTGTTTAAAAATTTGCTACGTCCTTGTGTCACTTTTGAATCGTCAGTCTTTTGAATAGGATAATTTTTAGGGTTCACTTAACATCTTCTCTCAATATCGAGCTCGAGTTTTTTTTCTATTTTCTACCCTTCCGTACGGCTACCCCCACTACGCAAGTCGGCAGGTGAACATACCTTTGATATCAGGACACGTTGGGGCCTATGAATATCTGACACGCTTGAGTATTTCCATGTAATTATTTTTTTTTTACATTTTTGAAAATCTTTAGACGCTTTCTCCACCACTGAAAGAGGAAACTTGAGATAACCTTTTATTCTTCCTGTCATCTAATCTACAAAATCCAATAGGTCCCTACGACGCTCGAGTAAATCCCCGTTTAGAATCATGGGCTACACCTATTTACCTGATAAAAACGGTGAAATAATAAATAAACATTCGAGTCGCTTTTGAAAGGTCAGTTTAAAAAACACCTATGTAGTTATTGTATACATACGTGATACATATATAATATTTGTGACACAGGATAAGGTGATTTTCTTTTGTAATTATGTATTGTCCCTTTCATAAATTATCGCGTCCCGTTCAATACAGTCCATTTATGTAAGGGAAAAATACACATTTTTAAGAATGTTAAAATAAACCACTAAAAATAAAGAAAATATATTTATTCCATTTTATTTCAATAGTTAAATAATGAAGGCTTTCGATTCAGCCTGTACCGTTTCAAAAAATTACCTCATTTATTTACTAGAGCTTCTGATACAAAAAGGTCCCTTTCATGTCACCTCTCCCCTACATCGCAAATATTAAATAGTATTCTATTTAATAATAAAAAACATTTTTATAAATAATACAACCGACTTCTAAAAAAGAAAATACACTAAAAATTGCAAAATAACTTTAATTTCGGAAGTCAGTGTCAAATGAAGCAGAAACATGTATTTTTTACACACAGTATTTTTTTTTGGAAGTCGGTTTTATTTTTTGTAATTTTTAACTTTTAAGTTGTTGTACCCCAGAACTAAAACTAATTTTTTAAGTTATACCTGAATAGACAATCGCAATAGCATGTAATTTGAACATAATTGGAGCAAATTAAAACGTCATCTCTGTTTACATATTTTTTTGTTTTTGTTAATTTTTTCAAAAAGCGTTGTATTCATTTCAAAAAATGGTTTAATATTATTATAATAAGAACAGAAAAAAGGATCATCAAAATCTATTTTGAGAATAGATTTAATGATCCTTTTTTTGTTTGGTAGGTCATATACTTCAGAGGTAGTCGCGGAGTATTCGCTTATCAAACATACAAAAAAAAAAAACATACAGACGAATTGAGAACGTTCTCCTTTTTGAAGTCTATTAAAAAATACATCTCTACCAAGACAGTAAAAACATGTAAGGTTTTTTTTTGTTAAAGAAACGGTTATAAGTAATTTTGTAATATTAATTTTATCATTTTTTTTTGGACACCTTATAATTCAACCAAATACAATGTGAAATTGACGTCATCACATACTGGCACATAAACCTTCGGCATGCCAGCCATTTCACTGTAACAATTGGAATAATTTCAATAATTATTCAATTCCAATCAGTTCGTGTGCCAAGTACTAACTAAAACAAAGTGGTCGGAAATTGGCTTAGAAACTGAATCAGTAATTAGAAATACAACTCGTGCTCATAAATCTATTATTTGATTCATATAATTCCCAAACTGTCGATTGCTAAAAATAGATTTTCTCAGGGTGTTTCGTATTAGGTCTTGATTCAGCGTCGTATTGACGCCGCGTAGATGCTACGTCTCTGATTTTCTTCTATAGTGTAACTTGAAGCAAGTTACGTTGAAGCGGGCACGGGATCCCGGGAATGTGCACTGAATATTAATGCCACCAATTAATTTTTTTTTTTTTTTTTAAAGTTAATAAAACAGTATAATTATTCACCTAACCATTTTTGAAAAGGCGCTTGCCTATAATAGTGCCAACTTCCGTAATATCTCAACCTCACAATTTTGGAAATGTGCATGCTTCCTATTCTCACAAACGGGGCACAAATCTAGTCTTTAACACTTTTAGCAAAAATCCATTTTTGCCCGTGGGCCATAAAGCGCAATATGGAAGTTTAAGTTTCAGAGCGTGTAAGGAATACGACAAAGAACATGGATGTTACTTGGTAAGCTGCTAATTGGTCCAGACATATCAGCTGCTTGCAAAATGAGCTGTAGGTTAAAATAACCCCTGATTGGCTCTAATTGTTTGTCTGGCGACATTGAGGCACACTCAGACGAAGACGGACAGACGAACTTGACTCCTACCAAAAGTATTGGCTTGCAATGACAGGGACCAGACGTGTGTAGAAAAGGGAGAGGCCAGCCTGCTCAACAGTGGCTCATCATCGTCATCAGTCTACAGCTTTCCACTACTGGAACTGCTTTCCAAATCGTACGCCATCCAACTCGATTCTCTCATCTAGCCGCTTATAGCCACCCTGTAGAATATGACCGTCGTAATAAACAAAATTATTGTATCAATACCTAAAATTCCCTTTCACAGAGAGGAGGCCTGTACCCCAGCAGTTGGGGTATTAAAAGGCTGATGATGATGACCTAAAATTCGGACGGCGGCGTCTTTGCATGAAGACGTCTACGCGGCGTCGACGCCCACGCTATGTCAACGCGTATGCTGGACCAACGCCCAGTGCAAACACCGAGTGTGTTTGCACTGGGCGTTGGTCCAGGCCGATTTTTAATTACTCTCAAAAGTATCAGCAGTAGTTTTTTTTTTTAATGTAGCACTTTTGTTCCACAATATATTGTTTACACATAACACATACCATGAATCTTTTCTTCGGCTAACGTTATGATTTCGCGTTCGTTTTGACAACGACAGTTCGAATGTTCAACTAAGGTTTTTACTACACAAAACCTGGCTGTTCACAATACATAAACTTAAATGTACAATGGCACAATTTAATTAAAAGTTATACTTAATGATCTCTTCAGTTTTTTTTTTGTTTAAACTTTTGCACTTAACCCGTCGCACGCCCAATTAGCAGACACAATATATTTTAATTCTTATCTGCACACCTTGTGTGCAATCGACGTGTGATGCCTAATACTAGTAAAAACCCTAAAAATTGTTTTATTTACGTAATGGGAATGCTGCAATTCATATCTTTGGTGCTGCAAGGTAGCTGGTGTATTTAAATTTATAAGACATACTTTAAGAAACATTTAAATTTATAAGACGTGCTTTAAGGTTGCGCACAAACATAGGTCATCTATGTTGGTATGTGGGCGACGTTAGAGGCAAGCACTAAGAAACAAACTCAAGAGATGGGTAGTTGCTCGTCTAAATACAGCAAATGCTATGTCATCATAAAGACAGGCATGGTGATTAGGTACCTTATACCAAATAACATTTACTGTATTCATCGCATTTGATTGATCATCGAGATGTTAGTGTTAAGCATAATTGTCGCGTTTTAATTTATTTTTTATTATATTTTTATTATTATAAGTAAACACAATATCATTGTACACATCATAATAACACAGGACATACGAGTACATTTATAAAACAAGTGTAGGTCCAATAGTCGATCATATCGCACAGTGCAATCTCTTATAGACAACCTTTGGATGGACTGAATAAAAGGAGATAGATCGTTTTATACATCGATCAATATACAATAACGTTAAACAGGGCTGCAATTGGCAAAAGAACGTTGTTAGATAAGTGAAAAGAATTGGAGTCCCTGAAGATAAAAAAACAATTAAAAAAATAATTTTGTTTGCACTTGACATATTTTGACAAGTGTTCGGATGTGGGCAGCGCGACGCGCGTGCAACATGCTCGGCGTACGTAAGCGACATCTACGTCATGACTCATTTCCTTTTTTAAAGCGCGAAGATAAAATTAGACGCCAAGGAAAAGTTTGCAAATAATCTTATGTAATAAACTGGCGCGCAAACGTACGCTGTTGTGTGCATTCTGTGTTTTCTTTTTAGATTAAGGTGTGTTGTTAATTTTGTACTTGGTTCTATCCTCATTACCGCACAATCCACGTAGTCTCGATTTTACTTCTATCCGGATTTTATCTATTTAATCGTAATTCTGTCTCCTGCCTCATACGGCGGGCGATGAAAATTATGTTTTGTAAATTATGTTTCTCCAGGCAATGAAATTAATCAGAAAATAATTTCTAATTAATTTCATTTCCTGGAGAAACGGTTTAACTGACTTGGGGAGTCGTCGAGTTTCACTACTTCGGCGCTATTTTCGTGGTCATCGCCATTGTGGATCTGACTTTCAGAAATTGTTGTGGCAGGGACCATGTGTCGGGCCTGTCGATCATGCTATTGATGCGGTAGTAGGTATCTTACTTCCCCAATCTTTAGTTGGTACACTATTACGAGTCTGAACAAGATCTTCTCAGAGTTAAATTTCCTAGACACTCTTTTCTGAGATACTTATTGGAGATCAATCTACTAACTGTACCTACCTTTGATAAACCTGTAGGTACCTACACTTGAATTTTTGCGTATGAAACTGTAGCTTGAATAATCATCTACGAGTAGCTGTGTTAAATCACGAAGTAGACTGCTCTGCAATGAGTCTTTGGTGGTAGCAGATCTCTACGAATATATTTATCAAT
Organism: Polia nebulosa; assembly: GCA_951329385.1. Classification (NCBI taxonomy): domain Eukaryota; kingdom Metazoa; phylum Arthropoda; class Insecta; order Lepidoptera; family Noctuidae; genus Polia; species Polia nebulosa. The sequence goes on from OX589604.1 coordinate 17,603,689, forward strand.
TAATTTGAAAATGCCTTTTACCAACTTGTGTTGCACGTATGTACGCGGTAGATAAAAATAATGTTTTAATTTACATTAAGGTTTTAGAATGAATTAACTGAAAACGGTACTTAGCAGGTGTTTTGACTCTATACTAATTCTATTTCTACACTTTTCCAGCAACGCTGTCATTATTTTAATTGTCACCAATCTACATACATAAGTACGTTTTTATTTAAGAATAACCTAATTCTTTCCACTGACAACATTTTAAAAAAATATTTAAATAAAATAATAAAAAGGCTTTCACAAACGTTCAGAGAAAAACTTTTTTATATGGCAAACGAAATTCGTGGAAAACATAATTTGACAAAGAACTCTGAACTTAACAATGATGTGTGCGTCACAAGTTGCGTACATACAAAATAAACAGTTACGTCATACAAATATAGCGGTGTATAATTAAAATAATGTTCGGCTCATAATTTTGCTCTTAGGTGTTATTACTTTCTACAAAACATAAAATTAATAAGGAATGATATACACCGACTATAAAGCGGGCTGTTATTAGATTTCCTCTTACAGTTACTGCCGTAAGGTGAGCGCTGATAATCCCGTTGATAGCATTCTAGGAGATTATTACATGTCTTGTCCTCAGAATATTCTTAAAACATTTTAATATAACATAAATATTTCCACGGTAGGTTTTTAATTTTCACAAAATGTTTGTTTTGTTAAATTTATATTTACCTCACTACTACTGTAAATAAGCCATCTTAAGCATTTACAAGTTTGAACATTATATTAACAAGTTAAGTTTTTATCTACGTATGGGCAACTTTCATAAATTTTCAATTTCAAGTTGGAATAATAATTGTCACCAGTACCAACACATCCCAATCCCATTAAGAGCAGTGACATTTATTAAGAGCCCTCTCAGATCGACAACGGAAAACGTGTTTCAATTTTTGTTGCGCACTTTCTTAGTTGTTGTGACGACCAACTTTCAGTTATTTGGCGCAAGAACCTTTCCTAATGAGGGTGACATTTAAACAACTGCCTCATAATTCTGCGTCGTTCATGTGTTCATGTTCACACAGACATTCATACATACACGTGCCGAGATAGCGCTTAGTTGTTATTAACGCCTACCTGAACGTGTACTTTCTCATTCAAATAACAAAGTCTTCGCACCGGCGTTGTTGCAGATATATAACGAGCGTTTAGCGTCGAGGCTCATCTTTCTGTTAAGTATGTGTTTATAAAACATATATGCGTGTCATGGTGCGGGCATGTGACCGCATGTGATGCTGAGGAATATGTTGTTTGGGATGACCAAGCAATGATGAATGGACAGTATGAAAGATAACATGGAATAAAAAAACTAATAGAAGGGAGTTGACTACTGAGATGAATAATAGAGAAGTATGGAACTCAAAGAAATTGGGTTAGGGGCAAGAGAATGATACTGATGAAAATACTATACGAAAATATTGTAATAGTTAAAAAATATTTCGTCAACCCTAGCAGCTAGCAGGTGAAAGTGGTTAGTCTTGTACTCTTATCTGTATCATAACAATCGTGGGTAGAAGGTATATGTATAATGTACTCCAAATCTGTTTCGTTTGCAGCTCCATTAGCTCCGGTTTAGAATCATAAACAAGCATGCCTTACATTCAAAGGCTTTCAAATATTCCACTTTCATATAGATAATTATTAAGTGTCAAAAAAATATTAACAAGCACTAGTTTGTCCTGAGGCTCCCCGCGGGCGCAATCGTGTATTTAAATATAATCCTTTGTTCCGTTTGACATGAGGGCTCGGACTGTCCACCCACTTGCGATCGAAGCGAATTGTAACCTTTTGAAGCAAACGTAATGGGTCGGGTGCACCTGTACTGTGAATGGAAAACAATTATCACTATTTTGGGAAGTATCCACGCTATTTTGCTCGCTGTCGTAATTCCAATCTGCAGAGGTGTCAGATGCATAACACATATTCAGTTAATTTAGTGGTCAAATTATATTTAGTTACTTTTGTTTCATCTTCTTCAGCCCATAGTACTAGTAGTTCACTGCTAGTCTCAGCGATCTCTCGCGGGCCCTCTCTAATCGCGTGCAATTTATCTCGATTCTCGACAAATGTTACCCTATTTTTTTATAATATTCACGGTGTTAAAGGAATAATTCCACTGTCAACTTTGCCTTAAGACATGAAACAGTGTCTAAAAAAATCTGGCTGCAAACAACCCACAGCGAGGCAGATCTATTGGAAAAAAAAATAAGTAGGCTTAAGACAATTATTATGAACTACCACGCTTGCTTTTTGCGTCAGTAATTCGGTTATTAACACATTTATTCTGGAAATTAACACTGAAAATACAATGTCTACATTTTTCTGTCGGACATACGAGTACATCGGTTAAAACCATTTGGGTGTCATAGATTGATTGTTGCTTGGCAGCATTGAATGAATGTTTATACTATAAATTCGACTGCATGTCAGTGAGAAACATCAGCCTGTCCATATCATTTCTTTTTTTGTTCTTCTTAGCGTGTCGCTGGCAAATTTAGTTTGAACTAGTGTTCAGCGACGCTAACAGCATTCGCTGACGCAGCCATAAGGTCCTCACATGTACACTATGCATGCGGCGCAAAATAAGAGGTGGGCGATGGTCTGCGAAATGACACCGCATAAACACTTTTTTTATTGTGTGAACCTAAAGGTTCTCCCGGAAGAGTATTTAGTGTAGTTTGTAACGATACATTCCGTTATTGAGTGAATCGAATAAATTAATTACCATTTTTATTCTTCACATGGGGCCAACTACAAGCTCCCTCTAACATGAAACTATATTTAACTTTTCAACCGCTCTTTACAATAATATTCACAACATAATTCCATAAAATAAAATCTTCCGCGTAGTAAGGCAAGCACTTTATTTCTCGGGTTCAACTGAATTCTCCAGATTTTAGCCAAATGCCTACTTCAATGCGCTTCTGGATATTCGAAAGAAATGTATTTCATCGGAAGTCGTAGGCGAAAGCTATTACGTTTATTCAGTGGTATATTTTAAGATCGGGATATGACGTTTTATTATGGACTCACTGAAACTTTAGCATTGTTGCTCTTCTTCAATTTTATCAAGCAAGAGAGAATGGCATGCATATTGATATCGAAAACCTTATTCAAACTTACATTATTACGAGTCCCTTCATAATCAAGAATTGACTATTTAAAGCGTTGAAGTATCGTTTTCTACCTTTTTTTCTTTTGCAAGCCGAAGAGTTCTATTGAATCCAAATCTCCGATATCATGCACATGACAAAAGAACAAAAGAGTTACCGCACCAAGATGAAGCTGATTCAGTTAATTATTCTGCCATCCGATTCGATCTAAAAAAAAAATGTTTATTTGATAACAAAAATTTTGGTTTAACAATATTGAGGTTCACTTTTCCTTCTAAGTGTGAAAATACCTGTGCCAGGAAAGTCCGCTCTCCCTTAACTTGATTACATTTAAGTATCTTAAAAGATTTATAAGTGGGCATACTGAAAATTTCTGGATCTGTCCACTTACAATAAAATAATGAAAAAAACTATTATGGAATTCGAAAATGGAACTCTTTGGGAACATATTACTTTTTAATTTGCGAGACTGTCATTCTGTTTTTTCATTGTTTGTCAAAAATTGTGTGTCGTTATCAAAATGAAATTAACTCGTGAACATTTTCGTTCAATTTTGTCTTATGATTTTCGCTGTAGCTTAATTCAACAAGAGAGTTGCCAGAGACTTCAATTGGCAATTGGTGATGAAGCACCATGTCACAGCTCTGTGTATTCGTGGTTTGGAGAATTTAGATGTAGACGTGATCATCTCCACGACTGCGGTTACAGAATCTAATATCGATACCGTACGATAACTTATTGGAACTGACAAAAAAATACTTGTCAGCAAATTCGTAGTAGTGCAAAACATTTTACATGTGCATCTGAAGATTCGAATGCTGTGCACTCGATGGATACCGCATGACTTAACGGAGGACCAGAAACGACTGCGTATCCAGTGGTCCCGTAAAAGTATAAAAAAGTTTAACGGAGGTCATTGGCTGTCTATAATATTGTAACAGATGACGAAACCTGGGGTACTGCTTCGAACTCAAAAGAAAAAGCCAGTCGGCAGAGTGGGTTAAGACCCACTCTGCCGACTGGCTTTTCGTGGGCAATCGCGGGCAAAAGGTAAGCTTTTTGAAGATTTGCCCACGAAAGTTAAGAAAAATCGAAGCATTAGTAGAAAAATGGTTGGTTCTTTTTTCGGCAAATCAGTGCACAAGTCCGAGGCCATGTGTTTTCATGGTCCTCGGAACGCGCCACCGTGGGGTTCCCGGATAACGGTAGGAGGGGTTCACATCGGCGTAGAGAGGACGATGAGGTACCTAGGTACCACGCGAAGGCGGAGGCGGGACGCGTGAGGGAAGCTCAACGGAGTGTCCCTCACGGCCCCGGCCGCTACCACCGCAGGAGAGGTACTGAGCGTACTGGGCGTAGGACGTCGCGAGACGATCTCCGGCCACCATAGACCTGGGCCTGCGGACGGCGAGCAGTGGGTAGCTCGCCGTCCGATCAGCACCAGGCGCGTGAGTCGACGGCGCGTAGTGTTACACGCGCGCCTCAAAGAGATTAATGTCAGCCACCACTGACGGGGCCGATCATGGCCGGTGCCTGCATGCCTAGCGGTAGCGAATAAATTCTGAAAATGAGTTACCGCACCCCTGAGCACTCAGGCAGGGAAGGAATTGGGGTGGGTAAGTATCAGAATCAGTAAGAGTCTGACACGCCCTCCTAATCCAACCAGAGCGGGAGAAATCATTAGATGATTTCCCACCGCCCCAAAAAAAAAAAAGGACATTACACTACAGTATCGCTTGAAGATCAAAGGACAGTGACTGCTGATTCTTACGTCAACACTTGCTTTCCCAGAGTCTTAGAAAAAGTTCGCGAATGACGCATCCGCCTTACAGCCCGACCTCGCAACCTTTTTTTTTCCCCGAACCTCGCACCCTGCGACTTCTTTTTGTTTCCAAAAATTAAAGACAAACTTAGAGGCACAGGTTTTACGAGCCCTTAATCGACGGTAAATGCGTTCTATGAAGCCATTGAAGTGGTCCCTAAGGAAGACTGGTCCAACTGCTTTTTACAAATGGTTTCAGCAAATGCAAAAATGCATTAATTGCGCGGGAATATACTCTGAAAAACAATAAATGCATCGTAAGTCTTATATCTAGTCTTATTTATCAGAATCCTGAAACTTTCAGTAGGTATGCTCTAAGTATCTATTAGGTCCCCACCAATAAAATCAGAGTAACCGACTTCGAAAAAGGAGGAGGTTCTATGTTCGACTGTATGTATTTTTTTTTGTCCACCGATTTCTCTGTCAGTTGTGGACCGATTTTAAAATTTCTTTTTTTATCCGAAAGAATATAGGTACTCCCGAGGTAGTCCCATATAAATTTTATCGAAATTAATTCAGCGCTTTTTGAAAAACTGAACAAAAACCAATAATACGTGTACATAGAAGACGTTTTGGTTTTCTCCAATTACGAGTATGTACTAACGACGACGACGACGACGACGACGATCGACGTGTCGTGTGTGTGTGTGTGTGTGTGTGTGTGTGTATTCTACGTTCCATTTTATTGGGGTTTTTAGTTCTTGGGTTCTTGGTTTCTTGGGTTTTTACTTGTTAGTAAAAAGTAAAAATTTTAAAAAAAATTAACAAAAAAAAACAACCGACTTCCGAAAAAGAATATAAGTACACTAAAAAATAAAATATAACTTTTATTTCGGAAGTCAGTGTCAAAAAACGAAGAAATAAAATACAAACACCGAAATTAAAAGTTATTTTTTAATTTTTAGTGTATTTTCTTTTTTGGTAGTCGGTTGTTTTTTTTTTTGTAAAAAAGTTTTTTTTATACTAAAATTTTCTTAATTTATTCAACAATTATTAACACAAATGTTTTAAAACTTTTATGCAATAATGTTTAAAAACTAAGATAACGTATGCCACTTAGATTAAAAACAAATATAGTTGTCATTTCTGCTACCAATAAGAGGAGACATTTTTAAGGTTTTTTTTTTTGTTTATAAAACTATAGGTAATAAGGTTTTCTTTAGTATTGGCAGTTGTCTATGACGGTCATTATTCGCTATAATATGAAGCAATTGATGAATATTTTATTTCATAGAAGTGACGAGGTTCTCTGTTTGTGACAAAAAAACGGCAATTTTATAGGTGGGGAGTGGGGACCCAATCTTTACTTAAATTATTTAAACGATTTAATCTAAGTGTATGTGTGCAAGCACGCGATCGTGCGCCAGTGTGTGTGTGTGTCAGTGCATGTGTGTGTGTGTGTGCTAATATATAACGAGATGTATACAGGGTGTAAGGTACATAAACGCACATACGTGTACCAGTGATTCAGTACATGATTCTGGACCCCCTAGCGTTGAAATTTTTCGTCGACTTTTTCCTAATTTTTGAAAAAAAATCTGCGTTTTTTTACATTAAACTGTATAAAATCGTTATATCTATCTACCTCAATGACATTTTGAATTAAAAAATAATTAGTTCGCTTTTTTCGCAAAAAAACGCAATGTAAATAAAATTACATGAAGCTGCTCAGCTGATTTCCTAAGTTCACCGGAGGTCATCGCGGGCCCAGTAGGTACGCACGTAATATATATATAATTATTATGTAATTATTATCTGTTTATACTGATTCGTTAAGATTAATTAATGAATTTAGTAAATGATTTTTGTAAGAAACTTATTTTCCTAGAAGTCAAAGACTGATATGACTCAACTGTCACTTGTGAATCATACTTGTTTGTTAACGGGTATAAAAGAGCGGGGCTTCAGTGAAGCGGCTCAAGTCCTGGCTGGAGGCTTTAATAATAATTAAAACCACCACGGGCACGTCCGCTTAAGCAGTCGACAACCACTATGGTTGAACTGCGAGTTTCAGACACAAAAAAAAAAAAAAAAAAATGAAGCGGCGCAGTTGCTGTTCGGCTTTCAAGGCGTTAACATCTAAGGTATGATATTATTCTGACTATTGTTGATTTATTAATGATGTTGATGTATATTTATATCATATTTATGAGCCATGTAATGTAAAGTTATGTATATTGTTACTTAACGTTGTGTTATATACACTACTACGATAGTGGTTGTTATATACCACAAGATATTTATCGTTGTAAATATGGCTTAGGTGATACATCCTTTAATAAGATTTATTGCGATAAACGATTATTTATGATGTGTCGATATAATAATAAAAGAGAGCTACCGTGGAGTTTCTTGCCGTTCTTCTCAACGAAGACCTAGTTTTGCGAACAGGCAATTAGATTTCGATTGATGACAAGCCTATTGGAAATAAATACATACTCTTGTCTTTGTGCTTCTCTTAATAAATCACTTCCTTAAAACACCACACTCATAGTAAGTAAATAAGCAAATAAATAAGCAAATAAATAAGCAAATAAATAAGTAAATAAATAGGTAAATAAATGGGTAAATAAATGGGTAAATAAATGGGTGAGATTTTCAATAGACTTTCAATAGACTTTCAATAGACTTTCAATAGACTTTCAATAGACTTTCAATAGACTTTCAATAGACTTTCAATAGACTTTCAATAGACTTTCAACAGACTTTCAATAGACTTTCAATAGGCTTTCAATAGGCTTTCAATAGGCTTTCAATAGGCTTTCAATAGGTTTTCAATAGATTTTCAATCGATTTTCAATAGATTTTCAATAGATTTTCAATAGATTTTCAATAGATGATCAATAGATTTTCAATAGATGATCAATAGATAATCAATAGATAAATAAATGAGTAACGAATATTAAATATTTACATACATCTGGTTACATAACTACACATACATATTCAGAAAATTATTGATATATGGAATGGATGGATAGATAGATAGATTTTCAATAGACTTTCATTAGACTTTCAATAGACTTTCAATAGACTTTCAATAGACTTTCAATAGACTTTCAATAGACTTTCAATATACTTTCAATAGACTTTCAATAGACTTTCAATAGACTTTCAATAGACTTTCAATAGACTTTCAATAGACTTTCAATAGACTTTCAATAGACTTTGAATAGACTTTCAATAGACTTTCAATAGTTTTTCAATAGACTTTCAATAGACTTTCAATAGACTTTCAATAGACTTTCAATAGACTTTCAATAGACTTTCAATAGACTTTCAATATACTTTCAATAGACTTTCAATAGACTTTCAATAGACTTTCAATAGACTTTCAATAGACTTTCAATAGACTTTCAATAGACTTTCAATAGACTTTCAATAGACTTTCAATAGTTTTTCAATAGACTTTCAATAGACTTTCAATAGACTTTCAATAGACTTTCAATAGACTTTCAATAGACTTTCAATAGACTTTCAATAGACTTTCAATAGACTTTCAATATACTTTCAATAGACTTTCAATAGACTTTCAATAGACTTTCAATAGACTTTCAATAGATTTTTAATAGATTTTCAATAGATTTTCAATAGATGATCAATAGATGATCAATAGATGATCAATAGATGATCAATAGATGATCAATAGATGATCAATAGATGATCAATAGATGATCAATAGATGATCAATAGATAATCAATAGATAAATAAATGAGTAACGAATATTAAATATTTACATACATCTGGTTACATAACTACACATACATATTCAGAAAATTATTGATATATGGAATGGATGGATAGATAGATAGATTTTCAATAGACTTTCATTAGACTTTCAATAGACTTTCAATAGACTTTCAATAGACTTTCAATAGACTTTCAATAGACTTTCAATATACTTTCAATAGACTTTCAATAGACTTTCAATAGACTTTCAATAGACTTTCAATAGACTTTCAATAGACTTTCAATAGACTTTCAATAGACTTTCAATAGACTTTCAATAGACATTCAATAGACTTTGAATAGACTTTCAATAGACTTTCAATAGTTTTTCAATAGACTTTCAATAGACTTTCAATAGACTTTCAATAGACTTTCAATATACTTTCAATAGACTTTCAATAGACTTTCAATAGACTTTCAATAGACTTTCAATAGACTTTCAATAGACTTTGAATAGACTTTCAATAGACTTTCAATAGTTTTTCAATAGACTTTCAATAGACTTTCAATAGACTTTCAATAGACTTTCAATAGACTTTCAATAGACTTTCAATATACTTTCAATAGACTTTCAATAGACTTTCAATAGACTTTCAATAGACTTTCAATAGATTTTTAATAGATTTTCAATAGATTTTCAATAGATGATCAATAGATGATCAATAGATGATCAATAGATGATCAATAGATGATCAATAGATGATCAATAGATGATCAATAGATGATCAATAGATGATCAATAGATAATCAATAGATAAATAAATGAGTAACGAATATTAAATATTTACATACATCTGGTTACATAACTACACATACATATTCAGAAAATTTTTAACACACGCAACATTGGCCAAAGACCGCTGACGTTCCTTTGTCGGCAAATGCTCATACAGACCTATGAATCTAACAGACGCGTCACGTTAGACATATTAAGTGTCTACAAAAATTGATTAATTTATTTGAATTTATTTTGAGGGAAGGTTATTTTTATAAACCCTCATCGAAACAAGTCAAGAAGATCTAAAAAAAATGTGTTACTAAACCTGTCCGTTTACTGATAACGACATAATTCTTAGATACTTTTTATTTTCAACAAAGTTATGTAATATAATACAACAACGTTACTTACTCATTTCGTTAAAACCACATTCCTAGATTTCGTATACCTACATCAAAATAATTACTGACTGAGTGAGTAGGTAGTAGGTACAACTTAATGCGATTGTACAGTCTATCAATTTTAATGATCTATGCGGTCTATGGCCATGTCCGGCACATTCAAAAGCGTACCTACGCTAATAAATAAAATTTTATTTCTTTAGCATTTCGCCGTGTTTAAGTTCATCACAATCGGATGTGCAGTTGGTCGCGAATTATGGTTGTTATCGTAAAGTTATCAAAAACATAAGTTATTTTTTTGTGTTTGTTAGTGTATGCGTGTTTTTTGTTTTGCTTGTTGAATGATTTTGAAACAATAACTCAGTGCCTAGGAAAATGCTAATGCATGAAGCACGTAGGTGCCTCCCTCGTAAGAAATGAACGAACTTTAAGGTGAGTTGGTTCATTAGTTAAGTACAAGGTTGTAAATCACCAAGGTCACTTCTGTAGGGACGCGATTGGCGACCGTGTAGCAGGCGCTTTATACCTACTTACAAGCTTCTTTATTATTATCTATCCTAATCTTTATCTAACCTTATGTTCAGTATTCTTGAGGGATTAAAAATGTATGTGATATCAATGTTGTCAATATTAGAATAAACAGATAAAGGTGCCACGGAACATTATACGTTTCGATGTGCAGCATTTGCTTTGTCGTTTTAAACGTTTTACGCACGTATGCGCTTATGTCTATTAAGTATCTGATCTAGTTATTTATCACATCGATCGGAAACATCGACTTAAATGTATCTTTATCAAAAAGTAGAAAGTGTATTAAGGTACAAGCGCGTAGCGGCGCGACCACCTGTGTCTGTGTGTGTAAGACGTGGTAGGTAACTACATACTACCACGTACTACGCGCTCGCGCACGCCTACATTCATTGTGAAGCGTTGAGCTCGCATTGTTCACAATACATTGCGTGCTTGAAAATGTCAATTTCTGTAACCGATCATTACCGAGATTAATGACTATCATAATTTTGTTAATGACATTAGGTGTAACCTTTTTGTAAAGTTTGCGGTATCTTGTTCCTTACCGCCTGTATTTGTCTATCTATAAGATTACATAGTACACACACATTTATATATATATAAAATATACCCATAAGCACCAAGCATTGCACTAATTGAGCTGGGGGTGTCACGGGTCCGAATCCAAGATCCCGTGGCACCCCCAGGGGTATCCTCTAGGGGTGCCTTGGGTACGGAAGGAGCATTACTACTTAATAATATGAACAATCATATTTTCTGTATTTTCATAGTTTAGAGTTTTTACCCACTTAGTCACCATCTGTTTACATTCTAATGTAGTTTTTCAATATATAAAACATTTTATTAATGGAGTTATATAAATGCGAAGATTGACTTCAATATTGGTGTCTAGCGAAGAAAGTTTTACATTTCATTTACGTGTTTTAGCTACTATGTCATTCCGTCTTTTTTTTTCAATGTTGTGGGATCAACTAGAAGCGACTTCGCCTCGTCGGGCAGCTGGTGCGGGTGGGGCCGGATCTAGCGGAGAGCCAGTACGGCTTCCACAGGGGGCGCTCCATGGTGGACGCCATAATGCGCGTACGAGCCCTCACGACGGGGGATGCAGTGGCCGGGGTGGGGTCGTCTTGGCGGTGTCTCTGGACATCGCCAATGCCTTTAACACCCTGCCCTGGAGTTGCATAGTGGAGGCATCCGGTATCACTGGGTGCCGCCCTACCTTCGTCGTGTGGTCGAGGCGTATTTGATGGACAGGACCGTCATCTACCCCGGTCAACAGGGAGAATGGCGAGAGATTTCGTGCGGTTTTTCGCAGGGATTGGTCCTGGGGCCGCCTCTGTGGAACATCGGGTACGACAGGGTGCTGCGCGCCGACCTCCCTATTGGCGTCAACGTAGTCTGCTACGCTGACGACACGCTGGTCCTGGCACAGGGGTGGTCGCATTAGGCGGCGGCCGACCGTATGACACGCGGGGTTGTGACAGTCGTGGAGAGGTGCCGGCAACTGGGACTCGAGGTGGCATTGCACAAGTCCGAGGCCATGTGTTTTCATGGTCCTCGGAACGCGCCATTAGCGGATTCCCAGATTACGGTAGGAGGGGTTCACATCGGCGTCGAGGGGACGGTGAAGAACCTGGGACTCGTCCTTGACAGCCGGTGGAACTTCGTCGAGCACTTCCGTCGTTTGGCTCCCAGACTGCAGAGGGCCGGGTCTACATTCGAGTGGCTCCTGCCCAATCTGGGGGTCCAAATGCCTCCTGCCAGAGGCTCTACGCGGGGATCATGCGGTCCATGGCCCTTTACGGGGCACCGGTGTGGGCGCGTTTATTGAGGCGGCGACCAGCTCACCGGTAGAACGCGTTGCAAAGGGCCATGGCAATCTGAATGATCCGAGGATACCGTACGGTCTCCTGTGAGACGGCGAGCCTCCTCGCATGACTGTCGCCGATCTGGAGGCAAAGGTCCTCGCGCATCTATATGAGTGGCGCAAGGGGACGAAACTCCGCTGCCGCGACACCTCGCGGTTTGGCGGACAGAGCTCCGGCAGGATCTGACACGCCCTCCCGCTCCACCCTAGAGCGGGAGATGTCATTGGATGATTTCCTACCCCACGATAAAAAAAAAAAAAACTAGAAGCGACTTATGTTTTTTTAGAGTGGCATGTAGGATATACAGTTGACGATCTATTGAAGATTTGAAACGTTTTTGTTTTCAGAAAATGAGATAAAGTAGTTATCATGTCTTCAATTGGGATTTACAGTTTACAATATTGAAAGCATGTTGATAATCTTAAAAACGTTCCTAGGTTTCCTTTTCGGACAGGTCATAGAAAAATACTAAACTCCTCTCTTCCTCTTTGGTCAGTAGGTATTTTGAAGTCTATATTCAGCCTTCTGATAGCTATTCCTAGTTATTACAAACCTATTTCTGCTACAAAAGATCTAAACAACTTTTATCCTTGGCTTCGATATCATTGCTAAGTGGAAATCTTAGTACTACGCAAACTCAACAAATATTCTATCCTTGACCTTTTGCGATATGAATCCTTCTCTTATAACTTGATTCATAAGAATACCTCCATGTAAAAGTTTGCACTGAGACTTCTACAACCCAAGAATAAATATCACACAGTGAGATTTTTTAACAGACTAATATTGTTCTAAAAATAGCCTGAAATAAACATAAAACGTAAGCCCTCCTGAGCCTTATTATAATAAGATGGTAAGTACATAAAATTGTTTAGTAATTTACCAACTTTAGATAGATAATTTTAAAAGAATAACATTATAGAAATGACAGGTCGTTGTAGTTTTAAAATCTTTTTAAAGGTCCTGAAAGAACCGAAAAGATAATTTAGTAAATATTCACTCGTTGCTTAATAATGTGTCGACCTGTAAAAGTGAACAGAGTGTTATGCATATTCTAAATGATTTAAAGAAAATCACGCACTCGTTAACATCTGTTCAAATAAAACTGAAACGAGATTAGGTAAAAACTAATATTATTACTGACGAGACCTGGGAACAATTGAAAAAAAATACTTTAAAACAATACGTTTAAAATACATACCGACATAACAGTAAAGTGTAAGCTGCATTCAAACTACACTGCACTGTTTCAAACTACATATATATAACTCTCGACATATAACATTATTTCTCAAGTAAATATAAAACTTTCACTCAGACGAATCTAGAAGCAAGTGCAAGTAACGATGTGAAAACTCTATCCGGTGCGGAACTAAAACGCAATCACTGAGCAACAGAGCGTACCTACTCTTGAGTTTAAATTCAATGTTCGTTCTTAAAGACATCTTAACTTTGAGCGGAGGTCTACTTAAGTTATTTCCGCGTACACAACTACAATCAAATGATTCTAATAAATAGATAGTATACAAATACAACCTGTAATTAATTAATCTGCAAGTCTACCTGATATTCCTACAATTAATCAAGTCTTGGGCTTTACTTGGCGTAATTCCGACCTTACGAAATTTCATTTGTAGATCTCAATTCAAAGCACGTGTGTTGAAATCCTCTGAAATTAAAGGTCATCCTGTTCTGGACGGTAAATAACGGACAGATTTCTCATGGGACTATGGCAGTAGTTGCAACTTAACCGAGACGCGGAGAAAGTCGGTAACATTAAAAGAAGTTTCGCTGTGGCGACCGGCGACCGGCGGCAGCGTAACGTTGCAACACGTCTCGTAAATATGTTTCGCGATTGCCGCCGCTTTGCTTTATTCAGATAAATGTATCGCGTCACCGCCGGTTTACTTTATCGCCTTTATTATTCACTGCACTAATATTTTATTTCCCGGGTAAGCGATATCACACTGCAATATGAACAGTTATTAAGTGGCTTCATTGTTTAAATAGGTACTTATCCTAAGAATAGCTTCCAGACACCTGTTTAACCATCGCTGTACATTTGTAGGTGTCTTACTAGGAATATTTATAGAAATTCATCATCTGCATTGCTAATTTCGCAAAGGAACTTTAATAAAACAATTTTGTTAATTCGTAAAGCTTGTACTAAACGACGACTGAGGTTTTCTTCAATGAATATGTACGAGTACCTACATACTTTTCCACAATTCAGCGTTACGTATGGGCAGACCGAAGCGATCGGAATCCAATCTCGATATTGTGTAGTAACCGGCTGATGAGTGTGGAGTGAAAATTATTTTGGTGGTTCGGCGCCTGGCAACGTTTCAATCGGACGGACGGACGGGACGGCGGACGGCGCGGATACAGTTTCGTGGTGTGGCGCACTCGCACGCTTCAATCCGAACTTCACCGCTACACCACTCGACACGACGACACCGCTACACGCGACATACTTACTGAAAATAATATTAGGGATTGTGAAACGCCGACACTGAAATGTTTTGTTTATAGAAGATAAATCTAAATGTGCCGCCGGCCGATTACCAACTAAATAGCCGTTTGGAAATTTATAGTGTTTACGTAACTATCAGGTATTGGCTGGTTCTGGTAAATGCAGTAGCAAGGTTATCATTCTACGTAATGGGTATAACTCAGTCATTGATGATTAGAAATCGTAAACTCAATGCACTTGCTGGCATCAGTTCCATTGACGATCAATGATATCTAACCAAACCACCAGCTCTTTGTTCTTAAGTTCAATCTTATACCTACTAGTCTCACAAATATACAAACTTGTACATCCTGTTAACTGTCATTTGTATTAAAAACAAAAACAATCCTACTGAGAACAATAATTTAAGATGAACAAGTAAAATAAAATCTTTAAGGATAAAACTCCTTTGAATAAAACTGATTACCCACCCTGAGAAAAACATCGTATTTAATAGAAATAGGTATAATATTATAAACGTTCTTTATAAATATTCGCACAGCAGCGAATCCTTTGAAGTTTAATGCTCGTAACCTTAGGGAATTTTATATTAGCTGTCCAAGTAGAAAAATGAATAATAATCTCGTTTTGTGAACGGAGTTGGACGAGGGGAGAAAACGGCCGCCACAATAGCAGGCCGGCGGCGCGGTGGCGGCCTGACGCGCGGCGGACTAGCGACCGCTTCCGGCCGCACAATAGCAACAGGCAGTTGATGAAATCAGCCGAATGATATGCGACGGCACAACCACGCTAATCATAGCTGTGACGGGACTGTTATTAGCTCACCTGTCATTTAATTTCACTTGCCTTTAAATTTAAAACAATAATGGCACGAATTCATAAATCAACCATTGCTATTCATGGCAATTGGTATTAATAGCATATTTGCCAAACTTGGTATATAGGTTGATGATATCATACATCTTATCGAAAATATTGCTGCATATCTTCTTGCCACCAAAATAAATGTGAGCCTGAAGGTACCTACTTTGCTGAAAACAACACAGTTTCAATAGCTACTTAATCTTAATTTACGGCAAGTAATATAAAAATTCTTCCAGGAATAGTATTTATGTTTACATTCTCACAGTATTTCTGGAAAGTGGATGCCATGTCAGGCAGGTCATCGCGGTCGCCCACGTATAGCGCAATGATAAATGAATTTATTTAAGTAAATAGGTTTTAACAACACTTTTACACGACAACATTTTTTTTTGTCAGTTTTAGCTAGATGAGGCCCTAGCTGACTACCCTGATAAGAAGCATCGAAACAAACTCAGAGGTCAAAGTCTCTTTTAAAGTGTTCAAATCCATACAATATGTACTGGTCAAATCATATGAGAACCATGTACGTTTCTGTCTGGGATGAGTTTTTGAGGAAAGCAACACGCAAATTCGAGTGGACCTGTCCAGACAGTGCAAGCATTTGTCAGTTATGGTGAAGCTCAACTCAGAACTTTGAGGAGCTCAACCAACCGACGAACAACACCAAAGTAAGGACATTTGGATAGGCCGAAAAAATACTCAAACCGCCAGACAATCATAAAATCTACGTGAATATAACGACCTACATAGTTCTCGCATTCACATTATGCTATATGAGGACCATGCAGCTTTTCAGACAAAGTCCATAATTTGTTAGTATAACATTACACACAACTTAAAATCTAGTGTTAGTACTTATAACTACCAGTTTTTTTTATTATATTACGCCACAGTGGCATGTAGGCGTATCCAATGTCCCAGTATAGGGCTATCCTACAGTACTGTATTTACTTTTTTCTTTAAAATCCATCCAAAGGTTGTCTTGAAAAGATCGCTTTTAGCGATAAGGCCGCCCATTGTGTCACCCTATGTAATGTTTTACTCATATTTTTATTGTAATTTATATGGTGTACATAATAAAGAGTATTCTATTCTATTCTATCCCACCTGTCCACTACAGTTTCCAAGATGCTGTTGGGGCTGATGCGTACCCTGCGCATGGTGGAGGCGCATCACTTGCGCATGATGGCGTGAAAGCCATCAATTTCTGCCTCTGCAAACATGACGGACGCACTGCAGTAGCGCGACAGCCCCATTAACACCCTGAAGGCGTTAGTGTATTGTACACGCAGAGCGCTGTATGCCCTCTGCATGTAATTGACCCACAGACTGCATGTATAGAACGAATGACAGTATGCTCTAAACAGCGTAGCCTTCTCGTCAGTCGAACATTTCGCAAATCTGCGAGCCAACATATTGCAGCGGACAGCCAACGCTCTGCGCTCACGCTCGATATCTAGGTTATCTTTGAGGTCTTCAGAAACCCTAGCTCAGCCTAGCTTAGTGTCTGTAATGGTCTTTTGAAGAAAGAACCACACATATTTGAGTAGACCTTTCCAGTCAGTGCAAGCATTTGTCAATAGTCGAATAGCTCAACTTAGAACTAGTAAGGAGCTCAATGACTTGACGAACAATACCAAAGAAAGGGCATTTAGGTAGGCCGTAAAAGTACTCAAACTGTCAGACAACGTTAAAAATTACTGTAAAAAAGGAGGAGAAAAATAATAATAATAATAACCCACATAGTCCTCACATTTACAATAATTAAGTAATCAAAAAAATATATAAATACTTTACAAAGTAAATATTCATGTCAAACAAAATAATAATAATAAAATGTCAATCAAAATAATAAAAAATCAATATATATAAAATACTTTACAAAGTATTCATGTCAAAAAAAGTAATAATAATAAAGAGTAACACGTTAATAATTGTCATTGTAACTCATATGCCTAAGTAATAAGAGCTGTAATAAACAGGAAAAAACTTTATTACGTATGAGTCAATAATAGAATGTCAATCAAAATAATAAAAGATTAAATATATAAAACTATACAAGTATTCATGTCAAAAAAGAATATAAAAAAAAATCGTTTATGTATTGGAACTATAAAGCACATACGAAAACAATAACTCATGTATATCATTGAAGCAGCTCAATCCCACGCCTTTTTTGTCCTCAAGGTAGTCATTCATTGTGTAAAAAGCTTTCTGGCATAGCTTACTTTTAATAAATGATATAAATTTATTTATGCTTCGTTCTTGAATTTAGCTAGGAAGTTTATTATAGAAACGTATACATTGGCATCTAAACGAATCACCTATTTTCTTCTTGAGCCTGGTTTTAGGTACAATGTGTTTGTTCCTAGTATTCACGCTATGGATGTCACTGTATCTTTTAAAAAGATTAATATTTTGATGTGCATACATGAGATTCTCATAAATATACTGAGAGGGAACAGTCATAATATTAATCTCTTTAAATTAGTCTCTGAGGGAGTGTCTGGGACTTTATTTATAAATTGCACGAATAGCCCCTTTCTGTAAAACAAAAATTGTCTGAATATCGGCGGCATTTCCGCACAACAGAATGCCGTACGACATCACACTATGAAAATAACTAAGTATACTAAACGAGCTGTCTCTAAATCAGTTAAACCACGAATTTTCCTAGTGACGTATGCTGCAGAGCTAAGTTTTTTGGTCAGTTTATCTATATGGGGGCTCCACTGAAGCTTCGCATCCAAAATTAAACCTAAAAACACTGAGGAATCTTCCGGTTTCAACTGTTCACCCTTTATTGACACACCAGTGTTTACTTGTGTTACATTGGGTAATGTAAACTTTACGCATTTCGTTTTGTTTCTCTTTAGGGAGAAGATTATTGATATTAAACCAGTTAACAACAATTGACGTTTGAGTTTAAATAAAAGTAAAGTGTCGTCTGCAAATTATGAGTCATGTCATCAAGTCATGTTTATCCTTTATGAGATACGGCAAGTCGTTGATATAGATTAGAAACAAAAAAGGACCCAGAATTGAGCCTTGAGGAACCCCCATTCTGACTATATATCTGGGAGACCTTTTGCCGTTCACATCAACTCTCTGAATCCTGTTATTTAAGTATGAAGTAAGAAGATCCAGAGAGGCACGTCGGATTGCGTAGTAGTGCAGCTTCCTGATCAATGTGTCATGGAGAACGCAATCGAAGGTTTAGACAAATCACAAAAAATGCTCAACGCATCGCATTTATCTTCCCATGCATTATAAATGTGTCTCAAAAGTTCAACACCAGCATCAGTGTTCAACGACCCTTTGTGAAACCAAACTGTGTGTTATGTAATAATTTGTGTTTATTAAAATATCTTTGAATTTGATTTAAAATAATTTTATGAAAAATTTAACTAAAAGTAGGTAGCACTGATATAGATCTATAATTAATAGGGTCCGATGTACTGCCCGATTCAAACAATGGTATTATTTTACTCACCACAATCATTACAATTATTAAAAATTATTGCTAAAGTAGTTGCTACAATATTTATAAAATACTTAGCAACGTCAACAGAATAACCCCATAGATCTGCAGTCTTTTTAACATTTAAAGTATTAAAAGTTTTAATTACATCATTACAAGTGGTTTCCTTTAGCTAGCTATCCGATTTTTGAAAAATGGAACGAGATGCTGATGTAATTTATTTACAGTTCTGGGAAATATTTAACTTATCTACTAATAGCCGGTACCTATCAAAACTATGTAAGCCAGAGTAGAAATACCGTTATTCTATGATTCAGATAAAACTTTTTGGTTCCTAAGGAAAGTATTCCAAATAAGTACGATAGACTGGAAAGAAAGTGTAAAAACAAAACGTACCTACATACGTTCGACATTCCTCGCTAAAACCAATTTATAAAATAAAAATTGAACACGTGCCATAATAATTTGCAATTTAAATAATTGCAAAAGCGGTACGATTTGTAAATCCAAATCACATAAGGGAATTCAATGACGTCACTATTTATGTATTCGTAACATATTCCATAAGTTTGATCTCGCTGCTCATTTGCTGATGTCTGGCGAACCGCATGTAAATCTCGGGCTTACTCCTGCATAACGTACCATTTGAATTGCAAATGCAAATTAAGGCTTACTTCCTTTACCCTTTGGATTCCGATTGAATGCCTTGGACCGACTAATAGATTCTGTACAAGTAAAGCGTAATCAGGTCGACATTAAATTTGTTGAAAATGTTGTACCAACGAGCGATGTATTTTGTTGTGTGTCACATTTTAAATGTACCAAAGGTACGTTTTACAGTCATAATTTCCAATTTCAAATACTCTCGCTTAAACTAACATATACTATTATCATAAAATAACAATACAGAGACATCGTAAACGCATAACCTTTGAGAATGCATTTAACGCCCCCGCATATATTGTGATTCACATCGAAGATGCATTTCCAGGTTATACGTAGATATAACGGGTGACTGTTGACATTCACTATGTGTTATATAATATCAGCAGCGAAATACGTCACGTTCTATACTTTGTTTTCAGAAATAATCTACAATATTCTAAAAGTATTTTTGTGTCTTCGCTGTAAGTTGTTTTGCTTTAACCGAGCATACTTTTCATTTTTAGAATCTTCCATAAAAATCAAACGATTTGTTGATATAGCGTGACGTTCTTAGTTTACTATACCTTAGATCTATTATCTATTTTACTTTGCGCTGTTACTTTTTATGTTAAGTATCTGCAAAAAGTGAATTACCTGTCTATTATTTTTTAAAGCTCTGAAAAGCTGGAGTGTCCGTGCGCTTTTAGTCTTGTAATGTGACCTTTACACTAGTTAGTTAGTTAGCAGCAGTTTATAGTTATTTACGAGTATGATACTAGTGCGGTAGGTTGGTTTTTACAAACGAATAGACGAATGTAAGCCCGAGACGAAGTCGAGGGCTTACCATAGTCACGAGTTTGTAAGTACCATTCCGCACGTGTGACATACAACGTTTTTCAACACATTTGCGAGAAAACAGTACCTACAATAAATAGGTGATGGAAAAATCTTTTGTTTTTGATGTGAAACATCTGTTGGCGCGGCTTGGCAGTAAAACCGACTCGAATGTCGTGACGGCATGACGCCGTCGTGCCACGAAGCCCCCACTACGCTACCGCTCTCGACTCCCTTCTGCCTAGAAACATCTCTGCGAATGAAGTAACACAACAACTAACAACCAACATCAACAAACGACGACAACAATTAACAACAACCACCATCAACTACAACAAACAACCAACAACAACAACCAACAACAATTAAAACAACAACCAACAACAATAACAACAACAACCAGCAACAACAACAACAACCACAACAACAACCACTGACAACAACAACAACACTAACAACAACAACAACCACTACCACCACCAAAAACATTAACAACAACCAACAACAACAAATAAAAACAACAGCAACCACAAACAAACAAAAACAACTAACAACCACAAACAAAAACAACCAATAACAATAAAAACAACAACCACAACAAAATCCACCGACAACAACAACAAGAACAACAACAACATTACCAACAACAACAAACAAAAACAACCAACAACACTACCAACAACAACCACATCCAACAACTTCTAACAAAAACAACCAACAACACTACCAACAACAACTACTACCAACAACATCAAACAGAAAAAACGAACAACACTACCAACAACAACAACCACAACTAACAACAACAACAACCAACAGCAACAACCACCACCAACCACAACAAAAAACCAACATCAACAACCAACAACAATTAAAACAACAACCAACATCAATAACAACAACAACCAGCAACAACAACATCAACCACAACAACAACTACTGACAACAACAACAACAACACTAACAACAACAACAACCACCACCACCACCAACAAAAATATTAACAACAACAACAAACTAAAACAACCACAAACAAAAACAACCAATAACAATAACAACAACAACCAAAAACAACAACCACAACAAAATCCACCGACAACAACAACAACAACACTACCAACAACAACAAACAAAAGCAACCAACAACACTACCAACAACAACCACAACCAACAACAACCACAACCAACAACAACCACAACCAACAACATCTAACAAAAACAACCAACAACACTACCAACAAAAACTACAACCAACAACATCAAACAAAAACAACCAACAACACTACCAACAACAACAACCACAACTAACAACAACAACAACCAACAGCAACAACCAGCAGCAACAACAACCAAAAACAACAACAACAACAAGCACCGCCAACAACAATCACCGCCAACAACAACACTACCAACAACAACCACCACAACCAACAACAACACCAATAACAAACAACTACAACACAAAAAAACACAACACATAAGATGGATGTTTCACTTTTAATTGCCGGGCGTCCCGAGACGGCTGATATTTTTTTTTTCGTAGTTTGAAACTCCTTGTTGGAATTCTTTTATGTTTTTTTATGAAAATTAAAAAAAAACGTAAAAGATACGCACGGTTTTACCGCACGCTGTACAACGGAGCGTGTGGTAAAATAGGTACTTAGGTGGGAGTACCTATTTTACCGTACGTTCCATTATAGGGTACGTAATTTTCAACTTTCGAACACTGTATACAGGCTTCGTAAGTGCATTTTTTGAGCAAATGTGTTGAAAAATCTATTTCTGTAAGATTTTTAATAACAGTTTCAGTAGCTATCAACTTTCAGCACTTTTATGAAATAAAAAGGCTTTAGTGGAGTGCGTAAGACATAAAAATGCATAAACCTCGGAAATCGTTTCCACTGAATGGATTTTCGTAAAATCTCTTGTATTGCATTGTTGAAAGTCTCGTCGCCTCGCGTGCCTCTCTTGAGTCTCGTCGCGTCGAGGCTCGATACGAGAGCACACCATGTACATACACGTTGTATCAATTGATTTTCATTGCGAGACCTACTACAGACCCTTGGACTCGAGCCCAAAAACCGACCCGCTTCCGAACGCGAATGAGAGCCGCGAGACGGGACGTGACGTAACGAGGGCACCATGCACACACTTGTACTTGGCCTGTCTCGTGTTGTCTCGAAGAGTGTGTGATTAAATAAAAAAGTTTGCCCATCAAAATTTGCCGAACTAACCGACAAAAAAATAAGATAAACACTAATTGGCTTTTCAAGAAGAACCTTTGCTTGTAACACACTAAATATTTGTCCTTTTGAAGTTAATTACTTAAATTAGGTAAATAATTGGACACCGCAGTTAAGAATGGGTTAAATGATAAAATTATAGGTCACCAGACTTTCGACAGAGTCTAGAATCCAAGATAACTAGGATCCGATTTTTTAGTAGTATAATAACTCATAACTAGTGTTAGTAATACAACCTTAATCTACTCGATCCCTGTCTGACCCATGAATCGATGCATCAATACTCATGTGAGCACTAATACATCGATTCATGTACAGACAATCAAGTCTACTATACTTAAAACGCTGTTGCGACTAGCCCGTACTCTGCTCAGCTTTTACGCGCACCGCTTGCGCAGAGTAGCGTAGAAGCAATCTATGCGCGCCTCCGCAAACATACGTGATGCACTACAGTGACGGGGCAGCCGCAACAACGTTCTAAGCGCATTATTGTATTGTACCCGTAGGGCACTGTACGCTTTTTGAGTAAAGACTGCCCACAGGCTGGAGGTGTAAAAAGCTGTACAGAAGGAGAGCCTTGAGGCTCTATGCCGCTATACGCTATGAGGTAAAAATCACTCTCTTCAGAGGAAGAGAGTGATTTTTACCTCATTCTTACATCGGGCAAACCCGCGAGCAATCAAGCTTGCTCTCACGGACAGTGCCTTACGTTCACGTTCAATATCCATGTCGTCCTTAAGGTCCTCTGTAATTAAATGATCCAGGTATCTGAAATGATATACCCTGGCCAACTCATCTCCATTCAGCTTTATACCCCAGGCACGCTAGAGGGACACCTACTCGTAGTACCAGCCTTAAAGACAACGTACTCGCTTTTCTTTACATTATACATTAAGCCGTCAGACCGTGACCATCTGCATAAGTTTCATAAAGAATAATGGCAAGTTTCCATACTACATTTTACCTGACATCGATTTGACGCGTCTATATAAAAAAAAAAAACCTTAGGGGTTTCATTACATAATGACTGAGATTTTTCATTCTAGGGACATGAAAAAAGAGATATAACCATTTTTTTATTTTGAAGTTATGAAAATAATGTAATTAAGTTATCCGCTACCCCTTGGCATGCATGCATCGGCCATGACGGGCCCTGTCTGATATTGCTGACATCTATTTGAGGCGCGCGTGTAACACTAGGCGCCGTCGACTCTCGAGCCTAGTGCTGATCGGACGGCAAGCTACCCATTACTCGCCGTCCACAGGCCCGGGCCCCAGCGGCATCCTAAACGCGTTGTTTTATTGACACGCTAGGCGTTGTATGCCTGCAGTTTAAAGCTTACCCTGCACGTGTAAAGTGTTTGGTAGTATTCCTTGAAAAGCGTAACTTTCATTCGATTTCCGCTGTGCAAACCTGCGGTTCAAAATATTACACCGGACATCTAAAGCCCTACGTGCCCTATCAACATCAGCGTCGTCTCTATGGTCTTCGGAAACCCAGTGGCTCAGATACTTGAACTGTGCGACTCTGTTCAAGGCGGTACCAGCTAAGGTAACTGAGGGTATAGTCAGATGACTTTTGCCACTCCCCTTAAATACTAGGAGCAGGAGCTCACTTTTTTTGGCATTATATCTAAGCCCATGGGCCTCCGTTATGACTCACATATCCGTACCAACTTACGCAAATCTCCGATCGATGGACTCAGCAGTACCATGTCATTTGACACAGACTCCGTTTATGTAGCATCCGACATTGGCACGGCTGAGTTCACCGACAAGCTGGTTTATGTACAGGTTGAAGAGCTTAGGTGAAGTCGGACCACTCTGCCTCACCCCACACTGCGCCGGGGCGAAACTCCGCTGCCGCGATATCTCGCGGCTCGGCGGACAGAGCTCCGGCAAGATCTCATGGTGACATGGAGACAGCGATTATCGCAACCCAGCGCTGGGCACGCCACCATTGCGGCGGTAGTGTCCCTCTTTGAGGAGTAGCTGGAGAGGCCCCACGGCGCCCTCACCTTCCGCCTGACGCAGGTCCTCACCGGCCACGGTTGTTTCGGGAGGTTCCTGTATCAGATAGGACGGGCGGAAACGCCCGGGTGTTTCTACTGCGCGGATCGTCCCGAGGACACGGTGGAGCATACGGTGGAGGTCTGCCCCGCTTGGGCGAAGCCCCGCCGTGTCCTCGTGGATGCGATAGGCGGCAGCGACCTCTTGCGCTCTGCCCTGGTTCAGGCCATGGTACGGAGCGAGAGGGAATGGGAAGCCGTCTCCTCCTTCTGCGAAGCAGTAATGCTCGCGAAGGCGGAGGCGGAACGCGTGAAGGAGACTCAACAACGGAGACGCCCTCACGCTCTCAGCAGCAGCCGCCTCAGGAGACACCTGGGACTTCCGGTGCCCCGAGACGATCTCCGGCCACGGTAGACCCGGGCATGCGGACGGCGAGCAGTGGGTAGCTCGCCGTCCGATCAGCACCAGGCCCGTGAGTCGACAGCGCGTAGTGTTCCACACGCGCCTCAAAGAGATTAGTGTCAGCCACCACAGACGGGGCCCATCGTGGCCGGTGCCTGCATGCCTAGGGTTAGCGGATAAATTCAGAAAATGAGTTACCGCACCCCTGGGCACTCAGGCAGGGAAGAAACAGGGGTGGGTTTTAGTCAGTAAGAGTCTGACACGCCCTCCCGCTCCACCCAGAGTGGGAGAAGTTATTGGATGATTTCCCACCTCATAAAAAAAAACCCCACACTGCAACCCGTACACATGTACACATCCGAGAAAGAGCCGGCCCATCTGATACTATTTTTCTGGTTATTGTACCAATATCTGAGAATAGAAATAAAATTCGGACTGCAATCTGTCTCGGTTTGCAGCTTATCGTTCAACTTATTATATGACACTAGGTCGAAAGCTTTAGAGAGATCTAGAAAGCATGCAAAGATAGGTGTTTTATGGTCAACGTAATTGGTGAGGCGTGTAATTAGCCTAATCCTTACTGGGACCGATTTTAAGACCTGGTCAAAATATGGCGGAAAAGAGTATATATGTAAATTAAGTATCTATTTATGAAATCCTTGAACCACACATTCCGATGTCTTATTGGTAACAAATCCCACGTGCCTTGTATCTCCCTGGAACCACAGCTCAGACCCAGGTCGAAAAGAAGATCCGTGAAGCATTAGTAACACTGCCGGCCGGCGTAGAGTTGTTCTTGGTTAATCCACAGATGTAATGGTTTTAAACTCCAAAAATCACACTGCACTGTAAGTTTACAATGTCTCATAACCGCAAGTTTATTTATTTTAAGAGGATCTTCAGGTTTCCATCAGAAAAAGAATTTTCATTAGCGATAACGCATACACATAATCGGTAGTAAGCGGTGCGGTAGGAATACTGAGTAAAACTATCCGCGGACGCCATCTTGCGAGTGAAACAAGGACATCCGATACCTTGGGCGTTACCGAAATCAGAATAAGTGAGAGAAATCATCAAATAGACACTCAATTATGTCCCCTTTTTTATAAAGGTTAAGCTAAATATATAGTAGATTGTACGAAAAAATCCTAATCGATTTATTTCCCAATTTTATTTGTAATAAATATTAAAAAAAGGCCATTGACGCTTCACCAGTATATATCAAACAATCTGCGTCCCCCAACCCCAATACAGGTAGATACCTATATTATAACAATTACCTTTTTTAGGGTATCCAAAAGGTAATCAACGGGACCCTATTACTAAGACTCCGCTGTCCGTCCGTCTGTCAGCGGTATCTCATGATCCGTAATAGATGAAATTTGTTGCTGCTATAATAACAAATAACTAAAATAAATTAAAAATTAAAGGGGGCTCACGGCTTACGGATTATGAGATACAGCCCAAAAAAACATGTTTCTAGACACGTGTTTTTTTTTTGCTTTTTTTGCTCAACCTTAATAATGGCGTTAGGTAGACAGTTGAAATTTGCACAGAATGTGTATTTCTGTTGTCGCTACAGCAACAAATAATAAAAATAAAAAAATCAAGGGGGCTCCCATACAAGAAACGTGATTTTTTTAGCTTATGGTACGGAACCCTTCGTGTGCGAGTGCGACTCGCACTTGGCCGGTTTTATTTAACTGATAAATCTACAACATTATAGTTTTTGTAAAAAGTAAGTGTAAGAAGTCATAAATAAGATAACTAAACAAGATTAGGCAGTTTAATTACGCATTTGAAAGTTAACTTTTACGTATTCTAGTACAGTTTTTTTTTTTTTTTGGGGGTTTGGGAAATCATCTTATGACTTCTTCCGCTCTAGGGTGGAGCGGAAGGGCGTGTCAGACTCTTACTGACTAAAACCCACCCCTGTTCCTCCCTGCTCTACGTGCCCAGGGGCGAGGTAACTCTTTCGAATTTATCCTCAACCCCCGGGCAGATTCTAGAACAGTTACGTTCTAAAACAGCTGTCAAAAGTGCTTAACTTGGTGGACGAAACATAAGCGGATGAAGTTTCGAGATTTTTAATAGAAAATATAACCCTACTTCTGGGGTAGTCGGATAGAAATGACTGAAAACCCCGAAAAAAAAATAATATTTACTGAATTGAAATCGACAATAGTAAATGTTAGCAGTTTCCATATTATATATTTATACAGCAGCGATTTTGAGGAATACGTGAACTTTTCAAAAAACTCAAATTTTAAAAAAAGTTCGACGCTTTCCCAATAAGCACCAACGACCAATTAAATTGGAAATCTACGTCAAATACAGCCTGTGTATATAACAAGGATTATAGTGCCGAAATTCTTTATTTACTCTGTAAAACGCCTACATGCTGTTGTATTTGTAATACGATTTTTACTTTAATCATTCGTTTTTATACCCGCCCACAATCCTTGAATAAAGTCCAATTAAATAAAGTCCAATTAAGTTTGTGTTATTTTTTAAGGTTCCGTACCAAAATGGTAACCAACAGGACCCTATTACTAAGACTCCGCTGTCCGTCTGTCTGTCAACGGGCTGTATCTCACGATCCGTAATAGCTACAAAATTGAAGTTTTAACAGAATTTGTGTATTTCTGTAAAAATACACGCTGTCTGTCTGAAAATTTTGACTGTCTACCTATTATGGATGAGATGAGATACGCATGAAATACAGCCCAAAAAAAAAATACAAGTTTCTAGAAACGATTTTTTTTTTTGTATATTATTTCAGTTTATGTTACGGAATCCTTCGTGTGCGAGTCCGACTCGCACTTGGCCGGTTTTATTTTTATTTTATATCGAGTTACTTTTTTCTTACATTATTATTTGATAGCATACTCGTAATTACAGATAAAAATAGTCTTTTATTTCCTCTGACCTTTCTTTAAACAGAGTTTAACGATTTCTTAACTCTAATAATAACCTCCACATTAACTCTCTTGTATTATTAAGTACTAGGTATATACAACGTCTTTTTTCATTCCTTAAAAAACATTATGTGACCTTTTTGGTTCATTTTTCCGTTTTACCTCTCATCTTATGACCTGTCCATTTCCATTTCGGTGTTCTTGTTTTAACCCTAATGTCTGCCACTTTAGTGATTTTTCTTACTTTCGTAGCTCTATTTGTCTAGTAAGATTTTGCTTATATTTTTTTTTGAGATAATGGTTTTCAACAAGAAGAATGCGGTCATCCACGAATTTAAGGTGGTATAGATTACACTGATGTCAAAATTATACGTTCTATCAATTATTTCATAATTGGCTTTTGGTCAAAAGCATATTGATAGGACCTGCAGTGGTAGGACTAAGCGGAGGCCCGAGCCCGATCAAATCATAAGTCCCCAGTACGGCTGCACGTATGTAACACGAATTTCCTGCCGTTCATATTGTGCGAGCCACTCTCGGCTATAACTGAATTATTATGTGGTCAGCCTTACACCATTGAGATGTTAGCGTTTTACCTAATAGTTTACCATTTATTTGATTCCTTTTCAGTTTTAGTCTTGACTTCGATTTCGCCTGATGATAAGTGATACTCGTAAATGAGGTCTATAATGTAAAAACGAGCCCAGAGGCTAATAAAAAAAATGCCTGTTCGCTCGCGTTGAAGGCTGACAGATCATAGGGAACACAGATGTTGGTAGAGAGTTCCGATATTGTCTATGAGATGCTTATGGGCATATTTCAGTAACTTCAGAAGGAATCGTAAAGTTCTCAATATACCAAATAGGAGACCACGTCTACGTCATGCGAAGTGCTCCGCTGTTTACAAGCCACATACACATTTAACAGTTTGATTAAGTACGGAGTTCGATTATGCAACCGACACACTTGTATCATGTGATTGTTCGTACATCCCACACATTCACTCTTGTTTCATTCTTGAATTTATCACTTTTTCAGTGTTCTGTGCGAGTGCTGGAGAGAGTTTCAGTAAGCTTTGCATATTTTCATTTTTATAAGGTGTGGCGGAGAAATATAGCGACACTTGCTAACAATACCTGTCGTCTTCATATTTTGCTGACTTTTATGCAACTTCTAGAATAGAAAATAGACATTGTCACTCTACTTTATTGTTTTATTTGATTCTTTTTAACTGTCTTTATTGATCTATCTAAGATATATTATAAACACTTTGATTACTCTTCAGAACTCTACAAAAACTTTATAATGTAAGGAGAGTTATCAATGACAAAATTCTGTTTTACTACATACGGTAAAATAAATAAAAGCTCTTTGATCCTTGGTTCCTTGTAGTTATAATCTCCAGAGCGGAGAAATAGTTTAAATTTTTAAACAGACCCATATAAATAAGTTATCCAGACCTATACGACAGCATGACACAGTTTACTCTTGGAAATTGGAAACGGTGCCGTTTCCTACAGAGTCAAAAACATTTTTCGGTTAAAGTAAATACGAGATCTCAGAACCGCATTTCATTTGATCCTAGTGTAAGTTGACCTTTCTTAAAGGGTATTTACGTGTGTTTATATAAAGAGGTTTGCCCAAGTTCCTTTCATGAAACAGTGGACGCGCTGGGTAATAATAAACAGTTAACATTTAGCGGATGCTTGACTGCATGGCACCGACAATAGCCGCGTAGGCAGATCACAGGAGAGCACTATACAGTGAGTGAGTACGAGTACACACCGACGTAGACAAGCATTTAATTTGTTAGTACGTTCAACATGTTTAAAATATACCGCATTTTGGTTGATTTACAATGTAATTATTTTTCTTTTAACATCACATCTAACACATATAAACATATATTTCCCCAGGTCACCATTTTCATCAATAAACAAACATATGAAGGTTAATTTACTTTTGAAAATCAACATTCATAAGTTGGGATGCCAAATAATAAATTAGGACTGAAAATAGCTTTCAAAAACATTGAACCCTTGAAAGAGAAACATTTTATATACACATTTTCTTTTGTATATAAAAGTTTCTCCTTTACAAATACAAATATCTGACCGTCGGAGATTTAATGTTTCGATGTTTTGCCAAAAAACATTCCACTCTGCTGGAGCATTGAGTAGGTATCTGATTTTACAATCTAGACGAAAATGTTGTAATAAATAATAATGCGCATGTGTTTAATTTTGGCGCATGCGTGTATGCGGCTGCGCACGCGCCGATCCGCACAGTGAGAGCTCGCGCCTGCTCTGCGCCACCCGCCTTGCGCCTGTCACAACCGAATGCGCCCGAGTCGCTCGCAAACGAAAACACCCCTACAGCGTTCATTGAAAATTTATATTAAACGTATGTGTTAATTAAATTATCGGTAAATAAATTCATGTGGATACAAAGTTTATTATTGATAAGTAGCGTATCGTGTGTTCTACAGCTACAAAGTGATCATTTTAGACCAAATCAGGGAATTCACACTTTTTATATGATGTTTTCGGTGACCAGTTAGGTGTATGTGAAACTAATATTGAGCGATTACATTTCTGCATCAATCTCAATAATCATTCTACAAATTTTTCCCGTTTTTAATTCAATAAAAGTTACGAAGATAACTTTAGTGCTTGTGATGTCGTGTTCACCTACATTTACAAACTAGTTTCTGCCAGCGGCTTCACCCGCGTGGAATTTGTACTTCCCCCATTATAAATTATAGCGTATGTGCTATTCCAGACTATAATCTATTTCTGTGCCTTAATCTATATCCGTTCTGGCCAGATTGAGTAACAAACATCCATCCATCTATCCAAACTGGAGGAAAGATTACTTTTTATGTAAAGAAAATATTTATCTCTTTTTTTTTCATAAAAAGCAAAATATATTATAGATGGCAGTTTCCTATTTATGTAAGTCCACCTGACTTTTTTCAATAACGAGAATGCTAAATGGCCTTTCTATAAGGCAATATAAAAAGTTATAAAGCTTTTTAAAATCTTCTACTGTCTTTTCAGTATATATACAGTTAACAAAGTGTCTTTCAATGACGTTTGTAGTACAATTTGTTTAGGATGGAAAAATACTGTGACAACACCAGCTTTGTCAGTAGCCGTCAACAAAGAGTTTCCATAAACAAGATTGAAACAATAAACACCCCTAGTCTTGACTTTCTTTCATAACTCCTTTAAAAGATAACAATGTGCCTATTTGTTAGGAAAAATGTGCGCAGAACTTTTTTGAAGTACGTTTGGAATAAAAATTAAATGATAGGAAAAAATTGTTCCGTAAAAATTGTTTCAACTTAAAATAGTTTTTAAAATCGGTTATTATTTGATACTCTTTCAAGATCAATATTTATGATTTGGACGTAAGCCAATAATACCGATATTTATTTCTAGTCAATATTAGTGTATAATAAAAAATAGAGTCAGCATCCTCACATCACAGTCGGGCGACCGACGAACAATTGAGATTTGCCAAACAATGTGCTAAACTCTACTAGTTTGAAATTAAACTATGTATTACCATTTGAACTTATCAATAAACAGGCATCTTTTAAATCAATGAAATGTTTTCGGTACTACAACAAATTCAACTATAAAAAAATACATCAACGTTTATTTATACTATTACTATTATTATAATAAAGAGGAAAAGTTTGTAAGTATGTTTGTAGGAAGTAATCTCTGGAACTACTGAACCGATTTTGAAAATTCTTTAAACAGTAGAAATCTACATTATTGTTAAAGGTTACATTATATTTATTTTCGCAATCCACGCGGACGAAGCTGCGGGCGAAGTGCTAGCATAAAATATTTCCGATAGTTCAAAAGTCTATCAAACTGTAATACCTGCCTAGGCGTATTGACTGACTAAATCGCTACAATATGTAGTCAAACTGAAAATGGAGGTCCTATTTCATGAGAAAGGAATCGTAAATAAAACCCTTCCCGTTTTAGATTTCCAGTTTGGTGTAGGCGCAGTAAACAAACGGTCACAATAATGCGAATTACTGTCACATTTCGATCAGAGTTTAAATTGATCACGCCCACACGACGTCTATCAAAAATCATATAAATCTGGCGCAAGCACGTTTTAGGTCGCCACAGTGACCGTTCGCTTAAAAATAAACGCGTGTCCGCCCGGCCGCCTGCCGCCCGCCGCTCGCAACGCACTCCGCTGAGATTCGCGACATTTACATCGCCTGCACTTTCTATTTGTGACACCGCACCGGGGCTGCTTTCAGACACACCTTCGTTTATTGATTCGCATTAGGCGAAAACATTAACGAACTCTTTGTGAATAACTGTCAGTTAAAGCTTTTAGGTAAATTGTGGGGCATTCAGAGTTTTGGTTCAGAGCTTTTGTCAAGATAAGTTCAGTCATTATCGACAATTAACATAAGTTTACGATTCATGAAAGTTATGAGACTAACCCGCCCGTAGAATCTTGTAGTAAACTTAGCGTATAGTAAAAGTGTACTGTTATGAACGCAGCGGTGTAGAGCGACCTGGTAGGATGGTTGCCGGCGACGTCACGAGGCGCGCCTCCATCACGGCGCCATCGATGCACCGGCGGCCGTCAGTGCGCCGCGGCTCACTCATCAAAAGCTCACAGTCTACGTCACAGGTAAACCTCCCAATTTTAAATACAATGCAGAATTCAGAATCTGAAAAGCACGTGCTTTATTTCAAAAATAACGCACGTGCTTTTCAGATTCCGCGACTGCTCATGACCACTGCAGTTCAATGAACTCTACCTTTTATGATTCCACCTAAAATTGTGAATGGCTATAAAAGCTTTTTAATAATGATTAAAGCTCACCTACCTTACCGTTGACATGACATTTTTACAGATGTTGACTTTTATTTCATACTAGCTGTGCCCTGCGGTTTCACCCGCGTAGATCGGAATAAAAGGTAGCTTATATGTTAATCCAGGCTATAAGCTATCTACATACCAAATTTTATCCAAATTGGTCCAGCCGTTTGAGCGTGAAGAAGTAACAAACATACACACTTACAAACTTTCACATTTATAATATTAGTAGGATATACCTACAGTGGTCCATTCTAAACCTTTGTTCGCGTGAAAAATAGATGAAATAATATAAAATGTTACTTTTTCACGTAGAAACTATCTGAATATTATACTGACCTTATACGCTCGTATTCATTGAGACACCAAATTGAAGGCCTTGCACAAATTAAACTATTATTTATGTTTTAATAAAAACACATAACTTGGTCTTATAATGATGCATACCTGGATCAAACCTATAGTAATTCATCAAGGTATTTTCTGTTAGGCATAAATTACGTTTTCTAATGAAAGTTCCAGTTTACCGCGCAATTTGTATAATATATATACGACTAATATTTCTAGAATTTAGTAGAAAAATGTTCATAATTTAGTCAAAACCAATCGTAATTTACAATTTAGTGCCCTCATTATGTAATTTCCGAATTATCCATAAAATTGTAGAATACTAACTGTATTCTACAATTTTATGGATAATTCGGATTTTTTATTTTTATTTAATCAAAAATAAAAAATCCGAAAAAAAACCTTTTAAAATGTTTTGTTAGTTAAAGTCTTGTTGAATATATCGGTTCGCAACGGTTGTAAAACGCCGTTAATTAGTGTAGAAGCAATAGGCATTTTTTTTTTCGTAAATGACCCAAGATTTTAACTGAAATAAAATTATGAATTTCATAAAAATGAACGCAGAGAGGTAAAGTGAAGATATAAAATAGAAACAAAGACCTTTACAGGTTACATCAATAAAGTTGACACTAAAACTCGAATACAGAGTTTAACACCTCCTTTACATACGATTTATAGCAATCTTTCGTTCTTAATAAGAGAGACATTGAGCTATAAACTCAATGAACAGAATTAAGAATATTCGATAGTTTGTATGAAAATACGCTTTAATTTCTGTATGACTGGGTTTCAAAATGTCATCGTGAATCTATAAGTTCGTGGTGTCAGTTTGATGTAGAATTTAGAATAGTGATTTACGTATGAGTGTCTAATGTGTAGGTAGCTTTTGATTTATTTGACAACACACTATTCTATTAGGTATTTCCCTCAAAAGTTGACGCTCGGGAACTTAGGTCTTTAATGTATTGATAGGAAAATGGTGTTTTTGTATTTTCCTAATGTTTACCTAGACGCTATTAGTTCTAATTTGTATTATTCTGCCCGTTTAGTCGGCATCGGAGATCTTGATGTGGTAAATAAAACTTACTTCGTTTTTTTTTTCAAACCCTCTCAGGGCTTATCTTTTAAATTATGCTTTACCATTCGTTACTCCATTAAAAAAATCATCCGACTTATTATCATAGCGATAAATGCCTGATAATGGAAAAAACCTTTTACAAAAAATAACAACCGACTTCCAAAAATAAAAACTTTGTAACAAAAAATTTAACCGACGAAAAAGAACTAGAAAGCAAAAAATAAATAAACCTTTTAAGTCTTGAGTATGGAGCTTATTTACCTACATAAAATATCAAATTTTATATAAACTAATTTTGAGTCGGCGCCAAACAACAGTCTTATCATTAAATATCTAAATTTTATTTGTATGTAGAAATGAAGAAGGCTAGATGTAGGTAATTAATTATTTTATTATTTGGCGCCGACTCAAAATTAGTTACAGGTTTTCTCCCAATTTTATCAGGATTCCATTATCAGATCCTGATTTCCTTGACATGGGACCACCCTTTAGATATACCCTATCTAAGATAAAAAGAATTATCAAGATCGGTTCATAAATGACAGAGTGAGAGCTGAACATACGCACAGAAACGCTAAACGTGCCCACAATTTTCGAGGTTTTCTCTCAATTTTATCATGATTCCATCATCAGATCCTGATTTCCTTGACGTGGGACCACTCTTGAAGTATATCCTATCTAACAAAAAAAGAGTTATCAAGATCGGTTCATAAATGACGGAGTGAGAGCTACACATAAACAAAAAATATATATATATATATATATATATATACGGTCGAATTGAGAACCTCCTCCTTTTTTTTCGTCGGTTAAAAATAAACAAGAATTGCAAAATAACTTTAATTTTGGAATTCGGAGTCAAGAAGAAATAAAATACAAACACCGAAAAAAGTTTTATTTTTCACTTTTTAGTTGTTGTACCCCAGAACTAAAACTAAATATTAAAGTTATATCCGAATCGTCATCTGTGTAAACATATTTTTGTTTTTGTAGATTTTTTCAAAAAGCGCTGAATCAGTTTCGATAGAATATGGGACCACCAAGCAAAAAAACATACACCAAAAATACCTATTTTATTTATTATCTATTTTATATTTAAAAAAAAACGTTGCCCCACACTAGGAATTTCTCCTGTATCGTGGGTGCATTCACAAACATGTATACTGACATACACAAGACAACCTTTTTCGCTCCACGGTGGACGCCAAGTCATGCGCGTACGAGCCCTCACGACTTAGGATGCAGTGGCCCGGGGTGGGGTCGTCTTGGCGGTGTCTCTGGACATCGCCAATGCCTTTAACACCCTGCCCTGGAGTTGCATAGTGGAGGCACTCCGGTATCACCGGGTGCCGCCCTACCTCCGTCGCGTAGTCGAGGCGTATTTGACGGACAGAGCTGTCATCTACCCCGGTCATCAGGGAGTATGGAACCGGCAAGAGATGTCGTGCGGTGTTCCACAGGGATCGGTCCTGGGGCCGCCTTTGTGGAACATCGGATACGACTGGGTGCTGCGCGCCGACCTCCCCATTGGCGTCAGCGTAGTGTGCTACGCTGACGACACGCTGGTCTTGGCTCAGGGGTGGTCGCACGAGGCGGCGGCCGACCGTATGACACGCGGGGTTGCGACAGTCATAGAGAGGATCCGGCAACTGGGACTCGAGGTGGCATTGCACAAGTCCGAGGCCATGTGTTTTCATGG
The DNA here is from genome assembly GCA_951329385.1 of Polia nebulosa. Classification (NCBI taxonomy): domain Eukaryota; kingdom Metazoa; phylum Arthropoda; class Insecta; order Lepidoptera; family Noctuidae; genus Polia; species Polia nebulosa. The sequence goes on from OX589604.1 coordinate 17,639,784, forward strand.
TCCTCGGAACGCGCCACCGGCGGGTTCCCAGATCACGGTAGGAGGGGTTCGCATCGGCGTCGAGGGTACGATGAAGTACCTGGGACTCGTCCTCGACAGCCGGTGGAACTTCGTCGAGCACTTTCGACGTTTGGCTCCCAGATTGGACAGGGCCGGGGCCACCTTGAAGCGGCTCCTACCCAATCTGAGGGGGCCAAACACCTCCTGCCGGAGGCTCTACGCGGGGATCGTGCGGTCCATGACCCTCTACGGGGCACCAGTGTGGGCGCGTTCATTGAGGCAGCGATCAGCTCGCCAGATGAACGCGTCCCAGAGGGTCATGGCGATCCGCATGATCCGAGGATACCGCACGGTCTCCCGTGAGGCTGCGAGCCTCCTTGCCGGACTGTCACCATGGGATCTGGAGGCAAAAATCCTCGCGCACCTGAATGAGTGGCGCGAGGAGGCAAAACGCTGGGGCGAAACTCCGCTGCCGCGACACCTCGCGGCTCGGCGGACAGAGCTCCGGCAGGATCTCATGGTGACATGGAGAGAGCGACTGTCGCAACCCAGCGCTGGCACGCCACCATCGCGGCGGTAGTTCCCCTCTTTGAGGAGTGGCTGGAGAGGCGCCGCGGCGCCCTCACCTTCCGCATGACGCAGGTCCTCACCGGACATGGCTGTTTCGGGAGGTACCTGTGTCGAATCAAGGCGGAGGTGACCCCCGGGTGTTTCCACTGCGAGGATCGCCCAGAGGACACGGTGGAGCATACGGAGGAGGTTTGCCCCGCTTGGGCAGAGCACCGCCGTGTCCTCGTGGATGCGATAGGTGGCAGCGACCTCTCGCGCCGTGCCCTGGTTCAGGCCATGGTACGGAGCGAGAGGGAATGGGAAGCCGTCTCCTCCTTCTGCGAAGCAGTAATTCTCGCGAAGAGGGAGGCGGCATACGTTAGGGAGACGCAACAACAGCCGAGTCGCCCTAACGCCCTCAGCAGCAGCCGCCGCAGGAGACGTCAGGGGCTTCGGGCGCCGCGACACGATCTCCGGCCACCGTAGACCCGGGCCTGCGGACGGCGAGTAGTGGGTAACTCGCCGCCCGATCAGCACCAGGCCCGAGAGTTCCACACGCGCCTCAAAGAGTTGTCAGCAATAGGGACGGGGCCCGTCATGGCCGATGCCTGCCCGGGGGTTGAGGATGAATTCGAAAGAGTTACCTCGCCCCTGAGCACTCAAGGCAGAGAGGAACGGGGGTGGGTTTTAGTCAGTAAGAGTCTGACACGCCCTTCCGCTCCACCCTAGAGCGGAAGAAGTCATAGGATGATTTCCCACCCCCCAAAAGAAAAAAAAAAAAACGGGAATCGTGATGTGTCCAACATGTTTGATATTTCTAACGTTATTACATACTTAGGTGGATATTATTTCTTCAATTGAATTGATGGTGTTTGTATGGTACATAACATTTACAAAATAGAAATAGGTACCTTCCAATGTGATAATGTGTATTTTTTGAATGCATTGAATGTAACTGTGATAATATCACAGTAGATATATATGTAAACAACAACCTATGTATGGCACAGTGATAATTGCACGTAATACTGAATTGTGTTATAAATATTTAAACAGATTTAAAAAATATTAATAGATCAGGATTCAAATTCAGATTAGTAATCATTTGGGTATTATTTCTATTTGAGTGATCCTTGCGAGCGTATCTTTTGATGAACATTACTTCGAGAACATTAAAATTAAATGAACACAGAATTCAAAAAAAACAACACTTCCTTGCCTCTCCTTCTTTTGACTATATTGGATACTTAAACACTTCAACACAAAATATTTGCAAAGCAACGAACTAGAATATTAAATGATTATGATCAAACGATTTATCAAGAGCACAGGAAGCCCGCCCGCAGCTAGTGGGCAATTTAAAACTTATTTAAAATATTAATATCCAAACAACCAACGAATGTTTTTAAGAGTTTCCATTTATTCTATTTGTGGCGTATGAAGACGAATCATAAACACAATTTGTACGACAACTACGCAAACAAAAACTATCTCTTTATTGCTTTCCATACGAAAATAAATTGCACAAACACTTAATGCCAAACTGCACCAACATCTGAAATGACCTTTGGATAAAATATGAAATATAATTATAGATAACTACTTTGTCCGAGGGCGGTGGCATTCTTAATACATTTTAGAGAGCTTTTCATTCTAAGGTTCTTATTAAATGAGATGTCACATTGATTGAACCGTCGCCATCGTCCTCGTGAAGAGCGACTTCTCTCTTCTTAATATCGAATCTTAAAACGTTGTTTAAAAGCTAGTTGTTTAAAGCATAAGACTGAACTCGTAACAGCTATTTTTGCGTTTCACTCAGTCACGCTTATGAAGTTATGGCATTTGACAGTTCGGACAACGAGCACTTCGTTATTGAAGACCATGTTTATAAGTAATAAGTGGATGAAATCATTACATTACGTAACTGGCTTTTAGCCCACCCAGACTATCCAGTCATCTAACAGAAACACCATTTCTATACCTAGCCGACTTTTCCAGCAACTGCTATAAACATGTGTTTTCCTTTGACTCTGTGAACGTGTGGAAAGCTTTGTGAGTCTTAAATAACACTTGTCCTAGTTTTTACCAGACTTTCATGATTAATTTATTTAATATTATAGTTTATTTTAAAACGGTTGATAAATCTGTCTGGTACCTTCCCACGTGTGGCTCTAATATCGTACGTGTGTTTATGATAATGAACCCAAAGTTCAGGGATCGCATATCATATGCTTGTTTTATACCTTATATTTTAATGACTACGAATAATCGTTTAATTGTTAGCTAACAGTTAACCTTTAAGACTAGTGTTTTATATGGAGAGATAACCACGAGTTGCCTTCAGGTTACACACTTATCTTATGTTTGAAATATAAAACTTGTTGGTTTTCAAATTCTAACATTTTCGTCGGTACTTGAACAGTGTTGACGGGGTCGGCATTATCCACACCTACGTGTGAGAAACTAAAACTTGTTGGCTGAGCCGCCACAATTTAAATCGAGATGACTAAGACTGAATTAATAAAGACTTTATATAATTTTAACCAATAATAATCCAGTAACTTACAGAGTTTCAGCGTTAGTTGTTGCTAACTACTGGCTTCGAAGTGTTGTTATAGTAATCTACTTCAATGGGTTTCGATTAAATAGTTAGGGATAAGTCTGCTCTATTTTTAATATAACCATTTTATGCATCTTTTCAATTTTTAAGTAAACTGACGTTGGTACCTACGGTGCTACTAGACTACGATAAATTCTACTATTCTATTAATCTAAGAACCAAGTTCTTCGATCATCTCAATATCAAATATCAATAGAAATGTCTTAAATCGTGTAAACAAAAATGTCGTTTTGTTTGTAGGAGGTGCCATGGGACATCATCGACCGCTGTGCGCTGCCCATAGTGCTGTGCCACGCGCTGGCCGTAGTGCTGTCCACGCTGCTGAACGCCATGCACCTCAGCTCCATTTCTGTGTTCACGCTGTTCCTCTGGTTCTCCATCTCCGTCACAGGCTCCTTGTGGTTCTATCATAACTTACAGGTACGATCTTACTACTACAGGTACTTTCCTGAAATAATGCGGCAATACCCAAAGGCTGAATCCCTCTGACGATTGCGGGATGTTACGAACTCTCATCAAAAACAAGAAGTAGGTAATTAAAAAGTTTAAAGGAAAGCGCCTATTTTGCTTGTAAACTCAAAAAAAAACACAAATTTACTACATTTTGAATGATCAAGTCGTTACAGACTAAAACAACATCTCTCATAAAAATTCAAAGTAATCAAATGTTTTACAAATCGGGCCGCTCTTAAACTTTGTGCTCGTCTGCTCGTTTGGCACAAATAGCTAAATGTTTGTGTATGACTGCTTGAAGAGATAGGTACAAAGTATTCAACAATTATCATAACATAGCGTACCTGCGTCAATTTTATATCATTTAAATGGCACTTTACCAAAATCAAGTCATTTATTCAAACTAGGCTGAGAGCCAGCACCTTTTGAACGTCAAAGTTCTACATAAAGACAGTCCCCCAAAAACCAATAATGAAACAATCTTTGTTTGTGAGCAAGCACGAGGTTTGTTTGTAACGTAGTCGAACACGGTGAATAGTTTGCTAATTTTACGGTAGCCGTAAAGTATAAATAAATACATTAAAAACACGTAAAGTTGTGGCTGTCGTTAGTCAACACGTACGATATGCCAATCACTTACTGGCACTGCCCACTACGTCTCTCGATTTATTTTTTAAACTATTACGTAAAGAACAGTTCAAGATACGTTTATTTTTAAAATAACTACTTTCACATACTGATGTTTTTTTTTTCTAAGACTAGGAGCAGCTCAATTTATTCATTGCGATCAATCTGTAAACAAAATAGAGTCGTCCGTCTGTCTCATGATTTACAATATCAATCTGATATTGAATGTGCGTAATTCGGACCATGAAAATGTATGTGTAGGTATGTATGTGTCGAAAAGTGTGTAATTTGCACTGAAACACAAGAAGTACGTTAGCAGGTTTTTTGTGAACCAAGAGCTGAAATGCCACGTTAAATTTAGTTTCAAATTGCGTCATAAATTATGTGTTGAAGTACGGCCGCAACCACTTCCATAACAAGTTCATAGTTGAGAATTCGAGTGCGAAGGAGCTCACAAGTTCACAACACTAGATTGTTTAAAGAAAACAGGTGTAGCACCTGAACAACCTCATTTAAATCAATGAATATTCATATCGTAGCTGTCAGCCTCCCGCATGCAACAATTTATATTTCCACAATTTAATTTACTCCACTGGGTATTTGTTAGTGATAAACAATTATGTTTTACCAGGTTTCTTTAAATACGAAATAAAGCCTACTAAAGCTTCATTTGTCCTTGTTGAATACCATTTATGATTTATAAATAAGATCTATTTACGGATCAAAATGTATTCACCGCTGAAATATCAGAATCTGAATTCACACAGCTGATCAATGCCACTGCAATAAATAATCTCAGGGATAGATTATGCCATATGCGTGCGCTAGTGAGTAGTGAGCAAGTTATCAGCATATTGTTATATGCAATTGCTAACTCTACCTGCAAGGGCTGCAAGCAACAATTCACGAATACCAGTTTTGAACAGTGAAACCAACTATTTATATCAATTGTACACGAAATCAATTTAGTTGTGAAGTATTCCCTGTTACTGTGTTCAATCACTGGCACCTTGTATTTGTAATGAACTGGTGCCAAACATTAACTACTTGACCACATACAAGAAGGAATAGGAATTGCATTTAAAACAGAAACCCATTTATCATTTGATTTATAGTCGGCAGTAATATACAGTGCCACAGTAACATTTGTAGTGTAGTTTAGAACTAATTAGACAAGTTTAAGGTTCATTCCTACGTCCCCGATCTCTGCTCGACGAGGTGGGCAAGCTCTTTGAAAGAGTAATTGCAGACCGCCTCGTCGGGCAGTTGGTGCGGGTGGGGCCGGACCTGGCGGAGAGCCAGTACGGCTTCCGCAGGGGGCGCTCCACGGTGGACGCAGTCATGCGCGTAAGAGCCCTCACGACGGGGGATGCAGTGGCCCGGGGTAGGGTCGTCTTGGCGGTGTCTCTGGACATCGCCAATGCCTTCAACACCCTGCCCTGGAGTTGTATAGTGGAGGCACTCCGGTATCACCGGGTGCCGCCCTACCTCCGTCGCGTAGTCGAGGCGTATCTGACGGACAGAGCCGTCATCTACCCCGGTCATCAGGGAGTATGGAACCGGCGAGAGATGTCGTGCGGTGTTCCACAGGGATCGGTCCTGGGGCCGCCCTTGTGGAACATCGGATACGACTGGGTGCTGCGCGCCGACCTCCCCGCTGGCGTCAGCGTAGTGTGCTACGCTGACGACACGCTGGTCTTAGCGCAGGGGAGGTCGCACGAGGCGGCGGCCGAACTTATGACACGCGGGGTTGCGACAGTCATAGAGAGGATCCGGCAACTGGGACTCGAGGTGGCATTGCACAAGTCCGAGGCCATGTGTTTTCATGGTCGTCGGAACGCGCCACCTGCGGGTTCCCAGATCACGGTAGGAGGGGTTCGCATCGGCGTCGAGGGTACGATGAAGTACCTGGGACTCGTCCTCGACAGCCGGTGGAACTTTGTCGAACATTTTCGACGTTTGGCTCCCAGATTGGACAGGGCCGGGGCCGCCTTGAAGCGGCTCCTACCCAATCTGAGGGGGCCAAATGCCTCCTGCCGGAGGCTCTACGCGGGGATCGTGCGGTCCATGGCCCTCTACGGGGCACCGGTGTGGGCGCGTTCGTTGAGGCAGCGATCAGCTCGCCTGATGAACGCGTCCCAGAGGGTCATGGCGATCCGTATCATCCGCGGATACCGCACGATCTCCCGTGAGGCGGCGAGCCTCCTTGCCGGACTGTCACCGTGGGATCTGGAGGCAAAAATCCTCGCGCACCTGTACGAGTGGCGCGAGGAGGCCAAACGCCGGGGCGAAACTCCGCTGCCGCGACAACTCGCGGCTCGGCGGACCGAGCTCCGGCAGGATCTCATGGTGACATGGAGAGAGCGACTGTCGCAACCCAGCGCTGGGCACGCCACCATCGAGGCGGTGGTGCCCCTCTTTGAGGAGTGGCTGGAGAGGCGTCACGGCGCCCTCACCTTCCGCCTGACGCAGGTGCTCACCGGACACGGCTGTTTCGGGAGGTACCTGTGTCGGATCAGGGCGGAGGAGACCCCTGAGTGTTTCCACTGCGAGGATCGCCCAGAGGACACGGTGGAGCATACGGTGGAGGTTTGCCCCGCTTGGGCAGAGCACCGCCGTGTCCTCGTGGATGCGATAGGCGACAGCGACCTCTCGCGCCGTGCCCTGGTTCAGGCCATGGTACGGAGCGAGAGGGAATGGGAGGCCGTCTCCTCCTTCTGCGAAGCAGTAATGCTCGCGAAGAGGGAGGCGGCACACGTTAGGGAGGCTCAGCAACGGCCGAGTCGCCCTAGCGCCCCCAGCCGCGACCGCCGCAGGAGACGCCAGGGGCCGCGAGACGATCTCCGGCCACCGTAGACCCGGGCCTGCGGACGGCGAGTAGTGGGTAACTCGCCGTCCGATCAGCACCAGGCCCGAGAGTCGACGGCGCGTAGTGTTCCACGCGCGCCTCAAAGAGTTGTCAGCCAAAGGAAGGGGCCTGCCACGGCCGGTGCCTGCCCGGGGGTGGAGGATAAATTCGAAAGAGTTACCTCGCCCCCGGGTACTCGAGGCAGGGAGGAACAGGGGTGGGTTTTAGTCAGTAAGAGTCTGACACACCCTTCCGCTCCACCCTAGAGCGGAAGAAGTCATTGGATGATTTCCCACCCCCCAAAAAAAAAAAAAAAAAAACGTCCCCGATCTAAAGAGGACAGCGAGCTAAGTGTAAGTACTCTTTTAGAGATAAAGATTTAATGCTATTAAAATATTTTAATAAAAATAAAATAGGCTTTTCAGTTGGTAGGTGAATATGGTGCAGTGCTTTCGACAAATAATTACAAATAAAATTATTTCCTTTTTATGGGTATAAGTATGTCCTATTGACATAGATTATTAGGTTTTAATTAAACAAACCTTTCGAAAAACTAAAAAAAATACAGCAGAATTATCAATTATTATATTTATTTGGACAACCCGAATCATAATGAACCATTCAGGAGAGACTTTCCGTGACGGGCATCCTAAACATAACAAAAAACCGGCCAAGTGCGAGTCGGGCCACGTGCGGTGTAGGGTTCTGTAGTCCCCCATTATAACATGCGGACTTAGAAGGGGGCTTTTATTACTATGAACCTATTAATTGTTTCGCGGTTTTACGTTTAAATTAAAAACGTAAAACCGCGAACGCGAATAAAACATTTTTTCAAATTTTTACATGTTTACTACTCGTTTAAAAAATAATAAATAAGTAATAAATTCACCTTAATACTAATTTTTCTAAGAATTATGTATTTTGTACGAATAAAAAGTAGAAACAGTTTATAAGTTGGGCGACTATTAGGTACTGTAAAAGTAACTGAGCTAACTTAGCCGTGATAGTTTTCCTTTAAAGTTCATTATATATGTCGCAGTCATCTGGTTGAATCCGTCAGTCAATTGGACGCCTAGGCCGTTCATTAAACGCCGGGCATTCAATTAAATGGCTGAAGGAGAACCAGACAAGTCGTTGAACGCAACGTTTAACCAGATGGCTGGATGTCGTCTAGTCATTTAGTTAAATTGGATATTGATGAGTTTGTGATACAACTGATCATGATTGTGTGTGTACAAAAGGCAATGTTAGGATGCAAGAGCGAGCGTAGCGAGCTCGGGACATAGGGCACCCCGACTAAGATAGGTTAGGGACCCGTCGTGGTTATTTTTTTTAAACCATTGAGCCCCGCTCTGACTACGCCTTTTAAATAAATTGAATCACTAATAAATAATTTTTTTTTGAAGTGAAAACTTCTTTAGGCGCGTTGGGCATTTTTGAGAATTTATCCGCTACTCCTAGGCATAGCTACAAGGCATAAGGACTTGCAGTATGACATACAGCCACTTATGAAAGTAGTTAGTCATGTGGCAAGTTTTCAATCGATCAAGTTGTGTAATAAACTACCTATGTAATTAAAGTCCTTCTAGAACATAAACCAGTTTAAGCAGCAAGGTAAATCTTTTCTGGTAGAATAATGCTATTATTCTGTTGATGAGTTTCTCACTGACATGTTTTAGCTAGACCATTAATATTTTTTTGTGTTTTCTTTTTTTTTTAACATTTTAGAAATACTTTTTAAACATTTTAAAAATACTGTTTGAACATTTTAGAAATACTGACATTATCTAATGTTTTCAATGAAATTGTGATAATGAATACTGGTGAGGATAAAGGCATGTGTGAATTTTAATATTACTGACGATAGTATCTGGTTCTGACACGTTTAGATCAATAAATTGAATTTTAGATAAAATATTTTTATTATTGATGGGAATGTTAAGGAGTTAAACAGATTATTTATTTTCTTATTTAAATGTATGCCTAATTATTGGACATTATAAATTAATTTTATAATTATTATTATTATTGGGCATTAAATGAAATTATTAGGTAGGTATTAGTGACATGAATTAACTTTCCTTTTTTTTGACAGTGTTTTAAATTTTGAACTTTTATGAATGTAAATAATATTAATGTACAAGTATGTAGGTTATAGATTTTGTTAAACTAATTTAATTTCTGTTTATTAACTTATTATTATTCTAATTATTTGCGTAGGTATATTTGTTAAACAGTCAGACACGATGTTAATTATAAATGAAATGAAAATGAAATGAGAATGAAATGAGAATGAAATGAGAATGAAATGAGAATGAAATGAGAATGAAATGAGAATGAAATGAGAATGAAATGAGAATGAAATGAGAATGAAATGAGAATGAAATAAGAATGAAATGAGAATGAAATGAGAATGAAATGAGAATGAAATGAGAATGAAATGAGAATGAAATGAGAATGAAATGAGAATGAAATGAGAATGAAATGAGAATGAAATGAGAATGAAATAAGAATGAAATGAGAATGAAATGAGAATGAAATGAGAATGAAATGAGAAAGAAGTGAAAATGAAATGAGAATGAAGTGAGCATGAAATGAGAATGAAGTGAGAATGAAATGAAAATGAAGTGAGAATAAAATGAAAATGAAATGAAAATGAAATGAAAATGAAATGAAAACGAAATGAAAACGAAATGAAAATGAAATGAAAATGAAATGGAAATGAAATGGAAAACGAAATGAAAACGAAATGAAAACGAAATGAAAACGAAATGAAAACGAAAAGAAAACGAAATGAAAACGAACTGAAAACGAAATGAAAACGAAATGAAAACGAAATGAAAACGAAATGAAAACGAAATGAAAACGAAATGAAAACGAAATGAAAACGAAATGAAAACGAAATGAAAACGAAATGAAATCGAAATGAAAACGAAATGAAAACGAAACGAAATCGAAATGAAAACGAAATGAAATTGGTTTTTGTACTAACATAATCATTTAACTAAATGACTAGTCGACATCCAGCCATTTGGTTAAACGTCACGTTAAATAACTTGACTGGTTGACCTTCAGCCATTTAATTGAATCTAATTGAAGCCGGCGTTTAATGAACGGCCTAGGTGTCCAATTGACTGGCTAATTCAACCAGATGATTGGGCCATATACAGCACCGTGGCCTAAAATAACGTTGATTAAATTAAAAATTTACAATTTCAAAAATGGAATATTTTGCGATTTCTTTTGTTTTTATCATTGTTTATTCATTCGTCGGCGTCATTTTTAACTTTTTTTATTTGTTAAAGGCTAGGCAGATTGATTGATTCATATAGCCATGTTACTTCCACTGTCAATACCAATCTAATAATACCTCATTGGTAAAATCCATCCAGATATTTATTTCGCTATGACAGTGCAACATGGAGCCATAATTTCATTGCATGAGCGTAGAAAAAGGCGAAGAGCTTGGTGTTAGTCGTCATTTAGTTTTTCAGAAATGAAACGTTAAAATGAGCTCGGCAACATCGGAGACCATCCTGGAAGACGCAAGAGAACTGTTAGAACTTCTAGGAACTGATACATCATCAAACAAAGATTACTCTGTAATCCATAGTTCTTTGATAACCGTCCATGGATATTTTAACAAGAATCTGCTCCAGTAAGTGTTCAACAGTGGTGCAAAGACAATTTTCCTGGTTTCATCAACTCCAAAGAATGGCCACCCTACTTGCCTGATCTGAATCCGATAGATTACAGTTTATGGTCTATCTTAGAAACAAGGTCCTGCGGTACGCCTCATAGAAGTGTTGATGAGCTAAAATCAACTCTTGCACGGGTGTGGGACAAAATATCTGTGGAGGAAGTGCGGAAAATTGTAGAAAATTTTACCAAGCGTTTGTCTCTATGTATCCGCGCTAAAGGAGGCTATTTTGAAGGCAAATAGGGATTCTTGTATGAAATAAAGTGTATATGCTATAATTTATAACCTGATTTCATTCACGTTAGTATAAAATTCGTAAAACCTCTTGTCAACGTTATGGGCCACCCTGTATATCCATGCAAAATAGGGAACATGCGATATTTTTACTTTTGTTGTCATTTTAAAGAACTCCATGTAGCATAGTGTATTCAAACATTAAAATACTGTAATTTATTGCAAAAAATGCAGTTAGAAACTGACAGCTTGAATTTTCGCGCGAAAACGGACTACAGTTCCGATGACGTCACTCACTATCCAGTGCTGCACACTCATCGCCTTTTTACGTAGATCTAAGTATTTTAGTCCTTTCCTGCACACCTACGAACTTCAGTTCCAGAATCTACGTACTTTCTTTCAAATTGTCCCCAATTTGCAAAATAACAGCTCATTAGGCTGAACACATACTTTCCGTTTAAAAAAAATAATTTAAAAAATGACAAAATTCTTTATTTCAGATAATTATAATCCATAGGTGCAAAATGAAACTTAAAATTAAATAACTAAAGAATTAAGATCAATCAAAATCAGAATTTATATCAAAATTAAAATCAAAAACAAAATTAAAATCAAAATACAAAAATTAAAATAAACCGTCAAGCCCCTCATTAGCAGACACAATTAAAAACCTATTGAGGGGCCAGACGGATTAAAATCATAACTAAAATTAAAATAAAATCAAAAACTAAAATCAAATTAAAGTTAGAATAAAACTTAAAATTAAATAACTCTGCGAACTAAGGAACTCCACAGTGAGGATGAGATCCTGTCCACCACAGTCATCTGGATTTTATTGCGGCTGCCACGCATTCTGCAGATCAGGGATGCCGTTTTTTTGCGAATGACGGCTTGAAAGCCATCAGTGTGATATAGCGAAATAACTTCACCTAAAGTTATTTCGATTCGAATTCGAAGGAGTGGTTTGTTTGATTTTAATAATACTATTATCAAATTTAACACTATTTCATGTAAGTAACAAAGTAGTTTTGAAACAGAAGAGCAATTCCTCCTGGCACAGGTATATTAATTATCTAAAAGGAGGACTCATCAATGGTTCTAATATAATGATTTCGTGAAATAAAAGAATTTATTCTTAATTTATTTCAATACTTTTACCTTCCCTAACTTCTTCATTTCACTCAGAAAAAAAAGTACGTAGATCTACGCACTTTTCATGTGCAAATTTTACAACTTCTACGTAATTTTCTAGTCTGGCCTACGCCTTTTTCATAATCCGAGTTGGCAGCACTGCTCCTGTCTGTCACTCACTTGCCATACCTAAAATATGTTTACCTTTACAACTATAACTTCAAATAAGTTGTCATAACAGGAGTGACGTCACTAGACGCTGATTGATGTACTGAAATACGTTCCGTTTCAAGTCACTTTAATTCCTAATTATTGTTAAAAATCAACATTATACAAAATAAAGACGTTGCAGTTAATTTACAGCTTTTTCACATTTTAATCACATTTTCATAAATAATATTTACATCTTCCCTATTACAGCTTTCTAGTACTAACAGTCTCTTAGCTATGTCTTGGACGGACAGACCGAAAATATAAGAGATATTTATATTTACTATAGATATAAACTATGTTTAAGGGTTTCTTGTCCTTGTTAGTACTACGAAACCCCAAAAAGACGAAATCTGCAGAGTATCAGATCTGTGCAAGCACATTCTGAGAGAACGTGAACGGACTGCTGAAGACGAATTGGAATAAATTAAAATTCATTAACAAAGCAATAGATAAAAGAATTTTCCCCTAAGAAAGTCGTTAACACCCACACTATGCCTTTGTGGGTTGTTCAATCGTAGAACAACTCCCACTAAATAAAGATTTTATGCCAAAACATCCTTAAGTGGGAACAGATTACATGGAGCGGGTCGTGCGTCACCAATATTCTGACAAGAGCTAGGAACACGCACTGGTGCAGTCTTGGTATTCTTAGTTTATGAAATGTGTTGCCACACGCCGCGACCTACTTCACATGGAATCGTCGGTAACCTTCAGTTCAGAATTATCTAATAGAAACTATAGAGAAGTTGAATTAAAGTTTTGTTCAAAACAAAATGATTAGAACAATGCGAACGGGGTTAAGGAACTTTTACATAAAGTCGTCAACAGTTCTTATGCCGAATTTATATAGTACCTATCTGTTCGCACCCAAGTAGGCTAAAACTATTATCATTTAGATAAGAGGAAATGAAATGTTCAGAGAACCAATAACTGTAATATAATTTAGTTTTAGTGTCGGACCTGTTATTACTAAGCAAGTAGACGTCTTGCTTCTTTATGAATATTCATCTGAGGTTTCCATTTATTAATTTGCTTTGATGACTAAAAGGCATTTGACAGTGAAATTATAAGTGACTAAATACGCAGAGCTTGGATTCATGGATCTGAACCGTTGTTTACCGAGCTCTTGTATTTTGACTGTACCTCGCCCAAACGTGGCTAGACTAGCAAATCTGTTTTCATCCGATTATACTTAGACTGATATTTTATGTTTATTGTTACTTACGGCTCTAAGTACGGGATGAATCTTGGAATAAGTTGAACTTGATAAAAATACTCGTATTGTCTGGAATTAGACATACAGAGTGTTTTACACGCCCTCCCCCTCTACCTAAAGTGGAAGAAGTCATATGATGGTTTCCCACAACCAAAAAAAAAAGCGTGCTTTCATTATACACACTATATCATCCGGGTGATATCAGAGGAAATGTGTCTGTAGTGTCATTAAAACACCTGTATTCAAATCCAAGGTAAGATGATGGGTTGATAGATCACTCAGGCCCCGCGACGACCCGGGTCGGCAGTGCGAAAATGCCGTTTACCTTGCCATGACTGGATAATTGATAATTTAATCAGCAAGTTTATGTTCATTCGACATAAAAAGTCAAAAATATTATCTATGCATTTCGAAGTTCTTCTTTTTTGTATCATCTAAATGTTTCCACTGTCTACAATGTGAGTATTACATTATTTTTGTAGTATAATACTCGTAATTTGATATTCGGGTGCTATAAATCAACTCGTTCATGATTAGAACAATATGAAGCTTCCTCTCATTCAGTGAACAATTTTCAAGACGAGAATAAGCTCACGCAGGTGACATTACTTAGGCAAAACTAAACATTTTCATTACATTAATCTCATGATTTCCTTAATGTGAATGTAACAGACAGAACCATAAGACTAGACGTAGAGGTTAGGTATGTAAGAAATCAAAAATACATAAAATGTGGGAAGTATTAATAATCTAGGCCTAGGGGGAATACGCCTTTGCTTCGTTTTTTACGAATAAACATCTAGGAGATTACCTGAGCCGAGCAGAGCATATCGAATCAGGTCGCAGCCTCTCTGGGGGAGGATACAATAACTCAATTTCTGAAGAAATAAAAGTCAACTGAACAGTTTAACAATGAGAACACTTGTAATTGAAACATTGAACTACACAAACGTAAAACACACATCTGTAATTGAGGACCTGCATGCTCCGATGAAAAATAGAGAACCGGCCAAGTGTCTATCGGGCCACGCGCGGTGTAGGGTTCCGTAGTCCCCCATTATAGCAAGCGGACTTAGAAGGGGGCTTTATTTATTTATTACTATGAACATATTAATTGAGTTGAGGTTTTACGGACAATTTAAATTAAAAGGAAAAAAAAGGTTTTATTTTCCAAAATTTTCCATTTTTACTACCCTTTCTAAATATGTTGTATTTTTTTCCAAGTATTTTGTGTTTTGTACAAAATTTCCCAAATAGGTACATTTTATGAGTTGGGTGACTATTAATCATAAACTAACAGAGCCTAACCTAGGCGTGATAGTTTTCCTTCAAAGTTCTTTACATATATTACCACACAATGACCACCACAACCCCACATTGATTTTGAAAGACCTATCCAACGATACACTATAGGATAGATGAGAAGAAAAAAAAAGCCGGCTAAGTGCGTGTCTGACTTCGCACATTTAGGGTTCCATACCAAATGTAGTTTTTTAACAATTTGTACGGCTTTGGGACAACAAGATGCTTATACTGTGAATTTGAAGACTGTTGCTCCAACCGGTTAGCTGTAAGACCTGTGTGAATGGTATGTGTGACCTGTGTGTCACGGATGCGTGAGTGACAGCAATAGGGCTTGGTTTGGGACCTTAAGGTACGGAACCCTAAAAAAAAACCCACTTTACATGTACAAAAGCTACCATAAAAAAAATCAAAATAGGTACTTATTG
Organism: Polia nebulosa; assembly: GCA_951329385.1. Lineage (NCBI taxonomy): Eukaryota > Metazoa > Arthropoda > Insecta > Lepidoptera > Noctuidae > Polia > Polia nebulosa. Next base: position 17,655,105 of record OX589604.1, read on the forward strand.
TTTCGTTTTCTTGGCGTGATTAATAAATAAAAATATGCTCGTGCAAATTGCAGCTTTCTAGTACCAACAGTCTCTATACGCTACGCCTCGGACGGACAGATAGACACACCGAAACTATGAGGGTTCCTTGTCCTTATTAGGACTACGGAACCCTAAAAACTCATATGAATCACAGCGAACTCTGAAATAGATAACGAGTTTCACCCCGAGTCTATCGGTAACTAGATATTTGCTTGAAACTGAAAAACGAATGGCTGGATTTCATGGATTTTTATTCATAATGTGAACAAGTTAGATAATGTTACCGTACTATTGTTAGTCGTCGAGTATTGTATCAGTCCTAAAGTAGAAAATTAACAAAATAATACAAGATTTAGTACTAAGCACTTTGTATCATGCTTTATGGCATTTCTTATAATTAAACTGTAATAAATAACTAAAAGTTAAATGAGTTGCCGCAACATGTGGCCTAAAAATTTATTTGGTTCATTTTTCGAATCTAGATTTGAGAATTCTTAAATTTTTCACGTCACATAATAGGTAAGTACCTAAAAATTTACTCAATACTCAATATCTTTAATAATATTAATATCTCTGAAAACTGCACAGAAAAGCTTGCTCGTGTCATAAAAGTGCATCTACACCTTATAAAATAAATATTCTGAGATATTGTGTAATATTACCCCTAAAATGTCAGTGCCAATGTGTCGCATTACAAATTGCCAAGGAGATTGCAACAATTGTACCATTGTGCTTACTGTGCCAGCCTTCGTACTAGCGTCATCAATCTATTCGAAAGTCCGATTTAAAATAGGTTAATGGTCGTGTTTTTACTGAATAGACACTACTAAATAAAATATTCATGGTGTTTTCTTACTAACTCCAAATATTTTTATGAGGGTGAATGAAATGTAGATTACATTTGAACTTTCGGTTTTATAAACTATGAATGAAAGAAAACAGCGCTGCTTGTAAAACTTATCTAATATTTTTAGTAAGTATTTTAGTTTAGCGTTATAATCTAAACTAAACAGTTGTTAACATATTTTTTTACAAAAAATCTCATACACTGAATTATAGAAATAAAATAAACGGGGTGCATAGCCGGATCATATTTTACCTTTTCATAACTAGTCCGTAACCCTGTTCATAAAAGCGTGTTCTACATTTACGCTTTAGTGCAAACTGGAAGAAAAAATGATGCATGTAACGATTTGGAACACTCATTACTAATTGTATGCAAACACAATATGTGATTGGTGCGTGACTTCGACCAGTGAGAGGACTACAAGATTAAGAATTAACGATCAGGCAACCCTGAAATAGTTAACCTCGAACGTCACTGCGTCACGCATAGGTAGGTACGCTAACAAATGCTTGAATAAAATATTCACTCAGCTGTTATTATAACGGACATCAATCAAGCTGTCGCCATCTATTTTCGACGAAAACTTAATTTCGTCGCCCGCCCATTATATCTGATATAGCAAAACGTTCGTACCCTAATGAGATATAATTATTTTAGGCCCAGAAACAATACTGGCATGATTGAAAGGGTTCAGGAATTTTTGATAAGCCCAAAGTGTAAATGAAAGGCGAGGGAAAATTATTCCTTGACCTTACATTCTTTTAGTTTAGTTTCGAAGGAAACATTTGTTTCATTGACCCCGCGGAGTACAATTGCTTTATTCATTGACCAAATGCTTACTATGCTTAACAGGTGACCGCTGCAGGAAAAGCAGTATTAGTAACTGGCTGTGACAACGTGCTGGGGAACGCTCTGGCTCGACGCCTGGATGACCTCGGCTACCATGTGTTCGCTGGCTTCCAGAGTAAAGCTGGCAACATTGACGCCGATATGCTCAAAGAAGACTGCTCTGGAAGATTACACACCCTCCAACTAGACATTACATCAGAAACTCAGGTAAATCAATTATTATAATATGTCTATCTGAATCAAGATGAGAAAAAATGGAAAGAAGGGATGGAGGCTCTTGCCCTGCAGTACGGTTACAGTACGGGCTTTTTTTTTGGGGTGGGATATCATCCAATGACATCTCCTGCTCTAGGTGGAACGGGAGGGCGTATCAGACTCTTACTGACTAAAACACACCCCTGTTCCTTCCTTGCCTGAGTGGCCAGGAGAGCGGTAACTCTGTTACGAATTTATCCGCTACTCCTAGGCATGCAGGCACCGGCCATGGTGGGCCCCGTCAGTGGTGGCTGACAAACATCTCTTTGAGGCGCGCGTGGAATACTACGCGCCGTCGACTCACGGGCCTGGTGCTGATCGAACGGCGAGCTAACCACTACTCGCCGTCCGCAGGCCCGAGTCTACGGTGGCCGGAGATCGTCTCGCGACGTCCTACGCCCAGGGCGTCTCCTGCGGCGGCTGCGGCTGGGAGCGGGAGGGTCACTCCGTTGAGCTTCCCTCACCCGTTCCGCCTCCTCCTTCGTAAGCATTGGGGAGACTGCTTCCCATTCCCTCTCGCTCCGTACCAGGGCCGGGCGTGAGAGGTCGCTGCCGCCTATTGCATCCACGAGAACACGGCGGTGCTCCACCCAAGCGGGGCAGACCTCCACTGTAATACACTACGGGCTTATAATAATAATATCTGAGTCTATCTACTTAGGTCAATAAGCTATATATCAATATGAACTTGTTCAATTAAGGCGCTATTAACTGCTAAAGACCTTGAGTGGCTTGCTTGTGTGTTCTGTGCTGAGCTCACGTAACGCATCGTACGTCAACCCAGTAATAGGACTCGCCCATCAAGAAGTGCTGTCCGAAATTAGACGCATTATTAATTTATTATACATAAATCAACAAGTATTATACTAAAACACGTATACTAAAATATAAATAATTAAATGATCTTTAAAATGGTGGAAATTTCATAAAAATACGTTTTATAGTTTTTGCGTGATTCTCAATTTTTTATCCGCGTTACACATAACTTTACAAAATAATTACACTATGTTATAAAAATATAATGTTAAATATTCACATATCAAATTACGAAAGAAATTGTTTAGAGTAACATATTATATTTTTTTCAAAGAAATAAGACTAGGTAGTTATTTAGACGTGATGTTCAATTAAAAATCATTAGAAGTCGTATAGCTATTTTTTTTTTGTGCCTTAATGTAGCGTAGCTTTTATTTCGCAATAGGAGTACGAGTACCTCATCGTATTATGTTAGTGGGCTTCTATATTTTTATTTATAGGTACCAAACTGAGAACACCTTGTTAAATAAAACTTCAGGAACCGTTATTAATACTACCTACCCAACTTTTTCTCACTGAATAGGACAACCTAGTAAACCCCCACCAAAGCAGTAAATAAAGGTACTTAGTTTCTTTTTAAGGTTGTCAGTTTAATCCGTAAATCCTATTGTATGTAAATAAGTATCATTAATGTAATCTTGAATATCTCGGCAAAGTCTCCTTATATAATATCCATTCTAGCCTCATGTTCTAAGCCGCTAGTATACAAGTACATAGCTAAAGTCTTTGTAAATTAATTTTGTACGTGTACCGCTCCTAGCAAACCCCAATTTGGGGATGTAGGTAGGTACCTCCTCGACTCTAAATTAATTCAGGTTGGCAACGAAAAAGAAAATGTAACAATCACGAGGTCGGAGCGGACCGCCCACGTTTTACAACATTAAAAAACGATGTAATGTTGTAATCGTGGTACAAATTCGCCTAATTTGTGCACATTCGTTAAAAGCTCCTTTTTCTTCCCGTTGTATGTTCCGCTCCGTCGACGCCTGATAAACGCACGACTTCGAAATATATTTACGATTCGCAGAACGTTCCCTAACTTTTGATAAGATTAATTGCCCAAATTCTGGAGTGAAACAAACTTGCAATTTGTTATCGGCAGATTTTGTTTGCGCCTGTGTGATAAAAGTTTTCATAAACATAACGTGAATCGTAATATTTTAATAAAGCCACAGAAATTGATGTTTTAATTTCATTTAGTGCTTAACATATGTAGTTATTCGCAATGCAAGTGGCAGTAAATAATTTAGTTCAAAAAATTAATTGACTTTGTACCCTTAGCTGACAATGATTTCTTCTAATATATTTATATTCTGTGGTATAGGTATCTGATATACCTATACCATCATACTATGGGAGCAAAACAGGTGCCTCTTACAAAACTTACGTCCGTCTCTACATGTTTACCTAAATAAAAATGGATGTTTGTAAAGTATTTTTACAATTTATTCATCCCAACATAGATCTTTTCAACTATTTGTAAAAAGAAAAACTGTTTGACGTGTCCCATTTTCTCTCGGTATCTATTTATGAAAAAACATGCGAGATCTAGCGGTGGCCGGCGAATCCTCGTAACGTAAAGTATAACGTTTGGGTAACATGGCATTGTTTTGTAGATTTTGTCAGCTTCGCTGTACATCGTGGACCACCTACCAGAGGGCGCGCAAGGTCTGTGGGCCATCGTCAACTGCGAGTCTTGGTGCGCGCTCGGCGAACTAGAGTGGGTGCCGTTCTCTGTGATCAAGCGGGCGATGGATGTCAACTTGCTTGGTGAGTAGTACGCGGTGCTACGCCGCTCTACGAACTTGGTGGTTTGTGAAAATCTCGCTAGATGGCATTAGTAGTCGCTAAGTTGAAAGTAAGTTTAGGTTTGATGTACATCGTTTTGAGAAGGTATACCTATTATAATATATATGATTTATTTATGACAGATCGTGAACTATACTTTTTAAATAGGTATATCGCTTTAATATAGGTACTAACTTATTGACATCAAGAAACCACTACGGTTTCTTCTACCTTCAATCAAACTTTTATTAGATACGATTTTGATTCAATTACCTACTCATAAATAGGTAATAATGTGGTGCGTATTCCAGATTTCAATTCGATATTTTTATTTGCACTTCTGCGCACTCCAACACTAGTTTGTTTACTTCAGAAATTCTCGCTTTAAAAGAGCGTCTGACTTTTGATGTAACTGTCTACGTCGAGATTTCTCACTTACACCATTTTAGTAGCAAACCAATTTTATTTTTGAAACGCTACCATAATTCAAAAAGAATATTAACATCATAATAGAAAACTTAATATCGGAGAGGAAAAAGGAAGATTTAATTTTACGGAGTAAAAAAAACGTTACCTCGGAGTTAATTAAGTCCAGGAATTTATTCTTAGCGGTGTGCTAATTAGCGAAGATGTCTAGGCATCTTCGGATTTCTAACGGTCTTTTACGAGTAATAATGTGAGGCAGGTGACAACAACACATAAAATGTTATTACGGGACAAGATGTTTAAATAGGTACTCTTTGATTCATTCCCAACTCTAACGCGATATTTGTTCTTCGCAAACTCTGGTCACTTTTATTTGAATTTCTTCGGTAAGTTTTCTAGGGTACCTATTCTTTGGTAAGTTTTATAGGGTTTTTTTTTTTATTATATAAACTTTATGTTGCTATATTTTAGACTTGCTGATAATTCGCCACCGAAAATGTATTTTCTAACCTTTTAATCGCTTCCTCGAACCCTGAATGTCTCACTATAAAGAATTAGTCAAAACAGTGCAGTATATCTAAACTAGACTAAATCGAATATGTCTGAGGCCTTTTAAATATACTTATTTTTACGCAGTAACAGAGCTAGGTTGACGTAAAATTTTGTTCATGGGCTGACTGACTTAGATAAATAGACAAATAGGCTACATTTTATTCAAACTACATGTACGGTCTCTGTGGGAAGTCAAGTCACGAAGTCATAAATAGATAGTATATCGGACTGGTGTCTGCAACTCCACGTAAAAAAAAAAAAAAAACGTTTACTTTGTATCGTAAGACACATACACACTCACATAAACTCAAGTAATCAAAAAATAAAATAAAAAAGTTTCACATGGGGAGTAGGCAGAAACTACAGAACGAAACCTGCAACGATTCATAAACAGTCTTATTGCATCATTTACGTTTAAATACATCTGTTATATTTGTCAAACAGACGTGCCGGTTGTGTTATACTTTCTACACACCTGACCTCTATCTTGCCGATATCACCAATAGAATAACTATAGCATCTGCCATGTTCTGTCTAAGCACCACACTAAGGTCGACTGATAGTGCATACGATTTTATTAAGTAAATAAGATCTGTGTCCTTCTAGGGCTACCTCTACCGGTGTGGCTTTTCTATTCACATCTGCCTTGTCTCACAAATACCTTTAGCTACTCGTTTTTGTTAGTTTGAGGTTGTTAATATATGGTGTCGTGCAGGCCCCGCCCGCCTGGTGCAGGTGATGCTGCCACTGGTGCGGCGCGCGCGCGGGCGCGTGGTGCTGGCGTCGTCCATCCTCACGCACGTGGCGGCGCCGGTGCGCGGTGTGCACGCGGCCTCGCTGGCGGCCCTCGACGCGCTGGCCGCCTGTCTCCGACGCGAGCTCAAACCACGAGGCGTTGATTGCGTAAGTTTTACAATACCTTTCCCTTTATCTACAGGGATCATTTCATTTGTTTCATTTTTTTTTTCTTTTTTTCGGAGGAAAATTTTAACCTGTGAAGCCCCGAAACTCACCGGTGAGTCGGACCAAAAAAAAAAAAAATTAAAGAGAATAAAAAAAAAAAAAAATCGGCTGTCAACCCGGGTTGTCCTCGGGGTTTAATTTGACAACCCGGATTTTGCCATGGGGCTTCACAGGTTTGGCGGCTAGCTTTTTGCCAATCAATCCCAAAAGTTCAGGCTATGGAATATGGTATTCAATAAAACCACAAAGTATGGTGTTCAATAAAACCACGCCAGTGATCACCATCAGCAACTCAGCACACGGAAGGGTTGGCCCCGTGACCTTTGAAAAGACCACCTTGGAACCCCTCTGTGAACACATCCTCGGAATAGTGAGATCGCTCTGTGAAGCTCCCAGCAAGCTTCTTTGCTTGGGCTGAGCTGGGCTGCCTATGTTGGAAAGGACCCCACTCACGATCGAACCTAAATCTACTGCTCAGCCCACGTAACCTTTCACAACTACCTTGGGGTTTGTTTCCAGTCTGACCGAACAGACGTAACTAAACGTAAAGCAAAGCTGAATACCAGTTTTGTTTCACTTACATTTTTGGCGAAAAAAGTACTATGAATGGTAGCGAAGTGCTGACGAGACTTTAGACAACAACCCAACTAACCATGCAGTATTATTACTTCTACTGATTGGCACAGGTCTAGTGCGCTAGTCTATTGCGAACTAGGAGCTATCTAATTCCGGGAGGAATCAACGTAGATGCTAAGGTAAAATGAAATATGCAGCCACTTCTCATCAATCATAAACTTTTGCGAAAAGATTGCTTTTAGAATTCTTTTATAAATAATCAATCCTCTTCCTGAAGAAGTCTTAAAATAGTGTTACAGAACTATTTCCAGTCCCAACCATCCTTTGGTTAGGACTCTTCTATTCTAACTAGTTCTTTTAGCGCTCATTTTTATATCATACAAAGGAGTAGTAAGTAGGTTCCTATTCAACAGTCAGTCAGTAGGTGCCAAAACGTTGTGATCATGTTAAGCTTAATGTTCGACAAACATTGAATCTGTCAAACAATACCTGCTGCTAAAGTCGACGTTAAACAACAAAGACAACCAAAATACATTTGATGCTCACTATCACTTACTTCACCTAGTTGTTAATCTGTTGCGCCTCTGACGTCTACGAAACTCGGGCATAGTTGATACTTTACTAACACTGAGTACTAATAGAAGCAGCCTAGTCTATATAATAGATACAATGGATGTCGAGCAGTCCCGAGATTCTCCACAAATCCCGTGCCTCGAATATAAAACTATTTTCTCAGAAAGAGGTTTTGATTAATCACCAAGGGCACGGAGCAATCCCATTTAAAAAAAATGTCTCCCAAGAAACTAATCTTGATGTTATTACAGTTTTTTTGCTTGTGCTCTATACAGTCAATCTCTGATCGAGTAACTAAATATCTAGAAACCTACTTGTAACGCAAAAAAAAATTGTTGTATATGCGTTTATAAGCCAAGAGGTCAGAACTCAAATCTGCAACAAGGTCCTTTAATATTTCAGCTGTCTCAGCGAACTGCCACAAACGAGGTGGTATAATTTTAGATTAGTTGCTAGCGTACTTAGATTAGCTTAGTGTTCGTTATCCTTTATGATGCGAGGTGAACCTAATCAAACTGCCTTGCATTATTCATAGCGGCTTGAGGCGGCTGTGTGGAACCTATGTTTCTAAACGGGGCACCTACACAGTCTACCTAATGATATATGAGTTGAGTATCCATGAGAGTGGATACCGAAAGTAATACGTTGGCCGCGTATGCAGCTGTGTTTTGAGCAATTAACTACACAAAATAAATGAAAGTACTTAGTGATAGTAAAAAACAAAATAACATTATTTTGAAATTGTTTTGTTTAAGCTTTGTATTTCTATACGAGTTCTTAAAACAGTCATCAATATCTTTGTTTGAATCTAAAGTCAAATCCTACAAAATTGATTATACCTACTTAGTAATACTACTCAGCATCAAGTTTAGAGAGTGTTCAAATATTTTTCCAAGGAATTTCTCTGTAGACCTTCCCTTAGAGCTCGTTGGATTAGTGCCTGATTAATATAAATGGGATCGCTCCGTATTACCTACATGGGATTCGTACCTAACATAACTAGGGGCCTAGACAAAGTAACATTTACATTAACGATTGTTGTCTATGCTCCCTGGTGCACTGTGGGTGTTTCTACTATCCTTTATATTTTTCCTATTACTATCGTTATGGCTTATAAGTATTAAATGATATTTTCGTACTCGATAGGTTATAATGAGCTAAATTACTCTCTTTCTCGCATATTTATTAAATTTTGGCAACAGACAGTTCTGGTAATACCTAAACCTAAATAAAAACGCGAATCTTTGACGCACCAAATAAACTTGCTCTTGACGTCAAATGCAATATTTTTATTTCCGCGATTACTGATTCACAGCTGGAGAGATATTTTAAAGATGTACTAGTAGACTATATAGTACCTACATATCAAAGGTGTGACGTAGCTATCCGACTTTTAGTTTGATTTCAAATAGCAGCTTATAAATATCTTAAGACATATATATAGGAGGGTACAAAGCGAGAGTCAATTAACGCGCACACCCACTCTCTGTCAAGAGTAAACGAAATATCGCGTTAATTAATGTTCAGTGAGTAAATAATTAGTTTATCGTCATTTCGCGTGAGCATATATTCAAACCAATTTTATAATAGAACTAGCTACTGCCAGCGGCTTCGCCGGGAATTTTATTAGCTTAAGTTACTCTTTATATAATCAGCTACCTGCCAGTAATCTTATCAGAATTGGTTCAGCCGTTTCAAAGATTAGCCGGAACAAACAGACAGACAGACAAACAATTTAAAACTGATTTTTAGGCATAGGTATCGTGCAAATAACTGTATGAGAAACAGACACTCCAATTTTATTTAGGTATTTGTATTGATAATTGATAAGTTTACTTGTTCTTAACTTATTTGAAAGCCATTCTATGTTAACAATGTTGTTAATTAATAACAACAGCATTATTTATGAAAGTATTGTTCCAGTCGAACAAAAAGCGTCTTGTTGCTCTCTTTTTTATTTTAATTAAAGTTATTCCGAACAGATTGTAATGCCAAATAGGTATCGACGTATGATATGACGTAGATTATTCCAGATATTACCTTCACATTACGTAACTTCGCGTTCGCATGTACCTACCTACCCACCTACCCACTGGCTGCATATTGAATGTAACCGCCACCAAAATGTCCGTCAGACGTAGATACAAGCGAACCAATAGGTATTGATCGGATGCCAATGTGGTAACAATTAAAACTCGACGCGTGTCCAATTGACACGCACGTACGAACATACATACGTGTACCTATATCCGAATAGTCGGTAAAACAACCCGTTAAAATTAACGTATATGACCGAGACCGTATCTCACACTTTTATGCTAAAATTATATTGAATCGTTAAAATTCGGAACACAACCGTAGCGTTACAAAAAGTGGTTAGGTATTTTCATTTTGTCAAATATTGAATGATTCACTCCCGTAGGCATAGAAATAATTGACACTTGGAAAGACAAGTTTGTGACTTCTTCATCCTAAATGTTTAAGAAACAAAAGTCTATGACTTTGATAAATTAGGAATTGCTTGTTAAGAAGTTTTTTATGAAGTTAATCCCTGCCTGGACGCATAATCAAAATTAGAATGACTCTAGATATTATGTATCACTATACTCTCAGCTACCTACTCTTCTTTCCTTCCCAGCGTAATCCGTAGAGCAAAGTTTCCATTAGTGCCGCAGAACTTCCTCAAGTATGTTTGCTAAGCCTGTGTATCAACACATCACCGCATAATGCTCATACAACTGGCGTGCATAAATATTCACGTCTTATAGATTTTTATCATATACTCACTCACTACCTAAGTTTAATTTCTATGCTTCCTTTTCCCGAATAAGAAGAAGGACGTGAATATTTATGCACGCCAAACTTCGATGTTTGAAACTAATAGTAAGTTGATCGGTTGGCAGGTGGTGGTAGCGGCTGGCGAGTACACCACCGGCAGCGCTTGGCTCTCTGAGGAGAAACTTCTGGAACAAGCTCGCGACATGTGGAAGAGACTCAGCGACGAACAAAAAGGCGCATACGGCGAAGACTACTTCGAAAACGCCCTGCGCAGCCTTGAGAAGTACACCAAAGGCGCTGTAAGTACCACCGACGTGACTACGCTTAATTTCTTCCTATTTATCGCTTTACTTGTATGTTTGTGTGGCGGCGGTGGGCGACGCCTCAATATTACATTCTTAAACTATAGCTAGGTGTGTTGGCCTGCCTACGCCAACACCTTTCTTTATTCCGCTTTACGACCCACAAAATATTGATATCGTTCCTCATTTTCACCTCTATGGTCCATTCTACGGCTGCAAAGAGTCGTGTAAGAATTGATAAAAACAAGCTACCATCCCATAATTTGAATATCAAGGCTACAGTAAGTTACATGTTTTTAAATCAAAATCGGAAATGTTGTTGACTTTGCCTTTTGGTTAGAAAAAAAGACCGGCCAAGTGCGTGTCGGGCCACGCGCCGTTGTAGGGCTCCGTAATCGCCCGTTATAACTTGCGGACTCACAAAGAGGCTTTATGTTTATTACTATGAACATATTAATTGAGTTCATGGTTTTGCAAACATTAACGTTTAAATTAAAAACGAAAAAAAAGGTTTTATTTTTCCAAAATTCCACGTTTACTTATTTAATATTTAAAACGGGTAGTTTTAAATAACAACTTCACCTAAGTATTTTTTTTTCTAAGGATTTTGTGTTTTGTACGGTACATTTTATAAGTTGGGTAACTATTACTCTTAAACTAAGAGAGATAACTTAGCCGTGACAGTTTTTTCAAAGTTCGTTATATATACTAACAAAACATTTTTTTTTTCAGATTTTTTAAGCCAATAGTTTAGCTTTTAGTATGGGGGACGCTCGACTCGAATAAAAAATATCACTATACAGTTGGTTCGTTGTAACTAGTTCGAAAACAAATCACTGAATCGAAAAATAGTCTTCACAATAATTTTGGAACCTAACACTATGTCGGGTGTAAAAAGTTAGTTTCCGAAGCTGAAAACCACATATTCTATCCATTATTTGAATCATTTTTTTCCACTAGACCATACCCGGGAATCCACTACTTCTGGAGATATTGAAGGTCAAAGTCGCAATTTTTTTTCTTATTAAACTTTTTTCCAAACAAATATTACCTGAATTTACGAAATTACACATTTGAAGTTACAAAAATGCAATGAATATCAAATGTACCTGACAAGTACCTACGCGGCTTAGAGCGAAGGGGCGGGGCTTAACTCCACTTGCCTGGATTCGCGTTTCATTGCGCGCAATAGAAAATTGCTTTCTTTTTTCATACCTAAAAATAAAAGTCGTTACTCTGCAATAATTTTTGCGAAAAGCTACTTCTTTAGATGTATAGTAGACACATCACGTAGCAGTTGACGGCTATGTGGTGTGTCTTTTTACACCCTGTATAATAGGCGAGAAAAAAAAAGTCATCCCTACTTTACATGTCCCGTACATTTAAAGGTGTCCGTTACGACTGCTTGGCCACAGTGTCGTAGAAGAAAACCAACTGCGTCAACATTACGAAGGAATTTATGAAACACTAACAATAAAACTCGCAAATACGTAGATCCGAAAGTTGTAAAGGTTTAAACCATGGCCAGGCTGTCGAAACATGGATGACAAAACAAGTGGGGATGACTTTTTAGTTACCAACCATAAAAAAATCTTTTTCAAAAATTATTGTTTCGCTATCTTAGCGTGATCAATTTATATATCCATGCAAAATTGCAGCTTTCTAGTACTAACAGCTTCTTAGCTATGCTTCGGATGGACAGACCGAAAGTATTAGGGTTCCTGTCCTTGTTAGGACTACGGAACCATAAAAATAGATGTCTTGAATTTGAGGCAAAGCAAAACTTCGTGATAGTACCAAGTTGATATTTCGACTTTAACAAAAATATATTACTGAATGTGTGATAAATCAAAGAAAAAATTAATCATGTTTTGAATCACTCCACTTGTTTTTGGAACACTTGTGTAACCCTTCTCCTTCTACGAATAATAAAATAAGGAATACCTAAGCCGAACCGAGCCTTTGGGTTTATTCTTTACCTACTTGTGGTAGGTACGTACTCTTGAACGTTGTCTTATTTGGATTCCGTACATCCGTACCTACACCCGATTCCACACACGTGCATTTTTCGGAAAACAATTCATTACTGGATCTTCGTTCCTGAAACGTTATTAAGAGACCAAGGAAAAAGAATTTAGATTCCAGGTAGAACTTTCTTCAGAAAACAGACATTCTGATTTCCATACTACAGACTAGTTTTCGTATGGTCCTGAATGAAACTTTCAGTTCGCATGTGAACCTTCCTTTGGGGATAACTTCCCACTTAATGTTGATTGATCTTCTATTAATTGTATGAATGTGTTATAAAGTAAATCAACAGTGAGCAGATGGTGTGGGTATCGTGTAGTTACTATCAACGCTTCTGTAATTACTTACATAGGTTCACGTTAACAATATCAAAAGCTAAGAAATCAATACTAAACCAAAACAGCTTTCATAAACAAACTCCTTCGTAGAATCAATTTCCATCTCCTTCTCACTGCATAATTATTTCACTCGGTCGTATCCACCTACCTAATATTGGCCTTCATCACAAAGTTACCGACGAAAATTATTTTTATCATTCTATTTCCGATGTTAACGTTACATTACAAAATATGACATAATTGAACGGAGCGATCTCTCTAAAGATCAACAGATTTAATTTTAGATGAGAAGTTATGAAGGCAAAAACTGTATAAATTACTCTCTCTTTTAAATATACATAGAAACATCGTCTACCTAACTGAACAACGACGCAAAAAAACCAGTGATGTGAGAATTACATAGTGAGTCTTATACCTTGTAATTTTCACATCAGTGATTTTATCTCCTTTTATTGTTTACGCTTCATTAGCAGTTCGATCACATCGGAGGCAACTAAGTGTATAGTAACTAATGAGTTGTGTCCGCAGGACGCCGACCTGACCGCCGTGACGCGCGCACTGAGCGACGGCGTGACGCGCACATTCCCCCTGGCGCGCTACACGCCCGTGTCCCCGCGCGAGAAGCTCAAGTCGTTGCTGGCGGAGCACATGCCGCGCTCCCTCTACGAAGGCCTCTACACCGATTAACCGGGAAGCCTGCTCAACGTCTACCAACTACTGAATACCTCGGTTCATGTTTCACTAATCCTGCAAACAACATCGCTTTTAAATATCTACAGCAACAATTTTTAATTTATCCAGAAGGTATAAAGGTCAAATGTGAAATACAAAATATAACCGACGGTGCTGTTCATCGGACCTACCATGAAAATACGAATTCACTTTCATCTCGAACTTTGTTTACGCCTGAATTTTTTTTACAGGATTATTCACGGTGGGTCCTTAGATTACGTTTGTTGTGCAAATCTTACTGAAAAGAATGAAATTGATCCTATCATCAATCGATTCATTTCACACTGTAAAGGATCAACAAACTGCACTAAATATAAACGTGTATTTGAGAAGCTGGCATAGTTTCGATCTCAGAGCAATAAACAATTAGCATCTACATAATACGTGGGTAACGTAGTCGGCGTGTGCCAAATGAAGCTCTCATGCGGAGCACTCGACTTACGTAAGCGTATAAGTTGAAGGCGGTTTACTGATTCTGGCTCCAGCCCACTTGAACACGTTTCTATACATCACCACTCCACAAAATGCGCCGCGCCGCGCGCGCCTGGGGGCACTAATAAATCAAGAACATTAACAATCCTGTAAGCAGTTAAATTAAAAAAGCCTTTGTCTGTTATCTAAATGTCAGCCAATGTGACTGTTGGTGACATTTCGTTAATTAACAAAAGACTCACTCGACCGTTCATTTATAATCTCCATTTTCATCTTTTGAGTAAATTAGATACCACTTCAAAAGTATCTAGATTCAGTTCTACAGCAACAGTCGCCAGTAAAATGAAATTGCTCGCGCTTGAGCTGGGCGTTTGCTATCAAGTTACCTTTGTAAAATTATAAGTTGAAATATAAAAGTCTACGAGAACGTCGTTATATTCGAAACCTTGATAAGTAGATAGTGAGTACCTATATGTTAGTGCTCAGGTCAGCTTGACCCGATTATTTGTTGGCACTCGATCAATTCTGTCAGTCGCGTATGTTACTGATCCATTTTCGCATTTAATGTGTGGTTTTCCATCATTCAGGCTAGGGTAATTATTGAATAGTTAAATTGGTCAAAATATACGTTACATAAACAATTTATATGAAGGTAGTGGTATTGGGGTCATAAGACATTATTATTATGAACTTGCAGCTCGTGCAAGTCTCTTGTGAGTCGCAAAACTTTTCCCCGCAACACGCCAAGTGTTTACGTGAAGCCCAAAAGATAAAGTGTTTAACCACTAAGTAAGTTAAATAATAAAAGTGGCCGGCACTCGCCCGGAAGTATGTTTATTTAACACTCTGAACGAAGATCTCCTAAAATGAAAATCTGCTGCCTTAAAGTTTTGGTTTAAATAACGCGAAAAGTGAATCTATACTTGTTAATGTATTATAATGATATTGTGTATATTCACAGTTGTAGATCGAATGTAAAATATAACTCGTCGTGTACAGCATTTTGAATAAATGTTCCCAAGTGTTATATCACCGTCATTAGCTCATGTCATCAATTATAATGATCCCACATCATAGAGATGTCATTTTGTCATTTATGTTTACAATTACTTGCTTTATGTGTGTGTATTCGTATTATGTTAAAAATGCAGCCGGTACGAGGAGCGTCATGCATACATTTGCTGCATTTTTGAAGTGCATTTAAGTGCGGCCATACAGACATAATTCGTTACTATCTAGATTACTTTTAGTTCTATCGCGTGTGAGATAATTTTATAAAATGTGTCTTTTTAATAAATGAAAAATTTAATTGTTGTTTTATTTGCAAACTCAATAGTTTAGTTAGTTTAGCCTTACATTTTCTTCCTCCAAAAATTTTTCATTTTGTTTGTCCTGCTTTCACGTCTCAACAACCGATTCAATAAGCCATGAAATTAGGCTAATGGATAGTTCGTGACAATGTTACTCCAGAACCTCAATTCCACAACAAAATCAAAGTAAGTAGATACACCCAAATAATTATAATTTATAGAAAGTGCTACTTTTAAAGTATCGAAGTAATCAAAAACTGCAACAGGATTACCTCGGACGGATGGACAGCGAATCCGTAGCAATGCCTACGTACGTAGCACGACGCCCGCGTAGCACTCGCGTAGCAGTCTATGTACCGTACGTAGCAGAGACCCATATACATACACTGGGCTTCAAAATAACGGGCCACAGAAAAACTGCAATATCTCCCAAAGTTATGTACATAGATCGCTCACAGGGTGGAAAATATTGGGGCCCTGAAGGGAAACCACTTTAAATTCTTAAGATAGATTATTTTTCTTAAGGGAAACATTCCTTTATTTTTAAAATGAAATAAAACTGCATTCACAGATTTCTCGACAAACTTACCAAAACCGGGCATCGAACCAGCTAAAAATTCAAAAAATAAACACTCTATGTCTATCGATACAGTCAATGTTAAAGATAAAATTTATCCAAGAAACATTAGGTTTTACACGTCTGTCGTACAAGATATACATGAAATGTAATGCTAAACATTAGATTTCATGTATATCTTGTACACAAAGGGTTTAATCAACATTACCTAGACTAAAACTGTTCACTTTTAACTAGTAGGTAAAAGACAGGTTATAATTTTTTTATAACTAACGTCCAAAGACATTCTTTGAAGTACAAGCTTGCTAATTTATCTCTAAGTACCTTGTGAAGATTTTAATGAGGAAATCATTTAATAGGCTAGTTTCATAAAAAAAAAACTAATTAGTCCAAAAAATATTGCACACGTATTTTTTCTTTTGTTACTTTGATACAGTGTGTTGAAATTTCGCGTGACGTCACGGTGTACAACACTTTTTACCACTAGATGACGTAACGAGCCCCCACTCCTGAACTTTGATGCTTTTATACAAGCTTTGGGTGTATGAGTACATGCGGCTTTCGAAGGACCATAATGCGGGGATGTAATTTATGCGAAGAATATTGGCGACACACAGTAATAAACTGACCAGGGCAGGAAAAAGGTAATCATGGACTTGCTTGGGAATCCTCTGGGATCACGATGATACAAGGACAGCCTTGGGAAGATGTAGCAATATTTTCTTCTTTTTTCACTGTGAATTTAACTTGGTCTTTGTATGTCACACTTGTGTTGGCCAACACGGATAATAAAAAGTTTTTAAATTGTTAGATATATATTTTAGCGGCTCGGCGCGGCGCGGTTTTCAGAGAAAAACAGTTCGGTTCGGCAAACAGTGTTGCCAACTTGCGGTTAGCATCTTTTCTCCCTTCTGATGCATGGGAATGAGATAGGAGAGAAAGGGATGCATGGTTCGCTCAAAACTATGGTCAAAATAAGAAAATGGGATGCGTTCGGAAATATGATAGTAAAAATCTATATTACTGAAACTTGCTCGCTACTCGCTACTCGCTTGCTAGTTTTATTTAGTTTTACTTGTATCTTTATAATTTTTTATTGGTTTAGTAAAGCAAAAATACGTGTCCAATATTTTTTATTTGATAATGTAACTTTCGGACTAAATAGAATTATTATTTTCATACCCAGGAAAGGTATTGGTAATAATAAATGCAGAAACGAGGCGTTCTGACGAAAAGTTTAATAATAAAACGTTACGGTCGTGTCCTTCATATTAGAATGGATGATAAAATAAAATTAATACTAGATTTCATGATCTAAGACCAAATGTTTATTAAAGAGAATTTATCCTGAATAATCTTATCGATTCGTACAATAAAATAGCGATTGTTAATTTTTTAATTTTTAGCTGGTTCGATTCCCGGTTTAGGTAAGCTTGTCGAGAAATCTGTGAATGTAGTTTTGTTTCTTGTCACAAATAAATTTAATTTTCATTAAATGTTTCCTTTAAGGTGAAAGCGCCAAGGTAGCCCGCGAAATTTAAATTTTCTTACGTTTTCGGAATTTTCAGGTCAATGTCAGGTCCTATCATAGTCAAAATTTGATTCGCGGGCGTAGCAAGTATGTATTTGTAGAATTATAATCATTAAAATCATCAATACAACTGTCTTAGTTAGAAATTATTCCAAATGTAAGTATTTCATGAAATCATGACATTTGCATCAATTCTAACTGAGAGAGATGTAAAAAACAACTAAAAAGGTCCAAACAATTCACTTTTCAAGCAGTCTGATGCAGTTTGTGGCAGTTAGTTTGAACATCATCAGACTTCCTTCTGAATCCTTCTGTAAAACAAATAGTAAAGAAGTCAACAGAAGAATCACATCTAGCTGGAACAAATACTGGGCACATTAAGAAATATTGAAAGGTAACTGCGACCTGGTTATGAAAAAGACGGTTGTGCGTTGTTGTAAAACTAACAGTTTTAAAGAATTTCGTTCCACATAAAGTTTTCCTCACATTACCATTTCATGGAATAATCAATACGCAGAATAATCACTTTGAAGAAAAATCATTAATTTTTGTTTCACAAAAGTTTAATGTTAGAAGAGTATTCATATCCTATAATAACAAATCAAATATTCTTTATCCTTAGATTGTTTATTTAAAATAAAACTTATTACCAAGAATAACATTTTATGGAGTGAGTTTCTAAACGTTTCAATTCATATCTTTTGATAAAATGAATACTCTCCTACAAAATTGCAACACCGCGTTCACAAAAAAAAGCGGGTAAATTCTTGTCAAGCAGGAATACAATCTTGTTATTCTTTTTTTATTGTTAATACGCACGTGTTTGACCACTATCTCACCTGATGGTAAGCGATGATGTGGTCGAAGATGGAGCACGCTTGCCTAGAAGTAACCTATTCACTCCTGACTTAAAGACTCCCCGGTTGTAGCTATCAGGAAACACAGACTCCGGCAGGGAATTCCACTCCCTAGCTGTGCGCACAGTGTGTTCTCATAACGTTTTGTGCGTGTGGATAGAATGTTCACCATGTACTAGTGGCGCATCGCCGTACGTCTTGTGGTCCAATGATGGAACGGGCTTGGCGGAATCAAATTATGCCATTCCGTCGCACACTCCCCAAAATGTTGTAACGTTATTATATGATTCTAAACATCATCTAAAAAATAACTTAAAAGTAATTTTCATCCCATCTATTCGAAAAGGACGACTTGGTTCGCCTTTAAGTGCACCCAAAGGTGGTGTTTTCTATAAGAAACTTTTAGCGGATAGTAATGAGTTTTTAATCCTCTTTATAAGTGCGCCGCAATTATCTTTGCCGCGCACTTTTTAAATTTGGAACATCTTAGTGTTCAGCGCCAAAGAAATCGAACGCAAATATTGTTTGAATAAAGACTGGCTGATACAACGGCCCATAGTGGCGGCGCCGGCTGAATAAAAAAAAGAAATGAAATTAAAAACGCGCGATAGTTCGCGCGTTTTTAATTTGATTTCTTTTTTTTCCAGCCCGCGTTTTCGTCAATTTTCACGGATTGTTAGAAATTCATGGTTTTGTTTTAAAAAATGAGTTCTTCAAGTGACAGTGAAAGTATAGAATTAACTCCTCAAAGTATTAGAACTGACGCAAGAAATGTGATGGATAATCATTACCTGCAAAATATCGGCAGAAATATATATATATAGTTATATATTATATATATATACAGTTCAATAAAATTACCATAGGCGAAAGCCTATGGTAATTTTAGTTGTTTTTGTTTTAGTTTTAGTTGTTTTTGTTTTAGTTTTAGTTGGTTTTGTTTTAGTTTTAGTTGGTTTTGTTTTAGTTTTAGTTGGTTTTGGTTAATTTTGGTTATTTTTTTTTTTGGTAATTTTGTTTTATTTTTTTTTAACTGTAACCTGTACTTCGATAGATATTTGTCTTATTCACATTCGATTTTGTTAAAAATGGCTTTAATTTTCGGAGTACATGGAACTTGTCGTGACAATGAACTTTTAAAAATAACTGTGGATGATGTCGAAAATCACTCGAATGATTTAATGTTAGTAAAGCTGACAGACACAAAAACAAAAATTGATAAAAAACTATTGTACAGAAATACCTGGACCTGCGTTCTGCTGATATGAAGATCAATCGGTTTTTCATCCGTTATCAAAATGGCAAGTGCTTCAAACAAGTTATGAGAAAAAATAAAATTTCTAACATGCCACAAGAAATCGTTACTTATTTGAAGTTACCAGATATCAAGCTGTGTACAAGACATTGTTTTCGTCGTACTTCTGCTACCTTTTTGGCAGATTCTGGAGCGGACTTACCTGTTCTTAAGCGATATGGAGGATGGAAGTCGAGTGCTGTAGAAGAGGGGTATATAGAAGATTCCATTGAGAACAAGGCAAAAACATGTGAACGCATATATAGTTGGTAGGGAAATTATTATATTAGTCACAATTATGGACCCTGTTGGGCACAGCATAGATCAAGTAGGAGATCAAGTAGGAGATAGGAGGAAGAAAACTACTGTTTTATTAACACGCAATTGAATTTAACAATTCTATTGTTTTTTTTTTTAAATTACGTACAATCTCGAAGCAAAACTCCATTAGCGTGCTAAGGATTACATTGCTATGAACTCGAGCACGATACAGACCATGCTTATGCGTTTTGGTGTATGAGTGATGCCTCAACATTCCACAGATAACACATTCATGAACCGTCGTTTCACTACGCGGAGTAACATTATATTTCTGTTGCATTTTGAATACGCGTCATAATGACGACCTGTTCATTGCATTGCTAAAATTTGCATAAAACTAACATGTTCCGGTAACTGTTTAGGCTAAGCAATGGGTTCACGGTCAATGAGGTCCGAGTTTTTTTTTTTTTTTTTGGGGTGGGAAATTCGAATCTTAATTACAAGGAATTGCTGGTTTTGATTATTTGAAATGATAACAATGTTTTTTGATTAAGCAAGAGCTTGTTAAGTATTTTAGTTTATTTATAATATACTAGCTTCCGCCCGCGGCTTCGCCCGCATAAAAAGTGTAATTATAATAAGTCTAAGTGGTATTTCCAAAGAGTAGCACTTTAAATAAATCCTGTAGAAATCAAAATCAAAAGTTATTTAAATTAGGCTGGAAGCCAGATTTTTTTGAAAGTCAAAGTTCTACATAAAGACAGTAGGGGCACACACACTCACTCAGTGTGTCGGGGTACCTATCTTGTTACTCTTATCGTGTTAAATATAATAGTTTACCATATCGAAACTGTTTCATTTATTGGGTCCCGAACATATCCTAAATTGGTGCTTAGCTTCTTGCCCGTGGCTCCGTCCGCATAGACATTTACCGTGTTAAATATAGATAATAGTTTACCATATCGAAACTGTTTCATTTATTAGGTCTCGAACATATCCTAAATTGGTGCTTAGCTTCTTGCCCGTGGCTCCGTCCGCGTAGACATTTACCGTGTTAAATATAATAGTTTACCATATCCAAACTGTTTCATTTATTGGGTCCCGAACATATCCTTAATTGGTGCTAAGCTTCTTGCTCGTGGCTCCGTCCGCTTAGACATTTATATGAAATTAACTTATTCACGATTTTGGCATCCTGGTAGAGTTTACTTGTGGTTGCATCCGCGTGCAGGTCTGAAATTTCTCTTCTTCATGATTCTGTTTCCTGGTAGTCTATACGCCTGGGAATGTATACCGCTCAGGATTCCAGCCCCGAAAATACTTATTCAAGATATTACCTCTCCTAATACCAACCTCAGAATATGTTTTGTGATTCTGATATCCTAGTAGGTTGTGAACTGGTAATTTGAGAGTCTATACCTACCGTTTATGATTTCAGCCCTGGAACACTCTTTGTATTTCTGGTCTCCTGGTATTTTGTGAATCTATACCGCTTAGGATTCCAGCCCCAAAAATACTTATTCACGACTCTGGTCTCCTGGTAGTTTGAGAATCTATATCTCTTATGATTCCAGCCCCGGAAACACTTCTTCATGACTCTGGTCTCCTGGTAATTTATGAATTTCTACCTTCTATTTATAACCAAACTAGCTTCCGCCCGCGGCTTCGCCCGCGTAGCACGTAAAATAAACCCTGTAGAAATCAAAATCAAAAGTTATTTAAATTAGGCTGAAAGCCAAATTTTTTTGAACGTCATAGTTCCACATATAGACTGTAGGGGCCACACACACTCATGTTACTCATTTATTTATTATCTATTGATCATCCATTGATCGTCTATTGATCGTCTATTGATCGTCTATTGGTCGTCTATTGATCGTCTATTGATCGTCTATTGATCGTCTATTGATCGTCTATTGGTCGTCTATTGGTCGTCTATTGGTCGTCTATTGATCGTCTATTGATCGTCTATTGATCGTCTATTGATCGTCTATTGAGCGTCTACTGAACGTCTACTGAACGTCTACTGAACGTCTACTGAACGTCTACTGAACGTCTACTGAACGTCTACTGAACGTCTATTGAACTACTATTGAACGTCTATTGAACGTCTATTGAACGTCTATTGAACGTCTATTGAACGTCTATTGAACGTCTATTGAAAGTCTATTGAAAGTCTATTGAAAGTCTATTGAGAGTCTATTGAAAGTCTATTGAAAGTCTATTGAAAATCTATTAAAAATCTATTAAAAATCTATTGAGTCTATTGAAAGTCTATTGAAAGTCTATTGAAAGTCTATTGAAAGTCTATTGAAAAACTATTGAAAGTCTATTGAACGTCCATTGAAAGTCTATTGAACGTCTATTGAACGTCCATTGAACGTCTATTGAACGTCTATTGAACGTCCATTGAACGTCTATTGAACGTCTATTGAACGTCCATTGAACGTCTATTAAACGTCTACTGAACGTCTATTGAACGTCTATTGAACATCTATTGAACTACTATTGAACTACTATTGAACTACTATTGAACAACTATTGAACTACTATTGAACTACTATTGAACTACAATTGAACTACTATTGAACGTCTATTGAACGTCTATTGAAAGTCTATTGAAAGTCTATTGAACGTCTATTGAAAGTCTATTGAAAGTCCATTGAAAGTCCATTGAAAGTCCATTGAAAGTCCATTGAAAGTCTATTGAAAGTCTATTGAAAGTCTATTGAAAGTCTATTGAAAGTCTATTGAAAGTCTATTGAAAGTCTATTGAAAGTCTATTGAACGTCCATTGAAAGTCTATTGAACGTCTATTGAACGTCCATTGAACGTCTATTGAACGTCTATTGAACGTCCATTGAACGTCCATTGAACGTCCATTGAACGTCTATTGAAAGTCTATTAAACGTCTACTGAACGTCTATTGAACGTCTATTGAACGTCTATTGAACGTCTATTGAACGTCTATTGAACTTCTATTGAACTACTATTGAACTACTATTGAACTACTATTGAACTACTATTGAACTACTATTGAACTACTATTGAACTACTATTGAACTACTATTGAACTACAATTGAACTACTATTGAACGTCCATTGAATGTCTATTGAAAGTCTATTGAAAGTCTATTGAACGTCTATTGAAAGTCTATTGAAAGTCTATTGAAAGTCTATTGAAAGTCCATTGAAAGTCCATTGAAAGTCCATTGAAAGTCCATTGAAAGTCCATTAAAAGTCCATTGAAAGTCCATTGAAAGTCCATTGAAAGTCCATTGAAAGTCTATTGAAAGTCTATTGAAAGTCTCTTGAAAGTCTATTGAAAGTCTATTGAAAATCATGTGAAAAGCTTTTGAAAATCTATCTATCTATCCATTTATTTACCCACTAGCTTATGCCCGCGGCAAAATGATTATAAATTTGAGTGCTATTTCCTGAGAGCAGCACGTTAAAAAAACACTGTAGAAATCTAAATCCAAAGTCAGTTATTCAAATTAGGTTGTGAGTCAGATCTTTTTGAAAGGTAGTTTAAGAATCTATACCGCTCAGGATTCCAACCCCGAAAATACTTATTCAAGTTGCTTTTTTTTTACCTCTTTTGATCCCATCCTATTTTTTTTTTTGTAATATTTTTTGTGATGTCGATGTCTCCTGGTAGTGCGTGAATCTATACTGCTCGGAAATTTTACTACTTCACGTTTCTGGTCTCCTGGTAATTTGTAAATATCTACATCTTCTAATACCAGCTTCGGAATATGTTTTGTGCTTCTGATCTCCTGGTAGGTTATGAATGTATACCGCTCTGGATTCCAGCCCCTTCCTTGGTAGTTTGAGAATCTATACCGCTTGATTCTAGCCCCAAAAATACTGATTCACGACTCTGGTCTCCCCGTAGTTTTAGAATCTATACCTCTCATGATTCCAGCCCCGGAAACACTTTTTCGTTAATCCTGATCTCCCGGTAGTTTATGAGTCTTTATGGCTCATGATTTCAGTCCTAGAATACTTCTCAAGTTTCTGGTCTCCTGGTCATTTGTGAATCTGTATCTCTCGTAATACCAGCCTCAGAATATATTTTGTGATTCTGATCTCCTGGTAGGTTGTTAATCTATACCGCTCAGGATTTAAACCCCGGAAACATTTCTTCTTGATTTTGGTCTCCTGGTGGTTTGTGAAGCTATACAGTTTAGGATTGTAGCCCCAAAAATACCTCTTCATGATTCTGGTCTCCTGGTACTTTGTTAGTCTTTACCGGTCATGATTTCAGCCCTGGAAATACTTCTCATGTTATATATGAATGACGATTAGAAGCGACAGATTTAGCGACAGAAACATAACAAACATACAAACTTTCGCATCCTACTAATATTATAAATGCGAAAGTTTGTATGTTTGTTTGTTTGTATGTTTGGCTGAAGGTAACGCCAAAATGGCTGAAGAGATTTGAATGAAATTTTGCACACAGGTAGGTCATAGCCTGGATTAACACATAGGCTACTTTTTATCCCGGTAAATGACAAGACTTAGCGAAGGCTGAGGTGGACTTATTCATGACTCTGGTCTCCTGGTACAAGTAGCGGCACGAAACTTTAGCGCTGACCGTTATTGCGCAGATGTAAAAATTAAGGTACCTGAGGGGGGCTAGAGGGATGAAGGGCGAGCGTGCGTAGCGCCAATTGGCTCTACAGTCGCATTCTGTTCCCCGCGCGCCAAATGCGCAGCAATTATCGTTCAGCGCTAGACTTACGTGCCGCTACTTGTAATTTATGAATCTCTACCCTATTTATAACCAAATAATTTAAAAAAAAAAATTCTTTAAGCCTCAGAATATATTTTGTGATTCTGATCTCCTGGTAGGTTGTAAATCTATACCGCTCAGGATTCAAGCCCCGGAAACACTTCTTCTTCTTGATTCTGGGCTCCTGGTGGGGTGTGTGAAGCTATACAGCTTAGGATTGTAGCCCCGAAAATACGTATTCATGATTCTGGTCTCCTGGTACTTTGTGAGTCTTTACCGGTCATGATTTCAGCACTGGAAATACTTCTCATTTTTCTGGTCTCCTGGTAATTTGTAAATCTCTACCTCTCCTAATACCAGCTTCGGAATATGTTTTGTGATTCTGATCTCCTGGTAGTTTGTGAATCTACACCGTTTAGGATTATAGCCCCGGAAACACTTTTTCTTGATTCTGGTATCCTGGTGGTTTGTGAAGCTATACAGATTAGGATTGTATCCCCGAAAACACCTATTCATGATTCTGGTCTCCTGGCACTTTGTGAGTCTTTATCTCTCATGATTTCAGCCCTGGAAATGATTCTCATGTTTCTGGTGTCCTAGTACTTTTTGAGCGTGTGCGCTCGTTCAGCCTGACTTTGGATTTCTACTTCCACCTCAGCCTTCGCTAAGTCTTGTCATTTACCGGGATAAAAAGTAGCCTATATGTTAATCCAGGTTAAGACCTACGTGTGTGCAAAATTTCATTGTAATCCCTTCAGCCGTTGTTGCGTTACCTTCAGCCAAACATACAAACATACAAACATACAAACATACAAACATACAAACATACAAACATACAAACATACAAACATACAAACATACAAACATACAAACATACAAACTTTCGCATTTATAATATTAGTAGGATAATTAAAAAAAAAAATCTTTAAGCCTCAGAATATATTTTGTGATTCTGATATCCTGGTAGGTTGTGAATTTATACCGCTCAGGATTCAAGTTCCGGAAACACTTCTTCTTGATTCTGGGCTCCTGGTGGGGTGTGTGAAGCTATACAGCTTAGGATTGTAGCCCCGAAAATACGTATTCATGATTCTGGTCTCCTGGTACTTTGTGAGTCTTTACCGGTCATGATTTCAGCACTGGAAATACTTCTTATTTTTCTGGTCTCCTGGTAATTTGTAAATCTCCACCTCTCCTAATACCAGCCTCGGAATATATTTTGTGATTCTGATCTCCTGTTAGTTTGCGACTCTTGTGTTTCTGGTCTCCCGGAAATTTGTAAATCTCTACCTCTCTTTATACCAGCCTCGAAATATGATTTGTAATTCTGATATCCTGGTAGGTTGTGAATCTACACCGCTCATGATTATAGCCCCGGAAACACTTCTTCTTGATTCTGGTATCCTGGTGGTTTGTGAAGCTATACAGCTTAGGATTGTAGCCCCGAAAACACCTATTCATGATTCTGGTCTCCTGGTACTTTGTGAGTCTTTATCTCTCATGATTTCAGCCCTGGAAATACTTCTCATGTTTCTGGTGTCCTAGTACTTTTTGAGCGTGTCCGCTCGTTCAGCCTGACTTTGGATTTCTACTTCCACCTCATCCTTCGCTCAGTTTTGTCATTTACCGGGATAAAAAGTAGCCTATGTGTTAATCCAGGTTATTATCTACGTGTGTGCAAAATTTCATTGTAATCCCTTCAGCCGTTTTTGCGTTACCTTCAGCCAAACATACAAATATACAAACAAACAAACATACAAACATACAAACAAACAAACATACAAACTTTCGCATTTATAATATTAAGTAGGATAATTATTTATTAATTAGTAATCGCTGCTCTATTTTATAAAAAGTTAATATTTTTGTTAGGCATTCAAAAAATTACGGCTACCAAATGGTCTAAATGCGTATCCCATGTAGTCAAAGAAGAGGAAAAAATGAGTAGGCTAGATATGTTAATTGACAATATCACAGACACATCCTACTAATATTATAAATGCGAAAGTTTGTATGTTTGTATGTTTGGCTGAAGGTATCGCAAAAACGGCTGAAGGGATTACAATGAAATTTTGCACACACGTAGGTCTTAACCTGGATTAACATATAGGCTACTTTTTATCCCGGTAAATGACAAGACTTAGCGAAGGCTGAGGTGGAAGTAGAAATCCAAAGTCAGGCTGAACGAGCGCACACGCTCAAAAAGTACTAGGACACCAGAAACATGAGAATCATTTCCAGGGCTGAAATCATGAGAGATAAAGACTCACAAAGTGCCAGGAGACCAGAATCATGAATAGGTGTTTTCGGGGATACAATCCTAATCTGTATAGCTTCACAAACCACCAGGATACCAGAATCAAGAAAAAGTGTTTCCGGGGCTATAATCCTAAACGGTGTAGATTCACAAACTACCAGGAGATCAGAATCACAAAACATATTCCGAAGCTGGTATTAGGAGAGGTAGAGATTTACAAATTACCAGGAGACCAGAAAAATGAGAAGTATTTCCAGTGCTGAAATCATGACCGGTAAAGACTCACAAAGTACCAGGAGACCAGAATCATGAATACGTATTTTCGGGGCTACAATCCTAAGCTGTATAGCTTCACACACCCCACCAGGAGCCCAGAATCAAGAAGAAGAAGTGTTTCCGGGGCTTGAATCCTGAGCGGTATAGATTTACAACCTACCAGGAGATCAGAATCACAAAATATATTCTGAGGCTTAAAGAATTTTTTTTTTTTTAATTATTTGGTTATAAATAGGGTAGAGATTCATAAATTACAAGTAGCGGCACGTAAGTCTAGCGCTGAACGATAATTGCTGCGCATTTGGCGCGCGGGGAACAGAATGCGACTGTAGAGCCAATTGGCGCTACGCACGCTCGCCCTTCATCCCTCTAGCCCCCCTCAGGTACCTTAATTTTTACATCTGCGCAATAACGGTCAGCGCTAAAGTTTCGTGCCGCTACTTGTACCAGGAGACCAGAGTCATGAATAAGTCCACCTCAGCCTTCGCTAAGTCTTGTCATTTACCGGGATAAAAAGTAGCCTATGTGTTAATCCAGGCTATGACCTACCTGTGTGCAAAATTTCATTCAAATCTCTTCAGCCATTTTGGCGTTACCTTCAGCCAAACATACAAACAAACAAACATACAAACTTTCGCATTTATAATATTAGTAGGATGCGAAAGTTTGTATGTTTGTTATGTTTGGCTGAAGGTAACGCAAAAATGGCTGAAGAGATTTGAATGAAATTTTGCACACATGTAGGTCATAGCCTGGATTAACACATAGGCTACTTTTTATCCCGGTAAATGACAAGACTTAGCGAAGGCTGAGGTGGAAGTAGAAAATCAGAGACGGGCTGAACGAGTGAACACGCTCACGAAGTACCAGGAGACCAGAAACATGAGAAGTATTTCCAGGGCTGAAATCATGACCGGTAAAGACTAACAAACCACCAGGAGACCAAAATCAAGAAGAAATGTTTCCGGGGTTTAAATCCTGAGCGGTATAGATTAACAACCTACCAGGAGATCAGAATCACAAAATATATTCTGAGGCTGGTATTACGAGAGATACAGATTCACAAATGACCAGGAGACCAGAAACTTGAGAAGTATTCTAGGACTGAAATCATGAGCCATAAAGACTCATAAACTACCGGGAGATCAGGATTAACGAAAAAGTGTTTCCGGGGCTGGAATCATGAGAGGTATAGATTCTAAAACTACGGGGAGACCAGAGTCGTGAATCAGTATTTTTGGGGCTAGAATCAAGCGGTATAGATTCTCAAACTACCAAGGAAGGGGCTGGAATCCAGAGCGGTATACATTCATAACCTACCAGGAGATCAGAAGCACAAAACATATTCCGAAGCTGGTATTAGAAGATGTAGATATTTACAAATTACCAGGAGACCAGAAACGTGAAGTAGTAAAATTTCCGAGCAGTATAGATTCACGCACTACCAGGAGACATCGACATCACAAAAAATATTACAAAAAAAAAAATAGGATGGGATCAAAAGAGGTAAAAAAAAAGCAACTTGAATAAGTATTTTCGGGGTTGGAATCCTGAGCGGTATAGATTCTTAAACTACCTTTCAAAAAGATCTGACTCACAACCTAATTTGAATAACTGACTTTGGATTTTGATTTCTACAGTGTTTTTTTAACGTGCTGCTCTCAGGAAATAGCACTCAAATTTATAATCATTCTGCCGCGGGCATAAGCTAGTGGGTAAATAAATGGATAGATAGATAGATTTTCAAAAGCTTTTCACATGATTTTCAATAGACTTTCAATAGACTTTCAATAGACTTTCAATAGACTTTCAATAGACTTTCAATAGACTTTCAATAGACTTTCAATGAACTTTCAATGGACTTTCAATGGACTTTCAATGGACTTTCAATGGACTTTCAATGGACTTTCAATGGACTTTCAATGGACTTTCAATGGACTTTCAATGGACTTTCAATGGACTTTCAATAGACTTTCAATAGACTTTCAATAGACTTTCAATAGACGTTCAATAGACTTTCAATAGACTTTCAATAGACATTCAATGGACGTTCAATAGTAGTTCAATAGTAGTTCAATAGTAGTTCAATAGTAGTTCAATAGTAGTTCAATAGTAGTTCAATAGAAGTTCAATAGACGTTCAATAGACGTTCAATAGACGTTCAATAGACGTTCATTAGACGTTCAATAGACGTTCAATAGACGTTCAGTAGACGTTTAATAGACGTTCAATAGACGTTCAATGGACGTTCAATGGACGTTCAATAGACGTTCAATAGACGTTCAATGGACGTTCAATAGACGTTCAATAGACTTTCAATGGACGTTCAATAGACTTTCAATAGACTTTCAATAGACTTTCAATAGACTTTCAATAGACTTTCAATAGACTTTCAATAGACTTTCAATAGACTTTCAATAGACTTTCAATGGACTTTCAATGGACTTTCAATGGACTTTCAATAGACTTTCAATAGACTTTCAATAGACGTTCAATAGACTTTCAATAGACTTTCAATAGACGTTCAATAGACGTTCAATAGTAGTTCAATTGTAGTTCAATAGTAGTTCAATAGTAGTTCAATAGTTGTTCAATAGTAGTTCAATAGTAGTTCAATAGTAGTTCAATAGATGTTCAATAGACGTTCAATAGACGTTCAATAGACGTTCAATAGACGTTCAATAGACGTTCAATAGACGTTCAGTAGACGTTTAATAGACGTTCAATGGACTTTCAATAGTCTTTCAATAGACTTTCAATAGACTTTCAATAGACTTTCAATAGACTTTCAATAGACTCAATAGATTTTTAATAGATTTTTAATAGATTTTCAATAGACTTTCAATAGACTTTCAATAGACTTTCAATAGACTTTCAATAGACGTTCAATAGACGTTCAATAGACGTTCAATAGACGTTCAATAGACGTTCAATAGACGTTCAATAGTAGTTCAATAGACGTTCAGTAGACGTTCAGTAGACGTTCAGTAGACGTTCAGTAGACGTTCAGTAGACGTTCAGTAGACGTTCAGTAGACGTTCAGTAGACGCTCAATAGACGATCAATAGGCGATCAATAGACGATCAATAGACGATCAATAGACGACCAATAGACGACCAATAGACGACCAATAGACGATCAATAGACGATCAAT
Organism: Polia nebulosa; assembly: GCA_951329385.1. Taxonomy (NCBI): domain Eukaryota; kingdom Metazoa; phylum Arthropoda; class Insecta; order Lepidoptera; family Noctuidae; genus Polia; species Polia nebulosa. The sequence continues at coordinate 17,685,639 of OX589604.1, forward strand.
AGACGATCAATAGATGATCAATAGACGACCAATAGACGATCAATAGACGATCAATAGACGATCAATGGATGATCAATAGATAATAAATAAATGAGTAACATGAGTGTGTGTGGCCCCTACAGTCTATATGTGGAACTATGACGTTCAAAAAAATTTGGCTTTCAGCCTAATTTAAATAACTTTTGATTTTGATTTCTACAGGGTTTATTTTACGTGCTACGCGGGCGAAGCCGCGGGCGGAAGCTAGTTTATAATAAATGTTACAGAAAGTGACAGCGATAGCGATGACGGCGACAATTTATGAAATAAATTATTACCATAATACATCTATCTGTTTTATTTGTCATGTTCCTTCATGATCACATTTTTTTATTTATTTCACCCACAATTATAAAAGAAAAGTCTCAGATCGTTAATTAATCGTCAAAACTAAATTATCGGTTCAGAAATATTTAATTTCCTGATATACTTAGTTTACGAGAGTAAAATTATAAACGAGAAGAATCTATCTGGAAATATTCCATTTCCATATCGAATAATTTCGCAACGTCACTATTTAGTACTTGTCATAACGTTGCAACACTGAAATTGTCAAATCTGGAATCGAATTAAAATTCCGAGAGTTATTTTATTGTTATTTACCTATATATATGCGATTATGTATATGATAACTATTAAACCACACGTCACTAACCAACAACTTCAACCAATTGACAACGTTTAATTTCGATCAAGTTAAATATTCATAAAACTCATGTCTACCTCGCAGAAATCTAAATTCTTTATTTAGTTTATGATCTACCTTTCTAACTTTACGAAATGTGTGAACAAAGCTAACCAGATAAAAAATATTATATTTCTGTCTCATTACTTCCAATCGAGTTAAAACTTACAAAAAGTCTATAATACTCGTAGTACTGCGTGAGATTTGAACTCACGGCTCACTGATTCACGCATCTATCTGTGAGCGCTTAACCGCTAGATCATCTTGACCTGTATATTAACGTTGAAATTATGAACTACAATCACTTGTTGACGACAATGGTGATGCATGTGTCTATTTTCTTGGAAATAGAAGGTTGTAAGTCAAACTAAACGTCAAGCTATTGCTTTGTGAGATTGCCTATCGAATTTTGGTCGACACTGTACATATAATATGTTAGTACCTAACATTGTGAAAACCGTTATTTTATTATTGTTTTATTGACTTTGATTATTCGTTCGTGTATACATAACAATTAATTATTATATTTTTTATTTTTATTTATTACTAAATATTTAGTATCACTAAGGTGAGTTATTTATTGGACGCTCCATATGTATTAAAATATAAATAAATTTTTCGTATTATGAGTAGGTAGGCGTATCTTTTAGTGAGTATTTGTACATAGAAATAGATAGATAAGAAGTTACTTATAATTTACCATTTAAGTATTTGCTTCTACTATAGTAGCATTTGCTTACAAGGAAAAGCTTTAATTTATTTATAAAATGTTCTATTTATTTAAATTCTCTATTATTTCGGGTAACTTATTCTTAATTTTTATTGACATGGCAAAGGTACTATTAGAGTGCATTTTTAGCCGCGATGTTGGTAAGTTTAGTCTATTTTTATGTCTTAAAATAATGTTCGTTTGTATGCCCTCTCTTTTTGTAAAGAATTCTGGGTACTTACGCACAAACTTACAAACTTCAAATATATAGAGACATGGTAGGGATAAAATCTTTAGTTCCTGAAAATGAGGTTTACAGCTATCGGTGACTTCAATATTTACTAAGATTCTAATCAGTTTTTTTTTTGTAGGGTAAATAGCGTGGGCGTGTCAGTGCTGTTGCCCCATAAGATAACACCGTATTTCAGCCATGCATAGGCGTACGCGTAGTACGTTACTAGTGCAGTTTTAAGGTCTGTAGGTTTTTTGATCTCGCGGAGGGCGTATGAAAATTTAGAAAGATATTTTAGCTCTTACTTTCTGAATGTGTGACTTCCAATTTATGTATGTATCAATGTTTAGGCCTAGAAGGTTGAATTTATCAACTACTTCTAATTTATTATTTTTAAAGCTAAAGTTCATATTGATTGGTATTTTTTGACAAGGGTGGAATGAAATTATTATAGTTTTATTGAAGTTGATTTCTAGATTGTTTTCAGACATCCAATTTATTGTAGATTCTATGGAGGTATGCAGAACAGAGTGTAAAGTCCCACAACCTCCATTGAAAAGGAAGGATCCTCCGACCAGACGCGTGTTGTTTGGTCCGGGCAACTGCCCGATAGTTGATTTCGGGCTTTTGTATATGTTCAAATCACGCGGAGAACTCTACTTGCGCGATGTAGGAATTTACTGTTCTAGTTCGTATGTAGCGTCATAGATGTCGCTACAAATCTAGTATAGAATTTAATTTATCATTTAAATTGGTATTATTTTCGCATGACGTAAGTATAGATATGTCATCCGCATACAAGACACATGGCTCACTTATATTATTAGGAAGGTCGTTTAAGTAAACAAGAAATAAGAAACACCCTATTACGCCTCCTTGTGGGATTGAGGCAGTGATTTGTTTGCTATCAGATCTGATTAATTCTATTTAATTTTTGCTGTTATTGTAATATTCGATTTCAACTATTTGTTCCCTATATTTCAAAGAAGATACAAACCAGTCATAACATTTGCCGCGGAATCCTATATAGTTTATTTATTAATATTTCAAATTGTACTTTATCATATGCTTTAGTCATATCGAGCAGAAGTCCTATTGCGTACTTTTTATTATTAATGTTAAATAATTACTCGGATCAGTTTTATAATTCTTTTTATGAATAGGTTTTATAAGAGCTTTTTTTAAGAAATTGGGAAAAGCTTCTTCTTCAAATGATTGGTTTAATAATTTATAAAATGGCAAGGTCAATTCGTCTGCACACTGTCTCAATAAGGTAGGTGGAAGTTCATCAACGCCGTAACTTTTTTATTTTTCAAATTTTTAATTAACGTGTTCACCTCATAAGTGAAAGGAAACTCCAAATTGATTCTCAAGCATTTATTTTTGTTGAAAATAGAGTATAATTACAACACTAACAAAATCATTAGTTGCCTATTTTCATTACTTTTTATTAAAACAGTGTACATACCTTAATTTGTCACAAACAGCACTTATATCCAGAACTACGGATTTATATACTCGTGTAACTGACTTATTTTTCGTCTATTCGATTCGATTTCCGCAGCAAGACTGACTCGACCCACTTGCCCGTTGAGCCCGCGATAAAACCCCCTCCAGTGCTTGATGGGAGGGCGCAACGGGGTGGCGATCAAGTCAGTGTTGCCAGGATGAAAACAAAAATCAATATAAAATAACTAATTAGATAATACATTTAAGTATTTTATTAACCGTGAGTAAAAAACTATACAGACTTCTAAAATTAAATAGCACTTATACAAATAAATATTTTACTTCCTATAACAATTCCTAACTGATTCCTAACATAAGGATCTATTGGACTGAGGAAGATTGTATTCTCTAGAGGGCGTACAACAGGAGATCCTTTCGGTTTTCCGGTTGAGTTGGTCGTAGCCTCCTCGACCAGCCTACACTAAGAGTACACTAAGAATACATTACCTACGAGTCTAGAGCCACACTGAACTCATCGGTGTTGCCAGCAGCCGACCGGAAGTAGGTTTTACGGACAATAACGTTTAAATTAAAAACGAAAAAACGTAGAAACACCGGCTTTCGAAATTAAAGTTATTTTGCATTTTTTTATACGTCGAGTTCATTGTAGGTTGCTTGTGTGTTTTCTAGGTTTGAAAGGTATGTGTCACCGAGTTTTATAAGTGTTTCCTGTTGATTTTTTTGGGTTTTTTGGGATGAATTTTGCTCTTACTATTCGGTGATCTAGCGGGAACTCTACGTTGTTTAAAACATCTATGATTGTGATATTTTTTGAAAAATTAGACATACTAAAGTCGATTTAATTTATTGAGTTTTATCGTCTGGCGATATCCATGTCCATCTTTTATTGTTTTTCTTTATGAAGTGCATATTGTGACGACCTTATGTTGGCGACCTTATGGTGGAGACTGGCACGTTGGAAGTTTGGAACGCCGACTGAAAATTTAGAATAAAGAAGACTTTTGTTTTTAGGTTGACTTCTCCTAGCCCGCTCGAAGAGGGCACTTGTATTAATTTTATTATTCAATATAACGTATTAATGTGCCAGTCCTCTTTCTTTTATAACACAACACACATAAGCAGTCACTCTTATACACCACACTCTCGCACCGCCAGCGAGTAAGACAAACCCCCAGGAACGTAAAAGGAATCTCCAGGGACCAGCACTAAGAGAAGCTGCTCCAGGTCCCTATAAGTGGAGGCGAGCGCCGGTAACGAACGCCGTATGTAAGAGTGACGGCAAAACGGTAACGGTGTGCGGTGGACAAACTGAGGACTGATGCAGTGACAGCCACCAGGATAAGAGGAGTATAGTCCAAGCTGAGGGGTTCCGTTTTTATTTATGTGTTAAATAATATAAATAGAGCAAAATGCGATACTTTTCGGGACACACGTATGAGGTGTGCCTCGAAGAATTTATCGACGACTTTGTGTCGATGGCCATTGCCAAGGGGTGGCGAAAAAGCGATTATTCGTTAATTCTGGGTATTTGGTTAAAAGGAGCTGCGCATTATTTTTTTAAATATACGTTCCAGTATGAGATGGAATTTGACACGCTGTGCGCGGAGCTTAGGAGAGAATTCCCATGCAAGTGTGTGTCTTGCAAGCAGAGAATCAATCAGTGTTTTTATAATCTTGAGAGGCCGGACGTTGTGTCCGAGGCGGATGAACAGTCCGAGGATAATGTGAGCGAAGATAATCAAGTAATATTATTTTCTAGCTCAACAATTAAAGCAAAGGAGAAGGACGATGATGACCAGAGCTGCGCTGATGCCGGCCTAGTCAATGATGTCCAGGAATGTGAAGACTGCGGTCTAGGCGATGAGGACCGAAGCTGTGATAATGAAGATGCAGAATCGGGTCGGTTATTTACAATTATTCCTAGTAATAATATTTCAGAGAAACAAGAGATAATTGTAGTAAAAGAAACATTTGGCGAGCACGAGTCGAATGAAAATTTTATTTGTTTGGGAGTTGTTTCGGCTGATGTCGTCGGCATGGAAAGCTGTGAGGTGGAAGTTCCGTCGGAGACACATGGTTCTTGTGACGATGATTTTGTTCAGGTTGATTATGTTTCTGCTGATGTTTGTGAGCAGGAGAGCTTCGAAATGGCGGTGGAGTCCAAAGAGCTGTGCGTACCAGTGGAAGTCATGCAAAATCCTGCTATTATTGTTCCAATAGGTGATGGTCCAGCGGATATCTATCGGGATGAAAACTGCATCATAAATATCACTTCACAACATCACAACATTTCACAACAAGCGGAACAGCATTTTTCACAAAATAGGCTGGAGGAGGAGATATGGGCCCTCCCATATTGTACGAAGAAGGATAATTTCCATTTCTTTGCTAAACGTAAAATTATTTTTGTATCAATGTTATTTATTCTAGCTGACGTGTATTGTCATAGCAACGTGACAAACAAGTTTTCGACCATAAATATAAGGTATGGACGTAGTAATTACGATGATCCAAAATTTTCGATAGAAATAAAAATATGCGAAAGAGGTCAAGAATTGCTTGTAAACTATTTATTAAAGCAATATTCTGTAAATAAATATAAGTGTTGGAAATTTAAGAAAAAATTTATAAATTGTTTGTTGAAAATTATTTTATTTTTAAAAATATTTTTAGAGAATAGACAGTGGTGTCAGATGTCATTTGACATGACAAATAATTGTCAGATATCTGGTACGTCAACATTAGTACGGTTGAAAATATAGTAAAAGTTTAAATTTTAACCAACTTCAAAAGTAGGAGGTTGTCATTTGTTTTGTTTATATGTGATATTAATCGTTGTGTTTTTGTGTGTTTCATGTACCTAATCGATATGATGAGCTGCACGGACGTGACCGAAGACTGATGGGAGATGTGACCACATATTATGAGAAAAAAAAAATGTTAGGCGATTATTAGTGAGAAATAGGTATGAGTTTCTCCAGAGTGCGATTTTAATAAAGATGTTACTACGGTTAGGAGGTAGAGGGAATTGCGATCCTCTCTCCTAGGGAAAGATGTGTCTGGGTTTTTTTGTTGGTTTATACCAGCTTTGTTTATGGGGTATAATGCCTTCGCAAAGTGGGATCGAGTTGATTCTGTATGGTGTGACCGAGCCCGTGACAATTTTTATGTATTATTCATTTAGAGAGTATACTTCAAGTTATATTTATGGAGCACTCTGGGGGAAGTTCAGGAACAGTGAGTAGGTGTTCATAACAGTGGTCGTTTTTTCTCCTGGTCTTCATAAACGTCCAATGGAGTTAAAATTATTACAGTTTTGAATTTTATTTTTATAAACCCCTTCTGGGTAGATGCTAACTAGAGCATCTTAGGTCAGAAAATTTAGCAGAGCAGTGTGGCTTTTAGTGAGGTTTTGCCTCACTGAAGCCATGTGCATTGCCAGGATATGTGGTGTGCCGAATGGCTCAAATTAATAAAAAGAAAGTTGACCACATCACTCGGGGTGCAGTATGGTTATCCATAGATGGACTTCTGCATCTCCATAACTCCTCACACAGGCAGGGAAAAACTGGATATGGTTAAGTAGGTCTCAATCGGCTTTTCAAATATTTAATTGAATAGAAGACTTACTAGCGTCTGCGCTTCTATTCGTAGGGGCGTAGCTCATGTGACGACCTTATGTTGGCGACCTTATGGTGGAGACTGGCACGTTGGAAGTTTGGAACGCCGACTGAAAATTTAGAATAAAGAAGACTTTTGTTTTTAGGTTGACTTCTCCTAGCCCGCTCGAAGAGGGCACTTGTATTAATTTTATTATTCAATATAACGTATTAATGTGCCAGTCCTCTTTCTTTTATAACACAACACACATAAGCAGTCACTCTTATACACCACACTCTCGCACCGCCAGCGAGTAAGACAAACCCCCAGGAACGTAAAAGGAATCTCCAGGGACCAGCACTAAGAGAAGCTGCTCCAGGTCCCTATAATATCATGACGGATAGTTTAAATTCAAGGGTGTATTGTACCAGCCTTTCACCTCTTTCATTCCTTTTCCTGTATCCGTATTTTCCTATGATTATGTTTTCGTTGTTTTTGGTTGTCCTATACCATTGAAGTCTCCTACTATCATGATATTTTTGCAGTTTCTCGACAGATTTTGAGCTTTTTGTAGCGTTTGACAGATTTTTTCTATGTTCAGATATTCATAATATGTGTACCAAATTTCAACTCAATCGTCCTTGTGTATTTGGAGCTAATTGACTGAGATAGACGGACAGACCCCCTCACTGGCAGAAGGCCTGTGCCTCAGCAGTGGGGACATTAAAAGGCTGATGATGATGGGACGGACAGACAGACAGACACACGAGTGATCCTTTAAGGGTTCCGTTTTATCATTGGAAATTTCGGAACCCTAAATTATGATACAGCCTTAATTTAATAAAGTGACATTCTCTCCCAGGCAAGTGTATATTCACAAAAATAGAAAAACTTTTGAATTAGCAACATAACACGAAGTAGATACAATTTTCCCGAAGCTAGGCTGAAGTTTTCGAAAGCGCAGCTTCGGCCAACTTATCGTGCCACCGACTCGTAGGTATGCTGTTGACCCAGTTTTCCATACTTTAATTATTTAATCAAAACACAAGTAGGCTGTATCAGCGACTTTTTTCCATCAATTCTGTAGTGTACTTGACATGCGCATGGTCTGAATAATTAACAAAATTGTTGAATCATAGTTAAAGTTAAATTTCGGAAGTCGGTGTTTGTATTTTATTTCTTCGTTATTTGACACCGACTTCCGAAATTAAAGTTGTTTTTAAATTTTAAGCGCGGTTTCTTTTTTAAGTCGGTTGTTTTTTTGGTTAAAAATAAAAAAAGTTTTTTATTTTTCACTTTTTAGTTGTTAACACCAGAACTAAAAACCCCAAAGGATGATTGACGTTACACCGTGTCGCCACCGGGCCGTGCCCCGGCCGTGGCACGGCCGTGGCACGGCCGAGGCACGGCCGAGGCACGGACGGGGCACGGCCAGGGCTCGGCCCGGTGACGACACGGTGCATGAACGTGTGCACCGGGCTCGGACGTGCCCCGGCCGTGCCCCGGCCGGGAAACAATTGCCGGTCAAACAATTGCACGGTCAAATATCTATAGTATACTTTTTGTATGAACTGATCCATGCTTGGCCGTGCCCCGGACGTGCCCCGGCCGGGGCCCGGTGGCGGCATGGAGACAGCCCGGTGTAACATGAATGACTAGCCCGGTGGACGTGCCCCGGCCGTGCGCCGGCCGGGGCACGGCCGAGGCTCGGTGGCCACACGGTGTAACGTGAATGATCCTTAATATGGAATGTGGAATTTAAACATACTCGTTATTTGCGGAAACCAAAACGTCATCTATGTATACATATTTTTCGTTTTTGTTCAGTTTTTCAAAAATTGCTTCTTGCTTGCTTGCCCTCGGGAGTATATTTTTTTGAATAATAAAACAATTTTGAAAATCGGTCCACAACTGACACATAAATCGGTGGACATACATACACCTATATATTAAAAAAAAAACATACATACAGTCGACCTCCTCTTTTTTCGAAGTCGGCTAAAAATGAATGACATTTCAATATAGCTCTCCCTTTCAAATGTAAAGTATCTTCTACAAAAAACTTTCTTACAGTAAAAATCTTATTAAAAATTAAATTAAATTAAAATTCATTTATTTCAGGTAGACCATTAATTAAACCCATATTCAATATAAAACAAAAAAAAACAAGAACATGAGCAAGAACATAAAGTAACAATTTGTCATCAATTAACTCAAATTTATTACATTCAGATTAAATTAATAAACAACTCAAAATTGAACGTCAATTAAAAAAAAAAAAAAAGAAATACTAGTAAATGTCAGAATAAAATATCAAATGTCAATTACAATTAAATAATTAGGTAATGAAATGCCAAAATACAGAATTGAAATAATGTCTATAGAGTTGAACTTAAAACTGAAATTATAACATAACAAATTACACTCCTGAGACATGCCTGCCACAACAGTGCCCAATGTAGGATCAACCTGTGAAGCCCCGCAACTCACTGGTGAGTCGGACAAAAAAAAAAATTGAAGAGAAAAAAAAAAAAAAATCGGCTGTCAACCCGGGTTGTCGTCGGGGTTCAATTTGACAACCCGGATTTGGCCGCGGGGCTTCACAGGTTAAAACGCTTGGCAATCATAACCAGGACAGTGTTGGAGCTAACCCGCACCCTGCGCACCAAGGACGCGCACCGCTTGCGCATGATGGCGTGGAAACAGTCGGTGCGCGCTTCCGCAAACATGCCCGAGTCGCTGCAGAAGCGGGGCAGCCCCAACACTGCCCTGAACGCGTTGTTGTACTGGACCCGAAGGGCACTGTAAACGGCTTGTGAGTAAGATACCCAGAGATTGCACGTGTATAGGGATGTACAGAAGGCTTTGAAAAGTGTAATCTTTACTTTCTATATTGCCCTTCGCTCCCGCTCAATGTCGACATGGTCGATGATAGCATTGTTAAAGTTGCCCGCTAAAGAAGATGATTTATATTTTTGACCGAAAAATTTAAACTCGCTAATCTTTTAGACGCTAACGATATTAATAATCAATCAAAGTTAACGTCCGCCGGCATAGTTGTAAGAGATTCAAAAACAACATAAAGCTAGATGACTTGTAATGTGTAAGCTAATCTCGGACTATAATACTTACTTTAATATTTTCCCTCCTAAACCTATCACGAGAGCACGTGTAACAAAGATTAATGGCTACTGAACGTTTCAAATCAACCTATTTTGGAACTTGTTTAATGCCATTAACTACATTTTGTTAACGATGCCAAAGTTTAAGAGCCTTCACTGTTTTATTTACATTAATCTCAATTTGCTTAATGCTGTTCGTATTGGTTCCCGATGCAATTGCTTTTGTGGTATCCAGGCACAAATTCTGCCACTCATGTGGCTGCCGTAATGTGCCTGTGGGAGCCTGGGGTCAGATGTGCGACCTCGACCTGAATACTGCTGCAAAGGTCATGTGGGCTGAAGCCAAAGGCTAGTTTCACACAAAATACTTGTAGCTTCAACTCAATAGCAGCGTTTTACAAAAATAGGAAGTGTCTTTAAGTTTTAAAAAATCCTAAAAAGAAGAAAAAAAAAATTAATCAAATCAACTGTGTCAAAAGGAATCAAAACTTGACATTATTCTTGAAGTAGGCTCTATCTTGAAATATTTGATAAACAGAGGAAATGAGACTCACGTGATCAATTATTCAACAATTCAAAACACAACAAGAAAAGCCGTGTGGTTACTGGACGGAAAGCTTGCGAATTCGTGAAAAATAAATGCTTATTTCCACTAGTTAAAGCGATTGAGGATTCTGCTCATACACTGGTACTCACGCAACTTCCATTTTCAAGTTCACGCGAATACTTTATCTTCCATGTGCGCACAGATTTCAAGTTCTACGCACCTGACCTTTATGAAGGACACCACAAATAGGGTCGCTGAATGTCATTCTAGGGCGTCCTAATCCGACACTTCCATTCACATTTCGCTTATGATATACTTTTCGTCCTTTTTCCGAAGACGGTCTAAATTGAAATACAATAGGCATCTAATAATGAAAGAACCAAGTAGCCATTTGTTTGCTGTTGAAAGATTTGGATTATATTTGAAAACCACAAGTCTTCAATTCTTCATAATATGATACCTAGGGTACCTAAGGTGTTCAAACTGAGAGCTGTTATTATCCAGAATGTTTGCGTCACACGTGTACCTACGTCAAAGTTTTCCGTTTGTAATTACAACATCCGGCCATTGCTGCTGTGATGCTCTGTTGATGCAGGTACCGTGTCGACGAGACTTTACATTACACCGCCGAGACCACCCGCCACCCTCCTACCTGCTATATCTAAACTGTCATTGAAAAATATGGCTCCAGCAAAGTTTTAGCTGTGTTGAATAAAATCTCTCTCACGTGGATTTACAGATAGGTACACTACCTACAGGTTTTAATATCACTCTGAAATATTGAAAGCAGTTTGTTTAATCTTGTTGTCCGTGACTAATTTGTGTCTACATTGTTTTACAAATTATCTCGTGATTAAATTTAAAACAAATTGTTTACTAGTCTAGCTAGAGTGATTTTGATAAACAGTGTTGAAGGTGTGTAGACGGTAGACAGACGCAAACTAAGGATACGTTTTGAAGTGCTCTTCAAAACGATCTCCTCACAAATGCCACAGGGAGAAATTCAAAGATCGATTGGCGAGAATTTTTGAATGTAGATTTTATGGATCACTCACCAAATATTTACGAGTGTAACTTCGCCGGATGATCCGTACATAAATTATCAACCAAACAGCCCATTTGAAGAATTGAAATTATATCGGAATTCCTGAATAAAAAAGCTTTCTTTTTAGAATATTGCTAGGTTATACTTCGGTGGTTCGAAGGATAGAACATAGTAGAGAACCAACAATTAAATCTCGATTGATCTCCGAAGCATGGCAGTAACGCCGCCACCGCCGCCGAGTGATTAACTTGAAGACAAACCTAATTTTGTGGTTTGTTTCACTCTCTGTAGCCTGTAAGTGAAGTGAAATTAAATCTCGGTAGGTAACACTCATTAATACCAACCTGCTTCTATGAAAATATTTTAATCCTATGCTATAGATACTTACACGTTACACGTGTCTTCGTATGGTTGGAAGGTGCCTACCTACCTACTCAAAACAGTACTCTTAATTACTATGTAGATTATTCAAGGTTTTATTTATACTCGTAATTCATGCTGACAATTTGGCACATTCATGGCTCAAACTTAGACTTCAACCTGAATGGAATAATAGCAAACTTTGGCAATATATTTCAATCTATATGAAATTCGTGAACGTTTTAAAACTGTAGATAATCTTAAAGGTTACTATAACTGGGTGTTGGTACCTACTTACTACTTAGGCACGTACACACTGTGCTGCGGTCTCGTGAGTCGTGGACTATGTTTATTTTAGCATTGCAGATGCTTCGTTTTGTTGTGAACTAGTACATCCCCACTCTTTAATAATGCAGATGTTTAATACTACCCACTTGTTGCTCACTTTGTTCGGAAATAAACTAGGTACAACAATTTTACTTTCCACTTACCATCCCGCTATATGGAAAACCTAAATAACCTAAATAATGTAGGTTCTTAGCTACCTACCTTCTAACAACAGTTACTCAATGTTTGTCTCATATACCTATGTGTGTAGAAATCTATCTTGAAATACAGCGAGTGATTTTCCAATATTACTTACGTTCTTATTTGTTGGCACAATCTTGAAAGTTGGCCTCAAGGTTTTATGAAATTGGGTGAATCTACCTCTTTCCGATGCTATAAAACGATTTAGCGTTCGGGAGTTTGGGAAAACTCATTTAGTGAGGCAAATAACCGTAGGAGAGCTTTAGATCTGCTGTCGTAGGCAGAGGCGGCTCTCATCTCGTGCCCTGGATCATTTTATGGTTATTGTTATCTAGGTACCTACATTTCTAATGTGCACACAAATTTTTATCAATAACATATAGGTACCCAGTTTCAGGAGATTTTAGTAGTGCCAAGACCAAAGATGTTACCAATCAAGAACGTTTTCTTCAGTCAAATTAAACATATAGCGTACCTATAAACCATCGTTATTATTATTTTTGTTGTAACTAGGCACCTTTCGCCATTTAAATCAGTATGCAGGCTCTATGACACCGTTTTGATGGCGTAAACAGGTCATTATTCGTGCGGAAACTGAACAGGGAACATTAATGGATTGTGAAGCTCCAGCATCAGTAATCCGCATTACCAACGTTTGTGCAGAGTAAGTTTCACTCATTTATTGTTTAGGTGTTAAAAACCTTACAAAAAAATAATGGCTACAGTCTATAAAGATAAAAACTGACCTGGATAAGCAGTTGTATGACTGTTACATCCAGGAGAAAACGTACAGAGAAAACCTGCAACTTATGGTACGTAATCTGAATGATTAATAGCTTGCAGGAACAAGTACAAGCCCTTCAAGGAGAATTAAATATCTTGAAGGATTAAAAAGAAACTAAAGAACCATTAGAAAAACAAGAAAGCGTGAAAACAATATTTGCCCAGCATACTATATAATAAGTGACGTTGAATATAGCACAGACGAGGATGAACTCGCTAAAGAGACTGAGTGGATTAGGGCCAAGAGCAGGAAGAAGAGGAAGTTTAACACCTCCCTCTCTCCAAAACAACAACCCGGTATAAGTGCCCAACAAGAACAACAACAAAATAAGAAGTTTTACTTCTTTGGCGTAACAAAATAAAAAACCAAACTGTCACAAAGTTTACAAAAGGAAAACAATCATTCTTCATGAACCACAGACTATAAGCTAACTTAAGGGTGTCGGTTCTAGCTAACTTCAGGGTGCCGGTTTTTTGTGACAGTGTGCGCGCGCATCGTAAAAATGTACTCTCATCATTTTTGCCTAACGCGCCAAAAGAAGTATAACTTCAAAAATGCGAACGAGACTTCTGTCAAAAAAGTGCCTCCACCACCGCCAATCATAATAGACGCCAGAGCCAAGGTGTGTAAAATCGGGGGTTGAGGATAAATTCGAAACAGAGTTACCTCGCCCCTGGGCACTAAGGGCAGGAAGGAACAGGGGTGGGTTTTAGTCAGTAAGAGTCTGACACTCTCTCCCGCTCCACCCAGAGCGGGAGAAGTCATTTGATGATTTCCCAACCCACAAAAAAAAAAGGTGTGTAAAATGCACTGGCAAGCATCTTACAGCCAACTGTACCAAATCTCAGCAAAAGAAGCCAAAATGTGTTCACTGTGGTCTACCTCACCCTGCCAACTATAGAAGGTATGAAGTAGCTAAACAGATACAAATAATGAAAAATAAAAATATTAAGAAGAAACTTGTGGTACCAACTACCCAATAGTCTCTTCCCTTATGAAATCTTGACAAACAGTCACAGAAAGCAAGTGTCCAGTCACAACTGCGAAACCCATGCAAGTAACTAACAATAGTTCCTATGCGGAAGGTTCAAAATAAAGACCACAGCCTTTGAATCTGGGCCGCGACTAAATACGTAACAGAGTTACCGCGCCCCTGGGCACTTAGGCAAGGAAGGAACAGGGGTGGGTTTTAGTCAGTAAAAGACTGACACTCCGCTCCACCCAGAGCGGGCACTTCGCCCGCTCTGGGTGGAGCATAGGATGATTTCCCACCCCAAAAAAAAAGGCTTTGAATCTAGAGGATAAGAAGAAGATCTTAAAGTGTATTACCTCATTTAACAAGAGGTTAAAGAAACTATAGAATCCGGCACTAAAACAGCTGTTTTAAATAATCAAACATAAATAACACCCTTAAAATAATGGCGTGGAACTCTAATGGGCTCCTCAAACATCAAAAAGAGTTGCAGGTGGTCCTAGACACAGAAAATATAGACGTGTGAAGACACAGAAAACAGTGAAGTGCGTTTAGGAGACCAAACAGGTCTCTGAAACGCACTTTACTACCAATCTTTTGTCAAATTTAGAGGATACATGGTATATAATTTGCTCTACTCTGAGAACTCTGCCAAAGGCTGCAGCGCGGTCATAATCAAAGACAATATTAGTCACTACGTGCAGTGTAAATAATCTGAAAAACAAGACATTCAAGCCGTGGCAGTATCTGTTAAAACCAAATATTGTCACGTGTCCATTGCGTGCCGTGTCCGTTGCGTATACTGTCCTCCACGGCGATATTTAAGTACATCTCTTTGAACTATTTGGCCACAGATTTATCCTAGGCGGTGATTTTAATACTAAGCGTACGCTTTGGGGATCAAGCCTTACTACAACTAAGGGAGCGCTGTTAAAGATACACATTCCAAAGTTATAACACAGGTAAACCAACGTGCTGGCCCACTGACCACCAGACAATACCCGAGCTTATAGTTTTTTTTATATGCAAAAATATATCCGCCAATTATGTCAGTTCGGAGGAAGGTTTTCATATGAACTCGGACCACTCTTCGATTATACTAAAGCTTATTCAAAAAGTCCTACTCAAAAGAAGGCACTTAACCTTGGTTAATAAGTTAACAGATTGGGAAAGCTTTGTCCTTGATCTAGATAATATTATCGACCTTAAACCTCCGATAAAAAAGCAAGATCAGCTCGACTCAGAAATAAATAAATATATTGTTAATATCCAACAATTTGCGTGGAACAACTCACCGCAATTAAAACGCAAATAAAATGGATTTATCTAGCTTAAGGAAATTGTGGATTTACTATCTGAGAAAAGGAAACAAAAAAAGCAGTGGCACAAAACAAGGTGCCCGCGAGATAAAACATCACTAAATAGGTAACCTAACTAAACGATTAAAGAGGAAAATTCTACAATTTGAGAGTGTGGTTTAGGTGTAACGTCCTGAGGTGAAAACCTTAAATTAACCTAGTTCCGGAGTTGAAACCCCTCAGCGTATTCTCTATTTGTACAAAATCATGAAAAATCGGCGAGTGGTACATGAAAGCCTGCGATATACGCAAGGCAATAAATAAATAAGCAATAAATTCTCGGAGCAAAAAAAAAATATAACTTCGTTCTAGGTGATCAAATCTCAATCATCACATCTTACAGAAAAAATCCTAACAGAACTCTCACTCAAATTAGTTTTTTTAAATACTCAATTTTGGAACAGAAAAATAAAAAGGTCCCCTATACCATTAAGTTCCCTTATGAACCGAATGAAAGAGTATTTAATATCGAGAAAATTAAAAAACGTACTAGGAAATACTACAAGAGGCTTTGGATAGGTCGCAAAGAACATAATAGGTAAACAAAACACAGAGGTTTAATTTCACCACTGTCTGAAAATACTTTTTTTCCGGAGTCAAAGACCTATGCTATGCTTTTTATTCTTATTCTTTTCTTTTTTCTTATGCACAAAGGTACCTACAAAAACTATTGAGCTGTGAGTTGCAAATTGCATTCTAGTCTTACAGAGTATTAAGGGGGTGAGTCGGTAGGGGGACTATTGATCCTCACCCGTCGCGCCGCGCTGTGACCGAACGTGACCCCACGACCGCCCTTGTATACCAGGCCCGTGGCCCTCGGTGCGAGACTTCGGACCGCGAGAAAACACTAGCATATTTTATGATATGCGATGAATAGGTACTAAAGGGATAGGTGCGCTATATTCATATCATACCCATTAAGTACCTACATCTCGCATAGGTTTTATGTAGGTAGGTAGGTACTTAACTAAAAATCACATGGCAAAGGGAGAGGGAGGTCGTTGCCTCGTAGTGGAACAATACGGGCCAGTTAGATTAAATTATGTGACTGTCAATCAACTCACAGTATTAATTAGTAGTAGGATGCCGTTTCTAAACCAAAAACGTTGTAAAATTTCTAATGATCAATAGGTACCTAATTAGATAACTAGATACCACCTGCAACCACAGTCAACAATTAAAGTGAGTCTGTGTTGTGTGGACAGAGGGAGTAAGAAAAGTCGCCATTATAAATTATTTATTTAAATTGGGTGGTTTACCTATTTATATAAATATATAATGGCGACTCATATTTTCTAAGATAATGAGTTGTTTTTTAAGGCTCTAGAAAAAAGCGTGCAGATGAAGCAGCTTTTCGTCGGCACTTACAGAGAAATTACATCTGAAAAAAATTGCTAGTAATCTACATGAGATACGTAATTTGGTTAGTTATAATTTTTCTATGGGTATCACATAGAAAATAAAACACCAAATGGTTGAGATGAAACCATTTTACTCCTTCATTTTTTATCAAGAGTATAAAAAAATACCTAGGTAGGTACTGCTTTGCAATACAAAGGAAAATAATTCGGTTTTGTTACTTTTTAAAAATATGTATTTTTTTCATTATAATAAATTATAAATGCGTCTAATTTAGGACAGCGCTCCTTGATGGGCGAGTTCTATTACTGGGTGGACGTACGACGCGTTGCGTGAGCTCAGCACAGAACACGCGAGCTGACCACTCAAGGCCGTTGGCATTACCACATTTGGATGTAAATAAGTTACGTTATCGGACGAATGACTTAATGGACACGCAGTTCACGCATCATGGCGTTGCTTCCAGGTTTTCTTTAACTGACGTCATCTTTGTATTATAAAACCACCACACGTCAGCTAAACCATTCTCACCAGCTATCCTTCAATGCCAGGTTTCGTTTCTCGATACGAGCGATATTAGAATTATTTAGTCGACAAATATTAAAATCGCAGTGGACTCCATGTTTTTTACTTTTATTTATTCGAACATAACTTACATCTTTAGTTCACTGAAGAGACAGAGAGAAGAGCGATGTAGGCATAGATAATATTCATTGTAACAAGTACGATCTCCTTTAACACACCTTTTATCACCCCACCTCGATTTTAATAATAATAATAACACATTTATTTCCGACGTAGTCCATACACTGTTAGTAACACAAAAAACCTTATAAGCTATTGCACAAAAAACCTTATAAGCTATTGCACAAAAAACCTTATAAGCTATATTATTATTTTAACTTCTTTAGAATTTACAATGACGAGATCAGACGTTACTCTATTGGTACCTTTCAATGTCTTATACAAAATTATGAAATTACGTTTTACAATAACATATCAAAAATATACTCATAATATAAACAAAAGGTATATTCAACTTAGTTTTTAGTAAATTAAATTTTTCATTAGAAAGTGTTTTGGTCAATTGATCAGATAAATTGTTGTCAAAGCTAGTGATTTCAATATTTATAACTTTCTTTGTTATTAGATCTTTTAGAAAATGAGTTTTTATATCAATATGTTTTGCTCTCTTGCTGTTTTTAAAAGATTTTGTTAATTTAATAGCTCCTCTATTATCCTTACACAACACACACTTTAAATATTTCTCTTTTATACTCTCTCTCGTACAAAAATCACAGAATACAAAACATACAAAAGATCACACGCACTCGTCGCAGCTTTTTTTGTGTGTGGGAGTGGGAAATCTTCCAATGACTTCTCCCGCTCATCCGCTACCCCTTATCCGCTACCCCTAGGCATGCAGGCACCGGCCACGATGGGCCCCGTCAGTGGTGGCTGACACTTATCTCTTTGAGGCGCGCGTGGAACACTACGCGCCGTTGACTCACTGCCCTGGTGCTGATCGGACGGCGAGCTACCCACTGCTCGCCGTCAGCAGGCCCGGGCCTGCGGACGATCTCCGGCCACCGTAGATCCGGATCTACGGTGGCCGGAGATCGTCTTGCGACGTCCTACGCCCAGTACCTCTCCTGCGGTGGTAGCGGCCAGGGCCGTGAGGGCAACTCCGTTGAGCCTCCGGCTCCGCCTTCGCGAGCATTACTGCTTCGCAGAAGGCGGAGATTGCTTCCTATTCCCTCTCACTCCGTACCGTGGCCTGAACCAGGGCCGGGCGCGAGAGGTCGCCGCCACCTATCGCGTCCACGAGTACACGGCGGTGCTCCGCCCAAGCGGGGCAGACCTCCACCGTATGCTCCACCGTGTCCTCTGGGTGATCCGCGCAGTAGTAACACCCGGACGTTTCCTCCCGCCTGATTTGATGCAGGAACCTCCCGAAACAACCGTGTCCGGTGAGGCGTCAGGCGGAAGGTGAGAACGCCGTGATGCCTCTCCAGCCACTCCTCAAAGAGGGGCACTACCATCGCAATGGTGGCGTGCCTAGCGCTGGGTTGCGACAGTCGCTGTCTCCATGTCGCCATGAGATCCTGCCGGAGCTCCGTCAGCCGAGCCGCGAGGTGTAGCGGCAGCAGAGTTTCGCCCCCGGTTTGGCCTCTTCGCGCCACTCCCAGAGCAGCGCAAGGATCTTGGCCTCCAAATCCCACGGCGACAGTCAGGCAAGGAGGCTCGCCACCTCACAGGAGACCGTGCGGTATCCTCGGATCAGCCGAATGGCCATGACCCTTTGGGACGCGTTCAACCGGCGAGCTGGTCGCCGCCTCAGAGAACACGCCCACACCGGTGCCCCGTAAAGGGCCATGGACCACACGATCCCCGCGTAGAGCCTCCGGCAGGAGGCGTTTGGACCCACCAGATTGGACAGGAGCCGCTTCAAAGCAGCACTGGCCCGCTCCAGTCTGGGAGCCAAACGTCGGAAATGCTCGACGAAGTTTCACCGGCTGTCGAGGGCGAGACCCAGGTACCTCATCGTCCCCTCGACGCCGATGGGAACCCTTCCTACTGTTATCCGGGAACCCGACGGTGGTCCGAGGACCATGAAAACACATAGCCTCGGACTTGTGCAATGCCACCTCGAGTCCCAGTTGCCGGATCCTTTCAACGACTGTCGCAACCCCGCGTGACATTAAGTTGGCCGCCGCCTGGTACGACCTCCCCTACGCCAGGACCAGCGAGTCGTCAGCGTAGCAAACTACGCTGACGCCGCTACGGAGGTCGGCGCGCAGTACCCAGTCGTACCCGATGTTCCACAGAGGCGGCCCCAGGACCGATCCCTGTGGAACACCGCACGACATCTCTCGCCGGTCGGGTTCCATTCTCCCTAGTGACCGGGGTAGATGACGGCTCCGTCCGTCAAGTAAGCCTCGACCACGTGACGGAGGTAGGGCGGCACCCGGTGATGCCGGAGTGCCTCCACTATGCAACTCCAGGGCAGGGTGTTGAACGCATTGCTACGTATTCAGCCTAAGCGGTTGAAAGTGAAACACAACACTGTTTTCTGGACAGCCAAGCGACAACATTTCCGTTGTAAAGAGTAATAGACCCTGTTACACTTTTCCTATCGGTATTGTTACCTGCCCAGTCAGCATCTGAAAATGTCTCTACCAAATTGCATTTTCGTTCATTTTTCTCGTACAATAATCCAACATCCATAGTCTTCTGTAAGTATCTTAACACTCGTTTAGCGTGCACCCATACTTTTAGCTAGTTTGTCAAGATATTGACTCAAGTATGATGTAGCAAACGCTATGTCTGGTCGCAATACAGTTGATCATGAAACATCAAATTTCCTATTATTTGTCATCTTCAATTTCTTCATGCGGGTTTGCTTGGAATCCTTTGGTTTAGTGGTGTACTTACTCCACTGCAATCACTCATTTTGTACTTATCTAACATTTTCACAATTTGTTCTCTTGTGTCCTTTTCAAGGTTTTTTTTTTTTTTTTTTCTCACTATCTCCATCCCTAAAAATGTACTGTTATTTATTTCTCCAAAATCGTTCACATTAAATTCCCTTTTCAAGCCATTTATTATATTTTCCAGATTTTCATCATTATTGCCAATTAAAATTATGTCATCCACATAAATTATCAGCTAAGTACCTATTCATTTCTTTTCCGATGTATAGACAAAAATCGTTTTGAGATCTTTCGAATCCTACGGTTTTGATGTAGTCATCAAATCTTTGATTCCAACATCTAGGACTTTCTCTTAATCCGTATTGTCATTTGTTTAGCTTTATACTTTATTCCCTTGTACCTCAATACGTTCCGGTAGCTTAATATAGACTTCACTCTCCAATTTTCCGTTTAAAAATGCAGTTGGTACATCTAATTGCCTGATCCTCCATGATTCTTGTACTGCATCAGCTAGTACAACTCGAACTGTTGAAATTCTAGCAACTGGGGCAAAAAAAAAATTAGTTCTTCCCAAAATCGTGTTCTCCTATTAGTTTGTTCCTCTTGCTACTTACTAGTCTTGCTTTTTGAACTCCGTTTTCTTTTGTGCGAAATACCCATTTTGCATCTATTAACTGTTTTCCTTTTGGCAATTCTGTCTCAGTCCATGTTTTTATTTTCTTTTGTGCTTCTATCTCATTACCTATTGCGTATTTCCATCCCTTTTGTAAAGCTTCCTTGTATGTTTGAGGTTCTTCTGCCATAGAGGATAAGCAAAATGCTTCATAAACTTCATAATCCTGTAGATTTTCTGGTAATTTTACGTTTCTTCCACTTCTTTCTACTTTCTTCATTTCTATTATTCTCTTGTTTTTCTTGACTCGTCTTTCGATTTAATTCATTATTTTCTTGTTCTTCATCATGTGGAACTACATCTTCATGCTCTATTTGTACTTCTACTTGCCTTTCACATCCTTTTTCTTTTAGATTGTTCTTCTCTTTAACTTCCATATTCTCTCCCTTGTATCTATGGTAGAATTTCATTTCATTTTGTATTTCTTTTTCTTTACGATTCTCATATCTTATTTGAATCTCTTCAAATCTCACCTCTTGAGAAATTATTATTTCATCTGAAATTGAATTCCATAATCTGTACCCTGTTCGCCCATATTCAACCATTCTCATTTCTTGTGCTCTTTTCTCCATTTTGGCTGGTTTTCGTAGCGTTAATGCCCACGCTTTCTCCAAAACCAAATATTCTCAGTTTTGATAGATGACATCTTCCAAAATATATTTCTGCAGTTATTTTGTTAGCTTTGGATGGAGGTAGGCCTCAAAAAGATGTTGTCAGCCACCACTTACGGGGCCCATCGTGGCCGGTGCCTGCATGCCTTGGGGTAGCGGATAAATTCTCCACATGAGTTACCGCATCGCTGGGCACACAGGCAGGGAAGGAACGGGGTGGATTTTAGTCAATAAGAGTCTGACACGCCTTCCCGCTCCACCCAGAGCGGGAGAAGTAATTGGATGATTTCCCACCCCCCAGAATCAGAAATGATGATATCAGCAAGTGAACTAAGGTAACCGACCGGTGGTGATAGCGGTGTCCTTTCCTAAAAGGTCTCGAGTGCCGTTCTTAACGACATAGAATTTTGCAGTCTGCTGTTAGTCGCCTACTTGAATATCTGCATCGAATGTTCTAATTATTGTCAACGGTGTGCTGCTGCCGTAAGCAACAATGTTTTATTTAGGTTGACAATTTGATTACTGATAGTAATTTCGCATTTTTAAGATAATCCTAAGTTGTTTCACTCAAAATGTTACACTTGCTGCCAGAATCAGTAATCAAATAAACTTTAATACCATCATCAAAATGAAAAATATAATCAATATTATTTTTGACAGGATTCTCCTCTTTTATTGTGGGGTTGGAAATCATCCAATGACTTCTCCCGCTCTGGGTGGAGCGGGAGGGCGTGTCAGACTCTTACTGACTAAAACCCACCCCTGTTCCTTCCTGCCTTTAGTGGCCAGGGGCGAGGTAATTCTGTTTCGAATTTATCCTCAACCCCCGGGCAGGCATCGGCCATGACGGGCCCCGTCTTTATTGCGGACAACTCTTTGAGTCGCGCGTGGAACACTACGCGCCGTCGACTCTCGGGCCTGGTGCTGATCGGACGGCGAGTTACCCGCTACTCGCCGTCCGCAGGCCCGGGTCTACGGTGGCCGGAGATCGTCTCGCGACGTCTTCCGCCCAGGGCGTCTCCTGCGGCGGCTGCTGCTGAGGACGTGAGGGCGAGTCTCTTGTAGAGCCTTCCTTACCCATCCCGCCTCCACCTTCGCGAGCATTACTGCTTCGCAGAAGGCGGCGACTGCTTCCCATTCCTTCTCACCCCATACCATGGCCAGAACCAGGGCAGGGCGCGAGAGGTCGTAGCCGCCTATCGCATCCGCGTGGACAGGGCGGGGCTCCGCCCAAGCGGGCAGACCTCCACCATATGCTCCACCGTGTCCTCTGGGCGATCCGCGCAGTGGAATCACCCGGTCGTCTCCTCCTGCCCGATCCGAAACAGGAACCTCCTGAAACACCAGTGTCCGGTGAGGACCTGCGTCAGGCGGAAGGTGAGGGCGCCGTGGCGCCTCTCTAGCCACTCCTCAAAGAGGGGCACTACCGCCGCAATGGTGGCATGCCCAGCGCTGGGTTGCGACAGTCGCTGTCTCCATGTTGCCATGAGATCTTGACGGAGCCCTGTCCGCCGAGCCACGATATGTCGCGGCAGCGGAGTTTCGCCCCAGCGTTTCGCCTCCTCGCGTTCCTCATAGAGGTTCGCGAGAATTTCTGCCTCCAGATCCCATGGCGACAATCCGGCAAGGAGGCTCGCCACCTCACAGGAGATCGTACGGTATCCTTGGATCATTCGGATCGCCATGACCCTTTGGGACGGCGTCAGCCGGCGAGTTGATCGCTGCCTCAAAGAACGCGCCCACACCGGTGCCCCGTAAAGGGCCATGGACCGCACGATGACAGGATTCTCCTTGACGTTAGGTTTATCGTTGTCTTGCTTCGTCAAGTTAGGCTTTTTGTTAGGAAACTTGTGTGTGTTTTGATTTTTCCTTTTAGTTGCTCGTTTTGCATTGATTTCTATGGTTTCCGATGAAACCACATTTTAGACATTGGTGCCGATACTGCTTTGTACAAACCAAACTTAATTTAGGCTATTGCTATCTTTTTCTCTCTAATAAAACAAGAAAGAGACGAACTGTCAAATTTAGTTGAACTAATATTTCCATACAAATTAAGGGTACACGTAAAAACATGTCGACTAAAAACACGGTAAAGCGCAAGGCGTAAACTAGTTTGACATCTCTAAATTAATTCATAGCTTTAGCTGTCCTTTTCTCCCAATACCTTTTAGTAAAAGATAGCGTTTCTCCAATTTTAATTTAGTTATTGAACAAGAGAATCGGCACCATTGTTTTAGTTTTGGTTACTGTCTCCGTTATGATTCACACTACACCTCACACACATCTCTCACCGTACACATCCTATATTTCTAGAGGCTTGCTGTTTCGTGTCTATTTTATTGATACTTGAAGCCTGTGAATCCTGACCATAGTCGTTGAGTGTCAGTACTGCTTCTAAAGCATTTACTTCTGAAATAATTTTAACGAGACTAACCGAGTCACCTAAAGTGAGAACTTTCTTTATGAGCTCCTTGAAACAACAGTTTTGGACAATTTGATCAATTAAGTTGTCTTCTTCGCAAGAGAACTTGCATTTTCTACTTTGGTGACGAAGCCCTACTTACTAGAAACTTTTCGAATTTTTCAACTTGCTCTTGTTTTAGAAGTATGAAAAAAGTGTCTTTCGTATATTTTACTCTGACGAGGAAAAAACTAGTCAACTAAAAACAATTCGAACCCCCTCTTCCAATTTTCCCATCGCACTCGGTTGGTATGTGGGACATTTTTGGGGCGACCTACGCCAATTTGCTATTGGTGTTGATTCTGTTATGCACAAACTAAACTTAATTTAGGCTATTGCTATCTTTTTCTCTCTAATAAAACAAGAAAGAGACGGACGTAAATTAGAGCTGTCAAATTTAGTTTGAACTAATATTTCCATACAAATTAAGGGTACACGTAAAAACATGTTGTCTAAAAACACGGCGAAGCGCAAGGCGTAAACTAGTTTGACATCTCTAACTTAGTTCATAGCTATAGCCGTCCTTTTCTCGCACTGCCATTTAGTAAAAGATAGCAATTCTCTAATTTTAGTTTAGATATTGAACAAGAGAATCCGTGCCATTGTTAATACCAGTTGACAATCATATAGGGTACCTACGTCAGTTTACTACTCATAGTTTACAACAAAAATCAGTGTTACCCACACATATTTAAAAAAAGCCATATTTAATAGGTAGGTATCTAAACTAAAACAAGTACCTACATGTGAACGACAAATAACTAGCCATGTCTTTTTCAGACTGACACCATTTGTCGGTCTGGAAAAGACGTGAACCTTATTTATTGATGTCTATCTTTACCTATGAAGTTGCCGTTTTTTGAAACTTTACAATTTGAACTGTGATAACTTCGGATTGACTTGGAATTTTAAGTTCAAAATAAACTTGGTAGGTAAGTATTTAAGGCATTTTACTATTTTTTTATATTAGTTCATCTCATTTCATCTTACTGATATTATAAAGGCGAAAGTTTGTGAGTGTGTGTGTTTGTTACTTCATCACGCTCAAAGGGCTGGTCCGATTTGGATCAAATTTGGTATGATAGATAGCTTATACCCTGGATTAACACATAAGTTAATTTTTATTCCGGTCTACGCGGGTGAAACCGCGGGGCGCAGCTTGTCATTCATAACTTCAACCGAAAGACGTCCACTGCTAGACATAGGCCTCTCCCAAGTGTCGCCACAATGATCGGCCCTGTGCGTCTTGCATCCATCGTCTACCCGCGACCCTCACCAGGTCATCGGTCCACCTTGTGAGTGGCCTTCCAACGCTGCGTCTTCCGGTACGCGGTTGCCATTCCAGAACTTTTCGGCTCCAACGACCATCTTTTCTGCGAGCCATGTGCCCTGCCCACTGCCACTTCAGTTTGGCGATTCTTCGGGCTATGTCGGTAACCTTGGTTCTCTTGAGGATATCATCATTTCTGATTCTATCACGCAAGGAAACTCCGAGCATTGCCCTCTCCACTGCCCTTAGCTGACTGTAAGCCTTCTGATGAGACCCATTTTGCGCTCATAGTGCCCCCATAGTGATGACTTATAGAACCGAAACGTGGTCGCTGACCATGTTTCGGTTCCATAAGCCATCACTGGCAACACGCACTGGTCATAGACTTTCGTCTTGAGACACTGTGGTATGTGAGACAAGAAGATACCACGCAACTTCCTGAACGCCGAGTCGGATTCGACGGTTGACCTCTTTCTCGAAGTTAGCTCTGCCTAACTGGACCATTTGTCCTACGTAGACGTACTCGTCTACGATTTCGAGTGTAGTTTCCGATCTTGATAGAAGTGGGTGCAACATGGGTATTTACCATGACCTTGGTTTTGTCCATGTTCATTTTAAGACCCAGTCTTTCGGAAGCTCTACAGATGTCATCGAGCATTGTACTGAGGTCCTCCATAGTCTCAGCCATGACGACTATATCGTCGGCAAATCGAAGATGAGTAATGTTCTCGCCATTGACATTAATGCCTAGCCCTCTCCAGTCCAGAACCTTGAAGACATCCTCCATTGCGGCACAGTTTCGGAGAAATGACGTCTCCCTGCCTCACACCCCCCTTAGGAGGATAGGTTTCGAGGTCTGGTCCTGAAGTTGGACTGACATGGTGGCGTTTCCGTACAAACACTTCAACACCTCGATGTACCGATAATCGATCTGGCACCTTTGGAGAGACTGCAGCACAGCCCAAGTCTCAATCGAATCGAAGGCTTTCTCGTAGTCCACAAACGCTAAGCAGAGGGGCAGATTATACTCTTCGGTCTTCTCTATAACCTGTCGCAGCGTATGTATGTGGTCTACGGTGCTGAAGCCTTTTCGGAATCCGGCTTGCTCGGGAGGCTGGATGTCGTCAAACCTGCGCGCGAGACGGTTCGTGATGACTCTGGAGAACAGCTTGTAGACAAGGCTCAGTAGTGAGATGGGCCTGTAATTCTTAAGCAGGACATTATCGCCCTTCTTAAAGAAAAGTATCACCACACCTCTGCCCCAAGCCTGCAGCGTTTTCCCCTCGAGTATGACGAAATCGAACAGTTTCTGAAGGGCCTTAAGGACCGGTTTTCCACCTGCCTTCAGAAGTTCGGCCGTGATTCCGTCATCACCCGACGCCTTATTGTTCTTAAGCTGCTTCAAAGCCATCCTAATCTCATACAGGCGGACGCCCGGGATGTCTTCGGTTTAGTGTCGGGTCAATCTAGCTCTTGGGTCGTTAGCTGGATTCGCAGCGGGTTTAGTCGTTGACGTGTATAACTGGTTATACGACGTCTCGATCTCTCTCAGAAGCTCCGATTTGGCGGATATGGTTCTGCCGTCGTCGGTCTTCAGTTTCGTAAGCTGACTTTGCCCAATAGACAGATCTCTTGCAAAGACCCTGGAGCCCTGATTCCGCTCTATCGCGTCTTTAATCGGCGTATTAAAGCGGCGGAGGTCGCTTTTCAAGGACTTGGAGATTCGTCTATTGAGCTGCCGGTATTTACACGCATCGTCTGAAGACTGCAGAATCATCTCCCGCCTCTCCTTCATGAGCTTGAGAGTAGATCAGAGAGCTTCCTGTTCTTATCGGTACGGCGACTCTTGAAGAACTTAGACCCAACCGTATGGACAGTTTCCACGAACCCATCATTGTATTCGTCCACGGAGCTCAGTAGGCACTCGAAACGATTTTGAAGTTCGAGCTGAAAGCTTTCGAGGTTTTGGATCCGGATCTGTGCTGGACGGAGCGTAGACTTCATCAGTCGAGACCTTTCCAGCTTGATATTTAGATTCAATGTGCCTCTTACTATGCGGCGATCACTTTCAGTTTTCACCGCGTTGATCACAGAGACATCATTGAATATCTGCTTCTTCGTCGACATGATGAAGTCAATCTCATTTTTAGTTACACCGTCGGGGCTCTGCCAGGTCCACTTCCTGTGCTCATGCTTTCTGAAGAAGGAGTTCATCATATAGAGGCCCTCCTTCTCGATAAAACTGGCCATTATCTGTCCCCGGTGGTTCCGACGTGCAAATCCAAATTGCTCCACTCGCAGCTCGTCACCGTCTCGTTTGCCCAGTTTCGCGTTGAAGCCCCCCATGGCCACGGTGAAGTGAGTTTTGTAACCATGCATGGCTCTGGATATATCCTCATACATGGCCTCAACTTCGTCGTCGGGGTGTGTCGAGGTCGGGGCGTAAACCTGTACGACATTCAACGAATGTCAGAATATCTTGACGATATTCTGAGTATAAGGTACGCCACCCTGGTCGACACACTCTCGATCTTCACCACATTGTTCACGAGGGACCTGTGGATGATAAACCTGACCCCACCACCATGCCACCCTGGGACTGCTGGTTGCCCTCCCGGCAATAAAGCAGGTTACCGGATTCAAGGATTATCGAGTCCTCTCCCTCTCTTCGGACTTTAGAAAATCCTACAATACTCCATCGCAACCAATTGCTCAATTTTTCCTCAAGTTCGGTGATCTTGTCGTCAGTCCGAAGTGTTCTTGAGTTAAATGTTGCCAGGTCCAGTCGTCGGTGTTTGTTGGGGTAGCCGGCTTCACTCCGGAGATTCTTCGCACCCCTTGCCTCGCCATGGCCTTGACCGCTACCGGGCACTGGGGGCCATCTTTTTGGTGTACGTTTCATTTCGGGGGGTTTGCCGTAATCGCCACGCTTGGCAGGCGGGTTGGCGATCGCAGTGTAGCTCTTATAATACACGGAGAATGCTGCTGCCCATTCTCTGGTGAGTCCCTTAGTCGCCTCTTACAACACCCACGGGAAGTGATGGGATGGTGCTATTCTTTTACGTCCGACACCATACGGAACAATATACTAGTTACTTAAATTCATGTTTCTTTGTATTTTGTTTTTTTCTGTTAGGTACTTCATCTAAGGTTTTATAACACGTATACCATAACCATGAAATCTCAAAAAAAAATGAGTTTTTAGGGTTCCGTACCTCAAAAGGAAAAAACGGAACCCTTATAGGATCACTTTGTTGTCCATCCGTCTGTCCGTCTGTCAAGACCCTTTCCCATCTCGGGAACGCGTAGAGGTATCTAGTTGAAATTAAAACCATTTACTCAGGTCTACAGGCCCTTGAAGCTGTGAAAAAATCAAACTTTTAAGTTAACGTAAAACGTAAAAGATACGGCCGTATAAGCTGCAAAAAACGTATATTTCTACACTCTCAAGGGAATCAAAATTTATAGGGTACTTCCCGCTGTCCTACAATCATGAACTTTGGCAAAAAGCAAGGTCTTATAACATAAATTAAAGAAAAGTCTGAGAACCGTATTAATTACATCACAAAAAACAGGGTCCCCATACCAGGAATTTGGGTCCAAATTTTAAAGTGAGGCGACCGTATCATGTGGGGCATTGTATGAAAGGACCTCATTAGCACAAGCTCAAAAATATTTTAAATGACTTGCACTTGACCGGTTTTTTATTTCATAATATGAGTTCAAAAGTTGAAACAATTCGTTTCAAAAGGCACGCAATATCAATGGTAGGTGTATAGGTGTCTACCACTTTCTAGTAATGAATGAACTGTGTGTTATTTATGTATTAGGTACTTTTTCTTAGGTCATATAAAATATTTAAGAATCATTATATTTGTTGGCGTAGTTAAGACTCATTGGTGCACGTGCGACAGCACAAACAACTTACGTATCTAGCCCAGTGGGGCTAGATACGTAAGTTGTTTGACGCCCCACTACTCTAACGCTGTGCTTATAAAGCTTGCGCAGTGCGGGCGCAGGGCATTCGCTCGCTGGCGTTCGGGCAAGTCGGAGGTGTTGTTTTGTTATTATTATTTTATTTTAACGCGTCAAGTCCCTCATTAGCAGACACAATTAAAAACCTATTGTTATGTCGACGCGCGGGGCCTGACGCGTTAAATTGATTAAAGTGGTTAAAATGTTTACAGGTTAAAGTGTCTAAAGGTTAAACTATTTAGTGGTTAATTAAAGTGTTTTTAAATAAGTATTTAATATTGAATTGTGTATTCCATGTAAAGTTCTTTTAACTTATCAGACAGTTGTGTTGCTGGGGAGTTTGTTCAACCACTTCTTCTCCTCAGCTAAAACACTAGGAAGTGGTGACGGGTGGGCATTTTGGGGAACTGTCTTAATTGGATTCATAAATAAAAGTGAAGTTTCTGATTACGGTGCGTGTTTCATTTCCTGGCCAATATTTTTTAGGGTTCCATACGCGAAGGGTAACTATCGGGACCCTATTACTAAGCCTCCGCTGTCCGTCCCTGCGTCCGTCTGTCTGTCAGTGGGCTGTATCTCATGATCCGTAATAGTTAGACAGTTGAAATTCACAGAATGTGTATTTCTGTTACAGCGATAACAACGAATAATAAAATAAATGGGGCTCCCCAAATAAAACGTGTTTTTTGGCTTTTTTTGCTCGATTTTAATAATGGCAACAAGTAGACGCGTATTAGCTTGTACGATGGTACGGAACTCTTCATGCGCGAGTCCGACTCTCACTTTGCCGGTTTTTTTTTAGGGCACTATCAAATATACCTCTTTTTAACCTACTTCAAAAAAGAGGAGGTTCTCAATTCGTCTGTAGGTTTTTTTTTTTGTAGTTTTGTTACGCGATATCTCCGCCATTTGTGAATAGATTTTCATGATTCTTTTTTTATTTGGTAGATCGTACTTCAGAGGTGGTCCCATATAAATTTTATCGAAATTGATTAAACGTTTTCGAAAAAATCAACATAAACAAAAATTATGTATACACAGATGACGTTTTGGTTGACTCCAAATGTTCAAATTCCATGTTATTAGGGTTATCTATTCGGGCATAACTTTAATATCTATTTTTACTTCTGGGGTATAACAAATAAAAAGTAAAAAATAAAAAACTTTTTACAAAAAATACAACCGACTTCTAAAAATTGCAAAATAACTTTAATTTCGGAAGTCAGTGTCAAATAACGAAAAAACAAAAAAAATACAAACACCTACTTCAATTTTTAACTACACCTACATTTAAAAACTAAGACAATATTAGATGCAATCAGTTACCTACACTTACACAACATCAAAAACCATTAGATTTCTGTTTCTGTTTAAAGAAAAACACATCTGAAAAGTTTTTGCAAGTTCTTGGCATTTTGTACCAAAGTAAAACAAAAAATTAATTAAAAAACAAAACGATATTGGAATCATGATTGTATTTTTTTCTAAAGCTGAGACAACTATATTATAATTGGTCTATAAACTTACCAAATTATTCGATTTATTCAGATTTATTATATAGTGAAACAATTAGTACCTACCTACTTACTAGTAAATAAGGCGAAGACAGACAGACGGACACGTGAGTGACAGAAATAGGGCTCCATTTGGACGTATTATTATTATACTCTTTGATTTGAACTCTTCGGATACGGAACCCTAAAAAAGGGGAAGTAGGTCTAGATTCAGAGTTTATGAGGTTATATTGCATACCGAGGGTCTACTGTGAGTTTTTTTAAACGCGTTAGAGTGCGTTAAAAAAACTCACACTAGGCCCACAGAGTAATAAAATTATAATTTCCAAAAGTTCTAAAAAAACGGGCCAAATGCGATTCGGACTCGCGCACGAAGGGTTCCGTACCATTATCTATAACGGGTCCCGTTTTACCCTTTGGGTACGGAACCCTAAAAATGAAGCATAATCTAAGTAAGTAGGTATCTGCAGTGCTGTAGGAATCCATAACCATCATGAACTCTTAAGAAAATCTGACCTTATTTTTGAACTTACTATAAAGTTAATAAAGCTACCTAAGCTTCCTAACTAGCTTTATAGTTTCTTAGTTGTGATTATAATAACGAAACAGAGACCTAAGTCGATTGCTACAGTAACAGATGGCTTTGTTAGGTAGCTAGATATTTTATCACACAGATAGATGTTCGTATCATGATGATCGGCGCCGCGCCGCGACGTCGTGGGTGGGCGGCAAAGCAAAACGGGAGTCATATTCAGGAGCTTGTGAGAGGCAGTCGTTGCCACAAAAACATCGACCGATATTCATTCAGACTAGTCACGATAGTTAGTAAAATCTCTCCAATAAAAATTACGTGTACAAACAAAATAAGTACTGCGAGTGAATATTTCTACTCTGGCAATATTTATAAACGTCAAATCGACCACTTAGTGACTTGTGAAATAGTGGAACTGAGCAGCGAAGACAAAACTAGTCAGTCAATTTTTTGAGAGTAGTCTGCGCCTGGTTATTGAACAAAAAAAATTGAATTTTGTAATAAGTGACTCATCATTAATCTGATAAATTTAATAGTTTGAACACAAAGCAATGGAGCATGATATTAACAAGCCGTATAAAATCTGTGATGTAAATCGAGACAAAAAGAAGGGTATCGTCGCATCATCCCTAGAGGATCTCCTTACAAAAGTGCCGGATAAGTTAGGAATGCCCTCGGAGAATTTAACAGTGGTTTTAGAGTCTGATGGCACTGAAGTGGACGATGAAGAATATTTTTCTACTTTGGACCCTGACACTTCTCTCATGATTTTACATGGTCTTGAAAAATGGGCTCCGAATATGCCAAAATGCCAAGTATCTCTCGATCAAACTGATGACATCGCATTAGGAGACAAAGGACAGGTAGCAAATTTGGTAGGCCGCCTTCAACACAATTTGTGTCACATCTCACTCCTCGGGGGCCAAGACTTGGAGCTGTTGTCGGACATGGATCCAGACAGTCTAGCAGACATTGTGACTGATAGAGACAATAGAATCATTTTGGAGCACATCAAAGAAGCATCCGGAAGGTAAGGTACTTCATATGATTGTAACCTCTTAACATCATGTTTTTATTTATAACCTTTGATTAATATGTATATTAAATACCTTATAGTCAAATTCTTAGCCAGCACTTACCTACCCATTTCCCTCTAAAATATGTAACATACTGAATCTTTTTTTTTTTCATTTTTACAAAAAGTGCAATGCTCTACTAAATATTTATTGTCTCGAAATATTTATTCTCAATCATTATTTGTGCTCATCTTTGTATTTTGTTTTCAGTTAATAAGTAATTGACTAGAATTAATTTTGAAAGTAAGAGCTAAACAAATTACAAATTTTCTTATATTGTCTCATTACAGAATATTGCTTGAAAAACGTCAAGCTCAAGATGCCATGGAATTGTTGAAGCTGTACCATCAGAGTGTGGCCAATGGCAATGAAGATATGTCACCACCCAAGCAAGAGAGAGTGTAGAACAGTGTGCATTGCCATGGTAACCCACCATTATTTCATATGTCATGACTTGATTCAGATGAAAATAAATAAACCTTATAAGAATGTGTGCATGTTCAAGTTAAGTTTTTTTCACTTCTAATTTAAAATAGAATACTAAACATTTTCTTGTGATTTTCAAAGAAATAATTCAGAAAATGAGGTAATAATCATTTCAGATATTCTGTATCAACTGTTACAAGCTTTATAATATTGCCTAATTGGTGTATTTGAACTGAATCAAGTTATGGTTAACATAATGTAACCCTCAATTTATTTTAAGGGATGGTTCACCTCAAAAGTTTACAAAAAATGAATAATTGCGTATTTACATGCATATGAGCAAAAATGATCTTTAATTACTCTATTAAAAGTAAATGTTACACACTTAGCATAATAGTGATCATTCATGATATACCAAATATTGAGGCCTTTTTATAAACATTATTTTCTAAGTTATTAAATTTTTATTTCTATGGAATAAATGTATGTACTAGTTTAGCCAAAATAAGAAAAGTTAGCATGAGTGTATAAATTATTACTTCTATTTATTTAAGTAGTATCTTGTAACAGTATAATATATATTGCAATGTCCTCCATTGTTATAAACTTATAACATAATATAATATTGAGTAATGTATAAGCTGGTACATGGTAAAATATGGTAGACATTAGTGATAATACAACGCTAATCTTATGAATATGAGCTGAAATCGAAAGATATGGTAACAGTCTTAAGAAGCATTGTAAGTAACTGTATTTAGATGTTTATGTATATAATTAGTCTAAAACATAATAAAGTAGGTTACATAACAGTCAACTATTAGAATTATCTATTTATAAATTTGTCTTATTGTTTTATTATTTCGACTGATGAGAGTAAGGCATTCTCTATATAATTATGTATTGCCATATAAAATTATGTCAGTCTTAGTACTAAGTTTTTTAGATAAAACCTTTTTACATATTTTATTAACAAATCTGACAATAGGTATGCTAGTGCTAAGCATTTATGGTCTTCTATTAGTTATTTTTACATTATTTTCCATATTTTGTAAACTTTTGAGAGACGAATTGCCACAAGGTTGATAATCAACATCAATTTAAAAGACTGATAGTTGGTAAATTTATTTTTTTTATATACTTTTACCCCTAGTATAAGGTTTATTCATTTAATTCCAAATTTGCTCAAACATTTTACAATATACTAAATAAGTTTCCCTCAGTTTAATTCCACTGCCATACATTATGTTACCAGCTATTTGTTTCACTATAGAGGTATGTAGTCGGGTACAGCTGTTGGTACTGGTGAAGTGTTAAGGATATTAACATTAGTTACTCATGTGGAATTGTAAATATTTTGTAAGATTATATCAAGTGAAAGATTTCCAGGATGCTTCTTGAATAAATGTCCTAAATGTTGGCATGAACTTGGGGAAGAGTGGGGAGAGGGACTGCAGTGCCCTATTGAATCTGTGAATGATGGTGTATGAAATTAACTTTATTACATACTTATTTAATTTATAATTATTCAGTCCTATTATCCTGTAGTCTTGTTGTGTTCCAATTTTAATGAAAATTTGTTTATTTACAGAACTAAGACTATGATATGAATGTTTATGTTAGCATACTGGATTGCTGTGCTAGATGTTATACGTAATATGATACATAAATATACCTATGTAGTGCACCCACTAAACTTATTATACCTGGCAAGAAGTAGGTACCTACCCTATAATATTGCACATAGTATGTTGTATTAACTGAAGCCTGTTAAAATGACAGGGGCTATCAGACAGTATAATATTAAAAATAATCTGTCTGACCACATTATTAGCTCAATATTTGTGAATAATTGTTTTATAGCTATCTCATACCTATTAACTTAACCTATGATCCTGAGAAACATACTTTGCCTGAAATCATTAACTGCACTCACTTAAACCAACTTATATGGTAATTCTAATTAATGTTAGGTTTAAAATTATTGTGCAAAATATAATGTATTTGTAATTCTACAAAATGTTACATTTAGTCATAGTAAGTAATGCATTCAAATGTTAACACCAAAATGAAAACTTTCGTCTTAATTTGGTATACAGTTTTTATGTATTGTAAGTATAGCTAATTATTCTAATGCAAGTAGTGTTATTCTTTCTAAAGTATGTGATATACTGATGTCTCATGCTTTATAAGTCATGTATGTACAGTCAGGGTAATTCATTGTTTATTACCTTGAGGTTGATGTCACTAGCATGTCATATAATAACAAGGTCAATTTGTCAGATATTTTCAACCTACTTCCCTGACTTGACATGTTTAATAATATTTGGCCTCCCTTAAGTCTGTAAAGAGTTGGTAGCAGCTTGTAACATGATGAATGAAATTTTTACTGCAGTGTGAAGATTTCATTAATATAACATTTTCGTGGAATTGGTAGATGTCAACAAACCTAATAGAGGAATTGGAATTCAGTTTTACTGTGCACAAATAAAACATAATGGAAATTATTTGTTATATTTATTTACCTTTGACAGTTCAAATTAAAGCATTAAGTTAAATTACATACAAACTGGCCAAACATAAATTTCAATACTATTCTTTTACGGACAAATATTATGAAGTTAGGAACACAACTACAATGTCACATTCAGTAATCATCAAGACAAATTTCTTTGTGAAGCATTTTAAATAGGTAGTTCACAGTTAATAACATATTAAAATCGTTTTATAGAACAGTGCAGGAACTTTTCTCACGGAAAGGATTAACTTTTTGACTGGAAAAGCCCACAAGAAGGCAATCTTCCTGTTCATGTTCATTTATGTATTTGACAATGTCAGATACCACGACAGATACGTGAATACGCTTTATAGCTGCTTCTCGTCTCAATTGTTCTGTTACAGCCCGCTGCTGCTGCAATGTCGAAACCATCATATCCATAACGGCGGTATCTGATAGGCCTATGTTGAACGGAAATGTAAAACTTTGAAATGCAAAACAGGGCGTAGCCTCCACGCAAGGTTTGGTCTGGAAACAAATGATTGGATTAACTATTAACGTAAACGCCACTACAAGTTTGTTAAGCACTAACACATAATTGGATACCCACAGCGGAGAGGATGAGAGGTAGATGTTCGAGTTTTTAGGATTATTATGAATAATTTCGTAGCAAATAATGCAATGAGTAAGAAAGTACAATAGGTTCAGTCCACAGATAAGAAACTGTTCAGTCAGTGTCACTCAATATTTTTTTTTTTATTATTATTAGTATCCCCGAAGGCAAGGCTAAAGTCTTTTGACCATATTGCCTAGTCTTACGTAGTGTATTTATCCTTTTTTTCCATTAAAATGCAGATATAACACATTCTAATGTTTTTTGCAGTAATTGGCAACAAATGGGACGAGTCGGCCTTCTCGGCAAACTTCACTGAGGTAGTCAATACGAAATTATATTCTCTTTGGTCAATACTACAATAAAATTCTCAGCTCTATTTTACCGAGATCGCGCTTGTTTCAATGATTCCACATATTGACCAGTTGCGTAGACACTTGAGACACAAAACTACACCAATTTTACATTACAATATCTACTAGGAATCAATAAACGAATATTATAACAGCCACTGAACTGCACTCGAGAAAAGCCCGCCAAAAACCTCAAACAATAGTTTTTTTTTTCTTCGCCCTTTCTCAGGCAAGCTAAGATCACAAACCATACCGCCTTGTCTTTAGTAGTGTATTTTTACTTTTTTTCCATTAGAATGCAGATGTAACACATTCTAATGTTTTTTGCAGTAAATGGCAACAAATGTGTCGAGTCAGTATTCTCGGTAAACTTCACTAAGGTAATCAATATTACAAAAAAATTCTCAACTCCATTTTACCGAGATCGCACCTGTTTCAATGATTCCACATATTGTTAAGTTCCGTAGACACTTGAGACACAAAACTGCACCAATTTTACATCACACCATCCACAAGGAATCAATAAACGAATAATTAAAACAGCCACTGAACTGCACTCGAGAAAATCCCGCCAAAAACTCCTCAAATTTCAATAGAACCTAATATCATTGTCAGACAAAATTGTCAATCTTGTTCATTCATTCTATCGTAGTACTAAATAAAAGGCTTTTCAACTAAAACAAAAATTTCGTTTATTTTACACATCAAGATATTAGAAATATAATATATATGTCTATATAGATAATCGAGTCGCAAAAGTTCCGCCTTGAGGTGTAGCACAGAGCAATGGAGCGCAGTATTCTAGGTTTAAAAATAATAGAGTACGGAACGCCACGCCGCGCTCCAAAACCGGAATTGTAGACGTGAGCAAAGTAGCTGGGTGGATCCATTGACATATAAATTATATGGACTGGACATGTTTGACTATAGAAAAAACAGTTATATAAATATGTGGCATATCGACGCCAAAATCATAAAAATACTGCTATCTCTTTTTAACTTTCTTAATTTTGCTTAAGTGAAAAAGGCTAGTAGTATTTTTGACAGTTACTATAATGTCAACACTTCATTCCTATCGTCATTGAAATACCTATTTGCGGCCAGTTCGCCATTTTATCCTCTCGGTTGTCACGATTTACTTACCTACTTAATTTCTAAACATTTAAAACTGTTAAATAATATATATATCTATTTACTTATCTTTGATGCAAATAAAATTAAATTATGAACAAACGGACACGGCAACTTCTTGCGGCGCGCGGTTTTATATATATTCCAAAATCCCTTCCTTTCACTTACCACACGATGCGCGAGCGCTACCATTCCGCGGCGGCAGCCGCCAGTGACACTCAATCGGCTATCGAGGAACCACGCGCCAGTTCTCTGAACAGTACATACCTCTGCTCCCTCGTACTCCATATAATTTTAATCTAGTTACAAGTAATCATACCAAAATATAAATATACTTTGTTACTGAAGTAATTAGTAAGCTTTATGTTTTGAAAGGATAAACTATATTTGATTTAACTTCGTTCCTGTCTTTGTAAGCTTCCTTTATCTGGGCCGTTTGTAACGGTCAATTTTTAAATGATGTCCTTAGGATACCTACATTTGTAAAAGAAGTAACTGATGATGTACACTATCGCTAACACCAATTCTTTGGCCTTAATTGCACTTTCCCTATATCAGTGCTTACTATTAGTGCTCATTAGTAATTAGTCGCTTAAATAGTATTTTCTCCTTATTGCCTACTGAACCTAGACTAGCCTTCTAGTAGATGCCAATCTCTTTCTGTGAGGGCTTGCAATAGAGGCTTAACGAGAAAAGGTGCTAATGCCATTTCGGAACGGGTTCCAGGAACTTCTACACGGCTGAAGATCAGCGTAGCTGGCTGACTGGACGGAACCCTTGAACCGGCACCCTGCACTGCTGGCTGACTGGACGGCACCCTTGAAGCGGCACTGAACCGCACTGCTAGACTGACTCCGAGGCAATCACCGACGTCACCGACTGGCACCAAGCAGGAGAGTGCGGTATTGACGGCCTTCTACGTGGTCCGACCTTTGACCGGCCTTACGTATCTAATCTGTGCCTCCTACCCTCTCATCTGGGATTAATTTTAAACTTTAGTCGTTTTTTTCTTAAACTTTAGCGTTTCTTTTTAAATCCTGTCAGCTAGGGAAAAAGGAACGTGACACGGTGTTTGGTACCAAAGTTGGGTACGTCAACTGTCAAATGGTCGTAAACAATGAATATATTTTGTGAATTTTGGAATAATTTTGCTGTGTTATTGCGTTTGAACTCGGTTGTTTAGTGGAAGTCGTCAATAGCAAGATGCCTAATTGCAATATAATCGGATTTGGCATCAAAAGAAGCGGAAATCACCCGAACATAACTTTGCACCAGAGCGTATACTTAACTTTAGCTAAAATATCTTTATATTTAGTTATTAAACAAAAGATTCTGTATTCGTTGAAGAGTTTATGTAAAAAGCATTCATAATTTTCCGTTTGCCTTTCTTTTTAACAATTGTAATTCATGAAATCATTTTCTTGTTTTTGTAGGGATAGAGTAGTGCACGCATGACATTTTTGTTTATCGATAATGCTATATTATTATGGTTCTTTATTGGTTCTACGTTTTACTTTCAAGGCTGCCTGCTAATAAACGAAAAAAGAAAATTTTGCTGGAAACAATCAGTGTTGTAAAAAAGCTGTCAACAAAAACAATTCCTAATATTCTGTTCCCTTCGCTTTGAAGAGAATCATGTTTCAACCGGACACTGAATAAAGTAACACTGCGTGACGATGCTTTACGTTCACGAACCATAATGGTAACTATCATTGTTTGTTATAAAATGATTGCGTAGTGGGTGATAAATGATGGTGATGACTTCAAGTTCAACACTTGCCTAAGGGGCACAAAGAGTGTGTTTGAGTGTAGTCCTAAGATTAATTGCCAAAATAAGACAAACTTGTTTATTTGGTTGCACTAAGTACATACGTACAGACTGTTGTCAACATTACCTGACCCACCCTAAAATCAAACGACTTTGGACCCTCTGCTTGTAACATTAAGGTTTATTTAATTTATATGAGCTTATCAGACAACTGCTCGAGGATTTGATGAACAAATACAATAATAATATAGACACGCAAATTTGATCTTTAAAACGTTGGCATTAGGTTATATTTTATAACTATTTGTTATAATATGATAAGTGTAATAGCTTATTTTAATGATTGAGTTCAAGTAATTCTGGTCTCGTGGTCTGTGTGTAAGACTGAGAAAAACAAGGTTCGAGATCAAATCCTGCGACAAAGATATTGTTTTGCTTTCAATATAGAATTTATATTCCAAAACTATTTCTTGTATTATTGTAAAGAACTACAGACTACACATAAACTTTTTAAAATGGTAATATTTTCACATAACTTGTAATAAGTGGGTAGTTGAAAAATAAATATTCGTATTCACTTTAAAGAACTGTGAACTTAAAGTTTTTTAAATTACCCACCCGTTTACAAGATAAGTTATTAGGCGAAAATCATATTGGTCGTTCTTTAATATTGCAAGCAATATTGTAGAAATGAAAACAAATTAAAAAGGAAACTGATGTATAGGTGGACTGTGTTTTCGAACCCACATGCTGTTCGTCGTCAATCCAGCATCAAACCGCTAAGCCACAAGAACTTGTTGAGAATACGCGAAATTAAAGATTGGGTTGTAATTATGTAGTGTGACTTGAAAAGCTTTTCAACTTTAATGTTAACGAGATAATGATTAAAATAGCTTAACAAAAACATATACAATGCCGGTGGCTCCGACTATGTTGGGTGGGTTTACCTTAACGTTACGTGTTAAAGATCAAAATTTGAGTGTCTGTGTTATTATTGTATTTTTGTTCATCGAGTCCTCGTGCACTTGTGTGATAAGCTCATATAAATTAAATAAACCTTAATTTTACAGGCAGAGCGTTCAAAGTCGTTTGATTTTAGGGTGGGTCAGGTAATGTTGACAACAGTCTGTACATACTCCTTTTAAATGAGTTTTTTAATGTCACCAGTAGTCTGCTTTTTGTGTCAATGGACTTTTAAGTATATTAGCAGTGTTATTCTGTAAAAATCTCCCTGTGAAAACTTGGGTGAGGTGAAAATTAAGTGAGCTTATGTACGATTATTTAGCTCATTATCCACTCGAGAGCTACTGAACTAGTGAGCTATTGAGCGAGTGAGTGAGAAGTGCACTCAACGACCGAACGAGAACTCTTCTCAACCTACAAATTGCAAATTAAATGAGGCCATTTAGAATAATAAGTAACAATCCTAATAATAAAATTGAGAAACATCAAACATATTAATAATTCTATTGCTTGTTTACAGCCCGCAATTCCATCAAATATGTCTGGCATTTTAATTGAAAGTGATCAAAATCAAGACGAACTCTCAACATCTGGATATGGTGCTCTGATGGTATTTAGTCTCCGGCACGTACGCTGCGCCAGGTTTAGCCGCTAACGTCTCCGCTGCACCAGATTTGGCTGTTAGCACCTCCACTGCACTAGGTTTAGCCGCTAGCACCTCTGCTGCGCCAGATTTATCGGTATGACTAGCATCAGTTTTTCTTGCTATCATTATATATTTGCGAATTTGATCTCAATGATAATATGTAATCGACTGAATTAAGACTGTGTGGGAGATATCTCTCGCTTGTCTTCAATATCTATTAAAGCTTACTTTTATTTTATTTGATTTCAGGTACACATTTAAAATGATTAAGAAATTAAAGGACAAATGTCAAAAACAGCCCAAGAAGAAAAGTCTAAAAAGAGACTTAATGAAAAAGTTAGAAAACAGACGAATAAAAAAATCTTCAGTAATAATTTCTTTCCCTTTTAAATCTTTGATAGATTTAAAAAGGAAAGAAATTTATTAAATTCAAAACCCCAAGCTTTGTTTATTAATTAAAAGTGTAATAGACGTATACATGAATTTGAGATACAAATACTGTGAGAAGAACTACTACTACTCTACTTAAAGAATATCACACAGAAATTACCAGAATAAAATTGTATTGTTCAGAAATGAATGAGATTGATTTGTTTAATATAAAGACTATTATAATTATTGTTGACTTTTAATTAAAACCCAAAAATCATCTGCATGTTAGAAAAGATATATGTTGGAGATGTCCGTGCCTGGGAGCCCACTGCGGATTCAGCGTCATTTGTTTTCTTTGAACTTGTTGCCTCCGTCTCGAAGGACTACTTAACGCAAGGCTCTAGAATAACACTAACACTGTTACTTTTACATTTCATTTTAATTGACGCAAAATATTCGATGTACCTACTTACTGCATTTCGTTTCTTGTAATAGCTAAAAGCGTATATTCCAAGACACTAAAACAAAACTGACTTCAAATTTTTTTTTTTTTTTTTTAAATCTGGCTGGAAAACAAGTTGGTGGGAGTTATTTTAGTTCAATTATTGATTTCATGCAACCAACTACATCATACTGCTTGAAAAGTGACTTGTATGGAACTTTTCATTTGATTTTTTAAGTCGGGTTTTTGAAAATGTTTTTTATTTTTATATTATACACTTCAGTAAGTTAGATTTTTGGGATAGCCTCCTCGAACCCTTTATTTTGATACCCCACTTAATATAGTTAGTCGACTTTCATTTTTTTCTTTTTCACATTTTATGTCGTCTGGTGGTCGCCATATTTTATTTTGATTACTGTCTTGTTATTAGTAGCACTCGCAAGATTGAAATAAATCGATTGACGTAAGAATTATCAAAATCGGCCCACGCTTTCGGTCTCTAAAACACCTCAAAGGAACAAATATACATACATTTAATCATAAATACATACATAGACTGATAAACACATTACCCTGCCTTGCGTCGCGCAGTCGGGTAAAAAGGAAACTACGTATTGCGGGGTTCTGGAAAATCATTGCGCTTCTGACCTTCTGGTCGCGAGAAAACTAAACCTTAGTAGCGTTCTAGCGCTGCGTGTCTATACTGTTTTGTTAAGAAGACTAATTATTGTTTCAGCGCGAACATTAGTTACTCTTGTCAAAATGTAGCATTTCCTTTGCTTTTATGATAGCCTCTCTATTACGTAGTAACATATTACCTCAATGCCACTGGTAAAAATACCCGTTGATATTGTACCGTAACAATATGAAAACATTGTCACAATCTTTTATCGATGTTTTTATTAAAGAGATATCGATATGGGCTACTCTATTATCCGCCATTTTATCCTCTCAGTGAAGTGTAGGTATGGCACGTTTTTCTTGTAGGTATGCCCAGTCCATATAATTTATATGTCAATGGGTGGTTCACGTCGGCCGTATGTCATCAAAAAAAACTAAAAAAGTTCCATGTGAGCAGTTTAAACTTTTTTATGTATCGTTCTATTACATTTGCATTTATTTTATTAAAAAAGATTTCATGGGAAAAATGGAACTTTTTTTAGAACCTTTTCAATATTTCATTATATAAAACTACTAGCGACGCGCCCCGGCTTCGCACGGGTGCAATTTTGTTTATTTGATTTCCCAAAAATTTTTCTTTGCTATAAACCTTACGGAGTCCGAGACCTTTCTAACGAATGCAAAACCGTGGAAATCGGTTCGTGCGTTCTGGAGTTATAGCGTCAGGAAGGAAAAGACTTATTTTTATATAGTAGAGAGATTTTATACAGCTAATTAAAAAAGGGGCCAATAGATGGCGTCCAAAGTTTTAGAGAACGAAGGTATTGTCACATGAAACCTTTTTACGTTCAAACATAATTTTATATAAAAATGTTATTTGGAACCCTTCTATTCCAAACGGTCGATGTGTAGTGATAGTAATAACATAACAGATCAGCCTATAAGATACTCACGAATATACCTGAAAATTCTCTTTATCACCAACGTCTACAGTACTGTGTAATCGACGTCTTCCGGAAACATCACTACATAGTATAAAACAAAGTCGCTTTCACTGTCCCTATATCCCTATGTATGCTTAAATCTTTAAAACTACGCAACGGATTTTGATGCGGTTTTTTTTAATAGATAGAGTGATTGAAGAGGAAGGTTTATATGTATAATTTGTACCCGAGCGAAGCTGGGGCGGGTCGCTAGTACATTATAATTATCTAGATAGCTAAACTCAGGTACATAGATTATACACTAAGTCTTATGCTCAGGTACGTCAGTTCATAACTTCTATGTACCTACTCCTACTGTAGGTGTGGTAGGTAGCACTACAATCGGATAAGTTACAGTTTTGTTTCTTTTAGTTGTAGGTAGGTACTTACCAAACATACTTATATTTTTTTATTACTTTTTAGGCCTGTGAGTACTGGTGAGTACCAAAAAAATAATGTAGGTAAGTTCACGTGATTAATCATTATTGTGTGTTTAAAAATATTTAAGCACTGTTTGTATCCTGACATACAATTTTGTATAACTTATGAAACATTGACGAATAATTTAAAAATATCTACTGGCAGCCCCGAGCTAGTAAAGAAGATAAAGTAAAAGAGTAAAAAATAGAACAATTTCGAAAGCAGTTATTTTATTAATTTTATGATGCATTTAAACATATTAAATGTTCTTATTTACATAGACAGGCAGTTAAGCTTTTGATAGACGAATAGAATTATAATCAATAGATATTACTATCCAGTTACCAGCATTTTTGCAACAAATTAAAGGTTAAGATGTGACAAAAAAAACCTATCTTATAAAACAATGATAATAGGGTATTTGACTGGATATAGCAAACAGCCTTTGGTTTTTTGATCCTAAATAGTCTAATGTCAAAGAATTTTCAATAAAGCTATTCAGTATCACTGAGACTTCTGTAGCAGATCAACGCAATGTTGATCAGTGTGAGCTGACCATTTTGATCCAGTGAAATACCTTTTTCTCATATACTATTATAATAATTTGTTCTTTGAAATTAAATGTTATGTCTCAATATTCTACTCTTTTAAAAAGTAAGTAAACAATCAACTTCAGGATGAATAAAGTTATGGCTATAAAGAGATGCTGGAAAGTTTTTAACCATGTTCTTATCCACTAGCTATTCAGAAAAATAATCTGACAAACTTTTTCAGTAGAAAACTACGAAGTATGTAAGTATTTTCATACAATATTTTAATATAAATTATTGAGTGCATAATCCTGTAGGTATAAATGTCATTGCTTAGTAATTAACTAGATGCCTTAGCGGCCTGGCGCCTCTTCACATCCCAATTGTAAACTCTTGCCATATTTACTTCAGTAGTTGTCCATTGATCTCTGTAATTATAAAATAAAAACAAGAGATTTATAAACAATTTATTTTTCTTTTTTGTTGTCTTGCAATCAGTCATTCTAGACTGTAAGAGCGGTTGCGCACTACGTCCGATACTTATCCGTCAAAATACATATCTATAGAAAACTCGGCAACTCGGATCGGTAGTGCGTAACCTACCATACAAATTGTTTTACGACCACGCCAGACCGTATTTTCACGGATAAGTACCGACGTAGTGCGCAACCGCTATAAGAGGATGAAGAGGATGCTAAAAAAAAACAAGGGATTTAATAGAATTTTTAAAGAACCAGAAATTGATGTTTCATTTTTCCTACCCTTGACCCCCTTTTTT
Organism: Polia nebulosa; assembly: GCA_951329385.1. Taxonomy (NCBI): domain Eukaryota; kingdom Metazoa; phylum Arthropoda; class Insecta; order Lepidoptera; family Noctuidae; genus Polia; species Polia nebulosa. Next base: position 17,730,539 of record OX589604.1, read on the forward strand.
TTTTGTTGGGTGGGAAATCATCCAATGACATCTCCCGCTCTAGGGTGGAGCGGAAGGGCGTCTCAAACTCTTACTGACTAAAACCCACCCCTGTTCCTTCCCTGCCTTGAGTGCCCAGGGGCGAAGTAACTCTTTTGAATTTATCCTCAACCCCTGGCAGGCATCGGCCATGATGGGCCTCGTCTTGTATGCTGACAACTCTTTAAGGCGTGCGTGGAACACTGCGCGCCGTTGACTCTCGGGCCTGGTGCTGATCAGACGGCGAGTTACCCACTACTCGCCGTCCGTAGGCCCAGGTCTACGGTGGTCACAGATTGTCTCGCGACGTCGTCCGCCCAGGGCGTCTCCTGCTGAGGGCAAGTCTGTTGTTGTAGCCTCTCCCTCACCCGTTCCGCTTCCTCCTTCGCAAGCATTACTGCTTCGCAGGAGGAGACTGCTTCCCATTCCCTCTCGCTCCGTACCATGGCCTGGACCAGGGCCGGGCGCGAGAGGTCGCTGCCGCCGCTCGCCTCCACGAGGACATGGCGGGGCTCCGCCTAAGCGGGGCAGATCTCCACCGTGTCCTCTGGGCGATCCTCACAGAGGGGACACCCGGGCGTTTCCCTCCGCCTTATTCCTACACAGGAACCTCCCGAAACTTCCGTGTCCAGTGAGGACCTGCGTCAGGCGGAAGTTGAGGACGCCGTGGCGCCACTACAGCCACTCCTCAAAGAGGAACACTACCGCCGTAATGGTGGCGTGCCCAGCGCTGGGTTGCGACAGTCGCTCTCTGCATGTCGCCATGAGATCCTGTCCGCCGAGCCGCGAGCTGTCGCGGCAGCGGAGTTTCGCCTCCTCACGCGACTCATATAGGTGCGCGAGGACCTTTGCCTCCAGACCATTGACCCCCGTGTTACTTAAGGTAGCCAACACCAGACATTTTCTTCTTTCATCCACCCCAGTCAACCATCATTCACTCATTTCTTTCATTTCATATGATGTTTGATAGTTAATTTGCTAGATTCTCATTTATGGTGCAATCAATATTATCAGGATTTCTATTTAGGAATTCTCATTAGCATCCTGAGCCTGGATTTGTGCATGGAAGATGACGATAGGCTTGCCCCATGCCTTACTCTTCAGGGATATTGGTGTGATGTTATGTAATTACCTTAAGAAATCTAAATCATGCTCAACACAAGCCAGATTCTTCGAAGCAGTAGCCATATTTGATGAAAGAAGATTTTCAGCATCATCTAATGTATATTCTAACATAACATTTGCCCCAAGCCACAGATACACTTTTTCAGTTGGTTGTATGGTTGCCTGAAAAATAATTCAATATTTATAATTATGAATGACACTTATACAAGTACTAAATAAACACCCCTGAATATCTACAGTAGGCCATCAGCACAAGTTTCAATAGCTGACATTTTTATTAGTGTAAGAACTCGATTTGATTGCATTTTAGTATATAAATTACTAAATTTAGTCTTAATTACTAAAGTTAATCAGTATTATTATTACCTTAACAAACACTTGATCACTAAGTAGAAACTTTGTTTCCATTTCCTCCTTTTGAGTTTTCAGCTTTTCAATCATTTCTAAGGACCGTCCTAGATCAGGTATCTGTTGCCTCAGTCGCCTGCGTTTTGTAGCTAGTGACAATTCCATGTGTTTATATTTAGCATGTAGTTCATCAAGACTCCTCAAGACTTTGTCCACTCCACCAGTGTTTTCAGGCTTGCTCATAAACTCATCTACATTATCCTATAGTTGAAAATTCGTTTATATATTAAAAATAGAAACCCACATATTTCATGTGATACGCAAAATTACGGATTATTCAATGAATTACTGCTGACATACACATGGACCACATGATGAAGCAACAGTTACTTTTTCTAAGAATAATTTAAGCTATTGCTCAGGTAAAACCCATGTAAGAAAAAAAAGATTTTAACAGAGAATATCAATGGAATCAGTACCATAGAACAATTAGGTTATTCTAAATATGGTTAGACTTTCTTCAAATGTTTGAAGATAAATAAAATTCATATGTTAAAATAACACAAAAGATGAAAAATGATTATTTAAACTTACTACAAATACGGCCTCCGGTATTCCGGAATAAGATTTCGGATTGGAAGTGTCCAATTTATCACCTTCCATTTTTTAATCTTGTGTTCAGTGAATTACAATCGAATGCTAAAAAGGTGAATAAAATAATTATTTTTAGAAACGTTTTTACGTTACCAATGACTATAAGAAAGTTAGAACGTACAATAATATTAAAATTCCCTTGATATTTCACATACGGCACCGCTGCAAAACAAAGATGAATCTAAAACCATAGACCCCACCCCATAGAGAAATTATATTCTCTTTGCCCATAGACTTTTAAAACTATTTCTAAATTACTAAAACCATAGATTACTTTTTAAATGACTAAAACCATAGACAAGCCAAATACGAAACAAGAATAAAATGACCCAATCCAATGAGTAAAGAAGCGTTTACACGAACGAGGAATCCTACGGACGGATGTTTGTTACTCAATCACGCCAGAATGGTTAGACGGCTCTGGATGATATTTGGCACAGCGATAGATTGTAATCTATCTCGTCTGGAATCACAGGCTAAGGTAGATAATTTATTGTGGTGAAAGTACTAATTCCACGCGGGCGAAGCTGGCAGAAACTAGTTAAAAATAGTTAAAGCAGCGCGCTCAAACTATTTTCTCTAAGGGTGTTGTTACACCAATCGATCGATTGTTGATCAATGCCGTAGATCGACGTCGATCCTCGATCAACGATCAAGTCAAGCGCTCAAGGTTGAGTAGATAGACAATAGCAATATCAGGTCTTGATACCGTCGCTAAAAACATTAAACCTCCAATCAACTGTCTGTAAGGTACAACAACACACTATCAGAATCTGCTTGAAAACCTTTCGTCATTGGAGTCTTCGTTCCATTCACCTCCGTCATATTAAATTTTTCCAACATTTTATCTATTTGGTTTGCCTGTGTTATCTTTAGATGAAAAAGGCTAGTAGTATTTTTGACAGTTACTATAATGTCAACCCTTCATTCTTATCGTCATTGAAATACCTATTTGCGGCCAGTTTGACATTTTATCCTCTCGGTGTTTGGTACCAAAGTTGGGTACGTCAACTGTCAAATGGTCGTAAACAATGAATATATTTTGTGAATTTTGGAGTAATTTTGCTGTGTTATTGCGTTTGAACTCGGTTGTTTAGTGGAAGTCGTCAATAGCAAGATGCCCAATTGCAATATAATCGGATTTGGCATCAAAAGAAGCGGAAATCACCCGAACATAACTTTGCACCAGTACCTAAACCTAATTTTAGCTGAAATATCTTTAGATTTAGTTATTAAACAAAAGATTCTGTATTCGTTGAAGAGTTTATGTAAAAAGCATTCATAATTTACCGTTTGCCTTTCTTTCAGTTGTATTTCATGAAATCATTTTTTTTGTTTTGTTTTGTAGGGATAGAGTATTGCATGCATGACATTTTTGTTTATCGATAATGCTATAATATTATGGTTCTTTATTGGTTTTACGTTTTACTTTCAAGGCTGCCTGCTAATAAACGGAAAAAAAAATTTGCTGGAAACAATCAGTGTTGTAAAAAATATGTCAACAAAAACAATTCATATTCTGTTCCCTTCACTTTGAAGAGAATCATGTTTCAACCGGACTCTGAATAAAGTAACACTGCGTGACGATGCTTTACGTTCACGAACCATAATGGTAAGTAACATTGATTGTTATACTCGTAAAATGATTGCGTAGTGGGTGATAAATGATGGTGATGACTTCAAGTGCAGTACTTGCATACCGGGCACAAATAGTGTGTTTGAGTGTAGTCCTAAGATTAATTGCCAAAATAAGACAAACTTGTTTATTTGGTTGCACTAAGTACATACTCCTTTTAAAGGAGTTTTTTAATGTCACCAGTAGTCTGGTTTTTTCGTTAATGGACTTTTAAATTATATTATGAGGACTTTTAAGTATATTAGCAGTGTTATTCTGTAAAAGTCTCCCTGTGAAAACTTGGGTGAGGTGAACATTAAGTGAGCTTATGTACGATTATATAGCTTATTATCCACTCGAGACCTACTGAACTAGTGAGCTATTGATCGAGTGAGTGAGAACTACACTTAACGACCGAACGAGAACTCTTCTCAACCTACAAATTGCAAATTAAATGAGGCCATTTAAAATAATAAGTAACAATCCTAATAATAAAATTGAAAAACATCAAACATATTAATAATTTTATTGCTTGTTTACAGCCCGCAATTCCATCAAATATGTCTGGCATTTTAATTGAAAGTGATCAAAATCAAGACGAACTCTCAACATCTGGATATGGTGCTCTGAATATGGTATTTAGTCTCCAGCACGTCCGCTGCGCCAGGTTTAGCCGCTAACGTCTCCGCTGCACCAGATTTGGCTGTTAGCACCTCCACTGCACTAGGTTTAGCCGCTAGCAACTCTGCTGCGCCAGATTTATCGGTATGACTAGCTTCAGTTTTTCTTACCATCATTATTTGCGAATTTGATCTCAATGATAATATGTAATCGACTGAATTTAAGACTGTGTGGGAGATATCTCTCGCTTGTCTTCAATACCTATTAAAGCTTACTTTTATTTTATTTGATTTCAGGTACACATTTAAAATGATTAAGAAATTAAAGGACAAATGTCAAAAACAGCCCAAGAAGAAAAGTCTAAAAAGAGACTTAATGAAAAAGTTAGAAAACAAACGAATAAAAAAATCTTCAGTAATAATTTCTTTCCCTTTTAAATCTTTGATAGATTTAAAAAGGAAAGAAATTTATTAAATTCAAAACCCCAAGCTTTGTTTATTAATTAAAAGTGTAATAGACGTATACATGAATTTCAGATACAAATACTGTGGGAAGAACTACTACTACTCTACTGAAAGAATATCACACAGAAATTACCAGAACAAAATTGTATTGTTCAGAAATGAATGAGATTGATTTGTTTAATATAAAGACTATTATAATTATTGTTGACTTTTAATTAAAACCCAAAAATCATCTGCATGTTAGAAAAGATATATGTTGGAGATGTCCGTGCCTGGGAGCCCACTGCAGATTCAGCGTCATTTGTTTTCTTTGAACTTGTTGCCTCCGTCTCGAAGGTCTACTTAACGCAAGGCTCTAGAATAACAATAACACTGTTACTTTTACATTTCAATTTAATTGACGCAAAATATTCGATGTACCTACTTACTGCATTTCGTTTCTTGTAATAGCTAAAAGCGTATATTCCAAGACACTAAAACAAAACTGACTTAAATTTTTTTTTTTTTTTTAATCTGGCTGGAAAACAAGTTGGTGGGAGTTATTTTAGTTCAATTATTGATTTCATGCAACCAACTACATCATACTGCTTGAAAAGTGACTTGTATGGAACTTTTCATTTGATTTTTTAAGTCGGGTTTTTGAAAATGTTTTTTATTTTTATTTTATACACTTCAGTACGTTAGATTTTTGGGATAGCCTCCTCGAACCCTTTATTTTGATACCCCACTTAATATAGTTAGTCGACTTTCATTTTTTTCTTTTTCATATTTTATGGCGTCTGGTGGTCGCCATATTTTATTTTGATTACTGTCATGTCATTAGTAGCACTCGCAAGATTAAAATAAATCGATTGACGTAAGAATTATCAAAATCGGCCCACGCTTTCGGTCTCTAAAACACCTCAAAGGAACAAATATACATACATTTAATCATAAATACATACATAGACTGATAAACACATTACCCTGCCTTACGTCGCGCAGTCGGGTAAAAAGGAAACTACGTATTGCGGGGTTCTGGAAAATTATGGCGCTTCTGACCTTCTGGTCGCGAGAAAACTAAACCTTAGTAGCGTTCTAGCGCTGCGTGTCTATACTGTTTTGTTAAGAAGACTAATTATTGTTTCAGCGCGAACATTAGTTACTCTTGTCAAAAAGTAGCATTTCCTTTGCTTTTATGATAGCCTCTCTATTACGTAGTAACATATTACCTCAATGCCACTGGTAAAAATACCCGTTGATATTGTACCGTAGCAATATAAAAACATTCTCACAATCTTTTATCGATGTTTTTAACCGACTTCAAAAAAGGAGGAGGGTTCGGATGTTTGTATTATTATTTTTTTTTTTTTTTATGTATGTTCGGGCACAACTCCGTCATATATTGACAGATTTGCAAAATTCTTTTTTTGTTCGAAAGGGGTTTATTCCGAAATGGTCCCATTTAAATTTAAAAAAGATCTGATGATGGGTTTCGGAGACAGACAACGGAACTCTTCAAAAATTGACAGCAAATCAACCGCGATTGCTGCTATCGTATGTCTATGAATTGTTAAAACAGTTTAATGGGGAACCACAACTAAAAAGTGAAAAATAAAAAACTTTTTTACAAAAAAATAGAACCAACTTCCAAAAAAAGTGCAAAATAACTTTAATTTCAGAAGTCGGTGTCAAAAAACGAAGACGCAAAACAGGAACACCGACTTCCGAAATTAAAGTTATTTTGCACTTTTTTTGGAAGTCGGTTCTATTTTTTTGTAAAAAAGTTTTTTATTAATAAAGAGATATCGATATGGGCTACTCTATTATCCGCCATTTTATCCTCTCAGCGAAGTGTAGGTAGACTGGCACGTTTTTCTTGTAGGTATGCCCAGTCCATATAATTTATATGTCAATGGTGTACTGCGTGTCGTACTGTCGTGTACTTTAGTATCTAATCTGTGGTGTACTTGTGTCAGTGGTGTCCAAAGAGAAGAGAATATAATTTGTGGTGTCTTTCACTAGCCACTCAGCAAAGAGCATAGACTAATATAATATAAAGAGTATAATAATAATCCACTCAGCAATCTGTCAGCCGTCGAGTGGCCGTCGATTTATTCTATGGATTTGTGAAATAAAATTTAAAACAATCCAATAAACTTAGTTACAGAATATAGTTTTGAGATTTTAACTATCATGGCGCCATCAACAGACTGGGACGAGATAAAAAGATTAGCAGCTGATTTTCAAAAAGCTCAGCTAAGTTCAACTTCCCTGAGGTATGAAAATTATTGATTTCTTTTCAATTTGGTAATTGTTAGTCTAATGAATGATTGCTAACACAAGTTATTATTCAATTTATACTTTTTTTCAGAATAAATCTAAGCATTTTACCAACTTGGTTTAATAACTTGTAGAGGAATTTTCCATATGCTGAGTTAAGAGATTAATAAATGGTTATTCATTATTGAAACTTTGACAATTCTTTTTGAAGCTAAAAATACGCGAACTAGAACTTAAATTCGAATCAATTGATACAGATCAACACATTTTGTAAAAAAATAATTTCATTGTTTTCAGATTATCGGAAAGAAATTGCATAGAGATTGTCACAAAACTAATAGAATTAAAGTTAATTGACGTCATTTTTACCAATGATGGAAAAGAGTATCTTACTCCTCAGCAACTTGTCAAAGAAATAAAAGATGAACTGTATGTGCATGGTGGGCGAATCAATACAGTTGATGTTGCAAAAGAGCTTAATGTTGATCTTAGCCAGATCAACAACAGTGTCTCTGAAATTATAAAAGGAAAAGAGGTGCAGCTGGTTTCTGGCTATTTGATAGCTCATTATTATCTAGAAAAAGTTGCAAGGGAAGTCAATGAAAAGCTGCAACTGCAGGGCCAAATATCAGTAGGAGACCTAACTTTGCAGTATGACTTGCCAGCAGAATTACTACAACATAGTGTCTTGGAGAAATACTTGGGGAAAATAATTTTTGGAAAACAAGATCCCTCAGAACCTAGAACCTTCTATACTGAAGAATACATAACTAGGACTAAGGCAAAGATTCGTGGCGCTTTGATGGGTTTACTGAAGCCAACACCTGTGGCAGTTATAGTGAATCATTGCAACTTGTCTGACCGCCTGTTCTCATCTTTATTTGATCAACTAAATGCCCCAGGAGTGTTGACTGGGCGCCAAGCTGGAGCTTTGTATGTGCCATCGTGTTACACAAAATCTCAAAATGATTGGGTAATGAGTTTCTATAAGCAAAACAACTATTTAGAATATGATGCTCTATCTCGCTTAGGGATATCAGACCCTAAAGGTTATGTGAAACGCACACTGACAAATGAAGACTTAACTTTTCTCAGCACTTGTGTAATTGGTTCACAAATCAAACAACAATTGGAAACAGCCCTGGAAGAATGCATAGCATCTAAAAGTTATTTAGATGTTGTTTCTTTGTTGCCATCAGTTTTAACTGCCACAGACATAGAAAATGTTCTTGAAGCTCTCTTAAAGAAGTCAAAGTCTACAATATTATTTGATAACACAGGTAAACATGTAAAGGTTTTTTTAAAATTGATTTTGTTTTTGGTAAAAAATAAAAAAACGAGGTTGCTTACATAATCATTCTTCCTTTAGTTTTCAGCCATTACTACATTGAGAATTTAAAGCAAGCTTGCAAGCCCATGACACAACAAAAAGCTGAAGGAGTTGTGAAGTCTGGGAAATTCCAGCAGTTCTATTTAGAGAAACAAATCAATAAAGCTACTGAATTTGCTCATGCAAGCCACTTAGACCATAAAGCAGAAAGACGTGAGGAGCGCAGAAGAAAAGCCGCATCTGGAAAAGGAGGTGGTGGTACTCAAGGAAGAGAAACAAAGACAAAGGCAGTGAAAAAACATGCTAGGGGAAAACAAACTGCTCATGATTCAGACTCAGATGAAGGTCCTGTTGTAAGTAAGAAGTCACAAACACAACTAGAGATTGTTAGCATTGAAGATGTTGAAAGTATCATAAAAGAAACTTTAGAGAATGAAGGTTTAGAAGATTTGCTGACTCGTATAGCAGAACATCTTCAAGGGTAAGTAAATTCTATGTTTCAATGTCCTTTAACCCTGTAAAGTGATTAAAGATAAATAATTAGATAAATTCCGTCTATGTATAATATTTTGTAGACAGTTTGATAATTAATTATTGATGGTTTTCTCTTCTTTCACTCTCCCAATGTTTTGTTCCTCATTTTATTTATTTTTCAGAGGCCTTAACCAAACAGCGATGACAATTGCAAAAGAAACAGCCGAAAAACTGCTTCAAGATGCTAGTCAAAACAGAAAACAAACACATACTTCTGCCCAAGACAAAATCAACATTTTAATTAATGACATAAAGCTTTACGAAAAAGGCTTAAAATCGTTGCCCTCTGATGTGCAACCCCAGCTTGTTAAATACTTGCTGAAGTCGCTAGGAGGTGATATACTTTCAGAATTCATCAAGTATGCAGCAAACCAATGTAATATATCTGTGCCAGGTGATGTTCTAACAGTTGAACAAAGAAACAAAATAATCAATGACTTATCAGACGAATTTATGAAGCCCCTGGTATCATTGAATGGGACATTATCTGATCAAAACATGGAACCGTTTTTCCAAGCAGTTGATGTGTGTCTATCAGAGTTCGGAATGATTTTGAAGAAAGTTGATAAGAAGAAAGACAAGTGAGTATTATCATGTTTTTTTTTTAAATAAAGCTACAAAATATGTAAAAGTCAACTTCAAAAGACAAAAATAATGTGATTGATGAAACCAGAGTCAAAGTCAAAGCATTTATTTCAAATAAACCATTTACAGGCACTTTTGAATTGTCACGTCGCAGTCGGTCAGTCAAAAAATTCAACCAACGAAAAAGAACTAAAAAGCAAAAAATAAATAAACCTATTAAGTCGTGAGTATTGAGCTTATTTACCTACATAAAATATCAAATTTTATGCAAACTAATTTTGAGTCGACGCCAAACAACAATCTGATTATTAAATATCTAAATTTTATATGTACGTAGAAATGAAGAAGGCTAGATGTAGGTAATTAATCATTTTATTATGGCGCCGACTCAAAATTAGTTTACATAAAATTTGATATTTTATGTAGGTGAATAAGCTCAATACTCACGACTTAAAAGGTTTATTTATTTTTTGCTTTTTAGTTCTTTTTCGTCGGTTGAATTTTTTGTTAAAAAGTTTTTTATTTTATAATTTTTTGTGATTCGCATCATCTTTTAATACTCTGAGGCTAATTTCTAATCCTTCATCATTCCTCTTGGCACTGAGGTTCCCAGGATATTGACCAGTTGAGGTTACCTCCAATATTCTAAAGACGTCTTTTCTCAAAGCATACTAAGTGGTATCTGTCACTAAGACCAGTTTTTATACTAACTTCTATTGTTTAGGAAAGGTATGGTTTCCATCATCAGCTCAGTTTCATGATGTGATGATTCCTAAATGCAAATACCTGATTAAGTTATGAAAAGTAAACAGAAACAATATTTGTGCCCAATTTTCGAGGTTTTCTCTCAATTTTATCAAGATTCCATGATCAGATCCTGATGTCCTTGACATGGGACCAGCCTTAAGGTATACCCTATCTAAGAAAAAAGAATCATCAAAATCGGTTCATAAACAACGGAGTGAGGGCCGAACATACGTACAGAAACGCTAAACGTGCCCACAATTTTCGAGGTTTTCTCTCAATTTTATGAGGATTCCATTATCAGATCCTAATTTTCTTGACATGGGACTACCCTTGAGGTATACCCTATCTAACAAAAAAATAATAATTAAGATCGGTTCATAAATGACGGAGTGAGGGCTGAACTAACACAAAAAAAAAAAAAAAGAAAAAAAAATATATACGGTCGAATTGAGAACCTCCTCCTTTTTTTTCGTCGGTTAAAAAATAAAAACATTTCAAGATAAAAAAAAAGGATTAAAACCGGCCTGTGGCAGTTAAGAGATGACCAGTCTCAACTGACAGCGCCCGTTCACGAACATGACGCGTGGATCAGCACCACTCAGCTCAACCCTTATGAGGGGAACTGAATGACCCAACACACACGCCACCATCAGCGAGACATTTGAGTGAGCATGATAAACTCTTAACTGCCATGCTCGTTCATGTCTAAAAAGCAGTTAAGTACATTAAATGCCCCATGGTACTCTCATTTACAAAATGCTTCGAAATTATACAAAATTAGAACTCAACAAAAGTTAAAAAAAAGTAATAATAAACATTAACTCCACAAAAAATTTAAAAAAAAAATGATATAAAAACCATGTCAATACAAATAAAAGGGAGAGCATCTCTTCCAAATATCTAGAACTAATTAGTTGACCGAAGTTGCTGTGACTGTAGAGCAGAATCGGCATTAAGCCAAGCTTTTTTATTAAGGATATATTCCTCCAATTTATAATATGCTTGTCTACATTGTCATGTAAAATGTGTATTTACCACTTATGTGTGCAACAAAATTGAAATTTCACCTGTATTTAACAAAATTAGGTTATTGAACGCCAAAATATATATATAAAAAAACCTCGGGCGCCAGGCGTCAATAAATAGATTAACACAGAAATTACCTGGATAGAAGACAGCGGCAAAAATGTTCTTTTAATCTTAGGGAAGGTGATAACAGAGAGAATTCAAACTACAACATTTTAGATTATTTCTCCTGTGTATTCAACAAATATATAGGTTACTTATTTACAAGTTTGGTCTATTGGTTTGGTCAATAATTTTGTTCAATAATGCACTGTAGCACGTGTTCAATGTGAAAAGAAAAAGGTTTTAATTACATACCCTGCAAATGTATGCTAAATTATAATAAGGAAAAATAAACCAAATCTTCCTGTAAGAAACATCCGTCTGGAATTGTCCACTTTCCAAGATAGGGGTGCATCCAAACTCCAAATTTAAACTATCAATTAAAAAAAAAGCGCTGGATAACAGCTGAAAAGAACAAATTTCACGTTAGGGAATGCGAACTTCAAATTTCGAACACTACTGAGCTCTTTAAGAGACAACAATCAAATTACTCACCGCTCTTAACAAAGGAACAATTCATGTCAGACACGTGGTATTCATGTCCGTATTGGATTTATGATTCCACCGAAATCATTTGTGGAACACAAAGTCCATTTCAAAATAGGGCTCCAGCCGCCAGGAATATGCGAACTGGGCACTAATAACTCATGATTTTCATGGGTTAAAAAAATATTGCATAAAGAGCAATATGACTTCTAAACCTGCCTGCCAGTCGAAAAGTGATCTTCCCAATTTTGACGTTTCCTGTGACCACAGATTAAAAATCACGTAGTGTTGTAACCAAACTAACGCACTAAGACGCAATTTATGAATTTTGAATGTTGCCAGAAGCGAATTTTGACTTCAACTCCAACAAATATGTCCAAAAAATGGCAATTAATCGAAATAAATATTGTACATGTGACGTTTACAAAGGAAATACGTTACAACATAGTGTGCGTTTTATGCATGTTTTAAATTTTGTCTCATTTAGTTGGAGAATGTGTAGTGGTATTTTGTTATAAAATTTTACACAGCACCCCATAAAAGAATTGTGTACTTTAGCCAACCTGAACCCAGTTTGATCTAAATTGTTCCTATTTCACGTATAATAATTATGCCTGTCACTTATCTTAGTAAATAGATGAAGATTTTTCCGAATATACATAATGTTTTCGTATATGTATTGACAAGGTACCGTCATGATGTTTATATCCCTTAAACAGCTCCCTGAGAGAATCGCGCCTTCGAAGATTATATATGGCTCTGATAGCTCTTTTCTGCAGAATAAAATAGACTATGTTTGCAGCCCGTCCCCATAACAAAATACCGTAAGACATGATACTATGAAAGTAACTAAAATAGACCAGCCTTGCGGTATCTACATCACATTGACGTACATTAACGGATTTTTCTGACAGCATATGCTGCTGAACTTAACCGTCCGGCAAGAGATATTAAATGAGGACCCCATTGTAGCCTTGAGTGATTGAAAACCGTGTTTTCAACGAATTCAGTTTCTCTTTGTTCAATACTATATCACAACTATTACTTTTGACATTCGGTAAAGCAAATCTTATGCACTTAGTTTTTTTGCTATTTAATACTAAATTATTTGCAGTGAACCAGTTTGGACCTGATGTAGGGCTTTATTTACGTCGTCGAGATTTGTGGAACGTCTGTCAATCTTAAATTAAGGACGTATCAATAATCGTCAGCAAACAATACTATTTTAGGTTGGTTTTTTAATAGATGGGGAAGATCATTAATATATACCAAAACTAGCGACCCGCCCCGGCTTCGCACGGGTGCAATGCTGATACTAAATTAAAAAAAAATTATATAACCGCGGCCTCCGACGCGCTATTTATAGGCATGCCTCCCCGCACTGCCCCGTCCGACCGGTACCGCCCGCCGCAAACGCAAATTTTAAATTTGTAATATCTCCGAAAATATTTGTTTAATTTACATGCTGTAAGGAACCATATTGATCTATATTAATTGCACACTGTATTTAAGGTACTTAATTCGATAAGGATTAATGCCGTATTGCTTAAAATAGCTTCGTAAATAAGCCATTTTTTCACGTAAAAAGTAAACAATAAAAATGGTTAATGTGGGTTATCCCTAAAATATAAACATATACCATCGCGGACTTTTTTGTAGACCTTTTTATGGTGTACAATACTGTAGTACATTAATTTGATCTAACTCGTAGGGTTTAGGCAGCGTTTTTGCTAAATTGCTAAATAAGTCCAAAAAAATAGGCTATTTTACGACATCACGTTAGAAACCTCTAAAATTAGCAATGTTGCCTTAGTATATGATGCATGTATTATACATATAAACCTTGCTCTTGAATCACTCTATCTATTGAAAAAAACCGCATCAAAATCCGTTGCGTAGTTTTAAAGATTTAAGCGCACATAGGGATATAGGGACAGAAAAGGCGACTTTGTTTTATACTATGTAGTGATAGTGATGGATAATCACTTATTTATTTATTGCACTGATTCGTGTTTCCGTTACGTTGTCAGCCGTTTTGACGTTTGTTTTAGTCTGTGGTATTGTTTTCATTTGTCAGCGCTATCATGTATGTGTAGTTATGTAACCAGATGTATGTAAATATTTAATATTCGTTACTCATATAGTTATCTATTGATTATCTATTGATCATCTATTGAAAATCTATTGAAAATCTATTGAAAATCTATTGAAAACCTATTGAAAGCCTATTGAAAGTCTATTGAAAGTCTATTGAAAGTGTATTGAAAATCTATTGAAAGTCTATTGAACGTCTATAGAAAGTCTATTGAAAGTCAATTGAAAGTCTATTGAAAGTCTATTGAAAATCTATTGAAAATCTATTGAAAGTCTATTGAAAGTCTATTGAAAGTCTATTGAAAATCTATTGAAAATCTATTGAAAGTCTATTGAAAGTCTATCGAAAGTCTATTGAAAGTCTATTGAAAATCTATTGAAAGTCTATTGAAAATCTATCGAAAGTCTATTGACAGTCCATCGAAAGACTATTAAAAGTCTATTGGAAATCTATTGAAATTCTATTGACAGTCCATCGAAAGACTATTAAAAGTGTATTGAAAATCTATTGAAAGACTATCGAAAGTATATCGAAAGTCTATTGAAAGTCTATTGAAAGTCTATTGAAAGTCTATTGAAAGTCAATTGAAAATCTATTGAAAGTCTATTGAAAGTCTATTGAAAATCTATTGAAAGACTATCGAAAGTCTATTGAAAGTCTATTGAAAATCTATTGAAAGTCTATTGAAAGCCAATTGAAAATCTATTGAAAGTCTATTGAAAGTCTATTGAAAGTCTATCGAAAGTCTATTGAAAGTCCATCGAAAGTCTATTGAAAGTCTATTGAAAGTCTATTGAGTCTATTGAAAATCTATTGAAATTCTATTGAAAGACAATTGAAAGTCTATCGAAAGTCTATTGAAAGTCTATTGAAAATCTATTGAAAGTCTATTGAAAATCAATCGAAAGTCTATTAAAAGTCTATTGAAAATCTATTGAAAATCTATTGAAAGACTATCGAAAGTATATCGAAAGTCTATTGAAAGTCTATTGAAAGACAATTGAAAGACAATTGAAAGTCTATTGAAAATCTATTGAAAGTCTATTGAAAGTCTATTGAAAATCTATCGAAAGACTAACGAAAGTCTATTGAAAGTCTATTGAAAATCTATTGAAAGACTATCGAAAGTATATCGAAAGTCAATTGAAAGTCTATTGAAAATCTATTGAAAGTCTATTGAAAATCTATTGAAAGTCTATTGAAAATCTATTGAAAGTCTATTGAAAGTCTATTGAAAGTCTATTGAAAGTCTATTGAAAGTCTATTGAAAGTCTATTGAAAATCTATTGAAAATCTATTGAAAGTCTATTGAAAATCTATTGAAAATCTATTGAGTCTATTGAAAATCTATTGAAAGTCTATTGAAAATCTATTGAAAGTCCATCGAAAGTCTATTGAAAGTCTATTGAAAATCTATTGAAAGTCTATTGAAAGTCTATTGAAAGTCTATTGAAAGTCTATTGAAAGTCTATTGAAAGTCTATTGAAAATCTATTGAAAATCTATTGAAAGTCTATTGAAAATCTATTGAAAATCTATTGAGTCTATTGAAAATCTATTGAAAGTCTATTGAAAGTCTATTGAAAATCTATTGAAAATCTATTGAAAGTCTATTGAGTCTATTGAAAATCTAATACTGTAGTACATTAATTTGATCTAACTCGTAGGGTTTAGGCAGCGTTTTTGCTAAATTGCTAAATAAGCCCAAAAAAATAGGTTAATTTACGACATCACGTTAGAAACCTCTAAAATTAGCAATGTTGCCTTAGTATATGATGCATGTATTATACATATAAACCTTCCTCTTGAATCACTCTATCTATTGAAAAAAACCGCATCAAAATCCGTTGCGTAGTTTTAAAGATTTAAGCGCACATAGGGATATAGGGACAGAAAAGGCGACTTTGTTTTATACTATGTAGTGAAGAGGAAAGGACCCAATATTGATCCTTGTGGTACTCTCATTTGGACTTTAAACCCCGTGATTGGACACCATTTATTTGAACTTGCTGCCGTCTGTCATTTAAATAAGACTTCACTAAATTGAGTGCAAGTTTACCTAGTCCGTAATCATATAGTTACGAGCCCTCTAAGCTAACGGCCCGCTATCGTTTACTCTCTAATTAATAATCAAAAAACATAGTTTAAAGTACATCTTGGAAGTTAATTTTGTTTAATATCCTCACTTGGAACTCCAATAGACTCAGTGTTGAAATATCTAGTGCCATTTTCACCCATTAACAATATCTACCAACAATAAACGAAACAATTTTTGAATTTAAACACGTGTTTAGTGAGCTGTGAAGTGTTTTGACTCGAACGCGTAAGCGACGCGAAATACGCGGCGCTTAGGACTTTCTTACCGTGAACTCCTTATGAAGCCGCTGCGTCGCCGCTAAGCGTATCCATCGCTGCCAGCCTACTGTACGACTAGACGCTACCGCTGTACGCACTGCTTGAATCGCTTTTCGGTGCAATTGCGGACTCGTCCACCGAGCAAATTGAACACGTATTTGATTATTAGGAAATATTTTTATGCAAACTATGGATTTCAAGTGTTGTGGTCAAAGTAGTGATGACGGAGGTAGCGAGCTGGTATGTTCTAAATGTGGTGACAATTATCATGTTGCTTGTATTTTTCCTCACAAACATGGAAATTGGATTCCTGATCTTGATTTACGTTCGTCGTGGCTGTGCCCTACTTGTTCCAAAGGTGCAATGAGAGACAATAGAGACGAGACACCCGTACGGTCTAACCCTAAATCTAAAGAACGAGCGAAGGACTCGTCATGCTACCAAAATGTTACCTTGCGAAAGAACTCTGCTGCCAAACAAGGGGATTTGATTTCTATATCGAAGGAAACTTTACGTAACATCATCAAGGAGGAAATAAATGAAGCTTTCACAAGCATTAATAGTACCCTTAATGACCTCAGGGCCGAATTTTCAGATTTGCAGAAGTCAGTAAAGTTTGTGAGTGAAAAATACGATACAATTACTAAGAAGATTGCTTGTGTTGAAGAGAAAACTAAGATTGTCAGTGCCTTGGAGTTGGAAATCACTGACTTAAAAAATCAATTAAAAGTTTTTAATTTTAGTATAGATAAGCAAGAACAGTGGGGTCGACGATCAAATATCGAGATCATAGGGTTACCTGAGAAGAATGGTGAAAACCTGACTCACATCGTGTCGAAATTAGCATCACATGCCAAGTGCCCTCTAGATCCTCAAACTAACATTGACTTCATCACTCGCGTAGCTCACATGAATAAAGATGTCAAGAAACCCAAGCCGGTTATCGTGCGCTTCCTTGCTCGATATAAGAAGGACGATTTTTTGGCTCGATTAAGGGGTATTAATGACTTGAAAGCGTGTGACATTGGCTACCCTGATAGCACGTCTCGAATTTATTGTAATGAACATCTGACCAGTTATAAAAAGTCGTTGTTGAATAAGGTAAAAAGGGTAGCAGAGGAAAAGCACTATAAATATGTATGGGTCAAAAATTATACAATATTGGCGCGCAAAAGCGACTCCAGTGCAGCGATTAATATTTCTTCTGAAGATGATTTAAAAAAACTAGTTTAGTAAGGAATATCTGTTTAACATATTCGCTTTTTATAACAGCTACTTTTTGTTTGGTTTTATTAAGGTTATTTTTTGAACAGGGTCAGGGAACAGTGAAATGTATTGAGAGAATAATATGTTTGTTGCTTGTGGTTGAGAGGTTTCTTTCACAATTAGAGACACATTTTTACGCGCTCACTCGTCGGGTTATTAATTCGGTTTGTTTCAATTTCTTCAATGTGGATAATACAGCAGTTAACTCCTTAGTTTTAATGTTATTATGTTATATTGTGGTTTATAAGCGTTCGTTAACATAAATATATACTATCAAAATGTTCGTGGATTGCGCACCAAAACTAACATATTTTTTAATAATTTGTTGCTCTGCTCATATGACATAATTTGCCTTACCGAGACCTGGCTTTTGCCAAGCATATTTAATTCTGAGTTATTTGATGATAGGTACAGTGTATACAGATGTGACCGTGATTATGACTCGAGAACAGATGAGGTGGGTGGAGGGGTTCTTATTGCTATAAGAAAGGGCATAGAGGTCTGTAATGTAAGCATAGCCCCATCAAGTAATTTGACATCTGGAGATGTTTTATCCTTATGTGTACTTGTTAAGGCACGTTCACAACTATCTAGGCTCAGGTTGTTTTGTTGTTATTTTCCACAATGTGGCCTCCAACTCAATGACGAAAGTGTATTTTTCAATCGAGTCTCACAATGTGCTATCGAGCACCCAAACGACCGCTTTGTGTTGATTGGTGATTTTAATATTAGAAATGCACAGTGGATCAGAGCAGACTGCAATCATCTTGTTTCGTTGAACGTAATCCATGGGGATTGTTTGGCTGAGTCATTGTCGCGGTTCCTGGCGTTTAATGATTTTATGCAATACAACTTAATTGCTAATATAAATAACAGGCAACTGGATTTAGTTATCGGAAACTATAATTGTGATGTGTCTAGAACTGCATTTCCATTGGTGCGTGAAGACCCACATCACACAGCTTTAGATATCTCTATTCCTAATTTATGTTTGCATATATTACGATCGCCACCTAGAATAACGCATCTGTTCGGAAGTGCTGACTATGATTCCATTAATGACGTGCTCTCTCGGGTTGATTGGGATGCCCTCTTCGGAGGCCATAATATTGACCAATGCCTTGGTAAATTTTATGGTGTCCTGGAGGAAGTAATAAGCGTCTGCGTACCAGTAAAAACTATTTATAACGATAGTAAATATCCAGTCTGGTATTCTTCAGCGTTAATAAAAATTTATAAAGAAAAGTTAAAGTACCATAAAAAATGGAAACGTTACGGTCAATATGGAGATTATTCTACTTTTGTTTTACTGAGGGAGAGACAAAAAAGAGTGGCAAAGGACTGTTACGCTTCTTATATAGAAAAAACCGAAAGTAATATTTTAAAAAATAGTAAATATTTTTGGACATACGTAAAGTCTAAGAGGGCATCCAATACCCTTCCTGATAGTCTTTATTTGAGAGATACTACTTCCTCGGATGGGAAACTTATTGCTGGTCTTTTTAATAGTCACTTTCAGTCCGCCTTTGAGGATGACGTTTCATCCCCTAAAATTACCAACTCTGTTATGAATAGTGGCACGTCACTTAATCTTGGCAATATAGATATCTCGTATGCTACTGTGCTGAAGTATCTGAAACATCTTGATACTAGGAAAGGTGGTGGCCCTGATGGCATCCCACCTTTGTTTTTGCAGAGATGCTATAAGCAATTATCTGTGCCTCTACATACGCTATTTAATATGTCTTTGCGATCCGGTTTTATGCCAAAACTATGGAAGAGATCCTATGTTGTTCCTATTTATAAGAATGGTGATAGACATAATATAAAAAACTATCGCCCTATTTCTAAGCTTAGTGTTATTCCGAAGTTGTTTGAAAAAATTATTTGCGATATTATCACTCCACTTATTAAACCCCTATTGATACCTGAACAACATGGATTTGTTAGCAATAAGTCCACTGAAACTAATTTGTGCGAATTTATTGATGTCGTTACCGATGCTATGGATAAAGGTTGTCAGGTGGATGTCGTGTATACCGATTACTCTAAAGCATTTGATAAAATTTCTCATAGGATGCTCGTGCATAAGCTTGAGTACATCGGTATACACGGTGATTTACTTAGATGGCTGGAATCTTATCTTCGTGATCGTACTCAGGCTGTTACTGTTAAAGGCTTTTGCTCATCTTTTACGCCCATAACATCTGGCGTTCCACAAGGTTCGCACTTAGGACCTCTTTTATTTAATATTTATATAAATGATGTAGTCTCAATCTTTCATCAATCCAATTTCTTACTTTATGCAGATGATAAAAAAAATTTTAAAATAATAAAAAGTAGTAATGATTGTCGAGAACTTCAATATGACCTTGATAATTTGTCTCGTTATTGTGAAGACAACATGCTCCACTTAAATATAAAGAAATGCAATGTAATCACATTTACTAGAAAAAAAATATATATTGAATATCAATATAAAATAAAAAACGAAGCTGTTACTAGAGTGTCCGAGGTGCGAGACTTGGGGGTTCTGTTGGACAGCAAATTAATTTTTGATAGCCATTTAACCTGTATTGCTAATAAAGCTTCTCGTATGCTGGGATTTATCTTGCGTGTAACAAGAGATTTTAAAAATATATCTACTGTCCTACTTCTTTATAAAGCCATAATTCGACCAATTCTGGAGTATGCATCTACAGTGTGGAATCCACAGTATCACGTCTATATTGAACAAATACAAGCGATACAAAATAAATTAATGAAACACATTACTTGGAGAAGCAAGATAAATAACCCTCAAGTTGTAAATAAACTGCCATCATTGGAAGCCCGGCGAGACGTGCGTGATTTAGTGTTTCTCTATAAAATTATATGTAATCAGGCGGACTCTTCTTACCTTCTTAGTAAGATTTGTTTTAGATGTCCGCGTTATAGTGTTCGTAGGAAATCTCTTTTCTGCATTCCCTTTGCTAGGACTAATTATGGTGCTAGCACATTTATAAAAAGATCTTGTCGTTCATATAACAAATTAATGGCTAAAAGTGAATGTGATTGTATGGATGTATTTCACCTTTCCCTCCCAAAGTTCAGAAAGTCTGTTCAAGACATTCTTTCAGCAAAATTATAATTTTCATGTTTAAATAGTGTTCTAATTTTTGTTTTGTTTTTTTTTTTCTCAATGTTGAATCATTTGGGTACTTATAATTATATTCTTTTTTTGATAGCGTCCGTCGTAGCTTTCGAAATTGTATTTATAATGTGTGGAAACTGTTTTGGATTAAGTTTTTTTTTTTTTGTACTAACTTCATATGATATTGTATCTGTTTGTTTCCCAAATAAAATAAAAATAAAATAAAGTAATGTTTTAGTTTTAAGAGCAAGGTTTCGTAGTTAACGCAATCAAATGCCTTTGAAAGGTCACAAATATTCCTACCGCATCTTGTGCCTCTTCTAAGGGTAGCAGATAAATTCTCAACATGAGTTACCTACCGCACCCCTGGGAACTCTGGCAGGGAAGGAACAGGGGTGGGTTTTAGTCAGTAAGAATCTGACACGCCCTCCCGCTCCACCCAGAGCGGGAGAAGTCATTGGATGATTTCACAAGCCACAAAAAAATCTTGTGCCTCTTCCCACGCTGTAAATATGTGTTTTAATAAAGTGACACCAGCGTCTGTCGTACAACGCCCTTTTTAGTGAAACCATACTGTTGATCGTGTAAAATTTTATTGGTGTTAAAATGGTTGAGCATTACTTTTTCAAACACCTTGCTGAAAACCGGCAACACCGAAACAGCTCTATAATTATTGGTGTCTTTTACTGTCGCCGGATTTAAAAAGTAGTATAACCTTACTGTATTTCATTATATCTGGAAAGACCCCTTGGTCCACACACAAATTAAATATCAAAGCCAAGTATGGTGCTATGTCTCAATTATTGATGTGCATACTTTAATTGACATTCCCCATAGGTCTTCGGTTAATTTGATTTTGATTTGCCGGAATGCCTTAATGACTGTCATAGGGTTGATATGTTTGAACTAGAATTCAACCGGACAGCCTGGAAGCTTTGCTTTTAGTAATGCAACAGGCAACGGGTGATGAATTTAAAGCTTCTGTTGTTCTAAGAGGTATGCTGGTGAAACAATTCACAAACTCTTAAACTACTTCGAAGTTAGAGCTTATGGCACCACGTGAAGTCTCCAATAAAAAAATCCGTGTTACGTACTGTATTCCTACCGGTTTCATTATTAATAACTTTCCAAACTGTCTTTATTTTATTTTCTGCCGATTTGATCTTGTTGCTAATGTGGGCTTTGAAAAAAACAGGGCTTTGGCTACCTTGCAGGTTTTTCTAAAAAGATTTGAATATTTGTTTACATATTTGTTAAACTTTTCAGTGTTAATGAATGGCTTAAGGCCATAAAGCTCGAATAGTCTTTCCCTACTTATCCGAATACCTTTAGTCGCCCAGTCACTAAATTTAAAGTTTGTGAAAATATTTTTGGACTTCTTTTCAAAAGCTGTGTTGAATTCATTTAGTACCATGGAAAAGAAATTATCATAAAATTTATTAGCATCATCAATATTATGGCTCAAGACATTTAACTTACTCTCTAAGGTACAATTGAATTTTGTTAACTTGCCAGTTGTAATTGGCCTAAACTGTATTTGAGTTTTTTTCAAAGCAGCTTTAAATTTAAAAGTTACCGTTTGTCCACTAAGATCCGATGGAAGACAATTTACTATGGCTTTGTCTAAATACTCACAATTACAGAAAACATTATCAATACAAGTAGCAGAGGTAGGAGTAATTCTTGATGGTTCTGTAAAAACATTAGATAAATGATTTAAAAAGGCTTAAAAATCTACTGCTATTTGAAATATTTTATAAAATATTAATATTGAAATCTCCACAAATAATAATGGATTTGTTACTGTCGGCGAGTGTTGCTAGTATATCTTCCATTTCAGATTGAAATAAACTGAAGTTTTCAGGGTTCGGGGTCTCTACACGCACACTATAACATGCTTATCTAGCTCAACACAGGACAGTTCAATGCAATATGTACGTGACTACCGCAGGACCACCATCGCCAATCGCTTCCAACTTTGGTTAATAATTAGTACTCAATTGGTACTAATTAGTACTCGAACAACAGAATTGGTACCTTAGCAGTTTTCGAGAAAATTGCCGATAAAGGGGGCATGCTACAGCTATTCTAAGTATACAAATAATTAGTACCCTTTTATGTGATTTATTTCGTAAAAAAAGCAGAACTGAAACATTTGCATTTACCGAGAAATCAACGATGATTACTTTCGCGCGCTCGTTCAGCAGGACCACGACTTTTCGCTTTTCTCAAACATTGTATAGAAAATTAAGATAAAATTAGCCCTGCAAGATAATAATACGAATCTTGCAGGGTACTAATTTTCTATGTAGGTTTGAGGAAAGCGATAAGCTCCTCAAACTTTTAATCAACATTGAAAGTCGTGGTCCTGCTGAACGAGCGCGCGAAAGTAATCATCGTTGATTTCTCGGTAAATACAAATGTTTCAGTTCTGATTTTTTTACGAAATAAATCACATAATACTAATTATTTGTATACTTAGAATAGCTGTAGCATGCCCCCTTTATCGGCGCTCATGGTGGTCCTGCTGAACGGAGCGTGACTACCGCCGGACCACCTTTAAAGTCGATTTTCTCGAAAACTGCTAAGGTACCAATTCTGTTGTTCGAGTACTAATTGAGTACTAATTATTTACCAAATATGGAAGCGATTGACGATGGTGGTCCTGCGGTAGTCACGTACATCAATGCAATGCTGAATTGATAGGCTAACTATGTCATTATGTTGCTTAAATTTTAGGCATTTTTGTTATGAAGATTATGGACCCACCACGCTGCATAAATTTACGGTTAAAACAACTGCCCACATTATCATTTTCATAACTAATTATCATCTGGTAGTCCTTCAACCAATGTTCACTAAAATATACGATATTAAACATTGTTTTTTTATAAAAACATTTCAATTTCTAAAAATTTGGAAAAGAAACCTTGAATATTTTGATGAAATAATGTCAAGGCATTGATGAAATAATGTCAAGGCACAAGTTACTAAAGTTCCTAAACAATAAGCCAAGTTTCAGTTTCAGTCCAAGGTTTAGTGTTTTCAATTCAATAAGGATGGTGGCAAACAGCTTTTATTAAAATATTAACTTTTAAATTATGATTATACTTTCAGACTCCTAATTCAAAATCACAGAGAAAAATTAATATCTGAAATTGAAAACTGTGAAGATCCAGCCTTGAGTCTACATATGGCGGTGTTGGCGATTTTCACAATTGTTACTCAAAACATGCTGCATGCATCTGGTCGACAAGTACCAATTATAATATCATATTTGAAAACTCAATTAAAGGAAGAGGACTATGAGCGACTACAGTTATGGCATGGTAGGTTGTTGAATTTTTTATTCTTTGCATCTTGAATATTTTTTTAATCTACGAGGGTCATTCAATAAATACTTAGCCTACAAAAAGTAAACGAAAATTTTGGAAAAGTGGCAATTTATTTTTCAACATAGTCTCCTTTTAGTTCGATACACTTAACCCAGCGATGCTCCAACTTTTTTAACCCGTCCGAAAAATAGTTTTTGTCAAACTCTGCAAAATAGGCCTCCGTGGCGGCGATAAGCTCCTCATTCGATCCATATCTATTCCCGGCGAGTGATTTTTTCAGATTAGGAAACAGAAAGAAGTCACAAGGGGCCAAATCTGGAGAATACGGTGGATGGGGCAGCAATTCGTAGCGTAATTCGACCAATTTGGCCATGGCAACGGCAGACGTGTGAACCGGTGCGTTGTCGTGGTGAAACAGCACTTTTTTCTTCGCCAGATGGGGTCGTTTTTTCTTTAATTCGGCGTCGAATCGGCCCAATAAATCGGCATAGTAAAGCCCTGTAATGGTTTTACCCTTCTCGAGGTAATCGATGTAGATCACACCTTGTGAATCCCAGAAAACGGTGGCCATAACTTTTCCGGCCGATTTTACAGTTTTCGCCTTCTTTGGAGCACGTTCCCCGGTCTGGATCCATTGTTTTGATTGCTCCTTGGTCTCTGGTGTGTACCAGTGGATCCAGGTTTCATCGACGGTCACAAAACGACGCAAAAACTCCGCTGGATTCCGCTTAAACAGCGCCAAACACGTCTCCGATGTGGTCTCACGGTTGCGCTTGTTTTCTGGTGTGAGTAAACGCGGCACCCATCGCGCCGACAGCTTTCTCATGCCGAGTTCCTCGTGAAGAATATGATGCACTGTTCCTTCTGAAATGCCTACAGTCTCAGCTAGCTCCCGAACCTTCAATCGGCGATCTGCCAATACGAGATCATGGATTTTTTTAATGTTTTCCTCCGTAGCAGCTGTTTTCGGTGCACCTGGACGTGGTTCATCAAAAACCGACGTACGGCCACGTGCAAACTCGTTGAACCAATTCTTGACGGTGGCCATCGATGGAGAAGAGTCACCGTACACAGCATCCAAGCGCTCTTTGATTTCGATGCGCGTTTTCCCTTCCAAAAATAGGAATCGAATCACCGAACGATATTGCTCTTTTTCCATTTTTGTAAAACCGATCGACACGTTCGCTTCCATAAGTTGTCAAATTAAAACAAATGAAGGGATTGGAATGACAATTTGAAAAAAGAATTAAAAAAGAATGTGCTACACTGTGGTAAAACTCTTTTGAAACTACAGCGCCCTCTGGCGATGAGGCTAGGTACTTATTGAATGCACCTCGTATATGTATAAATAAAAATGAATGGCTAAATCTGTTGCTAAGCGCAAAACTTGAGAACAGCTGGACCAATTTTAGTTGAAGTCTCAGGAAGGTTGAAGAGATTTTTTTTTAAAATTGCATGAAACACAGTCGCTGAGTTTCACAGGCTACTTTTTATCCCAAAAATATATATGTGTGGTTTCTATGGGATAGGCCACGGGAACAAAGGCTTGGGAAAAGCTGGTTTTTCTTGGGAAAAGCTGGTTTTTTTTTTTTGGGGGGTGGGAAATCATCCTATGCCTTCTTCCGCTCTAGGGTGGAGCGAAAGGGCGTGTCAGACTCTTATTGACTAAAACCCACCCCTGTTCCTCCCTGCCCTGAATGCCCAGGGGCGAGGTAATTCTTTCGAATTTATCCTCAACCCCCGGGCAGGCATCGGCCGTGGCAGGCCGCGTCCTTTTGCTGACAACTCTTTAGGCGCGCGTGGAACACTACGCGCCGTCGACTCTCGGGCCTGGTGCTGGTCGGGCGGCGAGTTACCCACTACTCGCCGTCCGCAGGCCCGGGTGGGAAAAGCTGGTTATTTAATAAATTTGGCATAATACGTAGGACATGTTGCGCCGACCCCAAATAACAGCGTTAGGAGCAAGATGATAATGTGACATAGCAAAGGTGCCACTTTGGAAGCATAGGTGTGTTATGATATTAAAGGTTTTTTTTTTAATTTTCAGAATTAGTTTCCAAATACTTGACGTCCACTGAAGAAGACAAAAGCGAAGTTGAAGAGAAACTTATGCAAGAGCTACCATTATTGAAAAATATGGTTCAAGAGATAAAGAAATACAAATAAAAACGTAATATTGATTGTTATTATATTAAATGTACGTAACAAAATGGGTTTGGTTTTATGTTCAATATAATATTTTTGTTCAACTACGAAAAGTTTTTTTTTTTTTTAATATATGCATAGGATAGTATGCACGGAACTTTTTGCGAGTGAACGAGAGATGAACACACTGCAAGATTCAACAGTCACTCATGAACATATTTTCCAGTAGGTCAACCTATGCGGTTTTCTCCTACTTAACCGGATTATCCTGTGACGACATTAATCAATTAAAACTTCCAGTCAGAGCAATTTATGAAATAAGTGCTCAGGGGCTAATTTTATTGGTTTTTAGTTTACCGCCTGATACAACGAAGTTGTATTGAAATTTCAAAGGATCTTTTGGCGCTAAGCCAAAATCGGAACTAACGCCGGCGCCGCCCTTTTATTTTTTTCAATGCTAGCTCCCATGACTGTTTCACTAATATTTACCAACTCGGATGTCGATGTTGCTCAAGCACCGGAAAATCTTTATAAGTAGTTGTAATAAATCAGGACCTCCTACAGCCCCCAAGAGTAAGGTAGAAGCGCCAGGGTAGCCCGCGAAGTTCAAGTTTTCTTACGTTTTTTGCAGGTCAGTATCAGGTTGTATATATGGTGATTGTAATCATTATAATTCTATACATACATACATGTTACGGCTGCGAATAAAATTTTGACCAGTATACAACCTGATACTGACCTGCAAATAGCAAAAAACGTAAGAAAATTTGAAATTCGCGGGCTACCCTCGAGCTTTCACCAGTGGCACAGAGCAGACCCTTTAGACAAAATACTTTTCTGTAAACGTTAACGCTAACGCTACGTGCAAAATGTATGGCAAAGTCATTACTGAGCGTGAGTCACGTGACAGTTCTCTGTCTAACGCTTCGTGCAAAACGTCGTTGCCATACATTTTGCACGAAGCGTTAGCGTTAACGTTTACAAAAATGTATTTTGGCTAAGGGGGCAGAATGGAATGCAACCGAGATTCACCACTAGTGGCGCTAGCAGCACAAACAGTTGTCGACTGCAAAACCTACCACAAAACAGCTAAGAAAGTATGGGTACTACAGGAGTTATGTGTATAACTCCAGCTTCCTCATATGTGATAGAATAATCCTACCTATGCCAATATTTAAGGCATAACAGCAGCAATCAAAGTTCCCAGTATTAATTTAGCTGCCACAAAAACTTCGTTAATATTTATTTATTTATTTTATTATAATTGGAAAACTTGCAACTAATACCTATACATCCTTAATTATTCTAGAAAATTGAAGGCCAATTACAAGTTTTCACTTATAGTGTAAGTAAACAAAAGCAGAAAACAAACTATACAGCCAAAAACGAAGTTAATGTTTTCTTCAAAATTAAAAAAAAAAAACAGAAATGAGTCGGTTAGTGTGTGTTAGCTGGAGTGTCGTCACCCCAGCTTCCTCATTCAATACAGACAAACCAGTGGGGTTAGGGTTTTGGACTAAAGCTGCACAAGGAAGAAACGAACTTCAACGATAATACTTAAAAACTGTTGAAACTACGATCAAAAACGTGTTGTGTAAGCTGGAGTGACGTCACCCCAGCCGCTCAATCATATCTTCCAAACGCAAGATGATATGACTACGTACTTTAGCTCAAAAAACTTTTTTACAAAAAAATTTAACCGACTTCCAAAAAAATAAATTAAATACAAACATCCGAATTGATAACCTCCTTATTTTTTGAAGTCGGTTTAAAATGAAGGCATAATAACTGCCAAAATTTTCAAATCTCTGGTCAAAATACTCTGAGTTATTAACCCGATAAGCATGTGTAAGCTGGAGTGACGGCACCCCAGCTGCTCTGTGGTTCCGCGCCATAATTCAAAATATTGCTTCGGAGTAGGAAAGGAGCGGCGTTGCCGCTCCGTGCGCTACATTATTGCAACCAAGTTTGCACTTAGTAGGCATTCTATTAGAAGTCATTTTATCTTACGCTCAAAATATTTTTAATTTTGTGTATTGAAAATATAGTCTGAGAGCCGACTGAACTTTATTGGAACTATGAATGTTATATTAAAAAGTAGATTCTTAGGTATCAACTTTAGACGACGAGAGTTTAAAACTATTGTTGTTTTTTTTGTGACTTGTTCTTTGTAGTTCGGGGTGGATGCGCAAAGGTAGCCCGCGAAATTAATATTTTTACCTTTTTTGCAATTTACAGGTCAGGTTGTATTTTGATCAAATATGATTCGCGACCAAAAAACATGTCAACAGAATAAGAATCATTATAAATACATTTTTTTAAGTTAGAATTGATCTATTGAAAGACTTTTTCATGCAATCGTGACATGTGCATGTGACATGCCAGACGCAGACGGTTACTTTTCTTACAAAATACTTCGAAAAATGTAAGAAATGTAACTCTTACATTTTTTCGCTCAAACAGTTTACAAATGCATCCAAATTGAACGTAACTAAAACTGGCGCGTCTAAAAAGTATTTCACTCACCATGACACACTCAGAGATAGCTCTGAATGGAACGCGCCATGACAAAATGAAACGTTTTCTGGATGGATTAGAACTTGATTTTGCTTGAGCGTAAGCGCGCACGTTTCCTACT
This sequence comes from Polia nebulosa, assembly GCA_951329385.1. NCBI lineage: Eukaryota > Metazoa > Arthropoda > Insecta > Lepidoptera > Noctuidae > Polia > Polia nebulosa. Next base: position 17,759,422 of record OX589604.1, read on the forward strand.
TCGCGAGTTCGCGGTTTCGTAGCTACCTAGCAAGAAAAAGAAAATAAACATAGTTGATTGTGATTTGTTTTGTTTCGTTGTGTTATTGTTTGTTGTCGGACAACTATGAGAAAAGTGCGTGAGACAATAAAAACTGACCATTTCGAATTCACTTTGATTTTATTTTTATTTTAAATTTCAATCTTTTTTCTTCAAAAATCTACTCTACAAGAAATTTTGGTTTTAATTCGCTAGTTTGACGTGTTCAAACTAATTCAAACTGATAATATGGCGCACGGAGCGGCAACGCCGCGATTACCTACTCCGAAGCAATAATTTGAATTTTTACGTTGAGGGTTTCAGCCAGCTTGGCCGATATCGAGTCAAGGTCTTCCTCTTGAGCTTTCGGGATGCCTATCACCTCTATCATATTATCTAGACGCTGTTGTTCTATGTTACGTAGATACTGTTTCAGTGAGTTCATTTCAAGCTCAAGATGAGTTTTTTCTTTGCTGAGGTGGGTATACTTTTTCTCCAACTCTTGTAATATGCTTATTTTGAGCTTCTACAGTTTTTGTTAGGTCGTCTACATTTTTCCCGCAGAGGCTTACTGATAGCTCAATAGGCTGCAACTTATTTTTTTACACCTCGGAAATATGGATCCGGGTGAAATTGGCTCCTTTTAGCGGAAAAAATACGCCTGGGTCTTAGCAGCATTGAACTTGACCAGATTGCATCGCCCCATTCTGGGACAGCCTGTAAGGGCAAGCTCAAGCGCCCAACCATAGCCTCGCGATGAAACCGGACCTGAGACCCACTAGCTCCTGCGTCGGGCAAGTATCTCTCGGCAACAGTGCTGTCGTCTGCATCCCCAAAGATACCGGGTTTTAGCAGATCGTTAATATGCAACAAAAACAATGTTGCCGAGAACACCGACCCCTGAGGGACACCGGCATTAATAGCCAGCAAACCGGATGAGCAGTCATTTACGACCACTCCAATCACACAAACCGGCGGGCAGACCGAAGGATGGAAGCTTGCCTATTAGGCAATCGTGCCAGACCCTGTCGAAGGCCTTCGAGATGTCAAGGGAGACCGTAAGGGCTTCCCCTTGCTTCTCGATGGCCTCACTCCAAATGTGAATGGCATACGCTAGAAGATCCCCAGCTGACCGATTTCGGCGAAAGCCGTATTGTTGGTCACTGAGGATATCGCTAGCTTCTAGGTATGCTAGGAGCTTACTATTCAGAAGTCGCGGGCGAAGGGTGAAGTGTTACTTTGAAATAGTTGTTAGCCATGGAAATTATAAAGTGAAATTATTTTTTGGTTCTTGCGTGAATTGCTCTGGCAACTTTCAAATTGACGATTGTCGGTTTGAGGGTTTTTGGCGGGCTTTCTTCGAGTGAAGTTCAGTGGCTGTTTTTATTATTCGCTTATTGATTCCTAGTGGATTTTGTGATGTAAAATTGGTGTAGTTTTGTGTCTCAAGTGTTTACGAAACTGGACAATATGTGGAATCATTGAAACAGGCGCGATCTGGGTAAAATGGAGCTGAGAATTTGATTGTAGTATTGACTACCTCAGCAAAGTTCGCCGAGAAGGCTGACTCGACACATTTGTTGCCAAATACTGCAAGAAACATTAGAATGTGTTACATAATGGAACAAAAATAAAAATACACTACTGATGACTAGGCAACATAGTTACTGACCTTAGCCTAAAAAAAAGGTACACCAAATGTCACAACAGGGTCAGGTCAGTCAGTTGTTCAGTTATTCAGTCAGTAGTCAACGAACGCCTTTTGTTTAGGTTGTAGGGTTGTTAAAAATTGAAGTTTTACGATAATGTTATTTGGTAAGAATCATAAATTAAAATATCTGAGAGGCAATAAAGTGTAAATATTTGTTTAAGTTATTTTACGAGAGTTACATTAGTGTTACAGTGTGAGGTTTTTATATTGAATAATATACATAGAATAGCACCATGTGCTTCTGAATATTATATTTACAAGTCTGTCAATTTATATAACTACAAGTCTACAAGATGGAATCAGAGCCTAAAGAAAGTTCCGATTTGCTTAGACCTCAGAATAAAATTGAGGTGAATGGAAATTTAAATCATGAAGAGCCCAAAAGTCCTCCGGACGGCGGCGTTCGGGCATACTCCGTCATGGTTGCATCGTTCCTCACAAATGGCCTTTTCTTCGGTGTAATAAACTCATACAGTGTGATATACACGGTCCTTGAAAAGCGTCTAAAAGATGAAGGAGTCTCTAACTCGGAAAGTCGAGCTGGTAAGTTAGTCGTACTTGCGTTGAAATACATTACTCAGCCCATTTATATGTTTCGTCATTTGAAAACGCCGTATCTAATTCCATATCGAAGTTGCGTAGCTATGCATATTAACCATACAATCATTGAATTAATAGTATGTGTGCTTATACACAATAATGTGTATCCTACACTGAATACATTTGCATTGGTTTTTTTCCTTCAGGGAAAAGTTTGTAAGTAGTTCATATTTCTTGTTGTCTGATTGCTGAGTAAAAATTGGAGCAACACAACCACAATTATCATATCAATGATTTCATAGACCTGATACATTAGAGAGGTATGAAAAAAATAAATAATTATGTATTAAATGTTAAAATCATATTAATAATAAAATACCTCTATGGGAAATAAAGGTATTTTATTACTTATATACTAGCACTGCACCCGCGACTTCGTCCGTGTGGATTTCAAAAATGTATAGAATACACATCACATTACAAATAACATGGATTTCTATCGGCAAAAGAATTTTCAAAATCGGTTCAGTAGATAGATCCAGAAATTACCCCCTACAACCTCACAAACTCACAAACTTTACCTCTTTCTATTATTAGTGATGAGGGTAGACACATTGTATTAATACAACAAAAAAGAAAGTGCACACACACATGCACTGCATGCATTTTGCGTGCATGCGTGCGTGTGTGTGTACACTTTTATACATTTAGGATGACTGCAAAAAAGCAAATACCTGCATAAAATAATTGTTTCAGTTATAATACCCAAATGCTACAAGTACTGACTATTATTAGACATGCCCTTTGATACCATGTCAATGATAATCAGAACATAATAGCAGATGTTCAATAATATTCTCTTATCACAACAATAATGTTTGTGGATGTTCCGAGGACTTGAAGGGTTATCATATTGATTTATTTCTATATACTAGCACTTCGCCCGAGACTTCGTCTTCGTGGATTTAAAAAACTTGTAGCCTATGACACTCACAAATAACGTGGCTTTCTATTGGTAAAGGAATATTCAAAATTGGTTCGGTAGATCCAGAGATTTCCACAACTTCACAAACTTTACCTCTATATGTATAATATTAGTCTATTATACAACAGTAAAAATATTAGGCTATTTATTTTTTTGTAGGATTAAAAGGATTGTGAAGTGCCGATACGTGGAGAGAGAGAGTTACAAGTCTTGGAGACTATTACCTACATTTCCTTTTTGAAATATTTTTGGGCATTATTTTAACTGCCCTAAATCTTTAGGAATTAAGACAATTTTGGTCTCATTAGATTCAGTATACCTTAATGTAGGTCTGTACGTTTTTCTTTTTTAAATAATTCAGTTTTGTTTAATTTAAAAAAAAAAAAACGCTTGACAAAGTTTTTAAGTAAAAACCAATATTTCTTTAAAATATAAAGATAAAGATAAAGATATATTTATTGCATAACTGTGTACATTAAGTTCTTATTGACAAACATTACATTTTTAGTTTCAACAGTCTACCCAAGTCGGATATGCAATAGTATTAAGAAATTAGGTTCTTACAAATTAAGAATTACAAATAAAGTTACAGACCTAGTTTTTCATTATATCTACAACATTTCCTAAAACTAAAAATTGGACTATGTTTACTGGGGGAAAAACATTTTCACTTTTTTTATGAAAATGTATAGCTTCACAATAAATTCTTTTACCATACTGGGCATTATTTTAATACTCACTGTTTTATGAGCAAAAGATATTGCAATGCAGATAACCATCGAACTTATATAGGAATAATCAGGCTGATAAAGCAAGCTTTCAAATAACATGTTTCTGATTATTCAATTTTTTGAAGTTTCAATGCAATGGTCAGACAGAGCATCTAGAGTCCGGACTTAAAACACTTGTCTTGCATAATAATATAAGTATGAAATATCCTTAAAAAAGAATTTATTATTTTTCATTCTAAATTCTCTATGACAATTTCTTGGTAAACTATACACTCATAAGTGTTTTACTATAAAACAAATATCTATTTCACTATCAAAAAGTAACTTTTTGTAATCAATAAATATATTTACACATTTGATAAAAAATTTGTCATGACTTGGTGGAATTTGGGTCAAGCAACAGGAAGTGGAAATACATCCTGAAAGCATATTAATTATGTAGCTTACTTTATTAAGGTTTAAATAAGCAGTTGTCTTTGGCTCCCATAAAACTTAATTATGTTCCAATTAATTGATTTTGCCGACAGACAGAGATGTGGTCATGTCAACCTACATGACCACATCTCTGTCTGTCGGCAACATACGAGATAGTTGATACTAAATACATTACATCATATGTGAGCGAAATTCCTTTTTGCATGTCGCTAAATTATAGTAGAGAATATAAAATTCGAGTTATTATGTGAATAGTCGCAATCTGCGTAATTGTTTACACACTACCCAGATACTACTTGAATTCAATTACAAAATGTTTTGATATGTAAATCCTCGTATTTCACCTGAAACACAACTCCATGAAGTACTTGATAGTTAATAGGCCAGATTATTGTCATGTGGCGCCAAGCGAGGCGCACGTGGCGAGCCGGTCAGCCGGAGGCGCCCGCCACGAAGGCCATCACTTCATTGCGTTCAATTTCATCATGCCTTTGACGCACCGTCATTGCAATCATTTAACAGCTTACCCAAATCAATGGCTTCATAGTAACCTACCCACCCGGCTCGCATTCGTTCTCTCTGTTGTACGGACACGTTATCAGTAGGTACCTAACGATATACCTAATATAGCAGCTGTTAAGATTGGTTACGTCCATCCATACTCCTAACCGGAATGTGTGTTTTAATTTAATCCGTCAGGCCCTCGCATCTCCATATGGAGACGCGACAATAGGTTTTTAATTGTGTCTGCTAATGAGGGGCTTGACGGGCGCAGTTTACGACATTTGATGGTTTTTAATTGAACATCACGTAACAACTAACAAAACTAGTCGTGTTTTATTTCTTTAAAAAAAATATATGTTCCTCGTTCCTTTCGTAACTAAATATGTGCATATTTGAAATTATATTTTTAAAACATCATCATCATTCTCCTGCCCTTATCCCAATTTATTTGGGGTCGGCGCAACATGTCTTTTTCTTCCATACTCCTCTATTAGTCGTCATCTCTGTAGTCACCCCCTTTTTACCCATATCCTCTTTCACACAGTCCAACCATCGTTTCTTTGGCCTTCCCCTACTCTTATAGCCATCCACATCCATACACAAGACTTTCCTCACGACATTTTCTTCATTCCTCCGCATCACATGCCCATACCACGACAAAGTGTAGGTAATTAATTTGATATGTTATGTGTAACGCCGATAAAAAATTGAGAATCACGCAAAAATTATAAAGCGTATTTTTATGAAACCGTCACCATTTTAAAAGTCATTTAATTATTTATATTTTAGTATACGTGTATAATACCTGTTAATTTATGTATAATACATTAATAATCGAAAGGAGCGCTGTCCGAAATTAGACGCATTATATCTGTCTCTGATTTGACTAAAACGATCGATGATAAACTTAAACGTTATGCTGTCCGCTTTATGCCTGTCAGACCACCTTGAAAGAAGTTAATGTTAAGTATGTTGCAGTGCGTATAGTTGGTAGGTAAGTAATTCATTCAAGATAAAAAAGATCTAGTAGGTAACATATTACTTACCATTATAATATAAATCTAGATATTTGCCAACTATGGAATCATAACGAGTAAGTGACGAGTGTCATATCTACATAAAATACTCGGAATCGTCAAACTTATCGAAATCAAAATCTGATACTTACGCGTAAAATAAAATAAACAAGAGCGCCCGACAATATTCATAGAAGCGATGCGACGCGACGTCACAAACTCACAAGTCTCAACGCAAAAACTTCGGGCGTAACCATGACTTTTTACCCGACTGCCCCAGAAGGAGGGTAATGTTTTGCGAGAGATGTATGTGTGTATGTCTATTTATTTGGCAATTATAAAACTTTTTTACAAAAAATACAACCGATTTCCAAAAAAGATAACACACTTACAATTGAAAAATAACTTTAATTTCGGAAGTCGGTGTTTGTATTTTATTTCTTCGTTAATGACACCGACTTCCGAAATTAAAGTTATTTTTAAAAACCCCAATAAAATGGAACGTGAAATTTAAACATACTCGTAATTGGAGAAACCCAAAACGTCATCTAAGTATACGTATTTTTCGTTTTTGTTCAGTTTTTCAAAAAGGAGGAGCTCGTGGCTAAAGTAATAACAGCCGAACGGGTCGATCTATCAGGTTAAGCTACGCTTGCCGGGGTTAGTCCATGGATGGGTGACCATCTTTACATACCGAGACTCCTTCGTGCCTCGGAAAGCACGTTAAGCCGTTGGTCCCAGCTGTCAATTGTGGATCTTTGACAGTCGTTACGGGTCGTCAGAAGCCCGAAAGACTGACATCCAGTCTTACCAAGAGGTATCGTATTACCCAGTAACTGGGTTGTGGAGGTCAGATAGGCAGTCGCTCCATGTTAAATACTGATATTCAGCTGCATCCGGTTAGACTGGAAGCCGACCCAAGATAGTTAGGAAAAGCCTAGGCAGATTGTTTGTTCAGTTATTCAAAAAGCCGCGACACCTCGCGGCTCGGTGGACGGAGCTCCGGCAGGATCTCATGGCGACATGGAGAGAGCGACTGTCGCAATCCAGCGCTGGGCACGCCACAATTGCGGCGGTAGTTCCCCTCTTTGAGGAGTGGCTGGAGAGGCGCCACGGCGTCCTCACCTCCCGCCTGACGGAGGTCCTCAAAGCGGTTGCGCACTACGTCCGATACTTATCGGATACTTATCCGTCAAAATACAGATCTATAGAAAACTCGGACCGAACTCGGATCGGTAGTGCGTAATCTACCATACAATTGTTCTACAACCACGCCGTCCATATTTTCACGAATAAGTATCGGACGTAGTGCGCAAGCGCTCTCACCGCCCAGGTGTCACCATTGTGCGGATCGTCCAGAGGACACGGTGGAGCATATGGTGGAGATCTGCCCCGCTTGGGCGGAGCAACGCCGTGTCCTCGTGAAGGCGATCGGCGGCAGCGACCTCTCGCGCCCGGTCCTGGTTCAGGCCATGGTACGGAGCGAGAGGGAATGGGAAGCAGTCTCCTCCTTCTGCGAAGCAGTAATGCTGCCGAAGTAGGAGGCGGAACGGGAGAGGGAGACTCAACGAAGTCGCCCTCACGCCCCCAGCCGCAGCCGCCGCAGCAGACACCCTGTGCGTCGGGGGCCGCGAGACGATCTCCGGACGCTGGCCTGCGGACGGCGAGTAATGGGTAGCACCAGGCCCGAGAGTCGACGGCGCGTAGTGTTCCACGCGCCTCAAAGAGTTGTCAGCAACCACTGACGGGGCCCGTCAAGTCCGATGCATGCATGCCAAGGGGTAGCGGATAAATTCGAAACAGAGTTACCGCGCCCCTGGGCACTCAGTTAAGGAAGGAACAGGGGTGGGTTTTAGTCAGTAAGAGTCTGACACCCCTTCCCGCTCCACCCAGAGAGGGAGAAGTCATAGGATGGTTTCCCACCCAACCCACAAAAAAAAACTCGTAAAACGTGTTACCTCTAAAATTGTCTTTAATTTTTGGAAACAAAAAGAAGTTGCAGGGTTCGAGGTCCAGGCTGTAAGGCGGATACGTCATTGTACGTCATCAGTTCCACATTTTAAGCCTTCAAATACGCTTCATATTTGAAGCTATTATTATTTTAGCGGAATGTGAGGATGCGTTATCGTGGTGCAAGAGGACATTGCTTCGAGGACGCTTTTCGCGAACTTTTTCTAAGACTGGGCAAGCAAGTGTTGACGTACCAATCTGCAGTTACTGTCCTTTGATCTTCAAGCCACAATGTAGTGTAATGTCCTGATTTGCTTTGACTTTTCTTAATTTTCGTCAGTAAATCTTTAAAAAAGCATTTTTACAAAAAAAAAAAAAACAACTGACTTCCAAAAAAGAAAATACACTATAAATTAAGAAATTAATTTCGGAAGTCGGTGTTTGTATTTTATTTCTTCGTTATTTGACACCGACTGTTAATGTAATGTTAGATGCAGAATACTGTCACTTTTTCCCATTAGAATGCAGATGTAACACATTCTAATGTTTTTGCTGTATTTGGCAACAAGCTTCTCGGGCAGTAGGCTATCTCCGGCCCAATTCGCGATATAATTGCCTACAGTCTCAGGGTTGTCACTTTGCTCTATTTATCTGATTCATATAGTCAATTACTTATTTTTAATTACGATTTTAGAACTGTAAGTAGGTACTTAGTTACTATAGGTGCCTACAATACTGAGAAATCGGCATGACTAAACGTAAACAAAGTAGGTAATAGCGGCAAATCAATTGACAGATCAAAAGTACCTAATACATTCTAGTGGGAAAGTAGGCCTACCTACTTCCTCTGTCTGATAGAAAACTAATAGGTACAACAAAAAATAAGTAAGTAGGTATCTCATCATCAAGTAAAATAATATGCTAGAAAAAGTGACTTGCTTACCTTTCTTGTTCAATAGGTAATCTGAAGAGAGACAATTCTGGAATCGATGAATTCAAACACTAACACACCCAATACGTTCTCCTGCGATTATCACACATTTTTCATTCATTTAGCGGTGCCGAAAAGCCGTTTTTTTTTTTTTTTTTTGGGGGGTGGGAAATCATCCTATGACTTCTTCCGCTCTAGGGTGGAGCGGAAGGGCGTGTCAGACTCTTACTGACTAAAACCCACCCCTGTTCCTCCCTGCCTTGAGTGCCCAGGGGCGAGGTAACTCTTTCGAATTTATCCTCTACCCCCGGGCAGGCATCGGCCGTGGCAGGCCCCGTCCTTTTGCTGACAACTCTTTGAGGCGCGCGTGGAACACTGCGCGCCGTCGACTCTCGGGCCTGGTGCTGATCGGACGGCGAGTTACCCACTACTCGCCGTCCGCAGGCCCGGGTCTACGGTGGCCGGAGATCGTCTCGCGGCCCCTGGTGTCTCCTGCGGCGGCTGCGGCTGAGGGCGCTAGGGCGACTCTGCTGTTGTTGAGTCTCCCTATCGTATGCCGCCTCCCTCTTCGCGAGCATTACTGCTTCGCAGAAGCCGAAAAGCCGTGACGCGCGAATCTCGTGCGGTGTTAGCCCCGACTGGCGCACTGAGAAACGGGTCGAGATTTTGTTTAAGTGTGCGAGCGGCGACGCATAGATACTATGGCGCACACATACAAGCCGCGCGCGGTGCGTTTGTATGAAGATAACTTACTTCCCCTCTTTATACTATGATACTACGATAAAATTCTCAGCTTTATTTTGCCTGTTTCAATGATTCCACATATTGTCCAGTTGCGTAGACACTTGAGACACAAAACTACACCAATTTAACATCACAATATCCACTAGGAATCAATTTGCGAATAATTAAAACTGCACTCGAAAGAATCCCGCCAAAAACTCAAATAGCTATTTTCTCATCAATCGATTCATTCATAGTATAAAACTTGTGCAGACGAAAGTGTTGTATCTTCTGATTTGTGCTGCGGCGGGTGTAGTGATGACCCGATTAGATTACGAGACATTGTGTGTCACTTGTCAACTTTAACTGCTTGTTATATTTAGATTATTTTTCGACTTCCATGTTGATTGATGAACATATGTGTAATGTGTTCATCAATCAACATGGTGACCAAGAAGTGTGCAGACTTCACAAATTCTATCTACTTAACGCGTCAGGCCCCGCGCGTCGACATAACAATAGGTTTTTAATTGTGTCTGCTAATGAGGGACTTGACGCGTTAAACTCTCGTAGATAGAGATACCTACTCCATCAATGTTTCAAGACAAAAATATCGAAATTAGATCGATGTGTGCTCTAATATACCTACATATTTCTAAGAACTTTGACACAAACCTAGTAAGTACATTTTGTACATAAAACGAAACTTTAGGTTACACTTATACACTTGTATAATTTAAATGTGGCGTCCAAGCAAGAGGGGTGTAGTAGTGAAGTATTAAGACTAGATTCGGTATCTAGATTAGAATACTCAATTAAAAATAATTAGGATTTAAAAAATATTCAAAAACTGTCACAACTTTTTTATCAGACATTTGATGTTAAAGCTCTGAAAATGCTTGATGTGAGAAAAAACATAAAATATAATTAAAAACAAGAAAAAGCATAAAAGAAATTTCTGCTACGAAGATACATCCTATAGAGTAATTTATTAAATGTACGAGTACTTATATTAATCGCGAAATCATTTTTTCACCCAACTTTTCAAAACTGCGTATATCTCGGCAACTAAATGCCGACAACTGGACCCTTTTTGCTTGGACTCCCACAAATATCCTTCAAGCATAATTAACGCTCCCTGTAATTGATACTAAAATCCATAAGATCCCTTTTTGGTCAGTCAACTCCTGTCCATTTGCAGCGCCAGCGACTGAGAAGCTGTTGATTAGTAGGTTTTTTCTTCATTACCAACAGCACGCGAACGTAGTGATGATGTTGATTGAATTAAGGGAAATTGGGCTGTTGTATGTAGGTATTGGCGCGGATTCTCTTGTTCAATAACTAAACTAAAATTAGAGAATTGCTATCTTTTACTAAAAGGCAGTGCGAGAAAAGGACGGCTGTAGCTATGAACTAAGTTAGAGATGTCAAACTAGTTTACGCCTTGCGCTTTGCCGTGTTTTTAGACGACATGTTTTTACGTGTACCCTTAATTTGTATGGAAATATTAGTTCAAACTAAATTTGACAGCTCTAATTTACGTCCGTCTCTTTCTTGTTTTATTAGAGAGAAAAAGATAGCAATAGCCTAAATTAAGTTTAGTTTGTGCACAACAGAATCAACACCATTGTAGGCGTAACACAGCAAGCCGATTGCTAACCTCTGCCCAGACTTAGGATAACGATTAAACCGCAATCATCTTGTTAGTTAAAATGGTTTAAATTAAATGGTACAGTAGCAAATTAATAGATAACGAAAGCTATTTAATCACTTCAAAGTTGATGTAACTGTTAGCCTTAACAAGTATGCAGGGTGTAACGACAAGGTGTGGTCATATTTTAAGAACTACATCTGCCCATCGATATGAGCAACTTTCTTCAAAAAACCTGAGGAAATTCTCAAAAAAAAAAACTGTCCTCCCGTACAAATATTGATCAGCTCACAACTGATGATAACTTTGTATGGAACGTCCAATTTTTTTTTTTTGAAATTTTCAATTTTTTCTTCGAGAAAGTTGTTCATTTCCATGGGCAGAACCGCTTCCTAAAATATGACCACATTTTTCCGTTACACCCTGGAGCTCTAGCTTATTCAGAGAGACGACGCATAAATTAATCCATACATTTAGTCATGGGTCTAGTCTAGGGTCAGAAACGGTTTCTTTAAATACCAAAGCGTGTTTTCTAGCAAGAGAATAGTTGTGAAATTAAAACATGATTATTTTAGGTACCTACTCTTATGCTATCAGAATTCGAAACTAAACTTCTAAGTCAATCCTAGTGTTCCACCCAATAAGTAAACCATCATAACGATTCTTAACAATAAGTAATTTAATAAACACGGCATGAAACACTCAAACATGTCCTAGTTTCGTATGATAGGTGAGATCTATTTCGAGGAAATGTGGTCGCTTATTCACTCACTTGGTCAGTTTCTAGATTTCTGTTGTGATGCGATGTGAATAATTGAAGACATTGCAAATTGTAGCCAATTGTGTAATCGCGTCAATCAAACTGTTAAAGAAGATCAAACAGAAAAACTAGTCAAGTGCGAGTTGGGACTAGTAGTGCTTCGCTCAGAATAAATTGCAAAACAAACAAATTCCGTCCGTTTTGTTTGTGCATGATAATTATAATCGTTTCCAACTGCAATATTTAGAGACAACTGCCAGTTTGCAAGTTCATACAATTTAATTTTGCGTTAACAATTAATTTTTAACCAACTTCCAAAAGGAGGAGGTTCTCAACTCATCTGTACCTATGTATTTTTTTTGTATGTTTGTAACGCGATTTCTCCGCCACTTGTGAATTCATTTTGATGATTCTTCTTTTTTTTTGGTAGGTCATACTTCAGAGGTGATCCCATATAAATATTCATCGAAATTGATTCAGCACTTTAAAAATAAAATGAACATTTAAACAAAAAACTTTTTTACAAAAAATACACTTTTTGTAAAGAAACGCTGAAGTTATTTCGATGAATATTTATATGGGACCACCTCAGGAGTATATTCTATCGGATGAAAAAAGAATTTTGAAAATCGGTCCTGAATTGACAGAGAAATCGGCCGACATACATAGAAAAAAAAAAAAAAAAAACATATGCAGTCGAACATAGAACCTTCTCCTTTTTTCGAAGTCATGAAATGAAATGACGTTTTGGTGTTCTCCAATTACGACTGTTTAAATTCCACGTTCAATGTTATTGGGGTTTTCAGTTCTGAGGTACCTATAAACAACTAAAAAGTGAAAAATAAAAAACGTTTTTACAAAAAAAAAAACAACCGACTTCCAAAAAAAAATAGGTACACTAAAAATTAAAAAATAACTTTAAACTAATTTCGAAAGTCAGTCAAATAACGAAGAAATAAAATACAAACACCGACTTCCGAAATTAGTTATTTTTTTATTTTTAGGGTATTTTTTTTGAAGTCGGTTGTTTTTTTTGTAAAAAAAGAGTGTGTGTACGTAGGTACGCACGTAAGAAGTTATACTTCTTTGGCGTAACAAGATAAAAAACCAAACTGTCACAAAGTTTACTAACTAATTTCGGAAGTCGGTGTATATTTTTTTTTTTGTTTCTTCGTTATTTGACACCGACTTCCGAAATTAAAGTTATTTTGCAATTTTTAGAAGTCGGTTGTATTTTTTGAAAAAAGTTTTTTATTTTTCACTTTTTAGTTTTTTTTTAAATTGTTATTGTACACCAGAAGTAAAAGTAAATATTTAAGTTGCCCGAATGAAAAACATGGAATTTGAACATTTGTAGACAACCAAAACGTCATCTGTGTAGGTATACATATTTTTGTTTATGTTGATTTTTTTAAACCTACCAAATAACGACCTACCAAATAAAAAAGAACCATCAAAATCGATTCACAAATGGCGGAGATAGCGCGTAACAAACATACAAAAAAAAAATACTTACAGACGAATTGAGAACCTCCTCTTTATTGAAGTCGGTTAAAAAATACGTGTCCAATATTTTTTTGAATCTAACTTAGGGACTAAATAGAATTATTATTTTTATACCCAGTAGTCCCAGGACACAACCCTATTATGTTCAAATTCCATGTTATTGGGGTTATCCATTCGGGCATAACTTTATTATTTAGTTTTAGTTCTGGGGTACAACAAACTAAAAAGTGCAAAATTAAAAACTTTTTTATAAAAATCTAATCGACTTCCAAAGAAGAAAATACACAAAAAATTGCGAAATAACTAATTTCGGCAGTCGGTGTCAAATAACGAAGAAACAAAATACAAACAAAAAAGAAAATACATGTTTTTAGTGTACTTATTTTCTTATTTGGAAGTCGGTTATATATTTTTTTAAACGTTTTAATGTTCTAGAAAAGTCATATTTTCAATGCCGAGATCAACAATTAAATATGATTCTTCGTCAATTTTAACATCCTTATTTTTGTTTCCAGCTCTGGTGGGTGCTCTTACCATGGGAACTACGTTCTTCTTATCGCCTTTGTCTGGTGTGCTGACTGGCGTATTAGGAATCCGTTTGACTGCAGTGTTAGGCGGAACAATTGCTACTGCCGCCATGCTTTTATCTTCTTTCTTCGTTTATAACGTTAGTGTCCTTTACATCACCTATGGTGTAATGTATGGGTTAGGAGCATCTTTTGCGTACACTCCTTCTCTAGCCATCCTAGGTCACTACTTTAAAAAGCATTTAGGTTTAGTAAACGGTATTGTAACTGTAGGTAGTTCCATTTTTACGGTCATTATACCACCGCTTATGGAATATATGATCAAAAATCATGGGTTAGAATGGCTATTCAGGCTGTTAACCGTTTTCACTTTTGGATCAGCAATATGTGGCTTCATATTCAAACCGGCTCCATCAATGGTTATGAAAACAGCAAGGGAAGATGATAGCTGGAAATCTTTGTTAAAATCTGTTGTAAATGTCCAAATATGGAAAAACAAGAAGTACAGATTGTGGGCGTTGTCTATGCCCGTTGCATTGTTTGGATATTTTGTTCCATATGTCCATATTAAAAAGTTAATCGAAAATAATTTTGTTGATGTCAATACTAATTTGCCATTACAATGTATAGCTGTAAGCTCTGGTCTCGGAAGGTTATTCTTCGGCTTCTTAGCTGATAAGCCAGGTATTGATAGAATCTTGTTGCAGCAGATTTCTTTCTACGTTATTGGAACCTTAACAATATTTCTACCATTTGTGAATACGTTTGGTATATTGGTAGCGATTGCTTTAGGTATGGGACTATTCGATGGTGCATTTATTGCATTAATCGGACCCATAGCATATGAGTTGTGTGGGGGTGCGTTCGCGGCGCAAGCAATAGGTTGTATGTTAGGACTTGCCGCGGCCCCCTTATCAGTGGGTCCTCCAGTAGCTGGTTATCTGTACAGTCTCAACAAATCCTACACGTTGCCGTTCGTCCTCGCTGGCATATCTCCACTCGTCGGCGCCACTCTAATGTTTGCTATTCGTTTCCAACGAGTTCCTTCCAATGACGAGTCTATTAATGCTAATGGTGTCGTTGCTCGTCCAGCTTCTGTACTTGTAGGTGAGTCATACAAACCGCATTTCAAGAAAATTTTGTGATTGTACTTTAATTACTTTATTGTTTTTATAAATTCTTTTCAAGTCATCATATATTTAAAATACTTGCTTTTTTACAGTCAAATCATCAGCGATTTACGTACCACATGTGAAATATATTTTTTATACTCTTACAGAAAAATCTCCGGGCCTGTTACTTACCAATGGAGATGCAAATCAGCAGACAAATTTATAACGGAACTTCGTTTTTACGATGTGTTGTCACTAGACTGCCATGCCGTTTGGCTGAAAAGCAACGGAGAGCAGCAAGATTTAAAAATGCAGTAACGCTTTCCAGTCTATAGCAGCGATTGGTTAAAATGGTACCTACAGCTGTCATACCGCAGCCTAGATGTAAGTAATAAAATCCATTTGATATATGATATCAAATGGATATTCGTGTTTCACATAGTGTCGAGTCAATTTTTCACTGATTTAATCATCGGATTCTATCTAATCTAATCGTCATATTTTTGTCAATTTTATACACCAATGTAAAAATCGCCTTATTGACCGTTAAGTTATACTGTAGTGTTGTAGAAAACGCACAATGAGCATTTCCAGACATTTAAATTATTCTGCTGACACTTAGAAATTAGACTTTAAATTATTCTCATAAGTTATTATTTATGTATGATTGATTAGCCATAAGTTTTAGGGTTCATCAATATAAACGCATTTAAAAATACATAAATTACATTGTATACCTGCTATGTATGTTTTCACTTGCATGGTTACCGTTGGAAGTTCCTAGTTTAGTTTTAAAAATGTTTAGGTAGATTTAATGTTTTATTATGATATTTTGCTATGCCTTAGCAAAACGACGACTAATGGTCTGGAAACCACTTTTCCAAAATAAAATTCTATTATAACTTCCCCGTCTTACCGAAACCAAAATATATTATAATAATAGACAATAATGACTTAGTTCATGACGATATCGATTGCTCGGAAGTAGTGATGTAATGTAGTTCAGATAAAAATGTTTTCAAGTGAAATTAGTAAGCCTGTGCCAGCCCCAGGTAGGGGATTTAATTAAGAAAATATTCTATTCATGCCATCGACACGCTGAGAAGAAGTGAAATAAGTACCTACCTTTGTTTGTTTTATATGACAGTGCATTTTAAAGATAATGTTAGTGCAAACCTGGTCAGCAACCTAATGTATGGTGACGCGCGGTGTGTATTGAGTATTGACTTTATTAGTCTCCTTAGAGTGGGTACTAGTGTAACAAGTAGTGTATTTAGTGATGTAATATAATGTAACCAACTTTTTTCCATCATTTAGAGATAGTTTAATTGAATCAAAAAAGTCCGAACCATATTTTTCTTGTCTTTGGGGTGGGATAAATTGTTGCGTAATTTGGATTACATAGCCTCGCTAACTACAATGCATGTTGCACAAGGCCCACATGCTTGCCATAATATAAAAGTATGCAATCGTAGTACTTATCTAAACCGCATAATAGTAGGTTTAGAACGTCGAAACCATACAACGAGCGAAAACGCACGCACACAGACATGATTCGCAAGTAGGTAGGTACAGCGCGTACAGGTGCACGAATCGTTGTACGTACGTGCACTGATCGCTGTATACGTACAAGTAAGTGCACAGATTGCTGTACGTACAGGTAAAGTTAAAGCTTATGGCGAATCGAAGCCTTTAGACAAAATACTTTTCTGTTAACGTTAACGCTAATGCTTCGTGCAAAATACATGGTAAAGACAATACTGGGCGTGAGTCACGTGACAGTTCTCTGTCTAACGCTTCGTGCAAAACGTCGTTACCATACATTTTGCACGAAGCGTTAGCGTTAACGTTAACAGAAATGTATTTTGGCTAAGGGGGCGGAACACTCCGCGGGTCGCTTCGCAATAGCAGTACCTATTCATGTGACAGCGGGTTTTAGGGGTGGGGTTGGTACTGCGCAGCGAAATGCGGACTTCACACACATCATTAACATTGAATCGAGCTATACAAGTGCGCGGATCATTATACGTACAAATCTAAACATGCGTTTATTTTCGCTCTTGGTATCGAGCCGTACTTCTGTACAATTCTACCCCTAAACTGTATGCACATTGAAATCTCAAAAGTTATACTCCTGGTTACCGTAAGCAGATAAGTTTCAGATATGTAAATCTTTTAGCAAATATCATGTTAACTGTTATGATTGATTGGTTTTCCGAAATAAACAATTTGACAACAGATTTAATTTAATAAATCATAATAGGCTTTTATAAACCAGAGGCGGCAGTTAGACTTGTTACTTAAGGCCATATTCTTCATGACAAGAATGATTGATTTTCAAGGTCATATTAATCATTATGCATAAAAAGCATTGAAAAAATTTTCCTACGTAGAATTCTTTTACTTATTAAATGACCTTACATATTTTATCTCTCATACCCAATTACACAGTAGTAAACGCGTACTATTTCTACAACTAATGAGATTTCAGTAGTGTAGAACCAGAATCTCGATGTAGGTATATAACTATATTAGTTACGATCACCGGAACATTTTGATAGAGTTTTATAACTTCCTATTTAATTTTAAATCGATATAAGTTTATCGTAGTTGCAAAGAGTTGAATCAAATGAACTATTCGTACAATCTTGAGACATAATATCGCCTGTAATTATTTTATTAATATTGTGTTTTATGTTTTCTCTAGTTTCATATTCAATATTAGATAAAATTACATAATACTTTTAATCATATGTAAAGTTAAGTAGAAGCCAATGTTTGTTTCACTACTCTAACAATAAAATTTTTATTCAATGACAAAAGGTCAGACTTTGACATGATTAGAATAATATAGTTATCGTCATTCAAAAGCTGTGATATAAAAATTCATAATCATTGTTAATGTTTAAAAATATCTAATCTAAGCATATTATATTTATTTAAAATAATAATAAAAAGTGAGTGCAACCTTTTATAATTATCATCTTTTATAATGTGAGTTATTGTTAACCATTAAACTTTTATTATTTTTTAACTATCACGTGTATTGGGCACTGAGGTGCAATTTAGTAGTAAGCAAAGTATTTACTGTAAAAGAGTACCTTCTTCAATTAAACCCGACTATTTATCATAAATCCGTCGTTTCCATTCCAATCAATTCTGATTTGATTGGAATGGAAACGAACTTTAAAATTTAAGCAATATTTTAAACACGGTGGCTCTCACTAAAGCAAACCAGCTATTTGCGGAATTATTGTATAAAATTAATTTTCCTTAATTCAAAATAGTATTATAATAATACTCATTTTAAGTGACTGGAATGCATATTTCACTCACATTAGGTGACATGACATCACACAGTTGGATTTTCAACTCTCGGCGCCGAGCTGAGCGTTGAATATCCAACAGGCCACTTTTATTTTGGCATTAATTTAAGTGTCACCTAGTGTTAGTAAAGACGGGATTTAGTTTATTAGTTATTTTATAAAACAGGGACACGAGTAGAGATATATAAAATAGTTAACAGGGTTTTTAGTTTAGAGGGCAGTGTCACGACCCTTAATTTTATCCCTATTGTCAAATAGTTTCTATTTTTGAGACTTGGTTTTACTTAGCAAGAAAAATAAATTGATGTACAAAACTTGAAATTAGATGATATACGTGTACAAGTTAATGATATACAAAGCATTCAAATGCTTCAAGAAAGAGGCTTTTAAACCTAGTCTACCTACCTGGACTCGGGTTTCCATGTAAATAATGTAAGTATATTGAAATCTAATTTTTATTAAAAACAATATTATTATGAAATCTTTAAATAGTTATGTTTATTTATTAAACAGCCAAGCCCATTCGTGTTCCTACCTCGTTTTAAGATTTATTTTTACTTAATTATTTGTACAGCTACATAAAAAGCACAACCTATGTTATCCTACATAATTAAATGCATTTTTAATGTTTAATTTCGTGTTCCTTGTCTGTGCGAATGCAGAAACATTGTCTGTGAACTCCTCAGATCGTATTTACAAACAAATTTTATTAAAACAACTAGAAAGAATTAGTGCTTTGGAAATTCTTTTAAAAATGTCAGAAGTTCACGGATGATATACATGTTATGAATATCTACATTTTCAGTTGTGAATTTGTTAGGTACACTTGAAAAAGAGGGGTTTTATTTCAATGAGGAAAATAATAACTAAAAATAAGAAATTTTGAGCTCCAATTTTGCAAAGCCTGCTAGATGCGCAAGTGTGTTTCTATGTAATTATACCTACTTTTGTTTCTTTTGCATTGCATATAAATAGGTACGCCTATTATGCAGTTACATCTGTTGCGGGCTTTAATAACAGAATATTTTAATTATATATATATATTTAAAATGGATTACTGACACATGTTAACTTTATTACTTTTAGTTGAAGAATATAAGTAATTTGTCCCTGGGTTAGTAAATATAACCGTAAAATAATCATGTACCTACATTAAAAATACAAATATATTATTTTGCAGTTTACTTGAAAACTTTTATTGTTACAAAGCTACCATTATTATTATTTAAATTAATGCAGACAATATTTCTTGAATAATGCAAATTTTATACAATACTTAAATGTTGAATGGCTACCTTGTATTATGTATTATGGTGCCTTCTTAAACAACCGTGTAAAAAATATAATTTTATTGAAACATCGTCATCTAAAAGCTTGTAGCTAATGACGCAGGATCTCTAGTTTTATTTACATAATTATTCTTGCCTAAAAGTTAATTGGTTTTCCAAGTTCTGCTACAGTGCCTATCTTTAGTATTTCAAATTTATATATTTTTATGTGAGAAAAGTATGCAGATGTTACCTTATTTAAATATTGTGTCTTAAAACTGTTGACACGAATAAGGATTAAATCCGTTACCATACATTACAACCGTGCTTTACTTTGATCAGATTGACCTATGGGACTTGTGGTAATCTTCTACCTAGGGTATCTATAAAAATAAATGGCTAAATGTGTTGCTAACTTAAATTTCGCGGAAAACCGAAAAAACTCAGATTAGTTTACTACCTACATTAAAACTGTTCCTAGCTTTCAAAATAAGTCTGGTGAAGTCTGTATCCGTCTATTCCCCGCCCGATCCTAGCCGTAGAGGCACCAGGCGGGTTTGGCGATACAGGTCAGCGGATATGCTTTTCTTCGACTGATGTTTGTCGTGCGCGGACGCCGTGACGAATGTGTTGCGGCGGGGAATGGAGTACTACATTCCATTCTCTGACGTAACAATGTCTGGCGAAGCTCGACCATGGTTTGGTGCCGAGTGCAATGGCGCTGGTGTGCTTAAACACGCGGCCTACTTGGCATGGGTCGACGCTCGGACGCGTAAAGCAAATGACGTGAGTCAGAAGAAGAGAGCCTTCAACAGTGCTGCCAAGTCCTGTAAGAAGGTGTTGCGGAGGGCTCGGTTTGACCACATTAGCCGAATTGGGAACAAACTTGCTTCTTACCCAGCTTATAGTAAGGCGTTTTGGTCCCTGGCTAAGTCGGTTGAATCGAACTTCTGCCGCCCCTCACTACCTCCACTGCTGAAACCCGACGGGTCACTGGCCCACTCCGCTGAGGAGAAAGCAAACTTGTTTGCCTCTCTGTTTGCGGAATCTTCGCGTCTAGATCCTAGTGGCGCGAGGCCCCCTGGTACTCTTGGTGGATGCGAGTCGATTCGGTTTAAAGATTCTTTATTTATTCTAAAAGAACATACATTGTTCACTTAGCGAATAAATACATAACTCGGGTAAGTGTAGTCCAGTAGTTACGAGTATGTCAGATATTCGCATTCATCATAAGAATGTCCGAAGGGTACTGCGTAACCTGGACGTGAACAAGGCTAGTGGCCCCGACGGAATACCGGCAATTGTACTGAGGACTTGTGCGCCTGAGTTGTCTTCGATCTTGACACGCCTATTTCGCCTTTCGTTTGAGACTGGAAAAGTGCCGATGGCTTGGAAGCTAGCTAACGTGCAACCTGTGCCCAAGAAGGGTATTCGAGCTGACCCAGCAAATTATAGGCCCATCTCGGTAACTTCCGTACTCTGCAAGAGTATGGAACGTATACTGAATGGCAACCTCCTGGCATACCTAGAAGCTAACGATATTCTCAGTGACCGACAATATGGCTGCCGCCGAAATCGGTCAACTGGGGATCTTCTAGCGTATGCCATTCAAATCTGGAGTGAGGCCATCGACAAACAAGGGGACGCCCTTGCGGTCTCCCTTGACATCTCGAAAGCCTTCGACCGAGTCTGGCACGACAGCCTAATTGGCAAGCTTCCTTCCTTCGGTCTGCCCGCTGGTTTGTGTGATTGGATTGCAGATTTCCTGAGGGATCGGTCTATCCGAGTAGTCATAGATGGCTGCTCGTCCGGACTGCTGGCTATTAATGCCGGTGTTCCTCAGGGGTCGGTGCTCTCGGCAACATTGTTTTTACCTTTGGGTATGCAGACGACAGCACTGTTACCGAGAGATACGTACCTGACGTACGAGCTAGTGGGTCCCAGGCCCGGTCTCTCCGAGAGGCTATGGTTGAGCGCTTGAACTTGTCCTTACAGGCTGTCTCAGAATGGGGCGATGCCAATCTGGTCAAGTTCAATGCTGCTAAGACCCAGGCGTGTCTTTTTCCGCTAAGAGGAGCCAATTTCACCCGGCTCCATCTTTCCGAGGTGTAACCGTGCCGATATCCGACCAACTTGATCTTCTTGGTGTTACTTTAACATCTACCCTCAATTTTGGTTCCTTCATAGAGGCATAGGCTCAAGTGGCTGCCAAAAAGTTGGGGACCCTCGCAAAGGTGAGACGGTACTTCACGCCGGAACAGCTGCTCCAACTCTATCAAGCGCAAGTTCGATTGTGTATGGAGTACTGCTCTCATCTTTGGGACGGATCTGCCAGATACCAGCTTGATGCCCTTGAGTCAATTGAGAAACGAGCCAATAGGATCATCGCCAATTATGGGCTCGTTGAGTCGAAACTCCAAAGTCTTGAACATACTCGTAGACGCCGCGAGTTGCTAGCCTGTTGGTTTTCTATCGATTACGTTTTGGGGAGTGTGTGACGGAATTGCATAATTTGATTCTTGGCGGAAGCTCGTTTCATCAACGGACCACAAGACGTACGGCGAAGTGCCACCGGTTCATGGTGGACATCCCATCCATACGCACAAAGCGTTTTGAAAACACATTAATTGTGTGTACAGCTAGGGAGTGGAATGCCCTACCGGAGTCTGTGTTTCCTGATAGCTACAACCTCGGAGTCTTTAAGTCAAGAGTGAATAGGTTACTCCTAGGCAAGCGTGCTCCATCTTCGACCACATCATCGCTTACCATCAGGTGAATGGTCAAACGCGTGCCTATCAACATTAAAAAAAATGAAATAAGGGTTAGCTGTCAATCTTAGGTATAGTCTATAATAGAGCAAAAGTGAAACTGCGGGAAAAAGCTAGTAGATAATATTAATTCGCGCGGCGACGCCATCACATGAGCCTGCGCCGATGTAGTATCAGAGACTCATTGTCATTTTTATTCATCACTTACGTCAATAAAGAATTTTATTATTATGTTTTTGACTAAATTTGATAGACGAAAATAAAGGTTTTCCGAATTCAAAATTTAACTATTCGACCTGTTGACCAGCTGGCTAGGCATGGAATGCAATCCGGATTTTTGGTTATAAAAAAATCGATTTGCATTCCCTACTGGTTGCCCCGTAGTCACCTGCAGTTTTTCTATTGCGATACCCATCACGTCTGCGGAATTTCGCTAGCTAATTTAAGGCTAGGCATGGAATGCAATCCGGATTTAATATCTACCCGTAAATCCGGATTTTAGGTTAAAAAAAAAAGATCGAATTGCATTCCCTACTGGTTGCCCCGTAGTCACCTGCGGTTTTTCTATTGCGACACACATTTTTCTATCACGTCTGCGGCATTTCGCTAGCTAATTTAATTTGTCCTTGTATGTTGCAACTTGCGGTTGCATCTGAAGCCGCCAGAGTCATACACCTTTATTTCATCATTGATTGATGTCATCATGTAGGAAATAACAAATTTAAGTCATAATATCTCTAAAGTTTAACTTATATTTGGGCTAATTTTACTAGAAAACTTTCGGCGGACGTAGTTGATAAAGTTCCGCCACAGTCGAATGAATCCTATTTGTTGAGCGGCCACTCTTTCCTCGGGCGGGGTGGGTGTAGACGCGCTCTGGACAGGACTTCCAAAGGAGTACACCCTTATTAAGAGTTCCTCTAATGACGGGGAATTGGTTTTTTGTGTAACCCAGCGAAGAGGTTTTGATAATCTGCGAACAAAAAGTGCATTAAACTAATAATTATTAGTTATTATAATTCCGTTTATTCAGTAATATACATAGTTACAATTTATATTTTTATATATAACTTGTAAGTAAGGTGAGTTGGGGTAAGAGGGACGTCGGTTAAAGAGAAACAGTAACTCGTAAATAGAAAACTATAAAGCCCAGCATTATGGTTACTCCGTCGATAAAACAGTAGGTATTATGTGTAGTTTCAATATTTTAAGACAGATGGTGCTAAGACACAATAACTATGCGAGTAAAAGAGAAAGAAAAAGTCAGTTGGAAAACTTCAAAACCAAGACCTACCGGCGTTTTTTGTGTGTGATTTTTTAAGGATTTAAAAACATCTGTGATACGGCTGATTTTGTTGGTAAGTGAAATTGTTATGTTAAATCTTTATTCTCCACGTTATATTGATTGTAGCATGTGATATTAGTGCTTTTTCGACGTCATCAAAAAGACAACCTCCAAAACACCAAGCGGGGAAAGAGGAACTACCTTAACAGGTTAAGAGAATCATATGCTCCTCTTTCCTGGTTTCAGAGGTAACAAACATTTTTATGGCCGCACTCACCTACATTAGATTCTATACATTTATTTGTTACAGAAAAAGCAAAATGCCTCGAGCTTATAAAAGAAAAACTAATCGGCGTTCTTACCCGAAAGAAAAAATATTATTATTAGAAGCAGTGAAAGCTGTTAAAAGTGGTGAATTGTCAGGTTATGCAGCCTCAATACACTATGGTATACCAAGAGCAACAATAATCAATCGGGTTTACGATCGTATAGGTATTAAGTCTAATACTTTGAGGAGGCCCACAATGTTGTCGCAGAAAGTAGAAGAAAACCTTGTTAAAACCTGCATATATTAGAAAAATACGGTTTCGACCTGAGAAAGAAGGAATTGATGGAGACTGTGGAACTCTATGTAACAACGAAAGATGTGAAGAATCCGTTCTAAAATGGCGTTCCTGGGGAAGATTGGATTTTTTCATTTAAGACGAGACATAATCTTTCTGTAAAAAAACCACAACCGGTGCAGTATGCCCGAAAAATTGCGTGCAGGCCAAATGTAATATACCCATATTTTCATTTGTTCGAGGAAACACTGGAGCAACATGGTCTTCGCAACAAGCCATTAATGCAGCACTGTTGACGAGACGAGCTTCAGCAAAGATCCCTCTAAGTCAAAAGTAGCTGGTCTTAATAGATTTACTTCCACAAGAACGATTGCATCTCCTGGAAAGGATAAATACTACTTCTTCTTGGGGTGTAGTGCTCTCAAGACTATTAAAATCATTTAAAAAAAAAGTAAACAAAAAAAGAATCTGTTTGTGACCTATTGTTTATTTTTGATACATTTCTATAGTAAAAACCAAATTTATATTTTTTATCATTTGTAGTTTAGCACCCCTGACCTTACTTATATGTTCCTCTTACCCCAAATTTACTTTTATTGCTGTCATGCTGAATGAAACCGTATTTTAACCAAAGTATGGTTTAATTTCCATCAAGCAGAAAGATAATTTTAAAATCGTTAGAGATAAATTTAAAAAGATGCGTTTTTACTTGAAATAATAGTGTTGTTTCTCTTACCCTAAATTTCGGGAAAGAGAAACATTTAGAAGACTTGGCTTTGTTGTCAGATTGTGCCGTTATTACTGGAAGAATCCATTGCAGTGTTGAAAAGCTGAGTCCACATCCCACATATCGACAACCTCGCGAGCTACTTACAGATACTTGATTTGCTTTTCTTTCTCAGCTTTTACGTCATGCGGGACGGTTATATCAACAATCATTGCACGCCTTTCAATTCGGTCCACCACCACTATATCAGGCTTATTGGCTACAATAGTTCTGTCAGTGATAATTAACCAATCCCAGTACAATGTGATATTGCTATTATTGAGAACCTTGTCGGGCACATACCTGTAGTAGGTACGGCACTTCCGATTCCACAAAAGAGTATTTCAGAGCAAGTTGCTGATGGATAATCCTGGCTACAAGGGTTTGCCTATGCAAGTAGGTACTCTCTGTTAGCAAAGACGGGAACAACCAGAGATTATGTGGCGAATTGATTCTCCATGCATGACCGCACATTTGTCCAAACCAAACTCCATCGTGATGGCACTACTGAAAGATTCAGTTACCTTCAGTAGCTCCATCAGTTGCAGATTGTGGGGGGCAAAAGTTTCAAGTCATCCATGTAAAGAAGGTGAGATATAACCTGACCACCTCTCTTCAACCAATAGCCTAGGCCTGAAGCCTTCAATAGTGTGCTTAGAGGATTCAAGGCCAAGCAAAGCCAAAGCGGACTCATACTATCACCCTGCAATATACCTCGCTCGATCCTTACCGGTTCGCTATTCCTCTGGATATGTCGACATCCTGGATAGCTGAGGGTCGTCCTCCATTGCCTCATACATGACACTAGGAAGGTGCGTAGTGTTGTATCAATTTTGTACAACTCTAGCACCCTCATGAGCCATGTATGGCACCGAATCATACATAAGACCAACATGTCGATAGATACTTTCGGGAAAGCCGAGCCTGTTGGCTAATGGCCATATCACGAGGAGCAGATCCTTAGTACCGCCGGACCCATTCATCCATTCATACATCGATTTTGAGAGACAGACATGATAAAGTTACTATCTATTTGATTGTTAATCTTAGCTCTCAAAATGGATGTAAGAACCTTAGGATAGTCCGTCGGAAGACATGTAATTGGTCTATAATTTTTGGATTCCGCGGTGCTAACAGATGTGTGGAGCAGGTGGGTAACTTGTTGGATCTTGTGAACTATTTACCTAAGCCAGAAGTTGTGCAGCCCGTCCTGGATATTTCCAGTTGGATAACGGACGGACTGCACGAGCTACATCTTGGGGCTGATGGTAATTGCCCCCATTTCTGGTATTAAATCGCACGCTCGCTCGACCTCATGAGTCCAATCACCTTTGGTATAACTGACAGGCATCGACCAGATGCTGCGCCAGAACGAGTACATGGCGTCATCATCCGGCAGCTGCGTGTCAGTCACACATTATAATTATTACTAGCTTCCGCCCGCGGCTTTGCCCGCGTGTAAAGTATGATTATAAATTAGAGTGGTATTTTCAGAGAGTAGCACGTTAAAAAACATTGTAGAAATCAAAATCCATGTCAGTTATTCAAATTAGGTTGCAAGCCAGAACTTTTTGAACGTCGTTCTACATAAAGACAGACCCTTCACCACTTCTTAGCTTCATGCCCGTGACTCCATCTGCGTAGACATCCGGATTGAGTCCAGAGAAAAATCAAACATTTGTGAATGATTAAAAGTTAGTACGGGCTATGATCATGACAAATTAGAATTTCCTACATTAGCAGGGCTTATCAAAGTTGGACGGCGATTTTGTGCGCTACGCCGGACATCTCTTTTCTATGGGCTAACTTTTTTGTTTTTTTTTTTTTTGCGTTTGTATCTACGTTTTTACTTTTTTTATTTTGTATCTACGTTTGACGTCGAAGTTTTGTTGTTTATGTTAAATTAACTTTTTCATGATTTTGACACCCTGATAGTTTACTTGCGGCTTCATCCGCGGTCTGAAATTTCTCTTCTGCATGATTCTGTTTTCCTGGTAGTTTAAGAATCTATACCGCTCAGGATTCCAGCCCCGAAAATACTTATTCAAGATGCTTTATTTTTTACCTCTTTTGATCCCACCCTTTTTTTTGGAATAGTTTTTGTGATAAAATTATATGTGATAACTAAACTTACATTATACAACAACCAGACAACCCAACAAATAAACCTTTTAATCGACAAATACAACGGAACCAATTTTGAAAACAACCACCAGACAACCCAACAAATAAACCTTTTAATCTACTAATACAACGGAGCCAATTTTAAATTTACGAAACGATCAATCCACAATTCCACGACAGTACCGAAGCGCTCGGCCGATACCCAACCAAATGCGTGTAACGAAACCATAGCGCGATCTATTTCGATCCCAACGCCATCTATCGAGCATAGTGACAACTCGGATTATTTATCTATACTCCGTTCGGGCATTTTCTTTGTACTAAAAGTTTTATTATATTGATATTACTTTTTTTCATACATTTTTACTATTTATTTACTTTTTTCCGATGAATTAAAACAATAACATGAACCGAACTCGTGTAACGATCAACACCATTGCGCGATCACCAACTCGACATATAGTACTAATAGAATTATCTATACTCCGTTAGAGCATTTTCTTTGTATTAAAAGTTGTATTATATTATTTTCATACCTTTTTACTATTTATTTACATTTTTCCGATGAATTTTCAGTACTGAATTGATGCCGACTCTTGACCAATAGATGGCGCTGTATGTCCGGAATAAATTTTATTTTTTGTAATAAAAACTATCCTATGTCCTTTCTCAAGTTCCAAACTATGTCTGTACCAAATTTCACACAAATTGGTTCAGTAGTTTAGGCGTGAAGCAAAGACAGACAGACAGACAGAAAGACAGACAGACAGAGTTACTTTCGCATTTATAATATTAGTTTGGATTAAGAATTCGAATAATAATTAAGGCAAGAGCCAATAGTAGGTACCCTTTTTTTATTTGTGGGGTGTGAAATCAATGACATTATATATATTTTCCCGGCAACAGAAGCTTTTTCAAAGATCTAAAAATACAATTTAATATTTTGATAACATCGAGCATACTACCTTTGACATCTGAGCTACTCATCTCATCTAACTATTCTGTCCCACTGCTGGATGAATGCCTCCCTAACGGGTGGTAGATGAGATGAGGGGTAGTATGGGACTACTACCCATCATCTCATCTACCACCCGTAATTTCGGTTTTTTTCCGGCAGTCCAAAAAATCAGCCTGTATAAACTAATTTCTTTTTCTGGACGTGGGTTTGTGTTACCAAGGTCTCGAGTAGGGACTGTAGGTTTTCCAGTAAGTATCTTATCATATTAATATGTCTCTCTGAAATGATGGCAACACTGCTTTTGCCACTGTATAATCTTTATAGTATCTCGTTGGTTGTTCTATGTGAAATACTGGTGCCTCCTGAGACTGGAAGCCCACCCCAAAGTAATTGGGAAAAAGATACTGATAATGGCTGCCTCGTTGGGCGGTTGATGTCCGTGCATGCGGTATTGCAGGCGCCGCTATTGGTGTCCGATTCGACGGCGCGGCCACGGCGATATTTAAAAAAAAACTATGCCAAGGTTCTGTAAAAAATTGTAAAACGTTTATTCCCAAAACCATTTTGTCAAAGCTAGGGTTAAAAAGTTAGAAGGCGGAGAACCGCGCGGCCACGGATATTTTTAACCGACTTCAAAAAAGAAGGAGGTTATCAATTCGGATGTTTGTATTTTTTTTTTATGTATTGTCGGGCATAACTCCGTCATTTATTGACGGATTTGCAAATTTTTTTTTTGTTCGAAAGGGGTTTGTTCCGAAATGGTCCCATTTAAATTTCTTATAAATCTGATGATGGGTTTCGGAGACAGACAACGGATCTCTTCAAAAATTGACGGCAAATCAACCGCGTTTGCTGCTATCCTACGTCTATGAATTGTTAACAAAGTTTAATGGCGAACCACAACTAAAAAGTGAAAAATAACAAACTTTTTTACAAAAAAATAGAATGGACTTCCAAAAAAAGTGAAAAATAACTTTAATTTCGGAAGTCGGTGTCAAAAAACGAAGACACAAAACCAGGAACACCGACTTCCGAAATTAAAATTATTTTGCACTTTTTTTGGAAGTTTTTTTTTAAGCTAAGCATCGCTTAACGCTTAGTTTAGCTGTAGCTGCAGCAGTTTACGAGATATTAAGCTTTAAGTTGGCAAGGGGAAATGGGCTCGTGCGGCCGCGAGCGAGTGAGCGGAGGACGGACGCTTGAGAGTTTTCGGCGCCGCAAAATGGGCGCCTTAGTGGATAACAGATTTTTGTAATAAAATATAGAAAATAAATCTTAGGTTTATGTTTTAGGAGCTGTAAGACTAAAACCCCATGGCCGCGCCATTGAAACGGTGAAGAAAACGTTATCGCCGATATCTCGCTGAAAAAGCATCTGAGGTCTGAAGTTTTCTTAAAACCTAGATTTGAATTTGTCAAAACTTGTAAAAATACCTCCACAAAAAAATCCTAGGTATAGATTTCAGGAGCTTTAGTACGCGACCTCTCGCGCCCGGCCCTGGTTCAGGCCATGGTACGGAGCGAGAGGGATTGGGAGGTAGTCTCCGCCTTCTGCGAAGCAGTAATGCTCGCGAAGGCGGAGGCGGGACGCGTGAGGGAAGCTCAACGGAGTGGCCCTCACGGCCCCGGCCGCTACCACCGCAGGAGACGTACTGGGCGTAGGACGTCGCGAGACGATCTCCGGCCACCGTAGACCCGGGCGGACGGCAGCAGTGGGTAGCTCGCCGTCCGATCAGCACCAGGCCCGTGAGTCGACGGCGCGTAGTGTTCCACGCGCGCCTCAAAGAGATTAGTGTCAGCCACCACTGACGGGGCCCATCGTGGCCGGTGCCTGTATGCCTAGCGGTAGCGGATAAATTTTGAAAATGAGTTACCGCACCCCTGGGCACTCAGGCAGGGAAGGAACAGGGGTGGGTTTTAGTCAGTAACAGTGACACGCCACCCGCTCCACCCAGAGCGGGAGAAGTCATTGGATGATTCCCCCCCCCCCCTCCCCCATCCCAAAAAAAAGGAGCTTTAGTACGGTATCGCGTAGAAATAAGTCGTGATTATCTATCGAAGAAAGTAGGTATTTGCCAGATCTTTTTTTGTAAAGAACACCTATTATTAATATCGTCGGTGAGCGTGCAAGACTGCGTAAGAGCAGTTTGTAAATACCGCGTATCTGCGTTTTCACGATTTTACAGGAAGAAGAAAAAACTTAATATCTTGGCCAATCAAACATATTTTTGCGACTGAACTTGTTTACTGTTTCTTTGTGACCTATTTTATAGGAAAATAACGTAAATTTACCAATAGCTTATTTAGATTCCGTATATAGTCATTTACGCGGTTTTGTAGTGATAAATAACAGAAAATATAGTATACGTTTAGTAGGTACGCGGATTTTTCTTTAAGTATTGAATTTATTATGACAAAATAACAAAAAAAAAAACTTCTAAAACCTATGTACATATAATTAGAAAAGAATAAGACTTATTAAGGCCCCTCTCGCGGTCCAGTGGCGCCCTCATTGAATAAAAAATCGTAGCATAGCACAGAAAATAAATATTAAAAAATCCAACTTGACGTTTGTTACAAATAGGATAAGGTATTTTTACGTTGTTAAAACATGTTTCAAAATGTTTCGTATCCAAAGTAGTAGGCAAAAGTGCCAAAAACGGCCGTTTCTGACACTTTTGCCTACTACTTTGGATACGAAACATTTTGAGACCTGTTTTAACAACATAAAAATTCTTTATCCTCTTTGTAACAAACGTCAAGTTGGATTTTTTAATATTTATTTTCTGTGCTATGCTACGATTTTTTATTCAATGAGGGCGCCACTGGACCGAAAGAGGGGCCTTAATTAATCATACGATCTGGATGTTTGCCTTTATTAATAACAAACATAATTAGTTTGGTAGCTTTTAAGTTAATTATCAAATAATCACAGCATTAATCTTTGATATAACAGGTTAATATTACCTACTTATAAGCTAAATTGTCCTAAAGACTATGACAATCTCCTGGTATGACACTCTGAAGCTCCTGTAAATGATCGTACTTTGTTGTTGATATTGTTTGTCTTGATTCATAAAGTGAAGGCACACTGCTAATCAAAGATAATACTTTCGTTGGTCTTCTAGGCAAAGGAATGAAGTCTTCTGCAAAGTGAAGCTTATAGTCTATTGTGCCATTTGGATATACCTCAGTGCTTTTATATCAACGATACAGTGATCACCAGCCCGACCAGGTCTTATTGATTCATAGATCTGGTAATCTTTAACAGCGAAGTCTTTAAGAAACGTGTAATCAGGTGTAACAACTTCGTAAGGACATGGGCTTGGACAAGGGCGTAGGTACTCCTGGCCTTTAAATCCAACATACTCCTCTCCCATCATCCTCTGTCGCTTATTTTTTATTCTTTGCCAATTGTTTAGATTTCCTTTTCCTTTCTTTTATTAGATTTTTTAAAATTTTCTTCTATTTCTCTTTCAGGAAACCACCATATTTTCTGGCGACCTTGGCCTCAAATTTGTTATGTCTGAGAGGGCAACTGAAGGATCAGTGATTGAATCGTCTGATGAAAAATCAGGATCATTACTACAATGCTCTGTTGCTCTGTGCTGTGTGTTGCTGTGTCTTTATTTTGTGTTGCAAAATCGGATGTTAATTATACTATCAAACTCTATATTTATTTTCCTTTTTTATGGTATACTAGCTGTGCCCGCGACTTCGTTCGCGTGGTTGTCGAGAACAAAACAACGTCGTTTAGATAAGAGTATATCACCTTTTTGATGATTTAGATAAGAGTCCTGACTTTGGTATAGTTGATTACGTTAATGCTTCTCTATATACTATGTTAGCGGTGGAATTACCCGGAGCATATACAAAAAGGTTGTTTGGGTTGCTAACACGTGATAGAGAAACATAGAGTTGGCCGTGTGAAAAACAATCAAAAGTAAGGTCTACACCCGCAACGGATAACGTCTGGCCTTGGGCTTTATTAATAGTCATAGCGTAACAGAGGCTTACAGGAAATTGCACACGTTTGAAAGTAAACGGAAAATTATTGGGGATAATGGGTATCCTGGGAATGAAAACAACATCACCGGAGCCGCAACCTGTTAAGATTTCGGCTTCGATGACATTTCGTTGGAGATTTGTTACTCTCAACCGAGTTCCATTGCATAGTTTTGGTGGGCTTAAATTTCTGAGTAGAATGATTGGTACTCCGACTTTTAAATAAATTTTGTGTGCTGGAAGACCTGGTGTATTTAGAGAGTCTAAAAACTCTACTGGATAGTGGGTGGCATCTCCTTCTTCTAAAACCGTGTTAATAGATAAATATTCCCTACTTTCTCCAGAAACATGTACCAATATTTGAGAATTTATTGCTGCTGCTTGGTCGTTGCGAGGTGCCAAAATAGCTCGTTGGCATAGCCAAGCAGCGTCATGGTTCGAGATCTCTGATGGATCTCCGTATACAGAGGAAATGAGTTCCTGCTGTGAGGCAACAGAAGAACACAGGCTTTCGACTAAAGTTACTTTACCTCCTTCTTGAGTCGGGTATGTGCCGTTACCAATTTGAAGTAGTAAATTTGAGAAAACCTGCGCGTTTGCGTCACCTCCCAAATATGCTCGCATATTAAAGCTCAAATTAGTTAATATGACACTACGCCATAAAATAGAGCTCTTTAAACAGGCACCTATTTCATCGGCCCTCGTTCCTCTGGGTATTATAGGGAGTGTCTGCCTGAAGTCTCCACAGAATAGCACCGTTAAGCCTCCCATCGGTCGGTCATTTTGTCTTATATCTCGCAACGTTCTATCTACAGCTTCCACAGCTTTACGATTTGCCATCGTACACTCGTCCCAAACGATAAGGGCGCAATCGCGTAAAACCCTTGCTTTATCACTATTGCGAGACACGTTGCAAACAGGGTTTTCTGTGCGGTCCAAGTCGATTGGTATTTTAAATGTTGTATGTGCAGTTTTTCCTCCTGGTAATAAAGTGGCAGCTATTCCTGAGGAAGCGACGGCAAGGGCAATTTTGTTTTGGCTCCTTATTTGAGCCAAGATAACTTTAGTGAGGAAAGTTTTACCTGTTCCACCAGGTGCATCTAAAAACAGCATTTCTCCTAATGAATGTTCTACACTACAGCATACTCTATCAAAGATTTGACGTTGTTCTGTCGTCAAATTTGAACAGCCATTTCGCAATATTTCTGCTAACTCTTCGGGGTTGTAATTTATTTCAGATGTATACTCCCTATTAATTCGTTCC
This sequence comes from Polia nebulosa, assembly GCA_951329385.1. NCBI lineage: Eukaryota > Metazoa > Arthropoda > Insecta > Lepidoptera > Noctuidae > Polia > Polia nebulosa. The sequence goes on from OX589604.1 coordinate 17,792,848, forward strand.
CCACCAACTGTCGGTGTCGGCAAGCCGTATTGACTGAGGGGGTTCCCTCCTATACTTGTAACTATATCTTGTATAGCCAGCAAAGCCCTATTATGGCAGCTTTCACGTACTTGGTCAGAAGTTTCACTATTTATATTTTGCTGTCTCAAAAAATCTTCGGCAAACGCGTCTTTATATTTTTGCCACAACTGCCCAGCGTCCGATAGGCCACAAAATGTCAACAAAATGGCAAATAAATGGCGCAAACGATGTGGACTATCACTGACGCATGCTTCGGCTAAAGCATCATCCCAATGCTGATCGCCATCTAATAAATGCCGTGCGCGGCAAGCAGCTTGAAATGTGGGATATTCTATATCGTCCACTTTGCGGAGCTCAGCAAAAGAAGTAGGTCCTCGCACTGTGTGAAGAAGAAGGCGTAAATAATAACACTCTGCATTATTTGGGTGCACCGTGTATACTCTTCCAATCACGTGTTCTTTAAAAATGCCGGACTCGCCTTCTACAGCAGTTCCACGTCTCCTGCGATTAAAAACACCTTGCTGCTTGTTATAAGTATAATAATGTGGCACTTCATTGTACAACAGAGACTTAGCGAAATTGTCTCTTTCGCAAAGGCGAAAGAATGCGAGCAAGGTGGTTTGTCTTGGGTTGTTCATTCTTTCTGCCACATTTTCTGGCTGAAAGTAAACTCGCTGCCCGCCTTCCAGGTGCACGTCAAGATGGATGACTGGCGGATACCTTTCATGAATAGGGAAACTCAAAATGCGCCAAACTGCCTCCGAAGAGCTTATGTATCGGCCAGATTGATACCTTGTCACTTCATCAAATTGGTTGTTATTTCTTAGTGCTATCATGGCTTGATCACTACCTTTATTAACATATTTACATATATATTTTATAGATTCGACGCTATTACAAATTTCAACATTAATGTGTGCTTGAAAAGCGTTTGACAAAACTGGAGAATACGGTACCACCCAACTATTATTTAGAATTATTTCTTGTCCACGGAATCTGACAGTAGCTGTGAAACCACCTTGTGACGGTGATCTTCGCCGGTATTGCGGATACCCATTTTCCCCAGCCATAGTTAGTTCTTTCAGTGCTCTGGGGTATTTTTTTGAGCATTGACCATCTTTCATGCACGGTGATTCCCTGTTTAAGAGGCCACATGGCCCGTGAACCATATGTGTTTTTACTATGTCATGCAAAATCGGATCTGCATTATAGTCCGGAAATTCTGCACTTATGACACTGTCTATAGCATCGGGACGAATTTTTTCTTCCAGCCACAGAAGAATGTGCGCGTGGGGTAAACCACGCTTTTGCCACTCGACGCTATACATAAAACAAAGAGTTGAACCGAAAACTTTCTCCTTTGTAAGTAGATTAATCAAGACTTTGAGTTTTAAATGAAAAATCCTAGCAATAATGTCATGTCTGTCGTATGACGCCTGTCCTGTGAGAAGTGCCTGGCAAATCTCCGTCCACTTTGGATTTGTTGTAAATGTTATAAAAAGGTCCGGCCGGCCGTATTTACGGACGTAACAAAAAGCATCTTGCGTTCGTTCGTGCATATACCGCGGACCGCCTGTGAAACTGGATGGCAAAATAACCAATCGACCCAAGTTTTCGACGTTATTATCTGATTGCATGGCGTCCCGCAAGTGCACGTATTCTTCAGCGCGTAACCGTCGCTGGTTAGTGCGAATATACACTAAACGTTCAGTTTCTATTTTTGCGTACATGTCCACAATAAATTGGCTGAACAAACCACGAAATCGTTGCAAATATACGAAACTGTTTTGCCTTATTTGTAAAAGGTAGGAATAGTATTGTTGAGCAGATATTTTTTTTTGATAATTAGTGACTCTCGTAGTAGGGTTCACTTGGTGCAGCCCAAAATTGTACCCATCTTCACCATGACAATAAATTAGTGGATATTGCAGGGCGTCGTAAGCTCGGTGGGTTTCCAAAATGCGTTGAAGGCGATCGTCGCGTGTACGCAACACGATATCACGTCTCTCACACTCCTGGTCGACTAAAACAACTGCAACTTCATCTGCGACGGGTGCATTGTGTCTTCCACGGTGTTCACCCACAGGACGTCTATCGGCACTTATAACAATTTTGAAATCATTGCTGCCTTGTGGAATTGACTCCAATGCAGCTTTGAATTCACGAACGTACTGGTTAACGTGATGCAGCAATTCTTGAAGTTGACCCAAAAGCTCAGCATTGAGCTGGGGAAAATTGTGATTTCTAACATTGAGCTGTTGCGTGTAATCGGATACAAAATAAATTTGGAGAAATTTGGGTTCATTTTCTGGCAGCAAAGATCCAATAAGGTGATAAACTTGACCTTGTACTTTGAAGGTTGGCATGAACGGTCCTTCCGTTATTTGTTTTGCCCCAAAGGAAGTCATTTGGAAAGCACTGTTATATAAACGAATATTATCCAAAAAACGGTTCGACTGGGGATGATCGCCATTCAGGAGACTTTTAAGTAAGTGTGGTGGATCTTGGAAATTTGGAAGAACAATTTTTCCATTTGAGCAGCACATATCATCTGTCTCTTTCCTCCATTTCAAAGCATGACAAAAATTACAAATTTCTCTCATGTCACCCACGAAAGTAAAGCCAGCATAATTAATTCTAGACGAATATGTGAACCCTGATTTTTCCCTATTGTCCCAAGGTAATAAAATATTTGCATCGTCATTTTCCATGGACTCATCAGCTCCGCTATTTGTTTCTCTATTCATATGGTATCGAGCTCGTTCTATTTCTAGGCGAGATTGACGTTGTTCTGCTGTTTCTGCTCGTCTTAGTTCATCTATTCTTTCCCTTTCAGATGCAAGATAACTTTCATTGTTTCTTTGTACACCTACATAGTTATGTCTAGCTATTTGTAATCGTTCTTCTCTTTGGGAGAGAGATTCAGACTCGCGCGAGAGAGCGTGTCGCTCTCGGTCAGATGACAGACGTGCTTGGCGTTCCTCGATACTCTCTTGAGAACGCAAAGTCGCGGTCCGAGTTCTTTGCGAACTTAAGCGCGACTCCCTTTCTGTGAAAGTCTCTGACTCGCGTGAGAGAGACTGGCGCTCCCGATCAGCAGACAGCCGAACTTCGCGTTCCTGGATATTCTCTTGAGAACGCAAAGTCGCGGTCCGAGTTCTTTGCGAACTTAAGCGCGACTCCCTTTCTGTGAAAGTCTCTGACTCGCGTGAGAGAGACTGGCGCTCCCGATCAGCAGACAGCCGAACTTCGCGTTCCTGGATATTCTCTTGAGAACGCAAAGTCGCGGTCCGAGTTCTTTGCGAACTTAAGCGCGACTCCCTTTCTGTGAATGTCTCTGACTCACGTGAGAGAGAGTGGCGCTCCCGATCAGCAGACAGCCGGTCTTCGCGTTCCTGGATACTCTCTTGAGACCGCAAAGTCGCGGTCCGTGTTCTTTGTGAACTTAAACGTGACTCCCTTTCGGTGAACGTTTCCGATTCACGTGAAAGAGCGATGTGCTCTCGGTTAGCAGATAACCGTGCTTCACGATCTTCTTCCGATTCCTGAGACCTACAAAGTCTCATCCTTTTCGCATTTCGGCTACGCAGCGAAAGGTTAGTTTTTTTTCTTTGAGGCATTTTCAAGGAAAATTAAAGCAATAAACAAAACTAACAACACTTATGACTGAATAGCCTACAAACTTAAAAGATCGGTGCGTCGAACAGTCTAGTGTGACAACGTATCGTCTGTTCGTGGTCGTGACTCAACGAATTGGCAACACTAACTTACTGTATAACGATTGGCACTATTGGATTCAAACTACGAAGTAAATCAAATACAATCTTTACTTCGTACTTCAAACCAATGACCAAAGTTGACCAAACGAAACCAATAAGATAAGCAAATACTTTTTTTTCGACCAATTTAGAAAATCGATAAACCAAGCAACCAAAGAACTTTTACGACACACGCAAGAACTTTTAAGACACCTAACGAAACCCAATTTGCCTAGTAAACACGGTGGACGTCATCCTCGCGCGGAAAATCTTAACACCGCGATTCAGAAAATGACGTCATTTGCACAACGCCATCTATCGGATTTAGATTTCAACTATCAACATTAGTTCTATTTTTAGTCTTAAGATGTCGTTGCAAGTACTATACTTAATTGCGTAACGTAATATTTTACTTCTTGAACTCACTAAATTAATCATATCTTTTGATAGAGTGAACCGATTTCGATGAAACAAAAACTAAGTTAATCCTCAAGTTGCGTATAATTTTTGTATATAAACATTGTCAGCATTGAATTCGTAGATTTTACGTGATGTGCGCACAAACAAACAGACAAACAGACAAACAGACAAACAGACAAAAATTTCAAAAATGATGGAAATGGGTTCTGTTACTTATCTTTTCACACGCTGGCTATTTTTTGTTTCAATTTCTTCAATGTACAAAAATGACTTTTCTACAGATTTATTATATGTATAGATAATTCATCTTTTTCGGTTCGGGCCTAGTCTTGTAGGAAACTTTGGCATTCTCCTTTTCAAATTGACTTTCTTGCTCCAATTTCCCTGATAAAGGCGTGGGAACTATCAGCAATGCGGGTTGATTAAGATTAGATATTAAGTTCATTTACTATGAGCTGGAATCATTAAATTATATAAATAATTACACATGGCTACACCATTCATGCATAAAAATATTGGTAAAGATACACAATAAACAACGTAAAAATACTTACATGGTTGTTATTCACGACAAAACAATTATTTTCCGGAGCACGCACTAATCGTGTTGCGGCTTCTTCGTTGATTTGGTAAATACGCGCAATTGCTGCCAACTTCAGACATGTTACTAGTACCTACGCGGTATTGGTGCGGATTCTCTTGTTCAATAACTAAACTAAAATTAGAGAATAGCTATCTTTTACTAAAAGGCAGTGCGAGAAAAGGACGGCTATAGCTATAAACTAAGTTAGAGATGTCAAACTAGTTTACGCCTTGCGCTTCGCCGTGTTTTTAGACGACATGTTTTTACGTGTACCCTTAATTTGTATGGAAATATTAGTTCAAACTAAATTTGACAGCTCTAATTTACGTCCGTCTCTTTCTTGTTTTATTAGAGAAAAAAAGATAGCAATAGCCTAAATTAAGTTTAGTTTGTGCACAACAGAATTAACATCATTGTTTCGATGGCAAAAACGAGGCTTCTTATTGGCTAATTCAAATCGCGTGAATTCTACTATATAAGCGAATAAGCAACGCGTCAAGTCGAGGGACTTGCAGACATTAGCAGACACAATTAAAAACCTATTGGTGGCGATGCAGGGGCCAGGATCAGTTGGCACGTTATGTCAATGTTGCGAATTTTGCTGTTACGCGGTATCTACAAACTGCTCTGCCGCGGGTTTGCACGCCCAGCGACAATATGTAGAATTAACGGTATCATGAAAAACAAAAAAAAAATTTTTTTTCATACTTAAAAATTACGTTTTGGATTTTTCGATAGGGTGACCATGGTTTATTGTTTACAGAAAACTCCAACATCCAATGAAACGAAAAGATAAAAAACACATGTTTATTTCTATAAAAATCACATTAATCACAGATTATTTAGTTTCCTCCATTGCTTGATAGCTGAAAATACTGTGGTTCTGACTTCTGAGTACTCGTGCGAGAACCCTAACGGATAGCTTTGCACAACATTCGTAAATTCTGTAAGATAGCATTATTTGATGAATAATTGTATACTCAAACCCATAACCTAAGTCTAAGACTAAATATCCCATTGTTTACAATATTTTAGGTAGGTACTCCAAATTAAAAATCTGTTTACAATGCAATAACGAAACCTCGAGATTTACTTACGAATTTAGTAATATTTTTTTATTTGATCTCAATGGCACAGACAAAATAATTCTCGAAGAAATACCTCATTACATCGAAATAAAGCAAAAAAAAAAAGACTGATAGGTGCTGTGGAATATGTTCCCCCGGTTGTAGGTCTGTTTGGTCATTACAAGTGTCATTGCTTAGTAAATAATTCCAGAATGATTTGTTATGACGATAATAAAACCGGAACGCACGTAAATTCTGAACAACCTCTGACAATACATAATTAAACATTAAGGAGGATGGGTAGATGATGATTGAGATACTAAAAAACAGGGTAATTTTAAACTATAGGTACTTTACAGTGGGAATAAGCTCGCTAAGTGGGAATATCCAACAACTTCTTATGACCCTAGATTTCTGGGTCGAAATCAAGACAAAGTACCTCATTTTATATTTGGTTTGTGTGAAATGACAATTTTTTTGCAAGATTACGACAACATTTTTATTAGAGAAAGTCCTTGGCCATGATGAGGTCGTATTAATAAAAAATATAGCTTAGTGTAAGTAAATATTCTGTGATTTGTGATTTTGAAAGAAATATATATCTCGTTTCATTTTAATTTAATTTGGAATCCTTGATATCTAATACAATAGGTATATATATCTAATACAATAGGTGGAAAGTTTTCTGTAAAAAATAAGCCATGGTCGCCCCATCGAAACATTCAAAACGTATTAAACGTATTTGGTTTTAGTCTTACAGCTCCTGAAATGTAAACCTAAGATTTTTTTGTTTATTTACAAATTTTGACAAATTCAAATCTAGGTTTTACAAAAAACTTCAGACCACTGCGATGCTTTTTCAGCGAGATATCGGCGATAACGTGTTGTTCACCGTTTCAATGCCGCGGTTTTAGTCTTACAGCTCCTCTATTTGAGGAGCTGTAAACCTAGGATTTGTTTCTATATTTGACAATATTTCAGGTCTCTGCAACGTTTAATTTTAAAGATCTCCGTGACCGCGTGGTTCTCCGCATTTTAATGGCGCGGCCACGTTCAAAGTCTTCTTTTTAACCATAAATGACAAAATTGTTTTGGGAATCAACTTTTACAATTTTTACAAAATCCTGGTATAGTTTTTTTTTAAATATCACCGTGGCCGCACCGATGAAACGGACATCCGCTATTGACCCGGTTCTGGGTTCGATCCCCAGATCGGGTGTTTTAGAGTTTTTAATAAGGCCAAGACAGGCATCTACAGAAAAAAAATTGTACAAGGCTGGCTAGATTAGGGCCCAATTGATGGACATAGGCTAAGTCCCTTTTTATAAGGAACTTACCTAAGCATAATATGGCGAAATGTATGTAAGGTGTAATAATATTTTGATATCTACTCACTCTGAGAAATAATCCATATCCCTAAAAAGATCGGGTAGTTCTCTTTGATCGACATCGGGAAACGCTAAGCACAGCCCAGCAAGGATTATCGTAACACACAACTCTATTGCCATCTGAGATAGGTCACCCATAGGATGGAACAGAAACAATAGGTAACTGAGAATAGAGCCGATCTGACCGGTGGCTTGGCAGCATCCGCATACTGTAGCACGTATATTGATGGCAAATAGTCGAGGCGTTATGTTGAGAATCAACGCGTGTGCTAGAAGTCCCGAGGCCAACGCAATAGAAGATAGAAGGCTGCTTATGGTGTTCTGAAAAGTGACAAACATTTTCACTCGACACCCTGCTTATATTTGTTAGCTAGCTATTTGATGGGTTTTTTTTAATTCTTTGCTTTGCTTGTTGTCATATATTGGTTTTGTCGACGTCAAAAACCTGCTCCGACCCTTCAATCCGCCCCTTGACTTCTCTACTTTGTATAACCGTTGTCGTATGTCTGTCTTTAGCTTGTGTTTTTCAGAGCATCAGGCTACTGCTTTTGGCCATCTGGAGGGACTATTCCTGCAAGCGGGTATAGTGCAGCAAGCGGTGTTGGTTTTAGGCAGCCCGTAATTAGGTATTCTGCACGTTTCATTAAGAGCTACATACATCAACTTGTCGGGCATGGACGGATCGATGCCACACTGGGTATGCAAATTCGCCAGCCAAAGGCTAACTAAGCCACCATTCGACCACCGGCCATTTTACTAAATTGCTTATCAAATACGCTTGGAGATGTATAGGTATTATTATTGTCATTTGGGACATTGGCATTCATCGGAAGGATGTCCGTAGGGTACTGCGTAACCTAGACGTGAACAAGGCTAATGGCCCCGACGGGATACCAGCAATTGTACCTACTGAGGACTTGTGCGCCTGAGTTGTCTCCGATCTTGACATGCCTGTTTCGCCTTTAGTTTGAGACTGTAAAAGTGCCGATGGCTTGGAAGCAAGCTAACGTGCAGCCCAATCTAAGAAGAGTAGTCGTGCTGACCCAGGTAATTATTATTATATTAACTTGAGTGCTGAATGATAAGCTCCAGGCATACCTAGAAGCTAACGATATCCTTAGTGACCGACAATACGGCTTCCGCCGAAATCGTCAACTGGGGATCTTCTAGCGTACCTATGCCATTCACATCTGGAGTGAGGCCGAAGAGAAACACGGGAAGCACTAGCGGTCTCCCTTGACATCTCGAAGGCTTTCGACAGGGTCTGGCACGATAGCCTTATTGGCAAGTTTCCTTCCTTCGTTCTGCCCGCCGGATTGTGTGATTGGAATGCAGATTTCCTGAAGGATCGGTCTATCCGAGTGGTCATCGATGACTGCTCGTTCGGACTGCTGGATATTAATGCCGGGGTTCCTCAGGGGTCGGTGCTCTCGGAAACATTGTTTTTGCTGCATATTAACGATCTGCCAAAACCCGGTAACTTTGGGTATGCGGTCGACAGCACTGTTGCCGAGAGATACGTGTCCAACGCACGAGTTAGTGGGGCTCAGATCCGGTTTTCCGAGAGGCTATGGTTGAGCGCTTGAATTTATCCTTACAGGCTGTTTCTGAAAGGGGCGATGCCAATCTGGTCAAGTTCAATGCTGCTAAGACACAGGCGTAACGTGTCTTTTTTCCGCTAAAAGACAATTGACCTAGCTCCTTCTTTCCGAGGTATAACCGTGCCGATAACCGACCAACTTGAGCTTCTTGGTGTTACGTTGACATCTACCCTCAATTTCGGTCCTTTCATAGAGGCAAAGGCTCAATTAGCTGCCAAAAAGTTGGAGATCCTAGCAAAGGTGAGACGGTACTTCACGCTGGAACAGCTGCTTAAACTTTATCAAGCGCAAGTTCGATCGTGTATGGAGACTGCTCTCATCTTTGCGACGGATCTGTCAGATATCAGCTTGACGCACTTGAGTCAATTGAGAGGCGCGCCAAGAGGATTATCGGTAATGATAAGCTCGTCGAGTCAAAGCTCCAGTCTTGGGCATCGACGCCGAGTTGCTGGCCTGTCGGTTTTTTATCGGTTGGATTTTGGCGAGTGTGCGAAGGAATTGCATAATTTAATTCCGCCAAGCTCGTATCATCATCGGACCACAAGACGTGCGGCGCTGCGCCACCGGTAGGTACATGGTGGACATCTCACCCACACGCGCAAAACGTTTTGAGAACATATTCATTGTGCGTACAGCTAGGGAGTGGAATTCCCTGCCGGAGTCCTGTTTCCTGATAACTAAAACCTGGTAGTCTTTTAAGTCGAGAGTGAATGGGTTGCTCCTAGGCAAGCGTGCTCCATCTTCGACCACATCATCGCTTGCCATCGGGTGAGATAGGGTTAAACGAGTGTCTATCAAATGTAAAAAAAAAGTGTTTGGCTAGCTATGGCTATGGTAACAACGATTTCTAATTCTACCTAGATTGGCATACGAAACTAACTTAAGTAATTTTCATACCATATAGAACCCTGTCACAAGAGCAGTAGAGGCGCCTGTAATTATGATATGAGCTAACAGCATGTATCTCAACCGCAACTTAATAGATGACAATTTGGTCAGGCACCCGAGTACAGCGACGGAGCAAAATACTTTCAGTAATAAATAATTGACGTTTTTTTCACTGTACAATCTTACGTAGATTGAACTCCACAGAAAATGATAAAGAAGCCAAAACAGTAGGGATATGATCAATAAAACTCTTATATTGTATGTGGATAGTATACCCCCAACGCACGTCGTGGTTTCATCTAGCGAGTGATACGCCTGAAAAGAACAGAGAAATCACGCAGGTAAAACATAGGAAAAGCTTAACTTAGGTGTCCAAAACTAATTACTATAGTATAAACTTACAGACGTACTCTGTGGTTAATAGGCCTTATCTTGAAATCATCGCACAGTATAATATCGTTTGTCTTGGCAGCATTTATTAGAAGTTTTTCAGCGACACTTATTTTCCTGTTATGTAACAGCCATTGAGGTGATTCTGGGCTCCACCTGAAACGTGTTGTAGGTAGGTATCATTAAAAATCTTTTGGATTGCCAAAATATTTTTAATGATACCTTTTTTTTTAAATTAGATGTGGAGTAAACGGTACCAGAACTTAAGAAAGAACCATCAATATGTCAGAGCGAGCGTAGCGAGCTCGAAAAATTGGGGCACCCGCCTCGGAGAAGTTAGATTTCGAGACGAAACAAAAAGGAGATGCCAGATCTAAGCCTTTAGACAAAATACTTTTCTGTAAACGTTAACGCTAACGCTTCGTGCAAAATGTATGGCAAAGACATTACTGGGCGTGAGTCACGTGACAGTTCTCTGTCTAACGCTTCGTGCAGAACGTCGTTGCCATACATTTTGCACGAAGCGTTAGCGTTAACGTTTACAGAAATGTATTTGGGCTAAGGGGGCTGAAATGTAATACCTATCGATAAAAATTTAGGAGATGTTCTTTGTATTCCATTTATTTTTAATTTTCTTTTCTGGTGTCGCCAACCACTCAATTTTAGCGACTCACTTTTGCCGCTCTGGGCATATGTACCTACTTTGTATGCAATAGTGACATTATACACCAATAAGAACTAGTAATGGCACAATGTCATGCATGCTACTTTCATTCTTTTGTGCAAGCTACAGGCATTTGTATTAGAGCCCTTACTTTAAAAAATACATATTTTAGGTAAGTAAGTAGTACCTACGTCAATCAAGGCGTTTTCTCGAGATTCTACGGACTTTGCAGAAACGAATAGCGAAGATGTAAAGCACGAAATACAACTGACTGACTGCTGATTAGTACCTACCTTAAAAACATGCTAATTTCAAACAGATTCTATTTAGAAGCACATACACGTGCGATAAGAGTAACTGTAGGTATGATTGTTTTACACAAACAGACAGCACGCAGAAAATGATCATATTACTCTTACTAGACAAAAAAAACTAAATCAAAATTGGTTCACCCGTTTAGAGCTACGATGACACAGACAGACACAGATAAAAACTTCAAACTTGTAACACTTATTTTTTGGACGGGGTTTAAAAACAGGATCTGATTTATAAAATCAGCTGATATAGTTCAATCTTTAAGTTCCTGTAAGTATCTACTTATAAAATTAGAGCGGTTTGGTTGGGATTGGATTGGGAGACCCAGATGTGAATGTTGGCATAGATTCCAACTTGATACAAATTGCCCTTTTCGACCGATGGACTGCTGCAGGCTATTTAATCTAGGTCGATTCGTCGATTGACCCATCCAATCCAATCCTCGTCCCTAGATATGTACTTAATTTGCACAATCGAATCGTTTAACTATCAATGTCATGAAGAGAACGCAAAATATTTCTAATTCTCTTTCTACACAAATAGAGCATGAAGAACGGTAACAATGTAATGCACTAGTAACTCCGATACTAAAAGCACATTGAAAAGATGTCAACTATGCGGTCACCGGCACTTGGTCTACATTTTATCGGAAAACAGTCTTTAAGTTGAACTAAAATGTTAAATGGTCAAGCACTTAAATTGTACCTACTGTATTTTATAAGGAAAATGCCGTCTTTGATTACCTTAGTAGGACTAAACATATAAAAGCGTAAATGCAAGATATGAAGCTGAATGTTTCCGGGTTCGGTGCCATGTTCGCGAGAGGAACCATGCACACCATCGCGAAGAGTCTCGGACAAATCACGATGAGACAGAGCCATGAACGCCAACTATTGCTTGCTATTTCACATGCTGAAAATTGAAGTCAGTGTAAGTTAAAGTTAGTTTGTTAAAATTCCTGTGAAAAGCTGAGTGTGTCTAGAATAGCGAGGGAGCAGATTCATAGGCACATCAATTATTGTGTCTATGTATTATACGACCCTGGTAAGCTTAAATGCGCTATCTCCGAGATACGCCCTTTTAGTTTGTTTTATATCATTAGCTATAAAAATTTCGCATCTAATGGTATATGCCCAATAGCGACACCTAACTTAGAACATTATAAACAAAGGCAATATGAGAAGTTTTTTATATCTCTATTATTCCCTTAGAGATTTGGCGGCATGTTGTTTTATGAAGCCAAATAATCCTAGGTATGGTATATGACATGATTATGCTAGAAACGCTTTTTTATTGTTAATAACAACTCATTTAAATGTCTAATGCAATAAGCGGTAAGTTCATCTTTCGAAATAAGTATGTAAGTAGTTGTGGAGTTAGCGCTTTTACGCTAAATATGGGGGTTTTAATAGTTAGCTAAGGTTTGAGATAGGTAGGGTTGGGCAGGGCTAAAAGGTCAAATTTAGTAATATTGCTTCATTACTAAATAACTACAAGTATTCTGGAAAAGATCCAAATACCATGAGTGGCGTAGTTCTTCCTTTTATACGTAATTACTAAAGAATATGATTAGTTTATGGCTATTCGCCAGATATCAAAGATTTAGATATGCAGTTCTAGTGGTTCTTTAAGCCCCGCTCTAGGGGCAAAAAGGACCAGTGATCGGGTTAAAAGGGCCAGTATGAATAAATGGCAGATTTTAGTTGATAAAATAAAATGAATAAATTTAAATTCAGTTTAACAAAAGGTACTTTATATTTACTTATTACGAAAAATCCACTGCTAATTACACCTATCAAGAAAAATATACATATTAATTACATTTGTAAGTAGGTAAGCTTAAAACTATGGCACAGTAGTTCAGTCTCAGAAAATTAAAATCGAGTAAATAAAGTAATTTTTTCCTCCTCAGAATCACAATTATTTTATACCTACATAACTATGTTAAAGACGATAATGGCACGTATTCTCTTGTTCAATATCTAAACTAAAATTAGAGAATTGCTATCTTTTACTAAAAGGCAGTGCGACAAAAGGACGGCTATAGCTATGCACGTTAGAGATGTCAAACTAGTTTACGCCTTGCGCTTCGCCGTGTTTTTTTAGACGACATGTTTTTACGTGTACTCTTAATTTGTATGGAAATATTAGTTCAAACTAAATTTGACAGCTCTAATTTACGTCCGTCTCTTTCTTGTTTTATTAGAGAGAAAAAGATAGCAATAGCCTAAATTAAGTTTAGTTTGTGCATAACAGAATCAACACCAATGACTGGGTAACGCACCTGTCATGGGCCCAACCCTTACAAATAAAGTATTGCACCCAGCCTTCCCCAGGGACACAGTCTAAAAATGTTTCACAGCAAATCAAACAGAAGCGTTCCTCTTCCGAACTCGAACTTTCATTACTTTCTTCTGCCAAAATCTTTTTCTCAATCAGTCTGTATGTTTTTTTTTTGTATGTTTGTAACGCGATATCTCCGCCATTTGTGAATAGATTTTGATGATTCTTTTTTTGTATGTTAGGTCATACTTCAGAGGTGGTCCCATATACATTTTATCGAAATTTAATCAGCACTTTTAAAAAAAATCAACATAAACAAAAAATATGTATACACAGATGACGTTTTGGTTGTCTCCAAATGTTCAAATTCCATGATATTGTTGTTATCTATTCGGGCATAACTTTAATACAGTTTTACTTCTGATGTACAACACCAATAAAAAAATATAAAAAAAGAACTAAAAAGTGAAAAATAAAAACTTTTTTCAAAAAACTTTTTTCAAAAAAAAATTACAACCGACTTCCGTAAATAATACTAAAAACTGCAAAATAACTTTAATTTCGGAAGTCGGTGTTTGTATTTTGGTTTCTTCGTTATTTGACACCGACTTCCGAAATTAAAGTTATTTTGCAGTTTTTAGTATTATTTACGGAAGTCGGTTGTATTTTTTTTTTGTAATAAGTTTTTATTTTTCACTTTTTAGTTGTTGTAACCCCATTCTAAAACTGCATTAATAGTAAAGTTATGCCCGAATTGATAGCCCCAAAAGTAGGGAATTTGAACATAGTTGGTGAAATTAGGGTGTATCAGGGTGAACTGTACAAATCTGTATACACCTACAGAGCGTGTCAGCGTGATGTAATATTGTGAAATGGTGAAAACAATATACAGACATGCGATGGCAGCAATTCTGGAAGGTTTGCTATCATTTATTAAAGAGTTCCGTTGTGTATCTCCGAAGTCTTTAATCAGATCTTCACCAAATTAAAATGGGGCCACATGTGAAGCAACACCTTTCAAATAAAAAAAAAAAAAATCTTCAAAATCGGTCCACGTAGTAAAAAGTTATGAGGTAACACACATAAAAAAAAAATAAAAAAAAATACGGTCGAATTGAGAACCTCCTCCTTTTTTTGAAGTCGGTTAAAAATACAACCGACTTCTAAAAATTGCAAAATAACTTTAATTTCGGAAGTCGGTGTCAAATAACGAAGAAACAAAAAAAACTTGAGAGGTGTCAAGGGACACCCGGATGGAACAAAGTTCCTTTCGATTAATTAGTGAAGGAATTGTAATATATTTTTTTTTTTAAATTCTTTTATAATATTTTTTTTATTATTAACTACGCACACACGCACGCACGTAAGAAGTTATACTTCATCATCTCATCTCATCGCAGCTCAGCTCAGCTCAGCTCAGCTCAGATCAGCTAAGCTCAGCTCAGCTCAGCTCAGCTCAGATCAGCTAAGCTCAGCTCAGCTCAGCTCAGCTCATCTCATCTCAGCTCAGCTCAGCTCAGCTCAGATCAGCTCAGCTCAGCTCAGCTCAGCTCAGCTCAGCTCAGCATAATTAATAATAAATAATTAATCACTGTTCAATGCGAAATAGAAATGAAAATATCTGGCTTGCTTTCTATAAGAGAGAGAGAGACAGCTTACTATAGCAAAAAGTGTTGTGACAACTTTTTTCGTAAGAATTCCTTCTAGCCCCCTTTCACAACGCGCGATAAGGAACTTCGTTCCAAAAATATATACACCGACTTCCGAAATTAAAGTTATTTTGGAATTTTTAGAAGTCAGTTGTACCTATTTATTGAAAAAAGTTTTATTTTGGTACCTAACAGCTTTTCTGCGTGAAATTACTTTCTTTTGTTTTTTGTCCTGTAAATCCTCGTACCTCGATCAGTTTTTCTTTTGTAATGCCGCATTCTATAATGATAAACACAAATTTAATTTTATTCATTGACTGTATGGGGCTAAAAGATCCACATATTATGGACCTTTTTACTGCAACGAGCCACAAGCTCAGTTTGAGGTTATGTACAAATAATAATCTATACATTCAAAAAACAATTGTTGTAGGTGCGTTATTATAAACTGTATAAATTGGCAACATTTAACTTTGTAATATTATAAACGTAGGTAATTTTCAGACCAAAAATAAAACATTCGAAAACTTTGCTTACCTACGTGTTTTTTTTTTGAGGCGCAAACGCGTGCTGTCCGAATGGCAATCCAGAGGTCACTCAAGGTCACTAGTCAAAGACTACTGTAGTGTACTGGGTATAGACAGGCAACTCTACCTTTTTTAGGGTTCCGTACCCGAAGGGTCCAAACAGAGCCCTATTGCTGTCACTCAGGTGTCTGTCTGTCTATCCGTCGTCTGTCACACAGGTTTTACAGCCAAACGGTTGGAGCTACAGTCTTCAAATTTTCACAGTATAAGCATCTTGTTGACCCAAAGCCATACAAATAGTCAAAAATAGATTAGGTACGGAACCCTAAATGTGCAAAGTCTGACTCGCACTTGGCCGGTTTTGTTATTTATTTGTCGGATAGCCAGTGGGGTCTGTGTAGACATATCGTGCTGTAAACACTAACACTTACACCACACCACATACACACTACTAACACTTTCTGTTAATGATATGTATACTTTAGGTTTGTATTTTGTTTATAATAATAATAATTCATTTATTTCGGGTTGCATAGACCCATACATAAAAAGGTATTTATCTATGGGTCTATGCAACCCGAAATAAATGAATTATTACTCGTATTATTATAAACAATATACAACTAGGCAATAATAGGTACACTTCACTTGACTTGGTACAATATCTGAAACAACATAACCACAGCACAGTATACGTTCGGCCATGCCATGCCCGACATCGATTCGAACTGTCCGTTACTATTTGTTTGCTTTTAGTTAAATTTTGGACTCTAAAGATTGTTTACTAATGACTAAAACTAGAAATGACGTAATTCATAATTTCTAACATCATTCTATTATCTTCCAAATTAGCAAGACCACTTCAAAATAATTAGGTTCAAATAGTAGGCAGAGACAGCAATTAAATTTTCAACATGGAAAAAGATTTAGAAAAAATAAAATTAAAATAATATTTCAGAGTCCAAGTAGTGGAGAATGATCTACGATGATAATTTAACAATCAATCCATCGTTTGTAAACCAATTTACAAAGCCTCAGGTATCTCATTCGCGGTCAACAACACACACATTACTCCTCTTGGGAATACCGAGTCAACCCTTGACTCTATGGTCTTTGCTTCTAGGCAAGATTCGACTATACTACCCATGGCTACTGCACTCCACGTACCCACAGACTACTCATTGAGCAGATACCGATACAAGCAATTCAATTAGACTCTACCTCCTCTATTTCATTTTCAACCTCGATTAGTATGGTCCTCAGGCATTTTACTAACGCGATCGTGTGCATACTTGTAGGCGCTTATTAAGAGGGAACAGGGCCTGCGAGGAATTTACAAAATAGGTATTTGAAGAAACTGTTGCTATCGTGCTCCCTCAAGCTTGCCCTTGTAGAGTGAGATAGGGACAGCTGCAACTCAGACGGATTTCATCACAAAATTTTTGACGAGATCGACGTTTTGTATGCCCCTTTTTTTCTCCTCGAAAACTGAGCCGATTTAATTGTTTTTGGCATCTAATTTTTAAGAAAGAGTATGTCTAGATCCCTATTAAATGTTTTATGTTAAAACTTTTCTAATTTGTCTGGTAGTCTTCTAAGAACGGCGGTAAAAATAGGGCCATTTTTTGTAATTTTTGAAGGGTCATATTTTCTTTACTTATTAGTTGCTGAAAAAAAGGAAATGGGGACGTGTCAAACAGCAGACCTTGACTTAATGAAAAAAAATTGATTGCTCTAGAGGCATCATTCTGGAAGAAAACAGGGTAATATATTTGTATGGAGAATCGCAGCCCCTGTTCCCTCTTATTAACCAACGACTATAAAAGGAAACGATCTCCGTCTATGATCTCTACAATCTGAACGGGTGCTCCAGGCGTCTCCTGAGGCGGCCGCTGCTGATGGCGTCAGGGCGACTCTGTTGTTGAGTCTCCCTCACCCATGCCGCCTCCCTCTTCGCGAGAATTACTGCTTCGCAGAAGGAGAAGACAGCTTCCCATTCCCTCTCGCTCCGTACCATGGCCTGAACCAGGGCAGGGTGCGAGAGGTCGCAGCCGCCTATCACATCCACGAGGACACGGCGGGGCTTCACCCAAGCGGGGCAGACCTCCACCGTATGCTCCACCGCGTCGTCTGGACGATCCGCGCAGTGGAAACACCCGGGCGTTTTTTCCCGCCCTATCCGACACAGGAACCTCCCGAAACAACCGTGTCCGGTGTGGACCTGCGTCAGGAATTTTGTTTGGTTACGCTCTTCCTTTTCCATTGAAACGAACTCACCTTTTTTTTTTTGATAAGTAGGTATTTTGAAAACAAAAGCACCTACAATGAAGTACATATAATCATTAGCGCACTGATATACAGACTGCGCGTTGCAAGGCAGAAAAATATGCTTAAAAACTGTGGCATGTAAGTCAATATCACAAACTATTTGCTTCTTATTATTATTGTTTTTTGCTAACCAACGTTTTCTTTTTCTCTTCTAATTCTTAACAGGGTAGGAATAAAAAGTCGGAATCATTTTCGTTCTACGACTCTGTTATGTTCAAATTAAAACTTGACTGGCAACCCTATAAGGTTTGAGCTATCAATACAAGCAGATGTAGTATTAAATGTGATTGGTACTCGTATCTAATTCATTTACACACGGTCATGTACTACACGAAGAGGAGGACGCCGGTATATGCGTGCTGCCTTGATATGTCAAAAGCTTTTGACCTTGTAGTTTATGAACTATTATAGTTCTGTGGTTTATGACAGACTGTGGGACAAGTTGGGTTGCGCGGGTGTGCCGGCGGACTCCATCGCCCTCCTCAAGTACTGGTACTCTAACCAGAAGAACCAGGTGAGATGGGCCGGTAACTTGTCGGATGAATATAAACTGCAATGTGGCGTAAGGCATGGTGGATTAACCTCGCCACTATTGTTTAGCCTATATATCAATCAGCTGACTGAGGAGCTCAGTA
The DNA here is from genome assembly GCA_951329385.1 of Polia nebulosa. NCBI lineage: Eukaryota > Metazoa > Arthropoda > Insecta > Lepidoptera > Noctuidae > Polia > Polia nebulosa. The sequence continues at coordinate 17,811,365 of OX589604.1, forward strand.
GCACTCATGTTGGCTGCTTTATTGATGTAATTTCTGTAAATAATATAAGCTACGCTGACGACTTGCTGAGCCCCTCAATTAATGGGTTAAGGATTCTGTTGTCTATGTGTGAGACATACGCGAAGGCACATGGGTTAAATCTTTTAGAGTGAAATACATGTTATTAAATCAGGCAAATATCAGCCTACTCATGTGCCTCCTGTGGTCCTTGACGGTGTTGCCGTAAAGCTGGTTGACAGATTTAAATATCTGGGCCACATAGTATCTAGCGACCAGACAGTCCTGGTGAAGCCCAGAACTGGAAAGACATCGACACAAACTGAGAAGGCTTTTCAACAGAACCATGAACACACGGTCGCCAGGCGACTGGGACCGATACACAACAAGACGCAAAGCATATAAAAAACTATTACGCCTATGAGAAAGGAACAGCTGGAGACGTTTCTGCACCAACATTGAAAATAGCAACCAGGCAATAAGGGTCAAAACCCGTCTTGCCACAGGACGCATCATCAACGACACGCACGCACGGACGCATCTTGCATCATTCTATAGGATGTCTCAAACGATCTAACAATACACAACAAACGACTCAGAAATAAGCGAACTACTACTAAAAATCCACTTTCCAGGCTGCCAGATTGCAATCCATCAAAGCTAGGAGCTGTACGGTGAACGATCTACGAGCAGTCTGGATCTGGATGTGGCTTGTGGAGTCGTTGACCAGGATAAAGTAACACGGGCTATCAACACCTTACCTTTCAAGGCAGCAGGAATGGATGGAATCTTTCCAGCCCTGTCAGATGGAGCGGAGACTCACTGGTCGAACATCTGGTCAAAGTCTTCCGTGCTTGATCTGGCGAGAGGTAAAAATCATTTTCATTCAAAAACCCGATAGGGGCGACTACACACAGCCTAAATCATTCAGGCCCATAAGTCTCACCTCATTCTTCCTGAAGACTGATAAGATTAGGAGAAAAAACTATCGGAGACCGAATCGCAATATTTAAACCCTTACACCCCAATGAACACGCCTACTTTTCAGTCAAATCAACCGAATCGGCACTCCATAATGTAGTCTCATACATAGGTAGTGCACTCAAAGCGAAAAACCCAAGCCTGGGTGCCTTCATTGACATAGAAGGTGCCTTCGACAGAACTAACTTTGCCAGCATCAGACAGGCATTGGCCGCGCATGGTGTTGCGCCAACCCTTATAGAATGAATACACAACATGCTGAAAAACCAAGCTATCCAATTTACTGTGAACACCACCATACGAGGCATTGTGAGCAGAGGCTGCCCGCAGGGTATGGGGCTGTCACCAATCCTGTGGAATTTAGTCGTAAACGAGCTTATCACAGAGCTCAATAACATAACAAAAAAATCAACGCAGATGACTTAGATATCCTAATTTCCGGGCATTTTAAAGGTGTCTTCTGCGACCTCATGAGAAAAGCCTTCAGAATAATCGAGGGCTGGTGTGCTAAACACGAGCTATCGGTCAACCCCTCAAAAACAGAACTAATAATATTTACCAACAAAAGAGTTCTATGGCCCTCTATATAATTAAAATAAAAAATAAAAAAGCCTCTTATTTCATGCATTAATAAATACAATTCCAACATTATAAAATTGATTTGATTATTATAATTACATAATATTCTTTTCAAGTAAATAAAATAAAATTATTACATATATGAATATTATTGCAATTACAAATGTCTGGATAAAATTTTTAAATGTTATTTGTATTCATACTCGTATATTTATGATTATCATTTTTGTTATTCATTTTTGGTATTTTTATTTAGATAATATTATATATAATGTGTATTTTTATATTTAGAATTTATTTTATTTGTACAGTAAAAAGATAAATTAGACTAAAAACATTTACACCTTTTTTAAAAACAAAAAGAAATAGCTCTAAAATTATTGCATGCATGAACCCTCTTTAGGTGAAGGCCTCCTTCAAAGATTTCCATTTTTCTCTACTTTTTGCCATTTTTCTCCAGTGTGGTCCCGCTACCTTCTTTATGTCGTCTTCCCATCGTGTGTATGGTCTGCCTGTGCGTCTTTTTCCTTGAGGTCCATTCCATGAGGTTACGGTGGATGTCCATCTATCGTCTTCAAGCCGTGCTATATGGCCAGCACATCTGAGTTTCTGTTTTTGAGCATAGTTTAGTGCATCTATAGTTTTTGTAAGATTTCGTATTTTTGTATGCCGAATTTTTTATGATTTTTAATTTTTAGCATATACGTATGCTTCTCTGGCATGTCGTTATTTTCTTTGTAACTTTCCTTGTGAATTTCCACGACTGACACGCATAAGTTTAACAGGGAAGAATACAAGAGTCCATCACTTTCTTTTTCAGCGTTACAGGCATATAATTTTTTAGAACTTCTTTGTATGTCCAGAATTTATTCCATGTTATTTTTGTCCTTCGCTCAACTTCAAGGTAATTGTTATTGCTTTCAAGGCTGATTTGTTTGCCGAGGTATATATAGTTTTCAACATATTCTAGGGTTTCATTACCAATCCTGAAAGTTTGTCTTGCGTTGTTTGTCATAATTTTTTTTTTGATAAATTTACCTCTAAACCCACTCTTCTGCTGCCTGTATGAAGAGTATTTATCATGTATTGTAGTTCCTCACTTGTTTCGGAAACTAACACCTGATCGTCAGCGAATCTTAGATGGCTCAAGTGCTTTCCTTTTATATTTAAACCACATGACTTCCATTCGAGTTTGTTGATGACACATTCCAAAACTGAAATAAACAATTTGGGGACAATGGGTCTCCTTGTCTTACTCCTCTAGACATGGGAAAGCTTGTACCAATTGTTCTGTTTTGACTTTACTCGTACCTCTACTAAGTATATATATTTTTTATTATTCGTATGTACTCTTCCTCGACTCCTTGAGCTTTTAAGGCTTCCCAGATGCTTGAGTGTACAATAGTATCAAAAGCCTTCCGATAATCAATGTAGGGGTAGAGTGGACGGTTACTTTCTTGATATTTTTCAATTACAAGTTCTAGTGTATGTATATGGTCTAAAGTTGAAAATCCCTTCCGAAACCCAGCCTATTCTTTCGGTTGCCTTTTCTCCAAAGTCTGGCTTAATCTGTGCTCTTTAATAGATGAAAATAGTTTATATATAGCTGGTAGTAGGCTAATGGGCCTGTAGTTGCCAATATCATTGGGGTCTCCCTTTTTATATATGAGGATTATTTCTGACTCTGACCATTGTTCAGGTGTTTTTGTGGACTCTAGTACCATGTTGAACAGAATTGTAAGTGTTGTAGCTAGTATATTGCTGCCATGCTTTATAACTTCGTTTGTGATATTGTCAGATCCTGGACTCTTCTCTAATTTAAGTTTTTTTATTGCTTGTATGGTCTCCAACTCTTCTATTGGCGGTATCTTGTCCTTGGACTCCTCATACCAGGTGTCTTCATTTGTGTTTTTTTCTGACTTCTTTTCATCATGGTATAAGTTTCGGTAATAGTCTGTAGCAACCTTAATAATGTCTCTACGGTTGTGGAACATTTTATCTGCCTATTTTAGACCTTCTATCCAGATTTTGCTAGTTTGTAATACTATAGATGCTTTTTTGAGGCTGTTACCTTGTTCCGAACTTTTTTGTAGTTTCCTTGGGGCTTAGACAAAGTAACAATTTAAAAACGATAACGAAGTTAGAAAAGACTAAAATGTATGAGATTGACATAAACCGCGCTAAGTCACGTGGTCAGTCGACTGTCGACATCGTTATCGCAAGTTGGTAGACAATGTTATAATTCGTAACGAAACCATAAAGAAACGAATTGCTATCGTGTTTATCCCATACAAATGCGTAGACAAGCAGCGCTTTCAGAGTTCGCCTTCGCCTCGATCGTGATCGCCAAAAAAGATAACGAAGGAACGCTAACGCTAAGAAATGTTTATCGATATCTCAGAGACGATGACGAATTTAGATATCGTTTCGCTACGAAGCGATGTTACTTTGTCTACAGGGCCTTGTTCTATGTTCTTCGTAATCAAATTTAATATATTTGTTTGTAAGTTTATACAGAGCACTAAGTTTATGTTTTTAACGTCTTGATTTTTCTTTAACTTTCTGTAATTCTTGTCTTCTTTTCAGTAACAGTCTGTTATTCGTTCTGTTAGGATTGTTTGTTTGTATTATCTTGCTGCCCTTGTTTCGATTTTTGCATACAATCTTTCTTAATTCTTAATTGTACACCAAAAATTTGACATACTATTTTTTTTGTTTTGGTTTTTTGATAGTAGATATTAGCTTGTCATAGTAGTTTTGTATTCTTTCTGGTGTTTTACTGGCAATTAATTTTGGTATACAGCTTAACAGGTTTTCTCTATATGTTTTTATTTCTCCTTCCGTCTTTAAAGTCTTTAGTAAATTATTTGTAAATTTTGTTCGGCTCTTCTTTAATTTTTATAGCATTATTGTAGCTCTTAACATCCTGTGTTCTGAAGAGAAGTTCAAGTTTAACGTTAGTATAAATAAGAACATTTTATGTTGGTTAGATAATATGTAATCAATTTCATTTTTGTATTTATCGTTTGGAGAGCACCATGTCCATCTGTTACTTTCTTTTCTTTTGAAGAAGGTGTTGATTACTGATAGTTTGTGTTCAACGGCAAAGTCTATAATCTCTGGCCTCGTTCGTTTCTCTCTCCATAACCGAATTACTTTGTTATCATGAATTCGTCCTTTAATGGTTGTCCTATCTTTGCATTAAATACTCCCACTATTATCAAATTCTTGTATGTTGAATCTATCGCTTTGTCTATAGCATTGTAAAAAGTACTGATTTCTTCATCATCTGCGGATTCTGTTGGGGAATACGTTTGAATTATACTTAGATCATATCCTTGCAGGTTGATGTTCAACAGTGCAACTCTCTCTGAGATGCCTATGAAACTGTTTACGTTTTGTTTTAAAGTTTTTTTTATTAAAAAGCCTACTCCATATTTTACAGGTGTTTGGCCTAGGTATATGACAAAGTATGAAGTATTCATATTCCTTTATTTGACTTCCAAGACGTCTTACTTCAGACATACATATGATGTCATATTTGATATTATTTAGGGCTTCACTTAGTTCGATTATTCGTTCATATGAGGATAGTGTTCTGACGTTGTAGGTTGATATGTAGAATTTAATTTCTTCAGGTATTCTACTTTTTTGGCGGGAACAGTTTTCGTTTCTTGGAGGGTGGAGGTCGTAATCTTCCACGGTAACCAGCCGGGTTGGAAGATCATTCTTGTTGTTGTTTATTTGATTGTAGGTTTTTATGGGATGTGTGTGGGAGGAGGATGCCGCTGGTTGCTATGTGCTGGTGTCGTTGTTGCCCTGCTTGTTTGTTGTGCGATTTGAGTTTTTGGTGACTAAAAAATTTAGCATTCCTGGTTTTAAGATGCTGCTAGGGCCCTATAAACTACCAAAACTCTTCAACACCTAACTAACAGTCAAAGAAGAAGTCAAGTACTTAAGAGTGGTTCTTGATAGTAAACTGCTATGAAATAAGAACCTTGACTACAAACTCAACAAAAGCACGATCGCACTCTACCAATGCATACATTATAGGCAAAACATGGGGGCTCTCTCCAAAGATTACGTTGTTGCTCTACACTGCCGTGTTCAGACCAATGCTGACCTATGGCTCTCTGGTGTGGTAGACGAGGACGGAACTCTCGACCACCACCACCTGGCTCCAGAAGTTTCAGAGGCTGGCCTGTTCAGCTATCACTGGCTGCATGAGAACCACCCCAACAGCAGCAATGGAGATAGCCCTGAAACTAACTCCCCTTGACTTATTCATACAGCAGGAGGCGGCTCTAGCCGCCATCAGGCTTTTGCACCTAGGCATATGGGGCAAGAACTACACTAGTGCTCAAGCGGGCATCCTGGACCGGGCAATTGAGTACCAACCACTTATCACTGCCCCGTGTGACAGAATACCTAACCAACTAACCTTTAACAAAAACTATAGCATACAAACAGCAGAGGAAGTAAGAGACCAGTCAGGTGTCAATGAAGTACACATCTACACAGATGGCTCAAAGACGCAACGGTTTAGGCGCTTTTTTTTTATTTTTTTATTGTTTTCACAATTTCACTCGCCAAACTTTCCAGTTTGGGTGTATAGGGAACGTGCATGGCGTAGTCTGTGCCATCTAGTGGAGTAAATTTGAAACGTTTGCCCTTTAAAAACTTTTCATTGACATTTCCGTGCCATATATGCCATATCTTAAGCATAATTATGAAACAACATACTACCTTGGAGTACAGCCCGAGCATGTTAACAAGGCGGAAGGGTTTACCTGTATCTAAGAGAGTATCACTCTCAAGAACTGCTTTTGCTCATAATTTTTTTGCCTTTTTGGGCCCATATTTGTACAACAAACTTAATAAGACTCTTCATATATACTCTATGAATGGAGTAGAGATGAAAGTATCCGTAACTAATTGGCTGGGGAGGTTAACGTACCTATGATCAAACTGAGGATTTACTGACTATCATAAAGTAGTGATATAGTGAGATCAAAAATATTCAGAAAACTCTCTCACAAAACCTCTCACACACATACACTCATCCCTTTCATCTTACACGCCCAGAGGACAGTAACCTTGTTTAATAAAGTATTAAGTATAAGCTTTTTTACCCTGTAAATTTAGTTTAGTACAATTTTTAATGTTTACTTTTGTTCGTGTGCTCATACTTGCATCTTTAGTTTGAGGGCTTGAGGCGCTGCGTACTGAAACACAGGCGATAAACCTAGTTCGGTAGCAGATGCTAAAAATAGACACAATGGATGTGACTATAATTTTAATATTAATGTATATATATATATAAGTAGCTTGTTAACAAATTGTGTGAACATATGTAAATTTTTCTGGTCTAATAAAGACAATTATTATTATATATGTATACACACGCATAATGCACATAATTATGCAGCACGCGTAACGTAGACTGGCATCTAGTGAGTGAAATCCGCAACTTTTACTGTATAAATACTTGATATTGACATTTATGTGCCGCCATCTATAGTTCCTGCACGCTCCCTATACTCACTAGACCTCAACATAACCCCCTACCCTTACAATTACAATTTATCCTCTCTGTAACAAACGCAACATAGGATTCTTTAATCTTTATTTTCTATGCTATGATACGATTTTTTATTCAATGAGGGCGCCACTTATGCGGAGGTAGGCCTTAACAGAAAATCCTAAATTTAGTATTTCACGCGCAATCATTATAAACCACACTGTAAATAATGTGCGTGTCACTGTAAATAATTATCCGGTAAAAAGTGCAATAATATCTCAAAAAGGTGATTTTTAATAGTTAAAAGCTGGTTTCGGTAATTGCAGCTCGACATTGCTTGATGTTTTCGTTTTTAAATTTGAAAAGTAACCGCCATTGTGCATCACTGTTGCTCACACCGCCTGTTGATTTATTTGCAAGTCAGAATCCCAATTCTGATGTCGGATAGCCAGGATGTAATGAGCTACAATCAGCCATTAGGTGGGTCTGTGTAGGTATATCGTGCAATCAACAACAATGGCTAGGCAACACTTCGCTTGGTACAATAAAATACTAGTACCAACAAACGTAGGACAGTTCCGATGCGTCTTCACTCCGTGACTCGACTCCCAGATTAAGACTGTACGACTCGGCGGGTCCTCTTCAACCTCGAAGCCAAACCGACTCTGTCAAAGCGCGCCAACTGTAGTGTACATAGTTGCCACAAGGTTGCGTGCTTCGTTTTGTTGTCAATTGACTGCGACATTTTAATATGTAGGTATATTACGAAGTGCATGAACGCACCGCCACCTATTTTTTCGCTAAGGGAACTAATGAAATGTGTAGATTGGTAGGCAAATCGCTGTATAGTATAGCTGCTGTATGCTGTATTTTATGTACAGTACCTACTATATTAGTCAAATGCCGTTTATGGGAAGAATTCGGAAATCGAATAGGAAAAAAACAACTAGGTACTCGTACTTACATGATTTTATATATAATTGTATTCATTATTAAAATAAATTACACATTCAATACATGATTTTTTGTGTTCTCCTATTTCTTCTTTTATGATTCAGGTAGTGTCGATTAGCCTCTTTTTTCTTTGGATCATTATTTAAGTTCACTATTCGCAATTATAGGTCCAAACTCTAAAGAGTGCCTAGGCTTAGAGTCCACAGTAACTTCACAAGTTCTGGATGATGAAACAGAACTCAAAATGAGCGTACGAACTAGTTGTAACGCGGCACAGCAACACGGAGGAATGGAATCTCAACTCAACGTGATTTACGATTTTCCATTATATTTCAAACTTATTAGAAGTGCCCTCGACGGTAACCTACTTTATGCGCTTTTACCCATCTCGTGAGCTTGACATGACAGGAATTTATTTGCTTACTAAAAAAACGAATTGATTGATCCGCAAAATGTTATTCATTAACCGACTTTCGAAAAAGGAGGAGGTTCTATGTTCGACTGTATGTTTGTTTTTTTTTATGTATGTTCGCGCATTTCTCCGTCAGTTGTGGACCGATTTTCAAAATTCTTTTTTATCCGAAAGTATATACTCCCGAGGTGGTACCATATAAATTTTATTGAAATTGCTTTAGCGCTTTTTGAGAAACTGAACAAAAACGAAGAATACGCAGATCTTGATGACGTTTTTGTGTACTCCAAATGTTTAAATTCCACGTTCTATGTTATTGGGGTTTTTAGTTCGGGGTATAACGACTAAAAAGCGAAAAATAAAAACTTTTTTACAAAAAAAACAACCGACTTCCAAAAAAAATACACTAAAAATTTAAAAATAACTTTAATTTCGGAAGTCGGTGTCAAATATCGAAGAAATAAAATTGGAAGTCGGTTGTTTTTTTTGTAAAAAAGTTTTTTTATATGTAGAGTTTAAAATATAGTAATAAGTTACCTATGTCCTTTTTGTGCGAAAGCAAAATAAATACTTAATGAGTTTATTGTTTTAAGTTAAAAATATGTCAATTACAAAGAAAAAGCGTGCCTCATGGACACAAAGTGATTAAGAAGCTGCTGTTACTGCGGTTCAAACAAACATGCTATGCAGTTATAAAGCAGCTAGTAGTTATAACATCCCTAGAAGATGATTACGAGATTATATGAAGAGTGGAAAGTGCAAACTAAATTTATGTAGAAAATCAATATTTACAATATTTAAAATGGTACCACGAGGAGTGTATCGGTTTGACAAAAAAATACACGGAAGAATTTAGATGTCCTGATTGTTGTGATTAAGTCTAACTACGTAGATTTAGATAGGCGTTACTACCTCAACTGAGTACAATAACGCCTACAATTTCTTTTTTCTCGGTTTTATTTTTGTTTGATAATCTGTATACAGACTATTTGATTATGTATATACAATGTGCCATTGAAAAAAGAAAATAATTTATGTTATTACCTTAGTAATTTTAGTTTTATTTTACTTGATTGTTTATCTGTGAAAATATGTTGTAAAATTTAAAAGAACTGATGAATAAGATGCTCCTGCTTAGACTAATTATGTTCATAGTTACAGAAAACTCTGATAATGCTTTAATAAAAAGTAATTTTAAGTAAACTGTCGTAGGCGAAATTTAACTTCAGTAGTTTAATTGCGCCAAAACGATTGTGTTAGAATTCTGTATTTTTTTCATATTTTTAACAAACATATCAATAGTATTTTGTACTTTATTTATATATTAATAAACATACTTCCCATGAACACATTCTGTTCCTCATATTCATTTATAATATAAGAGAAAACTACGTTTATCCTTAAGTAAGCGTAAGTCGACAGACCTACCTTAGTCTTTGCTAAACAACGAGAACTATATTGCAAAAAGGAAAATGATACAGTTGCACTCTGACGCAGCCAGCCATTTGCAATTCAAGTGTGCTAGTAGTAGTAAATAGGTACCAAAATATAACTTCTGCATCATTGTGCTGATAATAAAAACCTCATTATGCTGATTATGAATTTATATATGTTCAAGAATAACATGTGATTTTAATTTTATTTCTTGATTTATGTTTTATTAATTCTAAAAGATAACGGATTTTTGTTTTACTCCTTGTTGCCATAGCATGCCGCCAGTCGTCATGCGGTACGAACGTACCCCTTACAGTGGCACTCGAAATCTCTGACGCATTATTATTTTCGGAAATAAGTGGACCATTTTTTAAGGGCTTACCTCCGCATAAGTGTCAAAAACGGCCGTTTTTGGTACTTTTGCTTACTACTTTGGATACGAAACATTTTGAGTCCTATTTTAACAACGTAAAATTACCTTATCCTCTTTGTAACAAACGCAACTTATGATTCTTTAATCTTTATTTTCTACGCTTTGCTACGATTTTGTATTCAATGAGGGCGCCACTTGGCGGCTATATACGCCTTAATATACCTGAGTAATAGTGAGTGTAATCCTTAATACTAAAAATATATTAAAATTGAATTTAATATGTTTATTATTAAGGATTACACTCACCTCACTTACAAGTCACAGTAGAACTTGTCGTGACATGAAGAAATGACCGACTTAACTGGCGGGTCTGTCCGGCTAAACTGGAGGGTCTGTCCGGCTTTTCGGTTTTAAGATCTGGCAACCCTACGAGCGGTTGCGTACTACGTCCGATACTTATCCGTGAAAATACGGTCCGGCGTGGTCGTAGAACAATTTGTATGGTAGGTTACGCACTACCTACCGATCCGAGTTCGGTCCAAGTTTTCTATAGATTTGTATTTTGACGGATAAGTATCGGACGTAGTGCGCAACCGCTCTAAATTTGACCCTTTCATATAATAACTTGGCAATAAGCAGGTATCGAAAACATTTTATTAAATTCAAATAATATATAAAATTCTCCCGTGGTTTGACGCTATTTGTTCAGTGGTTAGGTAGGTAAATTAGTAGTCATAAGGACAGAATTCAAGCAGCGTTCTTTAGCTAACTATACCTACCTAAATAGGTAGGTTATTTAGAAACTGAACATAAGTAGGTACCTAAATAAATAAGACTTACTTAGAATGAGACCCATATAATAATTGGCGCTTCCAAATAATGATTTTAAAAATGCAATCAATCGGAACCATCCCTCAGAATCACAGAATGTTATCACCAAGCCTAGTGTCAGTTCTGCAAGCGCGTCTAATATTACAGCTGTCCTTCTGCCAAAACTGAAACAAACATCTGCATTTTAGGCGATCAACTAATCCATAACGACATAATTTCAAGTTATTCTGTAGGTACATCTGTCTGTTATGCCTAAACTACTGAATCAATCGTTATGCAATTTGACTGATAGATAGATAGGTCTGGAGATAGACATAGGCTTTCACCCAGGGTATTTGTATAAAAAATATCATGTCGCGGGCAAGATCTTGTAGGTGCTTAGCAATAAAAAAAAGAAAATACACTAAAAATTAAAAAATAACTTTAATTTCGGTGGTGGTCGGTGTTTGTATTTTATTTCTTCGTTATTTGACATTATTGTATTATTTGTATTTTCTTTTTTGGAAGTCGGTTGTTTTTTTTAAGTTTTTTATTTTTTATTTATTTATTTATTTACACTTCATGCAACTAAAGTACAAAGGCGGACTTAATGCCTTAGGCATTCTCTACCAGTCAACCAAGGGTGGTGGAGAGATAATATGGCAGGTGCATAAAAAAAAAAAAAAAACAAAGCAACACCAAGTAGAAATATTAAAAAAAAGTGAACGAAAATATATATATTAATAATAAACATACATATATATTTAATATAATAAACCAATAAATATATATTGTAACGCGCTCATCCCTGTTCTAATATAGCGTAGGGCATGCGCGGGTGAGAAGCCTGCGGGAGGGGCGGGAACGCACCCCCGAGGCGGTATTGTGATGCGTTGGCGCCAGTCAGTCGGTCACCAAAAGGGCTCGGGAGTTTTTGCATGCGCACTTGTGTGTCGCTCGCGTCTTCGCTAACTCTAGTATTTGGACGTAGTACTTAATTGTGTAATTATTGTTGTACTTACGTGCCTATTTGTATTGTTGAAGAATAAACTGTTAAAGGTACAACGTGTTTTCTTCCAACACCGAACGTTATAAGTGGCGCTTCCAACTAGTGGCCGTGAATCCAGTCTAAACCGGTTTGTAACCGACAGCGCGCCCGTTGAAGTCGTGTGTTCGTGCTTCGTGATCCCGCTTCGTACGTACAGAAGAATACAGTCAAGATGCCACGCAAAGCACGTACGGCTACGGACGCCAACGTGAGTGAGGCACAATCCAGCTCGGAAGATGAAGCCGCGAGACCTTTGCCGGTACTCATGTCTGGGGACCAGTTGACTTCATTCCTTACTGCCTTCGCGAAGACTCAGGCGGAAGTGAATCGGCAGCTTGTTGAATCCCTCATGGCATCGTATACGAGAGGTGAGCCATCAACACCCCTAGCAGGCTCAGGCGCTACGATCGCTTCAGCCTCACCGACACCGTCGCTGTCAACAAGTAAGTCTGGAAACATGTCTAAGTGTACGTCACGCTTCGATGGTCAGAGCCGAGACCCTGAAGTCGTAGAAGCATTCATCGACTCTGTGGAGATATTTAAAGAGTGTTCGTCGGTCAGCGATGACCTTGCACTACGTGGTCTACCCATGCTGCTCCACGGCGAGGCTGCAGTATGGTGGAGAGGGGTCCGGACCGAGGTGTCCTCGTGGCCCGAAGCCGTCAAAAGACTTCGATACATGTATGGTGTTCCACGTCCTGGCTACAAGATCTTCCGTAACATATTCGCTGACGAGCAAAACGGAGAGCTCGCTGATACATTTATTGTTAAAATACGTGGTATGATATCTAAATTACCATATGTGTTGCCCGAAGAAGCGAAGTTGGACATGATATACGGCTTATTACATAAACGTATTCGCAAACGTTTAACACGGGATGCCGTAGACAGTATCGAATCCCTGATCGATAAGGCGCGATCAATAGAAGAATCGCTCATGGAAAATTCTAGTACGCAGTCGGCGCATGCGCGAGGGACGCGCCCTATGCTGCCGCACGCGCCCGGTTCGCGAGCTTCTCGCGTTGCATCGGAGAGCGCGAATTCGGCGGGAAACACAACGTCCGAGCGTCTTCCGAGAAATACCGCGGTAGCTCAGCGGTCGCAGGTTCTTTCTCCGCATCGTTCGTCATCGCCTTCGATTCCAACCAGTGCAGATAATAATCAGTGCGCGAATAGAGTGAAAAGTGACAAGAGTGATAAAAAGCAATTTTGTGTGTATTGTAAGTCCCGTGGTCATACTCGTGATTCATGCCCGAAAAAAGACTCTAAAGACTCGGTTAATAGTAATAAATCTAATGTGTATTGCTATGGTTGTGGCGAAAAGGGTTATATTAGAGCTAATTGTCCTAAATGTAAAAATAATAACATTTCGACTTGCGATGTTGCAGATTTAAATACGCAGTCACAAAATAATGTATTTTACTCGCTTAATACGATATGTAATGTTAAGTGTAACGACACCAACATTATTGTAACTCAAGGCCGACCTATTTTAAATATTGAGATTTGTGGGCATAGTGGTACAGCGCTTATAGATACCGCCGCCCGGCGCAGTATCGCAGGTTCAACGCTGTACTCACTTTTGTTGCGTTTAGGCATTCAATTTAATTCGCAAACTATGTCGGTTAAGCTTGCTGATGGTAGCATACGTACCAATCATGTTTTGCTAGCTTGTGTAAATGTAAATTGTATGTCTGTGTGTGTACCTATAGAATTCGTTATATTCCCTGACGCCTCAAATAACGAGACTCTTTTAGGGATAGATTTCATTACGAAGTTTAAGTTAGTCTTGAACTTTTCGTCTATGACATGGTTTACAGCTGATCGGCCTCAGGTCATTCACCCCCTGCTAACAGAGAGTTCACGCGACGTGGTGGAGTGTGCCTCTGTCAACCTATTGAGGGAAGATGAAGGCACTTTGTTGACTCATGAGGAACGTTCCAGTTTGGAAGAACTACTCGGTGAGTATTCTGATATTTTTGACATAGTTGGGGATCCGACACCATTTGCCGAACATCACATAGATACGGGGGACCATTCCCCTATTGCTGTTCCACCATATCGAGTCACGCCGGCGAAGAAGGAAATTATTCGTGTGGAACTCGATCAAATGTTAAAAGAGGGAATCATTGAGGAATGCGAGTCTGCCTGGTCTGCACCAACGGTTCTGGTACCAAAGTCTAATGGAGGGTATAGGTTTTGTGTGGACTACAGGAGGCTCAATGCAGTGACAAAAAGTGATGCGTATCCTATGCCACGCATCGACGAGTTGCTGCAATCAACAAAGAAGGGTTGCGTAATGAGCTCCTGTGACCTTCGAAGTGGTTACTGGCAGTGTAGCATCAAGGATCAGGATAAAACAGCCTTTGTCACACCGTTCGGTACGTATCGCTTCAAACGTATGCCGTTTGGCCTTAAAAATGCGCCGGCTACGTTCCAGAGGCTTATAGACAGGTTTCGTTCGGGATCCTCGCTTAAGGATGTCACCGTACTAACGTATCTCGATGATATACTGGTGATATCGGAGTCGTACACCCGTCACCTTTCCGATCTCCGTGCGGTATTCGACCGTCTCCGCTTATTTAAGCTCCGTGCGAATCGAGAAAAGTGTGTGTTCGCCAGGGAAAAGGTCAAGTACTTGGGTCACGTAATCTCTCAGGAAGGTATATCACCGGATGAGGACAAGGTACGGGCTGTTCTGAATATGAAGGAGCCTACGTGTCTTCAGCAGTTGCGCACTTTTCTTCAAACATGCTCTTGGTTCCGCAAATTTATACCAGACTTTGCGAAAGTAGCTGAACCACTCACGCGCTTAACCAAGAAATCGCACGTGTGGGAATGGAGTTTGGAGCAAGGTAAGGCTTTTGAAACTCTTAAGAAGCTGCTGACCACGTCTCCTATTCTGGTCCAAGCGGATTACACGAAACCATTTCTTCTGAGGACGGACTCAAGTAATTATGCTTTGGGTGCAGCTTTACTCCAGGGGGAGTCACCTCATGATGAACATCCGATAGAATACGCTAGCCGTCTGCTCACTCAAGCCGAGCAAAACTACTCGACTACTGAAAGAGAGGCTCTCGCGGTAGTCTGGGCTGTCGAGCGATTCCGCGGCTATATTGATGGTCATCAAGTCCGTGTGATGACTGACCACCAACCCTTGAAGTGGCTGTTTTCCCTCAAGTCACCAAGTGGCAGGTTGGTTCGCTGGGCCATGAAGCTGCAATCTTTTGACTTACGCATTGATTATACACCAGGTAAGGCCAATGTACTAGCCGATACTCTTAGTCGACCTGTGACTGAGGATGGTGTGTCACCGGGATGTGATATCTGTCCGGTTATCGTGGACGTACCACACTGGGATGCAACTTCGACCCGGGAGGCTCAGTTGGCTGATCCAGAAGTTGCCAAGATTATCCAGGACTTAGAAGGTAAAGATGAACTTGCTGTTACACGCTGGACTGAGAGAGGCTATCTCTTGAATCAAGCTGTTCTGTATAGGTATGTGCCGAATACTGATTCCGAGGAGCCTCAACTCGTCATACCAGAAAGCCTGCGAAGCAAAGTCATGTTAGAGTGCCATGACTCACCCACGGCCGCTCATGGTGGTATCGATAGAACATTGCATCGTATCTCGCGACGGTTCTACTTCCCTGGTATGCGACGGTTTGTAACTCAATATCTTAAAACCTGTGTAGAATGTCAGCGGTACAAGCCGTCTAACATTAAGCCAGCTGGACTGCTGCAAACTCCAGTCCCAGCTCAGCGATTTGAAACCATCGCAACTGACCTCTTTGGTCCGTTGCCCAGAGGACCGCAGGGCGAGAGATGGATGCTTATTGTGGAGGATACTGCCAGTAAGTGGGTAGAAGTCTTTGCTCTCACGGAAGCTACGGCAGAGATGTGTGCTAAGACTCTGGTCAATGAGGTATTCATGAGATTTGGTATCCCTCGGCGCTTGATCTCTGATAACGGGGTGCAATTTGTAGCAGACGTCATGCAGAAGGCCATGTTTGTTTTAGGTGTAAAGCAGAGCTTGGTACCTCTATATCACCCGGAGTCAAATCCGGTTGAGCGAAAGAATCGGGACCTCAAGGCTCAACTAGCCATCTTGGTTGAAGGTCGTCACCAAAACTGGCCAGAGGTATTGCCGTTTGTGCGGTTTGCTTTTAATAGTTCTCTCACCAGGTCTACAGAGTACACGCCTGCTTACCTGACTTTCGGTCGTGAGCTACGGTCCCCTCTGACTGTCCAGGCGGATCTAAGAGCGGTCGTAGAGTCGGAAAATTTCGTACCTCAGATTACACCATACTTACTCAAGCTCGCAGATACCATCTCGACAGCCAAAGAGAACCTTGAACGTCATCAGGATGCTCGCAAGGTTTATGCTGATCAGGGCCGGTCGTCTCCTGAACAGTATGTTGAAGGTGACTTGGTGTTAATGAAGACCCATGTGCTCAGTAACGCCACAAAGGGTGTAACTGCCAAGTTCAACCCGAAACGGGATGGACCGTACGTAATCTCTAAAAAGGTGAGTCCAACTACGTACCTATTAGCCCATAAATCTGGCGGAGTTTTTGGTAAGTACCATGTCTCGGACTTAAGGCGCTATCATGCCAGAGAGGGTGAATGTCCTGAGCCGGTCGTTCCGAAGCGTGGCAGAGGTCGTCCGCGCAAGGCTATTGTCTAAGTGTTAGATAGCGTTATTCGTAGGGTTTTTTGACCAGGTGGGAGACCCTCACCTGATCAAAAGGGGGAGTGTGTAACGCGCTCATCCCTGTTCTAATATAGCGTAGGGCATGCGCGGGTGAGAAGCTTGCGGGAGGGGCGGGAACGCACCCCCGAGGCGGTATTGTGATGCGTTGGCGCCAGTCAGTCGGTCACCAAAAGGGCTCGGGAGTTTTTGCATGCGCACTTGTGTGTCGCTCGCGTCTTCGCTAACTCTAGTATTTGGACGTAGTACTTAATTGTGTAATTATTGTTGTACTTACGTGCCTATTTGTATTGTTGAAGAATAAACTGTTAAAGGTACAACGTGTTTTCTTCCAACACCGAACGTTATAATATATATATATATATATATATATATATATATGAAAAGTAATAAATAAGGTTTTTGAGACGACTCTACTCCTTGTGTAGAAAATAATTCCGCAACTTCCGCTTAAATGCATACTGACTGGTGGCCGTCCTGATATCGAGAGGAAGCGCATTCCACAAAAGGATGGACTGAATATGAAAGGAAGAATGAACAAAATCAGAAGTATGAGCAGGGCAAAGCAGTAGAAGATTATTAGAAAAACGCAGATTCCTGGCGTGTGAAGAACATAGATATTGAAAGTGAGATATAAGATAAGAAGGAGGAGTGGGAGAGTTCAGTAGAGAGAAAAGTGTAGTCAGAGCCCGCAAACTTCTTCTCTGGCGAATGGGCACCCATTTGAGCTCGGACCTGTGTTTCGAGACATGGTCATATTTCCTCAAATTAAATACGAACCGGATGCAGTTGTTGAGGAGCCTATCCAGCTTATCCAGTAACACCGCGTTCAGGTCAAAGTAGCACACGTCACCATAATCGATTATAGGGAAGATTAAAGTCTGCACAAGCATAGTCTTCGTCTTCGCGGGCAAAAAGTCCCTCAGACGGTACAGATACCGCAAAGTTCCGTTGACTCTTTGACTAACACTTGAAACCTGACTTTGCCAGCCAAGCGTCGAGTCAAGATGCAAACCGAGATCTTTTACGCTAGGGCTGATGGGGATAACGGCACCATTGAAAATAATAGGAGGAAGAGAGCTAACCACCACTCTACCCATCATGCGCGAGCTTCCAATAACTATGGCCTGACATTTTGAGGGGTTTACAGACACCCCAAATCTACCAGACCAATCACGAATTGCATCCAAATCCCGGTTTATATCCTCCACAGCGTCTGACAAACCTTCCACCCGCGCAGCTGTGTACAATTGAAGATCATCGGCGTAAAGATGATACGAACACCGAAGACAGTGAGTAATAAAATTTATGAAGATGGAGAATAATAACGGAGAAAGAATACCGCCTTGAGGAACGCCAGCATCCAGAAGATAAGAAGAGAACCATTCCAGGGCCTCGGAAGAAACCATAAGATGTGAAAGGATTGATAGGAGAATATCGTGGCTGACGGCATTAAAGGCATTGGAGAAATCAATTAACACCAAAACAGTAACCTTGGTATCCTCCATAGCCTTTCTAATGTCCCCAGTCACTTTCAGGAGAGCAGAGGAAGTACTGTGGCCAGGTCTGAATCCAGATTGGCACGAGCTTATTAGATTATTACAGTGAACAAATCCTGAAAGCTGCTTGTGGACGCAGGCCTCAAGTACTTTGGACAGAAAAGGAAGAATGGAAATTGGTCGAAAATGATTCGGTAGGGAAGGATTATTGATTTTAGGAAGTGGACGAACGTAAGCCATACGCCACAGGGATGGGAATTGTCCGGAATCAAGGGAAACATTGATAATGTGGGTAATCGGCGGAAGAAGAAAGTCGAGGACCAAGGTGACCATGTAACGACTGATGTCGTCACAGCCCACAGCCTTGGACTTAATGGACAGGATGATCTTTTTGATTTCATCCAAGGTAGCCGGAACAAAGTGGAATGGTTCTATGATAGGACCTGGTAGGCCAGCAATGAACTCAACCGTCTGAGACAGCACATGAGAATCCAAGTGACAGGTGGTTGTGAAATGACGGTTGATATCATCCAGGACGATTGTTTTAGGAAAGTCCACATGACGTGGTCTACCGATACCTAGAGTTCCGAGGAATTTCCAGGTATCAGCAGGAGAAGAAGAAGATATGTTTTCGAGAATATAACGGCGTTTAGCGTTGCGTATCACCTGATTACACCGATTTCTTGCAGATTTAAAGAGGTCCCTATACTCATTACTGCGATTCTTTTTATATTTTCGAAAGGCCCGATCCCTACGCCTCATCGCCATACGAACCCCTGTGGTCATCCAAGGGGCGGGCTGACGCCTAAGCTTAGCCCTCTTGACAGGAGCGTGTCTGTCGTAGAGTGCAAGGACCGTCCGATTAAAAATACGCAGTTTCTCGTCAACAGATGTTGCTGCTGTAAGGTGGTCCCAGTCAAGTACCGACGCATCCTGGTACAGCTTCTCAGCATCCAAACGAGCAAAACAACGCATGTGCAGTACTTTAGGGGGAAGTTTAGGTGGTTTTTATATTTTTAGTTGTTATACCCCAGAACTAAAAACTCCAATACGAGTTATGGAACGTGGAATTTAAACATACTCGTAATTGGAGAAAACAAAAACGTCGCCTAGGTATACGTATTTTTCGTTTTTGTTCAGTTTCTCAAAAAGCGCTAAAGCAATTTCGATAAAATTTATATGGGTCCACCTCGGGAGTAAATGCTTTCGGAAAAAAAAAAATTGAAAATCGGTCCACAACTGACGGAGAAATCGGCGGACATTTATAAAAAAAATGACATACATACAGTCGAACATAGAACCTCCTTCAATTTTCGAAAGTCGGTTAAAAAAACAAAGCACTTATCCTCGTATCGAAATCCGTCTATGTTTTTACAAATTGTACTGGCAACATTTACGTTATGTCTATGAAAGGTGTGGTCATATTGAATAAAATATGGCCACACCTTTTTGTTATGCCCTCTAAAGAGTGCAAACTCGCTTCGCTTGCTCATGCATTCTTAAACTCTTGAGCTTTCTGGATCAGTCGGCAAAGTAGCATCTATTTCCGCATGAATGATACAAAGAAAATCTATAGTATTTTAGAGGGTACAAGATTTTATTATGCTTATTGGAAGTGGATCTCGGTACGAGAAGGCTATACCTATACCTACCGAGCATAAATAGCATGTACCTACAATTATTTTGGGGTAGGTTCGTAGAGCCCTCGACTGATCTACTGAAAAACTATAAACCTATTTCTCTATTCTATGATAATAGCAATTAATTCTGTTCTTTTCTGCGTTATGTTTTGTTACCTAGTTAGGGTAGGTATACCGTGAAGGAAACTATTAATCAGAGACAGTTGTTTTAATGACAGTGTCTGAGCGGCATATTATACGGATGTGTGTGTGTACTTCCTGATAGCATGCGTCCGTAGTAACAGCAGGATCTAGTCCTCTAAGAGTATCTGCCTATGTCATTTGAGTATGTATTTAGGTATATGTATGTGTGTAATGTCAAAAGAAGGCGTGCCCTGCTAACTTCCATCGCCTAATCACTAAGTCCCTCGTGCTGAGATATTTTTTTTTTGTGGTGGGAAATCATCCAATGACATCTCCCGCTCTGGGTGGAGCGGGAGGGCGTGTCAGACTCTTACTGACTAAACCCCACCCCTGTTCCTTCCCTGCCCTGAGTGCCCAGGGGCGCGGTAACTCTAGCTGTTTCGAATTTATCCACAACCCCTGGGCAGGCATCGGCCATGACGGGCCCCGTCATGATTGCCGACAACTCTTTGAGGCGTGCGTGAAACACGCGCCGTCGACTCTCGGGCCTGGTGCTGATCGAACGGCGAGCTACCCATTACTCGCCGTCATGACATGTGACAATTAGAGGTATTTCCGTGCCTACTGTATTTAATCTTCTTAAAATACCTACATAAGTCTCGGATAGCATATCTGCACCAACGTTACCGGTCGGCCATTTTTCAAACATATTCCTAAGAACCGAGAACTTATAAGTACCTCTGTAAATATTTGAATGACCACGTACATTGTCATTGGTACCCCCTGACATTTAGGAGGTTAGATAAAATATCATAATATTAGGTAGGTACCTACTACAGCAATCAACGTTCTATAGCTATCCCTTTACGCGTCCAAATTAGCAGACACAATAGATTTTAATTGTGTCTCGATCCCGAGGTGACTGCTGAAATAATATAACCTTTTTTGCGTAAAAATTGTTCACAAATTTATCATACCTACTTCCGTAATCCTAACAAGGACATGGAATCCTTATAGTTATATTTTTTGTTCGAGTCGAGCGTCCTGCTACTGCTAACTGTTTAGCTTTTAGTGGAGGGGCCACTAAAAGCTAAACAGTTGGTTTAAAAAAACTGAGAAAAATCGTGATGGTACCTACTTTAAAGTTACAGTTTCTCTCTAAACGAACTTTAAAGAAAAACTGTCACGGTTAAATAAGCTTTGTTAGTTTAAGAGTAACAGACACCCAACAAAGTCCATGGATAAAAATTACTTAAGTGAAGTATGGTCTACGGAGCCGTGCCCACCCCAGAATGGTCTAGTGCCCACCCCAGGATGTTGGCTTACCGGTTCGAAATTCAAGGCTGGACACTTAAGAGAAATGTGGAAATTTATGTGGCAGTTCACAGTTCATTGTTCAAAGATGTAAAAAACACTGAGAGTGGCGGTATGTAGGCTGAATGCCAACAAGTGTGGGCAAGCTTTTTAAATGTCGAGGTGTGAAGTCAGTACGAGGTGGGGTCGTCTTGGCGGTGTTTATCGACATCGCAAATGCCTTCAATACCTTGTCCTGGAGTTGCATCAGGGAGGCACTCCGGTATCACCAGTTGCCGACCTACCTCTGTCGCGTGGTCGAGGCTTATCTGATGGATAGGGCCGTCATCTACCCCAGCACCGGGGAGAGTGGAGCCGGTGAGAGATGTCGTGTGGTATCCCACAGGGATCGGTTTTGGGGCTGCTTCTGTGGGACATCGGGTATGACTGGGTGCTGCGCGTCGACCTCTCATAGCGGCGTCAGCGTGGTATGCTACGCTGACGATACGCTGGTCCTGGCGCAGGGGGGGTCGTACCTGGTGGTGGTTGAGCTAGCGACGTGCGGGAATCCGGCAATTGTAACTCGAGGTGCACCTGCATAAGTCCGAGGTTATGTGTTTTCATGGCCCTCGGAACGCGCCACTGTCGGGTTCCCAAATAACAGTAGGAAGGGTTCACATCGGCGTCGGGTCAACGTTGAAGTACCTGGGACTCGTCCTCGACTGGAGCAGGTCGGGGCTGCCTTTAAGCGGCTACTGCCCAATCTCCCCTAGATTCATCCAAACGCTTCCTCCCGGAGGTGTTTGGATGAATCTAGGGTCTATGGATGTGATGAATCTAGGTAGAATCGGAAAGTCGTGCGGTCCATGGCCCATTACGGGGTACCGCTGCGTGTCCTTGAGGCGGCGACCAGCCCGCCGCTGAACGCGCCCCAAAGGGTCATGGCCATCTGGCTGACCCGGGGATACCGCACGGTCTTCGGTAAGGCGGCGAGCCTTGCCGGATTGCCGCCATGGGATCTGGAAGCAAAAGTCCTTGCGCACATTTGGGAGTGGCGCGAGGAGGTGAACTCCGCTGAAATCGCGGCACGGTGGACAGAGCGGCGGGATCTCATGGCGGCATGGAGTGAGCGACTGGCGCAACCCAGCGCTGGGCACGCCACGATTGCGGCTATAGGTCCCCACTTTGAGAAGTAGCTGGAGAGTTGCCATGGCGTCTTCACCTTCCGCCTGACGCAGGTCCTCACCGGACACGGTTGTTACGGATTAGGCGGGAGGATACGCCCGGGTGTCACCATTGTGTGGATCACCCAGAGGACATAACTGAGCATACGGTGGAGATCAGCTCCGCTTGGGTGGAGCACCGCTTTGTCCTCGTGGAGGCGATCGGCGGTGGCGACCTCTCGCGTCCGGCTCTGGTCTGGACCAGAGCCGGACGATGACCTGGGTCATGGTACGGAGCGAAAGGGCATGTGAAGCTGGAACCTTCTAGTAGAAGTGACAAGCTATATATGAATTATGATGCTAAACGTGTTCACTGACTACAGTAGGGCGTCGACTCAGCTTCATCAATCATCGCATCTCATCAAGGGAAAATAACCCTAGATACGCCAACGTTACCCTACCTTGAGCGTGGCCCGAAACGTACTTGGCCGGTTTTTTCATATTTATAAATACAAAAAGGTGATGACATAATTTCAGAAGATGAGTAGTTTGGTAGGTAACGAATGTTTCAGTTTGTTCAGTTTTATCCTTTATGAATTCAGTACAAACCTATACCTACGCTACACACATGATTTTAGCGGTTGGGTATGAAATTCATTCACAAAGGATTTTATTTTCGAACTCTGACTCAAAGTATAACAGGATAAAACAACTGATTTTAAAACAGGTAGGTATAACCTGCTCAATACCGCATGTCGAGCCTCAAGCGACTTATGTATTATGTTTATTAGTACCTACCTGCACTAATGAAAGCAAAACTTTCCGAAGAATTAAAAATAATAAAACCTGTTACTTACCTGTCTGAAACCAATCCAAATATGATACAGCCAAATACCAATCCAAACCTGCTTATGATAGCTGTGGACAGCAATTTTAATTTTTGATCACAAAAAACGAGCCACTGAAAAATAAGGTTCTATTTTATTTATTATGACCTTGTGCTGACCCACAGCTGGGCAAAGGCATTCCTAGGAAGGAAGGTCTTTGCCCAGCTGAATATATGTGGTGGAAGGAGGGATCCTTCCACCACATATTTTCAATATGCTTCCGCTTGGTAATAGTACCTAACTATCTACCTATAATAAAGTGTAGTTCTATTTTGCTTTACAATATTTTATACAATTCTACAGAGTTTTCTTTGATTTCTCTCCAGTTATAAACTTTTACGTATCGCTGTATTACATTATTCACTCATAATTTTATTTAGCTTGCTGGTAGTAGGGTGCTATTTAACAATAGCTCCTGCATTCCCCATTTATTTTTATTTTTAGCCTGTGCCTATTTTCATGTTATCATATTTCGGCAACCAGACAAATGTGTCATACATAGATAGGCTGGTTTTTCATTTAAAGAAAGGAAGGTAGAGTAGATTCAACTTATGAATTGGCTTCTTTAAGATCTTCGTAACCAATAAAAATGATATAAGTATTCTTTTTAATTACCGTCCTTTGCATCCAAATGACCCATAAAAACTTCAAATGCCACTTATTACATCTGTACTCTTCAGTTCCATTGTTTTCAAACGTTACTAAGCACAAGCTCGAGTTTATTATTTCGAATTCGTTAGGTAATGTACAATAGACTTGTGAAGGTTGTAGGAGGAATATGTCTTCGTATTGATTAAACACAGCGAGCATCATATGCGATGTTGAAACAAAGGTCACGAGCCATTGCCAGGTTCCGATTTTGCCCAACACGTTTGTTGTTACATCTTCATGGATAGTTCCGATCCTACAACAAGAAACCTCCAATTGGTACAAATTCTTTCTTTGATAAATAGTTTCATAAATTAAGAAATAATACATACACAGACATCGCTTTGTAAGTCATTGCCCACCAGAGCTTCATAGATTTTGGTTTGGTTTGAAAATGTGTCATTTAAGTGTGATGGCGTGAATACCGTTATGTAGTGATTCGAGTGATTCCAATAGTGGGCTCGAGCTGCAAGTGGACTGGTGTTAAATAATTCATTGCACTCGTGTACCTAGTCCTGCGCAGTTTAGCAAGTCAATGTCTAAGTAAAATTATTAACATGAGCACCGTGTGTGAGGGTACTGGTTATTCCCCTCATACCAGAGAGAGATTCACTAAAATTATTCTCCTTGAGAACAAATGGCGTCACTGAGAATCATGGAGGTAGGTATTCTTCCTACATATCGTGATCTTAATGGAGATGGAACGTAACTCTTTGCTAATATATTCGAAGTTAATAATATAGGTCTTACCTAGAATAGAATACCATAAAATACTGAAGGTAAGGCTACTATTTCATTACGACGATAATTTAACGACTGTAAAATATGCTCAAAATATTATGTATTAGTAACCTTAGGGCTAACTCCATCCCCTCACGCCCGCAGCAGCAGCCACCGCTGGAGACGCCCTGGGCGTCGGGGTCGCGAGACGATCTCCGGCCACCGTTAGCGCGGGCCTGCGGACGACGAGTAATGGGTAGCTCGCCGTCCGATCAGCACCCCGAGAGTCGACGGCGCGTAGTGTTTCACGCGCGCCTCAAAGAGATGTCAGCAACACCTGACGGGGCCCGCCATGGGCGATACCTGCCCAGGGGTAGCGGATAAATTCGAAACAGAGTTACCGCGCCCCTGGGCACTCAGACAACTGAAGGAACAGGGGTGGGTTTTCAGTCCGTAAAAGTCTGACACGCCCTCCCGCTCCACCCAGAGCGGGAGAAGTTATTGGACGATTTGACAAACCCACAAAAAAAAAGGGCCAGCTCCATCGAGGTCTTATTAGCCAAGTATTCGCGCAAGTTTGATGTTTTAACGGAAGTTACGTTATTATACAATTTACATATTATTTTTATATAGGGTGTCGGTTATTGCCTACGTGTAGAATAATAAAAAAAGAATATGACGAACTTACCTTCTTCTAAGTCAATTAATAATTTATAGTCCGGTCAATCTAAACCAAAAAATGAGAGTGAAGGTACATAAAGTCCCAACAAGCTGAAAATCAGTAAAATTGTTCTAAACATAATTATAAACAATGTTTATAATTATGTTTTGAACAATTTTGACACACTTGAACTTGGTAATATACCCGAAAAAGATGTTGATGAGCAGCAACTGAGGTTGGAGGAAGACAAGCTAATTGAACTTGTTTTTTATTTTTAGTATTTTTAACGAAACATGCATATCGATGCTTATCTAAACAGGTAGTTTTTTTAGGAGCTCCATACATGTTTTGTTCTTTGGCATGCACAAATTGTCAAGGCCGGTCGTGCTCTAATATTGAATCACAAACAATGGAGGATTCGTTTGATTCCGACGAAGTGTCATGCGATACATACATCGCTATTGACGCAATTTACTTGCATCCAAAATGAATATGAAGAAGAAGCAGGAGAAGAAGAACAAGAAGAAGATCAAGAAGAAGAACAAGAAGAATTTGAAACTTACGAATCAGGCGAATGAACTTCACCACTTTTTTTTAATTTACATCGCTTTTATCTTTTCCAATTTTTGAAAATTGCCGTTATTTTGCAATAGTTTTACATTAAACAGGATCACAACTGACCCGTGGAGTAGGCCTACTGGAGAAGCCACGTTAACAAAAACGCGCTAAGTACAATACCTCATAGGTGGCGTGGAAACTTGTGCATATAATGACGATAACAACTTTTATGACTTTTTGAATCGTTATGTCTCAGAAACGGTGGCTCGTAAGAAAAAAGTATTGATACATTTTTTATAGTTAATTTTATGATTTACAATTTTTGTCTGAGGTACTTTTATGATAAAACTAACCGTTTTGCTGAAAATCGCGAAAAACTATTTTTTTTTACCTTTGACCTTGAATATTTTTTTTTCCATACACGGGAATGATGGGGAACTTTTAAACATTGTTTATAATTATGTTTTGAACAATTATACTGATTTTCAGCTTGTTGAGACTTTATGTACCTTCTAATGTCTAAATTGACCGGACTATTATAGAAAGAAAAGAAAGAAAGAAACAATATTTATTTGTACCTTACAATATGAACATGTTAACATACAAAAAATAAAAAAATAATAAAATGTGCGAGGCCAAAAAGACTCCTAACTCAGCGTTA
Source organism: Polia nebulosa (assembly GCA_951329385.1). NCBI lineage: Eukaryota > Metazoa > Arthropoda > Insecta > Lepidoptera > Noctuidae > Polia > Polia nebulosa. The sequence continues at coordinate 17,838,038 of OX589604.1, forward strand.
TGCTGCGATATTTATGCAATAAAGCAATAATGTCAATGGAAAAATAAATGTACTATCCTTGAGCCGAAAGGACTTTCTATCGACAAAACAAACTTTCATCCCGTATTTATTAACCGATTTAGGGTAATTTTAAAAATTACTTCCTTATGTGTACCACCTCCTTCGTTACCTAATAAGAAACTTTTCTACTAAATTGCAAGCTCCATCCATCGGTAGACTGAGCGTTTTCTGTCAGTAAATTATTAAATTTATTTTATTTTATTACTGGTTTAATACGTGGAGAACAATCATTATCAAGAGGATCATAAGCAATGATGCACTCGTCGAGTCGAAGTTCCAAATTCTTGAGCATCGACGCCGAGTTGCTAGCTTATCGGTTTTCTATCGGTTACATTTCGGGGAGTGTGCATCGGAATTGACCACATCTTCGCTTACCATCAGGTGATATAGACGCAGGGTATGGTGCCGTAGTCACCCGTTACAACATGCGTACTGAGGACTTTTGGCCTAGTATAAGGTTTAATAACGTTCCCGTTAAAAAAAACAGTCTGTATGCTACCTCGGTAATTCGGTATGGTATTAGAAAATAACTTTCCATTTATTGAGCATGTAAAAACAGTAGGTGAAAAAGCTAAAAAGAACTTCTATGCGTTGACGAGGATTTCCAAGGCTACTTGGGGCCTATCATTCCTAACGTTAAAAACAATGTTTGGGGCTACTTACCTGGGTTGTATGTGCTACGGGGCACCTGTTTGGGCTGATAGGGCCACCATTGGGGCGGTACGACGTAAATTGCTACAAAGTCAACGTTTGGCTTTGATTTTCCTATGTAAAGCGTATAGGACGGTTAGCACTGAAGCCTTACCGGTACTTGCAGGTGTACTTCCAGTCGATCTTGAGGTGCAGCGACGTGCTGCAATGTACTATTCTGCACGAAAGACTACGGACCCAGACTTTTACCTCAACGTGATCGTGCCATGATTTCTAGATTACTTAAACCTCAAACTGAAGTTTGGGAGGACCTTTTATCCGAATGGCAATGTAGGTGGGAAAATTCCATCAAAGGCAGACACCTCCACCAGTTCTTCCCATCGGTTCGCGAACGGCTGGATAGGACATGGCTGGAGGTGGATCACTGTCTTGCCCAATTTCTCACAGGTCATGGCAACTATAAGAGTAAATTATTTTCCTTCAAGCTTGTTGCCTCACCTTTATGTCAATGTTCTACTCCTGATTGCGAATACGAACAATCCGCACATCATATCCTGTGGGAGTGTACTCTTTGGCAAACTGAGCGCAATATTATGTTGGATAGTATTCAGCCTACGTCTGGAGTTGTCTATTACACAGACCTTGTGGAAACTAGAACGAATTTCCGTGCGTTCAAGCGTTTTTGCCATACCTATTATTGGAATCAAGTGTAACAGCTCACAATTTTAGGACCCATTAATATTAGTGTTTTTAACCAGTGGTGCTTGGCAACTGGGCTTACCCCAGTTGTAAAAACCCCTTTTGTGCCTAATGGCCTAGTTTTGTTCTGTCTCCCGCTTGATTAGGAGGGAAGTGGAAATTATGTTTTTCTTACTCCTCCGCTGTCTTTTCTGATTAATTTCGTTGCGGGACCCAAGACAGTTTAATCGTTTCTCTGGGACTCGTCAAGCTTCATTGTTCCTCGGCGTTTTTTCTGGTGGTCGCCACTGTTGATTCTGGCTTACAGAAGTTACAGTGGTTTGGGAATAGTGAGGCGGGCCTGTCCCAAAAAAAAAATGCGTACTGAGGAGACTTTATGTTTACTACAATGAACAGATATAGAATTGTAATCATTAAAATCATCAATACAACTGTCTCACTTAGAATTGATGCCAAATGTCATGATTTATGAAATACTTACATTTGGCATCAATTCTAACTGAAAGAGTTGTATTAATGATTTTAATTACTATAATTCTATAAATACATTCTTGCTACGCCCGCGAATCAAATTTTGACCTAGATACAACCTGACAATGACCTGCAAATTGCAAAAAACGTAAGAAAATTTTAATTTCGCGGGCTACACTGGCGCTTCCACCTTAAACACCCATGCACAATTACAGTTTTCTAGTACTAACAATCTCTAAGCTAGGCCGCGGACGGACAGACGCACAAAGCGAAACTAGAATATAAGAGTTCCTAGTCCTCGTCAGGAAATACGGAACCCTAAAAAAAGTGGTTTTCACAAGGCAAGCAACAATTTATAGCATGCATTTCCTAATGTTCTGGAAAACAAGTCAATATATTTCATTATATCGAGACAGTTGCCGCTGCTGCGTACGAGTATCATTGATGTTTATTATCTAGATCTAATGTTACGTATCACGGTATCAGTCGTGCTCGTGGTGATGTCGATTTTAGTACCTACCTACTCTCCACTCCATTCAGATTTATTATTAGTTTAGAACAAGCATGGTAAAGGTACCTAAATTGCGTTAAATTTACTTAATAGTAAACTCTAATCTTTATCTTTATATTTTACTTAATCTATAGAATATATATTTGAATTGTTTAATGATAATCTGAACAAGGCGTCCGACGCCCGCTATAAAAGTGGCTACTTACCGGGCCCAAATACCTAGTATAATTCATTAAATGTACCACGACACAAAAAGAAGAAGAATTGTTTAATTTTTTAATTAACATTGTTATAATATGTACTTAACCAGGATGTTTGTAATACATAACATGATTAAATATTGTGTTCATAGAGTTTCTTATAGAGATCTACGATTTGGAATTTGCAATTAGCTTCATCTTTCTGACTGACAGACTTCTTGACAATTTAACAGTACCTGTAAATATTGGTTGATTTCAAATAAATGGTTTGAGTTTGACTTACACTCTTCTTGAATCTCCCTCCTCCATAATATCCTGATCGCACTAAAGTTGGATAATAAGCTCTTGCTTAAATAAGCTAATAAGTTTCAAATGGTTTGACCACTTTTCTTCATAAAGAACTTTAAAGGCTATAATATTTTCGCGATGTAAGTAAGGTCGGTAAGAAAAAACAACAGTGAAAACAGCAACAGTGTCCTTGTGGATTTGCGCTTGAGTCAACTGTAACTAATATTACCCATGAGTGGTTTTTTTTTTTTTTTTTTTTTTTGGGGGGTGGGAAATCATCTAATGACTCTTTCCGCTCTGGGGTGGAGCGGAAGGGCGTGTCAGACTCTTACTGACTAAAACCCACCCCTGTTCCTCCCTGCCCTACGCGCCCGGGGGCGAGGTAACTCTTTCGAATTTATCCTCCACCCCCGGGCAGGCACTGGCCGTGGCAGGCCCCGTCCTTTGCTGACAACTCTTCGAGGCGCGCGTGGAACACTACGCGCCGTCGACTCTCGGGCCTGGTGCTGATCGGACGGCGAGTTACCCGCTACTCGCCGTCCGCAGGCCCGGGTCTACGGTGGCCGGAGATCGTCTCGCAGCCCCCGGCGTCTCCTGCGACGGCTGCTGCTGGGGGCGCTAGGGCGACTCGGTCTCTGTTGAATCTCCCTAACGTGTGCCGCCTCCCTCTTCGCGAGCATTACTGCTTCGCAGAAGTTGGAGACGGCCCCCCATTCCCTCTCACTCCGTACCATGGCCTGAACCAGGGCACGGCGCGAGAGGTCGCTGCCGCCTATCGCATCCACGAGGACACGGCGGTGTTCTGCCCAGGCGGGGCAAACCTCCACCGTATGCTCCACTGTGTCCACGGGGCGATCCTCGCAGTGGAAACACGCAGGGGTCACCTCCGCCTTGATACGACACAGGTACCTCCCGAAACAGCCATGTCCGGTGAGCACCTGCGTCAGGACCCATGAGTGGTACGAGTATAATCTTACTCTTTGTGGTTTCTATGCAGTGCAGTAAGTAGGTGACCAATCAGACATTCTAAATTTTCTAATTATTTACACTACCATGTCTGAAACGGAGACAAAAGAAATTTTCTAACTGAACCATTTTCCTCATTGTTTTGATATTTTCGGCATTCCGTTTAGTACATTGTAGCGAATCTGAAATTTTATGGAATTGTTTGTACAATTGACACGGTATTAAAAAAAGGCATTATTTTAAAATACTATTTATTTCTGCCACAAATTGCTTTTGTTTGAGACTTGCTTGCTTAATCTGCAACATGCTCGTAAGGCCGGGACTCCACCAAAGCGGAGATGTGTGCGGTGTGCTGTGCGAGAACAACCAATAGAATTGTGTTATTCACACATCTCCTCTCCGGTCAGCTTCTATTGGTTGTTCTCGCACAGCACACAGCACACCGGACACATCTCCGCTTTGGTGTAGTCCCGGCCTTAAGCTTCACTATGATGGTAAACACCATAGGTTTTTCACGTTATGGGCCCACCTAGAATCTACTAAGATCACATCATTATGACGAGTTTGCTAATGAAATTGGTAATGCTTACCCCCAGGGCAGTCACAGATAAATAATGATAAACAACTTGTTATCGATACAAATATCAAGTATTCAATTTAGATCTCAGGAGAGATTTTAGTGCTAATAATATTTATCTTAATGATAACACTTAGGCACACCGAATTTTTGAAGGTAGTACCCATCTGCTTTTATGTACCTACCTACAATTGGTGCATTTAGAAAAACACTTGGTTCATTTCAATTCGAGGCCTAACTTTCTGTGCGATCAATCAGGAAATGTATTGAGCTTTTCGTTTGACGTGACGTTTTCAGCACATTATATGAAGTTAATGCGATGTAGAAGATACGACCTAGTCAAGGCCAATCCCTAATATTATTTTGATTGCATGGAAGTTTTTAGAATTAGAATTTTAAAAGCATAGGGTCTATGCTTATTTATTAAAAATAATGGGGCATACGTTATCGAATGTTTGTTCCATTTGTGACGGCTTGCGGTAAACATCGAAGTTCCTACGTAACTGAGTAACGTGTGTTGTATCAATTGAATTACGATAAACAGTGCCGGCGATATCATTCATTATGCAGGCTGATAATGGCGATACGGTAAGATGAGACGGTCACATAACAACAGTTACATGACTGAAAAGTTAGTGTTTCAGTTAATCAATTAATACTTTACTTTTCTTTCTCCATTCTTGACCCCCACTAGCACCAGAATAGCTGCTCTTGCCTCTGCTGTAGATATTACTATTATTTTAAGATGCATAATTTTGGTAGAGGCAAGTGTTGCGTCCGTACCAGTGCAAGATAGTGTTCTAAGTACACTGTGGCGCTTGCAGTGATCACAGAACTGGCAGGTATGGCCAATGCAGATAAGAGGTTAGGTTTTTTTCGCGCGATTGCGGTAACCGACCCGCGGCCGGTGCCTCGGCGCGACGGTTGCCATCCATTCGCTCGTCCGCCGGCACGGTCGCCTGGCGTCGCCTGCACACACGCCGCCGCGCGTTTCTCTAAACTCTACCATCAATGGTGCTTGTGAATATTCTTACAGAACTCCGACAATTCCACTCCTGCGCCTGCCACCACCGTCTTCACCATGGACAAGGATCACGCGTTAGAGGAAATGATGGGAAAGCTCGGTGAGTGACAGCGTGCTATAACATATGGATGCTTACAATTTACGACACTGAAGTTCGGAACCCTTTTAAATTAAGTCTCGGTACATTCTTTTTTCGTTTCGTACTGACAAGCAGTGCCCCGTTTTCGTTGCAACTGGTCAATCTTGTCTTGTTTGAGAAATGTGATCAGTGTTGTAAGCATAAACCTTCATGTGTCTGAGATGTAAGTTTACTAGTTGCCGCGCTTTCCTTTCTAATTGATCACATCCTCAATGTCAGCCGCATCGATGATATTAAAATAGTACTTAATGCGAAATACCATCTGTAAACTTGTTGGTATGTACGGTCCCAGGTTGTAACATAAATAAGTCTTGGATTTCTTGATAAATTAAAATCCTGATTTGAAAGATAGTTTCTGTAAGCGCAACTAATATTAGCTTTTATGATAGTTGCCTATAAAATATTTGATAAGCACTGTAATGTTTGAATTGTGATAAAGTCTGCGATAGTGTTGAAATATTTTTTATAAGTAAGTACGACAAACACACAGGTTAATGTATTCGAAGTTTCGGTTACCTAATAGTTGTAGGTATATAAGTGTACGAAAAAATATATGTAACAATTACATACATTATTTGTATACTAGAAACTAATGAGGTATACTGCCGACACCCATTTTGGCACTTGTAAAGTACAATAAGCTTTCCGTTATTGCAACAAAAATAACGCCACTTGGCAACGCAAACAATATGCGCATATAAAACAAGTAAGTCGGAGACACCTACGCGCATTGAAAATAAACCAATTTTTGAAAGGAAATTAATGTCATTAGTAAAATACTAATGTAATGAAAGATTAAATACTCGCACACACATGCGTACTTCCGAAAATTTCACTTTAACGCGTTCGATTCGAATACAAACTCATTTCGATGCAATAGTGTGACTGATTTAAAGTGCGTAACGTAAACGTGAGAAATTGAACATTTTCTCGCCTCAAGACAGAAAATAAATTAATATTTTAAGTGCGCGACTGACTTTCCATTCAACAAGACCCTCACGGTAAATTTCATGAATTTTTCTGATGCAAAGGTGTTAATAATATTTGAGATAAATTACAACCATGTTCTAATTGGAAACCAAGTGCGAATATTAGTGCTATTCAGTAGGTACATAGTATAGTTTTGAACAATGCTAGTATTCACAAAGAAGGTATTCATGTAAATTCTGTCAAATGCCATAGCAGAACATCGCGTGACACCGGTGACCCTGTATTGTACTGGATCGGTACTGCAATAACGCGCCACTGTACTAATTATGTTCAGATAACCTAAAACAACTGTTAATGCGATAAAAATCATCAATATATCGCTCGTAAAATTATCATTGTTTAACAGTGTTGTCAACTCAGATAATTGTATATCTGCTGATACCCTAAATATGGATAATTAGCAGCTTTCATTCGTTTTCATCATTGTTTTATTTCGTAATAACACGCGATGGGTACTTATTTACCCATAATTTTCTTGTTGGTAATAGCTTTTTAATTACTTAGCTACTAGTTGAAAAGATCAACGATTTCATAATTGACACTTATTTATTTTTAATTAATATATACCTACTTACGTTTGTTGTAAGTTACTCAACCACATTAACCTTCAAGAAATATAATTAATTAATCGATAATCTCGGTTTGTGAACACTTAATTTTAATGTAGGTAGGTATATTAAGTAATTTGGTATAGGTTTATGATGAATTCTCTTCTTACTTGTCTATTCTATTCTCGATGTAGTTAAACCGTTTGGTGATGTAGGGTTCGAATCGACAACGTCAGTAATCATTTATACTATTGCGCTACCTTCGCTGCATCTCATATCGAGTTGTTTAACGAATTTTTAGCCCATTCTGACGACAAACAACATTTTATGAATTATTGTGAACTTGTGGTCCTTAGTCCTAACCTAACACAACACGTCTTCGTGCTCTATTATTAGCCGCGACCACGTAACGTTTACATTATTATACGAGTAGTCCTGATTGCACCCGATGCACTTTATGCACACGTCACTGATTCATGTGGTCACGTCTTCAGTAATCTTGATATTGTACCGAATACAATATTAAATCAATGATACCAATGTTGATATCAATGATGATGAACGTAGATTAGGTATTTTTACTATCTCACAAAACGTGTTTTACCAGATTTTTCGTTATTTACTTTACCGTCTGTCGTTTATGCTAATGAACTGTTTAAAAATGTAGGTCTGTAATTAGGTATACGTTGAACTTTCGATGATTTATGCTGAACACACAGTGATTACCTATCATGTTAGTTTACTACCGACATCTGAAAACGTTGACATGCCTCGAGTCATCATCATCGAAGACAATACGGTGGGCGTGCTTGTGACTGATCACTGTAAGGTAAACATAGTGTGGGGATACTACTACGATTCTACTGTTTTAAGCTTCATTTTCATACTATCAAGTGACCTTCAGCTACTGAAAATACTCCTCTAATAGAGCGCTACGATGGATGGTTTCGAGGCATTTTCGACGTAGGTTTATGGATTAGTTGGTTAATCGTGTTCTTGATCAAATTAATGCCTTTTACTTTACCTCGAATAGTGATAGGCTGCCCTTTATTCGGCCGGCAACCTGGCCGGATACCACGAGGCAACATCACACCTCGATAATCACGTTGATAAGTTGTAAATTTCTTAACAAATCGGCATGACGTGTCGATATCGGCTCTGCAAGAACTGCAACGGTCGAGCCCATGTTTATGTACACGCGACTTTCATGATCCCTGACTAACATTCCGACTTCGGTACTATTTTCAGAACTCGTTGGAATAGCTGTAAAACGGATAACGCAGTATCTTCAACTACTACAACTTATGTAACACCTTTATCTATGCCATTAGATAGTGAGACTTTATTACATAATCAGCTATTATCTAGTAATCTTTTATCTGTTAGTTCATTGTATCTGTTCATAAAGTCGTGATTTATCGTTTCATTTGGATTTCTGTGATGTACTGCACGATATCTAATGTTAGTATTTTAATTATGTAGATACCTACGTAACATGCATTTAATTGTTTTTTTAGGGTTCCGTACTCGATGTACCCATCGGAGGCTTAGTCCTAACTACTACTACGTAGTAAGTCTCCACTGTCCATCTGTCTGTCAACGGGCTGTGGTGTGTGTGTGTGTTTGTCGTTACAAATAATAAAATCGGAAGCGGAACCCTTCGTGTGCGAATTAAACTCGAACTTAACTGATTTTTTAGTAGTACCTACCACGAATAAAATTATTATGTAGAATTTACGCTCTAACTGTTCTATCTGCCTATAGGTCCATTTTAAACAAATATTTTTCGGAATATACTTACAACAGAAAAGCAACGAAATGATCTTGAACTGTCAACAGAGACATTATTTAAAGAATGGTAAAACGTTTTAAAATAAATTTTCGTCATTGTAGCCGCACGCTGAGCTGGTCAGCTGATGTCGCACGTAGACACGTTAGTTACTACGGACGCATTTCGGAGGTGTGTCAACCTACGTATACAGTACACTCAACGTTTCAAAAATAATGGGCAAGTCTAATTTGAGGCACATGTCTGGGAAATAATGTGCCTCTCTATTGAGCTCACTGTTTTTAACCAACTTCGAAAAATAGAGAAGGTTTTATGTTCCGCTGTATCTAGGTTTTATACAGGGTGTAACGGAAAGGTGTGGTCATATTTTAGGAGCCGGTTCTGCCCATGGAAATTAACCACTTTCTCTAAGAAAAAATAGAAAATTCCCAAAAAAAAGTTGGGCTTTCCATACAAAGTTATCATCAGCTGATCAATGTTTGTATGGGAGGTAAAAATATTTTTTTCTATGTTCCTCGGCTTTTCTTGAAGAAAGTTGTTCATATCGATGGGCAGATGCAGTTCCTAAAATATGACCACACCTTTCCGTTACACTCTGTATTTGTTCACTGATTTCTCTCTCAATTGTAGACCGATTTTCAAAATTCTTTTTATTCGAAAGAGTACCTATACTCCTGAGGTGGTCAGCCTATACAGGGTGTAACGGAAAGGTGTGGTCATATTTTAAGAAATGCGTCTGCCCATCGATAAGACCAACTTTATTCAAGAAAACCTGAGGAAACTCTCGAAAAATTTTTTTACCCCCCATACAAATATTGATCAGTAGATGATCACTTTGTATGCAAAGTCCAATTTTTTTTTTTGGAAATTTTCTATTTTTTTTTTTTTTTTTTTTTTTTTATGTTTGATAGGCTCGCGTTTGACCACTATCTCACCTGATGGTAAGCGATGATGTGGTCGAAGATGGAGCACGCTTGCCTAGAAGTAACCTATTCACTCTTGACTTAAAGACTCCCAGGTTGTATCTTACAGGAAACACAGACTCCGGTAGAGAATTCCACTCTCTAGCTGTACGTGCAATGAATGTTTTCTCAAAACGCTTTGTGCGTATGGATGGGATGTCCACCATGAACCGGTGGCACTTCGCCGTACGTCTTGTGGTCCTTAGATGAAACGGGCTTGGCGGAATCAGATCATGCAATTCCGTCGCACACTCCCCAAAATGTAATCGATAGAAAACCGACAGGCTAGCAACTCGGCGTCTATGTTCAAGACTTTGGAGTTTTGACTCAACGAGTCTATCATTGCCGATGATCCCCTTGGCTCGTTTCTCAATTGACTCAAGGGCATCAAGCTGGTATCTTGCAGATCCGTCCCAAAGATGAGAGCAGTACTCCATACACGATCGCACTTGCGCTTGATAGAGTTGGAGCAGCTGTTCCGGCGTGAAGTATCGTCTCACCTTTGCGAGGACCCCCAACTTTTTAGCAGCCACTTGAGCCTTAGCCTCTATGAAGGGACCAAAATTGAGGGTAGATGTTAAAGTAACACCAAGAAGATCAAGTCGGTCGGTTATCGGCACGGTTACACCTCGGAAACATGGAGCCGGGTGAAATTGGCTCCTTTTAGCAGAAAAAAGACACGCCTGGGTCTTAGCAGCATTGAACTTAACCAGATTGGCATCGCCCCATTCTGAGACAGCCTGCAAGGACATGTTCAAGCGCCCAACCATAGCCTCTCGGAGAGACCGGACCTGAGACCCACTAACTCGTGCGTCCGGCACGTATCTCTCGGCAACAGTGCTGTCGTCTGCATACCCAAAGGTACCGGGCTTTAGCAGATCGTTAATATGCAGCAAAAACAATGTTGCCGAGAGCACCGACCCCTGAGGAACACCGGCATTAATAGCCAGCAGTCCGGACGAGCAGCCATCTATGACCACTCGGATAGACCGATCCCTCAGGAAATCCGCTATCCAATCACACAATCCAGCGGGCAGACCGAAGGAAGGAAGCTTGCCAATTAAGCTGTCGTGCCAGACCCGGTCGAAGGCCTTCGAGATATCAAGGGAGACCGCAAGGGCTTCCCCTTGTTTGTCGATGGCCTCACTCCAAATGTGAATGGCATACGCTAGAAGATCTCCTGTTGACCGATTTCGGCGGAAGCCGTATTGTCGGTCACTTAGGATATCGTTAGCTTCTAGGTATGCTAGGAGCTTACCATTCAGTATACGTTCCATACTCTTACAGAGAACGGAAGTTACCGAGATGGGCCTATAATTTGTTGGGTCAGCTCGACTACCCTTCTTGGGTACGGGTTGCACGTTAGCTTGCTTCCAAGCCATCGGCACTTTTCCAGTCTCAAACGAAAGGCGATATAGGCGAGTCAAGATCGGAGACAACTCAGGCGCACACGTCCTCAGTACAATTGCCGGTATCCCGTCGGGACCACTAGCCTTGTTCACGTCCAGGTTACGCAGTACCCTCCGGACATCCTTCTGATGAATGCGAATGTCTGACATAATCGACTCGCATCCACCAAGAGTACCAGGGGGTCTCGCGCCACCAGGATCTAGACGCGAAGATTCCGCAAACAGAGAGGCAAACAGGCTTGCTTTCTCCTCAGCGGAGTGGGCCAGCGACCCGTCGGGTTTCAGCAGTGGAGGTAGTGAGGAGCGGCAGAAGTTCGATTCAACCGACTTAGCCAGGGACCAAAACGCCTTACTACCAGCTGGGTAAGAAGCAAGTTTGTTCCCAATTCGGCCAATGTGGTCAAACCGAGCCCTCCGCAACACCTTCTTGCAGAACTTGGCAGCCCTGTTGAAGGCTCTCTTCTTCTGACTCACGTCACTCGCTTTACGCGTCCGAGCGTCGACCCATGCCAGGTAGGCCGCGTGTTTAAGCGCATCAGCGCGATTGCACTCGGCACCAAACCATGGTCGAGCCCTACCAGACATTGTCACGTCAGAGAATGGAATGTAGTACTCCATTCCCCGCCGCAACACATCCGTCACGGCGTCCGCGCACGACGAAACATCAGTCGAAGAAAAGCAAGTGGGCCGCCAAGGATAACATGCGAAGAAAGATCGCATGCCATCCCAATCTGCTGACCTGTATCGCCAAACCCGCCTGGTGCCTCTAGGGCTAGGATCGGGCGGGGAGTAGACGGATACAGATTTCACCAGACAGTGGTCGGAAGTACCCAATGGTGAAGAAATCGACACTGAGTAACGGTCTGGATCTGTTGTCAGCAGAAGGTCCAAGCAATTGGCTGTGTGCGAATCAACATCCGGCACCCTCGTTGCCCCCTGGACCAGCTGGGTAAGATTTAACGCCAGCGCTAGCTTATACGTCTCTTGTCCAGCATGGTCTGTGTACTGGTATGGGAAGAGCCACTCCTGATGGTGGGCGTTGAAGTCCCCCAGTAACACCAATTGGGCTGATGGGTACCGTTGCTGAGCCACATCCGCCGCTTTACTCAGGTGTTGTGTGAGCCCAGTTGTCTCCAGATCACCGCTGTGCGAACGGTAGACACAGGCGTAGACAATTTTATCTAGGCCTGTGTCCACTAGGACCCAAAGAGTTGAAAACCTGGAGTCCTCAAGGTTATGGAGACGCCGATAGCAGATGTCGTCCCGGGCGTACATGCATATACCAGCGCGTGGCTTAAAATTGTGCTCCAGGGTAAACCCTGGGTAAGATAGGTACGTCACGTCAGACGGACATCCAATCTGCGTCTCCGAAAGGAATAAGAGAGCTGGTCTCTCAGTCTCTAGGTGGTGGTGGACTGTGGCGAGATTTGAGTGCAGACCTCGAATGTTGGATAGGTGCACTTTGTGTGAGAGGGAGTGCTGCCGCTGTATTTTTTCTTAGAGAAATTTGTTCATTTCCATGGGCAGAACCGGTTCTTAAAATATGACCACACCTTTCCGTTACACCCTGTATAAGTTTATCAAAATGGATTCTGCGCTTTTTGAAAAAATTATCAAAAACAAAAAAAATATCTAAGTCGCAGGGATATTGCTAAACCCATCATCATCAGCCTTTTAATGTCCCCACTGCAGGGCACAGGCCTCTCTGTGAGAAGGTGTGGACCGTAATCCACCACGCGGGCCCAATGCAGTTTGGTAGATGTCACATGTCTTCGAAGTTTTGGTTGTTGATGTTTTCCTTCACCGTTTTGAGAGCAGTGGTGATGAAATTATTTACATAGAGTAAAGCGCCTGCCTGGGTTTGAACTCACGACCTACAATTTGCAAGTCGCGGCCAATACCACTCGGCCACCACTGCTCTTGTTGTTAAACACGTGATATTATAATTACAATAGTGAAATCATAATATCACGAGTTTGACAATATCCCTGCGACATAATTATGCACAGTTACATGACGTTTTGGTTTCCTCCAATTATGTTCAAATTCCATATTAATGGGGTTATCAATTCGAGCGTAACTTTAACATTTAATTTTAGTTCTGGGGTAGGTACCTCTATCAACTAAAAAGTGAAAAAAAAATCTTTTTTACAAAAAATACAACCGACTTCCTAAAAAGAAAAGTTAAAAAATAACTTTAATTTCGGAAGTCGGTATCAAATAACGAAGAATCTAAACACACAAAAACGCTGAATTCCGAATTTTGAGTTATTTTTTAATTTTTAGTGTATTTTCCTTATACACTTCTCTTCATCATTAGCATTCAAATAAGATCAACAAATCGTATATTAACGGAAATACTCCACCGAAGACTATTCGAGTTTAATATGTTTATGTTTTGAAGGGACAGAAATACAATATACAGACAATATTAACTATGCTGACACATTTTAATTTACCGTATGCATGTCGAAAATTATTCGCAAGATACTTAGTTGTTCTTAGACAGTTGTGACTCTTGTAATTTCATGCAATTAGGCAAGAATGTTTCCTTATTTACACTTTAAGTGATTTGTCTGCACTGACTAAACACTAATGAATGCATTCCACTTTAAAAGGTTTAAGTGTTCGTTAAGTTTACAGCTGCAGCCGTTGCATGCTGTTTACACTTAGGTTTACGAATAATTCAATACAATTATTCGTTATGACCTAGGCAACCCAGGTGAATATTTGAATTTTAGTTTGTTGCTTTCTTCTCCATATATAAAAAAGTAATGTTTTTTATCGGTCGAGCCATAATTACCAAAAGTAGCGTGAATGCCTTAAAACTTAAGGCATTAGAAAACGACCTTGGCTTACCCATTGTATGTTCATAAAATATGAATAAAGTAATAAATTAAAAATAGCAATAGAATTGAGACCAAATAGTTAATGTAGCCGTACGGGGATAGACTGAAATATAGGAAACAAATCTCCTAGAGTACCTAAGAGTAGTAGTAAAAAAAAATATGAACAATACTTAGTAATATTCCTTTCACCAGCTTTAAATCGAAAAGACATGACAACCTTGGAATACTTTGCCACCTCATCAATATCATACAGTGAGGTCTCTTCCGGATGCCATTCCCAATGTCCTCAGTTGTTTCTGACTATCTTTTTAGGGTACCGTAGTCAACAAGGAACCCTTATAGTTTCGCTATGTCCGTCTGTCTGTCCGTCCGCAGCTTAACTCAGAGACCCTTAGTAGAAAGCTATAATTTGGCATGGATAAACATATTAATCACGCCGACAGTGATATAAAAATAATGAAAATATTTTTTTTGTAGTCACGAAAAGTGGGGATGTTTTTTTTCTTCGTCTATCCCATGGTGTGAGATATCGTTAGATAGGCCATTCAAAAATATTACGGTTCTGTGAAAACCATTTTTCGATTCAGGGATCCGTTTGCGTAAAATTAAGCTTATATTACTAATTTTTGTTAGAGTCAAGTGTCCCCACCCCTGCCAGCTAAATGGTTGCTTTTGGATAAGTGAAAAAAATCACGGCAATAGTATGTATAACGAAATTAAAAGGAAAACTATCACAGCTAAGTAGGACCAGTATTTTATTTAGTCGACCAACATATAAAATGTACTAGGAAAAGTAAACCAAGTTCAAATTCCAATGAAAAATACTTAGATTAGCAAAAATACTTGGTGGTGTAAAACAGGTAGTTACTATACGTATGAACCATGTAAAGATATACAAAAATAAAATCACACACTTCTTAAGTTACCGTCGTCCTATATGGGTCCGTTTTTAACCGACTTCGAAAAAGGAGGAGGTTATCAATTCGGATGTTTGTATATTTTTTAATTTTTTTTTGTTATGTATGTTCGGGCATAACTCCGTCATATATTGACGGATTTGCAAAATTCTTCTTTTGTTCGAAAGGGGTTTATTTCGAAATGGTCCCATTTAAATTTCAAAAAGATCTGATGATGGTTTCGGAGACAGACAACGGAACTCTTCAAAAATTGACAGCAAATCAACCGCGATTGCTGCAGCTATCGTATGTCTATGAATTGTTAACACTGTTTAATAGGGAACCACAACTAAAAAGTGAAAAATAAAAAACTTTTTTACAAAAAAATAGAACCGACTTCCGAAAAAAGTGCAAAATAAATTTAATTTCGGAAGTCGGTGTCAAAAAACGAAGACACAAAACAGGAACACCGACTTCCGAAATTAAAGTTATTTTGAACTTTTTTTGGAAGTCGGTTCTATTTTTTTGTAAAAAAGTTTTTTATTAGTCTTAAATGTTCATGAAACAACAAAAAACCCTATTCTTAGTCCGCATTATCATGCTACTATGGAACCCTATTACTGCTCGTGGCCCGACACGCACTTCACCGGTTTTTTTTTATTATACTCATATCATACCTAACTGACGACACGGTTGGCGCAGTGGTTGACCGTTCGGTTGCTACGCTGTGTGCCACGGGTTGGGGTCCCGCGGGAAACAAATATTTGTGTGGCCTTCAGATAGTTGTTCCGGGGTCTACACAAGACACCCAGAGTGTGTACCCACGTACAGGCGTAATTCCTAATATGGGGTTACGTTAAAAAAAAACAAAATAACGAAAGTTAGCGATACACTATTTTTGCTACAACGAACAAATTTTTTTGTTTCTATTGGTCAAACTTGTTTGTGTACACATTCATTAATTTAAGCCTTTCGTCTAGCTAGAGAGCACAGATATTTTCAATGCGTTCCAATTTAGCTGTGCCACTTTTTCTTCAGGGACAACTTCCATCGGTTTCACGTCCGCATTTGACACGGTTGATCTCTGAGTGACATCCACGAAAATACATTACATGAATATTTACTTACCACCTATTGATTTTAGGTTCGTCTCTGTCATTGGATACCTACGTCACTTTGTAAATATGATCTACGATGCAGCTGCGGTTGTAATTCGTAATCCATCATCGTGATATATGTTCCTAGATATGTGTTCAGACAGACTAATAAAGTTGTGGCTCACCAAATGCTTTAAAACAATACCCACTGTACCTAAATAAGAACATATAGGTAGATTAGTTTTTCATGGGTCCACGTTATCATTAGAAACATGTGTCATTATTTAACTAGTGTTCGGTAATTATCTTCGATTGATTATCACACTTTTCTTATACACGCACTTTCATTGCGTGAAACAAATGAGGTCTTTTTTCTGGGTCAGTGACATGTACTTACCTACATAAAAAACTCTCTTGAGATACCCTAAATCAGTACACTGGACTAGATGGATATTAGGTTAGGTACCCCTATTAATATGACGATAATAGAGCAAAATGTATGTCAGATAATTCGGTCCACACAAAATCATCACACATTTCTCAAACTAGCTACGCATAATATTTCTGAATAACATCTCCGAGGCGCTATTTATAGTCACACACAATGTCAACAATACCTATTTTATTTTTTTTATTGTAAGAAATACAGAATGATTAAAAAACCATGGATAAAAATAAAATTATTCCAAGGGAAATTATTTCTGCAAAACGGAGAGAGGAGAAAGATACAAAGTAAACGACCTTCTGAGAACGTTTTGCGTCTGTCGTTTATTTTCGTCGCATGTCGAAATAAATGAATTATTGTAATTGTGCCCTCAGTTTGGTGGAATGTAAAAAATCATAAATTCATCTCCAAAAGAAAACGTGTTCTAAAGGCGCTTGCTTCATAGGTACTTAGTGTGTAGTTATAGTGAACTGCATTCTTAATACATGTACTTAGGCTGGAGCAGTTTAAAATGGCGTAAACGGTGTTTCGCCGGTGACCTCCAATTTGCAATTTATTGTCTGCATATGGCCTTGGGTAAGCTTCGGTTAATTACGCCAATTCCAAGAACGAAATATTCAGATGATATGTGGGAGTTACCTGCTCTGTACCGAAACAGCCGAGACGCTGTGAACGACTTTCACATCATCTATTTTTGAAATTTGACACGTAAGCCAAATACAACGGATTAAGTACATACATATATACCAATGTAGGTACCTACTTGGTAACACAGGCACAGATACTTTATTGTTTACTATTAGACTAATTTATTATAAAAATATTACTTGAATGGAAATATTTAGTCCGTCATAAACCTTTATTGAGGTTCATGTTATCGGCCGCGGCAGTGTTATCGAAGTCTGCATCTGTGTCAATAGTCAGTACGTGTTGCGTGACGTTCCGATCTTACACTCGACGTCGGTCTACAAACCGAGCTAGTAGCACTGCATAATGTCTAACTAAATACATGTTATTGTTTCTTCTTGTGTTTGCTATCGGCTCCCAGTCTTTAGTCGTGATAAGTAATTTTCCATACAGTCAACACTTCATCCAGAAGCAATTGTCTTCATTCTAGTCATACAATCGTAATACTATTTGGTTCGGATATTAAGATTGCTTATCTAATTTTTATGACATCGAGGAGTATTGGCCCTTTGTCGGCCATGTGCTTTCTGGCCTTGATAGACCATGTAGGCGTACTTACTGATTTTAATTTACTATCAGTTGGACGATCTAATTCTACATCGATTTTAAAACGTTTGAGAGCCCAATTAATGAGTACAGTGACTGTTTCGTTCAATTTATTTAAATAAAATGATTTAATCGGAGTTCTAGAGTTCCGCAATTATTTTCAAGTCATTAGATATTCTTAAGTACCTACCTAAGAATATCTAGTGACTTAGTACTCTTGGTGGACGAAGTGAGGTGTGTTTGTTTACGGGTTTAGCGTACCTATGCAGAGATTGCGAAGTGAAGGTAGTAAAATTATTAAGTTATCTCAAGTTTAGTTGTCAACTAAGTATAAAATCCGGCTACAGGCTGCGTTTGCACACAACCCATTGATAATGCGTAAATATCGTAAATTATTATCGTAGCTTCAAAATATTTTATCAAGACATTGAAAAATTATGTTTAGTGCCTTTAAAAGTCGAGAAAGTTCAGACGATAAAATGTCGCTTATCACTCATGATAATAATTATAATTAAGTATCTAAATTTCTTCAATTATCTCATTCTTATCGTTATCTTACGTTAAGTTACTGTCTAATCTTTACGTTATACAAATATTTTACGCGAAAATAGATGTTTCGCAGATAAACGATGATATAGGAAGTGCTCTACCTGTGATCCATGTGTTCATCAAAATTGACTTGCAATGGCTTAACCTTGTAAGATTGATAGGTTCGCCACTTCAACACGTTCGTTGTGTGAATAATTATAAACTAAAGCACGTGATAAGATGCGAGGGGCGTGAAGCGGACAGATCGAGTACAGCGAGCGGGGTTATGGGTTATCGCGTTCGACGCCCGCGATAGCACCGCTGCGCATTGTATACAACGACCCTCCTAATGATCGCTTTATTCACGAATGTTACATGTACCGTTGTATGTTCGACGCTTCGACGTCCCATTTTCCGAACAACGCCACGTTTGACGTCAACTCATATTCATAGCCCGAGATACTTAGCGACGCAGCCGCAGCTAATGTCTATGTCGGTATTACGCAACTCTTTTGTCTCAAGACTAGCTGTCATTTAATCTTGTCTTCTCCTAAGATTAGGAAACATTACGAACCCGAGCAGGAATCTGCGGTTGTAAATAAGTATTTATTTTAGGGTAGGAAGTTATGACTTTTTTTTTAAATCCTTTATTCATAAACTTAATAAAAATAAACTTAATACAAATTGTTAAAAATTTATGTCTTCTGCCAAACTGCAGTACAGTTTGTCGGCAGTATGGGTCGGCAGTATGACTAGTTGGCTACGTTTATTTTAACTGCCGAAAACTAACATTACTTACTCTCATACACATTTGTAGTAGTTACTTGATACTAGATACTACAAAGTACATGATTCGATTAAAAACTACATATTGCGAAATTAAGTAAGTAACAATAGACTTGCAAAAAATCGAAACGAACATAAAATCGGGCTAAGATAACATGTTACTACAATTAGGTATCGCACACTCATAATAAGCACTTGCTTTATCAGAAAATCAATGATCTGGATTACCTCGGTAACAGTAGGATATAGTTCTTTTTCAAAATTCCATTGGACATTTTACATAACAGGTGTGATTGCAACATATTTCTGCTAACAGGTACAAACCGGTATTGCCGTTGATATTAATTGCGTTACTCATATCCTTCCATAATTGTATCATGCAGGGCTATATTTAGTAGGTACTCGACTCGATACCGCCACTGCAATTGGCAGTTCACTGTTAAAATCTTGTATAAACGCGAAAAGGATACTTAAAACTGTGATTTTAGTCTATAAATTCGGTTACGTAAACTTGACGATATAGTTAGTCAATATTTACATAAATACAATACATACCTACATATACACGTATCTACGTAAAATAATGTGGCCTTTGAATGTATTATTAAGGCAATACTAATAGGTTCAAGGTTCCTTTATAAGATCGATAAGTAGAATTACAATAAATTAATAATAGATAATAAAATAAATTAAACATAATACTCCTATTATTCTGAAAATATCTCCATTCGTCCTTGTGGTTGTTCTGGTACAAAGTACATAGCTAAGTACTTACTTATCTACTTGAATAAATAAGCATTAGATATTAATTGTATACAAAACAGAAATAATTTGTATCAAATTATTGATGGAAGATATTGCTTTGAAAAATTTTAAATTTCAACCCCAAGAAAAAATAGAAAACTTCGGAAGTTCGGATGCAACATAAGTGCCTCTTTATTCTGCCCAGGGGTTGTGAATAAATTCGAAACAGAGTTACCGTGCCCCTGGGCACTCAGGGCAAGGAAGGAACAGGGGTGGGTTTTAGTCAGTAAGAGTCTGACACGCCCTCCGCTCCACCCAGAGCGGGTGATGTCATTGGATGATTTCCCAACCCACAAAAAAAAAAATGGCCTCTTCATTGCTTCTTCTAATTATTTTTTAAAAAGGCAGGGAACTATTTCACAATTTCATTTTTTTTTTGCAAGTCTTTTCCTCT
Organism: Polia nebulosa; assembly: GCA_951329385.1. NCBI lineage: Eukaryota > Metazoa > Arthropoda > Insecta > Lepidoptera > Noctuidae > Polia > Polia nebulosa. Next base: position 17,858,354 of record OX589604.1, read on the forward strand.
TCGTCAGTTCACACAATTTACAGACAACACACTACACAGAATTCATAAAAATTGCAATTGGAAAATGTGTTATGTTTGGTACATTCTTGAAGTAGAAGAATCGGTTTTGACCTATTGCCTACTAAGGAATGTAAATAATCTATTACATTACTTGTATTAGAATCAAACAACCCATAATCGCTCTACATTTGAAAGCACTTTTCATGATTGTGGCTATCGTATCTTATCTATCAAGACAATATTTTCTTAACCCACATAAAGTACTATCCAAAAGAAAAGTTACCTTCGCGATTTATATCTACGAAAAGCGAACTGAAAATCAGTAGCCAATGTTTGATGATATATTTTGGTGTTTCCAGGTGACTTCGGGCGATACCAATGTTTCCAGTTCATCCTGCACATCCTGGCGGCCATGACCGCTGGCATGCACATGCTGTCTCTAGTCACAGTCGCTGCGGTACCGGAACATAGGTCAGTACCCACCAACCATCCACCATATGCCACCCGCTTACTATGGGTACCCTTAAAGCAAAGACAGATATTTCGTGAAAACTCATCACTTGTTCCTGATCACTGTTGTTGACTCTTGCAAAATGCGAGACAAAACAATTTGCTACATTCTTGCTTAAGTCAACACAATCATCTCTCTGCGAATCAAACCAGTTATGTCCCACAATATTTGTCGAGATTATGTTCAAATATCTATCGCCGCTTAGTTAACAGGTGACGCAGGAACACACTGAGGTATTACGTTGCATGTGCATGGATGGAAAGCAGACTTCATAATGAAATGTACATCCTTTTGGGTATTGCGTAAAAGTTTATTCAATTTCTTTTATTTACGGTGGTCCCGGGCAAATGCAACTGCATCAATCGTGTAAAGTCCTATTATATTATTTCTTTATAGATTTTTTCCAATGATATTGGTGCGTATGGTATGGGTCTTATAACATAATTTGCTTCTGGTTACACAGCGTGTACAGTTTTGCTTGATCAGAAGGATGGTGGCAGTCGGGTCGGCTTTGGTGTACGTTATTATATCTACAAGAACAGAGTGATATTATTGGTGCCGTTATACATATAATTATGTTGGTATATTGAACGTAAGTACACACTTTAGTAACGTACAGTTGTTTGTCTCTTGGGCTATGGTTTGCTACGTATGTCGCTTTATCTATTATTCAGTACCTATATAACCATTTTTTTTTCTTTCATCATTAACAAATAACATTAGGTATTCGGTCTCCAATAGTTTCATTAATAAGTATATTGTTTAAACATGATAGATAGGCATCAACAAGTGATTGTTGTTGTTTATAATAACAAAACCGAATAATTATTGGTTATTGTAAGAATACAAGCGATTGTTTGTATACAGTATTAATAAATTTTAGGTCCTGTGCCCTTCGGAAGTGAGGCATTGTAACAACATCGAAGGAGGGCTTACGCTATTTTTGAGGTCAAATTTAAACTGTCAAAATATTTAAATGTGAAGAAAAACGTTTTCGTGCTGTCCTATACAAAGCAGAGTTCAAATAAATGCATCTGAATTAAATGATTAAATATATAAAGTCTTAGATATCTTTATTATAATAACAGACTTCAAAAAGGAGGAGGACACAATAATAACAATTCGGATGTTTATATATATATATATTTTTTGTGTATGTTCGGGCATAACCTCGTCATATATAGACGGATTTGCAAAATTATTCATTTGTTCGAAAGGAGTTTTTTTTTTAAATGGTCCCATTTAAATTTCATATAGATCTGTTGATGAGTTTTGGAGACAGACAACGGAACTCTTCAAAAAATGACAGCAAATCAACCGCGATTGCTGCTATCGCATAAATATGCATTGTTAGCACAATTGAATGGGGAATCACAACAAAAAAGTGAAAAATAAAAACTTATTTACAAAAAAAATAGAACCGACTTCCAAAAAGAAAACAAAAAAGTACAAAATAACTTTAATTTCGGAAGTTGGTGTCAAAAAAAAAAAAAACAAAACCAGAAACACCGAATTTCCATATAAAAAATATGGAAATTCGGTGTTTCTGGTTTTTGTTTTTTTGAAAGTCGGTTCTATTTTTTGTAAAAAGTTTTTATCTTTTAGCAATAGCACTTTTGCATTAGCGAAAAATATATTGAGAAAAAAATTATAACAGTTTGTAGGTAAATTATGTAAAGTTAAATAATAGGACTTTTGTTATGATTACTTTTAGTTTCATACTAGTACCTGCTTGATTAAATTCTACCCGTAAGATAACTCGTGCTTCATTGCTGTTCTTAGTTGTAACACACGCCTTTATTAGTATAGATAAAAAGTGCACCATCATAATATGTCCTTAAAGAGGTTTAACAACATTTAATAGAATTGAATGAAGTTATAAAACTGCAACTAATCTAATGCACCGCAGCACGCTCGGCACGACAATATTACTAATATAATGTGAGAACCATAAAAATACCTTTTTTCGAATTCCAGATGTTACCTGCAAGGAATAGACAGCGCCAACCATACGGAGCCATTTAACTCGTCCCTGGTCCAGGCCGCCATCCCATTGAACGAGCACGGCAAACTAGACTCTTGCCGGATGTACGGAGACAATAAAACTCTGATCGAGTGCCAGACTTGGGTCTTCGATACGCAATATTACACTTCGTCTCGGGGTATTGAATGGGATTTCGTATGCAGTCGGCGCTGGATGGGAGCCTCAGCACAAACCGCATACATGTTCGGCGTCATAGCCGGTTCACTTATATTTGGTAGAATGTCTGACAAGTTCGGAAGAAAAAAAGCCTTCCTTTGGTCTGGAGTTTTACAACTTATTTTGGGCACATCCGTTGCTTTCGCCACTGATTACTATTCATTTATAGTGCTTCGATTCCTGTACGGTATTTTCGGATCCGGTTCATATATAGCTGGGTTTGTATTGACAATGGAAATAGTCGGTCCGAGTAAGCGTACTATATGCGGTGTTACGTTCCAAATCATGTTTGCCATCGGCATAATGTTGTTAGCCGCTTGGGGATATTTAATAGATAACAGATTCTATTTGCAAATAGTATATGCATTACATGCAGCAATATTGCTTCCTCACTGGCTACTCATGGACGAATCCCCAAGGTGGCTCTGGGCTCAAGGCCGCGCTCGTGAATCTGTCGCTATTATAGAGAAGGCTCTGAAATTCAACGGATCAGCAGACACTATAGACACTCCGGCATTGGTATCCCACTGTAAAGCAACCTGTGCTAAATATACAGACGAACATTCTGCAGGAACTACTGACTTGTTCAAAACTCCCAAAATGCTGCAGAAGACTTTGATCATCTGCGGTTGTTGGTTCGTCAATTCGGTAGTGTACTATGGTCTATCGCTTAATACTGGTAAACTGAACGGGAACCCATACTTTCTTATGTTTCTAATGGGGATCGTGGAGTTGCCCAGCTATATCCTCATTGTATACTTCTTGGACCGCGTCGGGCACAGAGCACTGATCAGCACCATGATGTTGTTAGGAGGGATCGCCTGTCTTGTCATTGTCGCTCTACCTCATGGCTCTACGTCGACCACAGGTATCGTGATGGTAGGAAAACTATTTATATCAGGCTCCTATTCTATTATCTACAAGTATTCGGCGGAGCTGTTCCCGACTGTAGTGCGCAGCTCCGGAGTGGGGCTGGGCAGCATGTGCGCTAGTGTGTCGGGTGCTCTCACGCCACTTATCAACTTGCTGGACACACTAAATCCTAAAATACCCACCATACTTTTCGGGTTTCTGGCCTTGCTATCAGGGTTCTCTACTTACTTCTTACCTGAAACAATTGGCAGAAACTTGCCTCAATCATTGGAAGACGGAGAGAAGTTCGGTGTCGGTGACACTTGCTTCACGAACTGCAGTGGTCGACGAATGAGCACGGACACAGTGGACCTGCCCGAAACAATGGTGCCGTTGGAAGTCATGGAAAAGAAACCGTAAAGACATTACTTTGAGGTCTGTAGGTAAAGCCATCTCTTGAAACTCAATTTTTGCGACGTAAGAATAAGTATAGAAATAGCAAAATTGCTATTTCAATGTTATTTCACACTAAGCCTTATTTCAATTAAACCTATACGTAAAGCTTGTATTTTATGAACTTTGCTCAATATTTTCTCACTTTGTATGGTGTTATTGTTTCTATAACACTGCTATATTTTATACTAAGTTTTTCTTGTTTTGTATAACTGTTATTGTTTTGCAAAGAATTTAGATTGTATGTGTTTATGTACGTAATTAGTTTACTGTTATATTTTATAGTGTCTAGTCAAGACTTAATCACAAGCAAGTTGTGTTCATATTGTTCATGTGAACAGTTTTGCTTAAGACTGGATGATTGTTCTACTAACAACTAGTTATTATAATGCGGAAGTATCTAACAGGTAAATAGGATATTTTTAATAAGTTATTAAAAAAGTACAATTAAATGTACACATAAAGCGTTATAAAATTAAGTACAATACTGTAAGTGCGTACTTTTATATCTTATTTAATAGTCATTGATCAGTAGGTACCCCGAGTGTGAGTTTTTTACCTACTCGATCGCTTTAAAGTACCTAAACGTCAATTTGTAGGTAAGAAAACTGTATAAGCGCCGCCTGGTGACAATAACGGGAAGGTAACTTTTTTTTTTTCTATACGATTTGACATAAGCGAACGTTTACGTAAACGCGTTCGAGAGCGTTAACTCATACCTACTAGGCTCTCAAAGACAAAACGTGGAAGATGTTGAAACCGACTAAACCACTTTGTTTTAAGTATCTTGACCACAACAAGGATTGGTTGATCACACGTAGTTTTCTAGAAGTTGGTAAGTAATTAAGTTTGTCTAAGTCTGCAAAGGTAAGGCAGGTGGCAGCACAACCGAACTGAATAGGGAATATGCACGATATTGTATGTGTTCAATTGAAGACTTATTAACTATAGTGAACAACTATGAAGGAATTTTCAAAATATCAACATCAGCGACGAAGATACGTATACCTACCTATAGCTTTAAAGTTGATAATTAGAAAGAGAAGTCCAACACGGTGTTCTTTGACGTCAAAGGACATGACGCCCATGCAACTGCCATAGAAAACAGCGTTTTCGAGAGAGGGACACATATATTTGTTTAAAATTGTTATACCGAGATAGGTATACCTAACAATTTTAAACAATTTTAATTCTCAATCAATTTTGATTCTGCTTTCACTGTTCGTACTCTATTTCAGTATATTCATTGATAAACCGGTTTGATAACAAATATTTTTTTCATGCATATTCCCTATTGTCGAACGTATTTTGTATAGATACAGTATAAGATGGTATTTACCTGCCTAGCTAGTCATTAGTTATGGCTAATTAAAATATCTACATGTTTATTTGGTAGCGTAATAAATACATGTAAATAATTTTTTTTAAACCTTTTGAATAGGTCTCTAATTCAATAAAAAAAAAGAAATTGTTAAATTCAGCCATAGTTTTAAAACTCTAATCATAATATTATGATATGATTAGCGGATTGTTTTAAATTCTCCATAGAAATTTTTGAATAAAGAACCCGTTAACCAGTGTTTCAACTAATCACATGCTTAATTTTTTTATAAAGCATGTGATTAGCATGGCCCATTATGCGGTTACGAATATCTATCCTATATGATTTTTTACATAAGTAAACTCGATTTTAGTTTTTGCTAAATTTTGGACAAGTCTCACCTACTTAGCAGGTTCTAAGCATTTAATTAAATCTGTAATTATTATTACCCTGCCACATAACCAATGAGGGTGGCACAGGTGCTCAAAACATCACTGCCAGGAGGTGCTCGAAACACAAAGCATCTGCGTAATTAATTTATTTTTAGGAAAATAATAACTATTTTAGGGTATTTTTCTAGCATTTAGACATTAACGCGCATAATACAGTCATTTATGTGTAAGATACAATGAAATAAATCAGGGTTATTATGTAGGTATTACATGTTGTCTCCGAAACTCTAATTTCAGTTCGCTTTTCTTTTCAGTCCTCAGCTCATGCAATTAATAATTAAATTATATAGTATCACATAACCTTGTGTACAATATAAAGTGGGACATGTTTTTACAAGTCAATAACTGGATGACCATCAATCATAGGTACTGCCTGACTGCCTTTAATATCAACTCAAATGTTTTACACTTTATGCAAATTGAACACATAGGTACCTAACAACATTAAACATGTCGGTGGCACTGGTCGCATACCTATGAGGTTTGCTATAAATAGCTTATAGTCAGTTCCTTTTTATGTTTTGTTGCATAAAAGCACTGCCTGTGGAATAGACTGATTTAAACGAAAGTTATACATTATTTACAGATTATATATTTAGGTAGATAAAAATTATTGATTCCGATGCGCACGAGCCAACGTGTTCATTTAGAGTGAAGATATTGTTACAATTTTCAACTTTAAAAACATACTAACAGGTAGGTGCCTATTTTAAGATTAGCCAGTAGATACCTACTTACTATGAAACTGAATTATGCTTACATATACATATTTGGATATTTTGATAAGAAGGTTAAATTTATTTAAAGACATATTAAAAAGCTAAGCAACTATACATAGGCGCCTTTTATCCTAAACCAATTGCCTCTTCTAAGACTGAACAGAGAGTAAAACCAGGTAGGTATTTAAGTAATTTTTAGAGGGAATTAATGGTACACACGTACCCTGAATGTGTAGAAGTCTGCAGGGGCTTCTTACAATTGAATTTCAATGCGATCGTAGAAAGATTCTTTAACAATATGCACGTTCTGACCTTTTGAACGAGCCTGCTCTAGATTGTCACACAGTACCTATAAACCATTAACTTATGTTAGGTATTTTCTTAATTCTAGATGTAACTTATCGAAAAATAATGAATAATGACTGAATGGCCAATATAATAAATAGATAACGAAAGATTGCACAGCGCCAGAAGATGTGAAGTCATGAAAATTAATGTTCAGAGACATAAGCCAATAATGGAAGAACAAATTTTTAGCATTTTTTATTTACACTGCAAGTTTTTTGGTTAAGAGGTAAATTAAATCAATACATTACGTAGGTACCTACTAAGTAAGAATTTTTTGCCTAGCTTATTTAGTTCGAAGAAAAAGCCACGTAAACCAATCTGTAAAAAATCTTATTTTTTTTTTCTTCATTTCTGTTACAGTATACACCTTTTCTGGAAAAATATACTTATATTTCATTAAGACTTATCAGATTAGTGGCCTCTTTTTATAGTTTTTCTAGCTGGATTAACATAGGTAAGTTAATATATTTACTAATCAAGACTATGTCAAAGTAGAATTAAGTATCAAATACATGGTGTACACGAATTTTAATAAATATTTTTAACGAGTGTCGTGTTTTTTTTTTGGCCTGTCCAAAATATAACTGTAAAAAACACTCCAGGAGCAGTCATTATGCATCTTCAATTTAACTTGCTACGAAATTGCTACGCGTAGTCGCTAGGCGTTTTAATTTCACAGGACATTAGTACTACCAGGCTACGAGAGCTACGACTGCTACGAGGGAGGTGGCTATCGGATAGGATGTAAAAAGAAAAATAGGGCTGGGTCTACTACCGGCCAAGTGGCGCCCTCATTGAATAAAATGCAGTTCAAAAAACATCTAGAAAGTAGACTCCGTTTTTTTGTGGGGTCCATCCAATGACATCTCCCGCTCTGGGTGGAGCGAAATGACGTGTCAGACTCTTACTGACTAAAACCCACCCCTGTTCCTCTTTCGAATTTATCCTCAACCCCCGGGCAGTAATTAGTAGGGTAAGGTTACAGTTACAGTGTTACAAAAAAAAAACGGCAATGTAGTGCCGAAAATATTAATTATATCAACTTTTAACTGGCTTTACTAGTCTCTCCTTACTTATAATTATCAACAACCTACTTAAAATGGCACTTTAATGTGATCAGTCGATTGTGACAATGAGCCTTGCCCTGTGGTAAGGGGCACAATGTTACAAATAATAGAAAACAATCAGCAATAAGAGAAAAGTATAAGATTTTAACAAATATAAAATTTCTTTATAATATTGCTAAACTTTTTATTCTTGTTCTGAACATTTTTTCTCCTTTTTTAAATATCTTTGCAATGTCATGAAATTCATATATTTTTCATTTGCTGCCTTTCGAAGACTCATCCCACTTTCAACCATCAAAATTGCTTCTCTCATATCATTTTCAGTATGGAGTACGTAATCCGTCTTCCTCTAACGATTTCGCAATATTTTCTTATACCGAGACCTAGAAAAGAACAAGAATTAGCTCACTGGGGCTCAGTGTCACATAGTGCCCCGTAACATAGTGCCCCAGGCGAAGCAATCCAAAAAATAAAAAGTTTGGAAAATCCAAAAGTGCACGCCTCTGTTCATTTCTTTTTGTACTGAAAGTAAATTGTATTGTTGAATTATAGAGGTAAAAAAAAATGCGTTTTTGACCTTCAATATCTCCAGAATCAGTGGATTCCCAGGTATGGTCTAGTGGAAAAAAATGATCCAAATAATGGTTAGAGTACGTAAGTGGCTTTCGTCTTCGGAAACTGTCTTTTTACTCCCGATATAAAAAAAATGCTATCAGTCATCACTTTTAATTAAATATTAAAAAAAAAAACGATAGACACTACGCTAATGAATATCGAAAGGGAAAATTCTGAACTAATAAAAATAAAATTGTTCAGAATTTTCTGCAGTTATTCGGACTAAAACAATCGACACAAAAAGAGTTAAAATACATACAGACGAGTGACACATCTGGACGTCGAAGTAAAAATTTTTTCAAACACTTTTTTTCTTTAGAGTAGCAGAACAGTTGTTTTTTAAAAAACATAAAGTAAGTTTACTCAAGTCTTTTCTTGTTATACGTGTGCTCATATTATCCTATGGATGAAATATGAACGTAATAGATTCATTTTAAGGCCAGAAAATTTCTTGGCCTTGATGTGTTGAGAGTATAGCACTACCTCACACGCTTCGCGTTATGAGGCGTGCTCCAACGTGGTACAACCTGTAGCAATGACAACTGTAATATGCGCTTGTTGAAACTGTATACCAACACCAAAAAAGTTAAAGATAGATACGGAGACAGGTGCATTGTAACAGTGTAAACCGTGTAAAACTGTGCCCCACCTTACCAGGAACTAATAATGAGGTACTGGACTAAAATAAACCCTGCTAAAATAGGCCATGCAGTTCAAAAAACATCTAGAAAGTAGACTCCTTTTTTTTGTGGGGTCCATCCAATGACATCTCCCGCTCTGGGTGGAGCGGGAGGGCGTGACTAAAACCCACCCCTGTTCCTTCCCCGCCTGAGTGCACAGGGGTGCGGTAACTTCATGTTAAGAATTTATCCGCTACCCCTAGGCATGCAGGCACCGGCCACGATGGGAGGAAGTAGACTCCTAAATTACCATTAGGTAGTTCTTGTCGCATGTGATATAATTATATCCTTTCATAGTCTAAGATTAGGTATACCTAAGTAAATAATAATAATAATAATAATAATAATAATAATAATATTCCACAACTATCACACAACGCCATCTAGTCCCAAGCTAAGCAGAGCTTGTGTTATGGGTACTAGACAACTGATAAACATACTTATATATTTCTAAATACATACATATTATAGATAAATTACACCCAGACACAGAACAAATGATCGTGCTCATCACACAAACATTTGTCCTGGGTGGGAATCGAACCCACGACCTCCGGCATAGCAGTCAGGGTCACTAACCACTAGACCAACAGGCCAGTAAATATTTGTAAACACTATGTTAATGTTGGTTTCGATGAAGAATACGTCTATTATATTGTTAAATTTCGCCAAACTATTAGTTATGATCAATAAAAATACTAAGTACCTACATTTTTCCTTTGCAGGTGCTGGGTCGACGGTGTGGACACGAATGAGTCGATAGCGTCGTGGAATTCTTCCGAAATATTAGCTGCCATACCTAAGACCGCATTTGGAGGTCTACAGAGCTGCTCCATTTTAAATGAATTTAACGAAACAACAGCTTGTTCAAAATTCGTATTCGACACGACATACAGATCTTCGTCACGTGCTATGGAATGGAATCTAGTATGTGATAAAAGATGGATGGGTGCACTAGCTCAGTCTATTTACATGTTAGGAGTTTTCACCGGCGCTGTAGTCTTGGGAGGGATGGCAGATAAGTACGGAAGAAAAACCATATTTTGTTGGTCCGGAGTACTACAGTTAGTCTTTGGTGTGCTAGTTGCTTTTATACCTGAATATTGGTCTTTCTTGGCAGTTCGTTTCGTATACGGAATCTTTGGATCTGCCGGTTCGTATATTACCGGTTTCGTGCTAACTATGGAATTAGTAGGAGCCAGTAAGCGAACCGCGTGTGGTGTCGCTTTTCAAGCTGCTTTCGCGGGGGGTATTATGCTAGTCGCTGGCTGGGGAGCTCTTGTGGACAATAGACAAATTCTCCAAGTGATATATGGACTCCATAGCCTTCTTCTTATTCCTCACATTTGGATCATGGACGAATCGCCTCGTTGGTTGTGGGCTCAAGGCCGCTCAAAAGAATCAGTAGATATAGTTGAAAAAGCTTTGAAGTGCAACAAATCTGACAGTAGGTTGGATAGAGCCGAATTGGTGTCTAAGGGAAGAGCTGAAGCGTCGAAAGGAACTGATGCCCCAGCGGCCAGCACAGGAGACCTGTTTAGAACACCCAATTTAAGAAATAAAACAATGAATGTCTGCTTTTGTTGGTTTGCTAACTCCATAGCATACTATGGGCTTACTTTAAGTACTGGCAAGCTCGAAGGCAACCCGTATTTGATTACAGCTATTTTAGGGTTCGTGGAATTACCGAGCTATGCTGCGGTGATTTATTTCCTTGATATTTGGGGTAGGCGGCCGCTAATAAGCTCTATGATGCTTGTGGGTGGCGCAGCATGTGTTATTGCCACCTTCCTGCCTGCTGGAAGTACTATATCAACTGGAATTGTGATTGCAGGGAAATTGTTTATTGCAGGTTCTTTTGCTATAATATACAACTACTCAGCGGAGTTATTCCCCACAGTCGTTCGTAACTCTGCACTTGGTTTGGGTTCTATGTGCGCCAGGCTGTCTGGGGCTTTGACACCGTTGATTACTTTACTAGATTCATTTAACCCTAAAATCCCAGCTGTTACTTTTGGAGCTGTTGCAGTGATTTCCGGATTCCTATGTTTGTTCCTACCGGAGACTATGAATCAGCCCATGCCACAGTCCCTCGCCGACGGAGAACGGTTTGGTAAAGGCGACACGTGTTTTGGCAGTTGTTTAGGAAATAAAAGAAACAGAACTTATACTGAGGACAATAAAGCTGTTGAATCAATGGTTCCTTTAGAAGACGCTAGTAGGAAAGTATAATAAGTTTCTAGATTTATAGACCTACATAGTTTGCAGAATTGAATGTAGCGGTTGCGTAGGTACGCATGCCTAGACATACCTACGCAGCTGCTTCAACAGTAGGCTGGATATTTTTATGTAAATAGTTATCTAATCGAACAAAGTATTAAATCTATATAGACAATTAGTTCTTTTTCTTTTACTAACATAAAGTGTTATGCTGGTTTGCTTAAGTATTTAATTTAACTACAAGTGTTATAGATCCTGAAACAGAATAGCTAGGCATATACAGCATGTAACAAAAACCCTGTCCGATCCGATAAAGGCGTATTCCTGGTTTACCATACGTACTAGAAAAAATTGTAAAAAAATGTAAGTCATAAAAACCAAAAGTTATAGATTTTTTATTTTTATTAATATGCGAAATTTAACACTAAATATGGCAAATTTTCAGAGTTGACAACACTCCACCGGCCGGCGAAATCTTTTCATTTTTACCTATTTTTATTTCAAACGATACCGCCCTGCACTAGCCGCGCTGTAGGCACTCTGTCCCGCTCAGGCGGCATCTTTGAAACGAAACAGTAGGTGAACTTTGTCGAGCGCTCAGTTGGCTAAATTTTTCTTTTTTTTCAATTAATTATTTTCATTGGGGAAAAATTATTATCTCGTATCCAATAAATGATTACGTATGTGTGTACGCAGTACGATACCAAGTAATACCCTTCAAGATCGGACAGGGTTTTTGTTACATACTGTATGTATTAGTTTTACCAAAAGAAATACCTACATTAAGCGTGAATAAGATAGATAGTTAATAAGTACCAATTGATTATGTTTTCTGAGTTTATGTTGTTTTGTTATTTGTGTTTTACTTCTTCTATTTAATTTTTATGTTGTACCTATATACTTACTTAGTTATTAAAAATAGATCGAATAGCATATTGGTGCTTATGAATCTCGTGATCTGGTGTGATATTGACTGTACGGAGAAATTCGTGTTAGGAAAAAAAAAATATTAAAAAGTTATTAATAAAAGTTATTAGTTAATTATTTACAAATTCGTTAAATTTATGTTGTTCCTACCTACTAATTTTGTAAAAATGTACATAAAAAATAAATTATAGGTACAAAAATTGACTTTGGTTTTATTGCTATTATGAAAAGACTGATTTTAAAACTCATTATAATTTTATATTTACACAAAACAATAATGCAAATCACAGTGAGATTAAAAACATCAATAGATGATACATCGATGTATGAACAACAAACATATAGAAGATATTAAGCATAGGTAAATATTAATTATCCACAAATGGGCAAAAGCCCTTTTAAAGTTTTTCTATACAAGGAGAGGTGTCGACCACACATAGAACATTTTAAGAGTAGGTACAACTGGAACGCCCATAGTGGCTTTTCGTGATACAGGACTCGAGAGCCCAGATCTCATAAGACAAATCTCTTTGTATTATGATGATGTTTTTTTTATTAAATAGTTTTTATGAGATCTGGTTCACAATTAGACTTCTAAAATTCAATGTTAGATCTGGTTATGTTTTGAAACACTAACCAATTTCTTTTTGACGGATTTTCAGTTAAAAAAATGCTAGTCAAGTGAGGAATTATTCCTTGGTTGAATTAAATAAGTGGGCGCGTTTACGCTGCGCTTTGTAGAAAGTGTCCAAATTACGCCGATCCACACGCTCTAACACTAACACAGAACATACAAAAAATACATACCTACAGTCGAACATAGATTCTCCTGCTTTTTTGGAAGTCGGTTAAAAATAGACAGATTTGAGAAAGAGGACTGAGATTCTCTGCATTCATTAAAGTAAGAAGAGGATATCGAGAGACGAACTAGTCTCTTTCTCAAAAAATGGCAATAGATAAACTGAAGGATCCCAAGGGATACCGTTTACCTGCATCATCATTCTCCTGCCCTTATCCCATCAATTTATTTGGGGTCGGCGGAACATGTCTTTTTCTTCCATACTCCTCTATTAGTCGTCATCTCTGTAGTCACCCCCTTTTTAACCATATCCTCTTCACACAGTCTAACCATCGTTTCTTTTCTTCCATACTCCTCTATTAGTCGTCATCTCTGTAGTCACCCCCTTTTTAACCATATCCTCTTTCACACAGTCTAACCATCGTTTCTTTGGCCTTCCTCTACTCTTATAGTCATCCACATCCATACACAAGACTTTTCTCACGACATTTTCTTCATTCCTCCGCATCACATGCCCATACCACGACAACCGATTTCCACACAAGAAGAAGAATAATAACTAAATTAAAAATTATGTGGGTAGGTGCTTCTACATAAAATCAGTGAATATTAAGTAGGTCTGCATCTACCTTTGTATGTTATTAGTTAGGGTTCCAAAACATTGTTTTCTGTATGTTAGCAGCATTTATACAAAATTATTTGAAGATTGGTCATTCTGAAATCGATCACAACGAAATTAATACAAGATTGAAAGTAAGTAATCAGCTACTCATCAGTCGATCCAAACGTCAAAAAACATCATAGAATGTTGTAAGTAGGTAGGCATATAATACAACAGAGTCACTAAAACCTTTTACGTTATTGTAATAAGTCAACTAAGGAACATTGAATATATTACGTCAGCTTAAAGTTTTGCTGCTTATTTTACTTTTTTAATATCTAGGGAGATGGATTTTCTTCAAAATAAACACTAGAAGCTCTAGATTCGTGTGATTCCTATAGCTTTTGAAAATATTGTAGTCGTGCGTGAAAGCATTTAAAGACACGGCAGGTATGTTACCGATTAGTAAGTAGATAGGTAGACATGGGTCGTCATTCTCAGAAGTCCTAATCAAGGAAATTACCATACAATAGAAATGATTATACCTACTAGTGAGTTACTGAGCTGATACAACGAGACGGCCTTTCTTTTGAACCAGATCATAAAATAAAGATAGGTAGGTACCTACCCACACTAAATAGGTGAGATGGTAGGCTACCTAATTTCAAGGTCTGCAAGAGACAAATTTCAACGAAAAACTTTTTCATAACGCATTTGGCTTAATTTTTATTCCTAAAAATATCGAAAATTTTATTTTTCCTTCAACATGGTCCATTTTCAAACATATTCACCAAAATATTTATCTGAGCCAAACATGGCGAATCACAACAATGACGATACACGTAAGTATTTCTAGTCTGTAATAAATAACCTACGTGTTGTAGCTGCTGCTAGGTACTAATTACCTCGCCTAAGCCGTAAGTAAACTAGAAAATGCGTGAGTTGGTTCATTTAAATTCTAATATCATGTGGCCCTTGCAAATAGTGCCTGTGCAGTGCCAATTTGAAAACTCTTTTTCGAAAAAATAGTTCTAAAAATAACAAAGGAACCTTTAGAATGGTATCTTTAACTATAGGGACTGCCTCCCCAAGCCTGCCAAGTCTTTACTTGTAAAATGTTTATAAAAACTACAACAATATTAAGTCTAACAATAGGTACATATTTTTAAATTTAATAATTCTCTTGTTTGAAGTAAGTATTCATTATTTGAATAGTTCAATATTACATAGTGTAGGTATTTTAACTGTGTTTATAAAGTGGTGCACAGGGTTAAATTCGACATAAAGGTACAGGTTAAGGTTAACAGGCTGGACTACAGGGCACAAAGGGTAACTACTTACCATTTGTGCCCTGTAGTCCAGCCTGTTAACCTTAATCTTTACACCTCCTATACCTATGTATAGGTGTACAGATACTTGACCTCTAAAGGTCTGCAAGACTGAAAGCTTTCAATTATTATACTTGGTTAAGCCTGGAATCAGAATTGATTTTCAATAGTAAAAAAAATTACAGCCTGTTTTGTAAATTTCAAAGAATTTTCAGATGTATTTTGATGCAAGATGTTAAGGGGCTATTAGCTGCCAACGACCTTGAGTTGTTAGCTTGCGTGTTCTGCGCTGAGATCACGTAACGCGTCGTATGTCCACCGAGTAATAGGACTCGCCCATTAAGGAGCGCTGTCCGAAATTATACGCATTATTCGTTTATTACACATAACAAAACAAGTATTAAACTAAAACGCTGAGACTAAATTATAAATAATTAAATGACCTTCAAAATGGTGAAGGTTTCATAAAAATACGCTTTATAGTTTTTGCGTGATTCTCATTTTTTTATCCGCGTCAGACAAAACTTTACAAATTAATTACACAATCTTCTAAAAATATAATTTCAAATATTCTCAGATCAAATTACGACAGAAATAGGCTAGAGTAACATATATTTTTTTCAAAGAAATAAGACTAGTCTTTTAGACGTGATGTTCAATTAAAAACCATTAAAAGTCGTATAACTGCGCCTTAAGTTGATTAACTTAACATCTTGCATTTTATTAAGAGTGACCATTTAGGTTTTGTAGGTAAATATCTAATTGCATTGAACCATTCAAATATTTTTTAGGCATATACATATGTACCCACCCTTGAACAACAAATTTAACATTTATTTAGACATATTATCACAAAATTCTAAGACTACTAAGTTTTTTATAATTAATCTTTAGTACAATTTATTGAAGCAAAGTTTTAATTACAAAATCAAGTGATGGTCAAAAAAATAAATAAGAGTTAAGTACATAAAATTAAGATTTTGTTTTGAAAAATCACTAAAATAATGATACAAAATACTTGTATGCAAATTAACATAAGGTTGACATGGATATTATTCATTCTGAGATGGCATCATTAACATACTACAACCAAAGCTGGATGAACAATATTATAAATTCGAAATACAAACATTTTGTCATTCTTACGAAGACATCCAGAACTGCTTGCATGACAATGTAATTAAATGTTAACACATAAATTCGGTATAACATATATGTATTGTATGATTGAAACTGGCAATTTAAAGATTGTATAAATAATAAGTAATTATGAATGTTGTTCAAAAGACTATGAGATTTATTATCACTGTCAAGATCTCTGATATATCAGATATTTCTAAAACAATTTTAATGAATTACAAAGCAATTGTCATTGAGCAACCACCTTACATTTATGGGGTTAACATTACTAAAGGCTCACTTTTTTGATATGTTTCAACTGTTGTCCAATCTTTGTATTTTGCCTATTGAATCATAATAAACAATAAAAAAGTGGTTACAATGAACACTACTGTTGAATTGAATGAGAAATTAATTTCATGAATAACATAACTAAAGTGAGAAAGTAAACCACTTTTAACTATCATACTTTTGATAAAACATAGCACCAATTCAATTATGTGAAATTTCTGTAAAATAAATATCTATCTCAACAAGCATCTTTAAAGACTTTAGTCTAACATTGTAAATGAATGTCTAAAGCTTGTTTTTCTAGAGCTTCACTTTTGTAGCCAACATAAAGACAGCTGAAACGTCTTTGATTGAACATGTCATACAAATTAAATATGCAATTGAATAAAAAGCATTCATATTCACTACTACTCTAACTCATAGTAACTAGACTAGATTTTATTCAAAAGGCATTAGTATCAATATTCCGGACAACGAGTATGAGGTATTTTAGCTATAATTGGAGTTTGCTCAGCTGTCATAGCAGTATGTACGATGATAGCTGGTTGAGTGGGAGTAGGAGCATGCAGTTCATGGCTCTCACCAGGGGTTAGACTGGCCAAGGCTGCCAAAAGATCATGATTTACTAAAGGTTCATTTTCTTCACGAGGTTCCCAGCCAACAGGAGGACTAGATGGTGGAGAGATCAGAAATTGCTTTACAGGAGCCGGAGGTCTCAGATTTTTTAGAGAAACAGGCGTCACTGGTTGCGCAAAATAACAGTTGATCGGCGAATCATGAAATTGATATTGATGCAGTTGAACACGAGCATTAGCGGCAGCTAGTGGACTGTCATAGTTGACACGCAAACGTTTAAAACTGCGTAGCCATTGAAATGTGATATTGTCTGAAAATGTGCGGAATAAATCTTCCATTCCTTTCTTTAACTTTTCATCAGCAAATACTTCACTGTGTATGTTTGTGACGATAATAGATTTAGGCAAGTCATCAAAATCATCAACTTCGTCTTGCACATCACTTTCTTGTTCTAAATTGGCGATATTAGGATGTACGTTGGGCATCCCATCTTCTTGGTTGATGTATACGTCGTCTTCTCGAAATGAGTCTTCATCCTCCTTATGAGCCATTATAAACAAAGCTAACTACGAAACCAATCACACACTTATTGTATTAATGACTTCCAATTTAAACAGTTCACTTTATGAAAGCATAATATCAATTTAAACGCACGGATTGTATTTTTATTATTTTTTAATAATCGATTAGTGCGATTTTCCTATCTGTCAAACACCTGTCAATGTCAACATCATTTGAAAAAACACATTCACTTAATTTTTCCTATGGTTTTTTATTCCTGAATGCGTTCTTCAATGAAAGAAAACAAAAAGCCATTCTCTATTATTTACTATACTTTCTCTTCATTCTTAGAGATAGGGATAGGTAAATCAACATTACGCAGATTCAGTAGAATTATCATCAGAGTAATTATATCTTATGGTAATTAACGTGAAATATGCTAGTTTTTGTGATCGTTTTTAAAAAACCTGGCAAACAAATCCAGTTTTTTCGTGTTCTCTATTTTACCAAATTCATTATAATCTTTTTATGTTATTTTATCATTCCCAAAGGGAAAGCGAAAGTCTTCTGACCATATTGCCTAGTCTTACGTAGTGTATTTATACATTTTTTCCATTAGAATGCAGATGTAACACATTCTAACGTTTTTTGCAGTATTTGGCAACAAATGTGTCGAGTCAGCCTTCTCGGCAAACTTCGCTGAGGTAGTCAATAATATAATAAAATTCTCAGCTCCATTTTCCGGAGATCGCGCCTGTTTCAATGATTCCACATATTGTCTATTTGCGTTGACACTTGAGACACAAAACTACACCAATTTTACATCACAATATCCACTAAGAATCAATAAACGAATAATTAAAACAGCCACTGAACTTCACTCAACAAAATCCCGCCAAAAAAAACTCATTGTAGTCTGCCGCTCGATTCTGATAGCAGCTCACCGTGAAAACTTAGGTGGAGTGAGCATGAAGTGAACTGTCATTCCCCCTTGATTGTATGGATTGACAGCCCACTTCACGTTCACTTCACCTAAGTTTTCATTCGTCGTGTTGGCGCGCCTGATTTTATAACCGCGCGAAAATCTGTCACTTCGTCGTATCGCATTTTCATTCACTCGCGTGTATTTCTAAATCTTCCATCCCGGTTACTCAGGTGAGTGATCGAGTGTCTAGTGGTGTTTGTGCGTGTCAGTGTTGAGTTTGTCTATGTTTTAGTGTTTTGTTTATATTATATACAGTTAAACTTTTACTTTTTAACTGATTCAACTTTGGTTGGATGGATTTTTTATTAACTTCGTCAAAAAAGCCATATTATAGTACTAGCTTCTACCAACGGCTTCGCCCGCATGGTAAAAAGTAGCCTAAGTTTTAATCCAGGTTATAGTCCGGCTGTGTCGTGTGCATTTCATTCAAACCCCTTCAGCCGTTTTTGCGTGATTGAAACACAAAAATACAAACTATCGCATTTATAATATTAGTAGGATTAGTGTCGTTTTCCACATAAAATAGTAATGTTGCTTTTCTCTTGAAAAAGTTACGTTTTGTTACTTAGAAACTTTATATTTTGACTATCTGCCACCATAGAGCAACACGGAGGGGAGTAGCCATAGCGTTGTTTCCCGATACAGTCTGTCATTTTTTGCGGGAGGAAATCTGCACCATGTACACTTTCTCAGACCCACACAAAGACAATCGTCTGTCATTATGAAACTCACTCAACAAAATACTAACAATTTTGCACACATACAGATACATTTTGTGTCCTAATAGTGTAATGAAGTGATGCAACTACATTGACAATGCGCATACAGTCGTGGTTGTAACAAGTGTCGATACGCATTATCGATAAATTCGAGAACTTTCTTGTGGGAATCCAGATAGATAAATAAATAAAAACTGTTTTATTCGAAGTTCACACTTAGTCATTTTAATATAACTTATAAATACGTAAGTACTTTATTTAATTCAACGCATTTTTTTTTAAATTTAAAAATAGCTCACAATACCTACTATCTAATTGTCTACTACCTAATTATCTATACTACTTATTATTATAAAGAGGTTTGTGAGGTTGTAGGGGTTATTCTCTGGATCTACTGAACCGATTTTGAAAATTTTTTCACCAGTAGAAAACTACGTTATTCTTGAGTGCTCTAGGCTAAATATTTCCGATTTCCACGCGGACGAAGTCGCGGGTGAAGAGCTAGTATTAAATAAATCAGAAATCTTAATCTCAAAAATAGTTAGTACCTCTATGCGCGAGAACAGACATGGCTGTATAGACTCTTTGCCATGTGTAGGGTTCCGTACCCGAAGGGTCCAAACGAAGCCCTCTTTCTGTCACTCACGTGTCCGTCTGTCTGTCTATCCATCATCTGTCACACAGGTTTTGCAGCCAAACGGTTGGAACTACAGTTTTAAAATTTTCACAGTATAAGCATCTTGTTGACTCAAAGCCACACAAATAATCAAAAATACATTTGGCACGGAACCCTAAATGTGGCCGGTTTTTATCGATACCTAACTATCTACAAACCTTGGTGACGGCGACAACTCGGATGCAGACTCAGATCAGTCGCTCGACCGATCCGCATTTTGTATAAGGGCGAGCGGCCTGTGTTGGTAAACAAATCCGAAACAACACGACCGTAATTTATTATTGTATACTTTAGGTTTAAAAATTATTAAATAGTAAAAAAGTGGTTAAAAATTACTTACACATGAAAGTTAACACCATCTTTTTGTAAATTTGACGTGGCAGATCTCTTTTTGCTGCAAAAAACTGAACAATTCGGCATTTTTGTAGTATGTCAATTCAGCCGCGCTACTAGATTTAGTTTATTGAACAGTCCGGCTGCAACTAGTTTTATTGTTTGCATAGGACCACTTGGACTTGTACTTTGACCGAGGGGAACACCTGCGTATGGCTACTCCCCTACGGTTCGCCGGTGGCCCGTGTTGCTCTATGTCTGCCACCCGTACGTAGGGTATATAAATATTATGTTCTGTGATCTGCCATTGGCAACACAAAACACACACTGCTTCAGAGCACAGGAGTTTTTGGCGGGATATTTTCGAGTGAACTTCAGTGGCTGTTTTAATTATTCGCTTATTGATTACTAGTGGATATTGTGATGTAAAAAAACAACCAACTTCCAAAAAAAAAAATACACTAAAAATTCATAAATAACTTTAATTTCGTAAGTTGGTGTTTGTATTTTACTTCTTCGTTATTTGACACCGACTTCCGAAATTAAAGTTATTTATGAATTTTTAGTGTATTTTTTTTTGGAAGTCGGTTGTTTTTTTTGTAAAAAAGTTTTTTATTTTTTAGTTGTTATACCCCAGAACTAAAAACCCCAATATAATGGAACGTGGAATTTAAACATTTGGAGAACACCAAAACGTCATTGAAGTACACGTATTTTCCGTTTTTGTTCAGTTTCTCAAAAAGCGCTGAAGCAATTTCGATAAAATTTATATAGGACCACCTCGGGAGTATATTCTTTCAGATAAAAAAAGAATTTTGAAAATTAGTTCACAACTGACGGAGAAATCGCGTAACATACATACAAAAAAAAAACTTGAGAGGTGTCAAGGGACACCCGGATGGAACGAAGTTCCTTTCGATTAATTAGTGAAGGAATTGTAATATAATTTTATTTTTTTTAATTTATAATATTTTTTTTATTATTAACTACGCACACACGCACGCACGTAAGAACTTCATCATCTCATCTCATTTCATCTCATCTCATCGCAGCTCATCTCATCTCATCTCATCTCAGCTCAGCTCAGCTCAGATCAGCTAAGTTAAGCTCAGCTCAGCTCAGCTCAGCTCAGCTCAGCTCAGCTCTGCTCTGCTCTGCTCTGCTCTGCTCAGCTCAGCTCAACTCAGCTCAGCTCAACTCAGCTCAGCTCAGCTCAACTCCAACTCTTAATCTGGAGTTAGATTGTTCCAAGCTCCGCTAGATTTAACACACGAAATTGGCTAGATAATGCTTGATCTGCTTGCAAACTTTGTACCTACCCACCAAAAATACAAGAAGTTTTTATTAGATTGTTATTCCAACACAATCTTTTTCGATGGACAGCCTCATTAGTGTCGTGACAACTTTTCGTAAGAATTTTTTCCGTCTAGCCCCCTTTCACAACGCGCGATAAGGAACTTCGTTCCAAAAAAAAAACATACAGACGAATTGAGAACCTCCTCCTTTTGGAAGTCGGTTAAAAATTGGTGTAGTTTTACTTCTCCAGTGTCTACGCAACTGGACAATATATGAAATAATTGAAACAGGCGTGATCTCGGTAAAATGGAGCTGAGAATTATAGTGTAGTATTGACTACCTCAGCGAAGTTTGCCGAGAAGGCTGACTCGACACATATTTTGTTGCCCTAAGCTGCAAAATACATCAGAGAAAATCGAGAACATCCCGCCAAAAACTCGCTTCAGAGACAGAGACAAGGAGATTTTTGGTGGGAATTTTTTCGAGTCTGCTTTGACGAAAAAAATACGAACTAACTGATGACTAGGCAGCATGGTCTCTGACCTTAGCCTGTTCCACAAGGAACAAAAGGAAAAAGAGTGAGGTCAGAGACAACTAAAACATGTTTACTTGTCAAATTGAAATTACAGCAAAATTATTATAAAATTTGATTTCTTAGGAAATTTTCTCTATAATAGTTGATTAGAAATATAAAAGTGACTATTGTATCTATAATTTAAGGTTATTATGAAAATGGCAGGACTTGAGTCCATGGTAGTTGAAGAGGTTAAGCCCGCAGAGAAACCGGTCGATAGGGAGAAGGTAAGCCAGCATTTATTCAACATTCCAGTTATTGACCAATACATTCAGTTTTTGCGTCATTTTATGTGTCAGAAACTTATGAATTGAAATTTGGATAACCATTATGTGATGGTTCGTTGGCTCAAGGACTTTTCTTGGAAAAAAATTGTAAACAAGCAAACACGGCCACTTTCAGTGTTGTTGACATGGTTTGACTGCATCTTTATTATGTACTTCTTCTGTTACAGACCTGTCCATTATTACTCCGTGTGTTTTGTTCAACTGGACGACACAATTCTCCGGGTGACTATGCAAGAGGAAATGTTCCTCAAAACGAACTTCAAATCTACACATGGATGGACGCTACGCTTCGTGAACTTACGGGTTTAGTGAAAGAGGTTAATCCAGAGACAAGACGTAAGGGTACATATTTTGACTTTGCAATAGTGTACCCAGATATGAGATCACCAACATATCGCATGAGAGAGATTGGAGTTACTTGTTCTGGGCAGAGAGGTGGGGATGATAATAAAACTTTAGGTCAAGTCAAGTTTCAGATTGGAAACTATCTGGATATATCTATAACACCACCCAACAGAATGCCTCCACCAATGAGACGTGCCCAGCCTTACATGAATAATCGTCCCTATTGAATGTACCTTGAATATTTGTAAGTTAATTTAGTAAGTTTAAAATAAATAAAACTTATTTTACAAGTCTTAAAGTGTTTAAATTAGAAGTGTTGTTGTTTCTGTATGCATGAGCTGTTTTTTATGACACCAAGAGCTCCGAGCTTGTAGACTATACCCTTTTTTATGTATGCATCACAGTTCTGCTATTTGACATAAACTTGTACCTTAAGTAACTTAAAACTAGAGTTTAATTCTTCTAGATTTCATCTCCCTTTATTGTAGCATGACATAGCATGTCTGCCAAGCCTTTTCCCAACCATGTTGGAGTTGGCTTCCTATCTATCAAGTAATAATGAATGATACATCTTGGTCTTACCAAGAAGACTGTTGTCGGAATTCTGACTTCTGGCAACCAGTAATGACTGTCAAAGACCTACTACCTAAGATGTGTGGATGGACGTTTGTTACTCTTCCACACAAATCTAGGTACTGAACAGACTTACGTTTTATATTCAATTAATATAAAACTATTATTATATTTATGTCGCAAGGAAATGAGGATAACAGGGATTTCACGAAATCCCTAGGAAACGAAATCACGGTAGATGTCGAATATTCTTGTTTATTACGTCTTTGTACTATAATGTTTAGTGATATGACAAAATACTATTTAAATTGTCAGTGATATGTCCTTTCACTGAACTAAATCTAGTAAAAAGTCAAAAAAGCGGACACTAGAGAATAAAATTCGAGCCATGCATTTGTCTCGCTCCCTCTCGTACCGGCTTGCGGCTGCCCGAGCAGGCGCGGCGCGTGTGATTTTAGTTGTTCAGTGCCACAAATTGAACTATCACTGCGAGAGTTAGCTGGAAGAGTTTCAACATTTGGAGGGCAAGGCTTTAGAAAATGTAATTATAAAAAAAACTTTTTTACAAATAATAAAACCGACTTCAAAAGAAAACAAAAAAAAGTGCAAAATAACTTTTAATTTTGGAAGTCAGTGTCAAAAAACGAAGAAACAAAATCAGAAACACCGACTGTTTTTCTCCATTTAAATTGTGTTAACAATTTATATTTATTCGACAGAAGCAATTGCGGTTGATTTGCTGTCATTTTTTGAAGAGTTTCGTTGTCTGTCTCCGAAACTCAACGTCAGATCTACCTAAGTATAAATAGGACCATTTCGAAATACACCCCTTTAGAACACAAAAAGAATATTGCAAATCGTTTTAAGAAGTTATACCCGAACATACTTATAAAAAAAAAAATATATATGTCATCATCTTCCTGCCCTTATCCCATGTTACTTGGCCGTTTCGTCCAAATCGTCTTTCCAGAAGAAAAGTCGTCATATATATTTAAATCAATCAAAATTTGATAATTGAATAAGTTAACATTTGGTTAGAGCTCAAAGGCGCATAGTTTATAATAGGTCTAGTAACCATAATAAGAAAAATCTTAGAACAAAAACATGCCTAGATTTCATTCCACTCCCTGTCCACATGGTTACCCAGAATGTTTCTAGATACATTATTGCGCTTTCTTATATAAAAGTACAAGTTATTTGTGCCTATTTTCTAAGTTATTTAATGTCGAATAATAATTTATGACAAAGTTTTTTTTAAACAGTGCCTATCATAGAAAGAATCAGCGTTAAAAAATTGTCAAACGAAAAACTTCATTCCATTCCATAAAAATTGCAATCGAAATTATTTTGAAGTACAACCATACCGGTGCATTAAATCCTACTGCTTACGTCTTCCGCACCCCAGTCTACTAAAAAAGTTCATCACCGGCACACCCGTGCGCCCTTTTAACGGCAATTATTTACGAAAATAGTTTTCTAAAGCACGTTTGTCACAGGTAAGTACTCATTACATTCCATTAATTTAATAAGTAAGTGTAAGATTAAAAAATATGGTTTTGATATAAAATTATAGTGTATAATTATAATAAGTGTGTGCGTGTGTGTGTGTGTGTGTGTGTGTGTGTGTAATTATAGTAAGGTTATGTCACATTATATTTTAGTACAGCTAGTTTCCTATTTTATTCTAAATAAATTAAGAAAATCTGTTAAAATTTCAATACCTTCCATTTCATTAGGTACGAGTACATTCCGTTTCCTCTAATTTTCTATACGGAAGGGAATGAAGCGATAAGGAAGGTAATGAAATATTATGCGAAATTAAATAATAAATCCAGATTTGAGGCAAAGCTTATTTGTTGTTCATACAAAATTAAGACTTATTACAACTGACAAAGGTTGTAATTATTGCCGCCTAATTGTGATACGCTATAGCTGCATGGGCACCATAGGTGGGCACTTCCACTTGTATTTTCTATTCTGGGACTCAAAGTGACATTAACATGATTACGTAGCATTTCAATAGCGTACGTCAACCCCATACATTTTTTGTTTTTCTACTAGCGTCATCGCAAATCGAATGTTACTTTGTCTAGGCCCTTATGTTAGAACTTAAATGACTGATGAATGAATGATTACATTTAAGTTTGAGTGGTAAAAAAATTGACTTGAGGATTAACAAATCGATTTGCTATTTCCTCAAATTTTATTTTGTAATAATTGCTTACAAACCTTCTTGCTAAACAGAACGACATACCTATCCAACTATTTTAGCGTTTTCAAAGTTTTTTTTTACTAGATACTAAGAGGATATGACTATGGCTAAGCGAAAGCAAAAAAACATCCACACAAGAAAAGTTAGCGAAAGACAGACTGCGTAAGAAAGAAAAATATGCAGAAATCTCAGAATCAATCAAATCAGATCCTGAAAAATACAGAAATAAAAAAGTTCTTAGTATAACAGAAATGACCAACAGACAAAAAAGGGAACATTGGAGAAGATGGCGAAAAAAGTCAAGACAATGTTTGAATAAGTTACAAGAACAAAGAAAAGTGCAAAGTATTTTACTGGAGAATTTGCCACCCACTAACGAAACTGCAGAAATCCTAAACATCGCAGGTAGATTCTGAAGTATGCCACCCTTTGATGGAAATAAAAGAACCACCAGAATCTACACCAAAGATAATAAATTGCCATCAGACAGACAAAATGTTCTACAAGTGCTTTGAGGCAGTTACGATATATATATTTTTTAATTATTAATAGGCAGGTAGTCCTCACCTGATGGTAAGCGATAATGTGGTAGAAGATAGAGCACGCTTGCCTAGAAACAACCTATTCACTCTCGACTTAAAGAATCCCAGGTTGTAGCTATCAGGAGACATAGACTCTGACAGGGAATCGCACAATGAATGTGTTCCCAAAACATTTTGTGCGTATGGGTGGGGCGTCCATCATGTAACAGTGGCACATCGCCGTACGTCTTGGGGTCCGATGATGGAACGGGCTTGGCGAAATTAAACTATGTAATTCCGACGCACACTCTCCAAAATGTAATCGATAGGCTAGCAACTCGGCGTCAATGCTCAAGACTTTGGAGCTTGGACTCGACGAGCTTATCATTGCCAATGATCCTCGTGGCTCGCTTCTTAATTGACTTAAGCGCATCAAGCTGGTATCTGGCAGATCCGTCCCAAAAATGAGAACAGTACTCCATACACGATCGAACTTGCGCTTGATAAAGTTTGAGCAGCTGTTCCGGCGTGCAGTACCGTCTCACTTTTGCTAGGATCCCAACTTTTAAGCAGCCATTTGAGCCTTTGATATATGGCCCAAAATTGATAGTGGATGGTAAGGTTACCAAGAAGATCAAGAATTGGTTGAAAGGTTATGGGCACGGTTACACCTGGGAAAGATGGAGCCGGGTGGAGTTCCTTTTAGCAGAGAAAAGACCACGCCTGGGTTTTAGCATTGAACTTGACCAAATTGGTATCACTCCATTCAGAGACTGCCTTCAAGGACAAGTTGAAGTGTTCAACCATAGCCTCTCGGAGAAACCGTCAGCCATCAGCAGCAGTGCTGTCGTCTGCATATCCAAAGGTACTGGGCTTAAGGAGATCATGCAAAAACAGTATTGCCGGGAGCACCGACCACTAAGCAACCCCGGCATTTGATATTCAGCTGATTAGACGAGCAGCTCAATTACCACTCGGATGGACCAATCCCTCAGGAAGTCTGAAATCCAATCGCACAGACCAGTGGGTAGACCGAAGGAAGGAAGCATAGCAATAAGGCTTTCGTACTAGATGCTGTCGAACACTTTCGGCGTTTGGCTTATAGATCAACGAAAGTGATTTCAAATTTGCAAGAAGGAAAGAGAAGGATATGCTAAGAAATCAAATACATAAAGACCGAATGTTACAGAAAGTCAGAAAGTCTATAGAAGATACCATCGAAAAAAAAGTGGATCACGTAATTAATGACATAAAAGCTGATAAAATAGAGGAAGTTAAGAAAAAGGTACTGTTCAATGAATCGCTCAATCACTGAGTGTCTAGCAAATACAAAAGTCTTCCTAAAAAGAGAAGAAATATTTTGTTGAAGGTATCGTTGACGATTCGTGGCTCAAAAAGCATGGAGTGCTGTCATAAGTAAATGTTGATATAAAAAAGAAAGTATTAGAAAAAAAGTGCGAGTAATGAAAATAGTGGAGAAACGACGTGTGAAAAAATTTCTTCAAGAAGACTTTAACAGTCAGGTAGCTCCTGGGAAACATGAATTTTTCAATACTGTGGTGGTGTACAAAAACAAAAGCTAAAGCGTTTTTTTTATTTTTCTCGCTCTATACTATCAGCTATACACAGGTATTTTTATATGCGTGTAGCTGCAGCAGTTTACGAGATATTAGGCTTTAAGTGGGCAACGGGAGAGGCGCGCCGGCGGCCGCGAGCGAGCGTGCGGAAGCCGGGCGGTCCTGCCGTCGCGGGGGTCCGTTTTCGGGCGCCTGAGTGGTTAGATAAACGTTTTGAGAAACAGTAATAATCATTTGGTGTATTTTATATCTTAACTACATGAATGTTCCACTATGGTATGCTGTTTATTTTAATAATAAATATATTTTTTTAATTTCTATATGAGTTACTTTGTTTCACCCATAAACTTTTCATTACCTTCCATACTAAATCATTACACTCTCGGC
The DNA here is from genome assembly GCA_951329385.1 of Polia nebulosa. Classification (NCBI taxonomy): domain Eukaryota; kingdom Metazoa; phylum Arthropoda; class Insecta; order Lepidoptera; family Noctuidae; genus Polia; species Polia nebulosa. The sequence continues at coordinate 17,886,419 of OX589604.1, forward strand.
ATATTTCATTACCTTCCGCATCCTCATTACACTCCATCGATTTTCTTGAAAAGGAAATCATTTTGATGAACGCCTTTAACGATAACCCACATCTAGAAGGTATACAAATAATTTAATTGATTCATTTTGCGAAACCATGAATTAAAAATACATTCCACAAAATTACCCCGTTATGGACGAAATGGCGGAATCACTATCACTACCTCCCTTTTCTTTCATATCACTCTCACACAATCCATCCATCCTTTCTTTGGCCTCCCTCTCCCCCTCCATCCATCCACATTTATATTCATAACTCTTTTAGTTACATGTGTTTCATCCCTCCTCTTTACATGACTATACCAAGATAAGCGGTTCCCTTTCAACTTTTCTGTGACTGGCGCCACTTTTAAACTACCTCTAATGTACTCACTTCTCACTTTATCCATTTTCGTTACTCCACACATCCATCTCAACATTCTCATCTCAGCCACATGCAGTCTTTTATCATCCGTCTTTTTCACAGCCCAACATTTGACAACATTGACCCATACAGTACGACAGGTCTAATCACGGACTTATAGATTTTCCCCTTTAACTTAAGGGGCATCCGTCGGTCGCAAGTTGTTCCAGTGACCTGTCGCCATTTCATCCATCCTGAGTTGATCCTGTGCGTTACGTCTCGGTCTATATCGCCATCCCCCTGAACAAGCGACCCTAGGTACCGAAAGTCGGTACAGGCGTTCCGTTGAGAGCTACAGGCATAGGACTAGAGAGACCGCCGAAATCACAGAACAGATATTCCGTTTTGGTTCTGCTCAATTTCAGGCCCACACTCTCCAGTCTTTGCCACCACGTCTCAAATCTGCTCTGGACCTCTGAGCCTCTGACCTCATCAGCAAACAGCATACACCAGGGAGCCTCTTCCTGGATGTCCGACGTCAGAGCGTCCATTATCATCAGGAAGAGGTAAGTGCTGAGAGCCGACCTCTGGTGCAAACCGACCGCTACTGAAACTGTCAGTAGTGCCCACTGCAGACCGGACTTGGGTACTGCATCGACTGTACATCGCTCTGATCAACTGCACATACTTCCCAGGCACACCTTTCTCCTTAAGGGCTCACCACAAAACCTCTCGAGGCACTCGGTCATATGCCTTTTCGAGGTCAATGAACACCATGTGCAAGTTTTTATGCACAGCTCTCTATTTTTCGCACAGCTGGCGGATAGCGAAAATGGCATCCGTTGTACCCTGACCAGGCATAAAACCGAACTGGTTTTGTGAGATTTCACTCTCTTCTCTCAGCCGCTTTTCAATAACTTTTTCCCATGCTTTCATACTGTGTGACATTAGCTTTATTCCTCTATAGTTGTTGCACTCCAGCACATCACCTTTGTTCTTGAAGATGGGCACCAACGAACTGTTGCACCATTCATCAGGTATGGCTTTTTCCAGCAACAACTTATTGAAGAACAAAGTTAACCACGTCCATCCATCTACCCGTAATGACTTCCACACTTCAATTGGTATTCCGTCTGGACCAAATGCCTTACCATTCTTCATTCCATTCGCTGCTATTCTCACTTCATCCACACTGACCATTCTCACTAACCCCTCATTCATTGGTTTATTCTCTACAACACCACTCCAGATATTTTCCTCATTCATCAATCTTTCATAATAGCCCTTCCATCTATCCTTAATCATTTCATCCTCTGATAGTCGCATTCCAGCTTCATCCCTTACACATCTTATCCGACTAACATCCTTCGCCTTCCTCTCTCTGGCTCCAGCAAGCCGGTACAGATTTTTAGGCCAGCTGGACTGTCCAGTGTATCGTACAGTTTGTCCTGAGCTTTTGCTCTCGCTATTGCCACGGCTTTCTTAGCTTTATTCTTTAACGCATCATACTCGCTCTTTTTTTCAGCTTTCAAACTAACGCTTTCCAGTTCTACACTCTGCCATTCCTTGAATTTCTTCTTTTTTTCCTTCAACACCTGTGTTTCTGTAGACCACCACCATGTATCCCTCTCTATTATGCGCCTTCCTTTTGTCTCTCCCAAAATATCCTTCGCTGCATCCCTAATACACCCAGCTATCTCATTCCAGCTTTGATTTACACTTCGATCATTCATGTCTCCCATTTCTATAATTTTGTCTACTACTCGCTCTCTAAATTCCTTCGCACAATCATTCTTCTCTAGCATATGCCATTTTATTTTAGGAGGAGGCCGTTCTTTGCTTTTTGTACACTGTGTTTTTAGCGCTAATACCATAACCAGGAGTCTGTGCTGTGAGACTAAATCTTCTCCTGGCAGCACTTTATAACGTAGCTAGACTCAAGTGTGTCATGTCAAAAGATTCGTCTCCGCGCGGGCTAACGGAATGTAATAAATTAAAAATTTACGCTAGCCAAAAATTTTACGCAGTGTGCAAAAACCATATTTTAAGAAATTTTTTTGTAAAACTGTTTAAAACAAATTTTTTGTCTAGTTTTTTGAAGAAAAAATATTGAAGTTTATAAAATTTGAAAATATCAAAGTGAAGTAAGTATTCGAAAAATAAATATTCGAAATGGTCAGTTTTTATTGTCTCATGCACTTTTCTCATAGTTGTATGACCACAAACAATAACATAACAAAACAAATCACAATCAGCCATTTTTATTTTATTTTTATTGCTAGGTAGCTACAAAACTGCGAACTGTGCGAACTCGCGAATTAGGAAACGTGCGCGCTAACGCTCAAGCAAAATTAAGTTCTAATCCAACCTAAATACGTTTCATTTTGCCATGGCGCGTTCCATTCAGAGTCATCTCTGAGTTTGTTATGGAGTGAAATACTTTTTAGACGCGCCAGTTTTAGGTACGTTCAATTTGGATGCGTTCGTAAACTGTTTGCAATAAAAATCTAGTATTACAAATCTCGTAGTTCTCAAAAGTTACGAAAATTGCCCTAAATATTAAATTACTTAGTACTTACGTCTTACGCGAAGGGGTCAAAAGTTACGAAAAATTTAAGAAATGTAACCTTCTGGCAACACTAGAAAAAACCGCTTTTTGAGGAGCGCCGCCGCGCCGGGCAGCGCGAGTGGCAATGGCAGTGGCATGAAAAGTATCGTTTTTACACACTCGTCCTGCCCACTTCCCTGCCCACTTCCCTGCTCACTTCAGCTGAATGTAAATGTAGCATTAGATTCTGAACCATTAGTCGCTAAAAATACACACTCGTCTATTCAAAGTGACCAGATTAATCAGTCCTTTAAATCCATGCATGAACATCTGAGTTTTCTATAAGTAAGTCAAACGCAAAATATGACTTTATTTCCTGATATAAGTATCAACATACATGGAATAAAAGAAACAACGCGAGCTAATACTACTTAATGCGAGCAATAGAGATCATATTCCAACTGGGGGTTGTCTTTGGGTGCACTTGTAAGATTGTTTCGATCGATCGTTGGCGTCAACTGAAACGTAACCGCAGTGGGATCATTGGTCGTTGTCGTTGTGTTGTGTGTGTATTGCGATTTTTGAAGAATTTTGTTAGTAGAATCGGCCCGTTATTCGAAGCTCATTCAGTCATTCACTCTACAGGGTGACCCGACTACAAAATACAAAGGGCTTTCTAGACGAAACTACGAGTAAATGCGAGTACTAAACTTAATCAAGCTATCACGTCAATAATAAACAATTCGTAGGTACGTTATTGTTCAATAAATATTTTTTCTCCTTTTGTTTATAACCGTGTATAAGTTTTATTTTTTACTTGCATAAGAATATGAAACCGAAGAAAGTAAAGTATATTACAGGAGGCCTAAAATACGAGTTGCCATTTCTCGTCTATTGCTCCGTGCGTCTCTTTCGTCCTACTGTAGCAAGTGAAGGATACGAAAAGTGAAAAAATAATATGATGAAAGTGTATTATAGTAGTGAATAGGTACTCGAAAAGCGAAATAAGTTTATAAAGTTACGTTACAACGCCGAATTATTTTTTCCTTAAGGTAGAAGCGCTAGGGTAGCCCGTGAAATTAAATTTTCTTACGTTTTTTTGCAATTTGCAAGTCAGTGTCAGGTTGTATCTTGATCAAAATTTGATTCGCGGCCGTAGCAAGTATGTATTTATAGAATTATAATCATTAAAATCATCAATACAACTCTTTCAGTTAGAATTGATGTCAAATGTCAGTATTTCATGAAATCATGACATTTGGCATCAATTCTTTTGAAAATTGCAAAAAACGTTACAAAATTTGAATTTCGCGGCTACCCTGGAGCTTTCACCTTAACATCGATTAAAGTGAAGAAGGCGCGCGGGGCGCCCTATAGATCCCGGCGCCCCGGGCGTACGTATAACGGACCAAATGGGAGTCTAAGTGCGGACAACGGAGTCCCCATACTACTACTACTACTAAGGGATGCACGTGTCGCTTAAAATGTCGCACGCAGTTAAGCGACGAGTATAATTTACATAGTTTCCCATAATAATATTGGTAGTGACTGGACTGTGTGTAAGACAAACAATTCAGATTAAGATTGTGTAAAAACTAGAAATGGTTCAGTTTTGGAACAAAAAAAAAGTTTTTTAAAGTATTCACATTTAATTCCATCTCTCATTTATGTACTTTCATTTTCAAGGCACAAGTAAAACCACTTGAAGTCGACCAAATGTTATGTCGATGATAACACTTATATGACGAGACAACGAAAAATGTCCTTATATTTAGATTTTTCCTAAAATAAATATAATTATAATGTAAACTTAAATCCTAATGATTTACTGGTGATCTGAATGGCCTCTTAGATTTTTTGCCCATCGCGGCGAGATCAATCGTAATTCCATTAGGTAAGACAGCCTTATTTTCCTGATAGTCTACGAAACCTTTCTCGTTCTGCTCTTCCTTGTTCTTGTCGCAAAGAATACCGGTTTCGTAATTGTATTCACGCTTCAAACCATCAGGATCAACGTACCCGTATTTGCCTCGTGTGATGCAGTCTACACCAATGGTCTCTTCCTTGAACGATCCGTCGTCATTTTCGAATCCCCAAGTGATACTGCCGTCTTCGTTCTCATCTCTAAACTTACGAATAATCTGAGCTACAGGTTTCTTTTCCCTCTGATGCGACTGTGTGTATTTCTGTTGAGGAGCTTTAGCGGGCGACCTATTAATAGGCTCCTGTGGGCGTGAATACTGTCTAACAGGTTGAATGGGTGCCTCGTCATCTTCAATGAATGGCTTAGGTTCGGGTCTGAACACAGGCCTCTGGGGTCTACTCGAAAGAGGCTGCAGTCTCACTGGTTGCGGCTTGTTGAGTGGTTCATTCCTGACTGGGTTGAAAGCTTGTGGGGCCAGCAGCGGTCTGTATTGTGTTGGCTTGATAGGTTCAAGTTGCTGTCTGATTGTTGACGGTGTGGATTGTGGGTATGGGGATTGATTGTAAACAATCGGAGGTTTGGGTTGTGAAGTGGTCGTTATGTCGTAATAATCGTTTTGAGGTTCGGCGGTAGAAAATATATTGGGCGAGAAAGCCGTTGGTGTGTTGATTTCCAATTCATCTTCTGGTTCTTCAGTGACGGGTTTAGCAGGCTCGTCGAGTGATTGAAGGTTTGGCCGCGGTGAAGCATCGACGGACTTAAATGAAGGTCTTGCTAAGCCCGGCCTTCTGATTCTGGCTGGCCCTCCTCCTCCTCCTCCTCCAACAGGAGAAGCTTGCAGGCGTCCTTGCCTGAAACCTCCTTGTCTGTGACCTCCTAAAGGGATCGCGCCTGGTATTTGTAGCCGTGGCGGAGCCGGAGAGTCATTATATTGAGCATAAACTGTAATTACACACAGCATACATATCTGGAATAAAAGAAAATAAAATATTATGAGTGTTTTAGTTTTTGCATTGGGGTAGAAATGCAGTTGGTCTTTATAAGATATAAGGTCACTCTACTTTGTATCCTAAGGGAAATAAAAACTTCCCTCTAGCTAGATATTCTTTTACTACAGGAGAGTTCACAAGAAAGCTAACCCGTCGTCGTGACAAAATCATGTGGTCTTAACGAACACCCAACGAGGAAGTAGCCGGCGGCGTGGTGGTCTAGCCATTCTAGTAATAAAACAGACTTTTTAACCGACTTCGAGAAAAAGAGGAGGTTAAATGTTCGAGTGTATGTATGTTTTTTAGGGTTCCGTACCTAAAGGGTAACCAGCCGGACCCTATTACTAAGACTCCGCTGTCCGTCTGTCTGTCAGCGGGCTGTATCTCATGATCCGTAATAGCTACACAGTTGAATTTTTCACAGAATGTGTATTACTGTTGCCGCTTTATCAATAAATAATAAAAAAAATAAAAAAGTTTTTTATTTTTAAACTCAATTTGGCTAAAGGAATGTAGGTATAGCGCAACCGGTGGACTGGCACACTTTCCAGTGACGGGCCTTGGTCTCGAGAAGGTTTACGAGTATAATACGGCTTATCACACCTCACTCCATTTATCCAACTATAAAAGATTTTATCGCATGTATTATTCTTATTCTATTGTGAGCTATGTATAAATGCCTATCTACGTATTTAATTCGATTACGAAACTCAGTAGAGTTTCTAAACGGACCTACTTGGTTAGGTGCGCGGTACGTACCCAGAATATTTTGAGTATCGTTATACCTAAGTATATAGAATAACTACAAGTTAACTCTATTTATAGCTAGGTATATTACATTGAGACCTCTCAAGCCTTAGGTCGGTCACTTTTAATTCTGATGTTATTTTCTAGAGATTTGCATTATTTCAATTTTGTTCAATATCCTAAGGAGTATAGTGTTCATGTATCCTACCCTATATATATAGTTTCGTTATAGCTACAAACAACGAAGTATTTAGGTAGGTATACTTAATTGATGCTAATGTTCTGTTAAATCTTAATTAATGTATAGGTAGGTAAGTAGTTTCTACAACTGCATAGGTTGTATAGAAATTGTGTACAAGGACAGCAATCTACATGAGTACATTATGTAGATCCTTATTTACCATTGGCACACTAACGACCCGATCTTTCTTGGCACGGTTTTAACTAATTTACAAAACCAAAAGATTTATTTATTAAGTTTAATATTTCTGTATATGTTACGGCTAAAACCCGAACTGAGCTACACCTACTTTTAGCCGGATATAACTAGGTGTGGCCGATAGCAGTTGGTTAAACTTATGTAGGGTTGAATCTGGTATCGTTTTGCAGGAGTTTGGGGTAAAAGTGGATAAATCTGGTAGGGGTAGGGTCCTCGATTATAACGCTACCACTATTATTTAAACGTAATGCATATTTTTCAAGAATTTAATAATAAAAAAAGAATATTTTCAAAAACCCGACTGTAAAAAAGTACTAAAAAATTCCAAACTTCCAATTCAGTCATTTTTCAAGCCGTCGGATGCAGTTGGTGGCATGAAATCAATAACAGAACCAAAATAACTGCCACCAACTGCATCTGACTGCTTGAAAAGTGACTTGTTTGGATTGTTTTAGTGCTTTTTATAGTCGAGTTTTTTGAAAAAAGAAAAAAAAATATTTTCAACATATATATTTTTGGAATCGCCTCCTCAAACCCTTTATTTTGATACCCCACTTATTCGTCGCAAAATACAATAGGGTGACAACCAGACGCCATATATTCTTTTTCACAATATATGGCGTCTGGTTGTCACCCTATTGTGTTTTTAATACTGTTATGTATTGACGTAAGAATTGTCAAAATCGGCCCAAGCGTTGGGTCTCTAAAGCGTCACAAAAGAACAAACATACACACATTACCCTTCACACTACCCTTGCGTCGCGCAGTCGGGTAAAAAAGTTTCAAACCTCAAATCAGATAAAGAGTGATGCATGTATAATCCTGTATAGATAACTAGACGGTACTATGTATGGTGTAGAATATATCTAAATCTCAGGAGATCATGTATCATTAAAATGTTTGGTATTGTTAACTCCAATAACTGCTTGGTACGCTACATGTCACTGGTTCTATTCCGACAAAAATATTAGCATAATATGATATTCCTAGTTTTACGGTCTGTGTACAACTTACAACTGCGTAGTTTTTTCTTAACTATTTTTGGGGTCGGCTTCCGGTGCAACCGGTTGTAGCTGAATCTAGTGTTTTACATAAGGTGTAGGTACCCTGTACTGATAAGGCACATCATCATCATCATCAGCCTTTTAATGTCCCCAGTTCCCCACTGCTGGAGCACAGGCCTCCTCTCTGTGAGAGGTTGTGGGCCGTAATCCACCACGCGGGCCCAAACAAAACATATGAACAGAACATATAATACTTAATTACACAGGCACATTGAAACCAATTAAAATTGATTTTATTGCCTATTTGTTCCATAAACAAGGTTATGGTTTTTATATAAGTATGTATGTCAATCATCTACAATCATATCGTTATTGTGAAATTGTCGGCAGTAAGGTAGTTCGCTTATTGAGACTTGTTGAGTTGTGACATTGTCGCAACATGCAAATGGCGCCTACTCACTCTACTTTCGGAAATCGATGTGCATTTTGCAATAACAAACTTATATTTTTATTGACTCTCTCGCTTTGAGTGACTAGATTATCGAACTCACTTTTTACTTAGACGTAATGAGTTCGATCGTCTGAATTACGTTGCGTTAAACACGCATAAAAGTGCATTAATATAGATCGTATCTATCTAGATACGATCTATATTTATGCACTTTGCCGCTATAGATATACGAGTATTAATACATCACAGAGTTTATTGTTGTGAAGTCTTCGGGAAAGATTTCAATGAGTAAAACAAAACACTGCCTGCACGCGTAGCATGACCACCATAGAAACGGGTTTTGTCGACGGAAGAATAGACAAAATGACAGATTGTAGAAAGATTTCTATCGGAAGAAATGTTTCTATTCTTCCGTCGACAAAAGTGTACAATGTAAAGCATGACGATTATATTATTATTATTATTATTGCGTTGTAGACTTTTGTCGACTGAAGAAACATTTCTTCTCTTCAGTTTTTAACATCGCTATGTTTAGGATGGTAGAATTCCTTCTACAATCTGTCATTTGGTAGACTATAGATAGAATTGGTCATGCTACCCCTGCTGGTATAATACAGATGGGTCAGATGCTATAAATTAAAGCAATACATACATATCTCACTATAATAACAAATATAAATTATAATAAGGAATTCTATTTATTAATATTGAGCATTCGCCTCTTGTTTTTGACCAAATCGAAAATAATTAATCTGGAGAAATAATTCGTCTTATTATTATTTTCGAAATATTAGGTACAATAATTGTAAATCTGAAGTTGATAATATTCCAAGTTCTTGACTCCCCGTTTGAAATAAGTAAGAATATACATAATCAGCCTATCTACCTATAATCTTCCTACTTCTGGGACACAGGCCTCTCCTTTTTGGGCTACCGCGATGTGCGCTAGAATCCATAACACAGGTCGTAGTGTTTGGTAGATGACACAGGTTTTTGAATGTTCGGTTTTTGGATATCACGGTCTCCTTACGATGTTTATTTTCACCGTTTGAGAGCAGAGGTGCTTAAACAATTCACGCTAAGTAATGTGCCTGCTTGCGTTCGAACCGAAGACCCTTACAACTGTGCTCACACTGCTTTCGAAACTTTTCATAATTTTTATTATTTGGGTACATATTATACTTTAATAAATAACTTAATAAATAAAATATATAGAAGCGGCATAAAAGATCCGGGAGGAGGAGTACAGCTCATTGGGCATCGAAAAATTCGTCCACATCGCTGTCAATGGGAAAAGTGCCCACAACGCTGACAGCGTTGAATGGCAATGCCGATTCTTTGGCCGAAAAAAAGGCCAGCCCTCTTGCCTCGAAACTAAAGTAAAACTTCCCAAAATGATTTTACCTCACCGTGGAAGGATTGCTAGTTTCCAGTAGCAACAGGCACCTATTTAGCTACCTATAGCAAATGATACGACAAATTGCTCAGCCATATCTACGGTTCTTTCTTTTATGAAATCGCACTGAGTGTGTGTTTAGAAAATAAGGAAATTCTCGATTGTTCGTCACGGTCGCGAAAGTTAAGCGCATTGTATGATCTAGATTGTGTTGTATTGGAGTCTTCTTCATTCGAATCGATATAGTTTCCTAACTTTTTAAATACTTTGGGCGTGCATGTGCATATGCGGATGATTCAAGTTGTGGGATCAACAAAATAGTAAAATAAATGCTATCGGTTAGATGTGCTGAAAACTTCTCATTGAAATTAAGATGCAGGTACTAAGAAATGAATTGACAAACTTATTTATTCAATCTTAGAAATGGGGTTTTTTTTTTTTTAATCTTTATTATTAAGGGGTTTTTATCCACACGGATACGTCAACCCCATAAAATGGGGGTTACTAATAATTATTTATGCTGCTGTCTCTTAGTATAATCTATGTACTAATTACTGCATCTTGTTAGACTTCCTGTTTTACCAGATAGGTTTGGCTAAATATCAATTACGACAACATTTTTAGAAAAGGCTTGGCCATGACTAGGCAAATATGACTTCGTGCTACATTGCATATTCTTTGCATTACTCATTACTTAGAAGTAAAGTATAAAATGCCACCACAAAGTTCAAATAGCACCACATAGATATGAATACAATTAATTGACTCATATAATGGTGTTGATTCTGTTATGCACAAACTAAACTTAATTTAGGCTATTGCTATCTTTTTCTCTCTAATAAAACAAGAAAGAGACGGACGTAAATTAGAGCTGTCAAATTTAGTTTGAACTAATATTTCCATACAAATTAAGGGTACACGTAAAAACATGTCGTCTAAAAACACGGCGAAGCGCAAGGCGTAAACTAGTTTGACATCTCTAACTTAGTGCATAGCTATAGCCGTCCTTTTCTCGCACTGCCGTTTAGTAAAAGATAGCAATTCTCTAATTTTAGTTTAGATATTGAACAAGAGAATCCGTACCATTATTTTTGATTGTTTAGACTAAATAAACGGCTGTTTTTTTGTAAGAGTACTCTGATTAGGGCGTGCGCAGACTGATCTGAAAGGAGTAAGGACGCCCGGCGCGAGCGCAGTTCGCTTCCGCCAGTCAAGGTGACTGCGTTGGAATGGCAAACCATAGCCGCACTAAATACCTAATTATTATTGCACTATTTATCAAATGCCAGGTTGCTTCAGACAATCCAAATAAAATGTTATTACGCTTCATAATTTATATCACTTCCATTTTGGCAGTTTGGATGTATTTATTTTAAATGTTAAACGTTTTCAAAGTTGAATGCACTTTTATTTATTGGTAGCTTCGCGTAATAACTATAAACTAATTGACACAGAAAAGACGAGGTAGTTAAAATATCAATCAAAAGAAATATGACATGTAGAGAAATCGTTCCTACTCGATACAATAAAGTTTTTAAGTATTTTTTAATTAAAAATTTGTTAAAAATCGTGAAAGTAGCTACATATTTATAAAAACTTAGCTATAACACGTCTGTATTCATTACTCGACTACATAACACATAATGAGGGTGACGCAGGAGCTCCGACGCGTTGATGTCTTTTGTAAGAGCGATAAGAGGCTGATCGAAATGCACTTTAAACGGACAGTATTCCATACGTTATTGATGAAGTACGTGTGGAGAGTGCCCGATTAAGTTCGCATGTGTATGTTTATCATATAACTTGTGCATCGTAACCGTCATGCACTGCTGGCGACAATTAAGTGGCCGCGTAAGCGTCTGCCACTCAATCTCACGTATTATGTACGGAGGGAAACATCAGCTAAAAGCAAGGTTAAGTAAGGTATTCAAATATCTTAGAAAAGGATAGTACCTACTTCGTTTGTTTGCTGTGAAGATTACCTTTCAATCACCACTTATATGAAAAATGGGAGCCTGTGTGGGAAAAGTTATCAAGTATCGATATTAATTTAGTATGGAATACTTGCACAGCAACTATATGAGAAAGCTGTTTGGAACTTGAATAATACCTTGTTTCATAGAAAGAAAAATCTTACATTATATTATAAGAGTGTTCACATGTGTCAACTTTATGTTGTCATTAAAATGGAGCAATGTTTTATATCAGTTTCACGTACACTCACTACTAACACTTAACGAAAGTAGGAAGGTACTGCGCAAGAGTGGCTAGTCAGTGTTATCATAGTTCTGTCTGTCTATCAGTTATGGCTGATAACCTAATCATTTAAATCTGCTCTTCCTCCTGAAGAGGATGATCGTACCCGGGTCACGCAGGGCAGGCGGAAAGTGCAATAATACACACGCATATTTAAAACTAGCATTATTACAAGCACAATTTGTAACCGTTTTGTGAACGTTTAAAACAACAGGACGTAAAACTTCATTTGCTATGCATATCCGAGGATTTCATATGTCCGTGAAATGGAAACGTGACTAATTTTAGAAACACATGTTAGTTCTTTCAGCATTTCACTCTGTCGCCGCTTGTCGGTGAGAAACCGAGCTTTTGTCTCGAGGTCTCAGCCCTGCTGCTAATTAATACCTCTTTAGACGACGGCATTGATGAACACCTGTTACACTATGGGACAAGGATTACTTGTTACCATAGTCTCACAAATTCATGGCGTGATTTCGGAATACCGATTTATTATCGATAGAAACTGCGTAACACTGCGGCGAGTGCGTTCTTACTCGGACTTTTTGCAGTGAACGGCCACAATTAAATATAACTGATGAAATAGAACAAGTTATGCGTATCCAAGTCTGTATCTACGTCCAGTGGCCGAGCCTGTCCGCAGTGGGCCAGTCAGCCAGTGTGGTAACGTACCCGCGAACCATTTGCCGTAAGTTGCGTGCTTTACGTAATTCAGCTGTTAACATGACAACGACTAACTTGCCAAATTATGTGTTAGTACCAGCGATTAGTTCCGCTTGTGAATTATTAAGGGCGGTACTTATATCGGTATGTTGTAAGGTTACTGGAGCAATACACACCGACGTTCTGCAGTAATCTGTCACCTCACGATCGACTTCAAGGTTGCCGCGAAATCGACACCTCGAATGCCGCCTGTATGATCGACCTGAATTCTATACTGATATTAATTTACTTGTATATTATTCATTGAATGCTACTAAGAACTTGTTGTGACTAGACATACCTGTAGGTGCTTAGATAATTTAATCATTGGTATATTTTACGCGCCTACTTTCACAATGCTTTGTCCTTACAGTATCTAAGAGTATGAGCAAGTTTATTTATAGAGGGTGTACTTTTTGTTAGATTTTTTGTTATCTTTGCACTCAAGGTGAACATAATTATTTTCGATGGTATTTAAAAAAAACAATAATTACTGGAAACGGAAAAATATACTTAATAAATTAAAATATTACTGGACAATTATTATTATTAATAAACGTTCATAATTGCAATGAAAGGCAATAAATAAGCTAGGTATTATTATTATTGTTTTCACCTTGAAAGAACTCGGAAGCACTGTATAACAAAAACTCAAATTTATTAATAAAAAATCACTTTCAAAAATTACAATTTCAGAAAAAGGGAAATAAATTAAAAACTTGTTGGAATGTAAATGATGCAACCGCCCTTGGCGAGGGCGCGTCACGAGACTCACCAGTAAAACACGCATGATGTCCTGTGTCCAGAGTCACGTCACTATCACGCAGCGAACAACCAACAAATAAAGGAAACGCCTCCCGCGCACGCTATATGAGGTCGCCCACTCTCGCCCTGCGCCCGACGCGACCACCATACCTTATTGCAAGGTGACCAACTGTGAACGCACACCCGGACCACGCCAACCCAAGCAAATGCACCACTATACAAATCGGCTGCGCTAGCCGCGAAGATACCGCTAAACGATCTAATTATTGAAAAATCCATTGTCTCAACTATTTGTATTCATAACGCGAATTGTAACATTATTTTTATTTAAATGATATTATTTTCATCGAGGCACTTTAACATTCAATTATTTTTCACGCAATCTTTGACGTGATCTACACCTACATGGATGTTTCTGCCCTATAGTTCTTGCGAACCGGATTGGATCTGTGCCACTAGTGCTATTGATTGGCGCAATTTGTATGAGGTAAGCTTCTATTCACGCCCATATCGAAGCTACATTATCTAGGAATGCTATTGGATCTCCCTGAGAGCTTACGAGCAACTTGCAGAACATAAAAGGTTATCATAACGCAACTAAAAAAAACAACAACAAAAAACAAAAAACAAAACAACCAAAAAACCAAAAACAAACAAACAAACCAAAAAACAAAAAACAAACAAACCAATAAACTTTAATTAATTTCAAAACAAGGGAATAACGTTAGTTTTGTACAGTCTCTTTTAGTCAATAGTAATATTAAAATTAAACCACTTAGGAAAAATGATCAGGATAAAAACATGCATGAACTTCGTTAGTAGTTCAAGAAGTTGTTGAAGGTTACATTTATTTATACGTATAATGTGTCGTATCCGCTATGCATTCATATCGAGATGCAGTCATCATAACATTAGCTCGCTACATTTGATAATGGTCTTATAGTTTACTCGAAAGAGATTGAATGTGTAGCTGGTTATTTATGTAAAATAATAACCTTTTAATATGTGGAAATTATTGTATCAGGTGTCAGAACGCATAAGTCGTAGATTTTATAAGAAGTTAGGCACAGGGCTTGGCTAGTACATACCTATCAGCCTTGCATGAATGTCTATCAGCTAAAATTATGAATAAATAATTACAAAATGCACACATGCATACATAAATTCGTAAGTTTTGTGGGCCAGTTGCTTAAGTTACATTTGTAACGTGTCTTGCTCGACCTCAAAATTATCTAAAGTTCATGTTTAATGAAACTAATGTCATTATTACGAACTATGAAACTTTATTTACATAACCTGTAAGAAATGGTCATGAAGGCAACGTCTATATCAAACTCAAGTAGGTACAGATCATCCAAACCAATCTTTTTTTTCTTATATCGTTCATCTAGTAAATGTTTTCAGAGCTAAACAACGGTTCTTAGATTAGTAAGTACTGGCGAAGAGCCCAAGAATTCTCAATCTCGATCCAAGTTAAACAGCTCAAGTGACCTATGATATCCAATCAGCCTCGTCCCCACTGGAGCTATTGTGCTTTCGGTAATTCAATCTAAATGGTCACAGCATGCGATATGCCAGGTGTGCCAACATCATGATTGTTACTTTGAATGTTTAGTTGTTAATGACATTGCTGTTGTTAATGGTATTGCGCAATGATAGCGCTGTGTTTCGAGTCAGTATATAAGTTGGACATAAGATAGATAGTAGAACAGGTATTTATGACGCTTCTAAAGAGTAGGGAAAAGTCCGAAAGTCAGAAAACTGGCTTACGCTTAGAGAGAATAATAGCACTTGCTCCACGGATAGTATTATAGTCGTCTCTGGTAACTCTGTGGGCTAACCCAACAATACTACTGCAGATCACACTTGAGGACCACGTGGCTAAGTAATAACAGATGCACGGGTTCAAGGTTCAGCAATGCTGGCCGAGGTCGGTGACCATCCATTAGGTACATATCGAGACTCCGTGCCTTGGAAAGCACGTTAAGACGTTGGCCCCGGCTGTCATTTGAAGATCTTTGACAGTTGTTACGGATAGTCCTCCAGTCCACCAGTCAATCTGACACAAGTCTAGCCAAGCGGTGTCGTGCTGCCCAGTTACTGTGTTGTGGAGGCCAGATAGGCAGTCGATCCATGTAAAATACCTCCATGTAAGGTACTCAGTTGCATCCGGTTAGACTGTAAGCCGACCCTAATATAGTTGAGAAAAGGTTAGGCAGATTGACTACAGTTACTGCAGGGCACATACCGCTCGACATAAAACAAAAAAAAATAACAAATATAGGTAAGCCCCCTCGTACACGTTTCGGCGCCTCACGTCGATTTTTAGAGATAAAATAGGTTTCGATGGCAGAAAGTAGAACACCTCATGTTAAGCATGTAGCTCTGATGACGACAATGGAGTCATATTATGTGTCGGTATGCTGCAGGATAATGCATTTGGGGTGTGTTACATCAGCGCTGTTTCACTCGTCGCAGTCGAGTCACGCACTGCCAGGAAAGTGTATCGGCAGCATCACTACACTACACAAGTGAGAGTTACCGTGGCCATAATAGTTCATTCCCCGCGCCGCGTCGCTGTACATATTACAAGCTTGATTTAATTTTCCGATGCTGGAAATGTGCAGAGGAAAGTCCGCGAAGGTGTTTTACTTAATTGTATCCTGGTCGTTAAATACGTTTATGGTTTATATGGCGGTGATGATGAGATTGCGGTTATTAAGCCTAGGTGTCATTTTGATAATAAACATAACCTCGCGATGAAATTGCTCTGACATATAGGCGATGAAAGTTTCTTGAAGTTTTATTTACCGCTTATGAATATCAGTCTTGAGAAACACGATGGTGCTAGCTTATTTGGTTGCGGAGATCCGATGGTCACATTCCAACTCCATCATCAGACCCTGGGTACTACCAAGTGTAAAATCACTTTTCAATACACATCAAATGAGTCCAAATACGGTGGTGCTATCTTTTTTGGTTGAGGAGATCCTATGGACATCTTTCGGCTCCATCATCAGACCTTAGCCATCAGCTAGTCGAACGTAACTTGTCAAAACATATGCAATGAGACCAAACACGATGGTGCCATCTTGTTTGGTTGAGGAGATCCTTTGGCTACCTTCCAGGTCCATCATCAGACGACTTGTCATTTACATCTCTCGACACATTCTGAATCAAATTGACAGTTTCAAATTTTTTTTCGTTATCAAGGCAACTGTGTCTAGTCTAGTGGTAAGAGTACTTAGAATATCATCCATGTCTCGCGAAATTGCCGAAATATGTTATTTTCAGATCACCAGCACTCTTCAATCACCAGTCTGTTAGGAAAGCGTCAGTCATGATGGCAACAATAATACTTATAGGTATTCTTCTCACGGCTGTTTATTGTTGTAGTCTGGTATGACTCGTACTTCTTCGTCTTAATGTTAGTTATAGGCGTTTGCAAGTAACATGGTGTATTTAAAAAGTTTTATTTTGTTCACTGGTTTGTCGTATGAAAAATATTGTGACTTAACTGTATTTTTTTCATAATTTTAAAATAAAAAGTTTTACAGTTATTTAAGAAAATAGATGAAAACTGACCAAAACCCGCTACATGTCCGAAACTACTGAGATTTAAAAGAAAATACAGGTTATTTAGTTACTAGTGTGTACTAAATAGTCTGTACTTTACAATACAACTATTTTCTTAGTAAATGATAAATGATGTTTATTCAGTAAATAGGTTACAAGGAACACTTTTACACGTCAATGTTTTTTGTCAGTTTAAGCTAGATGAGGCCGGTGTTTCCTAGCTGACTACCCTGAGAAGAAACACCGAAACAAACTCAGAGGTCAAAGTCTCTTTTAGTGTTCAAATCCATACAATGTGTACTGGTTAAATCATATGAGAACCATGTACGTTTATGTCTGGGATGAGCTTTATGAAGAAAGCAACACACGAATTCGAGTGGACCTGTCCAGACAGTGCAAGCATTTGTCAGTCATCGCTAAGCTCAACTCAGAACTTTGAGGAGCTCAACGAACCGACGAACAATACCAAAGTAAGGACATTTGAGTAGGCCGCAAAAATACTCAAACTGCCAGACAATCATAAAATCTACATGAATATAACGACATACATAGTTAGTAGCAGCGGAGCCCATGATACTAAACGGGGATTTACGCGAGCGTTGTGGGGACCTATTGGATTTTGTAGATTAGATGATAGGAAGAATAAAAGTTTATATCAAGTTTCCTCTTTCAGTGGTAGGGAAAACATCTACAGATTTTCAAAAATTAAAAAAGACAATTACATGGAAATACTCAAGCGTATCAGATATTGATAGTTTAGATGTCCCAACGTGTCCAGATACCAAAGGTATGTTCATCTACTGACTTGCGTGGTGAGGGTAGACATACGGAAGCTCAGAAAATAGAAAAAAAAATTTTTTTTGAGCGCGTCAGGTGTATGCGGCACAGGGTGTAATGTCCCGCAAACCTCCGTTGAAAAGGGAGGATCCTCCGACCAGACGGGTGTTGTGTCTGGTCCGGGCAACTGCCCGATCGTTGATTTCGGGCTGTTGTATATGTTCAAATCGCGCGGAGATTGCACGATGTAGGAATTTTGCTGTTCTAGTTCGTATGTAGCGTCATAGATGTCGCTACACAGGTATTCAGAGAGGAAGTTAAGTGAACCCTAAAAATGCTTCTTATCAAAAGAATGACGATTGAATCGAAAGAGTGACACAAGCTCGTAGCGAATTTTTGAAAATGAAAAAAAAAACAATCGCCATATTGGAATACTCTAGCGTGTCAGATTTTTATACAGAAGGTTCAGCTTGATGTTCCAGTCATGGTAGCCTAAAACCTGATTATTATTTTGAGGGGTATCATTAATCTGTCAGCTAGATTTTTTTAAATATTTTAAACTAATCCTAAAACACAAACAAACCAGACAAATAACTTTTCTGTTAGTGTTCACGCCCAATACAGGTAGAGCAGGCATTGCTATACATTTTGCATTAAGCTTTATTCCAGCTACACGCTCTAATCTCCATACACGATTTTAATTACTTCGGCTAGTGGAAATCGGCAAATTATATTTTTTTCGTGATTCTTACATTATTTCAATCACAAAAAAAAACCGCGCTAGAGAATGTCAAGACATCATTTTTTTTGCAACTTTGTAACCCCCGCTCCCCTACGTTACGCTCAAATCGTCAAATTTCCTAAATGTACACAGTAATAAACCTACCTTACCTTAATCTGACGCGCTTCAGTATTTCCGATGATCGATTTTTTTACTAATCTTATATAATAATATGGTCGAGGTACACAACAGGATGCAAGGTATCTCCCCTATGTTCATCTGTCGCACTCGAGTAAATCCCAGACCTCTTATTGGGTTTCCCTACTATAATGTCCCTCGGCAATCATCGCAAATAATTTGAATTCAGAACTAAGTTCTTTATTATTGTTTTGTTTTGATTTCCGTATGAACTAAGTAGGTACTTATTTCTGAATTCAAATTATTATACATGACAAATCTATTAATTGATGGACATGGAAATTAGCATTCGTTTATATTCGGAAATGCGATGATTGCCGAGGGACATTAAGAAAATAGTTGTACTGTACCTACTTATAGATTACGGGAAAACCTATAAGAAGTCTATGGTTTATTAAAAAAAAATATGATTTGTACCCTTTGCACGCGAGTCGGACTCGCACTTGGCCGGTTTTTTACATAATAATAATACTAGCTTTTACCTACCCCACTGCAGCGCAAAGGCCTCTTCTCATATAGATGAAAATGAGATCATCTTATTTACAGCATTGGGTCGCTACTCCCATGTAGGTACACATACTATCTTTTTAAACGACTTTCGAAAAGGAGGAGGTTCTATGTTCGACTGTATGTGTTTTTTTTTATGTATGTCCGCGCATTTCTCCGTCAGTTGTGGGCCGATTTTCAAAATTCTTTTTTTATCCGAAATAATATACTCCCGAGGTAGTCCCATATAAATTTTATCGAAATCTTATCATATCTTGATGACGTTTTTGTGTTCTCCAAATGTTTAAATTCCACGTTCCATGTTATTGGGGTTTTTAGTTCTGGGGTAAAACAACTAAAAAGCGAAAAATAAAAAACTGTTTTACAAAAAAAACAACTGATTTCCAAAAAAAAAAATACACTAAAAATTTAAAAATAACTTTAATTTCGGAAGTCGGTGTCAAATATCATAGAAATAAAATACAAACACCGACTGCCGAAATTAAAAGTTATTTTAAAATTTTAGTGTATTTTTTTTTGGAAGTCGGTTGTTTTTTTTGTAAAAAAGTTTTTTTTTCTATCAACCGTTTTGTAATAATGTGCATTAAGAAAATACATTATGTATTAGATAACTGTTGTGTAGTGCGATATGTGACAAGCGTACCACCGTAGACGATTCTTCGTGATTGATAGAAAGTGGATCAATCTATCTTTTGTCTGATTGTATTTTATTGCATTACAGCTTTGTGACATAACCTCGATAGAAGTGACAAAATTCTATATTCCCCGATGTCAATGGATGGGATTCCTATTTGCGAAAACTTTCACAACAAAAGCTGAGTAGGTAAGCTCTGAAAGGAAACATTACGAATCCTACTATCCTACTAATACTCGTATTATAAATGTGAAAGTTTGTGAGTGTGTATGTTTGTTACTTCTTCACGCTCAAACGGCTGGACCGATTTGGATGAAATTTGGTATGTAGATAGCTTATAGCCTGGATTAACATATAGGCCTTTTATTCCAGTCTAGGCGGGTAAAACCGCGGGGCGCAGCTAGTAGGCAGATATTTCTAAGGTAAGCTTAGTGTAACGGGATAATAAATACTTCAAAGTCGGGGTTGCAATTGAATGTAGGTAATGGGCATTTAAATTCAATCCCGTGTGTAGCTTGGTTGTACAAGTATTTTTTTACCCTAAGCTATTCAGAGAGTTATTAGGACTAATTGACTCCAAATAAAAGTAGTTCAAACACCGGCCGACCGCTGAAGTAGGCCTCATTGAATACGTCTACCACTGTGCAACATAAACATTGTGCATGCTTATTACACATTTAAACGCTTGACATAATTTCACATGTGATTCCCAGTACTGGTGACTGAGTTGCCCGCCGCCCAGCTCCGTTATCCGTCCTGCATCGCCTTTTTCAATGGCTTTCTGATTCGACACGTATTCTATTTGCTACCACAATAGGACCTGTTACGAGGTCATATTCATATCGGCTAAACGCTATGCATCTAGGTTAGTGTACAACAGGTGAATGACCAGAGAGATTAACTATGACCCGATGATAGGTACTCTGCTGCGAAGGATAAACGATGGTTACCAATAAAAATTTTCTGAAACGACCAGTGGTTTGGCAAGATATTTATCTTTCGCCTTGAGAGTTCAACGAAATTAAAAGTTTACCATTGAAGAGTTTAGAATACAATAAGTAACGAGTAAGATAAGATCTGAGTGACTCAATGTGTACCTACATCCAATGCGACCTTACTATATGGAGAGCTTCGGATGTGTTCGTGAGTTCAAAATCTTTT
Source organism: Polia nebulosa (assembly GCA_951329385.1). Taxonomy (NCBI): domain Eukaryota; kingdom Metazoa; phylum Arthropoda; class Insecta; order Lepidoptera; family Noctuidae; genus Polia; species Polia nebulosa. The sequence goes on from OX589604.1 coordinate 17,907,596, forward strand.
GTCATTGTGATATTGTATAGTACCTACTGTGTAAGAAAGAGAGATGTCAGTCATAATCAAAGCGTTAAATATGACTGTTTGAAATGTCTATGTGTCTGAGGAACTGCTCATGAGCACGCAAGTCACGTCTGGCATGACGCCTGCGTCGGCCACCGTTACCGACATTTTGTAATGGCCGACCAAGGGATCGCCGGCCCTAGACGAAGGAGTCAATGTCCCGACGATGCACTGCACTCGCGAGTTGCAGGGCACCTGTCAATTTGTGTGTGACCACATGAAGCTTCGCGAAGTCGCGGTCACTGCAACTCGAAGAGGTAATTCTTCAGTATTGCGGTCGCGGCTATCTTCTGGCATAGTTACAAGTGTTATGCGACATACACTTGATAATCCAATCTATGTGCATCGTATCGATTAAGTAGCTTACATTTGAAGCATAGCTTAAATGAAATGGGTAATAAAGAGGCCAATATTAAAAACATTAGTTTATTTTCGAATTATTACAGATTGGATGTAATTTATTAATAATTTATGTAATTAAACGATTCAATGTTTAATAGAGACAGATAAAGTCATTAAATGTTTTACATTGATTACCAAATAAGTACATAAGCCAAACATTAATAAAACGTCATTTATGTCTACTGCTGGTAATTTTATGTTAGGTAACATGAAACTATCGAGTCTATATCCTACAGTAGGTACTTAGGTTACTTAAATTACTTAATGTTAGGACAATAAATAAAATAATTGGTAAAAAGTACAGGTACATACTTCCCTAATTATAATTTTAAGAACTGTACAATTGACCAAATATACACGTCAATGTTAAATAATATGTACATAAAAATTGACAATTTTTCTTGAAAGTCTGGTAATTTGATCGATTGAATATGATTTTTTTTTAAAGTAATTTTCTTAGAAATCTAAAATAGAAGTGCACAGTTCTTGTTATTTTCATTACATCATTTAAAAGGTTTTGAGCGTGTTAAGTTGAGTGGGTATGTGGTTATAATAAAAAGCATTACAATAAATATTATGTAAATAGATTTCATACGGTCATACCTACCGTTAATTTATTTATAAGTTTACGAAAATCAACCGTTGCCTTTTTAACATTTTTAACGTAACGTGCATATAAATATGGTTACAGTAACAATTTGGTGCGGTCATTGCATATTTTTAACTAATACTTGTTTAATATTGCATTTTGAAAAGGTAACGTAGGCAGTATATATTTAAAACACTTACAAAAATTGTATTAGGTATGTACAGGGCATTTATTTCAGCAACGGCTTCTGCCGATGGAAATGAACAAATTTCTCCATGGAAGCCAAAGAAAATTCCCAATAAAAATGGACTTACTACACAAAGTTATCATCAACTGATCAAAATTTAATGTGGGAGGAAAATTTAACGTGGCAGGTAAAATTTAATGTGGGATGTAAAATTTAATGTGGGAGGTAAAATTTAATGTGGGAGGTAAAATTTAATGTGGGAGGTAAAATTTAATGTGGGAGGTAAAATTTAATGTGGGATGTAAAATTTAATGTGGGATGTAAAATTTAATGTGGGAGGTAAAATTTAATGTGGGAGGTAAAATTTAATGTGGGATGTAAAATTTAATGTGGGAGGTAAAATTTAATGTGGGAGGTAAAATTTAATGTGGGAGGTAAAATTTAATGTGGGAGGTAAAATTTAACATGGGCGTTAATTTTTTTTTTCGGAATCAGAGCAGCTATTGATTTCTTGAAGAAAGTTATTCATTTCTATGACCTCGCATTTTCGTTACACCTTTATATTGTAGAGGTTTCCTTTCAGATAAGTCAAGTGTACATTACATCTCTAAAAACCTGTTTCTCCTTATACGCTCCACCTAAATGACACAGCTTAATGTGGCGAAGTCAAAGATGAGTTGAATTGGCGATGTATCGGATCCATGTAAACTAAAAAGCCTACCAAAGGACCAGCTCTTTTCGACACTTACAATAGGACATGTGAAGTATCTCGGAGTCTGGAGACTCCAAGGCAGGCAAATATGTGATAGTGGAAAGACAGATAGTAAAAGAGTAAACTTGAAGAAATTGAAAGAATGTTATGCAAATAAATTATATGATTTGATTGCAAAATAATTCTTTCATTCCAATACTAGCTATTAAAATAAAATATTGTTTTTCTGATGTGTTCAATGTTGCTAAATATAAGATTATTTAATCTAACCAGTCAAGTGTCCGGTATAATTTGAAATTTAATTTCTTACCATCATTAAATTCAACCAATTCACATAATTACGCGTTTGTAACCTATTGCTAACTTCCAAGTTTTTTTATTGGCTGTATTTAGTTAACGACATTCATTAAAATTTAATTAAATTCACATACGTTTCTACTTAATTGATATTTTAGGGAAGTCATTGAGTAATTACATCTAACTAGATACTACCTGCTAATAAAATATTGCTCAGAGCCCTACTCTTCATTAGTTAAGAATTATTGCTAGTATAGACTCTTTACTTAATCTAGTTTCTTAATTAAATTATCTACATAACTAATTATTATGATACTGCATTGTCTTACAACTTTACATAAAAACCTACTCACAGAAATATTTTCCATGATATGTTGTTATTCAAACATTCGTCGTACAATCTACTTAAAATTGTAAATTAAATTCGAAAAATTCTCACTATTCACTGTCCGTTGCACTTTGTACAAATGTTATGGTCTACACACATTGATAACTATCATATTACACTGTGATGCGCTGCTAGTGCCCTCTGTCGTCAGTGATTGTAAACGTTCCGTTGCACGGCGAGTTCGTGTCAAACGCGGGCCTGAAAACAAAACACTATGTTATTGTAGTTCATTTAAATTGATCGCAGACGTAGATGGCGCTAGCTGTACGATTAGTACTGGCAATTCGCAGTCAACAAGCGCTGATTTCAATAACATACGGAAATTGCAGTGAGTGCATGGGACACAAGGATTGTCCACGCCTTGACCTGGTTCTAGCTCCTTCGACAGAGAGCTTATCGTGTTTATTAACACACTAACGCAACAGTTAACTACCTTGCTTTATTTATAGAAAGGACACATACTGCGTGTTTTCTCAATAGACTGATTTCCGCGTTACTTTTAAATTATTCCTTAAGTAATTAATTTCAGAACAATAAATGCCAGTAAGTAATTTAATGATAGTTCTTAATAGTAGATCTTTAAAGCACCGATAAAGACACACATCTTCTAAGTCACAGTTTGTCATTTTGAATAACTGGTTGAAATAACTTTGTCATCTTTGGAGTCTTGAAAGATACTTGATTTTGTGAACAAAGCTAGGCTTTCACCTTAAGGACGTGGTAGGCGTCGTCGAAATTTGATTTATTTCTGACTGGTAGAGAATGCTTAAGGCATTAAGTACGCCTTTGTACTTTTGTTGCATAAAGTGTAAATAAATAAATAGAGCTTTCTAGAAAAGTAGGCCTCACTCAGAGTTCAGATTCTTTAGCACAGATGAGATTTGATTGCTCACGGTTCATACGTAATTGACCACTTAAAATTAATTTACTGCGACAAATCAACGTTAGCTACACTGCATTTAGGATTAATCTCTGATAAGATTCATTACGTCGGAGGATTAGCATGCTATTTTTTTGTCTATGACGAGATTTAAGTCAGGCAAATTTACGAGTAAAATTCGAATTTCATTCCTAGACTACGTTGTCGAGAAAATATTGTCAACTTATGAGTCGGTTTTTGATGAGAATTTGGCACAATATATCCTGTATCTAACAAATGATTAAATGACGTGTTTCGTAATCCTGAGCGGATGATTTCAGGTTTTTCATTTCCAGGTATTTTGTGAATGTGATTCAGCCTTTGTATAAATAGTGTTAATCCTTTCAAACCGGCTGTATTATCTATGAATGCACATACTAGTACTATTAGGAATGTTAAAGAAATCTTAATTCGATGTTTTTCCACGATATGATTTCCAGTTTTCCTCGATTCCATGATACAATCGATCATGAACTTGTTTGTGCACGGTTTATAAACTGTTATGATTCCAGGATAACTTTTGCAAAATTACACAAATACTACTTATACTTATGTGCTCGCTTGTTCCATCGTATACGTCATCCATCGCTTACCAGACGAGAACAAAGTCACGACCGAACTCATCAAGAATAGTAATAAAAATCTTACATTTTCTTGTCGGTGACCGGCTTCTCCTCAGGGGTAGTGGTGTCGGAGAGCAGCAACACGATGCTTCCGCCCACCGCCGCCAGCGCCGCGATCGTCACCATCGGCAGGTGCTCGTTTATCATCGTCTGCAAAATAAATAGCAACCATTAACGATGCCGCCTAATTGATATGGTCACTGAAGGGTAACTTTCCAATTAGTTGTCAGGATGCAGGAAGTCGTTTTTGTACTTGTAAGTTTCTGCTGTGGATATTTATCATAATAAACTGTAATTGCATTTTTTAACATTCCTTTAAGATAACCAGCCTCGCACAAAGGATGTCTGCTCAAAACGGAATATAAAAACAGGAAGTGTCTAACTGTCTGCTTCTATTGTTTATTTTAATAAATTACCAACAGTATTTATAGTAATTAATGTTTTTCTTACCAGTCTCCATAAGTACGGAATGCATATAAGCGCTAGGCCGGCGGCTATCTGACTGGCTCCTACTCCCAGGTTTCTCACCACCGTTGGGTATAGTTCGACGGTGAATATAGGCATCATCATGTTTGTGGAGCCGATAGCGAACTTCCCGATCATCAGGCAAGCGATCATGATCCAATCGTCCTTGAGCGCTATAGATAGCAACTCGCTGGCGACGCAAGCGAGTCCACACGCCAGCATACTGATGAAGATTGGAATCCGCCTTCCTGCCTTCAAGAGGATCGGGATACTGATTGCTATCGCTGGGATTTCCACGACCGCAAGAATTATAGACGTGACGTGCAGATTGCCCAAGTTGAAGTTGCCAATGTTCAGAAGAAGCCCGTAATAGGCAATGGTCATACAGAACCATGACAGGAATAGACAGATCGTCCTCTTTCGCAGAGCTCCTCGGAACAGCATCATGACGCTGGGTAACTCTGTGGTCTCTTGGGTTTTGTGCAACATCAGCAGTTTGTCGATATCGGAAGGCATTTCTCGCTTGTTGATCTTGGCAGCTTTTTCTAATATTTCTTTAGCTTCTTGAGTCTTTCCCATACTGAGCAGCCATCTTGGCGATTCTGGTAGAACGAACCTGTAAAAATTAAACAATTTTATTATAAAAAACCCTGAAGCTTAATTTTTAAAAAAAATGCAATTGGAATAAACCTACGTCAGTTATAATAATAAATAAATAATAAATATTCCACAACTATCACACAACGCCATCTAGTCCCAAGCTAAGCAGAGCTTGTGTTATGGGTACTAGACAACTGATAAACATACTTATATATTTATAAATACATAAATATTATAGATAAATTACACCCAGACACAGAACAAATGATCGTGCTCATTACACAAATATTTGTCCTGGGTGGGAATCGAACCCACGACCTCCGGCATAGCAGTCAGGGTCATTAACCACTAGATCACCATGCCTGTCAAAATGTTATGTTATGTAATAAAAACTCAAAACTATGTTTCACGTTACAGAATAAAGTTATTGGCTATTTCAGCAATATACTTACGGTTTTATTGGTAGTAGCGCGACAACAAACTAATGAAATAGGAATTTTGTACTCACAAGTAATGGTTTTCTAAATCGATATACTCAAATAGAGATTTAAGCATACAATGTAAACAACTCATAAAAAAATTAATACCATAATGCAAGCAGCAGACATCCGGGAACGGACAGGCTTAATTGCAAGTCCCTCCAGTTTGGCATGAGCAGAGACAAAAGCGTCACAATGAGGTACGCCAGAGGCAGCCAGAAGAAGTTGCAGACTCCAGCGATGGTCACCCACTTCCCTCCCACCAGCTCCACAGAAAGGACGAAGGCTGCGTAAACAACGGAGACGGACACAAAGCCCATGATCAGCCTGACTACGACGTATTGTACGAAGGAGCGCACCAACAAGGACAGGATGGCCAGCGAACTCTGCGCCACCATCATGCTCATCAAAATGCGCTTACGGCCGAATCTGGAATGTAAAAAAACACAAATATTAGTACTTATAATTCATATTTACATACTCATTGAAACAAGATTATTTAAATGCCTTTCCGTTATTATGATCTACACAAATATTTAATGATTTTTCTGTAGGTATCAACCAAAAAGTATCTTAACTCGCATACCTAATTACAATATAGACCGTTTTAATTGTCAATGAATAGACCAGCCAGTTATAAAAAAAAAACTTTAATGGCATTTCATTTTCTTTATAGGAAAAATGGCCAGGCTGTTTGATTTTACAAGAAATGATGAAAGGAAAAAAGGCTTTATCAATGTAAGATGTGTTAAGTACAGGCTGACGTAGTTGAAAAAAATATGAAAAGCCTCTATTATTTTAAAAATGAATAGAGAAAAAAATCTTTAATGGCATTTTACATTTTTTTGATGGAAAGTGGCCAGCTTTGCCAGTGTTTTGAAAAAGTTATTCAAAATATAAACTTTTTGCTGTACCAAGTTCTTTTTTTCTTTTTTGTGTCTTTTTTTCTTTTATTTTAGCCCCCCCACTGATTGTGATTTTTGTCCCGGTGACTTTTTGTTACCCAGTCGAGTGCTATGAAAATCTAAGGGAGTGCGCTGATCATGGTGACTTGATCACTGATCATACGGTGACAAATAAAAGGTGGGCCAAAAGAAGTCATCCGATGTTGTTTGGCTCTCTTTTTTTTGGGAACGGAACGGGAACATGCGCAGGTCTTTGACCAAAATTCGTAAAGAATTGAAATTTCTTAGGGACGTCCGGCTGATGCCTAATTGCATGGCACAGCGTCTGGTCGATGTTTCCGGCGACAGTTCGACATCCTCGGCAACAGCGGTGATATTCTCGGCAGAACGGGCGCTCCGGGGCCGGCCACTCTTGGCAACGTTTCGTGTGGTCCCATACTCTTCAAGGTTGGTGGCCAAACGGCGCAGTGTTTGCGCAGTCGGTGTCGGACGGCCGGGGAATCGGCGACGGAATTCGCGTTGCGTCAACACCACAGACGAAATGTTACGCAAAAAAATATACATGATTATTCCGCGTTCTTGGGGAGTGTATCGCTCCATGGCTTGTTCACTTGTATTCTGCATCTGTCTGGTCCACAAATGTCAAAACAGATTTGAAATTGGCGGCCGTTAGCAAAAATGAGAGCATCTTCCAATAGGGTGATTTCTTTTGGCCCAACCAGTAGTTCCTATTCCTAGCGGCCATCAACACTAGCTGACGTTACTGTTATCCGCCTGTACTGTACATTATGGAAGTGCGCTCACAAGGCGACTTTTTGTCACTCGGCCAGCGGACGCGCACGTAATAGACGTGTGTTGCGTGTGGTTTTGATTTTTCTATCGTTACGATGGCGGCTTCTCCACAAGACGAAGACATTGACAACAAATTGCTAATAGAGGAGGTAGAGAAGAGACCAGCGTTATATGAAAAAGAAAATTAAAGGAATGCTCGGATGCTAATTTAAAAAGAAGATTGAGGAACGAAATTATAATACACTCATTTCCGACCAGAACTCTAACACAAGAACAAAAAAAAAAGCAAGTAGGTATCAGTCATCATCAGCCTTTTAATGTCCCCACTGCTGGGGCACAGGCCTCCTCTCTGTGATGTGTATACGTACCTACTTTACTCAAACATCGACCGTCGTGGGATTTTATGCTTTAGAGTACTTATATTGAGTAGGTATACTTTTCACAAGTAAATGTAAACCGATAAAGAGCATGCCAATAATAAGCATACTATTTTAGCAGCATGTCTATCTGTACCTTTACACTAGTACCTACTATTCTTCTTTGCTCTTAGTGTATAGAGTTGTTTGGCTCTTTCAAAGAACAGACATTTTTCGTTTTATTTTTCTGCGTCGTATTTCAAGAGCAAGCAGATATTACAGTAATCTGTACGAAATCCATTTCAAGAATGAGCGCGTTTTGTTTCCCAGTGACAGTTCAAGCGGGCGCATCGTGGGTGACAGTAGGTAAAAGTGGCAAAAAAGTCACAGTGAAAAAAATCACCAGTGCGCGGGTTTTTTTTTGGTAGCCGACTAGCCGTGCTAGCACGCACAAGTGACTTTTGTCGGGCGACAAATAAGTTTTTGTCACTGTCACGTCACGTCACCAAAGTGGAGTGCACTCACGAAGGATGACAGTCACCAAACTTTTTTGAAATCCTTGCGACATTTGTATAAATGGATTTCGAAGAGACAGTCGTTATCTGCGAACTCATGACACAAAAAAATCCTGGCCTTTGCCAGTATTTTTTTGTGTCTGCTTGTCAGACTTCGCATATTTAAGGTTCCGTACCAAATAAGGGAATTTCAAATAAAAATCCGTTTTATCAATATATTGGTATTTGTTAGTAAAAACTTTATGTAATAATAAATATTATTACCAAATCTCAAGTTCATAGGTCAATGGTAAGTTAAAGAATTCTTCTGAACTTAATGTTTTGTGACAGACGACGGAAAGATGGACACGTGAGTGACAGCAATAGGGCTCTGTTTGAAGCCTTCGGGTACGGAACCCTTAAAAGCGTAATAACGAATACTAGGTAAGTACATCCCCTTTAAAGTGACAGGCTACTAGGTGGAACGTTCTACATTATATTTTATAAACTTCAAACACATCCAAAGATTTTTTATATATTTTAGAATGAGGCGAGAAGTTACCCCAAACATTTGAAAATATTATTCGACTGATTTCTTCCCATGCTTTAATTTTAAAATATTTGTCTGAATTATTTTCATTTTATTTTCACAAACTACTTGTCCTTTTTCCACCTCTTCTATAATAGGCACATGACGTCATCAATATAACCTTCACGCACCATAACGTTTTGCGAAGACGTTGAGCATTTTTGTGTGCTACGTACGGTGTCGACACCGTAGCACACAAAAATGGCGTTTGCATCCCGACTATCGATATTCGAAATGCAAATGAAGGATGACGTGGAGAATGACAATTTTGTCATTCGTACGCACGCGTCTATTGTCACCTAGCGTTACGATGACAGTTTTGTCATGGGCTTGTTTGTGGGTCCGCAGACGAAAATGTCACGACGTAACGTTCGCGCATCTCCAGATATTCATAGACCGGACAAGAGTGAAAAAACAGTCACGGTGACAAAAGTCACACGTGCGCTAGCTCTAAATGTTCATTTTATATGAAAACTACACAGTGATGATGGATAGGAAATTAATTACTTTTTAATTTCCGGTTAAAAATTAAACTTTTCATGGACAAAGGTTTAACTAATTACTACATCCTAATGAGGCCGTTCGTGCAACCGTATCTACCTTTATAATAAAGATAAGGATTGTATCTAGTGGTGTATTATCTCACCTGTCTGATATCCAGCCTCCAACCACTCCACCAACTCCAACGCCGACCAAGAACATGACTTCAGCCAAACTCGTGAGATGAGCTCGGTCGCACACCAGGTTCCATTCCGAGATGATAGTGATGCCAACCTCTGACCTATCATAGTCCCACTCTGTACATTTAAGGAGGTTGGTTATGAGTGGGGCAGTATGGTTCAGTATACTTTCCACCGTCACTTCTGAGGTAAGCGGTCGAACAGAACATCTGTCCAATGGCTGGCTATAGTTTATCCACTCCTTTAATGACAAGCTTGATAGGTTATCCGGCTTTCGACACCAGAAATCAGTTGCCTTAGCCTGAAACAAAGTTAAAATGAATTACGAACAGAAATGCAAATTGCATTAAATGCCAAGTTCGCTAAATATGTTATTCTTTCATATTTATTTATTAGCTATTCAATCAATGACCAGTATGGCAAAGGATAACCTTTATTTTAACTATGCAATTATACTTAATCTGTCAAAACATTAGCAACGTGCATATAAAGGCAATTAAAATTATTTTGGCATTACATAATGGAGTCGGTAACATTAAACATTTCGTCTGCTTTTTATCTTATTCATTTTATTAAGTATTCCTGTTTATCAATTAACAGCAGGTTTTGATAGATTTATTAATACATAAGTAACGGATCAAGGTTATCCATCAAATGGTTATTTTAATCTAGTTTGATTTTTCCGTCTGTAGTACTGACGCGTGAAGTCTGAAGCTTCAGCTATAGCGTCCAATATCTCTAAAATGCTAGGGTGCTTACCACCTTAGCCCATAAGGCATGTAGACAATTCATGCATTTCAGTAATTTTGTAAGAATCAGCATCGCAGCAAGTATGAATACTTCATAAACAGAAAATTTACATCAGCACATCTATTATGAACCAAGTAAAAAGTCTAATTAAAATGTAAAAAAAATTATTTCCCACATTATAGTGAGTTATATTTTTGAAATCGTCTCGTCCAGTTCCTTATTTTGTCACAAAAAAATACGACCACACTTACCTAATGGCAGCCGCCATTTTGTTTTTTTTTTCAAAATTCATATAGAATTCATTTGTTAAAATCTATCCAGCCGTCTAGGCAACAGGGCGTGCCATAGAAAAAGACATACAGGGTGTAACGTAAAGGTGTGGTCATATTTTAAGAACCGGTTCTGCCCATGGAAATGAACAACTTTCTCTAAGATCAAATTAAAATAGAAAAAAAAGAATAGTTAATTATGGGAGGAAAAATTTTTTTTGAGCATTTCCTCAGGTTTTCTTGAAGAAAGTTGGGTATCGATGGGTAGATGCAGTTCTCAAAATATGACCACACCTTTCCGTTACACCCTGTATATACATATAGTTACATACTCTCACTATAACCTACACCTATCCATAGGATATAATATATATATCTATAGGTAGAGAGTTTATATAGGTGATTTAAAACTATTCGGTGTACCTACCTTCCGTACCTATCTGTTTATCACCATGTACTGTACTCATATTTGCAAAATAAAAAAAAACATACACTAAATGATACATACCTACTCTCGAAAAACATTACCATCCTTCTGGGGCAGTCGGGTAAAAATGTACACTTACAGTAAAAGTAGGCAGGTAAATGTCCACTTACAGTAAAAGTAGGCAGGTAAATGTCTACTTACAGTAAAAGTAGGCAGGTAAATGTCCACTTATAGTAAAAGTAGGCAGGTAAATGTCCACTTACAGTAAAAGTAGGCAGGTAAATGTCTACTTACAGTAAAAGTAGGCAGGTAAATGTCCACTTATAGTAAAAGTAGGCAGGTAAATGTACACTTACAGTAAAAGTAGGCAGGTAAATGTGGAAGGTACAGGGCAACGAGAACAGTGAGAGCAGGAACGTCATGAGTAGCTGCCAGCGGCCGTACTTGCCGATCACGCCGGAGACCACGTCGGGCCCGTCGTCGTCTACGGGCGACACTGCCCGACTCTTCTCCTTGTTCGTCCCTTGGCTTGGGATTACTGGAAACAAAGAAAATATGGATTTAGAAACAGAATTCAAAGATCAATTTCAAAGGTTGTCTGTAAGAAATTGCCCTGTGTGATAATGATAAGACTGCCCATTGAACAGTGGATTTTATAAGTGTTTGTCCTGAGTTTTATGAAGTGTAAAATAAATTTAAAAAAACCTCAAAAAAGTCTAAATACATTTTTCGTTTTCATGATTTATCTCTTATTGTTATTTATCTCTTATTCTTAAGTAAATTAAAAAAAAAATCTCAAAAAAGTTTAAATACATTTTTCGTTTTCATTATTTGTCTCAAAATGTTATTCTTAAATAAATAAAAAAAAACCTCAAAAGAAGTCTTAATACATTTTTCGTTTTCATTATTTGTCTCTTATTGTTATTCTCTGGAAGTCGTAAAAATAACAACTGTCGAAAGAGATTTTTTTTTGTCTTATCAGCGACAAAACGCGGGAAGTCCAACTACGAGTACTAACGAATAATATTATAATTAAAACTTAAATACAAAGTTGTTGGAAGATTTTTTTCTATTTTCTGCATCTAAGCCTTACTAGAACAATAGCTAATTATTTAATAATCCCTGAAATCATTATGCACGTAGGTAAAATATGTGCTACCTAATTGCGGGAGGAAAAATCATATTTATCACGAACGTGTAGGTAATACGAGCATCTAATTCTTCAAGTGTACGGTCGATATACAGGATTAATTACTCCTTAGTACCTACGTATATAGAGTATCTTTGTTACTCGAATTAATAATACTTCTCGGTGTTATTTAATACTGGCTTCAAATAAAACGAATAGAGTTTCGTAACGCAAAAATGTGCTTTATATTTTTTGTAGTGCCATTAGAATATACATCAAAGAAAAGATACTTGTATAAGATACTTGTAGAAATGTAATTGTATCTATGGACATATGGACAGATATGTTTGTAATTAATATAAAGTCATGTAGTAAGAGAAACTGCTTCCGACGAGTCAAGGCTGTGTTGCAGTGAATGATTGTTGTAAAACCGATATGAGCTGGTTACTTTTCGTAAGGCGGTAATTATTTAGATTAGGATTTAATTACAGAACATAAAACAAAACCTTGTCCGTTTAAGAACGATCAAGTTTCTAAAACTGTATAAGCTCCATAGCTTCCGGCCTGATGAAAACTTGCTAGACAAGCCAGAAAATTGTAAATTATTTGCACGTGAAAGAAAATCAGTGGTGTTCGAGTGCATAAAGTACCTATGTCTAAATGGCTTTTAAAGCTCAATTAATACTTGTCTTGAGTCGCGTGCGCGTGTTGACGCTCCACGTGCTTTTCTCGCGAGCATTTCGCGCGCTTCACAATTAACCGACACATGCGCCCGCGCCGGCGCCTTGACAATGATCTTCACATCATTGCAACTATAACGAATGACCCAATGCTACAGAATCGATGTTAATTTTAGCATCTTTAATAATATTCTCATTCATGACATTCGTAGTAATAGAACCTATGAATATGATAATGCTGACAACTTTATATGCCAATTCATCAGTGTTGCGGTGCATTCGTAGTAGCACGTTACATTATTAATTGATTCTAATGAATTCTAATTAACGTGTTATACTAGTAATTACGAACGAGGTAATTTATTTATGCTAGTTTTGGATATGCCTTGTTTGCTTGGACAAGAACTATTTCAGACGTAGGTATTCATGAAATATTCAGCTGCCATGAGACTTAAAGAACTCAAAGAGATACCATTCAAGGTCCGGTCCTAACCCGCAGCTGTAACTTTTGCGGGTTATTGTTCTAGCTCTGATAGGATACATCAATTTCAGTGTTTTATATCTGATGTAATGTAAGATTGCGTGCGTAGTTTTACAACATAAACTGGAGAGGCGTCGTCCGTTTAAACATTATTCTTCATCTCGCGGACAGCGGGCTGCATTCGGGGCCAAGGCCGGAGGGCATATCGATTACGTTGATCGCGATTTGCATGGTTGACTTGGCACAACGAACGAATTGCTTTTCATGCAACAGTTACATATGAACCTTCCTAACTCCAACACTACTGGCCTCGCTATACTGCGTGTGAAACAGTATTTATTAAACGAAGCCTATTTAGAGTCGTCACGAAAGCTGCTGAAAATATTCAATTACTTTGCGTCTGAAACATTTCAGCCTCTAAGTTTTACGATTGTTTTAACTGTAAATTGGAGGTTAATAGCTGGATAACATTAACTAGGAAGTTAGCCAGTATTACGCGACAAAGTAATATTATAAAAACATATTACCTTGTTTAAAATTGCCTAGACTTTTGATTTTGAAGGTAAATAAATACTTTTTATGTATTTAATGTGTTCAGAAATGCAGGTCTGAAAAAAACACTCCAATTCAATTGACTTGACTCTAGTCTAGGTCAGAGGTGACAGAGACAAAACCGACGATGGAGCTAGCTTACCCAGAAGAAGCCTGAAGACTCTAACTTTGAAAAGACTAGGAATTATAATTAATAATTATATAGTAATTATAATATGGTAATTATTATATCTAATTTAGAACACAAGTCAAAATTAGGGGCAACGCTCACATTAAACCAGATTTTCGAAAAACAAGTTTCCGAAACAGAGAAGAAGGAAAAACAAAAAGGAACTTAATACTTATACCAATTTACCATCATACTATCTTAAGGAATATCTATTGGTATAGCACACTGTACATGGCAGATGATGATTTGATTTCTTCTGTCGGCATCATCATTTCAGCCGAAAGACGCCTACTTCTGGACATATACGTCCTCCTTTCGCAAAGGGTTCCGAACAAATCTTATTTATTTCAGTTTTTTTTTTAACTACATTCTCTTTAAAGAAAGAGAATGTAGTTAAAAAAAAAAACAAAAAACAAATAATTACATATGTAAAGAACTACTTTCTGTATTTTTTTCAAAATTTTGGGCCCAGTCTCGGAGATAGGACCAATGGTCATTTTCATCTATTTTCAGTAACTTTAAAACTATATATTTTAAAATTATGAAAAAAATACAATCGAGACTCACACAACTCTTTCATTAAATTTTCCGATTTTTCCCCCAAAAGCAACCCCCATATTCTGTCTGTCTCTAAAGACAGACAGAATATGGGGGTTGCTTTTGGGGGATTACCTAAGTAATAGAAACACTTTTGTAGTAAATTTCAACGTAATCGGGCCAGTAGATTCGGCGTAAATTGGCTGTAACAGACGGACAGACAGACAGACGCACGAGTGATTCTTCAAGGGTTCCATTTTTACATTCGGATGTTCGGAACCCTAAAAAAGTGTCTCTGGATTGGAACGCACAACGCTGCAGTATGCGATGCCGGACACATAATCGTGTGAAAAACACCTAGAATGGTCTTTTATTCCATCGCTGTTACATGCGTCAGCAATGAGGAGGATTATGTGACCGGCACCGCATACCGCTGCGTTTAGCGTTCCGATCAAGAGCCCAAAGCTTTATAGTGCTATGAGCATTGTTTAATCTCTTGACAGAAATGTATCGCAGTACGACTCAATTGAGTGTCTAGCGTTTGTCTGTACTTCTGTCACGGCTATAACAGATCCTCGTGTGTGCTATCAACTCATGGATCATGTAATCATTTCAGTTGGTTTTATTTAATTTGAAGGTGAAGTAATTAAGATTTATATCTAAACATAGCGATGTGATAGCATACAATATTTTTAGCATTAACTGTGTTATCATAATATACAGGGTGTAAGGTACATGAACGCACATAGGACTACTAGTGATTCAGTACATGATTCTGAATGTTGGAATTTTTCGTCGGCCTTTTCCTAATTTTTGAAAAAAAAAAATTTTCTCTTTTAACTGTATTAAATCGTTATACCAATCTACCCCAAAGAAATTTTAAATGAAAAAATAATTAATTAATTTTTTTCATTTAAAATGTCTTTGGGATAGATAGGTATAACGATTTTATACAGTTTAAAGTGAAAAAAAAAAAAAACATTAAATTTTTTCATTTAAAATTTCTTTGGGGTAGATGTGCGTTCATGTACCTTACACCCTGTATATTATTTAGAATAGGGGTCTTTAGTAGTATAGTCATTCGGGATTCCGTTTAAGCAGCTGAACGAATTTCAATTCAATTCAATTCAATTCAATTCAATTCAATTTATTTATTTGTGAACATAGGTTTTAATTCAATTGGAGTTATTATCACAGCAAAACCATGATGGCTCTTAAAGCAAATGCAGATGTAAAAAAAAACCGGCCAAGAGCGAGTCGGACTTGCGTGCAAAGGGTTCCGAACAAATCATATTTTTTTCAGGTTTTTTTTAAACTGCCTCCACCTTATATGTTTTCCTGTGATCTACAGGGTGTAACGGAAAGGTGTGGTCATATTTTAAGAGCTGCATCGGGCAGATGCATGTGAACAACTTTCTTCAAGAAAATCCGAGGAAATTCTAAAAAATTTTTTTTACCTCCCTTAGAAATATTGATCAGCTGATGATAACTTTGTAAGGAAAGTCCAATTTTATTTTTGGGAATTTTCTATTTTTTCTTAGAGAAAGTTGTTCATTTCCATGAGCAGAACCGGCTCTTACAATATGACCACACCTTTCCGTTACACCCTGTATAAGTAAAGAACTACTTTCTGTATTTTTTTCAAAATTTTAAGCTCAGTGGTTTCGGTAAGTTAATTGTTGTTACATTCCATTACTCCCTATACTGACATCTGTGAAATGACCAATAGATTGACCGCAGATTGAAATAGCCTGCAGTCAGTCTGTCATCTGTTCATTTGGGCAGTAAACGAGTTAATGCGCGCTGTCACTATCTAGGTAGGCCACTACTTAGATGACCAAGACCGTGGGAAATAGCTAGAATAAGTGTAATATTTTATCAAAGCGACACATTATACACACATGCATTTCTTATCAGCAATTCTAGTACCTACATCTATTGACAATGACCTGCTTTCTAAGTTTTATGTTTTTCTCAGGCACTGTTGCAATGTTGCTCAATTGAGAATTGTTACAAGTTACAAACTAATCCGGTGATTAACATTTTCTACGGTGTTTGGTTCGCAACGTGTTGGTAATTGAATTGTCCACGAGCGTTTCAATCAATGTGACTTCTAAAAAACTAATTAAATTAATCTCCCCGCAGATGGGCCTGCTTCCTGGTGTGGTTTAAAAAAAATATTGTAATCGGTGACGGTTCCACTCTATTCGTCACCTCGTAGTGATCATCTTAACCCAACTAGTGACCTGTTAAATTAAATTTACTGCAGCACGTAGGAGATGATTTCATGTGTAACGCGATAGTTTGGTTCGTAATACTGCAATTTACATTATACTTGCAGTCATTAAATAATTTAGTTTGTTTGTACAAATGCATTATGCTATCTTTGAGCATGACGTAAAGATGCTGTAGTTAAGGGATAAAGAAAGAATTATTAAGGTAACCATAATCATGACGTAGATATCTTATTGTCAGAGAACAGAACAGACGTACGGACAAGCGGACACAACAGACAAGCAGGTATTGAAACGACTTTTTCTTTTGAACAAAGTACTTTGAATAAAAAATTAGTAAGAGTAAAATTATATAGGAACTTTCACAGTCCTTCCAGAAAGAAAGATATTAAGCTTTTAATCCGCAGGCACTTATTTAAACTTTCATAGACAAAAGCAATGAGTAAATACAATAAAAATGTTAAATAGAGTAGCACAGTGATAAATCGAATGGATTGTATGAAACGGAGTCATGCGTGACCGGAATCAGAAGCGGAAAATTATTTTGGTAAGCAGGCTTGTGACATATATCTTTATCACCAGCTTAGGCAGCACAATAGGCACTATAGACATGTCTTTTACCAAAATGTCGAGAACATAGTTTTTGTCACGGACCAGAAGAAAAACATCATCTGTCAACTGCACCATACCGCGGAAATCTGGTTTCTCCGACGGTAAGGTCAGGTGGCAGACTGCATTGACACTTGCCACAAACCTCGCGTGATCAGACCCAAGACTTGACTGTGGAACGTGTGGCCAGACTTTTTTGCACGGCTCTATTTTTTCAAACAGTGAATAAAACGTGATTTATGTACAGTTGTGGTGAAGGGTTAATGTTTTCATAAAGGGCAAAAAAACTGCGAAAAAAAACCATTTAAACAATAATTGCCATACAACTTCAACCAGAGTCTTTTTTTAAACGCTTTGTGGAGGTTTTTCGCGAAAATCTAAATGATGTGCGACTAAAAATATGCCTGGGAAGTACCGAAAAGCGATGGTATCCCAGTACATTTGTATAGAGTTATGTGGTGTTAATAATTCGCATAATTTTGAGTCGGCTCGCGGCGGAGTGCGACACGCCCGCGTCTGCATTGGGGGACCTCTCCGGAAGTGAGCGTACTCAATGAAACTGATTCGACGATCCTGCTGCCACTCGGTCACTGTTCTGGTTACTCACTTTAATATATCATACTACAATTACGCATTATTCCCCGAATTCCGTTTATCCATTTATAGATGCGTCTAACTTTTGTAGAGTAGTTCCCGTTAGTCATGCATTTTTTCCAGTCAGTGGAAAGGGACTGCGTGCAAACTGACTACTCTGATCCAAGGCCAAAATCTTACCATCACTGCTTGGAGTATTATTTAGCAAACTAACGACTAAAAAAGTTCTTGTTTATGCATGCCCACCTATCAGGTCCTGTCTGCTTCATGTTCAAGATTGCTAGTTGCATAATTATTTACATTACATATAATTACGCATTATTTTCTGAACCATAGACTTATCAAAACATTTATATTAATTAACATTGAAGATAGTGGTAACATCTAAGTTAATGCGGTCATCTCTAGTTTATTGTCTTGTTTGTTTGACTTCCCGGTACGTTTTATGAATTTATTGATTTAAATGACGTACTAATAAGTGTAAGCATGTATGACCTTTCATCGAACTATTAAGTAGCAACTTTTCCTTCTCAAAGAGCTATCGCAGTTCCGGTTACAAGGAAAGCACACCGCGTTGAATCGATTGGCCGTGGATATAGACCTGGCAATGGGCATGCCCTTAACCGATAATTCGCGACGTGAACTTTTCGACCCTCCGGTCGGATAACATTGAACTAATCAGTGATTGAACTGTCAGTGCCGATCCACGCGATGACTCCAACCGTCGCTCCCTTCTGACTCTGCAGTATGACAATGTTGTTTTGACAAAATATATCGTTACAAGAAGTGGCTAACTTCTTTCAGCCAGACTAATCTGACTGGGTATTCCAAACAGACATTCAAAGCCTGTGAGTCAGTCATTTGAGGAGTTTGTATCTTGTTGCCGCAATCTACAGTTGTTTTTGTTATGGACGGAAGCACTTCCTAATGCACTGGTACACGTAATGGTCAAAGCAAATGTGTTAATGATCCACAGATTTAATTCTATTAGTTGATTATGGTAGTGTGCGTAGGCACATGGTTGAAATTGGCCACATTAGGCAACGGTTTTGAACTGTTACAGAATAGCTGGTACATTACTTCGTTAACACTAACTATGAAGCGTTATGAAAAAATGGGAAGAACAATGATTTGTCTGAGCAGTAACACTGCGCAAGCGCTTGAATATATCAAGAGTGCGTCGACCCTCCGGAGAATATAAAATTTAATTCATCATTTAACACGACACACCCGTTTATTGTTTAAATCAACTTTAAATGGATTCGTTGAAAATTGCACGGGGACAACAAAATACATGGAAATAAATAATAACACGTTAAACTAAGTTGTTGAGACACAATGCTTAACAGCGATTACGTTCCTAAGCCATAGTTAAACCTTATTGTTGTTATGACCATACAATTTACCTTTGTCATGAAAATTACATGAATATTCACATGATTATTTGAGAAATAAAGTGACATTTTATTGTGTTTCAATAGGCTATAATATGGTGGCCACGTAGGGTTTCTGGAAGGTGTATGTTGTGGTAGGTAAACAGCGGAGGTGATGCGTGTTAGAGAATACAACGCCTTCATGAAATCGTTAATATAACTCTGAATGAATACCTAGGTAATTTATTTTTATATGCAAATTTATTGGCAAGTCTAGAAGTATCCTAACCTATGCTTAGCAATAATAATATTTAAACGAAGGTTTTTGTTATTTAATTGTTACACTAACCTTAAGAAAATGCGAAAATTTAAGACTTTATTGAAAAATCAAAAATATCCTTACTCAAAATAATGATCGCTACAATGTGGTGACAGGACTATTGTGGTCAACAAGCCTGATATGGTGGACCGAATCGAGAGGCGTGCAAAGATTGTTGACATAACCGTCCCACATGATGAGAACCTCGTGAAAGCCGAGAAAGACAAGCAAATCAAGTATCTTGACTTAGCTGGCGAGGTTGTCAAAATGTGGGATGCGGACTCAGCGATAATTGTACGGGTAGTCGTATCAGTCAACAACTTAATAGCCATGATGCTCGAACAACAACTTAGGAAGCTCTCGTTAGGCGGCTGGATTCAGACATCATTCATTCAGAAAGCGGTACTGCTGGACATGGCTCGCATTGTTAGGAGGTTCCTTTCTCTGGAACCCTGTACCCGATACCGGTAGGCTACTAGTTTTTTATGTTTTTAAATGTATTTTTTTAAGAAAGATTAAAAAATATATATAAAATATGTAAAGACGATGAATAAACGATAAAATACTGATAATATTGGCTGTAGTGAAAATGAATAGGTAGGTATGCTTAAATATATTCGTAAGGTATTCAAATGTGTAGATAAGTAACTACATACCTACCTCTAAGGCTCTTAAAAAAGTCAAAAGATTGTAACGTACAAAAAAGGTTATTTTTCATTTTGACTACATTCTTGAAACCGGTTTAGAAAATGTGCGCATTAAATAAGTTAGCCTGTATCAAAACTAGAAAAATAAAATAATGCTTTGTTTATTTTGGAGCACTTTCTATCAGCTGCGTTGCCTGGCGAACGAACTGTTTGTTTTGGATTGAAATGCACATTCTTCCGAATATGGGACTTACATATGTGAGCAGATAGATATAAAGGTTGATCTTTTAGGAACAATTTGGATTGAGTGACGAATTGAGACAGCGTAATTCGATAATATCACATTAACTTCCGTCCTTCAATTTAGTTTCGAGGGTCCGTAACGAAATTATCTAACAGTCTTGAGTCACTACTTATCTCTCTCATAGTATCGTCAGTCTGATAGTTTGTAACGCTTGATAAATAATTATACCGGAAAATTGGTTCCGCAGCTCGAAATTCAAGATTTTTCTCGTCAGATGATGACATTAATCATAATAGTTTTACAGCTCCGTAGTTATGTAACAAGAACATAATAGCAAACACGCATTTATTAATAGAAAGATCTTGTGACCTAGTGTTATTATTAAAACGTATACTTGTGACACATAAATTAATTAAAAACGCATTACATATAAACATTGGACTTATTTGCTGGAGCTGCATCTAAATGGCCTTATTTTCAGAAACGTAAATTACATTGTTTGCGTTGTTCGCCTTTGTCCCTCATATTTTATGTACCGGTAAATATCGCCACGTTTCATCACGGATATTGAAGATAAGCGAGACGTAGAGTGCACTCAAGATCCAAAGTGTACGTTCCCGACACGCTCGTGCACTGAAGTAAGCTGATATTCGAAGAAAACTAACCAAGTTGTACTTAACTAGCGACCCGGCCCGGCTGCTCACGGTTACAAATAATAAACACAAACTGTCCTCGTTTATCGCTCTTTCTATTAGTGAAAACCGCATTAAAATCCGTTGCGTGGTTTAGGAGGAGTTAGCGGAGAAACAGACAGACGCAAAAAGCGACTTCGATTTATACTATGTAGAAAGAGAAATCAATTGGTACTTTCGGGGAAGTGACGCTTGATCATGACATTTGTCAAAGCATGGTCAAGGCTCAAGGGTCGGGCAACCGAGCCTAAACTACTGTTTACTTCCTATTATATAATCGAATGATAAGTAGGTGGCCTGCTCCTTCGGTGGCTTCTGAATGTTGAGCAAAGGACGACAGGTTCATAATTGGCGCTAACCTAGACACAGAACAGACAGACTGACCTTTAAAATATATACCAAATATTAATCGGAACAAAGTTTTCTGTGCGTATATGGTTCCGAATTCTGTTTTTGTTTATTTATACATATATTACAAAAACAAATTAATCATTTTTACTAAATATAGTCGAGGTCAATGGAATAGCTACAATCGATTAGGAATATAACAATTATGTCATAAAATTATGTATTGAGGTCGAAGATTTACCTTGTGGTTTATAGGACTCAAAATAAAATACTTAATCTAAGAAACTGGCATTATTTACAAGGATAGTATCCGATTTAGAAATAGTTAACAAAAGGCTATTTCCTCAAACATATAACAACGATATTTGTCTTGACTTCCTCACTGTCAGATGCAAGGTATGTGTTTACATTCACGCCTGTTTTTTTTCGGGCAACCTGAAAATCTCAGTGAAAACATGATTCACGCAGACTCTATTGAATGATAGTGAGGTGGGCAAAACGTAAAACGTGAGCCATAGACACTCGTGTCTCTGCCTGAAGCCTCTCTGCATATCTGAGCAGTTTGTGAAAGAAACCGTGGAGCGACCCTTTCATTTATTCACACGGCTCTCCGGGGACAGTGGGAATGTCTAAACGAGCTACTAGATAAAAAGAATTTGAAATTTTAACAAGTTGTCTTTGATTACATTGCTTTTTAATTGTCTATGTCTGTGCTATATTCTATATTTTGGTTTTTGATAAGTATTTAGTCTGCTGTCTATTTAGATATTTATTTTTATAAAGGTACCTACTTCATGATTTGAACCAACTATAGACTTTGTCTATTTTTTATTTTTAGCTCATATTTATTTGATAAGGCAGATTTTTTTTTAATTGTCGCAGGTACACTTTTTCTTTTTTCCTATTTATCCTATTAATTACGTATCGATTCATATTTTAATCATTTAATGAAGTTTATACTTTACTAACTTGTAGCAAATAGATAATAGAAACGTCTTTGTTTGTTTTAATAACTGTTTGAAGTTTCCGCTTGTTATCTTCATTAATAAATTAAATCATACCAATATAAATGCAATATCGAAACCATTTGCAGTTAAATTTGCTATTTTATTGCAAATTCAAATGATTAATAAAATTCGTAATTCTTGTTCTTTTGAACGTACTCGTATTTCGCTATCATCATGATTTTTATTGCAATGTTATCTAAATCTCAGACTTTTGAGAGAACCCGGAAGAAAAAGAAACGGCTCTTCCAGTTTGACTAATAAATCCATACGACTTGACTAATTTAAGAACTTGTCTCGACATAACCCTCTCCAAATTGGTTTTGTAAGTACCTGGGTACCATACCAAGCTGTACCTAGTAGCCTACTTCCTGAATTGAAAACATAGTTGGGGTAACATATAACGAGATGTATCCATAGAGTACATTTTTTCGTCATCCGTTCCGTTAATTACTTCCTTTAACATGTTTTGATATCGTAATATAAGTAAACAAATTAATAATACGAGTAAGAACAGGCTACATTTTATAAATTTAAACGATAAACGAAAATATAATAAATTATTGCAATAGTTGCTCGTATTGGAACAAAAAACCAAAACCAGTCATTTGAAAAAATAGATTAACATAAAGCGACGAAAATAGATCTAGCAACATTTATAAATACTAATATAAAAATATATCTAATAAAAAAGCCTTTACTCTAATACTTTTACAATATTTTTTATACCAAGATTTTAAATTTACATGAAATTAAAAACAATACTTCACGTAAGTGAATAAAAATATTCTACATATTCATAATATATTTTTAAATACTTAGTTAAATACAAGTATGATACACGCTCTTAAGCAGTAGTCTAAGCGTATTTCCTTCCACTGATTTTTAGTCATCCATCCAGGTGCACCCTTTCCCCAAAAAATTTCTTCCCACCTTTTTCTTGGCCGATCTCTACTTCTGCTTCGCTTAACTAACACTAATTTAACTAGTACCTACTTATTTTATCTTGCACCTGCATAAATGAATAAATACCTAACACAACATACAGCCATAAATGATGCTGCGATATACATAACGATTTGAACACTCGAGACACCGATCTACCATAAATTATAACCTATCATGGACACTATTAGTCAAAAAATAGATAGGCACAGTCAACAAAAGAGTTTGGTGGGTAGGTTTGAATATCCCCGAACTACAAAGCCCAATGACCTACTTTTTTCGCTCATAGAATAGAATAAAACTTTATTCTTTTTTTTTCGACATGAAAAAAGTAAAAGAATACTTCTTCTTAGCGTGTCGATGGCCAATTTAATTAAATATTATGTTTGGCCCAGTATTCAACGACAGCGATTGCATTCGCTGACGCAGCTATAAGGTCCTCACTTGTACAGGTGACAGGGCATGCGGAGTAAGTTGAGAGGTGGGCCATGGTCTGCGGAGAAACGCTACACAAACACCGAAGATTGGAGCCATTTGAGTACCCCCACCTGTGGAGGTTGTCTTTACTGCGGCCAACCAGAGTACGGAATCTTTTTAAAGTTTTCCACGTTGGCCACGACAGCGCGTGTCCAGGCGGAAGGCTCTCCGATGGCTCGATCAAACAATCAGGTGGAACGTCGAACGTCTCTCGCCAGAGGTAGCATCTTTCTGAGGCGGAGTTGTCAGATGGACTCATGCATCCTAAAAAACTTTTGTGGCTTTTTAGTCTCTAGGTCACTGATTTGTAATTGTGCATTGGGTGCCGTAAGTCGTTTTCATGTTTCGCCCTTTCTGTACGGCTCGTTATAGTCCTGCGAATTTCCGGGGGTACAATGCCGATTAGTGGATACAGCGTTCGTACAGGAGTCGGTTTAAGACAACCAGTGGCGATCCGGCACGTCTCATTTAGCTGTATTCACAAATTTGTAGTGGACAGAGCGGCTCCATACTGGACTTGCATATTCACCAGCGGATAAATAAAGCGTCATTCCAGTAGTTCGCAGGACTTGAGGAGACACCCCCATCTGGTGGACGCTAGCTATTTCTAGAGTGCACAGAAGAATACTGATGTCTTCGTATCTATATCGGCTATACGATATTAGTTTCCTGTTTTCTGCCATGGTCAAACATGTAAAAGGCGGTTCAATAAACTAATAGGTAAATGAGCTGCAAGTTTGCTTTCTTCATAATTATCTTTATTTATCTATTGCTTGCCTAGCGACAACATAAACTAATTGAGCTGTTTATTAAATTTATTGAATGCTTGGGTAAATGAAAATGGAAGGCTTTATGATTTTAATTGGTAATCAACACCATTGCTTACGAACAAATGTTTTGCAAGTTGATTTATTTATTGTTCTGGTTTGTAAATAGTGATGAATTTAAACATTATTTGTTTTAAGGCAACCTTATATTTTTTTTCAGGTAAGTAGTACTTTTGGAATTAAAATTTATATGCGTGTGAAAGGATGTGTCAAAACGAAAAGAACAACAACGAACAATACGTTTATTTTTAGTTTATGGTAATTTTCAATATAAAAACGTAATCTGTTTTAGATACATAACGTTAGAAATCGTTTTTATTTTGATCTACATATTGTTATCACGTCTGAACTAAAACATCAAAGAAGACTCCATTCTAAATAATTTTCAGCCTCAATATGAAACAAGGACACCAAAAGTATATTCTTAATAAAGGTATAATTTAGCTAAAGTGGTCGGATAGTGTAGCTATTATTATGCGGAGTTGCATCAACAATCTTCAAGTGAAGGGCGACACCTAGAAATTGCAGGTTTGCACTGCGTGACAGGTGAACGGAACTTACGGCAATGACGGTCACAACACTGATGTACAGTCGGAAAAGCTAATTGGTGACCACCTTAAGGTTAAATGTCACTGGCACGTCATAAAACGAAAAGATTTATTTGACTTTGTGCCATTTAATTAGTTTCAACATTAATGAAGTTTCACTTGATGGGAATTGTTGAGATGCAAAGCAATTAATTTTCCTGACTTGCCTAAACAATGCCTAGTAAATAAATATATCGTGTGAATATTATCATGTCCGTCGAGTTCATATGCTGGTAAAACACATGGCTCTTAGTTGATTATACTAGAAATGCTTTAACGCGTCAGGCCCCTCGCGTTACCATATGGTAACGCAACAATAGGTTTTTAATTGTGTCTGCTAATGAGGGGCTTGACACGATTGTCCATAAATTGCGAAGAGAGTAATTTCTAATTTTTTTTATTACGCTTTAAATACGAGTTTAGAATTTACCTATGAAATTGCCGTTTTACTAAACTGCACACTGTGAACTGTGATAACTTCGGATTTACTAGGAATTATAAGTTCAAATAAACCTATTACTTAGGGCAATTTGTTCCTTTCTTTTCAATATTCATTGGGTTTTACTTTTCTGTAATATATAACTATGAAATCTCAAAAAAATGTTTTTTTTTAAATATGAGTTCCAACGTGAAGACAAAGCGTTTCAAAAAGCAGGCAATATTATTAACGTATAGGTACCTACTACTGCCTTCTTTCGAATGAGCTGTCTGTTTTTGGTTTAATTGCTTTCATTCTGGAAATTTTATCCAATAATCGCCCGGAGAAGAAAGGTAATTTGTGAAATAAAATTTCCCAAACAAAAATACACAGCTCATTCGTAAGCAGTTATATCCGTATACGTCATTAATATTGCGTACCGGTTGAGACGCATTGTTTCCACGGCAGAATTGCAAAAAACACGGGTTTTTCATACAAAAATGGTTACAAAACAAAAACCCAAAGAAACGAATGAAACAATTTCGAAAAAGCATTATTTATCATTCCTTAAGTATAACGTTAATTTGACCTTAAAATTGCAATACAATCCACTTCGGATTATATTGCAATTTTAAGGTCAAATTAATGGCTCAAAGTAACGAGTTTTTAAAACGGCAAATTCATTCTAATAATTACGGAGACAGAAATATAATACACATACTCGTACATTTTTTGAGACGGCGATAAAAAATGAAACAAAAAATGATGTTCTTCTACTTGACAAGTTGTTGAGTGCTGACTTGCACTAGAAAGCAACTATCAATTAAAATGATACTCAGCGACGAATGAGTAGATAGATTTTTTCTTAACCAAAGATTGACGAATTTTTTTTTTTGTAAAACAGTCAGACTTTCACTTAGCATAAGTATCGAAAGGGAATATTTAAGCCGAGCAACCATTAGTTTTATCCTTAAGCAAAATTAAAAATACCATTTAATAATATTCCTAACATACAGGTATTTCATACACGCAAGAAATATGTATATTAAAAAGAAAACAATTACAATCGTCTTTCCTCGCCGAATTATAACGTTTTGAGTGTGTTAGGATTTTTTTTAAATCTACCTAGGCAGGTATAAGGTTATTAATATCGTAACATGACATCATGCTTATATTCACCGAAGGAAAATTTAGGTGTAAAGGTACAACTTCAGTCCCATGGGACTGGAGTTGTACCTTTACACCTAAATTTTGCCAGTTATGTTTAAGGGGGCGAGACTATTGCCAATAACCGGACACAAAACCAGATTCCAGGCTGCGGAGTGGCCCTCACGCCCCCAGCCACAGCCGCCGCAGGAGACGCCCTGGGCGTAGGACGTCGCGAGACGATCTCTGGCCACCGTAGACCCGGGCCTGCGGACGGCGAGCAGTGTGTAGCTCGCCGTCCGATCACCACCAGGCCCGTGAGTCGACGGCGCGTAGTTTCCACGCGCGCCTCAAAGAGATGATTGTCAGCCACCACTGACAGGGCCCATCATGGCCGGTGCCTGCATGCCCAGGCAATTCGTAACAGAGTTACCGCTCCCTTGGGCACTCAGGCAAGGAAGGAAAAGGGGTGGGTTTTAGTCAATGAGAGTCTGACACGCCCTCCCGCTCCACCCAGAGCGGGAGATGTCATTGGAGGAATACCCACCCCAAGAAAAAAAAAACTGCTACTAAGGCTAGGGTCGCGGGAGTGTTCGAAAGAGTCACCGCAGCCCTGGAACTAAAGGGCCACTGAAGAAACACGGGTGGGTTTTAGTCAGTATGAGTCTGACACCCCCGCCTTTCCGCTCCACTCAGAGCGGGAGAAGTTATCTGATGATTTCCAACCCTCAAAAAAAAAAGGTTACTGCTGAGAAATTCGAAACTCAATAACACTTTGCCCGAGCCGAGAATCATCTCTAGGAGGCCCTTGCGACCGCTAGCCCATCGACGCAGACATAAATATTGAACCAATACTTGATAGATAGATTCATGTGCAGTGCTATTGATTGATATGATTTATTGACTCTGGTGTTGAATGAATACAAATGATAACCCACTGACGCACATTAATAGGTGATATAGACAAGTTTTTCCTTTACTATGAGTAGATAATGAAAACTGGACAGTAAAAACATGCATTTTTTTTATCGCAATGTTGCATTGACTGTTTACAAATTGATACAGTAGTATCAATTTGTAAACATATTTGAACGACTAGCTCCTTCTCGCAGCTTCACTGTCGTGTCCTATCCCATAGAAACAGTATCTTTTTCTAGGATAAACTAAAACAAAAAAATTCAATGGTATTGCATTCTAGCAGTGAAAGTATTTTCGTTATCGATTCAGTACTTCCAGAGACTGCCTTTTGCAAACATGTAAAAAATGGACAAACAATTTTTCCTGTTTATAATATTAGTGCAGATAACAATATTATTGTCAAACAACAATACTGACACGCAGTGGCCACATTGCATTATATGGATAGTCAGTAAAAACTTTAATATCTGCGTAGCCATAATATTATTTATATTATGTAAATCATGATCAAGGGCACTCGCTGTTCAATGTAGAGGTCTTACTGCGTACGAGTTTATTACTTTTGACATTGAAACTGTTCAGGTAACTGTTCATACTTTACAATTTTTACGTGGTGAGGCTCGAACAGACAGGTGCGACGCGACAATGCGACAGCGGTTTTTCTTTTTTTTTTAATTTGGGAAATCATCAAAAAACTTCTTCCGCGGGCAGAGCGGGTGGACGCGTCAGACTCTTACTGACTAAACCCCCATGTTCCTTCAGTTACCTGTGCTCTAGGCCGCGTCGACTCTTTCAAACAGTCCCGCGAGCCGGGCAGGATGCGACAACGATGCGATGACGCTTTTCCATTGTAATCTTTTGAGCAATGAGTACAATTTGTATGAAAATGCGGCGTCGCTTCGACGCATCACACTTGTATGTAGCCTTTTGGCTTCAAATTTGATAGCACACGTGTTCACGCTAGGTTTGCACCTACATATTTTATTTTTTTTGTCAGAAGTAGGTATAGGGGCATTATGCGCAATAGAAAATACCAACTTTTGTAGTCATAACTCAAAATGAAGAGGAAAAATAAAACTAATAATCAGGATTCAAGGTCAATAAAAATTAATGATACCCGTAAAAATATCATGGTATAGAATCTTAATTAGCACATGATGTATCCCTAACACGTGTATAAGAGCGTGTGTAGGATCAAAATTATTCAAATGGAGATACATAGGTACGGTCCGCAACGAAAGACGAATGAAATGACATAAAATCAATATTTGGATGACAGTTCTATAAGGGATCCTTCAGATACAAAGCATTAGGTCATCATATCAATTTTGACATACTTGTATTTAAAAAAAATGCATTATCAGTCCTTAAGTTGTTAGTGGTTACAATAGATTGTGCTTATATTCTATGTTAGTGTTATTAGTATTTTCAAAATAATTTAACATAAACCTATACTTATTTTAACCCAGTGTCTTTGGATGGGGCAATCTGCTCTGCCAACAATAATTATCCGAGTGCTACGCTGTGTGGATTTATTTGGTATTTACCTAATTCAAATTGCATTTTAAGTTTTTATTGTTGACATTTCTGGAAATATCTTATTGATTTCTTATTCTTGTCTAATACAAGAACAAGAAATCAATAAGTACAATAGAATAGAATACTATATATTTTTTACTAGCACGGGTGCAATTTAGTTTATTTGATTTCAACACGAACATAACAAAAAATAATTATCTTATTTGGTGCAGTCGTTCGGCAGTTATGCGCGTACATACATTATAGTTAGTTAGTTTATAGTTTAGTAATACAAATATTTAATTCATGTTCCAAACGTGTATAAAGTAACTTAATTCCGTTTCATCATAAGCAAGTGGGCAACATATTATTATATTTTATGAATGGTCCTGTCACCAAAATGTAGCCTTGACTCTTAAAAAACATATCTTCGGAAGTGTGTACGGAAGTCGGTAGCTTCCGCAGTTACTATGTTTATGTTTACACCGATCAGACAGTAATGTCGACCGGTATCGGTCAGTCTGGTTGCCATTGAACTGTCCTCTCGTACTTGCTTGTGTACGTGCTTAGATTTTTGAACTACGGTTTAGTTAGAGGAAATAGTTGACTAATGATGCGGAACAACGGTGCCAAATGTTAATGGATGTTAAATTTTTAATCCTGTTTTCAGATCTCGAGAAGTTAAAATTATAAGTACCTAATGGTGTAATGCTGGCGATATTTTATAGCATGTAAGCAGTTTTCAAAATGTAGAAAGAGAGAGAGAGAGAGACAAAATCAGAATTGCTTTCCCACTGCAGGAGTATCTCTAATGTAGCATAGGCGTAGCGGTTGCGTAGACTCCGCATAGGTCTAGTGAAGCATAGACGTAGCGGTTACGTAGCGGTTGCGTAAACTCCGCATTGGTGCCATATAATAATTCTCGTTCAGCATAGGGTACCTATGCTACCTATCGCTATATAGCTACCTAATATTACCATCATTAACTTTTTTAATGCCTACGTAAAGGATCCGGAATAATAATAACGTAACCCTTATTTTCCAATCGTGTTTATTTTAGAAATAAAATAGTACCTCGGTAAAAAAACAACTCTTAAGTTTTCTTCACGAAAGGCCCGGCGCCACTCATGTCAGAAGAAAAAGTGTGTCATTGTTATTTCTTATTTGATACTAGCTTCTGCCAGCGGATTCGCCCGTGTGGAATTTTATCAGCCTAAGTTACTTCTTATATCAGCTACCTGCCAGTAAAATCTTATCGGAATTGGTTAAGCCGTTTCGAAAGTTAGCCGGAACAAACAGACAGACAAACAAACATTAAAAAAAAACTGATTATAAAAAATACTATTATTTTGATATTAAAAACAGACCCTTCAATTTTATTTATTTGTATTGATGATAAAAATGATACGATAAATCAATAAATAAGTCATCGACCGTAACTAACAGCTTCATTCCTCGTTATTAAACACAAGTTTATCGTTCTTGACACTATGCATACCACGATATACTTACACACATTCGAATGGACTATACACATGTGATACCTACTAGACTAGATTTTTTCGGTACATTTGAAACTAGTTCTTATAATCTGATCATGTTCTTAGTTTTTATAATTTTCAGTTTTTAGGTACCGAAACTAATGGCCAATGGGAGTGGCTGTCTTTATTAGTTTAAAATAAAAAACTGCCTCGCTAATGGTATACCTACTCGTAACCAAAGGATTGCCTCTTTTATCTAGTGGCCGTAAAGATTTCAGGAGCCCCACCGAGACGAATTAAAATCACCAAAATTGTTACCAAATGTATACTTCTTTCTATTCATCATGTACAGCTCCGTCGTCCGTCCTTTACAATGACAGCCTGTCTAGACTTACGGATGAAACCGTTCGGCAATGAATGAACTGTCCACCATTACACGAAACTTGAAAACTTTACGACGATATTTTATCTATACCTTTGGCTTTCCTTGATAGGAACTCGTTTATCACAAAATTCTATAAAAAAAAATCCTGTTTCATTTTAAACAGCAAAAAAAATTACAAACCGTTATCTATAAAATCATCAATCCACGCGGGTCCGATGCGGGTTGGTGGATGTCACATTTCTTCGAATTTTTGGTTCTAGGTTCTAGGACATGCCGGTTTCCTTCTAATCTTAAAACATGTTATTTAAGAGTAATATCTTAATGTCTAAGAAATAGAAATACATATTAAAGAATCAGCAAATGTAGTTGGATGTTTTGGAATCAGTCAATAAGGAAATGTAGTTGGAAGTTTTTTATCATTTCATCATTTTTAAGAGCTAATTATAGTCTCCAAGTCTCCAAGGAAAATATTTTAAATGCATTAGATCTGCGGCAAAAAATTCAGGGTCAGTTTAGGTGAAATTATTGTAGTTGGTCCAAATGGGATGTACATAAAAAAACAGCTAGACTAGTAAAATACAATTTACATATTTACGAGTAAGTCGTCATGACGTGTGGCAGATGTAATCATAGAACAATATAACAAAAGAAAACGACTAGTAATTTTCTTACAGTTGCCTCTAGCAAATTTACTGGTACTACTGTTGCCACTGTTTGGTTTCAGGCTTAGTCAAAACTCAATCACAGATCATATACATACTACCAGTCTGTGTAGTATTTATAATGATAAGCTAATTTCTAAAATATTATAAATACCTGAAAACTAAACTAAAACAAAAAAAAAAGAGGTTGAAATTTTGACCAGAAAACCAAGTTTTAAATCGAGATCGATTTAAGTTCTGATCTTTTTATGTATGTTGTTTTCAAAAGATATTGACGAAATGAACATTTCAAATAATAAAGATTGAATTGCCATTATCTCTAGGTTAACGTCGTGGTGGGGCTTGCGCGCCCCAATGAACCCCAGGTCTGTGTTGGTAGATTTAATTTTGCCGCAATATGCCTAGGGTGAGGGGCCAGACTAAGAGAGATACAATCCGCCGGGCAGTTTTGTGGCGAACTGTTGGGCAGTAGCGACCCAACGGACTCGATTTCCCGAGGGAGTTTTTGTTCCTCATCTCCGACTTGCCTTTATTGACCGGCCGTAGTGAAAACTGACGAGGAACAGAGCTCCCACCTCTCTCTTGCCTTTATTGGTTGGCTTGACTTCACCGTACTTCCGGGATTGTCCTGATAGCCGTGGTATACCTCTCCACTCCTTAAATGCCTCAGAATATGTTGCCTCCTTGTTGCTACGTCATACTACATGCTCGTGACCGTTTTTGGAGATCCATTTATTGAGTGTGCAAGTCACCCCCTGCCGTTTTTATCGACGTGTTTTAGTAATATTGTTCAGGCAGGAGCCCTAGTCTTTACACAGTTCTTGGTAACCAGTCCACATTAGCTTCCCAAAACCATAGCCCGATATCTTTGTTTTTCTTATCTTGCAGTAGTTTTACACCAACCGGGTGTTGTCCTTGGGTGCACTTGCATAACGCGTATTGGGATTATCGTCGATTGATGCCTCATTTCATAAAAAGCGTCCAAAGGGGCCCTCGTATGCCTTCCAAAGGTCCAGGACCTCAGGGTCCCGAAAAATCTTAAAAGAGTGAATTGTGTGGTGACGTTAAAGTTAAATGGATTTCTTTTCCTAAGAACCTTCTAACGCAAGTTGTTACTTAAACAGTTATAAACCATACAAAGAATTTGTCGCTATAAATATATTGCCTAAGGTAAACGCATTAAACTGCTAAGCATGGCGGCAGCCACTCACTTGTGAACTGCACTGCCTGCGCGTGAAGTTACAACACACTTTAACTTTCGCAACCATTGTATTGTATCGCAAAAAATAGCAATAAATCAAACTTTTTGCGCATATTTACGAAATAACCCAAAATGATATTAAGCTAAGCCTACAAAAAGTTTTATGTTTTATTTCTGAACACGTGTACTATAAGTAGGCCTGTTACACTAATGAGTATTCATTACAGCAATTACACTTAATTAATTTATCTCGAGCATGCAATAAAGGTATATTTAGCAAAACAGAACAATTAACGTTTTTAATTTTAACAACATTCAAATTAAAATGCTTACATAATGGGTATAGCTTCCTCTGACAAAAATGTGCAAAACATTATCGTGTGATATAAAGTCTCTAGTCAAGTCATATGCGTCAGGCGGTGTTGCGTAGAGATATGATATGAGACATGGTTATAATTTGAACATCGATTTAAAAAAAAGTAGTTAGGAATATTCCTAAATGTTTGCTGTGTAGCGTAAAACTTTAAATTAAGATAGGTATTCTTTTCATCCAACGAAAATATTCAAATATTTTTTTCATAATTATGTTATTCAGGCTTCGCTATTTTGTATGGATTTAACAATATTTACAAAATCTTTACCTGTTTACCGGCTAAGAATTCGTCAGCTTTTGTCGTCTTTTTAATCAATTTTTCGGATACTTTATTATGTACCCCAATACCAAAGCAATAAATATTCTGCATTTTGATAAATATTCAGTCCTTTTTCAATTTAAGTTGGAACCTTAGAATATAATTACTGATGTTAATACAGTGTTTATGGTCTTAAAAACTATCCCAAAGAAAATTGTAACTCTATAACGCAAAAATTGACCTCGAATAGAAATGGTGGCACAAAAAAGTAGAATACATTGGATTTGGCCACCCTATACTTAGTAAGGCATGGTTTTAAGGGTATACTACTGGCCAAGTGGCGCCCTCATTGAATAAAAAATCGTAGCATAGCATAGAAAATAAATATTAAAGAATCCAACGTCACGTTTGTTACAAAGAGGATAAAGTATTTTTACGTTGTTAAAACAGATCTCAAAATGTTTCGTATCCAAAGTAGTAAGCATAAGTGTCAAAAAAGACCGTTATTGGTACGGTAGTAGGACCTTAATTAAACCTCTTTAAAAATTTAACTATAAAATTATGCATAATTTGTAACCATACTCAGATTCTACACATAATGATTTAAAAATAACTAATTGCTTACAAGTAAGGCAACGCAGTTAAGTTATTTCTGGGTATTCAATGATAAATGATAATTAGGTAGAACTAAGACACAGCTCAGTTATTTAGAGGAAAACCCCAAACGGAGCACGAGTAAGAAAACTTTTTTTTTTGCCCATTAGTATTTTGGTTTTCCTAATATACGTTGGGAACGTATCTGTAAGTACAAACATTAGTGTTCATGTATTCATTTTTACAGTATAAGGCACAAAAGTGTTTAATAGGTGCCTTTTTAGAACCGCAAGTGTTTACTAACCGGCCGGCAGCCAGTGTTGTAACGTTGCGAATGGTCGATTATGGAGGTACCAGTATTGTCGGGTTGCGACGATGCATACGAGGCGCTGATTGCACCCAGTGCTGTGATCAACGCACCCACTCGACCGAATAGATTGAAACAGAACGTAGCCCTTCCCTATTTGTATGGAGTATCTCGTTGAAATACTTATCTTTACTGACTATCTTTCAGTTCATTAGTTGTTTGCATGAGCATGAAATAATGAATTCGTAAATTGCAGTGCTTTACTGCTGAGTTTGCTAGTGATAAAGCAAATGTTTGCCTTGCGTAGGAAAAGTGTGCAAGGAACGGTATTTTCGAGAAGACAGATTAGAATAATCCTGCATTTATTTCTGTTTTAAGTTTTATGTTTCTAAAAGTATAAACAAGTTGGTCCGGTTTTTATTTATAAATGTTGCACAGCTAAATCTGGACAAAAAATGTGATGTTTATAAATATATGGGCTTATTAATAACCGGCGGAATGTGTTTTGATTACATTGATTTTTTCTACATTTAGATTAAACGAAACCTAGATGCGCAGTCGCATAGTTATTAAAATTATTATACAAAAGTTACCAACTTACCAAACTGGAAACATCGTTTTTCCATCATCAGCTTATGAACCTGTTTTTAATAGATTCTATGGGTGAATAAACTTTGAAACATTATTTAATTGAAAAAAAAAAATCAGGAATGGTTTCAGAAGTAGTGCTATTGATTGGATAAGGCGATTAACTAAATAAGGACACCTATTAAGTGTTTTTTTTCCACAGGAACCTTGGGTATTTATGTGACATTATGTCCAAATAAAGATTTCCTTCCTATTGTTTAGAATTTCTTAACAGTTCTTGTCAACTGAAAGATAAAAATATTGAATGAAGATATTGAGTTTATAAATCACAAGTTTTCCTCCCAGGAAAGTTACTCGAAATACGAAAATAAACTTTAATGCATTTGCTTGAAATAAATAAGATATTGTCTACTTTGTGTAGTTCGAACTTTTTTGCACGATAGTTAGTATGCTTGTCAATCAAAATTAGCAACTCACAAAGTAGTTCGCTAATGTGTGGTATAGGACAAACCGATATTTTAGGTAACTTAATTATTATGAATATTTAAATATAAGTACAGGTCTTAAATAACCTACGATATGACCTTAAGCGGATACAAAGTTATTAAATTTATTTTTAAAAGTAAAATAATTGGAGATTTGGAGGATTGGGCGAGTGTAAAAATGTCAGAATAATTAATCCTAATTTAAATTCTGTACAGCGAAAATAAATTAAAAATCTGCCAATAGGTAAAAACAGGGGCAATTCCCGCATTTGCATCTCAGTCACAAACTGTAAAAAAACATCTCTTATTTTCCTAAATTTTGACGAGTTTTTGACAATGATTGTCCCGGTCGAGATGATATTAGGACTTGAATGTGAACTTTTTTAGAGTTCCGTACCCAAAGGGTAAAACGGGACCCTATTACTAAGACTCCGCTATCCGTCTGTCATCGCGCTGTATCTAATGAACCGTGATAGTTAGTTGAAATTTTAACAGATGATGTATTTCTGTTGCCGCTATAACAAAACAAAAACTAAAAAACAGAATAAAATAAATACAAGCGTGTTTTTTTTTTGCATTTTTTATAGATAATGGTACGAAACCCTTCCTGCGCGAGTCCAACTCGCACTTGGCCCGTTTTTTTAATAGGTAACAGAATTGGCTTTCAGTTCAAAGAGAGTTCTTAGAAATGAGGGTATTAATGAAAACGCAATCGTCATTTCATTTTAGTTATAGTAATCTGACTTCATCGGTATGGTAAATCAACTTATCTATGATTCTTATACCTACCTAGGTATAATCAACTTATCTATGATTCTTATACCTACCTAGGTATAATCCTACCTAATCTAACCTAGGCATCTAAGCTGAGTTTTTTTGGCAATTAGCAACTAGATAAAGTAGGTGCGTAGAGCAAATGTAGTCTTAAAGCCGATTTACATCAGAGGAGTGAATGCTCATTCTATCCACACTCTATTAAATTATGTTTGTGTAAACAGGCGTAGAGCATTCTGTCGATATTCTGTCTGCATTCACAAAAATTCTATGGAACATTCTAAGAATGCTCGCTCGCTTGATGTAAATACTAAAGCGTGCGAACAGTTGCTTAGAGCTTTCTTGCGTGTTCGGACGCTGCTCGCTTCCCGGAGCGGTCTCTTCAAAGCGTTATTGTGTTCTAGCGATTTGACGCTCGTCTAAAGGTCGATTTTCATAAAACGAACAGAGAGAGAGAGCTGGAACAAGAGCATTCTTTCTTGATCTTTTAGTATAAACGAAAGCTCGTTTTCAGCGTTCATGTGCGTTTAAACCAAACGAACAACGAAATATACACGAGCAAGAATGAGAACTAAGAACTAGAATTCTTGAGGTCGATTTAAGCGAATCATCAAGCGAATGCTCATTCGTTTCAATTCTGTGGTTGGTAGTGCTTCGCTATGTCCGACAGCAATATTATAATTGCAAGTGCTGCATTTATTATTTTGTCTGAAACACTCAAAAAGAAAAGAAGGAAAAGACGTTGGTGGGTGACAAAAATGCAACAAAGGATACTGGAAAACATAGGTGAAATAATGAGGGATATGCAAGAAGAAAGTGGTCAATTCTAAAATTTTTGTAGAATGGCGTCTGAGGATTTTGACCATTTATTTTTTGACCATTTATCTCTGATCAGCGACAGAATTTGGAAATCAAGTACGAATTTTAAAGATTCGATTCCTGCATATGACAGGCTAGCAGTGATTTTAAGATTTTTGGCAACTGGAGATTCTTAGGAAAGTCTGATGTATTTCACTAAAATGTCTAAATCCACAATATCATCATTCTCCTGCCCTTATCCCAATTTATTTGGGGTCGGCGCAACATGTCTTTTTCTTCCATACTCCTCTATTAGTCGTCATCTCTGTAGTCACCCCTTTTTTACCCATATCCTCTTTCACACAGTCCAACCATCGTTTCTTTGGCCTTCCCCTACTCTTATAGCCATCCACATCCATACACAAGACTTTCCTCACGACATTTTCTTCATTCCTCCGCATCACATGCCCATACCACGACAACCGATTACCACACAACTTTTCAGTCAGCGGTGCCACTTTCAGACTTCCTCTTATATACTCATTCCTAATTCTATCCATGCGCGTAACACCACACATCGCTCTTAGCATTCTCATCTCAGCTACATGCAATTGCTTTTCATTCATCCCTTTTGTGGCCCAACATTCTGAACCATACAAGACAGCAGGTCTGACCATTGTTTTATAAATCTTCCCCTTAAGTTTTAGGGGAATGCGGGAATCACAGATAGTCCCGGTGACCTGCCGCCATTTCATCCATCCAGTGTTAATTCTGTGCTTAACAGTCCGATCTATTTCGCCATCGCTTTGCACGAGTGAACCGAGATACCGAAAATCGGAGCAGACTGGGAGAAGCGCGCCATCTAGCACTACAGCTTCAGAACTGGAGAGA
The DNA here is from genome assembly GCA_951329385.1 of Polia nebulosa. Classification (NCBI taxonomy): domain Eukaryota; kingdom Metazoa; phylum Arthropoda; class Insecta; order Lepidoptera; family Noctuidae; genus Polia; species Polia nebulosa. The sequence goes on from OX589604.1 coordinate 17,945,822, forward strand.
CCGCCGAAATCGCAGAACATGTATTCAGTTTTGGTTCTGCTGATTTTCAAGCCAACTTTCTCCAGCTTCTGTTGCCATTTCTCCAATCTGCTCTGGATCTCAGGTCCATCTTCACCGACCAGAACAATGTCGTCGGCAAACAGCATGCACCAGGGAGCCTCTTCCTGTATTTCTAAATCCACAATATATAATACTATATTTGAAGTATGTGCATAAATTAATATAAATGAAGTATGGCAAGAAGCGAGTCCATATTTTTGTTTGCTTCTTCAGCATTACATTCTAGTAGACTTGCAATTTCCTACCAAGCATCTTGTTTGCGAGTTGTATTTTTATAGTATTCAAAGTTGGATGCCACAGACATCTAAAATTTTGGTAGGCTTCTATCATTCTTAAGACCAATCCATAATTAAATCGATAGGTATGTTTAAATGGTTAAAACACAAGAACGCTTTGAAGAGACCGTTTCGGGGAGCGAGCATTTCCGAACACGCAAGAACGCTCTTAACAATTGTTCGCACGCTCTAGTGCCGTTTACATCAAGCGAGCGAGTATTCTTAGAATGTTCCATAGAATCTTTGTGAACGTAGACGAACAACGAAAGAATGCTCTCTTACACTAAATTAATTTAATAGAGTGGGGGTAGAATGAGCTTTCGTTATTTTGTTTGTCTGGTGTAATTCGATCTAGGTCGATTAGAAAGCCAAGAATTCTAGTTCTTGGTTCTATAAATGTTGTTGTTCGTTTGGTTTAAACGAAATTTTTATGTGCGAGCGAGCTTTCGTTTACATTAAAAGATCAAGAAAGAATGCTCTTATTCTAGCTCTAGCTCTTTGTTCATTTGATTTGAATCGTCCTTAACATGATAAGATGTGACAGAAAGCAAAAAAAAAACTAGATCAGATTCTGCTTGGTAATTAATACATTTTGGACCAGTTTTTGTGTACTTGTACAGATCTCAAAAGAGTTATTTTTAACTTCTGCAGTGATGAGAAGAAATAACATCGCACAAACACTACCTGTGTTTGTACGATGTTATTTTTATTGTTGCACTGGTTCTTTTGTACCTAACGTTTATGGTAAACACTTTGGAAAAAAGTTTTTTAATTTTAAACGTTTGTTCTTATTTTATATTTCTTCGACAAAAGTACCTCCATCAGAATTAAGTATATATAATATGGTCATTATTTTAATTAATATTTCTTAATATAAACCTACGTATGAATCACGGTTTTGGTTAGTTATTTTAACTCTTAGACTTAATCAAATACTGCATTTATTTACAAATAAAATCACATGAAAAACTGTTAGCTCGTGAAGTTGTATTTGTTTCAAGTTTTGTTATTTCGTTTGTGGTCTTACAAATAAACAATGCCCCATGAAATATTGTCTGTGTTTTTATTTTCATTCATCAGCCTAAACCGAGCAGTATGTGTATTTTTTGCTTTAACATAACCTCGCTTAGATCTTTCATGAAACTCACCAAAAAAGCTTAATATTAAATACATACTTATTTATTTATATGCGTCATAAAACTCGTCATTGTAATTAATAAAAGTGTCCATGTACAAACTAGTCTTAGAATTTGTCTTTGAATTTGAGTAACAGGTTTTAGATTTAGTTAAAACTAATGCTACATAATTATTTTATAACTTGCCATTTTTGGTTTGCTTCAAAATTAAATTCAACTCATAATTTGCAACAACAATCAGAAAATCAGCAACGAAACATAAATAGTTGAAAAAAAAATCTGTTCTTGTAGCTAATATCTGAGAAGGCCTATTTAATTGAATAAAATAATTTTTATAATGAGTGGAAACTGTTTTTGGATTATGTATTGCTTTTTTGTACTATCTTAAAGATATTGAGTCTGTTTGTTTCCCAAATAAAATAAAATAAAAATAATAATACCGACAGGTGATAGATAAGACGACAATTTGGCAATCAGATAATTTTAAAGGTTTCCGGCATATATTTTCTACTTTATCGATCATAACTTGTCATGAAAATTGATGATTGCCACTTTGTGACAAATACCTGCATAATGTCGCAATAAAAATAAATTATGCATAAAATAATGTTCATTGTCCTATATAACTATCACCACTTATGTATAAATCAAGCACGGAAGAAAGGCTTTATGACGGTTGCACAAAGCGGACGTAATGGTCCACCGAAGGAAATGGGTCAGAGAGCGCTCCGTTGTAACAAACAAGAACAACTATCATTACATAGATTTTTTTTTTGATCATCATTAGTTAGAATAATGCGATTCTTAAATAAAACGTTTTGCCAAATACGGTCAACTATAAATCCATAACTTGGAGTTAAAAACTTTTTCGGCAGCTGTCATTGTCAAATTGTCACTATGGACGTGCGGTACACTGTACAGTCAGAGAAATTCATTGATAAAAATATCTATTAACTTCCTATCACCCTACGTCCATTTGCTGTGTTACAGTCATGTCATTCAGCTGTCAAGTATCTACGACACAAACCACCGGTTTCTGAAAAATATTGTCAACGCATCACAAATTAAACGCAAATTAGGTAAGTTTCGCGATTAGCTGTTGAAAATTTATTCAACTAATGACAGCAGCTAACCCTCTTTTGACACCTAAGTAGTTTGTCACAACAATTTTACGATAGCTTCCTTTCCAGAATCGGAGCCTTATGTGGCTAATAGCCAAAACGATTTCTACTTATGGAATTAAACAGGAATTACCTACTCATGCGGATGACATTGTAGTTTTTTCAGAAAAATCTACCGATCTGGAAAATATGTTAAATGAAATAACACGTGAAAGCTAAAATATAGGCCTGACATTCAACATGGATAAAACCTAAATTCTAACAAATGGTGAAAGAAAAACAATCTCAGTAGTAAGGTAACGTCATACAGTATGTAGAAGAGTACATTTACTTAGGACAAATGGTATCCTTTAACACCTGTGCAAGTTACGAAATTCGGAGACGCATAGCTATAGGAATGGCAGACATATTGGAGTTATAAAGAAAAAATGAAGAATAAACAAATAAAACACATTTGAAAAAAAAATTCTACGAAGTAGCAATTCTTCCGTGCCTATAAACGTATGGTTGCCAAACCTGGCCCCTAAAGAAAGAAGACGAAAGTATACTCGCCATCTGTCAAAGAAAAATGGAACGTAGCATGCTGGGGATAAAACAAACAGAAAGACTTTCCAGGAAAACTTTAAGACAGAAGACAAAATTGGTTGATGATGTTAAGCGAATCAGGCTACTTAAGTGGAACTGGGATGGCCATGTCTACGTTTTCTTGTCTGTACTAGAAAACATTCGATGGACCAAAAAATGTAACTGAGTGTATCCACTCGCCGACCTCTACTTCTGCTTTGGTCTCTTGGTACCCCAAAAGACCAAAGCAGAAGTAAAGGTCGGCCTAGGAAAAGGTGGGAAGACATTTCTTGGGAGAAAGGTAGACCTGGTTGGATGACTAAGGCTAGGGAAAGAAAACAGTGGAAGGAAATGGGGGAGGCCTACGACAAACAGGCGACTACTGCTTTAGGAGCGTGAATCATTTAAAATTAAATATTTCGAAAATAAGTTATATCATAAATAGATACTCGTAGGTTATTTTTTTATTCAATTAAGTTAAGAAACGTTGAAAGTAGTAGAATAAAGGCTTTTTTTATTTTAATTTATTTTTATAACACATGCGGACTGGGACCAGCAATGTTAAAACCCCTTAAACAAGCAGGACTAGCGACAAATTTTAGCCGGAAAGATTTGTGTTTCGGCAACAAGCAGCAAACAGGGGATTGGGGAGGCGAGATAAACACTAATTCTCCACTTATGTTTCCAAGGTGTTAACCATAAAATATTTTATACACCTTTTATTTTTAATGCTTTTGATAAGAGATGAACCTGCACCAGAATTAGTGGAAAGTTACACCAGTATTGTAACTTCAAAAAACGTATGTTTTCTTTATTATGTGTGTTTCATAAGGCCATTCAACAAGGACTTCTGAGTATTATTTTTAAAAATATCACAGTTGTTTACAAGTTTTCACACACGCTTACGCAGTTAATCTTAATTATTACAAAATTTTACAAATAGGTAAAATTGTTTAAATATGTTAGTAAGTTACTGTTAGAAAGTTATAATGCCGCTGAATGTCTAGGCTACTTTTTAACCCAAAAAAACGCACCACTCCTATGGGTTCGCTTGCATTTATTATCTAATATTTGAGGAAAAACAAATAATTAAGTATAATAATGCTTCCGTAATTCATGATGATGATGATGATGAATTCTATTGAATTTATTTATCGTTTGTTATCGTTTTGCTTACGCTAATTTCATGCTTTATTTAAATTGTTATGCAGTTAAATACTAAATTGTTATGAATTTAATGGGCTAGAATGCAATATTGGTTTTCGGTATTAGTACTAAAATGTTTTAATAAACCTAAGCCAATTCATGGTAGGGTGCTTCCTAGTTCCTGAAATATATTGATTCCCTGAAGTATAAAAGAAGAACGGAGCTTGTTTTTAATAAAACAGAGATCCTTTGAAGTCTTTAAAAATTAGTAAATTGCAATAAACACAAAATACACAATTACTGCATTAATTGAATATGTACTCACTCTTGAACAGACCCATCTTGAAACACTTTCTCATAATGTCTGGAAATGTATTAACTTTATTTACGTCGCCCATATATGGTGAGCACTTCCTTCCACCAGTCTTTAGAACGTTTGTCTTTATTATGTCATTAATTGATAAATCGAATTATTTATTTGAAATTATAAAATTAAAGTTACGAAAACTCGTGAAAATGGTTTGTTTAGCGTTCATGTAGCCGGCTCGCTACGACCTGATACATTATCAGACTGAACCGTCGTCGGCTCGCAGCCACCGCGCGACCGGCGCGCGCGCCGATCTCATTGCCGCGCTACGTATAAATCACACACGCGGATTATCTTATTAAGCTTCGAATAATTGTATCTGAAGAGCCCACTGTTTGTGTGTAAACAAACAGCAATATCTATAATTCTGTTTGTTGTAATCATGCGTTTATTACGTACGTTTTAATTGATGTCTGAAACGAGATAGACTGTAATAGATCATTGAAGCGTATTGTGTTTGTGCTCTTTATTTTATAGCAGCGAGATATCTAGATTGTAGTACGTATTTAATTACGCAGTGGCTTAGAGGGTAAAACAGCCTTAGGGAAGCGGTACATGAGGGGAATTGCTGAAAGTTCCTACGCATGTTATTTGTACTTTTAAAGTTGAACTTGAGAACTGCAACTCACAATGAAGGCAAACATGTAGAAGAAAGCTAAACTTGATAAGCCAATACGCAGTGAGCAACGTTGATTATATCTATGTATGCTCATTCCAATTGTGTAAATTATCACAGGTCTTTGTAAAGCTGTATTAAGATGGCTTATCATTGATTTGTCGGGCAATCTTTCAGGTATCCTAAAAAAAAATGTGTGTAAGTAAAATTCACTTGTGTAGACTATTCAACATGCCGGCTATTCATGAATTTAATGAGCAGAACCTTTCGAAAAGGTTGATAGCAACAAAATAACAAACAAGTAAGAGAGAAACAAAGCAAATGCTTTACATTCCGTGCACGTCAGAAGTGAAGACTAAGGATAAAGATTTGATATTTCATTAGGTTGGTAACCTGGTGAGACACCCCATCTATACCTTTGAAGAACAGCGGAAGACAGATCTCGACATCAGGCGAGAGATCAAAAATAAAGCACCCTCCAACCTCCAACACCATTACGACAATGGTGTTTTAACGTGTCCGCACTGTGCACGCACCTTCACAGCAGAGATAGGCTACATTAGTCATATTGGAGCACATGCCCGCAACTCTTAGTTGCAAAAAAGTTAGTCACCGTAGCCGAAATCGGCATGGGATATATATATAAGAAAGAAGAAAGCAAGAAGGAGGAGGGTGGAGTGTATTAACTATGGGAGTACATTGACCCAAGAGATTTCAGTGATTTTACTATTGTTTCTTCCCTCGACTTTTCTCTCATGGCCGTCCCACAAGAAATGTGAATTTTCCGAGATAAAAAGTAACCCGAAAAAAGTAGCTTTTTTCAGTAGCTATGTACCTAAAGATTACAATCGATTGCTGGTCTACCACCACTGCAGCATTCTTGTTCGGAGCTGAATTTAAAGCTCATGATACACGTATGAAATATATATATATCTTTTTTTTAAGCATTGCCCCACTCTAGGAAATACTCCGTTTTTATTTTTTTCTTGTATATATACGAGTATGTATGTTTTTAAATTCCTGTATCATGGGTGCATTCACAAACATATAAACTCACATATTCAACATACCCAGACTCAGAACAACTATTTCTAGGCAATACAAATATTTGCTCCGTACGGGATACGAACCCGCGACGCGCAGCACGACAGTCGATCGCTAAACCACTGCGCCAACCGTGCTGTCAACATTGTAACATTAATTTTACTTAGTCCAGCTTTAACTTCTATAATTACGTAAAATTACGCGTTTCTATTAACCTTCCCGATTTATGGTGGATAGTAAAACATTTAACGTTTTTATTTTTTAAATCAATATCTAACATTTACCGTCTCCAAATTGTAAATCTGTAGTTCTATGATCATATTACTTCCAAGCTAATCTAGCCAGCTGATAACAGCCCGTCATAATAATGACAATGAAGGAAGATGTTGGTGTCCTAGAGAACGCATTACGTTTTACGAGCCATTATCAAATTAAGAAATTATGTTATAATAACTCAGGTGACTCAGTTCAAGATAAGAAGTCATAATTACGTAATCTTCTCTGATAATGATTAATTAGCATTATTAAATGAAAGGACATTAGGGATTTGGCTTTTTTTAGTATATAAGTCGTAAGTAAGGGTCTACTTTACTAACACTGTCGACGTGACTAAATTTTGGTCAAAAGAAATTTAATTTTGGAATCATCGATACGACAAGAAAGAGAAGCCCTACTGTTAACATAGGTACGATCAGAAAGGAATCAAGGAAGGAGTAACTTATCCAAATTCTACACACACACAAAAGGTAAAAGTAAGTTGTTATTTATTTCTTCGTAAATATATTTAAGCTCCGTGTTTTGTTTTGTACGCATAAGAATGCTTTTGCAAGCGTGTTACTTTTTCCTTGTTTGCAGTTTAATTCCAACTATTCATGGTTCCTTGACCATGGTGATTTGCGGTTGTATTTTAATCATTGTTATATCCGCTTAGATCCCTTCAGAGATTAAATGTAATATGTTTTATGCTCTCCTTTCATTCAGTCGCTTGATTTGCATTTTATTTTTAAAATAAATGCTTTCTTTACGTTTTAATGAAGAAAATTACCTAAATATTCGGCTGATGTATGTTTTATATTGGTACCTTATAGAAAGCCATAAAAAACACAGGAACTCTGAAGTTTTAGATGTAAACTTTTTTTGGGTTACATTAGAACGTTTTAAACTCGGGCAATATTAAATATTTTATTTATTTTCAGATGCTCCGTGGAATCTTTTTTGTTATGACGTTTGCTCTCTCCGTTCAGATGGTTTGCTCCAATCTTACGTCATCAATAAACACAGAAATCCTCAGAGAAGCTGATAAAGACTTGATGGACTTGGATGTACTTGCACACCCAAGCTTACACAAAAGAGAACTGGGCACAGTGATGCTATTAGTCAAGGACCAAATCAGAGAAATTATTAAAGAAATCATAACCAATGGGTGGAGTATATTGAAAAATATTTTATACCAGTTTAAAATGAAGCTACTGAAGAAACTTGAAAGCTACACGATGGCTAATTTGCTACGTATTGTAATCAATGGTTTTACTGAGATGACGTCAGACGACGACGACGATGATGTGGAGGTAGTGGAACCTATACAGGTGGAACCAGTGCAACACAATTATAGAAATCGGTATTATCCAACGGGGTTGGCAACCCTATTTAGAGATAAGAGACACGAGCATAGAACATAAGTCATAGCTGTAAGATTTAGTTTATAGATAAATCTGTAGATATCTATAGACATACACTTCATTTAATTATCTGGGCTAGACAGCTAAGAGAATTAAATTAAGTGATATTTAAATAAAATATTCTTTTATTTCAAAAACCTTGTTGCGTTTTACATAGGTAGTTTGTTAATGTCTAGCCAAATATGGGAAAAAGCACCCAAAATATTAATAAAGTCGCTTTTTACGAAATCTCAAGAAAGAGGCTAACTTAACCTTTTATCTTTCTAAACAGCATACCTATAGAGATAATTATTATGTATTCTGTCTAAGTGACCATGAAAAAATGAATTACTGTGAGCATATGTGACCAGATTCGGTGTGAACACATTTGGTGTTATTTGTGACCACAAATGTCGCAGTGATCACTATACTCGTGTGAGAAATCCCCATAGAGGTTAGTTAACGTAAGTGTACGTACTAAGTTATCATGTATGTTACAATCTTATTAACATGTGTAACATATTAGCTATTTAAATTAGAGATCCAATTGGTACCATATGGCTTGAGACGATTTTTTGTCGAAAAAACGTTTTTTTTTTACGAGAAAAAAAACAAGGAGTTTCAAGACCGCGACGTTTAAATTATGTGTAGGCTAGACAAGGCTAGATTAACACCATAATAATTACTTCAAAACAATTGAAATTCACTTAATTATTGGTGGTATGTATCTTTTTCTACAAGCTTTTATTTAAATTGCAATGTTTGTCTGTAAATTGTCCGCTTCAAAAATTACTACCAAGCTGAAATTTGGCATACTCATGTAAGTCTGGTGACAATGTAAGATTATGATATTATCGAGCTGATCTGATGATGGCGCTGTGATCTAGGGACTAGAACTCCCTGATGGCTAATAATAATAATAACGCGTAGCTGGCCGCGCAAACGCCGATACAGCACACCTTTCGGCCAAAACTCTTCCTTGAGGAAGGTCATCAAATGGTGAGTCGGAACGCGCACCACGAACGACTTGAAATTCGTGTTATGGCGTGCCTCCAACTTCTCCACCCTCAAGGTCCAGTTAGTCTTCACCCGCATATACTCTACGATGTCCTCAGTCTTCGTAGAGTGATGCAAACGGGACACGTACAGCTGCGTCGTCGGTACTGCAGGGCGTAGCAGCATGTTAGATCCTGCCGGCGCCGTCCCACACTGGTTGCGATAAGTAGGCTTCCTCTTCTTTCTCTCCACCTTGATGAAGCCGTCCTTATCGCATGTGTTCTTAGGTGGAACCTGCTGTTTGTGGTCCATCACAGCGCCTTTAGCCGAGCCCGATGCTGAGCGACTCTGCTTTCCCCCTTTATGTTTCTCTGCTTGTCGTTTCGTTTGCGACACAGCAGGTTTCGTCTCGGCGACAGTTGTAGAATAGGCACGTTTGGGGGTAATAGTAGGTGAGTTGAATTTGGGCTAGTTCTAGTATGTTCTGTTATCAGGAGTACTTTCCATTACTTATGATGATGAGGGTCTGAAGCTTGTTAATTATTATTTCAGTTACGAACGGTTTTGTTGTTATGACAGACTAATAAGATTTTCTTAGGCCTTAGTTAAAACATCACAAATGCCTTTCGATAAAACAAAGTAGGTTAAAGGTTAGGAACTTTAATGTCCAAATGCATTTTTTTATGTATAAACCAATTTTTGAAGAATGTAATATGTCACTCTATAACTGTAAACACCGTTGGTTTATGAAAAATCACGTACTTAAACTTTTTATTTTCAAAATCTTAAAAAAAAAGAACCTACTTCCAAAAGAAAACAAAAAAACCGGCCAAGTGTGAGTCAGACTCGCACATGAAGAGTTCCGTAGCATACTGAAAAAAAAAAAACTGAAACAGACACGTTTTTAGAAACTAGTTTTTAGTAGGGGTTTTTTGTTGGACAATATCAACTGTCTACCTATTACGGATCATGAGATACAGCCCAAAAAAAAAGAATACGTTTCTAGGAACGTGTTCTTTTTTTCAGTTTATGGTACGGAACCCTTTGTGTGCGAGTCCGACTCGTACTTGGCCGATGTTAATTTTTAACTTTTTAGTTGTGGTTTCCCAATTAAACTGTGTTAACAATACATAGGCAAACGATCGCAGTAATCGTGAGTCATTTGCTGTTAGCTATTGAAGAGTACCACTGTCTAACTACAAAAATCTTCATCAGATCCTAATGTATTATATGTATACTAAGAAAAATATGGATTTGAATAACGAAAACCCCATCAAAATTGGGTCAGTAGTTTTCGAGAAAATCGCGAACAAACAAACATACATACACAAATACATTTATTGGGTCGAAAATAGAACCTCCTTTTTTGAAGTCGGTTAAAAAGACTGATACGTTGTAAATTATAAAATTTGGATGAGATCTATTGTATTTGAAATGATCTATTCATAATGTATCGAGGGTTTGAACTCACTCAAGATTTTTACAATCTTACGGTATTTGCAGTTCACGTCCTTTGATAAACTAACCATAAAGCTTTTGTTTTGACAATAACAATAATAAAGGTATTTAAAATATGAACTACCAAATGAAATTTTTACAATTACTATGCTATCATATGCGTGAAATGGTCCGAAATATATTTAAAAGAATTAATACCTAGTAGGCAGGTATGACAGTATCAAATAAGTTAGAGGTCACTCAGCTACAGTTTCTCTTAGCATGCATTTAGTTATAATAAGTAAATTGAACATTAAAATGAAATCGAATTGCATAATTGTGCCTTGACCAATATAGATTAGGTATTGCAGAAGTGTTGCAAAACAGAAGATTACTCCTTTGCTTCTTTCAGATTATCAGATTCGATTATTTACCGATGAACTACATTACAATACCCAATAGTAGGTACCTATCTGTACTAATTGCACATAAAATTATGAAAAACTTGATTTAGATCGCTTTTAATATATATGATAATTAATCAATTATAACTTGTGAAATATGTAGATATTATACGTTGCAATTATACCAATTCAATAACCCTAGTTGCGCCTTTGGCCTCACTCGTGTGGACTTATTTAAGTATAAAGCGATACAAATGTTTGTTAGTAGAAGGTACTCTCTGGAAGTTCTGATCTGATTACGAACATTCTTTCATAGATAGAAAACTATCGCTGTTATGCTTTCATCCTGAATAAATGCAAGGTTCCATTGGGGAAATAGTAATTATACATAGTATTATAACTGGCTTGAATACAATTAATATATTATCACGAGAATCGGATCCGTAATATGGATTGGGTACGTGTGCTACGCGGCCTACGTACTACGGGCTACGCGCTACGAATGGGGTGATTTCGTAGCCCATCATGCATCCTTGTGCAGTATCACCTCGAAGCTGCTATGAAATTGTTTTCGATACTGTGATTCGTTTTCTTTTTAGATGATTTTGCGTTAGAACTTTTTACTCAAATTTTTGTTTTGAATCTTATAAGTCATTAAAACATAACCTATAACCAGACCTTTTTTGAATCTTTGTTCTCAGGCACTAGTTGATACTAAAAACTATGCTAACTACAAATGATACCTACATAATGACAATCCGAATGATAAATACACGCACAGTCACTCATCTCACATTTGAACGCGGTAACGTCGATCGATCTTTTAGCGCGGCACTCGTTTACCCCTGAGCCATTTATTATGTCACGAGATTAACCAGGAAACTGATTAATTAATTTGTGCCTATACCTCACCGCCGGTTCACCTCTTAGATAAGCGGACAGTACAAATCATTGAACATACCTATGTATGTCGTGCACTTCCGTAACCTATTTCTCAAGATCAAACTTCTAAGAAAACATTTTCAAATGCTGTCAATTTGAAAATTATATCTTTTTTTCCCCGAATTTTCCTGTGATCTCTGTCCAAGTTTGATCCGCAAACGTGATCAGTTGGTCACCACCTTCACCGCGGTCGACCTCGACGGTGACGTCCTTCCTCGGGCGTTTAGTGAGTGACGATCTTCGCCCATCTCTCTGGGTTCATTCGTGGCCAGACAGAGATGTGTGGAAAGAGAAAGGGGGAGGCCTTTACCCAGCTTTTACAAATAACCCTAGTAAAAAAAAATCCGTGATTAGTTGAGTGTTTTCTTTTATATCGTATCTGTACAGAAACACTCCATACGACGTCAATATCAACTTTATGCAGATGGAATATTACCATTACCTACTGAATTTCTCAAGCACATAACCAACCAACCAACTAGCTTTGTTACTCCCACGGGATCTCTCACTGCGAAGGTTAGTTGTAGTGCTAAATTAAATTAGTTAATATTCTGCCTACCCGTAAATAATATTAGGTATACCTTAATAAATCAACGAAAGGTCAGTAAGATTACAGTTCTATATATTATAATGTACTCTGTGGATTACAGTAACAAGTGCCTTACAAAAGTATCTTGCAATATCACTGTTCAACGTTTAACTATCATTGTTTGATACATTATTTTAGACCAGTAAATGATTGATGAAATAATAATTTAAGAACAGATACAATGAGGTTTTGTTTTGTTTTGGGGTGAAATTAACTACGTTAGATATTTATTTGGGTTCCTACAATTGATTAGAAAAAAACATTTAACAGCGCATTAATTTATCTGGAACTCTGGACTAAGCGCTGATATAGTTGGTCCATATTGTTCCCATTCATGATAAGCTATTTCAATAAGGCTACTTGCATGTTTAAATTTTCAAAGTCACCTTTTAAAAACGAATAGCAAATATTCACAACAATAATACTATTTATTACGACCAGGCGCTACTCGTGTTGTAGTGTAGCGGTTATTACTTAAATGGGCTGTAATTTCAATAGTCTTTTAATGAGTGAATGAATGGTGTGACAAAATTAATTAAAAAATCCATAGTATTTAATGTAAACCTTATACATTTTAATTTCAGTTTAACATTATTCAGCATCTTATTGCTAAGACTTGTAGTCTAGTATTTACATTATATTAGATCTGTAGACCTGTAGTGTAGGAACTTGACCTACATACAAAGTAAGCGCACTAAATTATCTAGCTAAGTTAATGAAGGTTGTAACATAACTCACTGGGAATACTTTAAAAGTATTGAGTTATTGTTACCTACAAGAATCTTTGAGGGGATTTAGCTTGCCGAGCTTGTGGTAAAAAAGTCGTAGCCGTAGATATCTGCTAGCTTGGTTTATAAGACTAAAGATCGCTCAGCTCCACGTAAAGTCCACAGGTTGAATACTGGGGTAGTTTTAGTTGCATAAAACTTCAACCCTTGTGTGAAAGTACATATCTCTCAACTAAAAAGCGATTCAATTTGGTAAAAAGGTGCCTACTGGTATTGAATAATTGCAGTCTGTATCAACGCGGTTAAATGAAATCTAAAAATAGCAAACTTTAAGCTTCTCGTTTTAATTTCAGTTTCAGTTACAGAATACCATTGAAAAACTATAATAACACTATCGAAGTTTTTCCGAATACCAAACAAAAAGTCAGGTTTTGTAAATGTTATAAAATCGTAAGCGCCTGACAGAATTAAACTCATGAAGTTACAATCGAGGCATGACGTCATAGTCGCCACAATCGCGCAGGCGCACGGTACGCCTTTGAAATTAGAATAGCAATCAGTTTATTTGCTACAAAAGCAAAACTTTAGCTTTGAAAATTGATAGTATATTTTATAGTAGTCGGTTATTTTTAACAACTCTGCAGTTTTTATTTATCATTTATCTCAAGAAATTTGCAGTAAATTTCATTTAAAAAAGGGCGAAAACTAGTGGAAGGTCGATAAGAAACGACAAAGAAGGGTTTATATTCTAGACTTCAACTCGGTAATTTTGCTAATATTGGTAATATTATAGAACTGCAAATAATCTATGTACGTAGTCGGGTCGCTTATAAAGTGCAAACTATTCAGTTAGGTAACTACTCTCACGAGCTTTTCACGAGTTTTCTTGTTTAAAAAATCTACCAAATTATCCATAACTAGCTATGCCCTGCGATCTCGCCCGCGTATAATTTAATGCTAGATATTCCTCATGATATCGCAGCTTACCTAATGAATATGACTATCATATACAAACTTATTTTAAACAAACAACGTTGACTGGGTCGCAATTGTTTCTAGTCAGTGTTTTGACTCGACTTATGTCGCCATGCCCTGGATAAATGACCCGAGGTCCCGAAAAATGGCCGATAGTAAAGGGCGTTTTAGCGAGAGATGAATCAACTTAGCTAACTCAAAATCATGGCCGATTGGACTCCGCAACAAAAAAAACCAGAGGAAGACCCAGTAAGCGATGGAAGGATTGTGTCGAGGAAAATAAGCACGAAAACATCTTGGCGGTGGGAAGCCACAGACAGCGAAATGGAAGAAGATCGTTGAGAAGGCAGAGGCCAGATCAACAAAGGGTTGTAGCGCCTAAGTAAGTAAGAAGTAAGTAAGAATCAACTTGGTACCTTAAACTTTAGAAGAGCGGATTTTTCCATTTCTTACACCCTGACAGCCTGTTACAACTGCCATAGATATTCACGTGACAGCCGGGGCCGACGGCTTCACGTGCCTACCGAGACACATAGCTGACCATGGCAGAGTTGCTTAGCCTCGAGCCATGATCTATGTACTCTCGGTTTAGCCAGATTTAAATATAAAAAATTGTTGCAAGTATAAATAAACGGAACATTATTTTATGACAGTATCATAAGCGCGATAGTGCCCCAATTAATTTGAAATGACTAACGGGGTCTCTGCTAGTTGGCTTCGGCCCTTCGTACGCCTATCAAAGGTCCAGAACGCTCATACCCGTGATATTTCAAAGATGTTAGCAAAAAAATCTATGCACACGCGGGTATAAAACATAAAAAAATTCGACCGCATCGCTGTCAATAGGAAAATTTCCCAAATCAGGGTTAGGTGGTGAGGTACCTATAGTACCTACACCCACATACCGCTAGTTGTGAGCAATACAATGATGTAAGTTTAACTTTTGACATAATTGAGTCTGCAAATTAAATAGCTGAACTAAGCTGGCTCAGGATCACTTTGGGACTGCTTCGGATTTGATTCGATACATGAATCATAGATCATCATGTATTTTTATAATAAAAGGAACCGTAGAAATATAAACTATACTTCATTATCATCAAAAACAAACAACATTATTATTAGTTTTAATCATAAAATGAATTGCATCTGCAAAAAAAATCACACTTACATAAAGATAAATCTGTGTGGAGTCATAGGTAGTTGTTTATCCTACACAAAAAACTAATTCTTAGTACCCCTAGGAGAATCTTAAAACGCTGCCTCTAGTCAGTAGTTAATAATACACATATAATATAAAATGAAGCCGGCGTTCTCAGGAGGGTAAGGCAGAAATGTATGAGTACGCCAGTTTCGTCCAGTTGTGAATAATACGATGGAGCATATTTTCTTATGATACGTTCTTTTCCGATACTCACAACATCGTTATTGTAACTTTAACTGTATGTAAACAAACAAAAGAAACAGCTCTTTTCACCCTCATGACAGCAATAGGGTTTTTCTTTAAGTATATTTTTTAGGTTCACCATCTCTAACTAAAAATTTAAGATCCGGAGCAGATTGGAGAAATGGCAACAAAGGCTAGAGAAAGTTGGATCGAAAATCAGCAGAACCAAAACTGAATACATGTTGATTGTGGCGGCTGTGATTTGAGCGGAGAGACCGCTCAAATCACAATTCTGAAGCTATAGCACTAGATGGCGCGCTTATCCCAGTCTGCTCCGATTTTCGATATCTCGGTTCACTCGTGCAAAGCGATGGCGAAATAAATCGAACTGTTAAGCACAAAATTAACACTGGATGAATGAAATGGCGGCAGGTCACAGGGACTATCAGCGACTCCCGCATTCCCCTTAAACTTAAGGGGATGATTTATAAAACTATGGTCATACCTGCTGTCTTGTATGGTTCAGAATGTTGGGCCACAAAAGGGATAAATGAAAAGCAATTGCATGCAGCTGAGATGAGAATGCTAAGAGCGATGTGTGGTGTTACGCGCATGAATAGAATTAGGAATGAGTAAATAAGAGGAAGTCTGAAAGTGGTACCGGTGACTGTAAAGTTGTGTGGAAATCGGTTGTCGTCATGTGATGCGGAGGAATGAAGAAAATGTCGAGAGGAAAGTCTTGAGTATGGATGTGGCTATAAGAGTAGAGGAAGGCCAAAGAAATGATGGATGGACGGTGTGAAAGAGGATATGGGTAAAAAGGACAACAGAGATGACGACTACTAGAGAAGTATGGAAGAAAAAGGCCCCGGCCCCAAATAAATTGGGACAATGCCAGGAGAATGATGATGATCTCTAACAAAAAATATCAATTAGTATTTGCCGGACCTAATAATCAAACTAAGGACGGGGTCTTGATAAGATCATTTTAACATTTTTGGTGGACATAGAGTGTGGAAACTAAACTCCTGCAGGAAATACTGGCAGAACGAAAGGCAGAGGATATGTTTTCGTGGAAAAGGGATAGAGAGGGGCTAATTAGATAGAAATACAATACCTGAAACTATGTTTATCAGCAATGGGATCATTTCGGACTCACTTCTCCGTTGAGTAGGTATTAGTATGCATGTTGTGATATCAATACACATGTCATCGCAGCCCTGACCAAAACAAGCTCAAACGCGTTACGTCTCATTTCTAAGTACTGCAGCATCTATCAGGTCATGGTGATTAGTTTAATAAATTGTGGATTAAATCCCCCATACGTTCTTTTTTATCGTTGTGTTTATAAACTCATTTAAAAATAAAAGAAAAATGTATGGTTTAAATCAAGAGTAGTACTGGGGTTACGAGCTACGAGTACTCTCCATTGCCGATCACATCGTCGCTTACCATCAAAACGCAAGTCTATAAATAATAAAAAATAAAAAGAAACATGACTTATCACTCTTTAACCTCACACAGTCATCATGTATAAAATAAAAAGGTTGGAAAATTAGAACAATCTAAATCTTTAGTTGTTTCCAATTTTTATAAAATCTACTTATTTAATGAAACCCAATTGCATTGACCGTTTAGCAAATACTTAAAGGACGACCCTTTTAAATTCATGATGTCACACGATAAAACGCAAAACATTGGTTTGGTTTTTAAAAAAGACAAAGGAAATTCCTCAATTAAAATATTTACGTAGTGTAAAAACACTCAGGCTTTTAATTTGGTGTTAAGTTTCAACGCTTATTAAGTAAAGGAAGTTGGTTTATCAGATTATTTATACACTAAAAGAGACTGTATAAAAGTAGATAGGTAGGTAATTGCATAGGCAAGTGATTGTCCAAGAGTCATTACTTGCACAATATTGTAAAGTGTATCGTGATCAATGTCACTCGCCGACTCAGACCGTTCATAATTTTTGTCAGCCTTCACACTTTTAATTAACACCGCCCTTGTTATAATTTATCCCTAAGATTATAGCATTCAAGGGGTAATTACTGTAATGTTCTATTGTGAAATAGTTTTTCTAGGGAATGCCGATGTTATTTAAATTAGGTGTTGTGCACGAATCTCTCTGCGGGTACACAATCCCGAGCGATCACAGTTTGTATTCCGGTCACAATTCCACTGGTTTTGTCACGGAGGCGGGCTCTTATGTTTTACATTCATTGCGAAGAGGCAACGAGACGGCATTTGGATTTTGTTTAGAAACGAAAATCTCTTGGTACTCGTTCGAAATGTTAATGTGTAATTTTCACGAGTTACTTTAGAGGGATCGTAGTTAAACTGCTATAGTTACAAAACGGTAGTTGGTTTTGAGCAGAGGTGAATTAATGACGTGCGACGCTGACATACAAATGAGCTCGTTACAACATCACCTCCAGCTGTCAAGTGTATCAGCTATGGGCTGCAACTTTGTTTACGCCTAGACTAGTAATGGAAGTCCAGATGTAGGTCTAAGTCACACGTAGGTAGCAGACGACCACACTTATAGCTTCGAAGGATTTATTGGGTTCCTGTTGCCAATTATGTCGAAGCAAAACTATGCGTGAGATTACTATGCCACTGAGTCTACGAAGCCTCTAAGGTTTTTGCAGTGAAAACTTCTTTAGGCGCGTTGGGCATTTTTGAGATGGGAAAAAACAATTGAACTCGCCACTGACACCGACACCGACACCGGCACCAACACAGACACTGACACCAGCATGGGCACCGACACCGACACCGACACCGCTATTTGGATTGAAGCGAAAACTTCTAAAAAAAAAAAGTTCAAGTTTTTCACTATCGGAGTCACTGTTTCTATTCACATAATGATCCGAGATAAATGTACCATATCTATGAGCCGGACAAATGTTTTGGAATGTTTGTATGGTCTAACTTTTCCGGGGTTGAATTTCCAGCCTGGATTCCGCGTGCTTATTGATAAACTCTATGAAAGAAATACTAAGTACGTATACGAGTTATTATGACTTAATAAATAAAGTAACTTATAAAACTAGTTTGTAGGCGTTGCTCGTAATCTTCTGAGTATTTTAATAAATCACTGGAAAACTTTAATGAAATAACTTTGCAGCTTAGAATGGTTACGGTGATAAGTCACTATACGCTGCCACGCTACAGCCAGTCGTTACCTACCGTGGAGCGCCTTAGCCATTAATTAAACAAACGATTCTCTTGTATTAGCATAACGAGTACAACACAATTTGTCTACGTTTTCTTAGCAGCACCATGTAGCACTCAGACTTAATTGAATAGTGTTGTTACTTGACTTCTGTATACGTCAATAGTTTTATTTGTGGCTTTGGTTGGTAGATTTATTCCTAAGTTCGGAATTAGGCAACGGCTGGTTTTTCCCGAACCTTTGCGTGGTCTGTCTCGTACTTGGCCGTCTTTCCTATTAACTAAAACATTACAAATAGGTTCTCAAGTTCAATTTAGACGACTAGATTATGTAAATGGGTTTTTAATTAGATGTTTAATATCTAGCTTATAAATAATAAATAAGTTATTACTATTATTGTATTGATTTGATTTGTGAATGCATATCTAATATGAATAACTTTCTGAAAAACATAAATCTCGATGATTGTTTAAATAAGGCTGATAAGTGCCGGTAGTAACCAATTCAACATTATTTTATGTTCTAAGAAAAGTACCTCCTTCATTATATATCAACATCGCAGAACTGATGTTTTAATTATGTTTAGCGACAAATGCCGCGTCGTCCGGAACAGACAAAAAAAATACACCGTAAAATATTTAGCCCTGACGTTTCTTAAAACCTTTTGCAAAATTACTAGGCCCCAAGCACATTCTTCTATTCTTTAGGTCCTGTTTGGTTCACATGGTGAGATCATGTGGCCGGAGGGTCGACCACGAAATATGCGTAAATTCAATGTCACACGCGCCCAGCAATGCTAAGACGCAAATTGTGCAATCGACGTAAAACATACTGCGGACTTTGTAACTAGACCATCAGATACGTCATAAGAGAACATTTTATGGAACTAGTTTAATTAGTGGATTCATAAAACTTTGGTCTGTAGCAGCCCGAAGTCTGAATTTGTGCATCGCGCGCGGTTGACAGCAAAAGGCCCCCGAAGAGCCCGTATTTGCTTGGAAATTAAACATAACTGTAGAAATGTAGTAAATACATACTGGCACCTCTACAATGGGCCTTATAAGCACCATTTGGGTATTTGAAACTTGTAGAAGTCTGAAGTAGCTAACACGTAGGTATTTTTTTTTTGGGGTGGGAAATCATCCTATGACTTCTCCCGCTCTGGGTGGAGCGGGAGGGCGTGTCAGACTCTTACTGACTAAACCTACCCCTGCCTGCGTTCCTTCCCTGCCCTGAGTGCCCAGGGGCCCGTAGGTACAAGAATCTACGACGGCGGCACTTTTTAGGATTCCGTAGTCCTAACAAGGACAAGGAACCCTTATAGTTTCGGTCTGTCCGTATGTCCGTTCGAGGCATAGCGTAGAGACTGTTAGTACTAGAAAGCTGCAATTTTGCATGGGTACATATATTAATCACGCGACAATAACAAAACAATAAAAAGATGTTTTTTTTTTTATGGTGGATCCCGTACATGTAAAGTGGGTATTACTTTTTAGGGTTCCTTACCCGAAGGGTCCAAACAGACCCTGTTCGTCTGTCATCTGTCCGTCTGTCCGTTTGTCCAACTGTCCGTCTGTCTCTCTGTCCGTTGTCTGTCACACAGGTTTCACAGCCAAACGGATGAAGCTACAGTCCTCAAATTTTACACAGTATAAGGATCTCATTGACCCAAAGCCATACAAATAGTCAAAAATACATTTGGTGCGGAACCCTGAAGTCCGACACGTACTTGGCCGGTTTTTTTTTTCTCGCTTATCCTTTAGTGTGGGGTATTGTTGGATAATTTTTCGATTCAATGATTCGTTTGCGAAATATTAAACTTTAAAGAAATATTTTTTGATCAAAACGAGCATCCCTCCCCCCACCCCTCTAAAAACTAAACTGTTGGCTTGAAATATCTGAAAAAAATCATGATAGTACCTAGTATATATAACGAACTCTGAAAGAAAATTATCACGGCTAAGTTAGTTCTGTTGGTTTAAGGGTAATAGTCGCCCAACTTATTAAATGTACCTAGTTGGAAAATTACGTACAAAATACAAAATCCTTGGAAAAAATTACTTTGGTCTACGGAACCCTACCCTGCCCGTGGTCCTACACGTGCTTGGCCGGTTTTTTTTTGTGACATCCAGAACTAGGTCACAATCTTATGAATAAAGATTTTAGACTTCTAATCCTGCAGTGATAACATGCTGCATAACTGCATTTCGCAGATAAATTTACTGTATTCCAGAAGTCATAAACCAGATAAACGTGTATTGTGTAAACAATGAATTAATATTAGAAAATAACGTAAAAACATAATATAGAAAGTTAGATGCCAATATAAAGGAAACTAGTTTCATAGCGCTTGTATAATTTAGCTTAGTCAGATGCTATTAAAATATGAATAAATAAGTCATTTAAGATTAATCGAGAATTTATGTGTTGCCTTCCAAGTTCCCTTCTTTTCCATTGAGATGCCTATGTGTATGTGCATTTACCAAGGATCACCACAATTGATTAGATCAAATGTCATATTTACAACAACATTACTTATAAATAGGGAAACATTTTTTAAGTAACTCCTCTAAACTCATCGACTTCTTATAGGCTTTTAATCGTTTTAGAAGTAAAAGTACAGGGAAAAATCTGCTATTCGCTGCATTTTATCAAATTGTGCAAACGTGAATGTTATGAACAGAATTTTTTTTTTCATATTTCAGGGTTGATCTCACAATAAAATGTGGTTGATATTCATGAGCATTTTCACCCCTGAAAGATTTCCAGTTAATGAATAAAAATCATCTAAATACATCTCAAATGCACCAACAATCAAATAAGAACCCGGAACAAGTATCTAAAGGACAAATATTTGTTCCTTTCGTTTGAGACGGAATCAAAACCTGTAATGCAGAAATAGACTAAACTACAAAGCACGAATTGAGACCACCTTTTTTCCTGCCATAATTAATCTACGTTATTTAGTGTCACAGAGCAACTGGTCTATAAGATCGATGGATCGATAAATAATTTACTTAAATGTAACCGACTGTTGAAAGTTCGGACGAGCTTGTGGCTAAGTAATAACAGCCCCACGGTCGAGGTCGGTCCGTGGATGGGTGGCCTACATTACATAGAGAGACTCCTCCGTGCCTCGGAAAGAACGTCACACCGCGCGTTGGTCCCAGAAGCTAGAATATCTGACACCAATCTTACCCAGTTATTAGGTTCTGGAGGTCAGATAGGCAGTCCCTAAACGTAAAGGCTGCATCCGGTTAACTGGTAGCCGACCCCAAAATTCTTGGCAAAAGGCAGATGCTTGATTTGATTGATTGAAGGTTTTTATTTTATTGAAGTGAAAACTTCTTTAGGCGCGTTAGGCATTTTTGAGAAGACGCCTGGGACTTCCGGCGCCGCGAGCTGATCTCCGGCCACCGCGCACCGTAGACCCGGGCCTGCGGACGGTGAGTAATGGGTAGCTCGCCGTCCGATCAGCAACAGGCCTGAGAGTGGACGGCGCGTAGTGTTCCACGCGCGCCTCAAAGAGTTGTCAGCAATAGAGACGGGGCCCGTCATGGCCGATGCCTGCCCGGGGGTGGAGGATAAATTTGAAACAGAGTTACCTCGCCCCCGGGCACTAAGGGCAGGAAGGAACAGGGGTGGGTTTTAGTCAGTAAGAGTCTGACACACCCTCCCGCTCCACCCAGAGCGGGAGAAATCATTGGATGATTTCCCACCCCACAAAAAAAAAGGCATTTTTGAGATGGAAAAAACTATTGAACTCGCCACCGACACCGACACCGACACCGACATCGACATCGACTCCGACACCTACACCGACGCCGACACCGACACCGATACCGCTACGCGATCCGCCACGTGTTGGCTACGTGGCGGATGACGGCACTCCCGCAGTGCCAATCTTTATTCATTTATTTATTTATTTAGGTAAACCAAAAGCTTCTGCGTACAGCACATCTTAGGTAAAGGTAACAATAGGCCTTAGTCTTACACAGTCGCCAATTACAAAACCAGCATTCTTAAAAAAATATAAGTGATGGTAACACAACAAAAAAAAAGAGAAACAATTAAGACGTGTTAACAAAAACATAATCATGAACTGCAATAATTGGAAGGTTTGCTGGGAGAAAACTCAACGTTGATTTAAGCTCGCCTTTGTAAGTACATGAATTGTTTAATCAATGTGTAATATGTTAGTTGTTTGATATACAAGAATTAAGAGATTTAGCGATTGCTTTACTGTTCTGTAAGTACCTTTTAATATATTATTAAGTACCTACATGCTGGACTTTACCTCTTTATTACGGTAACGATCCGGTACTTACTTAGATTGTATCATCAAACACGATCAAGGATTAACAATACTAATTGTAAATATTTACACTTCACTTTCGGTTCGCTAGTCGCATTCAATTTTAAATAACTCCTATATCACAAGTATTTTCAACAACACTAGGCTCTTATTTGAAGAACATAATGTTTTCAGAATGCACAGATTTATTGGGTAACGGATGTTTGAACGCAATAAGGATTTTCTTAAAACAAAAAGCGGTGCTATCCTTGTATTATATTTATAGACAATGTGTCTAAGTGTATATTCTATCAGCAATAACAATTCTTATAGGTAATAAAATAAATATAAAAATCTGATAGTTAAATTTACAAAATGTATTGATACTGACAACGTCAGACTGGGTCGCTGGAGTAGGTCGCGGATCAATTCGAAATAGAGTTACCGCGGCCCTTGGCACAGGCAACTGAAGGAACAAGAGTGGGTTTTAGTCAGTTAAAGTCTGACACGCCTTCCCGCTCCACCAAAAGCGGGAGAAGTCATTGGATGATTTACTACCATCCAAACACAGTAGGGAGCTGAAAGTAAACCCACACCAAATAAAAAAACGAGTGAGGTTTAGACCACACGACTGAAGTAAAACTTCTTTAGCTCCATCTCTTTCGTTCGCCTCGCCCGATCACACTTTTCGTAACGCTCTCGTCACGCATTCACCACCAGCTTACTCCCCAAGTCAAGCGTGCGTAAAATAGTTTTGCTTCAAAAAAACTTTTTTATTTTTCACTTTTTAGTTGTCCCCACAACTAAAAACCCCAATGACATGGAACGTGGAATTTAAACATTTGGAGTACACCAAAACGTCATCGAGGTAAACGTATTTTTCGTTTTTGCTCAGTTTCTCAAAAATCGCTTAAGCAATTTCGATAAAATTTATATGGAACTACCTCAGGAGTATATTCTTTCGGATAAAAAAAGAATTTTGAAAATCGGTCCACAACTGACGGAGAAATCGGCGGACATACATAAAAAAAAAACATACATATAGTCGAACATAGAACCTCCTCCTTTTTCGAAAGTCGGTTAAAAATACTGAACGTAACATTTCGGGTACGCATGTCAATCACATAGATACATTTTGGACTCTTCGAATCGTCACCGATTATGGAATGTCACTTTCCCTAGGTGCTCTTTTTTCGAAAGGAGCGGTGTTGCTATCTGATAACTGTTTGTAAATTATTTACTTCGCAGTGTAAACTATGCTAATTATAATCTTCGCGTTATCTATGTTTTTATAGGCCATAAAAGTATAAATCTTTGAGGAGATATGAAGCCACTGGTGTAGATTCGCGGATTAGTTACGTAAATATTGTTTATCTGAATTTTAACTTAAACTTTTTAACAACAGAGTCAATAGGTTGTTCTTCCTTGGTGTCAGTTAACTACAGTTAGGCATGCCCAATAATATACTCAGCCCAAAAAAAATCTTTAAAAGTCGTTAATTAGTAAATACAACAGTTTTTATTGATTCTTGAAAAAATATTATGTAACCTCTGACTTATGAGGTTTTTGAAAGGAGGTCTGCCGGCAAACAGTTCATCTCAACATTTCGATAAAAATCGTATTATGTGATAGGATTCTCAACTTTTATCTTTAGTATTTGATTGAGATGGATCGGATTTTGGAAGTGCATAATCAATAATAACTTGTTGATACTTTCATTTAAAAGTATTATAAGACTGAAATATTATCTGAAATTAATATTTAAATTTTTAGTATCTATAATTATAACACAGTTGGCGCCTTAGATAATTGCCACTACCGTTAGTTTTGTTTGCCCATAATAACTTTAATTTAAGGCCACGATTCAATATATTAATATTGGTGTACTTTAAATAAGTAACAGGATAAATTAATTTACACTTTAACTAATACAATACATAATACAAACGAATGAAATAAAGTAATATGGACCATTATCCGGTGTGCGTAGTAGACCAACTAATGAATAAATAGTCAATAAGTTAACTTCGCTTATGTATGGAAAATACTGGACACATTTTGTTTGTCAACTTCCTGTATTTGTGTTAGAATAGTAGCGTGGGATGGAGGTGGTCAGTTACTTTGCACTTTATACATAATTGTTTTTAAAATTCGTTACATATTTTACTGACCCTCAAAACCTACTTGGCAAAGTTGATGCTTTCGTGCTTGATGACGATGGGAGAATCATACGAAATATGTATGCGCATACATGTCAATGTGGTACTGTGAAATATCTGACCTAAAAGACCAGAGCAGCTTGCCCAATCACAACACAAAGCCTCATTTACGATTTATTAACTATTGCTATCCTCCGATTTGCAAATATACGGAAAAAGAGCAAATAATGCGTTTTCATATCGATTTTTTTCTCGGTTTTCTGTAATAGAAAATCTTCAATCAGGTCGAATAGTTTTCTATGTACCTAGGAATGTTAGATGATGCCTACACTTTTTGGGGTTCTGAACATCTGAACGTATAAACGGAACCCTATAAGGGTTCCGTTATCACACGTGTCGTACGTGTGTCTGTTTTTTAATTATTTTAAAATAAACAATTTAAGAAAACTGATGAAAAATAAGCATTCCCAAGCAATTCAAGACTCAGTAGTTGCGAAGATAAAGTTATCTCCGCAACTACTGAGTCTAAAATTTTGTTGTAAATACACAAAGCAGTTTTTTAGCTATAGATTACAGGATAAATTAAAAATTAAAAAAACCCTAACGGTTAAAAGAAAAGCGAATATTTAAAAAACACAAAAGAGCTGATGACCTTGAAACGGCTGAACCGATTTTGATAAAACATCTAACATCTAAGAACCATCGCTAGAAAACCTGCTTTCAAATAAAAAAAAAACTCATGCAAATCGGTTCACCCGTATATGAGCTACGGTGCCAGTTGCCACAGACAGAGAGTCACAAACACATAGCGTTCAAACTTATAACATCGAGGGGGGTTAAAAACCTATAAGGAGTCTATGGTTACAAAAAAAAACGTGTTAAAAATATGAATCGAGTTTGTCCTTTGCGCGCGAGTCCGACTCGCACTTGGCCGGTTTTTTTTCAGCTAGTGCTAAAACGTAGGTTATTTGTAGCAGTAGACTAGGCTAGTTAATTAACGCTTTTTTGTCTCAAATCTATTTAACCATTTTATTAACCTAAGTTCTCAATTCGACCGTTTATATATTTTTACTTTATATGATCTAGCTACAATCAAATCAAAACCAGTTTTGAACTAATAACAGGCTATAGTCATCGATCGCCTTAATGTTAAACACAAACATTGTATTAAATTATGTATGTCAGTGGGTTTAAAATGATCAATAAGATTGCCATCTCAGAAATACGACCAATACTTTAATTAAGTTTTATAATGTAAAGTCCATTAAAGTTCACTCAATGTTTACACGTGTAGGTAGGTACCTACTTAATTTAATTTCTTTATTGTACTACAGCTTAGGTATTACCCGCTATGTCAGTTGTAATAAAACTATCATTATTTTAATATTAGGCTGTTCATGATACTTATTAATTTAATAAGATAATGACACTTATTGGTATACTGTCCTTAAGCTAGTAGTAGTTTTGGTACGATTTTGTTTGATTACTTTATAGGCCAGGGCCGAAGCCTTTGAAAATGGTAAAAACAAAAATTAAACAGGATGACCCACATTGCAAAAGGAAGAAAGTAAAAATAAAAAAGAGGAAAAATAATTTACGGGTAGTTTGAGGTCGGGAAGGGTACGGATAACTTTTAAGAGTGTAAAACGGTTTTTAAACTACAACTCCTATCGAAAAAATTTAAACGGCAAAGTTGTAGGTAATATTAAGATCTACAACTTTTGTATTTACATATTTTTCACAAAACGTAATAATATCTGCGAAAAATAAAAAAAATAACCGACTTATTGGTTTTTTATTATAATTCACACACAAAAAAAGAAAGAAATTTGGTGAAAAGTTACCTTTTTATGTCCCAAACATTCTCTAATTTTTTCGATTCAATATTTTTATTTCTTCCCCTTATTTTGATATTATATAGAAAAAGTAACCTTATTTTCAATCGAAAAATGTCACGTCAAAAAAGTTGCTATTAATAAAAAGATAGTGCGCTTTTTGTTCGTTGAAACCTCTACTTTCTGATGGTGTACAAAAAATATACATTACTATGGAAAACCACTTCCAAAATACTATGCCCGTGGTTATGGTTAGGTACTGTGTCGTAGCGTGAATCTGCGTGATTATATATAAAGTCTATAACCTTCCTTAATAAATAGGCTATACAGTGCAAAATGGTACCTCGCTCTCCACATCCCTCATAATCCCTTGCACATCATAAATGTGCGCGTGGTACTTGATTAACACTATGATATCTCCTAAGATATTCGTTGAAATCAAATGATGTCAAGGGCAATTTTGTTCAAAATTAAATACTTATGATGAATAACGTATTTATTTGGATAAGGATTAATGTCATGTTTATGAAACCACCTTCGCAAATAATGCATTATTTTTAGAAGAATTTGATTACCATAAAAAAGGTAATAGTGAGCTAACCTTAAAAGATGGACATATGCTGTCGCGGACTTTTTTTGAGAACTTTTAAAGGGGAACAATTACGTCATACATATTTTTGGCGTAACTTTAACCGTTATCGTAGCGCACTCAACGGAGGCTCTCAAAAGGAATATTTTTTTTCCGTTTTTACCACATTTTTCATTGATGCTCCGCTCCTATTGATCACAGCATGATGTTATAAAGCCTAATAAGTAATAGCCTTCCTCAATAAATGGACTATTTAACACAAAAGAAGATTTTTTAGACAAAAGACAATTTTTCAATTCGATCCAGTAGTTCCTGAGATTAGCGCGTTCAAACAAACTAATAAACTCTTCAGCTTTATTAGATTTAAAAGAAAAACATTAAGTTTTTACCTTAAAAGACAAAACTTAATACCTGTAGACATCTGAGTGAGT
Organism: Polia nebulosa; assembly: GCA_951329385.1. NCBI lineage: Eukaryota > Metazoa > Arthropoda > Insecta > Lepidoptera > Noctuidae > Polia > Polia nebulosa. The sequence goes on from OX589604.1 coordinate 17,973,753, forward strand.
CAACATAGATCTGCTATTAAATGTGCGGTTTTAATCCTTAGTTGGATGTAAATCAGAAACCGCAACAATTCATATTCCAATTAACGTGTTATATGCAATAAATCAATATTACTAAATTAATATGACTTAATTGACGGGGCCCACTAGGGCCGATGCCTGTTAGGGTCGCAGGATTGTTTGAAAGAGTAACCGCGGCCATGTAAAATAGGACTTAATTGACGGGGCCCACTAGGGAAGATGCCTGTCAGGGTCGCGGGATTGTTTGAAAGAGTAACCGCGGCTCTGTAAAATAGGACTTAAATGACGGGGCCCACTAGGGCCGATGCCTGTCAGGGTCGCGGGATTGTTTGAAAGAGTAACCGCGGTCCGGCAAAATAGGACTTAATTGACGGGGCCCACTAGGGCCGATGCCTGTCAGGATCGCGGGATTGTTTGAAAGAGTAACCGCGGTCCGGCAAAATAGGACTTAATTGACGGGGCCCACTAGGGCCGATGCCTGTCAGGATCGCAGGATTGTTTGAAAGAGTAATTGCAGCCCTGTAATTTAGGAATTAATTGACGGGGCCCACTAGGGAAGATGCCTGTCAGGGTCGCAGGATTGTTTGAAAGCGTAAACGCGGTCCGGTAAAATAGGACTTAATTGACGGGGCCCACTAGGGCCGATGCCTGTCAGGATCGCAGGATTGTTTGAAAGAGTAATTGCGGCCCTATAAATTAGGGCTTAATTGACGGGGCCCACTAGAGTTGATGCCTGTTAGAGTCGCAGGATTGTTTGAAAGAGTAACCGCGGTCCTGTAAAATAGGACTTAATTGACGGGGCCCACTAGGGCCGATGCCTGTCAGGGTCACGGGATTGTCTGAAAGAGTAACCTCGGCCCTGTAAAATAGGACTCAATTGACGGGGCCCACTAGGGCCGATGACTGTCAGGGTCGCGGGATTGATTGAAAGAGTAATCGCGGCCCTGTAAAACAGGACTTAATTGACGGGGCCCACTAGGGGCGATGCCTGTCAGGGTCGCGGGATTGTTTGAAATAGGACTTAATTGATGAGGCCCACTAGGGCCGATGCCTGTCAGGGTCTCGGGATTGTTTGCAGAGTAACCGCGGCCCTGTAAAATAAGACTTAATTGACGGGGCCCACTATGGCCGATGTCTGTCACAGTCGCGGGATTGTTTGAAAGAGTAACCGCGATCCTGTAAAATAGGACTTAATTGACGGAGCCCACTAGGGCCGATGACTGTCAGGGTCGCGGGATTGTTTGAAAGAGTAACCTCGGCCCTGTAAAATAGGACTTAATTGACGGGGCCCACTAGGGCCGATGACTGCCAGGGTCGCGGGATTGTTTGAAAGAGTAACCGCGGCCCTGTAAAATAGGACTTAATTGACGGGGCCCACTATGGCCGATGCCTGTCAGGGTCGCGGGATTTATTTAAAGAGTAACCGCGGCCCTGTAAAATAGGACTTAATTGACGGGGCCCACTAGGGCCGATGCCTGTCAGGGTCGCGGGATTGTTTGAAAGAGTAACCGCGGCCCTGTAAAATAGGACTTAATTGACGGAGCCCACTTGGGAAGATGCCTGTCAGGGTCGCGGGATTGTTTGAAAGAGTAACCGCGGCTCTGTAAAATAGGACTTAAATGACGGGGCCCACTAGGGCCGATGCCTGTCAGGGTCGCAGGATTGTTTGAAAGAGTAACCGCGGTCCGATAAAATTGGACTTAATTGACGGGGCCCACTACGGCCGATGCCTGTCAGGGTCGCGGGATTGATTTAAAGAGTAACCGCGGCCCTGTAAAATAGGACTTAATTGACGGGGCTCACTAGGGCCGATGCCTGTTAGGGTCGCGGGATTGTTTGAAAGAGTAACCGCGGCCCTGTAAAATAGAACTTAATTGACGGGGCCCACTAGGGCCGATGCCTGTCAGGGTTGCGGGATTGTTTGAAAGATTAACCGCAGCTCTGTAAATTAGGACTTAATTGACGGGGCCCACTAGGGCCGATGCCTGTTAGAGTCGCAGGATTGTTTAAAAGAGTAACCGCGGCCCTGTAAAATGGGACTTAATTGACGGGGCCCACTAGGGTCGATGCCTGTCAGGGTCGTGGGATTGTTTGAAAGAGTAACCGCGGCCCTGTAAAATAGGACTTAATTTACGGGGCCCACTATGGCCGATGCCTGTCAGGGTCGCGGGATAGTTTGAAAGAGTAACCGCGGGCCTGTAACGCAAAGGGCAACTGAAGGAACACGGGTGGTTTTTAGTCAGTACGAGTCTTACTCCCGCCGCGGACCCAGAGCCGGTGAAGTGATCTGATGATTACAAACCCTAAAAAAAAAAAAACCGGCCAAGTGCATGTCGGGCAACGCGGTCTCCAAGTAGCTACATTTTATAAGTTGAGCGACTATTACTGCTAAACGAAAAAAAAAAAAAAAAAAAAAAAACAGAGCAAACTTAGTTACTTAGCTTTTAGTAGGAGGGGGGAGGGGGGGGGCAGTTAAAGTTTAATATTTCGCAAACGAATCTCTGCATCAAAAAATAGTCTTTACAACCCCGCAACAATTTTGAAAGACCTATACCTGCAACGATACCCCATTTTATAGGATAGGCGAGAAAAATAAAATCATCACCACTTTACATGTACGGGAGGGAGCTACCACAAAAAAATCAGCTTTCTAGTACTAACTGTCTCTACGCTATGCCTCGGTCGAACAAACCGAAACTATAAGGGTTCCTTGTCCTTGTTAGGACTAAGAACTTTGATAAGGAACTTATTTTACAGGGCTGTTTAAACCTTCCATTGCGCGCGCAGGACGTGGGACTCATGTACATCGCTCCCAGATGGTTGGCTTAGTGGTTAGAACACTGTTTGGGTTGAAATCGACACGTTACTGTTTTTTTATTACGATGCGATTTATGTAGAATTTGACTGATTGTAAGCATTAGGTAGTTTAAAAATATTGGTAGCCCACCTGGTATTACTATTATACGTATATAGTGCCAGGTAACCGACAGCCACCCTCTGACAGCGAGAAGGCCTGTGACCCAGCAGTGGGGACATTAAAAGGATGATGATGATGATGATGATGAACCGTCAGCTACTAATATGCACACCTACATGACTGAATAATTCATTTATCTCTACATAAGTAGTATACATCAGTCGATTTACGCGTCTGTTTCTCCGCTAACTCCTAAACCACGCAACGGGTTTAATGCAGTTTTCACTAATAGAAAGAGCGATAAACGAGGAAGGTTTATACATGTTCTGTTTACCCCATCCGTGCATCACTGCAGGGTGCCAACTGAAAACCAGCGCTGGGTGTCTAACGCCCAGCAAATGCTGAGATGGTAACCCTTTCGGTATGGGCCCGCTCAGCACAATTTTATTGTATATTTGTGAACTTCTCTATTCCTTTTGTTTGTTGCTGTTGTTTGTGTCGAATAAATGTTTTCTATTCTATTCTATTCTATACATGTGTATAATTTGTACCCGGGCGGAGCTGAGACGAGTAGCTAGTTTTACTTAAAAATAAAACAGTCAATTATACAACAACGATATTTTCATAGTGATTATTGACGCCAGGCTTAGGTCATCTCCTATTACAAATACAGTAGATATGGTTAGGTACAATAAAACACTACCGCGAATAAACGGAAATTAACTAATAATAGATACTAGATAATAATTTAAATTTTAATGTATTCTGTTACAAGAAGAAAATAAAACATCGCTTATCATCGTTTCGCTGTCAGTGTGACGCATGATTAACAACCATTGTTAATAGCAATGTCATAAAATCTAACTCTAGTACCTTATAACTTAAAAAAAATAGAATTTCACGAATTATTAGGTATTATTTTTTGTGTTTTTAACTTAATATTATCAAAATAAAAGTCTACCCGTTGGTGTAGTTGTTCCTAGCGCCACTGCTGAGCGTGACAGATGTTTAGTGCGACTCTACTCCACCATCACACTTGTAGCACTTTCTATATATTAAAATGTACTCTGTGTGTAGCACGCTTACAATGATTGGAGTAGCATCGAAAAATTTGACTCACCGACTTCCCCGTTTAGGCAAGCCTGTTTCTAGGTCCTGATGCCCTGGGGTCTATATTATTGAGTTTTTCTCTAGTCTAGATTGCACTACCTTCCCAGTTCAAGGCAACAGGCTGGCCTTCTAATTATTACGTTCAACTTAAACATAACTGGAACATTATGGGTGTGATATGCTCATATGCACCTCTACCCAACCCTTCGGGGTATTCAGCGTGATATAATGTCATGTAACAAAAACAAACACAAGCACGTGCTGAATTATCAACATAATACGCGGGCAACTACTACTGCTCGTAACATCACAGCTGTTGGTACAAAGTTAGGTCGATTACGATGGCTCGATTGTTGCTGAAGCAAAACATTTCTTTCATCCAAGTGACTCGACTCATAAAAAAGTTTTCTACTAAATACCGCCCTTTTTAACCTACTTCGAAAAAGGAGGAGGTTCTATGTTCGACTGTATGTAAGTTTTTTATGTATATATATATATACAGGGGTGTGTCATATTTTAAGAACTGCATCTGCCGATCGATATGAACAACTTTCTTCAAGAAAACCTGAGGAAATTCTCAAAATTTTTTTTTACCTCCCATACAAATATTGATCAGCTGACGATAACTTTGTATGGGAAGTCCAATTTTTTTTGTTTGGGATTTTTCTAGTTTTTCTTAGAGTAAGTTGCTCATTTCCATGGGCAGAACCGGTTCTTAAAATATGACCACACCTTTCCGTTACATCCTGTATGTATGTCCACCGATTGCTCTGTCATTTGTGGTCCGAATTTCAAAATTCTTTTTTTATCCGATAGAATATACTCCTGAGGTCGTCCCATATAAATTTTATAAAAATTACTTCAGCGATTTTGGAAAAACTGAACAAAAACGAAAAATATGTATACCTAGATGACGTTTTGGTTTTCTCCAATTACGAATATGTTTAAGTTCCACGTTCCATGTTATTGGAGTTTTGAGTTCTGGGGTATAACAACTAAAAAGTGAAAAATAAAAAACATTTTTACAAAAACAAAAAACCGATTTTTTTTGTAAAAATGTTTTTTCTAGGAAATGAAAAACATTTTCACGCAAGAAGTGGATCACGAGGATTACTATAAATAGAGTTATCTATATCTTCTCTACGTAGTATAAATCAAAGTTGGGGTCTTTCCGTGTCTGACTGTTTCTCCGACAACTCCTCTTAAACCACGCTACGAATTTTAATGCGGTTATCACTAATACAACGAGCGTTAAACGAGGAAGGTCTCTGTGTATAATGTGTACCTACCCGTGAGGAGTCAGGGCGGTTCGCTAGTGGATATTGGGTATCTATCTTATAAGCTGATAGATCATGGCTTGGGCCGCAGGAGGGCATGCAGGGCAGAAACGAATAAACATCGAGTACCTACATATAAACATAGTTATTTGTCTTTGCTTGCTTTCATTCAATAAAAAACAATACTCGCCTTGTTTATATCAGGTTTATTATCTCACCTTCACATGTCATCGAATTAGTTTACAACTTTACACCTAAGTACCTATACAAAATGAATGATGACTTAAAAACAAAATATAAAAGGAAAGTAACAATTACCACTACAGCGTATAAAAATTACTGAACAGTATAATTTTTAAATCAGGTTTAACTGGTTCCTCGGCCTTACTATCCGTTTTACAAAAATATCCACAAAGTTTATAGTAAGAATGTAATCAATCTGATCGTCTTTGACAGTGGACTATAATATAACATCCTTGGAATTTTGAGACTTTTTTACTATCTGTCTTTCATTCCAATCATTTAATGGACCTACTGTCTTGCAGAACTTCCCCGGGTCCATTCGATGGATATTTTAAGTCTTTTCCTTTACATTTCGTAGGCATACCTTCCTACATATTTAAATAGTGTGATATATTTCCGATGTGTCATGTTATTTCGCAGAATGTCACTAGATCATGTTTGAAAGACAATGCCATACTGTATTCTCGTGCTTGGAGCTTCCAAAAAAATTACCTGAGTAATAAAACCATTAAAATCATGTAGGTACATGTGGTCAGTATAATATTATTTTATGTAAATAAATAACTAACGTGGCGGTGGCACATTCACGAAACTTGCGCGAACTGATTAGCATAGTAAATATTGACAGAAGTTCATGTCTTGTCAAACATGTCTACGAAAAATTAGATATTCATTAGACATGTTCGACGTCACGTTTGGGTTCCGTAAACTTCCGTAGCAAAACAGGATCTTTTCGGCGTGTTCATTTAATACCAAAAGTATTTATAATTAAGATTTATTTCGATACTGTTCTCTGATCTTTGAACATAGACAGTTTTCGTGACGAAGTATTTCTTTCATAAACAAAGTGGAGTGGCCGCATTCCTTCCAAAATGTATCTTCTTTTTTCATATTTTTTATTTATTTGTAGTCTGACCCCTGCAGTTTTTTTTTTACAACGTCTATGGAATCAACACATCGTAACAAAGAAACAGATGGACAAACCTTAATCTTTCAACGCTTGAAAGATTTAATTCTTTCGAGATCACATAATAGTTTCAGTGTTTGTTTAAGCTAATCGATTCAATTACACAAAGGTGATCTCTTTAGACTACCAATGTAATCATTGCTAAAAGATGCTAGTATCCGCACTTAATAAAAAAATACAATGAGCAAAATTAGGAATTTGACAAAAAGTGAAACCGGAAAATACAGGTGATATCCGTTAATGTTTACTTACTGTAGATAACTTCCAATAGGTACCTATTACATCTTCAGTTCATCTCATTCTGAGGTTCTGTGTTTCTAGTTGAAACATGTACGAAGCGATTGCATTTTATTTATTCATGTATAACACTATAATGCACAAAACATCACGCCTGAAGCCATCCCCTGTTATATTTAAGATCCATGCCACCAACTGGTCACAAATCCAGTTTCCGGCTCATCATCATTATCATCATCAGCCTTTTAATGTCCCCACTGCTGGGGCACAGGCCTCCTCTCTGTGAGAGGGTGTGGCCCGTAATAAACCACGCGTGCCTAATGCGGGTTGGTGGATGTCACATGTTTTTGAATTTTTGGTTCTAGGACATGCTGGTTTGTTTGTATTTTATTTCTTCGTTAATTGACACCGAATTCCGAAATTAAAGTTATTTTTCAATTTTAAGTGTATTTTCTTTTTTGGAAGATGGTTGTATTTTTTGTAAATAAGTTTTTATTTTTCACTTTTTAGTTGTTATGCCCCAGAACTAAACCTAAATATTAAAGTAACGCCCGAATTGATAACCCCAATAACATAATATGGAACATGGAATTTGAATATATTCGTAATTGAAGGAGATCAAAACGTCATCTACGTATACACATTTTTTGTTTTTCTTGATTTTTTCGAAAAGCGCTAAAACAATTTCGATAAAAATTTTATGGGACCACCTCTGGAGTACCTATACTCACAAATAGAGAGAAATCGGTGGACATACCTACGTAAAAAAAAACATACATACAGTCGAACATAGACCCTCCTCCTTTTTGCGAAGTCGGTTATAAACCCAAAAACACTTTGCCCAGCCTGGGGCACAACGACAGATAACATTATACATAATTATTCTTTATTTTGTAAAAAAAAAATCGACCATACGCATAACACGTGTAATAACTACCTACCTATATTTACCCATTTGACCAAATATGCATAGCGTTATGGTAAGAATATTAAACATGGAATTAGTCATATTCGTCGTATATGTTTTCCACATTAAATTAAAGAACCGTTTTTAGTTTTATGGGTTTCTACGCTCGTCAGTATTTCTCAGGAAAAGGACGTAAATCGGCTTAATGCAAATCTATGTCAATGATATTGTCATCTTAAACAGCTAGCAATTTGTTATTCGATTTCTCATTCTCATTCATTTCTTTTCATCAGAAGAGCAAAGCGGAAGAACGCAGACAAAATATCAAACGCAGTTTGGGTACCTATCCAATTTTTGCCCAAAAACATCACTTCATTTTCCGATTTTACATATTATCTTGGATCACTTTATGACTTACCTGCCTATCAATTTATAAGTATCTAGGTACATAAATAAAGATGGTAAATACGTCCTCATTCGGTAAATATGGAAAACCTTTCTGAATTTATAAGCAAATCATGTACAGGTTTAAATTGGGGTATGCTTGTATCAATTATATTTTGTTGCAAATATCATTGGCACTAGTAGATTCTTCAATGTTAACTAGTGTTATTTAAGAGGATTGTAAAGCAGGAAATTTTCATACAAAAAGCGTTATCGTTCTTCCGCCAGTAAACATAGTCCAATTTTCATAACTTTTGGAAGTTTTCTAGATAATTATAATGAAAATCCATGTCCGTATGTTTTTATTTTAAAGACATATTACGTACGATATACGTTATTAGCATCTAAATATCTATATTTTTTACTTAGAAACTTCCTCGAGCGTTTTTTTTTTTTAAATTAAGTTAAACTGAATTACTAAAAAAGAAAAACGTACAGACCTACATTAAGGTATACTGAATCTAATGAGTTGTCTCATTTTGTAAAGGTTTAGGGGGGTGAAAACGTTATCTCCTGAAACAATATTTCAAAAAGGAAATGTATTTATTTATTTAACAATTAATGTACACACACACACAAAAAAGAAACAGACCAGAAGAATGAAACAGAGCAAGCGGTATGAAACAGATAGCATTTTTAAAAATACCTACTCGCGCCGCGTAACGGCGCTTCACAATCCTCTTAAGGCTATATAGATTTTATTTATTTATTATATACTTTATTGTACACCATGTTACATAATCAAAGGAAACTATAAACTAAAACAAATACAATGGACCTTATCGCATACCGCGATCTCTTCCAGGCAACCTTGACTAGACAGTAATTGCCTGTACAAGAAATGGAATTGTCATTGATGTGACAATACCAATAATAAATATACTATAATATACAATACATATATACTATATATTATATACATAAATGCAAAATATATAGACAGTAAAAATAAATGACAGCTACCGATAATCACAGAGACAGGTAGTGCTCCTTTACGAGTCTTTTGAACACATGCAATAATTGAGCATGGCCGATGCTTGCATGCCAAGGGGTTGCGGATAAATTAGTAACAGAGTTACCGCGCCCCTGCCCCCCTAGCCATATTACATTTCTATTATCGTTTACGCTAACGCTTAGAACAAAATGTATGGCAATGACATTACCTGCGTAGATAAGTGTCACGTGACTTATCGCAGGTAATGTCATTGCCATACATTTTGTTCTAAGCGTTAGCGTAAACGATAATAGAAATGTAATATGGCTAGGGGGGCTGGGCACTCAGGCAAGGAAGGAACAGGGGTGGGTTTTAGTCAGTAAAAGTCTGACACGCCCTCCCGCTCCACCCAGAGCGGGAGACGTCATAGGATGATATCCCAAACCCTAAAAAAAAAATGAAATGATTGAGCGCGTTTAATTTGTTCCGGCAATGCATTCCACAGACGACCAGCTTGGACAGTACAGGTTTATCAAAGAAAGTCGTGGAATGCATTAGAATATTAAGTCGTAAGTAAGTTACTAACTACGCAAGACGTTAAAATATTAATTTTAAATCAAAGTTAATAGTGTGTTAAGGCTAAAAACTTGTTAAATATTTTTATTGCATAAAGAATACACTTGATAGTTTAGTTTTATTATCGACAGAACTAGCGACCCGCCTGGGCTTCCCACAGGTGCAAATTAAATAGAAAATAAAAAATAAATCCATGTTTATCGCTCTTTGTACCTATTTGCGAAAACCTCATCAAAATTCGTAGCGTGGTTTAGATTAGGAGGAATTAGCGGAGAAATACACAGACGCGGAAAGGGACTTTGTTTTATATTTTGTTGAGATTTAGTTTAATGCTCTCGAGTTCTAGTCAGTGACAAAATATTGAGAAATATTCAACAATATAAAATGGCTATCTCTATGACTGAACAAAATTAAGCCTACCATGAATTAATGATTTAAAAGTTTCTCACCATTACTTGCAAAATAAAATAAAATAATAGGATAACGTTTATAATTACCATAGTTATTTTATTCACTTATTTTTTAACAAATTAACTAACCTGGTAGCTAAGTTACTTAATACATTATGAAACTGCGATGCTTTACGTAAGTACTTAAATAAACCAAGTGAGTGTTTCAAAGGTCATGTGTGTTCACCTAAGAAAAGTGTGAAGTGAACTTTGAAACTAATATCCTTAAAAGAGAGTTTGTCAAAAATGCCTGCGTCTTCCGGATGGATGCGAGACGGACAGGACTGGTCGTTGTGGCACTTGTTGAACTCCTATATCCAGCAGTGGACGTCTTTCGGCTGAAATGATGATGATGATGATGATGAAAAAGTGCCTGGAACTACTGAGCCGATTACAATAAATCCTTCACTGTTGGATACGTACACTTTTGCTGAGTATCATAGGCTAATTTATGTCCCGAAAATGCAGTGTTCTTGTGGGTCATTTCGCTTCTTTTTTTTTTTTGAAGTGGAACCGCAGGAAAATGTAAGTTACCTGCATATCAAAACGAGCGGTACCTCAATTCCTACTGTGTAATACCTACGTACCGATATTTGTAACGAACTGCGAAGAAAGACCTTGTGACTCATTCATTGATAACTGGACGTAAGTCTGACGAAGCATAATGCTATTATGACGAACATTTTGTTTTTGTTTTAAAATCAAATGTCAGTGAACGCATAAGCTTTACAAAGTAGGTACTAAATTGTCGCCAACTAAAGTGCCCACTTACTTAGGTAGATACTTTCTTACCCTTTAAATTAGATGCCATATTTTTAATTCGGAGACGTTATCCTCCGAATTAAAAATATGGCATCAATAAGGTTTAAACTCAACAAGAAGGTGGCTATACCATGAAGAAACCCTCCACGTCAGCTGTCGTCGTGAAAATAAGTGCCTAATCATAAGTCGCCATGATAACGAGTAAAAAACCCTCGATTAATGTCAAAACATTGGATTAACTCTTCACACGTCGATTGCACACCAGGTGCGCAGATGACAATTAAAATCTATTGTGTCTGCTAACTGGGCGTGCGACGGGTTAATAGAGGCTGAGTCGGGGTTGTGCAGACGAAATGAATTAAAATATAAAAGTTACAAACGTTTCTACAAAATTGGTAAAATCATGGGTAACACTTTTTCCTTGTTTAAAAACCAGAAACAAAGTTTCAATTGGACTCTGGCGGATGCGCTGCGTAGCGCTACGCGGCGCGCAGCGTAGGCCGCGTAGCGCTACGCAGATCATCCTGATAAGTCAAGTGCACCCGCGCTTTTCCGTGCTCATAAAAATAACAGTGTAAACTAAAATGCTAATTCCCTTTGCTAATATACCTTTGTGTTGCATGATTTTTGAATAAATAAACAAAATTAAATATCGTTATTTTATGAGTTAGTAGTAAAGCATTAATTAACGAAACGAAACCTTTAATGATAATTCCAAGTTAGTATCTTCCTAATGCTTTAAACAAATATTTATCTTTCATAGGTAAAAGTACACGCAGCGTAGGTTTTAGACAAGTTTTCTAGGTTAATTTCAAAATATTTTACCTATCTTTGTTTAACGATAGTAGATGACAATGACGTAGTTTAAAAAAAACCGGCCAAGTGCGAGTCGGACAAGGGTTCGTATTATAAACTGAAAAAAAAAACACGTTACTAGAAACGTGTTTTTTTGGGTCGCTTTTGGGCTGTATCTAATGATCTGTGATAGGTAGACAGTTGAAATTTTCACACAACGTGTATCTCTATAGCCGGTATAACAACAAATAATAAAAATATAAATAAAATAAAAATAAAAGTGGGCTCCTACTAGAATCGTGTTTTTTTTTACGGACAGCGGAGTTTTTTTTGGCCGTATCTCATGATCCGTAATAGGTACCCTGTGTGAAAATTTCAACTGTGTAGCTATTAAATATCGTGAGATACAGCCCGCTGACAGACAGACGGACAGCGGAGTCTTAGTAATAGGGTCACGTTGGTTACCCTTTGGGTACGGAACCCTAAAAAAGCATTGATAGGCGATGTTATCTAACTCAAATGTCATTGAAAGCGAAATTCGGTTTGTTTTGGTCGCTATTTGACGTCATAAAATCTAAATTAATTACAATTTAGATTTAATGAGGTCAAATGTTAGCTTTGAATTTATTAATACCTTAATCAAAAGAAATCGAATATCCGGTATTGTTATATCCGGTGTAGTATACAGGGTGTAACGGAAAGGTGTGGTCATATTTTTAGAACTGTATCTGCCCATCAATATGAACTAGTTTTGTTTTTAATTTCTTCAGGTTTTCTTCAAGAAAACCTGAGGAAATTTAAAAAAAAAAATTTTAGCTCTCATACAAATATTGATCAGCTGATGATAACTTTGTATCATATTTTTTTTTTTTTGAGAATTTTGTATTTTTTTTAGCCAAAGTGAACATTTCCATGGGCAGAACCGGTTCTCAAAATATGACCACACCTTGCCGATACACCCTGTATATTCTTAAAACAAAAACAATTTGTTGTTTTTAAAACGTAATGGCTATTGCTGTGAATTCATAAACAAATAAATTCAATAAAATAGGTGTTTGTGTACAAATCAATCCACTCAACCAATCACGGTTTAAACAATATGCGCATTAGAAGATTGTCATCGTTAATTCGGTTTTACGAACCCATCAGTAAATACTTATAATCCTCTTAGATGCAGTCAACTTCAAAAGTGTAAACAAAGTCGTAAAATACTTACTTGTGATTTTCCAAAATCAAATAATTTATTAAGCAAGTAGGTATTTACATAAGTATGTATCTACTATATATGTATGTAGGTACTTACTGTCAAGAAAAATGGTATATTAGTGGGTACTTAGTATAAAATTAAAAACTCAGATTAGCCCTACTGTAAATAATCAGCACCACAATAAATAAACATTATGTCAACAAAAGTTTACAGTAGCAATGTATGAATTAAAACATTTATCATAATTAAGTGTAAACGATCGCCATTGAATAGCAGCATTTAAAAGATTACGCCGCATTAGTTTTGTATCAACAGACTCATTACTCAACTTGATTGATGGCCGACGTTTCAAACAAACGCTTTTGTTTATGTTATAAATCTAAACCTATACAGATTACCTCCGCATACTAAAAGCCTGGATTCTTCTTCACTCGCGTCGGTACGAACTAGAATATTATGCGAACAAGTTATGCCGTGGAAAAATATGGGATGGTAGCAGAGCTGACGGACCAAAGTAAGACGGACGTACATTTAAATGTGAATACTCGTGGAGGCTATAAGGGTGCGGTTCCAGCAAATATATTTGAGGAGGCGCTGTGGAGATTTGTGTGAGTGTGAGTTTTATTCCGCCGAAGCTGTGTCTAATAGAAAGCTGAGTGTGAGTGAATCTGCTGAGCGAGCAGGTATAGTACAAACGAAAAACAATACTTAAGATCGCACAAAACCCTCGCACACTGACCTCGCTCATATTTCTCGAATCAGTTGTTTTATATTACGAAATTCTCCTCCGGCAGATCGGCTGTGCTAGTCTAAGAAAATGATGGTCTTTTTGGCAGGTGTTACAAAACTCATCGCAACGCATCCTGACACATCTTTGGTAGAAATGTACCTAAAGTTAAAAATGCAGCGAGGAAAGCTGATGAAGTATCAGTTCCGTAAACTAGCCGCCAAATCTCATGTTGTGACAGAACAAAAACAATTAAAACAAAATAGATATAGCTGGTTCACAAATCCACCCACCACTCTTGTGAATCTCACTTAAATCCCCGAGACCAAAATGGCAAAGTTTATTTAGGAGTGTCGGTTTTTGTGGTTTTGATTTCAAAGATTTATTGGTACTGGTTTGTTTAATTTTTTGGTTCCAAATAAGGTAGTATTCAAATAACCCAAAAAAAATATAAATATTTATCCAAATTAATAATACAGACAGAATATTCTCAGTACCTATCGCGAATCCGTTTACTGTCTAAAGTTTCATACAAGATGCAAGTTTTTCATCTATTCAATAAAATTGAAGCAACAAATGAATCGCATTGTCTCTAACACTGTTTTGACAGTGAACTTTTATTGTCGGTTCAATTTATAGTATGCCTCGTCCAAGCCTCATCAGGCTGTACGTAAAGTCATTGCTTAAAAAAACTAATGATTGTCTGATCCATAGAAAAGCTAGAACTTTCGCTTTTCTTCTTTTGTCTTAGAAAAAACTCTCTTGTATCTATGGTCTCTATGACTAAGTGGGTAACGAAACTAGGATACTAGGCTAAACGTTGAATAGATTTTTGAATTCGAAAACTTTACAATTTGTTTGTAAGCATGTACTAAATGTCATAAAATCAAAAAATCACACCAACAAAATCCATCGTGTTTTCGCTGCTAATATAAAATATAGCAATACATAACCACGCCTGAATCCAAAGGGTTTAAGTTCTACCCGTCCGGGAATCTAACCCACGACCCCATACTATACCAACAAGGCGGTAATATATAATATTTGTCCTACAAACTTATAATGGGGCTAGCCCCATGGCCATAGATAATATACGGTTACAAAAGATCTTGAAGCTGAAGCCAAGCCGAGTCGCAATTCTACATTCTGCATCTTCACATAATTTTAAAAATATAAGTACAATAAACAGTTGATCCCAATCGAATTCCATTCGATTTCAATTCTAAGCTAAATACTACTCTGCAATAACTCACCTGAATAAGGGCAGAGGAAAGAGCTCATTAAAGTGGAATAAGTCGAATAACTGGTTATTTAGTTGAATAGCCTGGCATGGCGGCTCGAGAATCAGCTCTCAGGTTGGACCAATATAGGTTATTAAGACCCTACTACCGACCAAGTGGCGCCCTCGTTGAATAAAAAATCGTAGCATAGCATAGAAAATAAATATTAAAGAATCCTGCGACACTTTTGTTACAGAGGATAAAGTATTTTTACGTTGTTAAAACAGGTCTCAAAATGTATCCAAAGTAGCAAACAAAAGTGTCAAAAATGGCCGTTTTTGGTACTTTTGCTTACTACAGCGTAAAAATTATACGTATTAGAATACAAATTTCGAGTTTATTTATTTATTTAACACTTTATTACAAGTAGGTACAGAGGCGGACTTCTCCCAGTCAACCGTTGGGTGATGCAGAGACAAATAGTGGTAGGCGCAAAACAAAAAAAAAACAAAAAAGAAGGGATGAAAAATTATTTAAATGATAATATATAATATACAAAGATATATATTTATATTAAACTACTAATAAAATATATAATCATATGAATAAACTTAATACACAAATATACATACAGCAACAACATAGGTACAAATAGATGACTGGAAAATGAATTAGCGCTGTGAGGATACTACTGCCAACTTTTTACAAATGTGCTCGCGAACTTTAATTTTGAAGGTTTCGGTTGGTTACCTTCCTGAGTTTGACTATATTAGGGGAAAAATCAACCAAAATCAAATGTCAAAAGCAAAATATCTAGGTAACACGATATGCAGAATTCAAAACACGGTATGATTACAAATAGAACAAAATCAAAATGTGGAAGCTTAGGAATAGAATTCATGGACAAAGTCTCTGTTTCCTGATACCTATAACCTGGGGCTCCTTTTTTTTTCAAGAGTGAATTTGTTACTTCTAATTAAGCGTGCTAAATCGTTGACAAGTGGTAAAACGAGAGCCCACAAAATGAAAATTTCAAAAATATTGTCAAAAGCATTTAGATACAGAACATCGAAAAAAACCCTAAACGCGCCAATGAAACGGTAGAAAAGATCGCGACCGGCAGACTGAGGCGTAGAAGGCGGGTCGATCTTGACGCCTACCGAAAGGACTTTTCCGCACTAGCAGAAAACAGAATTGGGTGGAAAAGGGAGAGGGAGGCCTTTGCTCTGGAGTGGAGCAACAGATAAGCTCTTTGGTTTGAT
Source organism: Polia nebulosa (assembly GCA_951329385.1). Taxonomy (NCBI): domain Eukaryota; kingdom Metazoa; phylum Arthropoda; class Insecta; order Lepidoptera; family Noctuidae; genus Polia; species Polia nebulosa. Next base: position 17,989,805 of record OX589604.1, read on the forward strand.
CAGATAGAAGCGCTCCTATAATCCTCGGAGTTAAGGGTTGGGAAGACATTGGTCTACTTTTCCAGGTTAATCGGTCATTTAACGATTAATTATCGTCTGTCTGTCTGCGAGTCCAACTCGCACTTCGCCGGTTTTCTTACGATAAACTCGTGTACCTTAAATGGACACTTTACGTCATAACAATAGGTAATTAATGCCATGTTCCAAGATAATAAAAATTGACTATTTCTTCGCTTCAAACTTCAACCGTAAAACCGATGCCTGTCTGGGTCGCGGATAAATTCGAACGAGAGTTACCGCGGCCCTGGCACTAGCAACTGAAGGAACAGGGGTAGGTTTTAGTCATTAAAAGTCTGACACCCCGGACCCAGAGCGGAAAAACTCATTGGATGATTTCCCACCCCACAAAATAATAATAAAAAGCCCGTTATCGATTTAGAAGTAGATTTTCAGACTTGTAAGAACTAGGATGTTCATCAAGACTGTAAAACTTTTACTAGAACCTCTCTGTGTATATCAACGAAGATCATCCAGGAAATCAAAAACAACGATCGATTTTTCGCTTGCAAGTCGATTATGACCATGCTTTGCGAGCAATTCCATTTTTAGGGTTCCGAAAGTTTGAATGAAAAACGGAACCCTTACCTATAGAATTAATCGTGTGTTTGTGTCTGTCAAAGTCAATTTGCTCCGAATCTGCTGGACCGATAAGTTGAAATTTGGTACACACATGAATATCTGTGACCCAAACACGAACGTGTACACTAAATAAATTAATTTGGAATATGGGGGTCACTTCTGGGGTGAAAATTGGAAAATTAATGTTTTTCAAACTATGTCGTGCGACATATTAAATGAAAGAGCACATAGTGAGGGTCTCGAATGTATTTTTTTAAATAATTTTAAAATATTCAGTTTTATAGTGTTTAATTGTTCAAAATTAGTCTTTTTCTACAGAATATAACTACAATACATATTATACTAAACTAATAAATAAAATATGTACAAGAGGCATAAAAAATCATAAAGGCATAAAAAGTTTTAAAGTTATTAAGGAAAACAGATGATTCCTCCCCCGTATCTCTGAAACCACTAGGCCTAAAATTTTGAAAAGTAAATATAGAAAGTAGTTCTTTACACAGATTTTTGCAATTTTAGATTACAGGAAAACCTTTAAGGAGGAGGTAGTTTAAAAAAAGACCTGAATAAAATATGATTTGTTCGGAACCCTTTGCGCGCGAGTCCGACTAGCTCTTGGCCGGTTTATATTGTTGAAAAAGGTGTTTTTCATTTACAAGTTTAAGAATTACTATGTAATATGATAAATGGAAATTCTTGATATAGGTCCACACTTTGTATTTACGTTGTCTGAATTTCATGACGATTCGCTACGGCCGCTACGGCTGCGGCCCTGTACGTGTTCACTACAAACGTTTGTCATATTTTTAGTGACATCTGTAGTTGATGTAGTTTATTTTAATAAACTGTAATTAAACTAATTAGATGGACAGTTAGCATAAAGATGTTTTAATTATATTTAACAATGATGTAAGTATTTATTAATGATGTTATCATTGCTCGCATACCACGCACTTTGTGATATAATACGCATTTATAAATACAGAACAGACTACTCGTACCTTATAGATTTTCACATAAAAAATGTTATGCAATAATAAATGGGTTGATGTAAATTTTGCATCTACCTTCTAATATTATTGTATCCGGTACGGAAATGCCGACATTGACGTGCGACACTGTCAACTCTTAACTATTCCCTAAGATTACATTCATAGTCTTAAAATATATAATCAACAGCTATAATTTATGATTCGCAAATATTAATGTTGAATTAATACCGGAAATTATCGTATTCAAATTAAGCTTAAGATTTAGCGCCGATACGATAAAAATCACTCGCGATCATAAAATGATCATGATATTAAATTTAAAATTTATTTAATTAATTAATTAAGGCCTGATCTCAATAGAGCGCATACGCGATGACACTGGACAAACATTGAGCTCAATGACATTCCACTAAAGACAGTGTTTGGTTCAACTTTTGCTTTTGTTTGCAAGGACAAGTTTATTTACTTCCTCGCTTAGATCAAGTCGTCTCATAACAGGCTTTGCAAGTGCAAATTAAATACATAAATGTCATGAAATCATCGATGTTAGCCTTTTGTTATTGTTGAAGGATGTGTTCCTCACTTCAAATAACACTTGAAATATTATTTTTTTGTCAATAATGACTAGGTAGGTAATTGTTATGCGCGATTTACTACATACGTCCGTTCACCGGAACGGACACTATTGAGACGTCACTCTATTACTTTAAAACATTGACTGAAAGCTATGGAAATGGAAACGTACTTGTTGCACGTTTGCCGTCAGCGATGAGCGTGAGGCTGTGCGGCTTCTGCAGCAGCTCCTGCAGCTCGGGCTGGGGGTCTGACGAGTTCTTCCTGGACTTCATGTTGATATAATAGTTCACTAGCACTGTTGTCAATTATTTCATTACAACTCCTGGGAGCACTTTTGAAAAATTAAGATAGTTAACGATGTGGAGGTGAGATGCTTCATCCGTGGGGCGGAGGCGCATGGCTCGAGGTGCTAGTGCGGGAGCGAGGGCGCGCGTCTTAAGAGCGAGTGCTACACGCGAGGGTTCGAGCAGAGCCGCGCCGCGACTGAGCACAGCTCGCCCGCCGGTCAAGGGTATAACACCGAGTCACCGAGCGGGCGGCACAAGCGGCAGCGGCCAGCGGCGCCGTCGCAGCTTCCACTACACACACATTGTTCATTGTTATTGATTAGAGAGTCGAGAAAAAACCATTATGGTTCACAATCGGGTATTACCAATATCTTTGTCTCAAAATAAAAACCAATTAATTTAGTTCAGTCAAAACTAAATCAGACATTCATTATTAAACTAAACAAGCAACACGTTAAACATTCAAAGGATTGCATGCGTTCGTTTTGCGTACAAAAATCTGGAAACCTAGGTTCATGCACAATTTAGAAATCAGATTCGCGACGTGTTAGGATTATTACCCAACACACGTACAGAGTTGGTAATTTAATACATTATAAGCTTCTTAAATTATGTTTACTCTGAGATAGATTTTATTTTTAAACTAGATTGCGCAGCTCATTATTATGGCTTATACCTACCTAATTATCAGATTTTACACAATGGTTACTTTTTTTTTTTTTTTTGGCTGGGAAATCATCTAATGACATCTCCCGCTCTGGATGGAGCGGGAGGGCGTGTCAGACTCTTACTGACTAAACCCACAACTGTTCCTTTCCAGCCTGAATGCCCAGGGGAGCGGTAACTCTGTTACGAACTAATGACCGGTTCCTTCTAGTAATGGGTTGCACGTGCAAGTTAGACAGCACATGAAACAAAAACCAGCCACCTTCCAGCACAATAAGGGCTCCGTATCATAAAATAATTGTATGTTGTTGTCGACCCCCTTTGACTTTTAATTTTATTTAATTTGTTGTTATAGCCGTAATAGAAATACACACTCCGTGAAAATTTCAACTGTTTACCTGAGGCAATATCGTAACCAATGAGGTTAATCCGAGGTGCGATTATTGCTAGTTGAAAACTTTACAAAATTATCCACTGACGGGTCCCGTCAAGACCGATGCATGCATGCCAAGGGGTCGCAGATAAATTTGTAACAAAGTTAGCGCGCCCCTGCGCACTCAGGCAAGGAAGACCACCACAAATCTTGCATTTATCATATCGCCAGTGCATAGGCTCCTCAACAAATGCATCCGGTTCGTATTTAATTTGAGGTAATAATGACCATGTCTCGAACCACAGGTCTGAGCTCAAATGGAAGCCCATTCGCCAGAGAAGAAGTTTGCGGGCTCTGACTACACTTTTCTCTCTGCTGAACTCTCCCACTCCTCCTTCTTATCTTATATCTCACTTTCAATTTCTATGTTCTTCACACGCCAGGAATCTGCGTTCTTCTAATAATCTTCTACTGCTTTGCCCTGCTCATACTTCTGATTTTGTTCATTTTTCCTTTCATATTCAGTCCATCCTTTTGTGGATGGACTGAATATGACTTCCTCTCGATATCAGGACGGCCACCAGTCAGTATGCATTTAAGCGGAAGTTGCGGAATTATTTTCTACACAAGGAGTGGAGTCGTCTCAAAAACCTTTTTTATTACTTTATATATAAATATATATATAAATATATATATATATATATATAAATATTTATTGGTAGTTATTATATTAAAGTTTCGTTCACTTTTTTTGTTATTATTTCTACTTGGTATTGCTTTGTTTGTTTTTTTTTAATGCACCTGCCATATTATCTCTCCACCACCCTTGGTTGACTGGTAGAGAATGCCTAAGGCATTAGTCCGCCTTTGTACTTTAGTTGCATAAAGTGTAAATAAATAAATAAAAAGTGTTCAGTCAGAGATTCATCACCTCGGCCTGTCAGATCACGAAACAGCACAAACGGTAACTATAAAAGCAAATAAACGTAAAATAATATCTTGTTGGTCTAAACTAAAACATGACTACTGTTCGGAAAATATCAAGAAATTTTGTGGTTGTATGTCTTCTCTTTCGTTTTCGGAAACATTTAATTCAGACACTCTAACAGAAGCCTTTAATTTGTTTTATGAAACATTTACATTATTTTACAATCTGTGCTTTCCGGTGATTAAAGTTAAAGTTAATAATAGACCAGTCACACAAAATTGGATAACAAAAGGCATTAAAAAGTCTAGCAAAACGAAACGTCACCTATACCTAAAATTCAAAACAGTAAAATTAATAAAAAAACATAATGAGAAACATTACGAACTATATAATCATTTGTTTAAACGATGTACGCAGAGAAAAACTTCGGATTACAAGACGTATAAAAATCATAAGAACAAATGTATAGCTACTTGGAATGCTATCTCCTCAACAATAAATAATATAATATAAATAATATAATATAATAAATAATATAATATAATATTGTATAAAAATGACATTGACGAAATAAATTTTAATAATGTGACATATAATAGTCCATTAGACATTTGTAATATATGTAATAACTATTTTATTAATTTGACATCTAATCAGCCAGTCTAATGATACTAAGCTTATAAGGTTATTACCCACTATGTCTAAAATTTTGGAGAAGGCTATGCTTACCAGGCTAAATCATTTTCTCTGTATACATGACATATTATGCAAAGAGCAATTTGATTTCCGTAAAGGTAGGTCAACTGCTCTTGCGATTTTTAACTTGATTAAGCTTGTCACAGAAAATCTAAATAATGACGATCCAGTGGTGTCTCTATTTTTGGATATGACTAAGGCCTTTGATTTTGTAAATCATTTTAAGCTCTTAAATAAGTTGGAATTCTATGGCATAAGAGGAAAAGCATATGAATGGCATCTAGCTATCTAAGTGACAGAAAACAGCGTACAGAAATTCGTAAAGTTGCAAAGACGAATGACCGAATCTATTCTAGATAAATTTACTTTAATAGCACTAATAAATAAGTGTGCAGTGCCTCAAGGCAGCATTCCTCTACTTTTCTTGCTTTATAGAAATGATCTTCCGGAAGCCACTATGCAGAAATGTATCCTTTTCGCAGATGATACTACAGTTGTTATAAAATTTCAGGATGAAAACAATTACAAATCAGTTATCGAAAAGACCTTAAACGACATAATAAGTTGGATGGAAAGTAATAATTTAAAAATAAATTTTAGCAAGACAAAATTAATACAATTTCAATCCTATAATTCCAAACAATTAGCTTTGAATATAATTTATAAAGATGAAAAGGTACAACAAGTGGATGAATTAAAATTTTTAAGACTTATAGTAGATAATCATCTAAATTGGAAAAGCCATGTGGAACATATTTGTCAGAAACTTGATAGGTTTGTGTTTGCATTAAAAAAGCTCAGACAAAATGTTTCCGTAGAAGCTGGGTCGGCTCACCATGGTTATGTGTCATCTGTATTAAGCTATGGACTAATAATGTGGAGAAACTCGACTGATGCCGACAGAGTTTTTAAACTCTGTCGGCTTTCAGAAACGTTGCATCCGGGTTATAAACAGGGCATGGTTCTTAGATAGCTGTAAACCTCTATTTCAAAAGAATAAAATTCTTCCACTGCCCTGTATATATATAAAAGATATCTGCATTTTTGTAAAGAGCTACATGCATTACTTCAGGCAACGTAGTGAGGTTCTACCAAGGCAAAAAAGGGAAAAATTTCAATACCTATTATATCAACCACCAAGTCTTAAAGATATTTTGTGAAGATTGAAATAAAATATATTATTATTATTATTTATAAGAAAAACGTGTACAATATGTGTGTAATGATTTAAAATAACATTCCAAATGAATATAAACTTTTGCAGGGTAATATTTTTAAAACAAAATTGACAGAATGGCTGCAAAAGAACTGTTTCTATAGCGTTAGAGAATTTATGCAGTTAAGAAATATCTAATAATAATGTTAATAATTTAATTATTAAATGAATGTATGATGGTAAAATTTTATTTAGTAGTGAAGGTAATTGAATGTTTGAAAATTGTATATGATAATAAGAAACTTATTGCACGATGTGTGACATTAATATAAATAATTTGCACGTTTGCTTGCAGGCAGAATACAATGACTTAATAGGACATATGATCTTCCTTTGTAAAAATGTATTTCTTGCAAATATATATTTTGATTTGATTTGATTTGACTGATTTGAAGGAACAGGGGTGGGTTTTACTCAGTAAAAGTCTGACACGCCCTCCCGCTCCACCCAGAGCGGGAGCAGTCATACGATGATTTCCAATCACAAAAAAAAACTGTTATTGAACCATAACAGTTTTTTTACAGAACGCTGACAGACCGACAGAAGGAGTGACGGACAGCGGAGGCTTAGTAATAGGGTTCCGTTGGCTACCGTTCGGGTACGGAACCCTAAAAACAGTTAACAAGATCAAGTAAGAAATCGAACAGAATTTTCTACCCACAGATTCCATGAATGATTCAACGAAGGAATCGAACCCCCACAACAATCGTGCTTACGACCTCAATCAGACAAACGATATACTTACCTATTTATCGAAAACGGCTGGTATAAAACCTATCTCCCAACAAAGTCTTCAAACGGCTTTTAAGTTTTTTCCTTCAGTGTCTTCGATTAAGAATCGATATGAGTCTTAAGAACGAACCGACGGACAAGTTCCACCTCGTTATAACATACCATACGCTCCAGTTTTATATTATAACATTACGTCAAGCAGCAGCCATGGAACGAGGAATTTTATTCTTACCGGGTTGTAAACACATACACATTTTATATTGTGATAAATGCGATAAGTATTGGCAAGGTATCGTGCACATGTTGTTCTACCTCACCAAGGCGGGTTGGTCTTGGATATGTACACTTTTTTTTCTGTGTGCGTAAGCTCAGAGCGCTCGGTGTCTTAGAAAATAATTTACGCACACAGAAACAATGTGCACGTGAATCTACACACACATCCAAGAACAACCCGCCTTGGTGAGGTAGAACAACTATGCGCACGCTACCTTGCCTTGCCTTTAAAAAAATTGTTCTACTTCAATTGCACTATGCCTACAAAATTATATGTATGTGCGAGACTTAGGGTCTTTTGATTTCAAGTTTTATTGTAGGCAAAATGGGACACAAAAGTTATCACACATACTCCAATTCTATTAATAGGTATTATACCTACTACTATTAACTGTTTTTTCGGGTATTTAGTCTGAACGGCCCAAAGCGAATGGACCGCGGGCCATTCGACCGTAACCAAAAATCGTCTATGTTCCGAAGGACCGGGCCATTCGGTTTGGGCCGTTCAGACTACATACCCGTTTTTTCCATATCTTAAAAGGAAGAATGAGTTAAAATTATATTATTCTTAACAAAAGGCTCTATTTAATGGGGAATTACCAGGATGCACGAGGAAAAACAATTCTTTTTCTATTATTATAATTTCTTTGTAACTGAGCCTTCAAACGTCTACTGAATACCAATCCCGATATAGACTTACTATTATGTAACAAAATAATATTAATGTTAACTGTCTACAGAGTAGGTATTTATTAACTTAACTAACTAGGTATTAGGTATATGCATCGCGGTATTTAAAATAAAGAGATAAATGAAGATTAAAAATTTCAAAATTTCGAAAACTCGACTGACAAAAACAACTAAAAAGTTCCAAACAAGTCTGTTCGTGGAATTTATTTTAGTTCAATCACAGATTTTATGCCACCGACAGCATCAAGACTGCTTGAAAGTGACTTGTTTGGACCTTTTTAGTTATTTCTTGTCAGACGGGTTTTTAAAAAAAAAAAAACAATTGTTTCTACATTTTAGTGAGTTATATTTTTGGAACCCTCTCCTCGAGCTCTTTATTTTGATGACCAAGTCATAAAAAAATATGACTTGGTAGATACACTCACCTAATGGCGGTCGATATTTTTTTAATTCGTATAGCTTATGACACTTCGGCGTCAAAACCAATCTAATGATACTTCATTGCTTAAATCCATTCAGCCATTAAGGCTACAGGGTGTGCCAAAGAAATACACACACACACTCTCGAAAACCTTCACCCTCCTTCTGGGACAGTGGGGTAAAAAAGCTCCCTATTTTCTTTCCCTAAACATTCATTTCCCGCTTGAAAATGGGAAATGAATGGAGAGCGGAGGCAAGTAACAATACAACAAATTATGCTTGATTAGGCTTTTAAGACTTCAGTGAGTGTGCCTCTGCTAAAGCCTTCTGGGGTTACAGGCGTGATTATATGCTGCTTTTATAACTACGAAGCTCCTTCTCACTTCATCATCATCATTATCATTTTAGCTGAAAGACGTCCACTGCTGAACATAGGCCTCCCCCAAGTGTCGCCACAACGACCGGTCCTGTGCGTCTTGCATCTATCGGACTTCCGCAACACGCACCATACTCGTACCATCGCTGCATCTTCCGGTACGCGGTCGCTACTCCAGAACCTTTCGTCCCCATCGACTATCTGTTTTGCGAGCAATGTGCCTTGCCCACTGCCACTTTGCAATTCTTTGGACTATGTTGGTAACCTTGGTACCTTAGAACCTACTCACTTATACCTAACATATTGTATGTATAGGGTCATTGCTTCAAACCTTCAAACACGGTCTTATTACAATAAATCGATTATATTCAAAACCTCGATAAACACATGGTTTCCATTCCTGTCACCTTTAAATCACGCATAAAATTATCCTAAATATCTGAAATGGATACTTATAGGTATTCTTGAATGGCAAACGTTTGATTTAGCATTCATATTACGACCATTGGATGCCTAAACGACATGGGCTTTGCATTTATGGGTATACCATACATATGAACTTTTTTGTTAGTCTATTTAAAGAATGAGTTGTTTGTTCCATACCTAAGTGCCTGCGAGCATTTTATCACGCGCCAAAGTTGAGGTGCTAAACATTGGACTTCCCAATTATTACTTAATAATAAATGGCTTTAGCCTGAGGGTATCAGAGGATTCAACGATTCCCATCATGTTCAGTTTACTGGCGGATTTGTGATCAAGTTAGCATTTATATCGATACCTCTTTTTAGGGTTCCGTACATCAGAAGGAAAAAAGCAGGGTTTTAAGATCACTTCGTTGAACATCAGTCTGTCTGTCTGTCAAGACGCTTTTACTCAGGACTGCAATCCCTTGGAGCTGAGGACCCTTTTTCACTGGAATGCGACGAGGTATCATCAAGTACTTACTCAAGTCTTCAATCCCTCGGAACTGTGAAAAATCAAACTTCTAAGTTAATGCAATTGTAATAAAACCGCTCACTCCAGTATAGAATATTATATTTACAGCTTTATCAATAATACAATATTATAGTGCTATTACTTTTAGTAGCTTTAATATAAAATTATGCTAACTGTACACCAATAAGGCAATAGACCAATTGTGTGACCGATCTCGACGAGCGCCAAATGAACAAGGCCATTCTTCAAGCCGTCGCCCGCCATAACGCTACACCGACAACTATCCACAGACAATCACAAATTCAACGTTTCGGTGCTGCCAGCACAATTAGTCGATTGCAATAAATAGTCGAATATAAACAATTAATATTCAGATTAAATAACAAAACCTAACACTCGTCCATCCTGACAACGTGTATGTCCTCATATACGGTATCAAGTAAAGACTAAAACCTAACACTCTGCTTAACACACATATTTCAAAATGTATACAATAGTGTAAATACAAATAGTGAAGTCAATTACAAATCAATCAATTATAAATGCTTAATACATCTCATCTGTACAATTTTTGGAGCTACCCAAACAACTCTGATGTTCCCATACGTCTCCAACTTTTGGAGTCCTCCAACATTTGCATGGAGTTCCCTAAGCTTCAGTCACCCATAAGTCTCCAACTTTTGGAGTCCTCCAACATTTGCATGGAGTTCTTTAAGCTTCAGTCACCCATAAGTCTCCAACTTTTGGAGTCCTCCAACATTTGCATGGAGTTCCCTAAGCTTCAGTCATCCCATAAGTCTCCAACTTTTGGAGTTCTACAACATTTGCATGGAGTTCCCTAAGCGCCAGTCACCCCATAAGTCTCCAACTTTTGGAGTCCTCCAACATTTGCATGGAGTTCCCTAAGCGCCAGTCACCCCATATGTCTCCAACTTTTGGAGTCCTCCAACATTTGCATGGAGTTCCCTAAGCGCCAGTCACCCCATAAGTCTCCAACTTTTGGAGTTCTCCAACATTTGCATGGAGTTCCCTAAGCGCCAGTCACCCCATAAGTCTCCAACTTTTGGAGTCCTCCAACATTTGCATGGAGTTCCCTAAGCGCCAGTCACCCCATAAGTCTCCAACTTTTGGAGTCCTCCAACATTTGCATGGAGTTCCCTAAGCGCCAGTCACCCCATAAGTCTCCAGCCCACAAGTCATTCCCACAAGTCATTCCCACAAGGTATTCCCACAAGCAGCAATACAACCAATAACTTGAATATTTTATCTACTTAATTGTTCTAATTTTCTTTACCATCATCAATTTCATCATCAGTACATTCACAATTACTACTATCTCATTAAGATCTAAAGCAGCTACATGAACCCATGGTACTCGTAACATTCTTTTGTTTTTCGAGCTCCTTAATCCGGGAATCGCGGCTAACTTCTATCTATCATTTCCGAGCGACGCAACTACTCGGTATGACCCTATATAGGCCCATAGTTTTTTCTTTTTTAAATGTAGTTTTCGTAATCTTTACTAATTTTCCTACTTACGAGCTGGATGTCTATTACTATCATAACGATCCTTTATCTGCTCGCGAATGGTAACAAGATTAGTCGCGTCTCTATAGTAGCTTTTCATATGTCATTCAAACGTGGATCATTTTTACTATTCATGTGAGTACCGAACGTTACCTCCGCTGGGGTCCTTCGCGTCATCTTCTAGACGGTATAGTTTAAACCTCATTGAATTTTTGCCAACTTTGGTATCCCCAACCCTTTGTCGTCCCCGAGATTCTGAGCTATCTAAGAACTTAGAATAGTCCGGTCGTACCGTTCTACTTGCTCTTTCGATTGTGGTCTAGCGACAGCATTCAACGCATGCTTGATGCCCTTTTCGGTACCATATTTCAGAAAACACAAAATTCTGACACTACCAGCTTTGTATATATGTATTTGAAACTTATTTGTAAGATTAAATCCAAAGTTGCCTTATCATCTGATACTGTTTAACGTAACAGGAGAAACAACAAGCTACGCTGATGCAAAGCCAGTAAAGCTCTCATGTGAAAAATTAATATTATGCCGAGCCCCGCAAATATATATAAATAAAAATAAATCGCCGAAATGTATTTACGCGCATAACTTCCGAACAACTGCATCAAATTTGATCATTCTTTTTCTTTGTTCGTGTTTGTCAAGACAAGGTTTGTATGAAAGAAAATTTTGGGAAATCAAATAAACAAAATTGCAACCGTGCGAAGCCGAGGCGGGTCGCTAGTTTATAATAAAATTTAAAAAATATACGATTAGATTGAAAAAGAAATGAAAAAAGTAATGTTGCTATAATTTAAATTACTTCTTAAATGGCTCTTTGACATCTTAATTTATTCAATTATTATTTACATAATACCTATCACACTAATATTATAAAGGCGAAAGTTTGTGAGTGTGTGTGTGTTTATTACTTCTTCACGCGCAAACGGCTAGACCGATTTGAATGGAATTTGGTAAGTAGATAGCTTATACCCCGGATTAACACATAGGCAACTTTTTATCACGGTCTACGCGGGTGAAACCGTGGGACGCAGCTAGTATGATTATATTTCTTACTGACATCCCTAATTTGAACTATAATTAATAATAGCTGTTTATCACCAATGTAAAAGACTTAACATTTCTACGTCCATGATTGTGATAGAAAATAGATTAAGACCATGTATCTATTCAACTTGGAATCACCTATACTTGAGTGTAAGCCACCAATTAGCACTACCTACTTAACAGCATAACCATTGAATATTGTGCTTCACTAAACTGAATATGAGTTATGGAATTAGTCCTAAACCTAATTTTTATTTTATTGAAGTAGAATAACATTCTTCAGCACTATGACCAACTTTAATACACTTTGTACACGTTATGAGGGGCTTTGGGTATCTAGAGAAAGTATGTTCCTTTTCCTTACATTTAGGTAAGTTGACTCTAATTTATTTTATTAGGTATTTGTATCAAAAAGAAACAAACTGAAATCGCAAACAGAAAGAACTTTTGAAATGCATTAAAAATAAGTAAGTTAGAAACCTTTCAAATCTAGTACAAGGGAAAACTATGAGTAACAGAAAATACCCAATTGAAGCAGTTAAAAACTGACGAATCATTGATTTTGGTTGTTGGCACATTTGTTTTATCTGAATCATTCCTGGATTTAAACCGAGAATCAGCTATGCTTTCGCCTACATTGAAACTAAAATACTAAAAGATAAATAATTAAATTATGTTCAATATGGTGAAAGTTTCATAAACATACGCTTAATGTTTTTTTTTTGCGTGATTCTCATTTTTTTTATCATAACTTTACAAATTAATTACACTATGATAAAACAATACAATTTCAAATATTCACATATCAAATTACGAATAAAATTGTCTAGAGTAACATATTATTTCAAAGAAATAAAACTAGTCGTTTAGACGTGATGTTCAATTTACAATCATTAGAAGTCGTAGGCGCCTAAACGTGACGACTTAATTTCGCAAAGTTTTCACGATGTACAGACGATTCACGAGAATGTGGACGAAAACGGCGCTTTGACGATAAACGACTAAGTGCACTGCTCACCCCGCTTTCCATGACTCTGAGACGCTCTCGTTCTCGTTCCAGCTCCTTCTCCTTCTCGCGTAGACTCAACGACGTAGGGTGCCGGCGAAGACTGCAACTTCGACTTCGGAGACGCCTGAGACCGTTTTGCCTCGCATTGCCTCCGCTACGAGCTCTTGATCTAGCTTGAGCTGTATGCCGACTTCGAATCCGAGGGCGCCTGTTACTGCTTGGCCTCGCACTGCCGTCGTTAGCTGCTATCGATCTGGCTTCAGTTGTATGGTGCGATTGACCCCTCGTCGGCGTCGATAAGCGCCACGAGCTAGTCCCTTCATCGCGTGGCATGGTGCGAAGTTCATAAAACAGAAATAATAAAAAGGGTTTAAAACAAAACACACACACACAATAAAAGTCACGAAAAGTTTTGCAGGGTATTTTGACAATATCTCTGAAACGGTGCGTCTGAGCTCAAATATAACCAAAATTTTCACCCCCTTTAATAAACCCCGTGGAAGGATCCATCCATTTTTTTTGTCGGTTAAAAACCTATATTTATAAAAGATCATTTCGTTCTACCCTCACGATTTCTTTGTAAAAAAAAAACAAGCAATAAACGTTGCGAAAAGTTTTGCAGGGTATTTTGACAATATCTTTGAAACCATCAGCTCTAAAATAACCAAAATCTTCACACATAAACCCCGTAGAAAGAACCATAAAACCTAAATTCGTATGAAATGTAGTTATAACACAACATTTTGTTAGTGTAATCTAATAGAATCGTAACCATGATTCTAAAGCGAAATTCAAGCACTTATAAATAGGCGTGTACTTACCACTTCTGAACTGTAATAAAACCGCTCACTCCAGTATAGAATATTATATTTACAGCTTTATCAATAATACAATATTATAGTGCTATTACTTTTAGTAGCTTTAATATAAAATTATGCTAACTGTACACCAATAAGGCAATAGACCAATTGTGTGACCGATCTCGACGAGCGCCAAATGAACAAGGCCATTCTTCAAGCCGTCGCCCGCCATAACGCTACACCGACAACTATCCACAGACAATCACAAATTCAACGTTTCGGTGCTGCCAGCACAATTAGTCGATTGCAATAAATAGTCGAATATAAACAATTAATATTCAGATTAAATAACAAAACCTAACACAATCATAAGTTACGGCCGTTCATGCCACATATTTTGACACTTGCAAGGGATTCAAAACCTATAGGGTACTTCCCGTTAAGATACCCGTACACAAAATTTTGACCGATTTCTCCGATTTACGTGATTTTACAGATGTGATTATGCAGTTAAAATAATGCATTTCTATAAGTTTTAATGCACAACATGAAAGATCGAAGCTAGATTCGAAGCTTGCGTTGCGTATTTTAGGTCGAGATTTGGGTTGTTTTAAAACATTTTTAATTTCCAAATTTTTACATTTTTTTCTCAAGAAATGGATTGGTGTTGAACTGAAGTTTGTTTTTTGCTGTTTTAATTTTATGAACGAGAGTTCTTAACAGCCAAAATCTAAACAATTCTTTGCCCATTTTCTCTAAAATTTGACAAAGTTAAATATTTTTTTACTCTAATTTTTTATAAGAAAGTGATAAAAAGTGATTCATACATTATATAGATGACTTTTGCAACAATACATTCTAATTTTTTTAAACCGTTAGAGCGTCAAAACGATTCGTAATTATGTGATATTCTAAACCCCTTACAGCAAAAATACAGCAACAATACAAACGAGTGTATCGATGTAATCGATGTATGAGAGAACATTTTTGCAAGTACAAAGTTAAGTTTTTCCGATTCTGCTTATCGTTTCGTCCGAATAATGTTCGGTGCTTTCATCGTTTTTGAACTTCAGTAGATAAAGTTAATTTGTCCGATTTTAAGGAAGCCTTTGTGTGCGAGTTCGACTTCCTGTTTTTTTTTTATCAACAACCCGCTTTTTAATACAGGGAGTATGGTTGATGGTTTTTTTATTTTTATTTTGTGGGTAGGATATCATCCAATGACATCTCCCGCTCTAGGGTGGAGCGGGAGGGCGTGTCAGATAGTGTTGCCCAAATGCAAGACCAAGACGAGACTTAGGCCAGTCTTGGTCTTGGTCTTGCGTCAATACACCTGGTCTTGGTCTTGGTCTGCACATTAGACATAAACAAGCATAATATATTATTATAGGTACTCGTAGATACCTACAAGGTATGAACTTTGCTAAAAAGTTATTCTAGGTACATTTTATCACATGGGATGATGGGAACAGATTTGTGAGTATTAACACGCTACCTACTTAATAAATAGTTGAAACATAATAAGTACTTACTTACCTAATCAATACAACCTTTTAGGGTTATTTCAGACGAGCGGCACGTTGCCAACTGCAGATACAACTGCAGCCCTTAGTTTAGTGTTATGACGATACATACGGTTTTGATACTGAGGAACGTCTCTCAAAATCAGGATTGAAACCAAATACCTACTTAATAACGCCCAAATCTCAGTTTGTCTTAACTGCAAGACGCAAGAGTCTTGCAGGCTTAAGTCTTGTCTTGCTCAAGTCTTGCAGGGTTCAGTCTTGGTCTTGGTCTTGCTACAATAAGGCGGTCTTGGTCTTGGTCTTGCGAAAATGCAAGAACAAGACCAAGACTGCAAGACCAAGACCGATTTTGGGCAACACTAGTGTCAGACTCTACTGACTAAAACCCACCCCTGTTACTTCCCTGCCTGAGTGTCTAGGGGTGCGCTAACTCATGTTGAGAATTTATCCGCTACCCCTAGGCATGCAGGTACCGGCCACGATGGGACCCGTCAGTGGTGGCTGACAATCACCTCTTTGAGGCGCGCGTGGAACACTACGCGCCGTCGACTCACGGGCCTGATGCTGATCGGACAGCGAGCTACCCACTGCTCGCCGTCCGCAGGCCCGGGTCTACGGTGGCCGGAGAACGTCTCACGACGTCCTACGCCCAGTGCCTCTCCTGCGGTGGTAGCGGCCGGGGCCGTGAGGGCCTCTCCGTTGAGCATTCTCTTTATGGTGAGGGAACCTTAGGATAACCTTATAGGAAGTCAAAAAAGCCATAAAGACTTAAGTTTTTTTTTTATAAAATAAGGACTAACTTAGCAAAAATCTCAATTGCTGTAACACCTTGTAAGTCCCAACCTGTAGGTGTCAACAATTAAGTAAATTATTTTAATCGCTATTAACATCTCCATTCATGCATACACAGGTAATTGTTTTAAAATCAAAGAACGCTTTGTACTCTGAGAACTGCAGTGCCCCTGACCTGACCTGGGACTTGAACCCAAACAATGAAGGCATTACTATCAGCGGGTCATTAACATTCGAAACCAACGATTCACAGATTAACTTTAATTTGATATTAATTAGCGTGTCATTAATTTAAGACCAATCACTTAATTATGTCATCTTTGTTGCCTATGGAATTAAAAAAACATAAAGATAACTAAAGCACGTCACTGTTTCTTTGATCATCAACCTCGTTATTAATTTCAATGATTTATTAATATATACTTATATATTTTTATATAAATAGTACCTACCACTTGTAGGTTTTCTTTAATAAAAATGTACATTATGAAAAACTTGAATTGGTGATTAACAAAAAAATATTAGACATTTAAAAATGATTTATTAGCGCATTATCACGATGTTAATACAATATAAAAACAATCGGTTACGGTACGGACATAGTTTATATTGCCAATATATTTTCTTGAAACAGGTCCTGTAACTATGGTAGATAGACATATTAATTATATGTTACGAGTATGTTACCATTAATTAATCGATCTCATAAACGAGATCAGATTGCGTAGATTGCTTGTTATTTTCTGGTTTTACTCTAAAATATTTACACGGATGCTTTGTCCTATTATCATACATAGCTATTTTAAATATCATATTAATTTAATAATTCATTTCCGGGGACCAATATGTTTAAACATAATGATGGGGAAACGGAGTATTTAATTAAAGAAGTAGGTCTATGTGTCTTGATCGGAAGTGGGAATGGGTAAGTAGTTACACATTATGTATTGCTTATTTTAAACGACTTCGCAAATGAAACTATAAAATTAATGTAGCAACTCGGAACTTTAGGAGGATTTTAATGATTATAGCATATAACTTAACACTTTAACATAAAACAAGTTTAAATGTTAAAAATATAGTAATATCAATAAAGAAACACGAAGGAAAAATTCGTCACAACTCGGACAGCTTTCTTTTTTTTTTGCTTATAAATGTTTACCTCTGAGCCCTGGAAATTCGCCGGTGTTTGACAAAAAAAAAAATTTAAGTGAAAAAAAAAAAAATCGGCTGTCAACCCGGGTTGTCGTCGGGATTCAATTTGACAACCCGGGTTTTGCCGCCGGGCCTGAATCGGCTGTCAACCCGGGTTGTCGTCGGGATTCAATTTGACAACCCGGGTTTTGCCACCGGGCCTGAAGAGTTAAGCGATCGACGGATTAAAGCTAAAGTCATGCGACTACGTTGAAAATTAACCACCATGTGATTTCTTTATTTCCTTACGTCAGTTTTCGATTATTCACTAAGTCTTCTTCTTCTGTACTTTGTTTTTTTTTAATTTTACTTTGGAAAGTCTTTTTATATGAACAAACCTACATTCACCCCGTCTAATATTATACAATAAATGAATTAGGTATGTATTGTTGTCAGGAAAACTTCACACAAGTCTATCTAATGATAAAACTAATTTTATATGACGACATTTTACTTACAAAAATACTACTATCTAGTGTTACCCATACCAACCTCTTATTATTCATCCTTTGGCAGGCAGGTCATTTCTGCCGCATGCCGAACAAACTGTGGCCTTTGTACCTCAGACCCCACCACATTTGAGCATGGGAGAAAAACTTGAACTTGAAAACTGAAAGTAGGAAACGTTATGGAATTTCTTGTAACCATCATCATAGACACAAAATAAGCTTTGGAATGGGCATCAATTTACATCTTACTGACCGACGAACTACTTGTCTGTTCCAAAGGGCCTGTAAATAGCTTAACTTATAATATAACTGAAATTAAAATTATGTTGAGTTTGATTGTTCGAGAGAAGCTTTAGCCCAAAAACTTTTTACAAAAAAAATACAACCGACTTCCATAAATAAAACTAAAAAATGCAAAATAACTTTAATTTCGGAAGTCGGTGTTTCTAGTTTGGTTTCTTCGTTATTTGACACCGACTTCCGAAATTAAAGTTATTTTGCATTTTTTAGTTTTATTTATGGAAGTCGGTTGTATTTTTTTTGTAAAAAGTTTTTTATTTTTCACTTTTTAGTTGTTGTACCCCATTCTAAAACTAAATTAATAGTAAAGTTATGCCCGAAATGATAGCCCCAAAAAATAGGAAATTTGAACATATTTGGTGAAATTAGGGTGTATCAGGGTGAACTGTACAAATCTGTATACCCCTTTAGAGCGTATCAGTGTGATGTAATGTTGTGAAGTGGTGAAAACAATATACAGACATGCGATTGCAGCAATTCTGGAAGGTTTGCTATCATTTATTGAAGAGTTCCATTGTGTATCTCCAAAGTTCTTCATCAGATCTTCACCAAATTAAAATGGGACCACATGTGAAGCAACATCTTTCAAATAAAAAAAAAATCTTCAAAATCGGTTCACGTAGTGAAAAGTTATGAGGTAACACACATAAAAAAAAAAAAAAAAAAAAAAAAAAAAAAAAAAATACAGTCGAATTGAGAACCTCCTCCTTTTTTTGAAGTCGGTTAAAAAAAGAGAAGAAACAATTGTTTCTACTCGTATTAGCCTTTTCTTATGGGCAAAAAACAGCTGGTATTCTCATATAAAATTTACTTTAAATAAACACGTGACATAGATTTATCGCCTTTTTTGTTTAATGTTGAACCGAAGCCATGAATTATTTCGTGTCCATAATTTATCATAAAATTGATTAGCAATAAGAATCGATATAAAATGACAATATCTATACATGATTTAGAATCATCAATGATTATCTCGTTACGCTTACCTGAAACCCTTGGGCCGTGGGGTCCAAGTGCTCACATATTATTTAAAGATCTATCTAAACGCCTTGTTGACACTTCGCGTGACCCAAGCGCTGGCTTTTTCCTAGGTCAGAGGTTAAGCATTGCCATACAACGTGGCAATGCCGCCAGTCTTTTGGGTGCACTCACAGTCGACAGCGATGCGGAGGAATTTTTTGACGCCATATTTTAAGTTTTATTTAGTTAGGAGTTTTTATAGTTAGTTAAGTATTTTATAAGCTTTTAAAATTTTAAAAATGAATCGTTACGCTTAGAATTAAACTTCCTAATAATGCCATAGAGCTTGCCAATAAATCGATGAAACATCATTAGAAGGAAAACCGTTACTCTTGTATAATTAAGTCCGCGAATACAGGCATTTTCATTTCATTTTATAGTTGTAGTAAATTGCCTATTAAGTAGGTGCATCACATTGAATCACATTGTGGCAGTATTAAGGTTACCACGAACTCATAAAGTGGTAATTATTGTATTATCAATTTAATTATCTGAGTTAATGAGTAGGTAGACCGGATAGATAGGTGGTACCGGTAAAGTTGTTACAAAGGCCTTTTGGATATCCATAAACGTCGGGACATTTTTTAGAAAATATGTATGTACCCTAAGTATATCGGGTGTAAAAAGACAGATTCCGAAGCCGAAAGCCACATATTCTACCCATTATTTACACTAGACCATATCTGGGAAACCACTGGTTCTGAAGATGTTGAAGGTCAAAGTCACATTTTTTTTTTTTACTTTTTTACAAAAATGAATTCTAAGTGTTATTACTAAACTTTTTTCCAAACAGACATTACCTGAATTTTCGATTTTTTTTTCAAATTTCGAAGTAACGAATTTGCAGTTACGAAAACGCAATGAATATCAAACGTATTCGACAAGTACTATGGTCTTGGAGAGCTGTTAAGGATATGTGAGTCCTATGCTGCTGCACATGGTCTTATATACAATGTCTAAAAATCCGAATATATGATCTTTAGGGCCGCCGGTGTTTGCCCTGAGTATTCACAAAATGTTACCCTTAATGGCTTGTGCATAAACCGTGTTACGAAATTTAAATACCTGGGGCATATAATTACCGAGGGTCTTGATGATGATTTGGACATTGAGAGGGAGCGCAGGCCTTTGGCGGTCAGAGGTAACATGCTGGCCCGTAGATTTTCCCGCTGCTCTGAACAAGTAAAAATAACGTTGTTTAAAGCCTATTGTCAAAGCTTTTATACGGGAAATCTGTGGGTCAAGCACACCAAAAGATCGCTGGATGTCCTGCGCGTCCAGTATAACAATATCTTCAGGATGATGTTGGGGCTGCCTCGCTTCTGTAGTGCATCGGGGATGTTCGCGCTGTATCGAATGGCATGGCATGGCTTTCATGCCGTCATTCGCAAGAAAACTGTTTCCCTGATCTGCAGAATGCGTGGCAGCTGCAACGGAATTCGGAAGACTGTAGCAGATAGGATCTCTTCTCCGACATGGGTGACTTTTATTAAGCGGGTAATTTGAATGTTTTTATTTTTGTGCTATTTTATTTTAATTTGAATGTATTTTTATTTTATTTATTTTGAATGATTTAATTTTTATTTTTTAACCTATTTTAAATTTGAATGTTTTAATGAATTTTAAATTTTATCTTTTTTGGAATCCTGATTTTAATGTTATTTTTAATTGATGATGCTACTTTATTAATTTATTTGGTTTTGTGTTAATTTATAATTTTTTAATACCGAGTATTGCACTATATGGATCTTGTTATCTGAATTAAAGGAATTTTATTATATTTATTTATTTTATTTCATCCTTTTCCCTATGTTTTGCCGTATTTTCATTATTTGGTGTCCTGTAGAGGGGCAATATCTAGCCCTGACTTAAGCATGGAAAAAATCATTAACATCAGGGCACCATTGATTAGGTAACATTGATCTAGCTCACAGATTTTTCTACAGAAATACCTATGCAGACACAGGTGTTCTAAAAAGCATAGATCAGCATAATTAAATACTCTGTAATATTCAAAATCAAAAGCCATTTATTCAAACTAGGCTGAGAGCCATAACTTTTTTTTTTGCGTGGGAAATCTACTAATATCTTCTTCCGCTCTGGGTGGAGTGGGAGGGGTGTCTGACTCTTACTGACTAAAGCCCACCCGTGTTCCTTCAGTTGCCTGTGCCAGGGGCCGCGGTGACTCTTTTAAACACTCCCGCGACCCTGGCGTTGAGACCTTGAAACTCGATTTGTCATAGGTAATTACCAGAGGTCGGAATTAGGTAGAGTTATTTATGTACTTACACTGATTTCATACAGCGAAATAATAAAGTAGATATGCCTCAAATCCCGAGATTAATTTAAAAGAGCAGAAAAATCCCGTGATTTATTAAATAAAAAAAAACTTTTTAACAAAAAATTCAACCGACGAAAAAGAACTAAAAAGCAAAAAATAAATAAACCTTTTAAGTCTTGAGTATTGAGCTTATTTACCTACATAAAATATCAAATTTTATGTAAACTAATTTTGAGTCGGCGCCAAACAACAATCTGATTATTAAATATCTAAACTTTACATGTACGTAGAAATGAAGAAGGCTAGATGAAGGTAATTAATCATTTTATTATGGCGCCGACTCAAAATTGGTTTACATAAAATTTGATATTTTATGTAGGTAAATAAGGTCAATACTCAAGACTTAAAAGGTTTATTTATATTTTGCTTTTTAGTTCTTTTTCGTCGGTTGAATTTTATGTTAAAAAGATTTTTATTTTATGATTTTTTGTGACTCGCATCATCTTTTAATACTCTGAGGCTAATTTCTAATCCTTCATCATTCCTCTTGGCACTGAGGTTCCCAGGATATTGACCAGTTGAGGTTACCTCCAATATTCTAAAGACGTCTTTTCTCAAAGCATATTAAGTGGTATCTGTCACTAAAACCAGTTTTTATATCTAACTTCTATTGTTTAGGAAAGGTATGGTTTCCATCATCAGCTCAGTTTCATGATGTGATGATTCCTAAATGCAAATACCTGATTAAGTCATGAAAAGTAAACAGAAACAATATTTGTGCCCAATTTTCGAGGTTTTCTCTCAATTTTATCAGAATTCCATAATCAGATCCTGATGTCCTTGACATGGGACCACCCTTGACGTATACCCTATCTAATAAAACAAGAATCATCAAAATCGGTTCATAAACAACGGAGTGAGGGCCGAACATACGTACAGAAACGCTGAACGTGCCCACAATTTTCGAAGTTTTCTCTCAATTTTATCAGGATTACATTATCAGATCCTGATTTCCTTGACATGGGACCACCCTAGAGGTATACCCTATCTAACAAAAAAAAAAATTAAGATCGGTTCATAAATGACGGAGTGAGGGCTGAACATACACAAAATATATATATATATATATATAAATACGGTCGAATTGAGAACCTCCTCCTTTTTTTTTCGTCGGTTAAAAAGCTAGTAACTTTTAGACAATTTAAACCACTGCACGCGCGACGCTACCAAATTAACATCAATGACATCGGATGTCCGAAGTTGCAAAATTCCAATGCGCACTCCCGCGATTTTGCCCCATTTGTAGTTCACACAACATAGCTTGTGAGAACAAAAGAAAATAATACAGTTTTTTATTATTATTTATTTGTAATATTGTTGGTCACACGTGATTGTCCATTAGAAATCCCGGGAAGATCCATATATCAACATTTCGATGCAAGTACAATAACTCTACCAAATTCCGACCTCTGGTAATTACGAACGAGAGGTGCAGCTATCATTCAAAGACTGTGTTCGACATTACTTACTTTTATTTTGCTCGTGTGGTAACACTTTAAGCTGCAACAGCTTTCGACGCCAGTGTGTCACATACCTATAGACAGGGCTCGCTGCTTGACAAGGACGTCCAATACACGTAGATTCAAATTCTAATTTGTACTTCCAGATAAGGTAAAGACACGGCCTTCACAAACGCACGACAAATTTTTAGTAGGTAAAAGGTACCTGTTTCTATGTATAATTTACATTTCTTTAACTTTTAGTAGAAGGAAGCTTTTTTTTTAATTTTAACTTGGAAAATTCACTAGTATACTACGAGTATCATTGATTTTAACTACTAATTAGTGAAAGTCCGTTAAGCCGATAGTCCCGACTCTTATTTGTAGATCATTGACTAACGTTACGTGCATAGTTAATCTAAAAGTCAACTTCGTTAATCGTAAAGTCATTAATAAAAAAGTAAATTTCGTTAATCGTTAAAGCGTTAATTATTTTTTTAATTTGACCATCCAAACGTTCCTACTGCTTTTGGCGCCTTTTGGGATGGGATTCATAACAAAAAAAAACAACAAACATTTGCTAGAAAGCAAATTAAGATAGTGGTAGATAAAGAAAGAAAGAAAAATAAGAAGAGCCGTCGAAAATTTAGTACGCTGTAGTTGGAAAAAATGTTTAGAGGCAGGAGCAATAGTGATTGTTGAAATTCCAAATTGTAAGGGGTTGATCTCGTGACATTTTGACAGCGTTTGTCAATTCAATCCCATACGTGTTTGACTTTTTGACAATAGCTGTCGTTACGCTTTTTCTCATAGAATATCGCTTGTCTACGAGTGTCTGGAGGTTATTGACACTAGACAAAGTGTTTTTCTATTAGCGATTGCGATTGTCAAGATGTCAAAATGTACGGGATTGATCACGTTACTTAAATATTTGTATTTTTGATTATTTGACTATCGGTATCGCCACACTGGCGCTGATAGAATGTCACTTTTCTAGAACCTCAGGTGAGAACATACTGGTCGGACATAAATATCCTAAACCAAATCGACGTGATAAAAAAATTAACCGACGAAAAAGAACTAAAATGCTAAAAATAAATAAACCTTTTAAGACTTGAATAGTGAGCTTATTTACCTACATAAAATATCAAATTTTATATAAACTAATTTTGAGTCGGCGCCAAACAACAATCTGATTATTAAATATCTAAATTTTATAAGTGAAGAAGGCTGATAATTAATCATTTTATTAATTGGCGCTGACTCAAAATTAGTTTATATAAAATTTGATATTTTATGTAGGTAAATAAGCTCAATACTAAAGACTTAAAAGGTTTATTTATTTTTAGCTTTTTAGTTCTTTTTCGTCGGTTAATTTTGTTGTTAAAGTTTTTATTTTTTGATTTTTTGTGGCTCACATCATCTTTTAACACTCTGAGGCTAATTTCTAATCCTCCATAATTCCTCTTGCCACTGAGCTGATGATGTAACCATCCTTCCATGAAGTTCCCAGGATATTGACCAGTTGAGGTTACCTCCAATATTGTAAAGACGTTTTCTTCAAAGCATATTAAGTTGTATTTGTCACTAAAACCAGTTTTTATATCTAACTTCTATTGTTTAGGATTGGTATGGTTTCCATCATCAGCTCAGTTTCATGATCTGATGATTCCTAAATACAAATACCTGATTAAGTTATGAAAAGTAAACAGAAACAATATTCGTGCCCAATTTTCGAGGTTCTCTCTCAATTTTATCAGGATTTCATTATCAGATCCTGATGTCCTTGACATGGAACCACCCTTGAGGTATACCCTATCTAACAAAAAAAGAATCTTCAAAATCGGTTCATAAATAACGGAGTGAGGGCTGAACATACACAAAAATATATATATATACGGTCGAATTGAGAACCTCCTCCTTTTATCGTCGCTTAAAAAAAGAAGTATAGTATTTTGGTTATCTGGCCAGCACTTTCATGTCTCGGCCTGCCTACCTACCTGACTTTTTATCATTCATATCCTATGAATGATAAAAAGTCAGGTAATAATAACTTGTCATATTCACTGGCACAGAGCAAGTAATCAAATGCAGGGCCGCTTCATTTTTAAGAGTTTCTCGGTTCTGGATTCTGCTCTTTTGAGCAACAGCGCAGCGCCACACCGGTGTGCCCATGGCGCGTAACATAAACAAATAATGTCAACAAACAACCAATGTAACGGACTAAAGATAAGAGGGAACAGGGCCTGCGAAGAATTTACAAAATAGGTATTTGAAGAAACTATTGCCATCGTGCTCCCCAAGCCTGCCCCTGTAGAGTGCGATAGGGACAGCTGCAACTCAAACCGATTTTATCACAATATTTTTGACGATATCGACGTTTCGTATTCCCCTTTTTTCTCCTCGAAAACTGAACCGATTCAATTATTTTTGGCACCAATTTTTTAAGAAAGAGTATGTCAAGGTCCCTATTAAATGTTTTATGTTAAAACTTTCCAAATTTGTCTGGTAGTCTTCCAAGAACTGCGCTTAAAATAGGGTCATTTATTGTCATTTTTGGAGGGTCATATTTTCTTTACTTATTAGTTGCTGAAAAAAAGGAAATGACAGGGGCGTGTCAACAGCAGTCCTTGACTTTATGAAAAAAAAATTATTGCTCTAGAGGCATTATTCAGGAAGAAAAAAGGGGAATACATTTGTATGGAGAATCGCAGCCGCTGTTCCCTCTTAACGGAAAGTTAACAGAACGTTAACATTTTTTTGAGTCAACTTAAAACTTAATCCGTTAAGCATTTTTTTAACTCGTTAATTAACGATTTACGGATTAACGAGTTAATTTAAATGCCTACATATGATTACGTGACTTACGTGTAGTCAAAATCAAGAAAATCTAGCAACCAGTTTTGCCCAGAGAAACGGCCAGTTTGAGCGATTGGTCTGAACTACCTTCTCTTTTCGTATCTGTCTATACTAATATTATAAAGAGGTAGTATGTTTTATGTACTAATGATCCAAACCTAAAAAAAAAATAAAGGCTTTGTGATCACAGGTTTACCGTGGAAAAGTATTTGGAATAATGCTAAATATGAGTTGATAAGTTATAGTCATAATTATATTACACAGTAATGACTTTTACTTAATGTTTATGTGAATTTTTTTACTGAATCTGGTTGCTGACCCTACCTGCATACTAAAATCAAAAATATCAGTAAATACGTAAAAACATTAGGCAAGGAATGTTTATTACAAGTCATAAAAAAGTTGCTACTTGTTTTCTTGTAATAACTAGTCTTGTCTTATACTAGTCACCTCTAGTTCTGCTGAACTAGAGGTGACTAGTATTCATTCATAGAATAAACTCGTGCTTATGTTTAACCGCATCGTGTGGTAACGTTTAAACAACAAGTTACACCTTCTAAATAAATGCCATTCAGATGAGTAACAAATAGGGTACCTATTCCTAGATCGCATTTCAGCTTAGCTTTTGAGACGTGGAGTCTCAGGAAAGCTGATCGTGACCGTATCGATGTTTTTGAGATATGGTGCTGGAGAAAAAAGTTGCAGATTTCGTGAATTGCATTCCGCACCAAGAGTCTATTCGCCGCGACTTAAAGGTACACACCAGACTTTCCACTACTACTGCCTGCAAATAATGCTGGTACTTTCGGTCATATATTGCCAGAAAAGATGGACATAACCTAGAACATCTAATGGCAAGGTTTATGGCAAGCTTCCGAGAGGTTTTTTTTTTTTGGTTGGTGGGATATCATCCAATGACTTATCACGCTCTGGGTGGAGCGGGAGGGCGTGTCAGACTCTAACTGACTAAAACCCACCCCTGTTCCTTCCCTGCCTGAGTTCCCAGGGGTGCGGCAACTCATTTTCAGAATTTATCTTTGCCCCGTCAGTGGTGGCTGACAATCATCTCGTTGAGGCGCGCGTGGAACACTCGTGCCGTCGACTCACGGGGCTGGTGCTAATCGGACGGCGAGCTACCCACTGCTCGCTGTCCGCAGGCCCGGGTAAGCTTCCGAGGGGTCACAGTCCACTTAGATGGTCGGACCAAATTCGCTCATCCCTGGACGCAAAATTCCACTAGGCGCTTCACAATGCCAAAGAAAGACACAGATGGTGAAGCATCGTAATCATGGCCCTCAGTATGAGGGACACGACGCGAGGAGGAGTTCGCATTACGATACATAAGAGGAAGTTTGAGAAGGACGTTTTCTGGACAAAGACAACAAGCATAAGACAACAAGCATAAGGGGAACCTGAACTCACCAGGATCGAAGTGTCCTGACATTTCTGTGGAGTTACTTTTAGGGATGAGTTGTGAACAATCTTGAACACTAAATAATGTAGTAGTTGGGTCTTATCGGCTTTTTACAACAACATTTAGCAAGTGCGAGAAACAGTTCCTCTGTTTTTCATGAAGAAAGTTGTTTATATCGATGGGCAGATGCAGTTCTTAAAATATGAACACACATTTCCGTTACATCCTGTATATTTTAAAACTGTACACCTATTTTAGTAATAAAATGTAGAATCTGCTTGGACCGGCGACCAAATCAAAACATTTGCAATAGACTGGGTGGGGAAGATGGAAATCCGGGTTTTAAAGCGTAACTTGGGAAAAGGCCAGTGATTCTGTGGACTAGTTGATGCATCACCATCATCAGCCTACAGCAGGCCACTGCTGGACATAATCACTCGACTAATTCTGTTTAAAATGAGTAGGTAATCAAAATATGTGGAAACATTTATCTTTTAAAGATCTTTTCTGTACTTACCATATTACATTGTCAGTTACGTTTGTCGATTCACGGTCTCCACTCAAGAACACGTCTCCTACCCCAACCAGTTGATGTCCCCCAGATCTAGTTGATTGACTGATAATAGAAGTACGAAAAATAACACAAGACGCCCGAGAAAACTATACTGTACTATACTGTATGCTCGGGGTTCTATACTACGCTAGTATTATATTATCTGTGTCTATACTAATATTTTAAAAGGGTATTTGTTTTGTAAATTTGTATGTATGGGGTAATCTCCGGAACTAATGATCTATTTCTTCTAATTCTAAAACAAAATGTAGTAAGCTACATTATTTGTGGGTGCTACAAATTATAATTATTTCTAACATGCTGTATTTTCGGAATCCACGCGGGTGAAGGATATATAATTGTAGTCTATGTACCTATGTATACTTTAGTACGCATAGAAGTCAATCAGGAAAGGGCGAAAGTAACCGTGAGCAAACACGGTTTTAAGACTGTTCAAGCTCCACGTTATTAAAAAAAAAACAAAAAAAACCGGCCAACGAGTCAGCCTCGCGCGCAAAGGGTTCCGAACAAATCATATTTTATTCAGGTTATTTTTACACTTCCTTACAGGTTTTCCTGTAAGTAACCTATAAGTAAAGAACTACTTTATGTTTTTTTTTTCAAAATTTTAGGCCCAGTAGTTTCGGAGATAAGGAAGAATGGTAATTTTTCATCTATTTTCTTAAATAATTTCAAAAATGTATATTTTTAAATTATGAAAAAATATACATTCGAGACCCTCAAAATGTGACCTCTGATATTTCGCAAGGCACAATTTGAAAAACTTTGTTTTTAAATTTTCACCCCAAAAGTGACCCTCATATTCCAAATTAATTTATTTAGGGTACACGTTCGTGTTTAGGTCACAGATATTCATTTATGTTTGTACCAAATTTCATCTCTATCAGCCCAGCAGATTCGGAGTAAATTAGCTGTGAGTGACGGACAGATGGACAGCTGAGACACACGAGTGATCCGTAGTTTTTTCATTCGGACTTTCGGAACTCCAAAAAGTAAGTAGGTACGCATAGTCTCATGTATGACTCATATCGTATCATAAACCGACGTGATCAATCCACTGTGCAAATACGACATTGATAAACAACGGAAATTAACAATCACTGTTTGACGTTCAAAAGGTTAACTTCCAATTTTTAAACAAAACCCTTTCCAATTCGCACAAAACTATAACTTATTACTTACTTACTTACAATAAGAACGATTGTTGTAGATAAAGGGCGTAAGGGCCATTGATTCGACGGCAACCTTTTTGTTCATTTCCTATTCACATTATTAAAACACTTCTGGTCGAGATAAGCGAAGTTAATGTAGGTAGCGGTACCTAATAAACCATTTGAATAAGTAGGAAGATAACTAATTAGCTGCGTAGTACGTACCTATAAGGTACTTAGGACCGACACACATAAAAATCATTGAAAAACTTCGGGCATTTCCTTACAAAGGTGAAACTCTTCAGAATCATTGACGACTATGCGATGCGACGTCATAGCCTTTTGTGTTTTACAATTTTATTACCATACGTCTGCCACATTTAGGGGCCGACCCCTAAATGTGGCAGACGTATGGTAATAAAATTGTTTTGCTAGGGAGTATGTACTTTTATATCTATAGTATGTATGAACTTTATATAGTAATGTATGAAACTTAGACTGAAAAGTTATAGACGGAACGTCATTGGACATTAAATGAAGCAGGATCGTTAAAATAAGTGAGTGACCTTGACGAACGTAACGATGACGTATCGGCTTCTCATTTTGTCTGTGAGCTTATTTCGCGTGTACAAGCCGGCTTCTCATTCTGATACTTCAGATTGCTAAATTTTGACACTCCGTCTATAACCTTTCATAGTCTAAGATAAGAAGAGGATGATGTATGATTTGATTATTTAAGGCCCTTCTACCGGCCAAGTGGGGCCCTCATTGAATAAAAAATCGTAGCGTAACAAAGAAAATAAATAGGTATTTAACGTCACGTTTGTTACAAAGAGGATAAAGTATTTTTACGTTGTTAAAACAGGTCTCAGAATGTTTCGTACCCAAAGTAGTAGCCAAAGTGTCAGAAACGGCCGTTTTTGATACTTTTGCCTACTACTACTTCTATGCTACGATTTTTTATTCAATGAGGGCGCCACTTGGCCGGTAGTAGACCCTTAACTTGATACCTACCATTTTTGCTATTGGGATAAGAACTGTTTTACAGGTAGGCGTTCTCTATTTTTACCGACTGCCCCAGAAGGAGGATAATGTTTTTCAAGAGTATGTAGGTATACTGTCTGTATCATATTGTTACGTATACCGTATTACACTGGAACGTTCGAGAATGTAGTCGAAGTTTCTAGAAGTTTCCACTACGTTCGACAACATTCCATTGTGGTACTGTGTAGAAGTTCATAGATGTTTCTAGAATATTCCAGTATAGGATAGTTCGATAATGTTCTAGAAACTTCCATGACAGTATAAATAGGCCGGACGGCGGGCGACGCGGAGGAGGCCCACTCCCGGCTCCCACTGCCGCTTCCGCTGGGGCTGGAGCGCGTGCCCCCGCCCGCAGCTCGCCCGCAGCGGAGGCCTAGGAGCCCGGAAGAGGAAGAGGATGCGGAGGAGGCGAAGCGGCGCCAGCTGCAGCGCACACCGCACAGGCACAGCGGGGCTGACGCGCTGTCCTTCGCCTCCGTCGCAGGCGTCACGAGCGGCACGAGCCGCTCCCCACCGCAGCAGCAACAGAATCCCCACCCTTCGGCTGCCACCGCCCAGGGCGGAAGCGTCAAGGGTGCTCCAGAAAAGAAGCCACGCTACCCGCCGTTGGTAGTGGAGAGGCTGCCGGACTGGCAGACCCACTTCAGGGTCTTGCGCGATTTGCTGGGTCGCCCTCCGAGTGCCCGCCCTTATCGGGGCGGCATTCGGTTCCTTCCCGGAGACGAGAAGAAATTCCGGGTGATCCAGCGCTATCTGTGCGACCTGGAGAGGGATACCGGTCTGGTATGGTTCTCCTACTCCCTGCCGGCCGGGCGTGGCTTTAAGGTGGCCATACGCGGCCTGCCGGTTGACACCGAGCCGGCCGCGATCGAAGAGGACCTGCGCGGGCTCGGTTTTGAGCCCGAGTATGTGCGGGCCATCAAGGCTCGCGAAGGACGTCCGGGCTGCATATATCATGCAGTCCTTAAGCGCCAGCCGGACGTCTAACGCATCTATGATGTCACCACTATCTTGCTGATGGGTGGCGTCAGGGTGGAGGGATGGCGAGGCAAAAGGGGGCCCGCCCAGTGCCACCGCTGCCAGCGCTTCCGGCATTCAAGCCACCAGTGTCACCGCCCGCTCGCCTGTGTGCGATGCGGAGGTGGGCACGTCGCTCGAGATTGTCCCCGGCCCCCATCTTCCGCCGGGAGACCGCCAACAGGCGAGCGGGCACGGTGGCGCTGACGAGCACCGCACCCCGCCCGGCCGCAGCAGCGGCCCGGGCCACCAACGTAGAACACCACGAGGCCTGCGGCGCCTTCCTGATGGCGGCCGCAAATGGGCCGTGTGGAGAGGCTGCCCCCCTGCCAAGCCGCAAGAGGAAGAGAAGGAGACGTGGGAGGAAGCCCCGTCCCCCCACCGACACCGAGGCCCAGCAACCCCAACCCCAACATCCCTCACATGGTGTGAATCTGCCCGGGGCGGCCTCCGTAACAGAGGTCGTCCCCACGGTAAAGGTTCGCACCATGTGCCCCCGCAAGCAACAACTGGTGCCAGAGGGCGCCACCGCTGCCGTTCGCCTAGACACTGCCACCATGCGTCCACACCACGCGCCACTAGGCGCCACTGTGGCCGCCATCACGCAGCCGGAGCTCCATAAGCGGGCCACTGGCCTCCTGCTGGACTTAATTAAGGCCATTAGGAGGGGCCAAGACCCGCTTATCACCGTGCTGGAGGGCATGGTGGCCATCCTGGCCCTGTACCAGGGCGGGACCGCCGCTAGCAGCCAGCCAGCAGCAACTGACGCCGAGTAAGTCGCTACACCTACACGCGGCCTGCTCAAACAGGAACACTACACAAGCAGTACATACACTGTGCGCGACGTGTTCTAAGTTAATATAGGCACGTCGCGTATCGCAAGCCAGACACACATGACTCCACACACATTGTGTACTCATGCGTTGTATGTGCGGCTGGCTCGCACATACAACGCATACATGGGCGGCGTTACACATACAATGCCGCCCACACATACACCTTCGGCCCCGCGGTCCGGACGGCAACCGGCTAGCTCTGAAAACCGGGCGGACGGGGGCCACTCACTGAACTCACCGTAAGCCGGCGGCCTTGTGCTGGTCGTCATCCGCTGGGCCTCCTCCAGGGAACTGGAGGTCTCACCTGGCGGTGACTGACCGCCTAGCTGCCGTGGACATACGTTTTGAGCCTACAGCATTACACATAGCAATACACATGGGTGATTGCTATGAGAACCTCGGCAGGCGTTAGTTCCATCGCCTGTCTGGTAGGTTCTTGTATGGAGTCACCCTGCTAGGCCATACCTATGTTGGGACCCCAATGAAGCACCCGTTTCGACGGGTGGCCGATGACACCACGTAAGAGGCCATGCCTAGTCGTCCGCCGCGCCCCCCGGCGGGGACGCAGCGATTTCCCGGATAGTGAGTCAGTCTGTTTTCGACTACGGATGCGAACGGAAGCGAATACAAGCGATTACGAAGAGAATTGTGATTATTAGCGAATTAGTGTTTGTGTAAAAAAGTTGTTGAGTTAATAAAGAATATTTGGTTAATTAATAGGTGTAAAATAATTGATCCCATACCCAGCTCGTAACAATATGTAAGTATGTCTTTTTTTTAGTTGTGTTTAGGATTCGATTACCAGGTCAGGCAAAGTGCTTTATCCTTTGGAGGTATGCGGAACAGAGTGTAAAGTCCCACAAACCTCCATTGAAAAGGGAGGATCCTCCGACCAGACGGGTGTTGTCTGGTCCGGGCAACTGCCCGATGGTTGATTTCGGACTGTTGTATATGTTCAAATCGTGCGGAGAACTCTGCTTGCGCGATGTAGGTTTTTGTTATTTTAGTTTGTGTGCGACTTCATAGATGTCGCTACATCACTCCCCTCCGGAGATCGGAGATAGATGGTTCTTGATGAGTCGTCCTTACATCTTGTGATGTGGCCAGTGGAAGGTTGGTTCCAGTGAGTCGGAACCGGAAGAGCCGCATAGCTCACGGTGAGTCGGAACTGTCTGCGGTGATGCCCCAGTGAGTCGGGGTGTTGTTGTCCCAATGAGTCGGGATGATGCCCCAGTGAGTCGGGGTGATGATGTCCCAGTGAGTCGGGATGATGCCCCAGTGAGTCGGGATGATGATGTCCTAGTGAGTCGGGATGATGCTGCAGGCTCCAGTGAGTCGGAGTGGTGCTGCAGGCTCCAGTGGGTCGGAGCGGTGCTGTGCGACGTAGTGGCTTGACTGCTGGCGTCGACCAGGAGGTTCTTCGACCGGCCGAAGGTGCTGTTCGCTGCGCCACGATCGCTGATGAAAGAGGCTGAGGATGCTGACCAGGAATGCGCGTCCGCTGCATGCTGATGGTCAGGATACCCGTAGAAGCCGTTGGTACTGGCTGGCTGTATGACTCGTTGCACAAGAGCTTGAAGGAAGCGATGATGATGACGTCCCGCTGAAGTAGCTGCACGAAGGCTGCGCTGACGTTCATGCCCGAGGGTCACCAGTTTGGAGGTAATGACGTCATGACGAAGGCTGCGCTCACGTTCATAGTCGAGGGTCACCAGTGTGGAGGTAAGCGGAACAGGGTGTAGTCCCGCAAACCTCCATTAAAAAGGGAGGATCCTCCGACCAGACGGGTGTTGTGTCTGGTCCGGGCAACTGCCTGATGGTTGATTTCGGACTTTTGTATATGTTTAAATCGTGCGGAGAACTCTGCTTGCACTGTAGGATAGGACACAATGTAGGATTTTGTTATTTTAGTTCGTGTGCGGCGTCATAGATGTCGCTACAATCCATTACGAATTTCTTAGCAGCTGGCCAGAATTTGAATTTGGTGGTGAGGATATTACAAAGAAAACAATCATGTATGGAATAACAATAAAGTCTTTTTATTCTGCAGCAGCAGTCTGCGCTAGTTTCGCCGCCTGTCTTTCCTTCTTCCTCTTCAGAAGGAACTTCTTCTTCTCCTCTGGGGTCTTCTTCAATCCCTTCATCTTGCGAGTCTGTAATCTGTTGATGTCCTGCTTGCCCATGTGCACACGACCCATCTTTGAACCAAATGCATCCCTGGAAATGTTCTTTTTTGTGATAGGTTTGAGCTCCCTGGGAACCCTGCAAGCTTCCTTGAACAGATCATCTGATCCTAGTTTGGTTCTTCTCAGTTTAAAATCTATTGAAGGACCTGAAAATAAAAGGTTTCTTGTATTAGAAAATGTTCTTGCTCCACATCATAATTATGCGTGATGTGGAGCAGTGCAGCAGTGCCCAAAACTCTTTCCCAAAGATTCTTTCGGAAAGAGTTTTGAGCTCTGCTATTATTATTTATTTATTATGGATCAACCTATGGCAACACCTGTTGAATTATTAATAAATCCTACTAATATTATAAATGCGAAACTTTGGATGGATGGATGTTTGTTACTCAATGACGCCAGAACGGCTGAATAGATCTGGATGAAATTTTGCACAGAGATTGATTATTGTCTGGAATAGCACATAGGCTAATTCCACGCGGGCGAAGCGGCTGGCTTCTGATTCAACTAACCAAGGATCATCATCATCATCAGCCTATAGCAGTCCACTGCTGGACATAGGCCTCTCCAATTGCACTCCATTCAGCTCGGTTTTCGGCAACACTCATCCAGCTGCTACCAGCCACCCTGCGAAGATCATAGCTCCACCTAGCCTGAGGGCATCCTACCTTATGTTTGCCGACACGGTCTCCACTTGAGAATACGTCTACCCCAACGATCAATGGTTCTACGGTTAATATGGCCAGCCCATTGCCACTTTAGCTTGCTTATTCTGTGAGCTATGTCGACAACCTTGGTTCTCAGCCGGATCACCAACCAAAGATCATCATACAGAAATCCATATAACATTTTAGACATATCATGAATTGTATGCACCTCAATGTAACATAGCATAACACCATACCCAAAAAGATTGGCATGTACCAGCAGTCATTTGAAAAAAAAAAATGTTTTCATCTAACCTAATATTTTAAAGAGATAATATGAATTGATGTTTGTTTGTAGGAGATAATCTCTGACAGAAAGCTACACCAATCAATGCACCATTGTTGAGTACCATAATATTATGTTACTTTTTATCCAGGATAAATGTATGGTTTCTGTGGTTATTTGTGTTTGAATACTAGGCTTTTGTAGACTTAGTATTTAATGCGCGTTTGTGGTCTGTGCAATTTCTCTTTTCTTTCAGGAGCGCACGAAAAAAGTTTCAATCACACATACCTATTTCCTCCAGCTCAATTCTTGGTGTCCGCTGGCCACTCTTCTTCAGCTGTATTCTGTATGATCTGAAATATATATTGCCGTCTTCAGTAGCCGTGAAACTGATCACATGCTCCAAACCTTGCAGTCTGATGGTTTCTACCTGGAATTGAATTGTTTTTTGAAACTAGTGACCCTCCCTGGCTCCGCATGGGTACAAATTATACACTTAAACCTTCTTAAGGAATCACTATGTTTATTGGTGAAAACCACATGAAAATCCATTCAGTACTTTTTGAGTTTATTGCCGACAGAGACACAGATGCAGTGGAGGACTTTGTTTTATATTTGTGAGTGATATTATTCTGATTGTTAAACATTGAAATAAGAGCTATAGGTAGGCCAGGAAACGAGACATATTAAAGGCTGTATCTGTGAAATACAGGTATGAGACAGCAGCTCATCTGACCAGAGGTTGCTTGATACAGGCAGAAGTACTTTGGTAACCTAGGTACCCTCCATGAGATCATCTCAGCAACCTGAGGGTTTTTCTGACCTTTCTTGAGGAGCTGGAGTGTACAATACAAGCTTGGACATGGATTTGTGATCACTGACCTAATATACAGTACAGTCATGAGCAAAAATATGTACACAAGTAAATGTTACTTGTAAGCTCGAGTATCTTAAATATACAATGGTCGTATGGTTTCAAGATACTCGAGCTGACAAGTAGTTTGCTTGTGTACATATTTATGCTTGTGACTGTACATAAATGGATACATAGATAGAATACTTCGAAAGTACATGTCATATACCTTATCTCTATAAAAGAAATCAGTGAAAAGTGATTTCAATCTCTTCAAATTTTGGTTCAATTCCCATGCTGGCCCATTGAAAACCAAGCAAGGTTTTATGCCCGCCAGCACTTTCATATTTTGAAACTCTGACATGGCTTTGTAGTGATCAGCGCCAAGTTCTATCATGTCTAGGATGCCATAGTCAAATGTGCGGCCAAGTACTATGTTGTGAGGCCTCTTCTTTGAGTTGGAGCCAACTCCAAATAATGCTGCTTCTTTCTTGTAACATAGCCTGTAATAAAACAAAACCTAAATTTACTGAGACAATCACAACCTAGACAGCTGGGTCTAGCTTTCTAAACTTGTATCCCTATAAAAAGGAACAAAAGTTTGTTTGTCATATGTGACAATGGGAAATCTCATCAGGCACAAGAATTATAAAAATGTTACAAACCACCACATGCATTGTAACAGACATGTACCTACAGTAAAGTACCTTTACGGTATCATGTTTAGAGAATGATAGCATGTTGCTCAATGTTAAGAAAAGTTATACAATTATGTTATATTTAAACCACCCGACATTTTGAAAATTGTTTCTCAATAACTCACTTCTCAATAAGCGTAGCATCTTCAAATGGTACAAAGTCATTTTTGCGGCTGAGGTACGCTGCATCAGGCTTCTTCAAATCATAAATATCTTTCAATAGTTTCCGAGTACGCTCAGAAGGATTCCGGCCCTGGAGAAAAAGAGCTTGCTTGGGCCCTTCAATAGGTTTTGGCTCCTTAGATTGCAAAACCTTTTTACCCTTCCTGGTTGTAGGTTTCCTGTAATAAGATAGATAAGTCTCAGCTATTTCTTAGTTTATTAAAAGAACAATACTTTTTAAAGTTAGATTTACTTACTTCACTCTCTGTATTATACCCATTTTTAACTAATTTCTATAAAATTGTGTACCAAACCTATACACAAACACGCACGTGGTTCTCAAAAGTTCTCAGCAAAAGAAAATACTGCTGCACCAACCAGTTACCAGTGGACCAACGCCAGCAACGTCAACGTCAGGCTACTGTCAAAACAAATCATGAGTTTCACAACTCGGTGCAAAACTATTTTGTAGCATTTACTATTGCAATACTCTTTTCACACGCAAAAAAACAAACAGGTTTCGTTCTATCTCTCTCGCATTAAAACATGCCAAACCAAAAAAATAAGCTTTTTACATTGACATATAAATTATATGGACTAGGCATACCTACAAGAAAAACGTGCCATACCTACACTTCACTGAGAGGATAAAATGGCGGATAATAGGGTAGCCCATATCGATATCTCTTTATTAAAAACATCGATAAAAGATTGTGAGAATATTTTCATATTTTTACGGTACAATATGAACGGGTATTTTTACCAGTGACATTGAGGTAATATGTATGTATTTATGATTAAATGTATGTATATTTGTTCCTTTGAGGTGTTTTAGAGACCGAAAGCGTGGGCCAATTTTAATAATTCTTACGTCAATTGATTTATTCTTGTGAGTGCTACTAATGACATGACAGTAATCAAAATAAAATATGGCGACCACCAGACGCCATAAAATGTAAAAAAGAAAAAAATGAAAGTCGACTAACTATATTAAGTGGGATATCAAAATAAAGGGTTCGAGGAGGCTATTCCAAAAATTTATCTTACTGAAGTGTATAAAATAAAAGTAAAAAACATTTTCAAAAACCCGACTAAAATGAAATGAAAAGTTCCAAACAAGTCACTTTTGAAGCAGTCTGATGTAGTTGGTTGCATGAAATCAATAATTGAACTAAAATAACTCCCACCAACTTGTTTTTCAGCCAGGTTTTTTAAAATAATATTTTTTTTTATTTAAAGTCAGTTTTTTTTAGTGTCTTGGAATTTATGCTTTTAGCTATTACAAGAAACGAAATGCAGTAAGTAGGAACATCGGATATTTTGTGTCAATTAAAATGAAATGTAAAAGTAACAGTATTAGTGTTATTCTAGAACCTTGCGTTAAGTAGACCTTCGAGACGGAGGCAACAAGTTCAAAGAAAACAAATGACGCTGAATCCACAGTGGGCTCCTGGCACGGATATCTCCAATACATATGTTATCTAACATGTAGATGATTTTTGGGTTTTAATTAAAAGTCAACAATAATTATAATAAAGTCTTTATATGAAACAAATCAATCTCATTCATTTCTGAACAATACAATTTTGTTCAGGTAATTTCTGTGTGATATTCTTTCAGTAGAGTAGTAGTAGTTCTTCCCACAATATTTGTATCTCAAATTCATGTATACCTCTTTTACACTTTTAATTAATAAACAAAGCTTGGGGTTTTGAATTTAATAAGTTTCTTTTCCTTTTAAATCTTTGATAGATTGGATTTTTTTGAGGGAAAGAAATTATTACTGAAGAGATTTTTTTTTTCGTTTGTTTTCTAACTTTCTCATTAAGTCTCTTTTTGGACTTTTCTTCTTGGACTGTTTTTGACATTTGTCCTTTAATTTCTTAATAATTTTAAATGTGTACCTGAAATCAAATAAAATAAAAATAAGCTTTAATAGATATTGAAGTCAAGCGAGAGATATCTCCCACATAGTCTTAATTCAGTCGATGACATATTATCATTGAGATCAAATTCGCAAATAATGATGACAAGAGAAACTGAAGCTAGTCATACCGATAAATCTGGCGCAGCAGAGGTGCTAGCGGCTAAATCTGGTGCAGCGGAGACGTTAGCGGCTAAACCTGCCGCAGCGGACGTGCTGGTGACTAAATACCATATTCAGAGCACCATATCCAGATGTTGAGAGTTCATCTTGATTTTGATCATTTTCAATTAAAATGCCAGATATATTTGATGGAATTGCAGGCTGTAAACAAGCAATAAAATTATTAATATGTTTGATGTTTCTCAATTTTATTATTAGGATTGTTACTTATTATTTTTAATGGCCTCATTTAATTTGCAATTTGTAGGTTGAAAAGAGTTCTCGTTCGGTCGTTGAGTGCACTTCTCACTCACTCGCTCAATAGCTCACTAGTTCAGTAGCACTCGAGTGGATAATGAGCTAAATAATCGTACATAAGCTCACTTAATGTTCACCTCACCCAAGTTTTCACAGGGAATTTTTTACAGAATGACACTGCTAATATACTTAAAAGTCCATTGACACAAAAAGCAGACTACTGGTGACATTAAAAAACTCCTTTAAAAGGAGTATGTACTTAGTGCAACCAAATAAACAAGTTTGTCTTATTTTGGCAATTAATCTTAGGACTACACTCAAACACACTCTTTGTGCCCGTTAGGAAAGTGTTGCACTTGAAGTCATCACCATCATTTATCACCCACTACGCAATCATTTTCAATTTACAAACAATGTTACTTACCATTATGGTTCGTGAACGTAAAGCATCGTCACGCAGTGTTACTTTATTCAGTGTCCGGTTGAAACATGATTCTCTTCAAAGTGAAGGGAACAGAATATTAAGAATTGTTTTTGTTGACAGCTTTTTTACAACACTGATTGTTTCCAGCAAAACTTTCTTTTTTCGTTTATTAGCAGGCAGCCTTGAAAGTAAAACATAAAACCAATAAAGAACCATAATAATATAGCACTATCGATAAACAAAAATGTCATGCATGCACTACTCTATCCCTACAAAAACAAGAAAATGATTTCATGAAATACAACTGTTAAAAAGAAAGGCAAACGGAAAATAATGAATGCTTTTTACATAAACTCTTCAACGAATACAGAATCTTTTGTTTAATAACTAAATACCTATAAAGATATTTTAGCTAAAATGAAGTATACGTACTGGTGCAAAGTTATGTTCAGGTGATTTCCGCTTCTTTTGATGCCAAATCCGATTATATTGCAATTAGGCATCTTGCTATTGACGACTTCCACTAAAACCGAGTTCAAACGCAATAACACAGCAAAATTACTCCAAAATTCACAAAATATATCCATTGTTTACGACCATTTGACAGTTGACGTACCTAACTTTGGTACCAAACACCGAGAGGATAAAATGGCGAACTGGCCGCAAATAGGTATTTCAATGACGATAGGAATGAAGGGTTGACATTATAGTAACTGTCAAAAATACTACTAGCCTTTTTCACTTATGCAAAATTAAGAAAGTTAAAAAGAGATAGCAGTATTTTTATGATTTTGGCGTCGATATGCCACATATAACTGTTTTTTCTATAGTCAAACATGTCCAGTCCATATAATTTATATGTCAATGGATAACATTCGATGATTTTGCCAATGTCAATGTCAAGAACAGGTATGAGAACTGTCATTCAAATTAAAATGTCGACTTTTGCTGTCATTTTTACATGCAAACTTTTCCACTCGAATTTTTAGACAATTTAACTCAATTCGAAGCTTTTTTTTGGCGGGATTTTGTCGAGTGAAGTTCAGTGGGTGTTTTAATTATTCGTTTATTGATTCCTAGTGGATATTGTGATGTAAAATTGGTGTAGTTTTGTGTCTCAAGTGTCAACGCAAATGGACAATATGTGGAATCATTGAAACAGGCGCGATCTCGGGAAAATGGAGCTGAGAATTTTATTGTAGTATTGACTACCTCAGCGAAGTTTGCCGAGAAGGCTGACTCGACACAGTTGTTGCCAAATACTGCAAAAAACATTAGAATGTGTTACATCTGCATTCTAATGGAAAAAAAAGTATAAATAACTACGTAAGACTAGGCAATATGGTCAAAAGACTTTCGCCTTCCCTTCGGGGACAAATAAAAAAAATAAAAAAACAATTCGAAGCTTTTGTAAAAATTGTTTGTGTGACAATTATGAGGCATTGTACATTGCATGGAAAACTACTTCATTATTATAAACGAAAAAAGTCACTGTTGTCAGATGAATTATTACAGATAGAAGATTCTCTAATATAGTAATAATATAATATAATATAATATGGATATCTATGGGATAGTTTTTTATGTCAATAATCAGGCGGTAAATACATTTTCATAAATGTGTTTTGTGCCCAGTCTGTCATAGATAAACTAGTCGACAATGGAATGATTTTTCACATTTTCAGTAATATTGGACAAAATTTCGACGTGTCACGTAATGACAATAATCGAATTGCTCGCTAAGTCTATATTTTATAGTGCACCAATATAATGACAGTTACTGATTATGCGTAGCTTTCGCTTTATTTGACTTTTGAATGTTGTAACTCACTTGATATGTTTTTGGATTTCAATTTTGTGCTTGACTTTTTTATCTTTCTTTTGAAAAAATTTTTTTGGCGTGCTTTCTTTAGTTTTCTTTGTGGATACCGGGCTGCAGGTGATTTTTTTTTGTATAAGTCATTTTCTTTAACAATTCCTCATTTTGTTTTTAAAGATTATTATTTTCTAAGGAAAGAGAGCATCCATACAAGGTTACTTGTAACTCGACGCATACCCGACAGGACGTGATAGGGGGGACCTACTGGCAACAATTAAGCACCCGAGGATGCCTAGGAAACCTAGCAAAGTTAGCAGTTTTAAAGAAAAATAATGTTTAATAACAAATTCGGCGTAAATTCCAAAAAATTATACTTTTCCTCGGATGCATAATTGTTGAAAATAGGTGACACTATCACGTCCTGCAGGGGATACCTACGTTGAGTTACCATTAACCGTGCATATATAGATAAAACAGCCAAACTAAAAATTGCCAATCCGTCTTATTGAATGGTTGATTTTATTGATAAGTTATCTATCTAATTTTTTATACCAACATCTTTAGAACATTTGTAGAATGCTGATGCTATTAGTAGGTATTAGCATTTCGGTACAATATAGGTAACCGGTTCCTTGGATTAAAGTTGTGAAATATTGTGATAGAACGCACGCCAAAAAAAACAAGACACGACTGCGAGTCTGGTTTGCGCATCGAGAGTTCCGTATAAAGTAAACCTTACATTTAATTTTTTTTTTTGGTGTTTTGATTTATTCCACGAAAATAGTACATTTTGATGCAAGTGGGTCAACCTTGTCATATCAGCCGAGGCAGACTACACGCCCGAGGCAAAAGCGAGCCCGTTTTAGAGCCAAGAAACTATATTAACAAATGCTCACGTATATCAAACGCCGTTTTTCAACACACTTACTCGAAAGTAATAAATACTTAATAAACATTAAGTATTTGTAACCTCCATCCATTACCACCAACCACCACCCAACCAACCTCCATTCATCGTTTCATTTCATGGGCGTTGGTGGGGTCCGCCCGGCGAGCAGGCTGGCGGGTGACCAGCCCGACACTAAAAAAATATAAGTAATAAATTGTGGCATGGGCAGGCCGTTGCAATTTTCTGCACTAGTGCGAAATACCCGAAGCATCCCGAAGATCCCGAAGATCTTTTATGCCGCAAGGCTCAACAAGAATCTTTTCCTGTTGAGCACGATTTGCTATCTAAATAAAATTCAATCAGTACTAAACCACCCATCATAGCGCTTACACCTTTCATGGATGGGTCCATGAAAGGTATGAGGGTCGCCGACCAAATGGGTTGATACGAGTCAACCCATTTGGCCGGCTGGATGCTTCGGCTATTTCATTTGGTAGCAAACACCCTATCCTAGTACATTCCTGTCACCATTTCACAAAATTAATCTTCGAGCGGGAACACTTACACAAATTACACGCTAATATAACCTTGACAATAGTGACCCTATAAAAATATGAAATCACACAAATAGAAAAACCATACGGAAATTGGATAGGGACGTAGGCTACGTGGTTTAAACGAAGTTTAGGAACTAAGGAAGTGCACTTAGCTGCAGA
The DNA here is from genome assembly GCA_951329385.1 of Polia nebulosa. Taxonomy (NCBI): domain Eukaryota; kingdom Metazoa; phylum Arthropoda; class Insecta; order Lepidoptera; family Noctuidae; genus Polia; species Polia nebulosa. Next base: position 18,032,980 of record OX589604.1, read on the forward strand.
AATACTGCTACGCTGCGGTGTGCTAAATACAGTAGCATCAAGGTCCGGAGGTGCTAAGTACTGCTCGTATCTTCCGATATGCTTGTGTAAAGCCTAAAAGCGGTAGGGGTAATAGGAGCGGGGCTTTGAATGTGTTGAAAAAGCCGGCTAAGTGCGTCTCGGGCCACGCACAGTTTAGGGTTCCGTAGACGCCCGTTATAACATTAGAAAATAAAAATAAAGCCCTTTGGCTTTAAGTTTATTATGTTATATGAACATATTAATTAAGTTCACTGTTTTACGAACAATAACGTTTAAAGTAAAAACGAAAACAAAATGTTTTATTTTTTCAAAATTTTACATGTTAAACGTTTTATATAATAGGTAAATAAGTACCAACTTCACCTAAGTATTCTTGTTCCAAGGATTTTTGTTCGATTTACTACTAGGTACATTTTATAAGTTGAGCAACTATTACACTTAAACTAACAGAACTAACTTAACCGTGATAGTATTCCTTCAAAGTTCGTTTTATAAACTACCATCACGATTTTTTTAAAGATTTTTTGTGGGGAGGAACACAAAAATTATCACTGAAGTTTATTTCGCAAACGAATCACTGAATCGAGAAATAGTCTTCGCAACCACACAATAATTTTAAAAGACCTATCCAGCGATACGGGGACACTATAAGATAGACGAGAAAAAAAAAAACATCCGCAGCTCGCACGCAGCTCCCGTACCTACATGTAAAGTGTACATGTAGGTATGAGCTACCATAAAAAAAAAAAACAAAATTTTAGTGTTTCGTTTTCCTGGCGTGATTAATAATGTTTAACGTTTAACTCCTGCAAAATTGCAGTTTCTAGTATGAGTCTCTAAGCAATGCCTCGGATGGACAGACCGAAACTATAAGGGTTCCCAGTCCAAGTTATGACACGCACTTGGGCGGTTTTTTTTCTTTTATTTATGCTTTGAGGCTTGCTTCTTGCCTAACCCTAAAGATATTGAATGATTTGCGAGTGTCAAAATATGCGAAATAAATGCTCATGAACCGACTTTCGAAAAAGGAGGAGGTTCTTGTTCGACTGTATGTATGTTTTTTTTTTATTTTTTTTTATGTATTTCCGCCGATTTCTCCGTCAGTTGCGGACCGATTTTCAAAATTCTTTTTTTATCCGAAAGCGTATACTCCCGAGGTGGTCCCATATAAATTTTATCGAATTTGCTTAAGCGCTTTTTGAGAAACTGAACAAAAACAAAAAATACGTTTACCTCGATGACGTTTTGGTGTACTCCAAATGTTTAAATTCCACGTTCCATGTTATTGGGGTTTTTAGTTGTGGGGTTCATCTAAAATTTTTTATTTTTATTTATTTTTTATTTATTCTTTTGTTTATTTTTTTATTTATTATATTAATTATTTATTCTTTTTTAGTGTATTTTTTTTTGAGTCGGTTTTTTTTTTTGTAAAAAGTTTTTTTTTTTTTAATTACGTTCAGTTAGTAACTTGCTTTTTACACCTCAGACCTAGAAACCACTTGGTACTGAACCCTAAAAAGCGAAACAACCAAGTAACTGGATTTAGCTGTTTGATCGCTCAAATAGGTGATACGATTGATAAATTAATCAAAAACTTATAACTTTGGTATACTGGCTAGACAAATATAAAAGCAGAAATGTTCAGTATGGTCAGATACTTAAGCGGAATTTTTAATTTGTTCTATCAACGTGTTGTAACCAAAAGGTGCCTTAAGAGAATTTTTATGGGAAGGTTGCGTTAGTTTAATGAATGCAGCATCGATGCGAATTTGTGATCTCGATAGTTCTGACTTGAGTTATTTTTTACCAAATGTAATTTTGAAAATTGGTGACATGGCCAGATTGCATACAATTTAAGATGGGATCGTGCAGCTCTTTTGTGCTTAGCTTTTCTGACAATGCCATACTGAATATAAAAGCATCGAATAATAACTGACCGAAAAACAATTCAAATTCAAAATATTGTATTTCACGTAAACTTACTTGGGCGCCTATGAACCGTTAGAGCTAATTCTGATCATCGAAGGTTAATTTTATCGAATCACTACATTTTATAAAACAAAGATTCAACTTCCAACATACTAATCAGCAGCAGGCAAAATGGTTCAAGTGGCCTTACAGTGCTTTTGCAGTAGAAAGCAAAACGATTGAATCGAAGTTACTCAGTTATAATAGAAATAGGCTATTTTGTTAAACTACCAATTGGGTTTTGTTAACGATTCAGGCAAGTTGTCTTAAGGCGCTATTAAATGTCAACGGCCTTGAGTGGTTAGCTTGCGCGTTCTGTGCTGAGCTCACGCAACGCGTCGTCTCTCGCGCCATCCCTGGTTCAGGCCATGGTACGGAGCGAGAGGGAATGGGAAGCCGTCTCCTCCTTCTGCGAAGTAGTAATGCTCGCGAAGAGGGAGGCGGCATGGGTGAGGGAGACTCAACAACAGAGTCGCCCTCACACCCTTAGCAGCAGCCGACTCAGGAGACGCCTGGGGCTTCCGGTGCCGCCAGACGATCTCCGGCCACCGTAGACCCGGGCCTGCACCAGGCCCGAGAGTCGACGGCGCGTAGTGTTCTACGCGCGCCTCGACCTGGCCTCGAGTTGTCAGCAATAACGTCTTTATCCCGTCATGGCCGATGCCTGCCTGTTGAGGATAAATTCGAAACAGAGCTACCTCGCCCCTGCGCACTCAGGGCAGGAAGGAACAGGGGTGGGTTTTAGTCAGTAAGAGTCTAACACATGACACAGGGCCGCCAAACCCAACTGACCTTGGCAACATATAACGGACGCACACTACGGCTCGACGAACACCTAGCGCAGCTAGAAGAAGAACTCGGAAGAATAAGGTGGCACATTATTGGGTTGAGTGAAGTCCGAAGAGAGGGGGAGGACACAATAATCCTTGAATCGGGCCACCTTTTATATTTTCGAGAGGGAGACCAGCTATCCCAAGGCGGAGTCGGGTTCCTGGTAAATAAATCCCTTGGTGATAACGTTGTGGAAGTCTCCAGTGTCTCGAACAGGGTAGCGTACCTCGTTATGAAGTTAACCGAGAGGTATAGCCTCAAGGTTATTCAGGTTTACGCACCGACCTCGTCACACTCGGATGACGTAGTGGAGTTAATGTTCGAGGACATCTCCAGGGCCTTGCATTGTACTACTAAGGCTCACTACAGCGTTCTCATGGAGGATTTTAACGCTAAATTGGGAGTACAAAATTGCTGTGAATCGGTAGTAGGATCCTACGGGTTTGGCAGCAGAAATCATAGGGGGCAAATGCTTGTCAACTTCCTTGAGAAGGAGGGGCTTTTCTTGATGAACTCCTTCTTTAAGAAACAGCCGCAAAGGAAGTGGACGTGGCGAAGCCCCGATACTATGACGAAAAATGAGATAGATTTCATCATAACAGATAAAAAGCATATATTCAGATATGTCTCAGTGATCAACAGGTTCAACACCGGTAGTGATCACAGACTTGTCCGAGGCTCTCTGAATATCAACTTCAAGCTTGAGCGGACTCGTTTGATGAAGTCTAGGCTCCGTCCAAACATGCTGCAAACAATGTTAGGATCTGAAGCGTTCCAGTCATACCTGAAGAACCGATTTGCTGTCGTGGAAACCACAAATGACGTTAACCGGGCGCTCAACCAAATGGTGGAAATCTTCAGGGAGGAAGGTATGCGATTATGCAAAATGCGGCGTTCGGGCAAGAGGTCGAAACTTTCAGAAGAGACTTTGGAGCTTATAATGGAGCGACGTAAAAACCCACCTGTCACTTCGTCAGAATAACGGGCACTCAACAGAAATATTAGGTTCGGCGCGACCTCCGACGCTCCAATACACGCTCTATAGAAAAAGCGATTGAGCAAAACCGGGGGTCGAAAGTGTTCGTCCAGTCACTTGGGAGGAGCCATCTGACGAAGTTGATCAAATCCAATGGGGATATCGTCGCTTCGAAGCCGGAGATCCTTAAGGAAGTCGAAAACTTCTACGGCCAATTATACGCATCGCACGCATCGCGACCTCATCCCGAAAATAAGGATTCCAGAGCCACTTTAACCCGCCACTTCACAGAAAACCTGCCAGAAATCAGCCAAGACGAAATCGAAGCGGCTCTTAAACAGCTTAAAAATGGAAAAGCCCCTGGTGAGGACGGGATTACGACCGAACTCCTGAAAGCGGGAGGAAGCCCTGTGCTGAAAGAGCTTCGGGAGCTTTTCAATTCTGTCCTGTTCTCTGGGAGAACTCCAGAAACGTGGCGAAACAGCGTGGTCGTTCTCTTCTTCAAAAAGGGCGATAAGTCCCTTTTGAAGAATTACAGACCCATTTCACTCCTTAGCCACGTATATAAGCGGTTTTCAAGAGTCGTTACGAATCGTCTAGCGCGAAGTCTCGACGAGTATCAGCCACCGGAGCAGGCCGGGCTTCGAGGAGGATACAGCACCATGGACCACATCCACACAGTGAGGCAAATTATACAGAAGTCAGAAGAGTATAATCGGCCCCTATGTCTTGCGTTTGTGGACTATGAGAAGGCATTTTACTCGATCGAGATCTGGTCTGTTTTGGAGTCTCTGCAGCGATGCCAAGTCGACTGGCGATACATCCAAGTGTTGAGATGTCTTTATGAAAACGCGACAATGGCCGTCCAAATTCAGGATCGGCGGACTGAACATATCCCCCTGCGTCGAGGTGTGAGACAAGGGGACGTAATTTCCCCGAAATTGTTCTCTAACGCATTGAAGGATGTGTTCAAGACGCTGAACTGGGAGGGACGCGGCATTAACATCAACGGCGAATACATCTCACACTTGAGATTTGCAGATGACATCGTCATACTGGCTGAATCGCTGCATGATCTGCAGCAGATGTTGGGCGGCCTAGTTGATTCTTCTAGACGCATTGGTCTCCGGATGAACTTGGACAAAACCCAGGTTATGTTCAACGAACACGTCACTCCGGGACCGATTGTTGTCAATGGCGGTGCTCTCAAGGTTGTTCAAGAATATGTTTACCTCGGGCAAACTCTGCAGTTTGGTAAAAACAACTTTGAGAGGGAGGTCAACAGAAGGATCCAACTGGGCTGGGCAGCGTTTGGGAAGCTTCGACGAGTCTTCGCGTCGCGTATTCCACAGAGCCTAAAGACCAAGGTCTTTAATCAGTGCGTCTTGCCTGTTATGACTTACGGAGCCGAAACGTGGAGACTCACGGTACGACTGGTCCATAAATTCAAGGTCGCACAGCGAGCTATGGAACGGGCTATGCTTGGAGTTTCATTGAGGGATCGAATACGGAACGAGGTGATCCGGCTGAGAACCAAGGTTGTCGACATAGCTCACAGAATAAGCACTCTGAAGTGGCAATGGGCCGGCCATATTAGCCGTAGAACCGATGACCGTTGGGGTACACGTGTTCTCGAGTGGAGACCGCGAATCGGCAAACGTAAGGTAGGACGCCCTCAGGCTAGGTGGAGCGATGATCTTCGCAGGGTGGCTGGTAGCAGCTGGATAAGAGTTGCCGAGAACCGAGCTGAATGGCGTGCAATTGGAGAGGCCTATGTCCAGCAGTGGACTGCTATAGGCTGATGATGATGACTAAAAAATAAATACTTAATTTATCTTTAAAATGGTAAGAATTTCATAAAAATACGGTTAATAGTTTTTGCGTGACAAATTAATTACACTATGTTATAAAAATATAATTTCAAATATTTTCATATCAAATTACGAAAGAAATTGTTTAGAGTAACATGTCTTTTTTTCAAAGGAATAAGGCTAGTTGTGTAGACGTGATGTTCAATTAAAAATCATTCGTTTGATGTCTCGTGTTTCGAAAGGATTGTATGAAACATGGTTGTTGTTGATACAAGATAATAATGACAGATTTAAGTATAGTAAATTAAGAGGTTGTAGTAGGTATTGAAATGGGTGAATAATTATTATGTCATAAATAAAAAAGTTCTGAACAGTAATACGAGGGTCATTCAATAAATACTTAGCCTACAAAAAGTAAACGAAAATTTTGGAAAAGTGGCAATTTATTTTTCAACATAGTCTCCTTTTAGTTCGATACACTTAGCCCAGCGATGCTCCAACTTTTTTAACCCGTCTGAAAAATAGTTTTTGTCAAACTCTGCAAAATAGGCCTCCTTGGCGGCGATAACCTCCTCATTCGATCCATATCTATTCCCGGCGAGTGATTTTTTCAGATTAGGAAACAGAAAGAAGTCACAAGGGGCCAAATCTGGAGAATACGGTGGATGGGGCAGCAATTCGTAGCGTAATTCGACCAATTTGGCCATGGCAACGGCAGACGTGTGAACCGGTGCGTTGTCGTGGTGAAACAGCACTTTTTTCTTCGCCAGATGGGGTCGTTTTTTCTTTAATTCGGCGTCGAATCGGCCCAATAAATCGGCATAGTAAAGCCCTGTAATTGTTTTACCCTTCTCGAGGTAATCGATGTAGATCACACCTTGTGAATCCCAGAAAACGGTGGCCATAACTTTTCCGGCCGATTTTACAGTTTTCGCCTTCTTTGGAGCACGTTCCCCGGTCTGGATCCATTGTTTTGATTGCTCCTTGGTCTCTGGTGTGTACCAGTGGATCCAGGTTTCATCGACGGTCACATAACGACACAAAAACTCCGCTGGATTACGCTTAAACAGCGCCAAACACGTCTCCGATGTGGTCTCACGGTTGCGCTTGTTTTCTGGTGTGAGTAAACGCGGCACCCATCGCGCCGACAGCTTTCTCATGCCGAGTTCCTCGTGAAGAATATGATGCACTGTTCCTTCTGAAATGCCTACAGTCTCAGCTAGCTCCCGAACCTTCAATCGGCGATCTGCCAATACGAGATCATGGATTTTTTTAATGTTTTCCTCCGTAGCAGCTGTTTTCGGTGCACCTGGACGTGGTTCATCAAAAACCGACGTACGGCCACGTGCAAACTCGTTGAACCAATTCTTGACGGTGGCCATCGATGGAGAAGAGTCACCGTACACAGCATCCAAGCGCTCTTTGATTTCGATGCGCGTTTTCCCTTCCAAAAATAGGAATCGAATCACCGAACGATATTGCTCTTTTTCCATTTTTGTAAAACCGATCGACACGTTCGCTTCCATAAGTTGTCAAATTAAAACAAATGAAGGGATTGGAATGAAAATTTGAAAAAAGAATTAAAAAAGAATGTGCTACACTGTGGTAAAACTCTTTTGAAACTACAGCGCCCTCTGGCGATGAGGCTAGGTACTTATTGAATGCACCTCGTACATTGTTTGAAGATCCAAACAGTGTGCAAAACAGTTGCAGCGAAAAGGGTTAAACCAACGTGTTTTATTGAATTTGGCTGACGCCACATTGGTTGAAACAACATTGCATAGTGCTAGTAGTGGAAAGCTAAATATAATCTCAAGTTTTCTATATAAAAAAACGCGCTATAACTGCCAAATGTGATTTCAGAACATAGGTACACGATGTTTGACAATTATCTATGTACTGAAATTGGTGTGCAGACCGTACTTCTGGTGGTATGGTGGGAATGTCAAAGTTCAAAAAAAAAAAAAAACGATACCACCAGGTAATAGTGTTGCATCACTTAGTTAAAACCACTTTTGACAACAAAAAAATATTAAATGTACTGATCGCATATCAAATTAATCAGAAAGTTTACCGTTGCGACGCACCCCGGGCTAGGGCACCCCGACACGGACAGGTTAGGTTCGAAGGGGATGACTTCATGATTCCTTCGTGTTAGGTTCCTTTAAACCCTGCAGACAGAAATAGGACCCCCGCCTAGCGGGGTTCTGTCGACCTACCTTACTTACAACTGTTACAAGTACCTAATCATATTATGCGAGAAAACTGTTTATAATTTCCTGTCCGCCTAGTATCTACATCAGCACAGCACTACGGTCACTTCATACAGTGGTATCGTTTAACTTTAAAATCCCCACCGTACCACCAGAGGTAAAAATAACGCTAAATCCGAATAGGGATGATTACAACTCAATATCGTCCAAAATGTTGCTTCATACAAATAGTTTTGTTTTAAGTAACTTATATTGAGTTTTCGGTTTAAATAACTTTGCTCCTAAGTACTAAACCAAGTCTCACTTAAATGTGGAGAAAAATATAAAAACGTAGGCACTTATTATCATAATGCAAGAAAGTACAACCAAATACTTAAATAGTTAACGTCAACAAGTACGAAGTAAATCTACTTAAATCTGAGGGGTACCTATATTACCTACCCACTTTATTATTTTAGTTTAATATTGGGTTCATTCTTTAGCTTGCGGTTTTCCTCAAGTCACAGGTTGCTCGTATTCGGTTATTCCTAAGTGTTGTGCGAAACGCTTGAAAAACCAGTAATACGAGTCCAGCAAAGCATATCATTTATGAGTGTGATTATTAAAAGAACTATACAAAACCTACGCGGATAAAAATTAAAAAAATACCAATAGAATTAATGGTGTTCATTATTGTTAATAATACCTACAGCTGGGAGCCTTTAAGTTGAGAGTCTTGAGAGTGAATTGGTTACTTTTAGGCAAGCGTGCTCCATCTTCCACCACATCATCGCTTACCATCAGGTGAGATAGTGGTCAAAAGCGGGCCCATTAATGATAAAAAAACTAACATACGTTTCTGTTTCAGAAATTTACGACTAATACCTATTCGCTCAAACTGAGTGGAGCTAATCCAGAAACTCATCACGTGGCTAGCTCGTGTAAAGTCAGTCGTGACACGTGAGCCGAATCGCAAAAAAAAAAACAAAAAATAATTATTTCATTACACCATATCACACATAATCCTACTCTACAAGAAAGGAGACTCACATGACATTGGTAACTACAGACCTATTAGCCTTTTACCGACTCTATACAAATTATTTTCTTCGATTATTAATGAGCGAATAAGTGAAACGCTAGACAAATGGCAACGCGTAGAACAAGCAGGCTTTCGCAAAGGTTTCTCTACAATAGACCACATCCACTCATTGGAATTGGTTATTGAAAAATATCAGGAAAGACAGAGACCGCTCTACATTGCTTTTGTCGACTATCAAAAAGCGTTTGACACACTATCTCACTCAAGTATCTGGGAAACTTTAAAAGATCAAAAAGTAGAAAAAAAATACATAGAAGTTATAAGAAAAGTATATGGTAACTGTACTAGCAAAGTGAAAATGGAAACAACTGGCCATACTTTTCCATCCATTATCGCCAAAACTTTTTACAGCTGTACTGGAAAATATCATATGCAAACTGGACTGGAAAAATTGCGGTTTGAACATTAATGGCAAATACCTAAGCCACCTGAGATTCGCAGACGACATCGTATTGTTATCAGAAACTGGCTGTGGCCTGCAATATATGTTGGAGACACTTCGCGTAAATAGCAAACGACACAAAAGTTTTTAAAAGCAGCATGCCAATAAACTTAAAAAAGAAAACAATGGACTCGTGCATTCTGCCCTCTTTAACGTACGGCTGTCAGACTTGGAAGTTTACGAGGAAAATCAAAAACAAAATATGTTCCTGCCAGAAAGGTATGGAACGTAGTACGAGTATGTTGAACATAAAGAAAATGCACAAAGTAAGACATTCAAAGATAAGAAATTACACTAAAGCAATAGACGCGCTGACATATGCCCAAACATTAAAATTTAGATGGGCCGGCCATATTACCCGTTATGTGGATAATAGGTGGACCATAAATGTTACCAAATGGAAGGGCCCGCCAGGCAAACGCCGAGTAGGAAGACCCAACACGAGATGGGAGGACGATATAAAGAAGATCGCAGGATCAGACTGGTTACTGACATCACAAAATAGAGAGAAATGGAAAGCCTTGGAGGAGGCCTTTACCTGAGAGGGGTCCATGCTAATTTGAACATTATACCAATCAAGTAATAATTAATTACAAATATAATATTACTAATCGGTCTTTTTCACAATATAAATATCACAAAAATTGAATTTTATACAAATAATAATAACAAGAAAAAATAAATAATTATCTAATAGAATATATAATTATAGTATTAATAATATCATGATATAAATGAATCTGAATTAAATGTTGAATCGAAATTTACTATATTTTATTGAAATTGAATTATTACATATTTTTTTAAAGTAAAAATACTGTGATGTTACATTTTTTTATTGCATGGAATAAAAGGCTTTTTTATTTTTTTATTTTATTTATTTAATTATTTCAACCAAAAATCATCAACATGCGGAACTAAAAACAAACTAAATAAAAGAAAACAATACATGAATACTCCTTAGTATTACGTACTTCAACTTAAAAAAAAACTTAGGGCCATCTTCAAAAAGAAGCTAATATTACCTAAATGGCAAATCAAAAACGGCCGTTTCTGACACTTTTGCCTACTACTTTGGATACGAAACATTCTGAGACCTGTTTTAACAACGTAAAAATACTTTATCCTCTTTATAACAAACGTGACGTTGGATTCTTTATTATTTATTTTCTATGCTATGCTACGATTTTTTATTCAATGAGGGCGTCACTTGGCCGGTAGTAGACCCTTAAGACGAATAGAAATTTAATTTGGCAAAAGTTAGAGAAATCAACAAATTTAAGGCATTTTCCAGTAAATCTGAGTGACACACTGAAATTGTAAACGATTTCTTTAATTCCTAGGAAATGAGATCTCAGTTGAATAATAATGATATCTAATACATAACCGATAGACTCCCGACTCCCACCGACTCCGACCCGACTCCGACTTCCAAAAAAAGTGCAAAATAACTTTAATTTCGGCAGTCGGTGTTCCTGTTTTGTGTCTTTGTTTTTTGACACCGACTTCCGAAATTAAAGTTATTTTGCACTTTTTTTGGAAGTCGGTTCTATTTTTTTGTAAAAAAGTTTTTTATTTTTCACTTTTTAGTTGTGGTTCTCCATTAAACTGTGTTAACAGTTCATAGACATACGATAGCAGCAATCGCGGTTGATTTGCTGTCAATTTTTGAAGAGTTCCGTTGTCTGTCTCCGAAACCCATCATCAGATATTTTTGAAATTTAAATGGGACCATTTCGGAATAAACCCCTTTCTAACAAAAAAAGAATTTTGCAAATCCGTCAACATATGACGGAGTTATGCCCGAACATACATAAAAAAAAAAAAAAAAAAAAATACAAACATCCGAATTGATAACCTCCTCCTTTTTCGAAGTCGGTTAAAAACGGCCGTTTCTGACACTTTTGCCTACTACTTTGGATACGAAACATTCTGAGACCTGTTTTAACAACGTAAAAATACTTTATCCTCTTTATAACAAACGTGACGTTGGATTCTTTATTATTTATTTTCTATGCTATGCTACGATTTTTTATTCAATGAGGGCGTCACTTGGCCGGTAGTAGACCCTTAAGACGAATAGAAATTTAATTTGGCAAAAGTTAGAGAAATCAACAAATTTAAGGCATTTTCCAGTAAATCTGAGTGACACACTGAAATTGTAAACGATTTCTTTAATTCCTAGGAAATGAGATCTCAGTTGAATAATAATGATATCTAATACATAACCGATAGAATATGGCTCACGTATATTATAATAAGCTTTCTGGATCTTGGAGACGTTCATCCGCGCATCAATATGTAATAATGTGTGCTACTTAATTAATGTTTATCTATTGTAAGTAATTTAATTGTTACATTTAAGTTTTCTTTCTTTCCAAATAAATAAAATTAAAAATTTCGCTACGTGTTTAAAGAAATTCAGTTTTGATAAACCATTTTACACTACACTATTTGCTTGCATTTTAAATCTTCAAATTCTTCTCGATTTTCAAGTTCTGCCAGACAGGTTTAATGACCTTCAGTTGAAACAAATTGAATGGTTTTTGGTTAAACGAATGTTGCAGGTAAATATGTATCTATCTACATAGAATTAGTTACGAATTTTCAAAAAGGGAAACCTGTGTAAAATCATCATATTATTATGTTGTTGAACCACAATCAAGCTGTAAAAAAACAAACCTGTAATTATATAGGTACCTACGTTAGCATTCAAATTATTTAAGCTAAACTACGCAGTTCGTGATAGAAACCTGTTTGTGACTCTGAGGTCGCTTTTTGGCAGTCGTTTCTTTAATGGCACATCTATGCAAGTTATCTACGTGTATGGCATTATTATGCAATATTGGTTAAAATCTAATATAACTTTATTGTGACATTTTCTTGAAGTTATAGGAATGGGAACCTGCCGTATCGTAAAGCCTGTAAGTATATAAATTTAAAGATTACATAAAGATAGCGTAAGTACCAGTAGGAAAAGTAGAGCTCTATACGCATATCGTCGCACCACGTAAGTAAATTTTTTGGCAAAATATGGTACGTATGTCTGTGTCATTCGCTAGGGATCGAACGACGCATCGTTAGATAAATCAAATACGAGGATAAGAACCAATGGTGACGCGTAATTTAACATTAAGGCGCAGTTATACGACTTTTAATGGTTTTAATTGAACATCACGTCTAAACGACTATTTTTATTTCTTTGAAAAAAATATATGTTACTCTAAACTATTTCCGTCGTAATTTGATCTCAGAATATTTGAAATTATATTTTTATAACATTGTGTAATAAAATTGTAAACTACGTCTAACGCGGATAAAAAATTGAGAATCACGCAAAAACTATAAAGTGTATTTTTATGAAACCTTAACCATTTTAAAGGTCATTTAATTATTTATAATTTAGTCTCAGTGTTTTAGTTTATTACTTGTTGTTTTATGTGTAATAAATTAATAATGCGTCTAATTTCGGACGGCGCCCCTTGACGGGCGACTCCTATTACTGGGTGGACATACGACGCGTTACGTGAGCTCAGCGCAGAACACGCAAGCTAACCAGTCAAGGTCGTTGGCAGCTAATAGCGCCTTAAAAACCAAACGTATGTCAGTGTTTTACAGAAAAGCTACAGCAAAACCATACAACTCAGTTGTATTGCCATAGCAACAAAGCGTAGCTGTAGGTACCTAAATCAGTTTTATCAAAAACCTGATTACGAGCTACTATACAGTTTATTTACTCTACTGAAGCGACGGTATGTAAGAGAGAAGTTCGTCCAGGGAAGTACCTACTACCAAAATCAAAACCTGTCTGCAGAACTGTGTTTCGGTTGGAAGGATATGTAAGATAAAACAGTACCTTATGCCCTTAGCAATAAGCAACATATTGCAGCTGTTGTTTGAAATCTACACAACTTTTTGAATGACTAAGTGCCTAGCCAGTAAAAACTGCTTGCCCTAAATAAAAACAAAATGTGTAAGATGTCGTGGCTAGATCATAGAATTTATCACTTCATGATGTAACCGATTATTTCATGAAATAGTTGCATTTCATGATATAGCCGGCTGAAACTGGCCAAATCGTTTCGTCACCGTTTGATGAAATGTCAATCCACGTTTGGCCATATCATAAAAGTAGGGTGTCTGTCGCAGCCAACTAGCTTAAATCACTATTCAGTTAACAACCTAAGCTTTTTAATAAACGGCGCCATTTACTACTAGCGGTCTGAATGATATATTCAGACGATGCGTCTAATACAACATTTAATGAACAGGCAGGCTGATACTTAGGCCATTCATAGAATAAGGTGTGAAACCAGAATTAATTTATTTCTCTATTTAATCACGTTATTATAAAGGATAGATAGCTAGTTGAACTACAGCTTGCCGTTTGGCAGACTTCCGTTTGGATGTTTGCTAGAATTATTTGGGTATAGTACCTATCTCAATTGACTAAAATCATGGATATAGATTATTAGACACAGCTGCCAGACTGACTCAGACCAACCGTCGAGCCTGACGTCTGCTTAAATGTAATACTGAGTGTAAGTAAAGCTCTTATTCGATATGTATGATTATTGAACTATAAAACTAAGAATATCCTTGTTTCAACAACAACAGTGTTTTAAACTTCTTTATACAGGTTGTAACGGAAAGGTGTGGTCTTATTTTAAGAACCGGTTCTGCCTATGGAAATGAACAAGTTTCTCTAAGAAAATACACACAATTAAAAAAAAAATTGTATCTTCCATACAAAGTTATCATCAGCTGATCAATATTTGTATGGGAGGTATTTTTTTTTTTGAGAATTTCCTCAGGTTTTCTTGAAGAAAGTTGTTCATATCGATGGGCAGATGCAGTTCTTAAAATATGACCACACCTTTCCGTTACACCCTGTATACTCATGGAATTCACATCATAGTCGGCAGAAGCACATCGAATCTGGTGTCGGTGCTATGGGGTCACGCGGGGCGGGGTGTCACCTTTTCCCATAGATGAGAAACCGACCTGGTGACTTGATATGTCTTTCGCTGCCATCTGGTTGAACTCGCCATTCAATTGGACGCCTAGGCCGTTCATTAAACGCCAGCATTCAAGTAAATGACTGAAGTGAAGACAGTGAAGACAGCATTCAAGTAAAGTCGTTGAACTTAACGTTTAACCAGATGGCTGGATGTCGTCTAGTCATTTAGTTAAATTGGATATTGATGCGTTTGTGATACCACTGATCATGATTGTGTGTGTACGGCGTGTGTGTACGGCAATGTTAGAATGCAAGAGCGAGCGTAGTGAGCTCGGAACACGGGGCACCCTGACTCGAATAGGTTAGGTTCACTCGGTGGCGGTACTAAAAACGGCCGTCTTTGACACTTGGCCTACTACTTTGGATACGAAACATTCTAAGACCTGTTTTAACAACGTAAAAATACTTTATCCTCTTTGTAACAAACGTGACGTTGGATTCTTTAATATTTATTTTCTATGCTATGCTACGATTTTTTATTTAATGAGGGCGCCACTGGGCCGGTAGTAGGGCCTTAACTTGAAGTTTTGAATCACTTGGCTGAGTCTTGGTCAGTCATCTTCAATGGGCTGACTTTCAACATACCAGGTTGTTAAACGTAGATTGATCCTAGTTGAATTAACTATCGGCCTAGCCATTTAATTGAATTGGTGTTTAATGAACGGCCTAGGCGTCCAATTGAATGGTGAATTCAACCAGATGGCGCACATGTCTACCTGACACAAGTGAGGGATTTAGGAGGTTTGGTACAGGTGAACATATGACAAAATAGTAGATTGTTGTAAAAGGGACTACAGGGACTAAAATGATGAAATATACGAGGTAGTTTTACTAAATGAAGAGTTATAATTAGTTGTAGCTATAATTGGTTTCGTGGAGCTCGTGGCTAAAGTAATAACAGCCGCACGGGTCGATCCATCAGGTTAAACTACGATTGCCGGGGTTGGTTCATGGATGGGTGACCATCTTTACATACCGAGACTCCTCCGTGCCTCGGAAAGCACGTTAAGCCGTTAGTCCTGGCTGTCAATCGTGGATCTTTGACCGTCGTAACGAGTCGTCAGAAGCCCGAAAGTCTGACAACCAGTCTTACTTAGAGGTATCGTATTACCCAGTAACTGGGTCGTGGAGGTCAGATAGGCAATCGCCCTATGTAAAATACTGGTATTCAGCTGCATCCGGTTAGACTGGAAGCCGACCCCAAGATAGTTGGGAAACTTTAAGGGGAACCTTTCAGGTTTGAGAGTCCCTCGTTGGAATGTTCTGAATAGAAAATCAGCTGAGTTGACTCATCCCTTGATGTCGAAGGTCGTGGGCTAGTTGGGAGGACATTGATGCGTTCTGTGATACGGTGGGTGATATCAATTTCGTTTTGAATGGAGTTCTCTTTATAGTATTCTGCCACTTGATCGGATTTCCATCCACCGTGGCGTTTTAGCGATATTATATTTGCATCAGAATCCGTCAAGAAAATGGCGGATGTTTTTCGGAAACCAGTGTTGCGGAGTGCCAGTGTACTGTTCCGGATTAGGCAAATTTAGATAGGTGAAATTTAGATCTCTTTTGCCATGTTGCTAAATTTATTTATACCTATAACTTGCCTTGTGCATTTGATTGATAGTTGAGAAAAAAATCTCGACATGCCTAGAGTCACTTGGTCGTAAACGTTGGTAGACTATGACAATTTTCAGAAATTCTTCACTTATAACGACTTTTCTCTTATTTATGGCTTAAAGAAGGGTATCAGTTTCAACATCTTCCACTGGTTATGTTAACCAGTTCCATCCCTCTGCAGGCAATTTAATTGTGTTAAGAGGGAAGCGCCAGGGTAACCCGCGGAATTCAAATCTTACGTTTTTTACTATTTGCAGGTCAGTATCAGGTTGTATGTTGATCAAATTATGATTCGCGGCCGTAATTATTATTATTATTCGTTACTACCATCGCGATTGTTTTCAGATTTTTCTAACCAACAGTTTAGCTTTTACTGGGGAGAACGCTCGACTCGAACAAAAAATATCACTTTAAAGTTGAATCTTTCGCAAACGAATCACTGAATAGAAAAATAGTCGTAAAACCTCTCAAACGATTTCAAAAGACCTCTCCAGCTCCAACATTATAGGATAGGCGGGCGAAATAAAAATCATCCCCACTTTATATGTACGGGAGCTAATACCCTAGAAAAAAACTTTTTCAAAATTTAATTCTTGTTTTCGTTTTCTTGGCGTGATTAATATAATATTATGTAACCATGCAAAATTGCAGCTTTCTTGTACTAACAGTCTCTAAGCTATGCCTCAGACGGACAGACCGAAACATAAATGTTCCTTGTCCTTGTTAGCACTACGGAACCCCAACAATGTTACAAAGGGATTTGAAAAAACACGTGATTTCAATGTGAAGTTAATGTAAACATTGTCAAAAAAGTTTCGTAGTTTTTTCAACAATGCTTGTTTCGGAGCACTGACCGCTGTTAAGGCAGGTATCTCAAAACAGGCCGTCAACGTGCTTGAAAGGAAACTGAACGAATTCATCAACCAACATTAATATTTCTAGCTAAATTCTAGAACAACTACACTCTTTCTGATTTGATAATTCGATCGCTAAATTTATTTAGGGGAGTTACTTCGTTTCATTGAACCCAAATGGGCCGTGGAATAGCGATCCTATCTAAGGTGAGGATATGGTTTATCCATATCTTCTTCTAACATAGGATTGCTATCATGCATTACCAACGCAAAAACGTATGAAGTAGTAAATAAACATAAAATTAATTACAAAGCATCACAGTGTTTTACACCGTCTTAAAGATTCCCGGCAAACTGGTTCATAAGACTCAGAAGTTTTCCTCTAACTTTAATGTCGACACACTAAGATCGAGATTGGCGCGTGTCGGTCCGAGTCATCCGGTCTTGTGCGTGTGTTGTGATGGTGCAGTCAAGCTTTTGACAGGGTTTTATACGTCAGAGTGTCGTCAGAGCGCTAGAGGAGTGTCGGCTATGTATATACAACACACGTGGCTCTGTTTGTCAATTCGTGTTTGAGCGCGGTACTGGACGCAGCTGCTAACGGTGCGACCGCTCGCTATACTTCTCGCCGTTTGTGTGACATCCTTCTGAAACATCCCTGCTTTGAAGATCACGCAAAAGTAAGTGGATTTCTATTCTTAGAATTTTTAAGTCGTGTAGCTAGCATGTCTCGGTTTTATTAAGATTTCCAGGAGTGGAAGCAATTGAAAATTTATCAATCGAGCAATTGAATCAAACTAAATACTTGTTAAACTAATTGTATTAATGACTGGTTTCTAAAACACTCTATTTTAATTGTTTACTTTATTGTTTGCTTTAATAAATTAATATAAAATTTTATATACTTTAACTTATCAAAGATACGACATTATTAAATTCAAAAAACCTCATCCAATCTAAAGATTAACAATAAACAAGTAGGTTTTGCAAAATGCTCTCTTTCTTTCTCAACTCATTTTAGCAAACAGGCTTTTTTTTTTGGGGTGTGGGAAATCATCCAAAGACTTCTCCCGCTCTGGGTGGAGCGAGAGGTCGTGTCAGACTCTTACTGACTAATACCCACCCCTGTTCCTTCCCTGCTTGAGTGCCCAGGGGTGCGGTACTTAACACATTTTCAGAATTTATCCGCTACCCCTAGGCATTTTATCCGCTACCCCAGGCTAATGTTTACATTCATGTACCCTATTACAATTAAGTATCCATCTGTACAGACTGTCCATAGATACCGGTAAACACAACTTTAAACCTAGAATCTTAATCTATTTGAGAGAACATAACCTTAACAAACGTATGTCAGAGGCGTGTATAATTATAATATAAATTATAGCTAAAATATACCTACTTTTTTCCAATTTTTGAAGGACACTCACAGTTATTTATGGCAACAATACAAAAAATGATACAGAATAAAATTGTACTATACTTAAAGAAAAAAAAACACTTCAAAATCAACAGAAACATATATGATTTCTAACAATAATTTAAAACCATAATATTTTCTATTTTTTTAATTTATTTATATGACAAATAATAAAACTAAAAGACAATATATATTTTTAGAAATAAATGTATGTACACAAAGCCTTAACAGACGTCTCGCAGGCGTGCTGTACTTCATTCAATCTGCCTAGCCTTTTCTCAACTAACTGGGATCAGCTTCCAGAAAACCAGAAGCAGCTGGATACCAGTATTTTACTTGGAGCAACTAACTATCGGACCTCCACGATCTAGTAACTGGGTAACAAGGTACCCCTAGGCAAGACTGGCGTCATATCTTCTGGCTTCTGACTATCCGTAACGACTGTCATAGATCTACGAATGACAGCCGGGACCGGAGCCGGGCGTGCTGTAAAAGCTTTTACTTCAATAACTCAAAAATAACGGGACTATATACTAGCGACACTGGTACCATTGGCAAACTCTCATCGGCCACTGAGTTGGTAAAACAGCACGTGGCGATATTTTAACGGTTTGTAAGGTTTATAGAGAGTTTTCGATTTCGTGTAGATACCTACGCGTCGCAGGTGTATAAGGCATTTAGGGTTTAAGTTAGCCACAGTCAAATTCAATCAAATTTTCCCATGAACGTTTCCTGAAAATTGTTTCCATGTTTATTAATAATAATTAAATGTAAATTAAATCTAATTATCATTAGTGATAAATTAAACATAATAATTGACGGTTGCCCTTGCTCTTATGCATCCCAGGAAATGTTCCTGTACACATTACTCCGAGGCAGTTTCCGTAAAATATCTGCGAATGTCGACTTCTTTTTGCTACCTTTTAAATACCTGCTTGCTATTTATTGGCTTGGAATGGTAGAATTCAGATCGTTATAAAAGAACTACTGACTTCCGAGATATTGGATACAAACTAAAGATCAAATAAGTTTGACCCGTTAATGTGTTACTGATGAGAAATACTGACACTACATTACATCATTTCAGACGATGTGAACTTATCGTTAAGATTAAATTCAAAACATTGGACCTATTGTTTGATTACGAGGATCAGTGGCAAGGTGACTATTAATTACGAGGAAGAACGATTGATAAACATTTTAACTGTAAAATATGTGGGTTTACCTTACCGTTACATGATATATTTTATATACCTACAAAATAATAACTTTGAACTCATTATCTGTAATCTTTGTCGGAAAAAGTAGTCAGACAAGTTGCCCTCAATTACTGTTCATAAAAGTTTGCGTGAATAATTTTGGACATTTATTGGAGAAAAAAGTAATTTGTTTCGAGATTGCACATAATGACTCCCTCCTGACAAATGCGAGGGGTGATTGCCCTCATTGTAGTTTTCCATCCCGACACACTGCGTAGGCACGAGCACGACGAGCGGCGACTGTTTCAAAGCTAACGTTGATTAATTAGTTGTATGCATAGGTGCTGCATGTACGTATGTATGTGTTGTCTGTAAATAAATGTTGCCGTTGTTATTATATTGTTTGATGGCACTTCGTAACTTAGTATATTGATAGTGAAAGGAGAATTGATTGCATTAGCAGAAGATAGTAAATTACATACAATGCACCAGGTTTCTGATGAAGACTTCATGATCATCGTCTAGATACTCGTAAGTGTATTGTGAAATGAAAATTATACTCATATATATTTATCAAGTAGGATTGGGTTGTAGTTATTCCAGACCATCAATCACAGCATTTGACATGAGACATGTTGTACAGTTTATTACCCAATTTTCTGTTATTTGACTGTACCATGAAAGACTTTCAGGAATCGAGCTTCATGAAAAGTTAACATTTTTGGGATTCCAATATAGGTACCTACTGTGGTGTCCACACATCCGAATAAGTATCTATCGGTTAACTTAGCTAGTATATTGTTACAAATCTGGCAGATAGTAATTTCTTTACTTGTCGGAATTTCTGACATTTTGACCCAAGCCTTTTAAGTTACACGTTATTCCAACGTGTTAGCGACGTGCTCGGACTTTCCATTAGTTGTATGCGGCATTGGTAAATAATCATGTTCTATGCATGAAAACGACCAATGATTGCCAAGCAGCTCTATTCGCAGTAACTATTTTGAATTGCGGTTAGATTCTTAATAGCTACGAGTTATTGGAATCCACGAAGTCTTAATTACCTAGATACGAGTAAGTTCGTAAAAGTGCCCTACCGATTGCCTACACTTTTATTGGTTTAATGATATAGAAGTATTGGACTAGACTATATTATATGTTATACACTAGCACTTCGCCCGCGACTTCGTTCGTGTCCACTTCAAAAATGTATTGGCTTTCTATTGGTAAAAGAATTTTCAAAATCGGTTCAGAGAGATCCAGGGATTACCCCCTACAACCTCATAAACTCACAAACTTTACCTCTTTATAATATTAGCAGGTACTTAGAGATTATAGTATAGATAATAATAAATAGATCATAGTAAAATAAAGGAACAACTAAAAAATAATATTTTGGATGGATAAAATCAATAGCTATAATTCACAATTAAATGCTAGGAATCTGATAAAAGCGATTAATACTTATCCGGTGCCCGTTCTACTCTATTCATTTGGTATAATTAATTACAAAAATAGCGATTTAAAGAATATAGACGTTAAAATAAAAAAAACTTTTTAACAAAAATTTAATCGACGAAAAAGAACTAAAAAGCAAGAAATAAATAAACCTTTTAAGTCTTTAGTATTGAGCTTGTTTATATCAAATTGTATATAAACTAATTTTGAATCGGCGCCAAACAACAATCTGATCATTAAATATCTAAATTTTATATGTACGTAGAAATGAAGAAGGCTCTACGTAGGTAATTAATCATTTTATTATTTGGCGCCGACTATATATATATATACGGTCGAATTGAGAACCACCTCCTTTTTTTTCGTCGACTAACAAGGAACTAAATAATTAATAAAGCACAAAAACAAAAGGCAGATATAATTAGACTCGCCATGGGATCTGGAGGCCAAAGTCCTCGCGCTCCTTTGGGAGTGGCGCGAGGAGGCGAAAAGCCGGGGCGAAACTCCGCTGCCGCGACACCTCGCGGCTCGGCGCACGGAGCTCCGGCAGCATCTCATGGTGACATGGAGAGAGCGACTGTCGCAACCCAGCGCTGGGCATGCCACCATTGCGGCGGTAGTGCCCCTCTTTGAGGAGTGGCCTCCTGACGCAGGTCCTTACCGGACATGGTTGTTTCGGAAGGTTCCTGTGTCGGAGAAGGCGTGAAAGAGAAACGCCTGGGTGTCACCATTGCGCGGATCGCCCAGAGGACACGATGGAGCATACGGTGGAGGTCTGCCCTGCTTGGGCGGAGCACCGTCGTGTCCTCGTGGAGGCGACGGCGGCAGCGACCTCTCGCGCCCGGCTCTGCTTCAGGCCAAGGTGCGGAGCGAGAGGGAATGTGAAGCAGTCTCCTCCTTCTGCGAAGCAGTAATGCTCGCGAAGGCGGAACGGGTGAGGGAGACTCAATGGCCCTCACGCCCCCAGCCACAGCCGCCGCGAGACACGCCCTGGGCGTTGGAGGTCACGAGTCACGTATGTTATAAAGGAAACCTAAATAAAACAGCCTTTTCATACATAGTCGTCTTTGGCAATTTATGTTGATAGGTAAACTAATAAAATAAAAGGATTACATATTAAACTAAGAAACTTTACTACATTGAGAAAAGTTCATAGTAAAAAAACAAGAACACTATACTAAGTTTAGCTGACTGGTTAGTGGTAATTCTAATGCCACCTACATGATAAATGAATTCTTTGAAAATGAAATAAATTAACAAAAGGTCAACTTATTAGTTTTTTATTGAATCCGACTATTATGTTTCATACATAGAATTGACAATGGCATGTGAATTGTTTTTTAATCCATAGTTTGAAGAAGTTACTAATTTGTTTTGCAAATTAAAAAAACCGGCCAAGTGCGAGTCGGACTCGCGCATGAAGGGTTCCGTACCATCGAACAATATTATACGCGTCTACTTATTGCC
This sequence comes from Polia nebulosa, assembly GCA_951329385.1. Taxonomy (NCBI): domain Eukaryota; kingdom Metazoa; phylum Arthropoda; class Insecta; order Lepidoptera; family Noctuidae; genus Polia; species Polia nebulosa. Next base: position 18,055,355 of record OX589604.1, read on the forward strand.
ATTAATTAAGATCGAGCAAAAAAGGTAGATAAAAGGGTAAGTACCGAGCCCACTTTAATATACTTACATTTTTTTAAACAAATTTTGTTTAAAACAACAAAGTTATAAGCTGTACCGAATATCGATTAGGGCAGGGGTCATTCAAGATACCTGAGAGTTCCGTAGTAAAATATTAGATAAGTCTTTTATTTACACTACCTATCACAAAATTATCATAACAACCCTGAATGAGGTAATTTTCGCAATAACAGTCGTCAAAACGATGGATTTATGATTTAAATTGCATGTTTTATGTAATGGTATTATTTAAACATAACAGCAAGTAATGGCAAATTACTGGCTTATTATGTACCTTAGTGTGTTCACGGCTACGTATTAGTCAATGTTGTCATATCGACGAATACTTAATAATTGTTTATTTTATCTTGTGTCGCGTGGAGGCTTGGCTCCTCGCTCCCCTGATAACGAAGATTGACGCACCGTGCGCGTTGCTTACAGAGTCACAGACTCCTCTCTGATAGCGAACATAGACAGCACAAAGGTCAAATACATTATATATTTCAAATAAACACTCCGTTCGGGTGCAACGGATGATCATTCGTTAAAAATATCAAAAAACTAATTAGAAACTACTTCGGGAACATTTAATAAATACTGTCGAAAACAAACAAAACAAATTGGTTAGCAAATTACTTATCATTTCTTCAAGTTTTCCTTAATAAAGTTTTTAACCCCACAGGCGCGCGCGCGTCACGTTTTTTTTTTTTTTTTTTTTTTTTTTTTGGGGGGTGGGAAATCATCCAATGACTTCTTCCGCTCTAGGGTGGAGCGGAAGGGTGTGTCAGACTCTTACTGACTAAAACCCACCCCTGTTCCTCCCTGCCTCGAGTGCCCGGGGGCGAGGTAACTCTTTCGAATTTATCCTCCACCCCCGGGCAGGCACCGGCCGTGGCAGGCCCCTTCTCTTGGCTGACAACTCTTTGAGGCGCGCGTGGAACACTACGCGCCGTCGACTCTCGGGCCTGGTGCTGATCGGACGGCGAGTTACCCACTACTCGCCGTCCGCAGGCCCGGGTGCGCGCGCGTCACGTACAACTAAGCTGTGCCTACTAATTTTATCCAATGACATTTTAATTTTTGATTTTAAATATTATAACGCAATTACGCAATTGACAATTTTATTAGCAAATTTTTATGTTTATTATTCAAAGTTCATTTTAATAATATTTAAAATCGATCTCTCGATCCTTGTTTTAAAATCACATTTTAAAAGAACTAATATTGTTATTTATGTACAGTAACGCCTATTTGTGGACCAAAAGATGTCTTACATAAATAAATAAATATTATTATTACAGTCGAAATAGCGGAAACTAAATATTGCGATTCTTGCTGTAAATAACTTTTTTTTTGTTTAGACTAAACCCCACCCAACAGGGGTGGGGTTTAGACTAAACCCCACCCCTGTTTCTTCAGTTGCCTGTGCCAAGGGGTGTGGTGACTCTCTTTCGAATTTATCCACGATCCCAAGCAGGCATCGGCATCGGCGGGCCCCGTCTGTTATTGCTGACATCTCTTTGAGGCGCGCGTAGAACACTATGCGACGTCGACTCTCGGGCCTGGCTACCCATTACTCGCCGTCCGTGCTTTATATACCTACCTGTAATTTATTTTTTTACATGCATCATTAAAAACAATAACAAAAACATTAAGTTTTTTATCTCTTCTTCTGATTAATCGTCCATGGCACATGCATAGCTCTCATGTAAGACACACGTGTTTATAAATATGATAGCATAGAGATATGGCCCTGAGATCATCATGTAAACAGATTAATCTTTAGGTTAAAGCCAGAAGGTTTATTTATTTATTGACTGATTCTTAGGGTACAATATTGATGTGAACATAATAAACTAAGACCGGGTTAAAAAGAAACTAAACGAAAGTTTTCCATTAATGAAATCCCACGACATTAAATAGACAGGTGTTTTTTGCAAAACAAAACCTGGCACTCCGGGAGTACCGTCAGAAGTGAAAACGAAAAACTTGAACAAAAATGCCCAACGCGCCTCGCGATCCGCATTAACATACTCGTACCTACCTATTTGATTCCAATGTCAAGCATAACTTTTAGGGTGCGTTTCCACTGAAGCAGAGCTTGGACGATACCTACAGAAACTTGCAGGAATCGTCCAATCACAGACGAGACGAGTGACGCGATGAGGATTTCAACCATTGTGATTGGTTGATTCCTGCACGTGTCCGCTCCGCTCGGCGCTCCGCCCAGCTCCGCTTCAGTGGAAACGCACACTTAGATATGTGTCTATTCATATTGCTTAACCAAATAACATTAATATTATTATTTGGTTCAATACTACTATACTAAATAAATAACAGGAACTCCTCTTTTCGTGTTTCTGTCAGAAATGCACTTTATGTTATAACTAAATGCGCATAAAGAGTTGCATTATAAGAAGATATTTTTAAATGTTATAGACTTAAAAAAATATCTAATCGACCTCGTGAATAAGTTTTAATGTATTTCGATTGCCGACATCATTCACGACTGTGGCATGCCTTATTAAATGTTAGTTTTATTTAATAAATATTTTTGATTCTTTAAAAATTAATTGACCCTACGTAGATACTGTTCCTAAAAACAGGCCTGAAACAAAGAATAACAAACAACTATCATACTTCTTGTTTTGTTTTATATAAATAGGCATTATGACATTATAAATTTATTCACATTCTTTATTGCAAACAAAACCATACAATAGAACTGCTTTTTTTCATAAAAGTGAGCTTAAGCCAGAATCGGCCTCTCTTTAGCAGCAAACCACAGTACGATAGATTTACTTGATTTAAATGCTTCCTGAAGTATTATATTAACTTAGGGTAATGATGTCACAATAATATTGCATTTATTGCGTCTTAAAAATCAATCAATTTATCTCGTTCTTATGACAACTGTTAGGCAATCATAAAATATCTGTCCATATAAATAATTAGGTTATCGATTTGTCACCCTATCATTTTATTGGGGCGCGTGATGCTCCTGAGATGACCTCTTGTCCATTTTTACAGACGGACATTGTACACTTCGGGGTGACGGATTTGACACCCGCACTATCAGTGATAGACTATAAAGTCTGCTTCTCTTATTATTTGCAGTTCTAAAGTGAACATGCAAAGTGTCGGGGGTTGCATTGAATATATTATTATTGTTTTTAATTTTTTTGTGAGTAATAATGGCAACTAAAATCGAATATACGTGTACAAACAATATTACTGTAATATGTAAGTTTCTGAAGACCTTCTTTTCTGATAGTTACTAGTTATTTCGTAGATATGTGATGTCCATGATATTACACAAAATATCTACCTATTTACTAATGTTTTATGCATATTGAGATAGTGGGATCATGTCATGCTTTGTCTAATTAATCTACTAGTAATAATTAAGACACGTGTTAAAAGTGACTAACTATATGTATTGTGTGTGAAAATACTTATATGTACCTAGGTATTAATTTTGCTAGACTATTATTTTAGCTATCTAATAAGTAAATTTCTATATTGTTAAATTATGGCAAATAAAGCTTAATTAGTTAATATACAAGTAATTCAAAATAAAAATAAGCCTTCCCATGGTTATACTAAAACAAAATAAAACAGTGCTACAACAATACAACATACTCATTAATCATGCAGCTACCTAATAGACGTTTTACCTTCATGGATACGTACCCACTTATAATAACTACTTAACGTTGAAGTACAACGCAAACACACCTTATCTTAAAACCTAAACACAGTTTTTTTTTTAATTTCAGTGTTGGAGACCGAAAAAAAAGACGTTGAAAATCAAACTGCAGAAGAGGATCCTCTAACGAAAGCTATAGGAGCACTGGGAAAATGGCAAATATGGGTATGCTTCGTCGTATTCCTTGTCAAATTCCCCGTGGCCTGGCATCAGATGAGCATCATATTCCTCGCGCCGCCCATGAACTTCACTTGCGCCTCCACACAAGATGAGGGTTTTGATAATGTCTGCTACGCCAACTGCACAAAGTACGAATATGATCATCGTGTCTTCCAAGAAACCATCGTGTCACAGTGGGATCTGGTCTGCGACAAACAATGGCTCAAGAACCTCACGCAGACTATCTTCATGCTGGGCATTCTTGTCGGAAACATGATGTTCGGCCATCTTTCTGACAGGTTAGTTACCGTTTATCGGATCACATGATGTTTGAGCCGCACTTGGTATCAATCTTCTACCAATTGGCACATCCTGCACTTATTGTTGCATGTCGTGGTGGGACCGGCAGGGTCCGGATGAGATTACTTTAGCAAATATCGTTTAAGAGGTTATTGTGCTATTGTGTATGAAACCTACATTAAGATGCATTTAAGTGCATCCTCTGCGTACAAAAGAAACAACTTATCGTTGATATGTGAACTTCACGGGTGATCTGTAATCGGCAGGCATCGGTCAATACCACGAACATTGATAACCCTACCGATGAATCCTTGGACGAAACCACTTCCTATGCACGCCCTAGTCACGTTTCTAAACACAAGCAACTTGCATGTGTGTGGCCATTAGACATTAATAATCTTTATGTCAATCAAAAACAAAAGAGAACATGGTTTCCCCAAACAAGTTTAGTTTGTGTCGGTTGGGGAAACTTAGACAATACCTATATTAATTTCAAACATATCTTCAAATATTTGAAAAAAACAGACAGGAAAGGCTATACCTACTTTTAATAAAATACGTGATTTAGTCACGTATTTTTAGGGTTCCGTACCAGTAGGGTAACTAACGGGGCCCTATTACTAAGCTTCCGCTGTCCGTCTGTCTGTGAGCGGGCTGAATCTCATGATCCGTAATAGGTAGACAGTTGAAATTTTCACAGAATGTGTATTTCTGATGCCGCTATAACAACAAATAATCGTACGGAACCCTTCATACGCAAGTCAACTCGCACTTAACCGGTTTTTTCAATAGCCGTTTATATTTTTTATGAACATAACAGCATTTTTTATTCATTTTTTTTTGTTAGTTCAACAGTCACGTTATCTTTGCTTCTTTTGTTTTCCTAGTGAATGTTTTAAATTCGTATTAGATCTTTCACCTTCACTCAAAATTAGTAACTTACGGTTTCCTTTATTTTTCCCCAGATTCGGACGGCGCAATCCGTTCCTAGCAGCAGTATTCCTTCAACTGATCTCAGGGGTGACCACCGCGTACTCAGTGAACTGGTACATGTTCACGACTCTTCGGTTCTTCCTCGCCGTCGCGACCGGAGGCACCATGGTCACTAGCTTCGTCCTCACAATGGAACTGATTGGAGCCAAGTACAGAGATACTGTGGGAATTATATACCAGATACCATTCAACTTGGGACATCTGACTCTACCCGTCTTCGGTTACTACCTCCGGGATTGGAGCACATTCCAACTGGCCATCTCACTGCCATCTGTTATCTTCCTGAGCTATTATTTCTTGCTTCCTGAATCACCGAGGTGGCTCCTGACTGCGGGCAGATCAGAAGAAGCTATCAAGATCATGGAAATTGCAGCGAAAAGGTGAGGAGATTGTTTGCAATATAGTCTAAAACATGAAAAAAAAAACACCAAGATTATGTATCTATTTTAATGAAAAGATTTATCTTAGCATATACAAATGGACAAACCGTTAGAGAGGCAACCGAGAAATTAATAAAAACAACTTTCGCTTTCATAGTAGTAAGAAATGTTGACATTTAGTATTTTAAACATTTCCGAGAGCGTAATAGAATGTCGTAGTGATACATAAAAAAAACTATTACGAAAACAATTGATTCCGTAGTTTGAAAGCCGTACTTTTCTCTATTATTTGTTTCCTTAACCGTGCAAAGAATGTAGATTAAGGTCTTTATCAATAATTCATTACGATTTCGCTCGAATCAAAGGGTATTCGTTTGTCTGATTAGCTTTGATTAGTATTGGAGACACAATACGTGAACTGCATAATGGCGTTTGTTTCCCGCAGTTTATTATGAATATTGAATGGCGACTTCGCAATATGTTGGCTAGAATAACAAATAACTTGCACTGATTGATGCAAACTCTTTATACACCAGAACAAGATATTCACAAATAGATGGCTATATTCCGCAAATCTAAATTAAAACCAACCTCATCAATTTCAGGAACGGCAGGCCAACCGAAGGCATAGCGTCATCAACTCAGAAGATGGTGGTGGATGTGGGTAGCAAACAAGACGAGCACGCTTCGTTCCTCGATTTGTTCCGAACACCGAAGCTGCGCGCGCGCACCATCGCCATTTGCTTCAACTGGTTCGTCTGCGGACTGTGCTTCTTCGGCGTCTCGCAGTATATGAGCCATATCTCGGGAGACATCTTCACTAATGTCGCTATGTCTGCTGCTATTCAGGTAATATTTCGGTTCTTCATCTTAAGTATATACTGACTCACCGGACATGGCTGTTTCGGGAGGTACCTGTGTCGGATCAAGGCGGAGGTGACCCCTAGGTGTTTCCACTGCGAGGATCGCCCAGAGGACACGGTGGAGCATACGGTGGAGGTTTGCCCCGCTTGGGCAGAGCACCGCCGTGTCCTCGTGGATGCGATAGGCGGCAGCGACCTCTCGCGCTGTGCCCTGGTTCAGGCCATGGTACGGAGCGAGAGGGAATGGGGAGCCGTCTCCTCCTTCTGCGAAGCAGTAATGCTCGCGAAGAGGGAGGCGGCACACGTTAGGGAGACTCAACAACGGCAGAGTCGCCCTAGCGCCCTCAGCCGCAGCCGCCGCAGGAGACGCCAGGAGCTGCGAGACGATCTCCGGCCACCGTAGACCCGGGCCTGCGGACGGCGAGTAGTGGGTAACTCGCCGTCCGATCAGCACCAGGCCCGAGAGTCGACGGCGCGTAGTGTTCCACGCGCGCCTCAAAGAGTTGTCAGCAAAAGGACGGGGCCTGCCACGGCCAATGCCTGCCCGGGGGTTGAGGATAAATTCGAAAGAGTTACTCGTACCTCCCCCCTGGGCACGTAGGGCAGGGAGGAACAGGGGTGGGTCTTAGTCAGTAAGAGTCTGACACGCCCTACCGCTCCACCCTAGAGCGGAAGAAGTCATAAGATGATTTCCCACCCCCAAAAAAAAAAAAAAAAGTATAAACTGACTGAAGCTATCATAGTTCTATCATTCGTCTCTTCTCGTCTACTAAGCAATGCGCTAGAAGTTTGTGTGGTAATGCTTTCGTTCAGACCTACCAAATATACACAAAAAAATTCATAAAAATCGGTCCGGCCGTTTCGGAGGTTAAAAAAACTGACACAAGAATTTTATATATATAGATAATATAATTTAACCCAATGATACGAGGAATGTTTGGAATGAGCTATGAACACAGTAATTAGATAGTAATTAAGGTAAAGTTTATTTTTTTAGATGTTGAGATCTTTGTGAAAAGTTTGTTCGTCCCGATATTTTTGACGCTGACTGTACATTGTACATATGCATCGGACGAGTTGGGAATGAGTCGAAATAGAGCATGAAAGGAGTTAAGAATACTGACCAGATGCACAAGGTGACGTGTTAGTGCGTGACCTTTTTTTTTTTGTGGTGTGGGAAATCATCCAATGACTTCTCCCGCTCTGGTTGGAGCGGAAGGGCGTGTCAGACTCTGACTGACTTTAGTCCCCACCCCTTTAGAACCCACCCCTGTTCCTTCCTTGCCCTGGTTGCCCAGGGGCGAGGTAACTCTTTCGAATTTATCCTCAACCCGTGGGCAGGCATCGGCCATGACGGGCCCCGTCATGTTTGCTGACAACTCTTTGAGGCGCGCGTGGAACACTACGCGCCGTCGCCTCTCGGGCCTGGTGCTGATCGGATGGCGAGCTACCCATAACTCGCCGTCCGCAGGCCCGGGTTTAGTGCGTGACCTAATAGGGATAGCGACGAAATAGCTAATGTGACGAGTGGTCATCCTAACCATCATAATAATTAGATTTTCAGTAATTGGTACAAAAAATATAGGTCTTACTAGTTGGTAGAGTAAATGTAGCTCTGTATACCTACGAGTACTTAGCGACATCTTTGGATTTATCAAAATATCATGATGATTAATGTAATAATTATTCGTGTCAGTTCACATACCTAGTGATAAGCTATCCAAGTCCAGGAGTTCACTGGAAAATTATTTACATTATTATCCAAACAAAAACCAGTTCCACCCGAATTCATCTCGCAAAAGCCACTTATCAGAAAGATAGACCAATTAAACTTTATTACCAAGAAATCACGCCGTAAACTGACACGAGTCACGCATTTATTATTATAATCACTGATCAACCTTCACTCGCAGAACATAAAGGAACTTTCGGTTAAAATTTACCAAAATTAATATAATATTATTGACCTAATTATATAAAGTAGCAATCTTTCATAAGAAGTAGTAGTAGTTAGAAGTAGTAGGTACTAGGTGTCATTGCAATTATACTTAATTGCAATGACACCTAGTACCTACTACCTAACCTAATGCCTTTAAAAAAGGTCAAAAAGATTGTTCAAACTCAATCTAACTAACCAATATTGTCTTACTAGAAGGAAAAGGTCTCCTTCACCCTTTTCCACACATATTCATCTGTTATTAGATATTAATTCCAAATCCTTTTTCTCCAGGTTCCCGGAACGATAATGTCAGTCTACTTGAACAGATACCTCGGCCGAAAAGTAACACTGATCGGCGCTAACTGCGTGACTGGTCTCAGCTGCCTCCTCATCATCGTCGTCCCGCAGTCCGGAGCCAGCCACCTGACCCTCGGCTGCACCGGACTATGGGGGATGGCCGTATCCTTCGCCACTGTCTACTTATACGCAGGGGAACTCTTCCCAACTGTCGTCAGGAACTCAGGTGTCGGGCTCTCGTCAACAGTAGCCAGAATAGGTTCCATGTTAGCCCCGTTCGTGGCTACCCTCGCGCATACGAGCGCCTGGCTACCACCTTTAGCTTTCGGAATTGTACCATTAATAGGAGCTGGTCTCTGTTTCTTATTGCCTGACACTCGCGGGAGGAAACTGCCTGACACGTTAGAAGAAGGCGAAGCGTAATTGATGGCTTTAACAAGTATTTATATCTTTAACTAGTGTGATGCCGTATGCAAGTTGTATAAATGTAGAGTGTAAGTGCATGTGAACAATACCTACCTAATTTAAAGACTATTTAATTTTAATTATCAATGTTACCGACATTATAATTATTGTAAATTATTAATATTTGCAAAAATGTATTTGTGAAACATTAGGATAACATTAGACTATATAAGGTCTATTTTCATAGGCTGTGATAAATAAATTAATATGTTAATTAAACAAAATAATTGTGTCATATGACTAGTTTCATTTACTTGATCTTCACTAACGATATTAACATAATAATATATAACAATATTAATAATACATATCTTTGCAATAAAGAAATCGCCTTCATATTTACTTATAGTCTTTTTTACAAGTTATTTATTAGCTTGTTTCGTTCGTATGTGTTTCTGGTTACAAATTAATCGTCCATTTTGCGAAGCACTTCTTAAAATAATACGAAAATTGTTGACGTAGTTGTTGTTGTTATGGATAGTGTAGTGTCTAAGCACTAATAGTAGCGGAGCCCAATATGGGATTCGGGATTTACTCTAGCGCGACAGATGTGTCACCACTGTGCTGATCGCCCAGAGGACACGGTGGAGCATTCGGTGGAGTTCTGCCCCGCTTGGGCGGAGCACCGCTGCGTCATCGTGGAGGTGATCGGCAGCAGCGACCTCTGGTGCTCAGCCCTGGTCCAGGCCATGGTACGGAGCGAGAGGGAATGGGAAGCAGTCTCCTCCTTCTGCGAAGCAGTAGGAGGACGGAACGGGTGAGGGAGACTCAACAGAGTCGCCCTTACGCTCCTGCAGCTGCCACCGCAGGAGACGCCCTGGGCGTGGAGAGTCGCAAGCCGATCTCCGACCACAGTAGGCGCGGGTCTGCGGATGGCCAGTAGTGGGTAGCTCGCCGTCCGATCAGGCCCTAGCCCCCTAGCCATATTACTTTTCTATTATCGTTTACGCTAACGCTTAGTACAAAATGTATGGCGATGACATTTACCTGCGATAAGTCACGTGACTCTACTACTTTTCTACGCCCCAGTAATGTCATCGCCATACATTTTGTACTAAGCGTTACCGAACCATTAGCGTAAACGATAATAGAAAAGTAATATGGCTAAGGACAGGCCCGAGAGTCGACGGTAGTCGACGGCGGTTCCACGCGCGCCTCAAAGGGATGTCAGCAATACCGATGCCTGCCTGAGGTCTAATAATTAAGATACAGGTTTATGACATAAGCTAATAGATACCTATTCTAATGGAGATAACAAAGTAATCAGTCAGGCAACTAATTTGACTGATTGGTAATGAAAAATTAATGGTATACTGTATTCGTTTGACCCCACTAGAAGGCGTAGCTAGTTTGAATGTACAGTTTAAAATTCAATTCAAAATAAATTACATTACAAATGTAGAGGCTAATTCGCCATCATCCTGTAGAATTGAAGAAGATTATAAATAACTTGCATGTGGGTGTTTAAAGACACGATAAGTTGCAAGTAATGTAAGCAGCTATTACCTACTATTAGTTCCTATTTAGGAAAACACAAGGTAAGTGTAAGTGTTTTGAGCATTCATCCACCGGAAACGCAATAACTTTGTGCACTGTCTTGTGATATTATGTAACCAACTCAAAAGTTTGTAAAAAACATTGTTTTTTTTTAAATTTCAGCCAAATAAAATGGATGAAGATCATATAGAGACAGCGATAGGTCGCTTTGGAAGATATCAAACGTGGATTTTATTTTTAATTACGATAGGCAAATTTCCATCAGAGTTTCAGCTGATTAATGTAGTATTTCTAATACCCACTGTTGAGTACAAGTGCTTAGACAACAATGTGACCAACTACTGTCCTTGTGAGAATCCGGAATATGACACGAGCACTATTGTCAGTTCAGCCACTAGTGAATGGAACCTTATATGTGACAAAACATATTTGGCGAGCCTGTCTCAATCGATGGTGCAAGTTGGATTATTAGCAGGCAGTTTATTTTTTGGACACGTTTCTGACAGGTAATAGATTTTTATATTCACGAGATAGTATTAATCATGCTATCAGACAACCACCAATCAATCTGTCTAGCCTTTTCCCAACTATCTTGGGGTCGGCTTCCAGTCTAACCGGATGCAGCAGAATTTTTTTGACCAGTATTTTACATGGAGCGACTGCCTATCTGACCTCCATAACCGAGTAATACGATACTGCTTGGCTGTCAGACTTTCGGGCTTCTTGACAACCCGATATGACAATAACCATTGGGCGTTTTCAAAGACCTGATAATGTCCAAAACTTTTCGAGCCACTACTGCTTCGGGGCAGTTCAAAAATCAACAAGTCAGTCAGTCAAAGTTTGAAACAACTAAACCTACTGTTTTCTTTACAGGTATGGCCGGAAACCAGTGGTCTTATTGACACTCATTTTGGATGTATTAATCGTAGTCATCTCTGCCGTAGTACCAAATTTTTGGATGTTCTTAGCCTGCCGATTTTTAAGTGGAATATCCATGGGTGGATCTATGTTGTCTTGCTACATATTAATAGTAGAACTGAGTGGAAAGTCCTTTAGACCTCATGTTTCAGGACTTATGCATATAACAGTGTTAATAACATACTTGACACTTCCCATCATAGCATACTTTATCAGAGAATGGAGAGACTTACAACTAGTAACGTCAGTGCCATGGGTCATAGTCGTCGTGTATTACTGGCTACTACCTGAATCTCCTCGTTGGCTCATTACAGTGGGAAGGAAGAAGGAAGCCATTGACATCCTTACCCATATATCAAAAAGGTAACTATGCAGTTACCAAAATCATGAATCTAAATGATAATCATAATTTATGATGCGTTATGTATAATAGTTATTTTTTTTTATATATTTACAGAAATAATAGACCAACAAAGAATATTGAAGAAATTGTGAAAAAATTTGAATTGTTAAACCAAAATCAGCATCAAACTGGAACTTATATGGACCTATTCAAAACTCCAAAAATAAGAACCTATACAATGATAACTGCATTAATGTGGATGTCTTGTTCCCATACGTTTTATGGTCTTAATCAATACATCGGTCTTCTTCAGGGGAACATTTACCTGAACGTGATGTTGTCTGGGGCTTGTCTCACGCCAGGTTTAATCCTAGTCGTTGTCTCTACTTTGTACTTTAGAAGGAAAGTTACCATAATAACAAGTTTCGTTACAGCAGCAGTATCATTGCTAGTGTTCATTGTCGTTCCGAGTGACTTGCAAACTGCGTCTTTAGCATTTGCTATAATAGGTTTGACAGGAGCGTTCACTGCTTTCGTTCAAGCTTACTTATTTACATCTGAAGTATTTCCAACGATCATTCGAAATATAGCCATTGGTTTTGCTTCAATGTTCGCAAGACTTGGGGGATTTTTTGCTCCATTTGTCGTAAATATAGGTATAGAATGGGTCTCTACACTTATTTTTAGTGGTATAGCTTTGGGTGCAGCGATACTTTGCTATTTTCTGCCCGAGACGAAGGCAACGACACTTCCAAATACGATTGAGCAAAGAGAACATGCAAAGGCGTAAGATGTTGATCGTTTGCTGTTGCATTTACAATATGTTTTCTAGTGTATACGGTTCTTTGTTACATGAACTCGCATAAGGTAATCTTTACTTCTATTCAGGAATAATCTTCATTTATAATGTCTATAGTCCGTCTATTTACGTACGTGATGGTTCACGGGAATTTATAAAACATAATCTTTGATGCTCCTAAATACTCCTAGAGAGTCCAGCCGCCATAAATACTTCGCGATAGGTTTAAAACTTTTGTTCGTATTGTTTTCTTCTAAATCTACCTACGAACCAAAATAATCGTATCGATTAATGTGGTAAGAAGAATCAAATAATATTTAAGGTACAGATTCATGTAAAAATATAAACGATATTTCACAAAGTTTGTCTTAATTTCGAATTGAAGTAGGTACTTACCTAATACTTACCCTGGTTTACTAGTTGCTGGAAAGTCAAAATGAGTTATTATTTTCTGACTCTGGTTAATACACGTAGTCACAGTTTTCCACGTCGCTCCTTAATACTTTTTACAATTTTTTTTGGATTTGTAAATCTTCATATGACTTCTGCCGGAGTGGTAGGGAGTGTCAGACTCTTACTGACTAAAATCCACCCGTGTTCTTTCAGTGCCCTTTGTATTACAAGGCCGTGGTAACTCTTTCAAACAATCCCGCGACCCTGGCAGGATATATAGTATATAGGTGTTGCTGAAATCTCTTTGAGGCACGGGTGGCACACAACGTGCCGTCAATCATAAAAAAATGAAAAAAAAGCTCCATACCATGAACTGGACCAGGGCCGGACGAGAGAGGTCGCCACAACCGGTAGCCTTCACGAGGACACGACGGCCTAAGCGGGGCAGACTTCCACCGTATGCTTCATCGTGTTCTCCGGGCGATTCATAATGGTAACACCCGAACGAAACCTCCCGAAACAACCCTGTCCGGTGAGGAACGCATCTGTGAGGACGCCGTGTCACCTCTCTAACCATTCTTCGAGGAACTTTATCGCTGCGATTATAAATACAAATAATATTAATAGAATATCTTTATTTTAGACCTGTAACAGTCCATAAGTTGTTAGTGGTTAGTAACAGATTGTGTTTTTAGGCTATGTTGGTGTTATTAGTACATACTTCAATTTAACATAAACCTATACTTATTTCTACCCAGTGCCTTTGGATGATGCAGTTCACTCTGTCATCAACCATTTTTTTGGGGGTGGGAAACATCAAGAGAATTTTTCAGACCAAAAAAAGGTAAACATAGTGCTACTCCATCTGTGATAGTATGAATAAGTGCTATCCAACCATTCATTTTTGTCACGCTATAAATAATATGACCAATTGACCATGTATTTGCAACGTGACATCTGTTGATACAAAAGAATACAATTGCCATAGCTGATTGATCATCTCGACCTGATCGTGAAGAATGTCGAATAAATTTTAAGGCCCTTGAACGCAATAGCCATTGCAAACTACGTGTAAATAATGAAATCAGTAGCCAGTAGCGTGTCTCGCATGCTGAAGTGTTTCCAATAATTGTCTCACAATATTTGCTATCTTGCTAAACTAAAACACGTGTCCGTCTGTCAGTCTGTCCGTCTGTGTGTTCGTCGTCTGTCACACAGGTTTTAAAACAGACACAGTACACTCACAGTCACTAACTACAATTTTCACAGTATATTAATTAGCATCTTGTTGACCCAAAGCCATACAAATAGTCAAAAATATATTTGGTACGGAATCCTAAATGCGCGAAGTCCGACACGCACTTGACCGATTTTATTTAAAGCTTTCGCTATCGTCTCGTTTTGGAAATCTCAAATTTAACAAAGTTTCAACTATCTTTTAATATGATAGAAGACAGTCTCCTCATCCATTTAAATATTAAGAATAACTAATTAAACTTAAGGTTAAAGTCCATCAATACCTATTACTTTTGTAAATCTTTTGCTACTTTTGCAGGGTATCACAAGGAACATTTTTATCCCCCATTTGATTTTATTATTTCATATTTAGGTTGTTGACGGCACACACATTTATAAATTATGAGAGAAAAACTAACAATACACCCACCTATCTATTCCATATCCCTAGGCTGTTTGCCTTGTAGTTGTATTCATCTGGTTAACTATAACTAAAACTATGATAATAAATGCCGGACAGTGAAAACAAAGAAAAACTAACAATACACCCACCTATCTATTCCATATCCCTAGGTTCTTTGCCTTGTAGTTGTATTCATCTGGATAACTATAACTAAAACTATGATAATAAATGCTTGACAGTGCAAACAATAATATTTCCGTTTTTACTTTTTAGTAAAGGAACCCTAAAATAAGTGTTTAAAGTGGCACAGAAATTTTAACGCCTACCTTATTTGTCGCGAGCCAATTGACCGATTGTCGGCACGCGACGTAAAAACATCAAGATTGCCAATGAGACACTCATTCACTTAAATCATAAATAAAACTATGCAACACGCGATATCTTTATCTCTTTCTCAATGTACGTAAATTCCTAATAGTACAATATACTTTTACTTACTTTGAGATAACAATTTAAGCTGTTAATCTGCTGACGCGCCTGAATCTGATAAATATTTTATGAGATAGCTGTGCCACCACATTTTGTGTGATCACTGTGTGAGTGTGCATCATTCCGTAAGAAACGATAGACGGTTTTAATGTTATTTACTAGAGATACACGAAACATAATTATACTATAATGTCAATAGAATCATATTTAAGTAAAAGACTGGAAAAACTTGCAACTAAATATGTGTAGTGATTAAATTGTTGGTAAGTGTGCTCAATACTCCAACCCAGTAATATCCATTGTTAATTCACCGATAAAATAATGGTTTCATTTTATTATAGACAAACAAAATGGACGAAGATCATATAGAAACAGCGATTGGTCGCTTCGGAAAATATCAAACATGGATTTTATTCTTAATCACAGTGGGAAGGTTTCCAGCAGAATATCAATTAAATAATGTTGTATTTATTATACCGAGTGTTGAGTATATGTGCTTAGACAACAATGTGACAAACTACTGTCCTTGTGAGAACCCGGATTATGACACGAGCACTATTGTAAGTTCGGTCACAAGTGAATGGGACCTTATATGTGACAAGACATATTTAGCGAGTTTGGCTCAATCTATGATGCAAATTGGAATACTGGCTGGCAGTTTACTATTTGGATACCTCTCCGACAGGTATTTGAATGACTTTCTACTTATTAATATTCAAAACTCACCAGGAAGCTTAGTAAAAGATGCACAATTGCACATCGAAGGGTCCTACACTACTGCCCGGGGGTGGAGGATAAATTCGAAAGAGTTATCTCGCCCCTGGGCACTCAAGGCAGGGAGGAACAGGGGTGGGTTTTAGTCAGTAAGAGTCTGACACGCCCTTCCGCTCCACCCTAGAGCGGAAGAAGTCATAGGATGATTTCCCACCCCCAAAAAAAAAAAAAAAAAAAGGGTCCTACACTATTTGGATATATATCAAAACTACAAACATCTGGATTTTTTTTTCTATCAACTGCATAGCTACATACGACTCTCCCTTTCATTTCAGGTATGGTCGAAAATCCGTCGTATTGATATCACTATTCTTCGAAGTAGTTTTTGTAGTTATCTCAGCCTTCGTTCCACACTTTTGGATGTTTCTAATTTGCCGATGCTTGATTGGAGTAACTCTCGGCGGAGTAATGCTGTGTTGCTACATACTACTCATTGAGTTGTGTGGGAAGTCGTTTAGACCATACGCGGCTGGACTTCAGGAAATGCCGTTCTTAATCTCATACTTTACGCTTCCAATCATAGCATACTTTGTAAGAGAATGGAGACAATTACAGCTGGTAACCTCAGTACCATGGGTCGTAGTCGTCGTGTATTACTGGCTACTACCTGAATCTCCTCGTTGGCTCATTACAGTGGGAAGGAAGAAGGAAGCTATTGAGATCCTTATGAATATTGCTAAAAAGTGAGTTCAAACTGTCAATTATTAATTCTCACAGTAGGTACCTACTGTACTACAGTTTACTGTAACATCTATTTTACTACATAAGTTAATTATATTATTTCGTTTCAGGAATAATCGACCAACAGACAATATAGAAACACTAGTTGAAAAATTAGAATTGTTGAATAAAAATCAGCAAAAAACTGGCACTTTTGTGGACCTATTCAAAACACCAAAAATCAGAGTGTACACAATGATAACTGCGTTGATATGGATGTTTTGTTCACATACGTTCTTCGGCCTCAATCAATACATAGGCCGCCTGCAAGGGAACCTATACTTAAACGTGCTACTGTCTGCAGCATGCCTCACACCAGGTTTAATAATAGTCATCATCGCTACACTATATCTAAGAAGGAAAGTGAGCGTAATAGCTAGTTTCACCACAGCAGCGGTGTCGCTGTTAGTTTTTATTTTCATTCCAAGTAATTTAAGAGCAGCGACGTTAGCATTTGCGATAATAGGTTTAATAGGAGCATATACATCTTTTGTCCAAATTTATCTATATTCATCTGAAATATTTCCGACTGTTATAAGAAATACAGCGATAGGTTTTGCTTCAATGTTTGCGAGATTTGGAGGTTTTATTGCTCCTTTTGTTGTAAATATAGGCATAGAGTGGGCGTCTATACTCATATTTAGCGGTGTAGCATTCAGTGCAGCAATACTTTGTTATTTCCTTCCTGAAACTAAAGCGACTACTCTGCCGAATACTATTGAACAAAGAGAGCAAGCAAAGACGTAAATAAATCTTACTTATACGGTGAATTTGTAAATTTTTATTTATTTTGATAATCCTAAGTGATAATTGACATACAGTACGTCATAAACAGATAATCTAAAAATTTTAGAAATAGATTGGTAGACATTCTAATTTTGTATCTTAGGTAAATATTTTATTGCATTAAAATAATGTACTAAGAATTACGTTGGCATTGATGAGAACTCACAGTTGTATTTTAATATTTCTAAAATCTAAAAATTACATTATTATAATTAAAAAAAAAACCAATTAAACACTAACTAAATTAATTTTTACATTATCAATTTCTCGAGAAGTTTGTATTGAATATTATGGAATCCTCCAAAATACCAAGTTATGAATATGAAGAGAAAGAAGTGATATAGGACCCAAAACTGAAACAAGACGCTATTGATCAGAGAATATAAGAAAATTATATCAATAATGGTCCAGAACACAAATCCTAATTTTGCTGCTGAAAGCGATCTTGGAGAACGATGTGGTGGTGCTCTGTTGTATTGTGGATCGATGAAATTACCTGGAATTAAATAAGAACCGCAATTAATTGAGAATTTATTGCTAGCCTAATTTAATTTTCAAATAATGCCCGATAGAAAGTTTTTAACCATTTTACACACATGTTCCTATGCAATAAGAGAAGCGTGTGTGATTCAATAATTCTGGTTTTCTTCAGTATTTAATTACATTTAGATGATATATTAGTTGATCGCAAGTTTACCATTGCTAAATTTGCAAGATATATTCGCTGATAAACACCAAAAGCATATCAATATACTACTTAAACAAAGGTTGACTTGGCGCACCTTTTAAGCAAATTCTGTGTCATCTGTCAATGGCCCTTTCTCTTTTTTTTTTTGAATAATCGTTCCTTAAACCCGTTTTACCCAAAACCTGCTGCCAATGCTTCATCACCTTGAGGAGGACTAAAAAATACGTAAATAAACCTTACATGGACCGTGTTTCCTTTAAAGAGGATTCGATGATAAGTATCATTGAAGCCAGTTCCCCTAATTTGTGCAACTGTAACCATACTTTTTTTACTTCTCGATCAAGGCAGTTAACTTACCATCATTGTGAAATCTTCGCAGACTGTACTCTTTTTCCCGCCATCGGTCACCAAGCCAAGTTTTAAGTTCTTCGTCGTCTTGAGGAAGTTTTTCAATGGAATATCTGCAACAAAAATTAGAAAATTATAAGAAATAAGTTTGTGCTTACCGAAACTTTGCCGAGCTTGCAGAGCTGCTACGGCTCTACAATCAAAATGCCTTCTCTATTAGCACAACGAATATAAATGATTACCTTGTATACGTCTGACAGGCATATCGATCTCGATTATTTCCATTATTGTAAGCACCAATTCACAAAATATTTAACAACAACCACGGCTGTTGACTGTTGTGCTGGTTTGCACTATGTTATATTACCAACCGTTTAAAGTAGAAGGAGACATGCATCGGAATTTTGCCGCGAAACAAATCCATTTCTGTTTGAGCTGGCGAATCATAGGCCACAGTGACGTCATAGACGGAGGCAAGGCCGGACTCGCGCAGCCGAGAGCACAATGCTACCCAACCAGTAGTCCGCGGGTGCAACACATACTCGTAATGCTAAAATAAAACACGAAAGTGAATTGTGATCCGGAAATGACTGGTCGGGTTGGTTGGTTGGAAATGGTTGGTGGTGGAAACTGGAATTTCGATCTTAACCTTGAGCTAAAATTAGAAACTGAATCAATGTTAATCAGCCGAAACAACGACAACAACATTTAAACAACATTTAACAAAGCAACATTTAACAACCGCAAAGAGATTTAAAAGATTGGTACCTAGTATACATTTAATGTGTTTGGACAACCGTCAAAAACACAAGACCAATATCAACGAAAAAAGTATAATTATGTTTATCAAATCTATCAATACAGTTAAAATTGGAGCCAAAGGAAATACACGAGATACAATCATGTAAGGTAGGTAAAATGGGCCAAAGAAGAATAGAATCGCTATATCCGCCAATACTGGTATTCAATCCCATACGAGTCTAGCAGAGCTAATCAATGCCATTTTTACCATAGATTTAAAGAACTACCTGACCACGCAAGTGGTGCAAGGTGCAACTGATATTTTAACTAAAGACCTTTTCCTGCAGCTGTGCTGGTGTCAACTACTACTTATTCAAAGAGGTGATTAAAGCGAAATTAAGCTGATGAAACACACTCAATTATTATTATATATATAATAATTACGTGAGTAGTGCACTAGGAATGGTAATAGATAGGTAGTAGATACTTAGGTTTTCTGTCACTTCGCTGTAACCGCTGAGGTAACAGCCTATGAGACGCTGAGTGACATGATTAAACAAGTTATTGAAATATGACTTCCAGTTCATTTACGTCAAGTAAAAGACATGCATTGTACATAAAGTTTAAACAAAATAAATGTAGTAAATGAGACTCCCGTTTTTAACGGTAACAAAAATAGTGGATTATAAAAATAAATGGACCCAATTAACAATAGTATACACAAGCAACTGTATGTAACCATTTAAGGTGGAAGCTCCAGGGTAGCCCGTAAAATTCAAATTTTCTTACGTTTTTTGCAATTTGCAGGTCAGTGTCAAGTTGTATCTTGGTCAAAATTTGATTTTCGCGGGCTACCCTGGAGTTTTCACCTTAAGTATAAATATTTGCAACTATAATTTCCCTTAAACCTTTATTTCAAAACAGGCTTACTCATTTACCCATAAGTAGGTATATGGTGTTTGATACACCTCCAGCTAGATCTTTTTGGAATATTTCATATTTTTTGCTATAAATTGAGTAAATAGGTCAGTAACTTAGTTATTATTCATCTAAATATAACGCACTCCGAATTTAAATCACAAATTGATTGACATTTGTATTAGATAACGTTGTGATAAATATTGCAAATGAACACAAGTAAAGTACTGAACCTTGACAAAGACAGTGAAGATCTATCGGACCGAAAAAACGATGTCCCTCATTGACAACTAGATTCAGTGATTATAGTAATAGTAGTCATGGTCAAAACTATATGCATAGAAAATAACATAAGAATAATGAATACCTGCATGTTATTAGCATGTGCAAATTTTTCACTGCGACGGAGATTCTCTTCACTTAAGTCCGTTCCTTCAGGAAATAGAACTAGCCTGTAGTCGTAATTGAGTTTCTGATAGTAATCTACAAACTGAGACAGATTCACTTGGTCTTCACGCCAATTCCTCTTTACATACAGGAAAAAGTTTAGTTGCATAATCCAGCCTGCAAGGTTTTACAAATACGGTAAGGTCATGAGTCTATAAAACTGCGTTTACTGATAAAATTAAAAGTAGCAGAATGTTTATATATACAACCAAATTCATTATTCATCATAAACAGCTGGTTTATCACGAACGCGACATGTCTTAGGTATAAATAATAATCTATTCGCAAGGTTAACTTACCCATGCCAGGAATGTTTTTAATTTCATCCTTTAAAACATATTTTATTTTCGATTTGCCTCCAAGGTCCAAAACACTATTAGATTCACTGGAATTATGATCTGTCTGTTTACAAGAGCACCATTCTCCAGATGGATTTTGCGTTGCGTGGTACAGAGCTATCCATACATAGTTCCAATCAACTCTTGTGCGATGGTTCATCACAATTATGGTCTTTTCGTCTGGATTCACATAGTCACCGAAATGATGCAACTGAGTGTTACAGCAACATTGGAACAGCGCCTGAAATTATAAATTCAGCTAATTATAGTAACCAGTTACGATAGTAATCGTTCATAAAAAATTCGTAGGATAACTTCTTACCACAGGATATAGTTCCCACAACGAAAATAATGTATCAACTAATTTTCTATATAATCTATGACTAAAAAACATCAGGTACATAACAGGACAGTAAAGAATGAAGAAGCCTGAAATCAGATTATAAGAAGAAACAAGATGCTTTTAATAGGTGTATAGTGTAACTTTATTTAAAAATCCAATAAAAGACGTACCAGCAAGAATGGTGTAATACCAAGCGGTGCAGAGTAGAAGGCCCACCGCCATGGTGCCGCGGGCCGCGGGCGAGCACTGCCGTGACATGAAGCCGTGCCGGTGGTGATGTCAGCGTCGTCAGATTAGAACCCCTACGTGATCCACTAAGCCCTATTACATGACACCTTGCCGTGGAGCAGTATTCAATATCTTCCAAGTACCTTATTCTATTATTATATTATGTTACACAAAAAGTTGAGTTTCATGTTATACATGTACATTAAGTCGGTCTTGTCTTTATTTCATTACAATTCTCTTTCAGTAACGTTCACGTCACTGCTTGTCCTTGGGTTTGGCGAGCTATTTATACCTAAGGCTTCAGCTTCTTCAATTGTATTCATTAGTTCAGAATCTTTAGTTTCTGGCAATAATAAACATAGCAGTCCCGCTATCATTGGAAAAATACCGAACGCAACAGGCGCACACCATTTGCCATGGGGTCTTAAGGCAGCCGCAAAAGGTGCAATCATAGCTCCTAATCGAGCCATCATTGAACAAATTCCTATTGCTGCGTTGCGTACGACTGTTGGAAACATTTCTGTGCAATATAAGTATAACACAATGAAAGTAATATAACAAAGTAATTCACCGATACATCCAATCACCACCGACCCTTTCCCTACAGGGACAAAACCAACTATAAATAAACATAAACTGCTCATAATATTTGTAGCAACAACGACAGTTTTTCGCTTAGAGAACTTGATTAATGGAATGCAAATGATACACCCAATCAGACATACACTGCCAGTGGCCACGACGTTGATAAAAACGTTGCCAGTTAAATGGCTGATATAATAAGTGACACCGTAGAAACAGTAGCTACAGACAAGCCAGGCGAATGACATTATGATGATATTTTTTCTTATGTTCCGAGTGCGAAACAAATCTAACACTGTGCTCTTTGGTTTTGTGTTTCTGTGCTCAAGTTGGTATAATTCAATTTTTTGTCTTATGTCTTCCGTTGGTAAGTTATTACTGAAAATAAATATCTGAATATTAGATCTGTCGAAAATAATAATCGTAATACGTAATCAAATCAAGCAGTGCTTGCATGAAACGTATACAATACACTTACATTTTTGCAACTCGTTCCATTAAAACAACTGCCTGCTCTGTTTTTGACATAACTAATAACCATCTTGGAGTTTCTGGCAATATACAAATATATAACAACAGCAAAACGTTTGAGAGTGATATAAAAAGTTGAAAATAAGTATAATCTCTTATAAGATAGCCAACTGCTGCAAGTAAGATGTGACCGGTTGTGAAGGGTACGTGAAACAAAGCAGCCACCACGTCTCTATACGAACTTCCTACATATTCCATAACTATCACAAAAGATACGATCATGATACCGCCATTTGCAAAGCCGACAAACATTCTAACGAATGTAAAACTCCAATAACCTGGCATGAACGATGACATTATTCCTGCGAATATCTCGATTATCACTGATATTATTAAAGTTGGTTTTCTGCCATATCTGAAATTAAATAAGCCTTATGAAGTACCTAGGTACCATTTAATAATATGTATTGACATGCATTAAGTGTCTGCTAATGAGGGGCTTGATGCGTTAAACGTAATTAGAAATAACTGACTGTTTGTAATTGTACTAACCTGTCTGAAGCAATTCCAAATAATAAACTTCCACTGAGGACGCCAAATTGAAAAATTGTTTGAGTTAAATCTTTGAGCCAGTCATTTTTGCATATCAGATTCCATTCGGTGATTATGGTTCTAGTGAATATAGACTTATCGTACACAGGGTTCTCGCAACATGTAGCGTTTGATCCTGGGCAGTAGTAATGCGCTGGTGGAGCCAGGAAAATTATTGCCATTTGGTGAAACGCCACTCCGAATTTACTCATGAACACAATAAAACATAGCCAATAATGAAACCGTCCAAAATTTCCAATTATTTCATTGATGAGTACCATTATATCAGAATGTTCATGATCGGATCAAAAGTTATTACTACAAATCTCATTGTTTTATGTTGAAAATACAATATTTATCTAAAGATCAATGTTTATATGCAATGTCGTTTATTGCTATGTAGGTAAAAACGGGTTGGTCTCGCTCAAGGTTGGGTTTCACTGCGAAGCGTACGTTACTTATTTTAAATGAGTGCATTTTATGGTAACTATAGATAGTTACGTGAAGTTATATGTATGTGGCAAGGTCGTGCACTTACATTAGAGTAGCGAATGAGCTCATTGTAAGTAAATTGATGTGAATGACACAATTTATTCACCACAAAATATGGAACCTATTGTAAAATTTTGTTCTGCTTGGAATCCACTACGCCAAGAAGTCTGCATTTATCAACAAAGCTTTCTCGATACGCATCCTACTTATTCTTTGAGTTTTGAGTCGACAACCGTGTTTTGAATAAGTTTAACATGTAGATGTTGTATGTTAAATTTGTTCATTTACCGATCCAATGTTTATTACGAACACCAGAGAAAAAGAAAGGTTTTCAATTTCAGAGCCTTCGAATTCAAACAAACCGTTTCTTGAACTCAAGGATCACATGATCACTGCATGCTGTTGTTCGTATGTAGGCAGGACACATATAATTTGCCGAAATTAGAGCTACGATTATTTTTTTACAGAAATTTCTGGGAATACTTTAGCTAAGGTGTGGAATTCCCTGTCTACGTCTGTTTCGGGTTTCCTGATAGCTAGAAACTGGGGAGCCTACGAGTCAAGAATGAATAGGCTACTTCTAGACTAGCGTGCTCCATCGTTGACCACATCATAAAAATAAAAAAGATACAGAGCCACGATGTCTACTGATACCGAAACGACGCGTCGATTTCATGGCGTTATTGTTCATGTAGTGCGAACTATGACGGGCGCGAACGTGACTAACGGAGCGAATAAATTCAACGGCATGTCCTACAAATAGGAAATACATCATCGTTTCAAACAAACATGAGTTTTTAACATATACAAGCATTACTTTAAGGACATTCCTTCATGTTCTTGCATCTATCGGTTCTTATTACTTATCTAAGCACACCTACCCTAAAGATAAGATATCTGGGTGGCTAGGTCATACAGATGCTGACTTAAATTCTACTGAAACGTGCTTCACACTTTTGTCTCAAGAGAGATAAGACAACTGTTTCAAAGGAGACACTATAATTTTGACGGCACGGTTGGCACAGTGGTTGAGTGATTAGCAGCTCGCAGTTCGATCCCCGCCCGGAGCAACTATTTGTATGGCTTACAAATTATTTTTCTGGGTCTGGGTATGTTGTGTATGCGAGTTTACATGTTTATGGACGCACCCACGACACAGGAGTAATTCCTAGTGTGGAGCAGCGCTTTAAAAAATAAAAAAGTTAGGTATCTATTTGTAAAAGTAGTTTTAATAAACATTCGTAGTCTGCGGTATGTCTACAACTTGATTGATAGTTTATAGAGGGCTTTCTAACTTTCTATAAAGCTTTATATTCTTTTTATATTCATTCATGTCTTTATCCTATTATGTTTGGTAACGATTTATAGGTACGTCATCATTAAAGTCCAGTTCTCGGTTTTATCCTATTTAGAAATGATTAGTACTTAGTCGTTTACTTAGATAGTCAGTGTAATCATAAATAGTTTACTTATGTTCACATGACTGTTAAGATAATGTCGTACTATTTACTTGAATTATGAAAGTACGTAACTATGTAAGTAGTTATGTTCCATTATTCTTTTAACCGGAAAAAGCCAGTATAATGACATGTGTTTTGTTTAATTTGTGTTGTTGCCTATTCCAATTATTTAACCGTAGATATTACCATGTGTATTACTCCAGCTTGTGTTAATTTAGCTGCTACAAAAACTTCGTTAATATGAGTCGTTAAGTGTGTGTTAGCTGGAGTGACGTCACCCCAGCTTCATCATTCAATACAGACAAACCAGTGAGGTCAGGGTTTTGGACTAAAGTCAAAAAATAAGGCATAATAGCTCCACAAGGAAGAAAAAAACTTCAACGATAATACTTAAATACTGTTGAAACTACGACCAAAAACTTTGTGTGTAAGCTAGAGTGACGTCACCCCAGCTGCTCAATCATATCTTCCAAACGCAAGAAGATATGACAACGTATTTTAGCTCAAAAATTAAGGCATAATAGCTGCCATAGGCAGCAAAACTTTCAAATCTCTGGTCAAAATACTCTATGAGTTCTTTTGCCTAGCCTTTTCCCAACTATCTTGGGTTCGGCTTCCAGTCTAACTAGATGCAGATGAATACCAGTATTTTACATGGAGTGACTGCCTATCTGGCCTCCACAACCAAGTTACTGGGTAATACGATACGCCTTGGTAAGACTGGTTGTCAGACTTTCGGGCTTCTGACGACCCGTGACGACTGTCAAAGATCTACAGTTGACAGTCGGGACCAACGGCTTAACGTGCTTTCTGAGGCACGGAGGAGTCTCGTTATGTAAAGATGGTCACCCATCCATGGACCAACCCCGGCAAGCGTAGCTTAACCTGATGGATCGACCCGTGAAGCTGTTATTACTTTAGCCACGACCTCCTGAAAATACTCAATGAGTTATTATATCGATAAACATGTATAAGCTGGACTGACGGCACCCCAGCTGCTCATGTCATATCTTCCGAACGAAAGAAGACATGATTATGTAATATAGCTCAAAAGTTAAGGTATAATAACTGCCAAAGGCAGCAATATTTTCAAATCTCTAGGCCTTGTAGTTTCCACGTAATAAACAAAAAAATAGTTTCCGCGCCAAAAATTCAAGTTATTGCTTCGGAGTAGGTAAGGAGCGGCGTTGCTGCTCCGTGCGCTACACTATCAGTTTGAAGTAGTTTGAACTAGATTATAGTAATGTCAGGCCATAGTTATTGGAAGCTCGCGCATGATGGGTAGAGTGGGGGTTAACTCTCTTCCTCCTATTATTTTCAATGGTGTCGTTATCCCCATCAGCCCTAGCGTAAAAGATCTCGGTTTGCATCTTGACTCGACGCTTGGCTGGCAAAGTCAGGTTTCAAGTGTCAGTCAAAGAGTCAGCGGAACTTTGCGGTGTCTGTACCGTCTGAGGGACTTTTTGCCCGCGAAGACGAAGACTATGCTTGTGCAGACTTTAATCTTCCCTATAATCGACTATAATAATAATAATAATTTTTATTCAGACAACCATTGATCCATTTAACCATAATCGACTATGGTGACGTGTGCTACTTTGACCTGAACGCGGTGTTACTGGATAAGCTGGATAGGCTCCTCAACAACTGCATCCGGTTCGTATTTAATTTGAGGAAATATGACCATGTCTCGAACCACAGGTCTGAGCTCAAATAGATGCCCATTCGCCAGAGAACAAGTTTCCGGGCTCTGACTACACTTTTCTCTCTGCTAAACTCTCCCACTCCTCCTTCTTATCTTATATCTCACTTTCAATATCTATGTTCTTCACACGCCAGGAATCTGCGTTCTTCTAATAATCTTCTACTGCTTTGCCCTGCTCATACTTCTGATTTTGTTCATTCTTCCTTTCACATTCAGTCTATCCTTTTGTGGAATGCGCTTCCTCTCGATATCAGGACGGCAACCAGTCAGTATGCATTTAAGCGGAAGTTGCGGAATTATTTTCTACACAAAGAGTAGAGTCGTCTCAAAAACCTTTTTGATTACTTTATATATATATATATGTTAATATTTATTGGTAGTTATTATATTAAATATATATGTACCTATGTTTATTATTAATATATATGTTTTCGTTCACGTTTTTTTTTTAATATTTCTACGTGGTATTGCTTTGTTTGTTTTTTTATGCACCTGCCATAAGCATTAAGTCCGCCTTTGTACTTTAGTTGCATGAAGTGTAAATAAATAAATAAATAGTCTGGGAGCCGACTGCATACTTTAATCGTACTATGTATCTAAGTACTGAGGTTTTTTTAGTAATATTGTGTGTAAATATAGACTGAAAGAAAATTAAACAATCTTTAAGGGATATTACTGCTGGGTAATATCTAGTCTACGTGTTCTACTTATTTAGTGTTGGGGTGCAGGTTTAATAGAAACGACTTTTTACGACTGTAGTTTATTAGCGACTGAAAAACCTCTCTGTAAGTATCACAGGCGCAGCCGTGCGTCACAACTAATATTACGCTGAGTAAGCTTGACACATTATTAATAAAAATATAAAGTGCATTTCAATTCAATTTCAATAAAGTCAATATAATATAATGAATCATTAATGTTTACCTAATATTAATAAAATTATCACAGTTAAAAATAGTTACATCTAAATAGATTAATTTTAAACTTCATTCTATGAATTATTGTTTATCTAATACTAATAATAATTATCATAGTAAAAAAAAAAAATAAACTTCATTCCAATCAAAATTCGAATAAATATTAGTTTTTGTGTGCAGAAAAATGTCAGAAATAAATAACTAAAAATCAAATAAATTATACATTGAAATTATTAGCAATCATTATAAGGACCGCCTAGTGCGGTAAAAGCCTCCTCCATCTGTCTCCATCTTTTTCTATCCCTAGCTAGTCTGCTCCATGCTTTTCCTATCAAGCCTGATATGTCGTCACTCACTCTGTTGTTCGGTCTACCACTTTTTGTTGATAGGATACCAGTTTGTTATGGTTTGGGTCCATCTGTCATCGCTTACTCTTTGTAAGTGTCCAGTCCATTTCCATTTCAGTGTAAGTGTTTGCTTGATTACGTTGATAGCCTTGGTTTTGAGCTGTTTCTGACTCTACCTTTTAGTTTTTGGCCCGTATAGCTTCTCTCTATTGCTCTCTGGCAAACTCTTAATTTTTGTAGAGATCTTCGGATCCTGTTAGAGGCCATGTTAAAATTACTACTAAGTGCAAACTTGGTTGCAATAATGTAGCGCACGGAGCGGCAACACCGCTCCTTACCTACTCCAAAGCAATAATTTGAATATTTGGCGCGGAAACTGTTTTTTGTTTATTACGTGGAAACTACAAGGCCTAGAGGTTTAAAAATTTTGCTGCCTTTGGCAGCTATTATGCCTTAAGTTTTGAGTTATAATACATATTCATGTCTTCTTTTATGTGGAAGATATGACATGAGCAGCTGGGGTGCCGTCGGTCCAACTTACACATGTTTATCGGTTTAACTAATAATAATGAACTTCCTAGCCAAATTCAAGAACTAAGCATAAATAAATTTAAATCATTTATTAAACGTAAGCTATGCCAGAAAGCTGTTTACACAATTAATGACTTTCTTGAGGACAAAAAGGCGTGGGATTGAGCTGCTTCAATGATATACATGAGCCATTGTTTTCATATGTACTACTTACTGATGAAATTTTTTATATATATTTTTTTTTAATATTCGTTTTTTACATGAATACTTGTATAGTATTATATTATATTTTTAATTTGTTTTTTTTTTTTATTGACATTTTATTATTATTATTATTTAATTTTTTTTGACTTGAATACTTTGTTAGGTATTATATTTATTTTTTGATTGACATATTATTATTACTATTTTGTTTGACACGAATATTTACTTTGTAAAGTATTATGTTTTTATTTTTTTTGATTACTTAATTATTGTAAATGTGAGGACTATGTGGGTTATTATTATTATTTTCTCCTCCTTTTTACAGTAATTTTTAACGTTGTCTGACAGTTTGAGTACTTTTGCGGCCTACTCAAATGTCGTTTCTTTGGTATTGTTCGTCATGTCATTGAGCTCCTTAGTGGTTTTTAAGTTGAGCTATTCGACTATTGACAAATGCTTGCACTGACTGGACAGGTCCACTCAAATATGTTTGGTTCTTTCTTCAAAAGACCACTACAGACACTAAGCTGCATGGTCCTCATATAGAAAAATGTGAATGCGAGAACTATGTATGTCGTTATATTCATGTAGATTTTATGATTGTCTGGCAGTTTGAGTATTTTTGCGGCCTACTCAAATGTCCTTACTTTGGTATTGTTCGTCGGTTCGTTGAGCTCCTCAAAGTTCTGAGTTGAGCTTCGCGATGACTGACAAATGCTTGCGCTGTCTGTATTTATATGGTGTACATAATAAAGAGTATTCTATTCTATTCTATTCTATTCTATCCCAGACATAAACGTACATGGTTCTCATATGATTTAACCAATACACATTGTATGGATTTGAACACTATAAAAGAGACTGACCTCTGAGTTTGTTTCGGTGTTTCTTCTCAGGGTAGTCAGCTAGGAAACACCGGCCTCATCTAGCTTAAACTGACAAAAAACATTGACGTGTAAAAGTGTTTCTTGTAACCTATTTACTGAATAAACATCATTTATCATTTATAACACCTCAAGGCCCTGCGTCGACGAGAGGCGACAGTGATCAGTACTGTCGTCGGGCCCCGCCGTCTCCTTATGGCGACGGCGGGGCCGGAGTAAAACCGTTCCTTATTAGTAATAATAGAGTTTTAAAGCGCGCGAAACTGCCGCCGCTTATGGCGACGGCGGGGCCTGACGACGGTGTTGATTGCTGTCGCCTCTCGTCAACGCAGGGCCTTGAAGTGTTAATAACTCATAGAGTATTTTGACCAGAGGTTTGAAAATGTTGCTGCCTATGGTAGCTATTATGCCTTAATTTTTGAGCTAAAATACGTAGTCATATCTTCTTGCGTTTGGAAGATATGGGGGTGACGTCACTCCAGCTTACACACAACGTTTTTGATCGTAGTTTCAATAGTTTTTAAGTATTATCGTTGAAGTTCTTTTCTTCCTTGTGCAGCTATTATGCCTTATTTTTCGGACTTTAGTCCGAAATCCTAACCTCACTAGTTTGTTTGTATTGAATGAGGAAGCTGGGGTGATGTCACTCCAACTAACACACACTAAACGACTCATATTAACGAAATTTTTGTGGCAGCTAAATTAACACTGGGAACTTTGATTGCTGCTATTATGCCTTAAATATTGGCATAGGTAGGATTATTCTATCACATATGAGGAAGCTGGAGTTATACACATGATATTACCTCTACATACCTGTGCCTCTACCTACTTACATGTTTCTTAGTTAAGTTTGTTATGTTTATAATGTGTAGATACTTTTTACAACTGAATAAAATATAGATAAGACGTTTTACCATGTTGATTAGTAACAGGAAAAATATATTAATATATTCTTTTATTACATTTCTGCTGAGATAAGCATAAGAAGAGAAAAGCAGATAATGCGTTATTTATCAATAACCTTGAATGAGGTACTGGGTTAGCGTAGCACGTGATAGAAAATTATATTATTTATTGACATGCTACTTAGGTACGTATTATATTAAATAGTAGGTATAAACTCTTTACGACATCGCAAAATTGAAGCCGTGACACCTGCTTGGTGAAATTATTATATTTATATATATTTATTCAAGGCAGACGACATGTCACATTCACCAACCCGCATTGGGCTCGTGTGGTGGATTACGACCAACACGCTTTCACCTTTCTGAGAGAGGAGACCTGTGTCCCAGCAGTGGGATCATTAAAAGGCTCAGTTTGTTGTTATTATACATACAAGCAAGCCAACAATAGCATAATAGGAAAAAAAGAGAAAAATCGCAAAATTTTCATTGGCTGAATCGACTCTGCCAACAGTCCATTTTTATATTTCACATAAAAGTTCTGTGTTACAAAGATGTGTCAGCTAAACCTTTAACTTTACTACTGCACGAATTTACCTATCTACGGATAACGATACATAATTTATCTCTGACTATACTATCACCTATAGATATCGACGAAGATGACACGGGATCTTCTCGAGAGGACAGACGTTGATACTGACTGATAAAAGGGTACCTAATGAGTAAGTACATTGTCTTGATTTTACGTATAAGCGTCAGTCCAGTACAACAAAAGTAAATATCAGAAGGTGTTGTGTGTCGTTTATCTTAGCTTCCACTTAACATGTTGATGGAACTGTAAGTTGTCAAGATTAACGTTCTTTCGGAAAATTCAGCTCTTATGACGTTTACCTCAGGCTCATGAAAGATAAATATTACATCTCGTCTTATCTCATCCACACTACAAACACTATCAAATAAAGTCAAACATGACAGTTCAAATATAAATAATTTTAATACGTAGGTAGGTGTCTGTTTATTAACTGTAATTAAACTAAGTAAGTGCCTTAAGGTCACAGCACACATATCAACTCCTGCCCGGGGGTTGAGGATAAATTCGAAACAGAGTTACCTCGCCCCTGGGCACTCGAGGCAGGAAGGAACAGGGGTGGGTTTTAGTCAGTAAGAGTCTGACACGCCCTCTCGCTCCACCCAGAGCGGGAGAAGTCATAAGATGATTTCCCACCCCCCCCAAAAAAAAAAAAAAAAAACACATATCAACTCGGAAAGGGATCGTCACCGTATCGCCTTTCATCTCGTCGTCAAACAGGCGTCAACCTAACGTAAGCACGTAACCAAAGCGGATCAGCAGTTCCGGTACGTCGACTCGGCTACGGCTAGGCGACGCGGCGACGCCGCGCTTACGGCTCACCGACCGTTGGTTGATCACAGTTTGAACCTGTTTCGTTAGTTTGTTTGTTTGTTTGAAGTCTAACCTACAAATTCAATAAAACACGCGCGTAATATGACTGGAAGTTGTCTTGTGAATGACATGAGTTGACATGACACCACGTTTGGCAAAAGTAGTGTGCTGGTAGGCAAGCCGCGGGAGGGGTGAGACTGAGAGGGCACGGAGAGACGTAAGCGCGGGGAATACAAGCCGTAAGCGTGGGGTACCGCAAGTTAACCACGCACCGCACCGGTTCGTGAGCTTGTTCCGAGGCGAGACGATTACGTTACAATTCCGATAAGTGTGCGTTGCAGTAGTGAGTTTCATACAAAGAACACTGCACGGCTCGAGTTGATACTGTGACGATGCCTTTCAGAGTTGATATGTATGCTGTGACTTTTAATTGTATCAACAACGTTGTAAAATGGGAGTTAAAGGAATTCATTTATATTCAGCCTTATCGCTGATTAAAAGAAAAAAAGCCATTACCCACAACGCTTAGTGACTTGAAGCACCTCACACACACCACACAAAATAATTGGTTATTTAATGTACTGCAGTTAATGTTAAAATCAAACAAACTTGTAATAAAAAATATAACTTGTAATGTTTTCTTCGATTCCGTCTTAAGTTCAATAAAACAATTTTTAGAATAGGTAGACACCGCATTGCATAGAATTATTTTATGTATTTACATAGATTAGGTAACATCACTTTAATAGTTACTAAAAAAAGATCATCATCATTTCTTCAGCCGAAAGACGTCCACTGTTGGCCTCCCTTATGTTGTGGTCCTACCATGCAGTGGACGAAAAGAATAAACTTATTAAATATGTAAATAATATGTACATTTTTTAAAAATAAATAAGTAAATTAAGTTTATTTTTAAAATATGTTTTCATTACCTACCTACTGATTTAAAAATAAGCAATTATCTTTTTTTGTTTTGTATACCTATATTAATAACGGGTATATATATCGACCTTTACCGCCGAATTAACGTAAACTACATTTTGAACTTAAACGAGAGGAGTTTAAATATTATGCCCTTTCTGAAAAGACGGTATCTGTACCTATGTACAAGAGATACAACTATTTACTATTAGGTACTATCGACAAAATCATCACAGCATAACATTTTCGTGTCCAATCTTTAACCTAACTTATGATGGTTCTCAGTTCCAAAACGGAGAACAAGATCTATACCCATGCACAATTGTATATTTTGTTCAAAAAGATTTTTCCGCTAGTGTATAAAATACGTAAACTAAACAATTTTATACCATATTATAGACTTTCCACAACGTAGTATTAATAATTTAGTTGTTAATTTCGTCAAACTAGGCCAGTCTACAGAAATAACTCGCAAAATTCAACTAAGCATTGTCTACTAATCCACAAAAAAACAGCCTCAAGTTTACAACTGACCGTGTCGTCGCAAATCAATTAGTTCATTAACTTCTTGCAACTTGCAATATTTGATTGTTTGTTATGTTTTTATTTCTTTACTTCTTTTCAGTTTTTGTCTTCTTCCCAAACGCTTCTCCCTCCTCTAATGTGGTTGTAAGTTCGCAACCTTTGGTTTCGGGGAGTAGTATGGTTATACCCGCTGCTATAAGCGGTAACACTGCAAATGCCACCGGAGGCATCCACAACGCCTTCGCTCTCGTTTCTATCACAAAGGGTGCTATCATGGAACCGATTCGAGCTGCCATCGATGAGAAGCCGAGAGCAGCATTCCGAACCACAGTTGGGAATAACTCCGTACAGTACAAATATACAACTACAAAAACAATAAAACTAGCTACAACACCAACGCTGGCGCAAATCACAGAACCTACTCCTTCAGGTATCACTGCTAGAACTAATAAACAAAGTGCACATATTAGGTGAAATATTATCACAATAGACTTTCTTCCTATAAATTTCATAAGAGGTATAGACATAAATGTGCCGAGCAAGGTGACGCTAGCACTGCATGCTACATTGATGAAAGCATTACCGCTAAGCTGACCCACATACTGCGAGACACCATAAAAACAGTAACTGCACGTGAGCCAGTTAAACGCCATAGCTATGATATTTTTCCTAAGGTTTGGAGTTCGAAATAGATCTAGAATATTCCCTTTCTTTAATTGGTGCTTTTCTAGAGATGCTTGATACGCCTCAATGTCCGCTCTGATATTTTCCGTAGGACGATTGTTTCTGAAAAAAGAAGTAATAGTTAAGTAACGTATCATTTTCGTAGGTAAAATATTATTGTGTTTTTTGACAGAAGGAGGAAACTTACATTTTAGCAACACGTTCCAATACTTCAATAGCCTCTTCTGTCCGTTTCACGGCTATCAGCCACCTTGGCGTTTCCGGCACAAGAAAGAAATATGATAGTAGGATAATGACTGGAGCAGATATCGATAGTTGGAAATCTGAATAGTCTCTGAAGAAATAGGCGAATACAGGTAGTAACATGTGGCCCATATTAAATGGTACTTGATACATAGCTGAGATGACATCTCTGTACTGTGTTCCAACGAACTCCATTACAATTACAAATCCAGTAACCATGGTGCCTCCCACAGACATGCCGACGAGGAATCGTAAGAATGTGAATGTCCAAAAATCTGGAACGAACGCAGCCGCTACTCCACATGTTACTTGGATAACCACAGCTACCAGAAGAGGATATTTTCTCCCAAACCTAAAAAGTAAGCACATTATTTTTAAAATGACAACGAAGCCCCAATCCTGTCATAAAGAGTAAGGAGATCAGACCGGAATGTCAAAGTTTATTGTGGATCAGACATGAATTAAAACATAATAATACCAAGCAGGGGATCAGATCAGGGGATCTGAGCGGAATACCTCAATATTTTAATTGTAAATATCGTAATTCTGTAATCTGAACGTTACCTGTCAGAAGCCATTCCAAAAAAAACACTGCCCAATAATGTTCCTAATTGGAATAAGGTCTGCGTAAAACTGGTAAGCCATCTCCTATCGCATATCAAATCCCATTCCATTATTATGGTTCTCGAGAAAATTGAGGTGTCGTACGTTGGGTCTGGGCACGGGCACGTATTATTCGTTTCAGATGTGCCACAGCTATATGAAACTCTTGGAGACAAGAACAGAATGGCCATCTGATGAAAAGCCACTGGAAATTTTGTTAAAAATATTAACAGGCATAGCCAAAGGTGATATTTTCCAAAAGACCCAATCACCTTTTGTATCAAATCTTGTGACACACCACTGGGTGGTTTTACCCCTGAAAACAATGAAGAACACGTTAACTCTAACTATAAAAATAAACATGCATCGTTTATTAATAATATCGATTGGGCAGATCTTGTTAAGGACAATAAATACATTTTATTGAACCAATACATCATCCCGAAATTAGTGACAGCTCTACATAATGCAGGTACATATACTTATTATTTAGAAACTTACACATCGACCTACACCCATAACGTCCTTTTTAGGGTTTCATAGTCCTAACAAGGACTTCTTCTCTTATATTTTTGGTCTGTCGGTCCAAGGCATAGCTAAGAAACTGTTATTACTAGAAAACAGCTGCAATTTATCATGGGTATATATTATCAAATTCATTGCGGGGTTGTGAACACTATTTTTCGATTCACTGATTCATTTGAGTAATATTAAACTTTAAAGTGATAATTTTTTTTCGAGTCGAGGTTCGTCGTCGTCGTCCCCTCCCCACTAAAGCTAAACTGTAGTCTTTAAAAATCGGAAAAAAATCGTGATGGTAGTATATCACGTCTAAGTTAGCTCTGTTAGTTTAAGAGTA
Organism: Polia nebulosa; assembly: GCA_951329385.1. Lineage (NCBI taxonomy): Eukaryota > Metazoa > Arthropoda > Insecta > Lepidoptera > Noctuidae > Polia > Polia nebulosa. Next base: position 18,091,261 of record OX589604.1, read on the forward strand.
ATAGTCGCCCAACTTATAAAATGTACAAACTTGGAAAATTTCGTACAAAACACAAATTTCTTAGAAAAAAAAAACTTAAGTGAAGTTGTTACTTATTTAAATATATAAAACAGGTAAACATGTAAAATTTTGGAATGAATACGTTCATAGTAATAAACATAAAGCCCCTTCTAAGTCCGTATGTTATAACGAGCGACTACGGAACCCTACAATGCGCATGGCCCGACACGCACTTGACCGACTTTTACAAGCTTTTGTTTAGTTTCACCTGTCCCGTTGTCTGTCGGTCTGTAATCAAATCTTGCAAGCTAAATTAGACCCACTTGCCGATGTCCGATTGAACTCAAATTAGGTGTAGGTACTTATGTATCTTTGGTGACAATACAATAAATAAATAAACCATTTATTTCAGGTGACACAGGCTCATAGAAAAATACCTTAACCTTAACATAGATATTTTAAAATAAACAAAACAATGAGACAATACAATGAAATGGTACCATGGAGTTGGTCTGATGATAGAGACGGAAGATGGCCATAGGAACTTTGAACTAAACAAGATAAACCCACTGAGTTTGGGCTCTATTGATTCGTCGTGAGGAGCACTTTACGCCTAGCTAGACGATATCCAGTGTCTGATGATGAAGCTGGAAAGTAGCCACGGCATCTCTGTGATAAAATAACATAACCGCACCGAATTTGGGCTCGATTGATTCGTCTTGAGGAGCACTTTACATCACAACATAATAGCCGTAGAATATTTTAAAACTTCACGCCTACTCTAAAATACCTACCTAATAAAAAGTTAAAAATAAATTCTAGTAAGTATTTGGCATGTAGGTACTTACCTATATTCTTAAAAGCCTGAGAAGTATAGTAAGTACCTAACCTGTATTGTAACCTGTAACGGGTGATGTATTGTAACCTCAAGTTTTTGAGAATATAGTGTACCTACCTACACGCCAAATACGAGAATTTATTTTTGATAAAAGCTTGTTTTAAAATATTTTTTTAATTTTAATTTGTTTATAGTTATGTCCTAAGTTCTACAAATCGATGGTTTTTTTCTCTGCTTTTGACTAAATCTTCCGACTTGTTCGTCAACTCGCACGCGTAAAACTCTCCCGTTCGTGCGAGTCCATCTTCCGATTTTACCTATTTTTCTTTGTTGTCAACTCGCTCGACAACTTTATACGTACAAAGTACAGTCAAATAAAAACGGATTGAAACCAATAGCTATTAATAACTAGCTATTTCCCGCGCTGGCTGATTCAATTAAGTAACAACTATCTACTAACATTTGGGATACGCCTATGTTGGAGGTGCGGAATGAGGCGAGGGGAATGTGGCCGAAATCAGCGTTGCCAGAATGTTAGTTTTGTAATATTTTACGTTACTTTAAGGACTTAATAAAAAAAATTGAAAATTTTCCATTTCACGATTATTATTTAATAATCGAGAAACGGAACGCATCCAATTATTCTGAGGCTGGAATCAAGACAGGTAGAACAGATTTACAAATTACCAGCAGAATAGAGAATCATGAAAAAGTACAAGCGGTATAGATTTATGAACTACCAGGAAATCAGAATCGCAAAAAAATATGCCGAGTCTGGAATCATGAGAGGTATACATAAATTACCAGGAGATCAGAATCACAAAACGTATTCCGAGCCTGAAATTATGAGAGGTAGATTCACAAAATTACCAGGAGAACAGAATCATGAAGAAGTAAAATTTCGTGATATTGTTGACTATTTTTGTTTTATTTGCTTGGTTGTAGACAATTTACATAATATTTAATAACCCAAATTCTTGATTTATTGTGATACTTAGTGTTGATTTGTGATATTGTTGATAGTACAAGCAGTTTTATATTATTGTCATGTTGATTTATGTTAATTATCTATCTCAAAAACGATACTTGTTTTATTTTAAAGTCAAGTCGTATAAGATTTCGTATACATTTAAAGTGGGTACATATATTTTTAATTTTATAAGACGTTTTTGTTGCTGACTGTACATAAATATGTCAGATTTTCACGGTCGAGCGAGTTGACATAAAAAAAAAAATAGATAAAATCAGAAGGTGCAAACACGCACTAACGGGCGAGTTTCACGCGTGCGAAATGACGAACAAGTCAATCTTCCTCTTCTTCTTTACGTTTTGGACTATCGCCGACGGCGTTATCTATTGTTATTCGCTCTATAATAATAATAATAATAATAATAGATTTATTTGAGGCTACAAAAATCCATAACAATACAATTTTACATATTACATTTTGTATGATGTGATGATGATTAAAAATGTCATTAAATTCAATTACTAAATGTGAATCAGTACAATTTAAAAATAATGAAAGTCAAGAAAATAAAAATAAATTAAAATTGCAATAAACTAAACATAGAAATGTCATAAATTTAAAATGAAAAATGTCAATAAATTAAATTACAAAATAATAAATTATCTTAATTTCTCTCTACAGATTATATAATTAGATCAAAATAACAGTAAAAAGTTGAGCAACTGCGCCTGAGCTAGGCCGAGCCTGTATTTCAGGACGCAGTTCACCTCCCAGAAAGACAGTGAACAATAATCCTAAATGATGATAATGTCTTGCGTTTACAGATATCACCTTACAACAAAGTATCGTTTACAAAATAATTTTAGAGTATGTGCTGTTGAGTGTTTAAGTTGTGTGTGTTGTGAGTGTAATTTTGTCTTAACTTAAGATTCTTAGGAGCTCTTCTGTAGTTTTATAATTACATGTGAGTAGAAAATCTAACAATTTGGCTTTGCATTCCTGTTTAGTTAGTGTGTAAATATTAAGAAAATTATAAAAACTAGCTGTCTGTTAAAAAGTATGTGTTGGTTTGTTTTTATCTAGGAGGAAAAGTACTAATCCGTACACGGAATTTCTTTAACAGATAAAAAGCTATTCTATCGCCGAGTGTCATAGGTTAAATTACACATAAACAAATACTGGGCCCAAATAGTACCTACTTACAATAAAATTAGATGAACACGAAAAAGTAGAAGGAAAAACCGGGTTTCCTGTGAGAATTTGTAGATATCAGTTACGGGAGCGACAACGCGGCAAGCATCTAGTATTATTATACTCTATACAATATTATTAATTAAATTAAAATATTGATGAGTAGGTAATAATCAAAAATTTGGTACGACAAGTAAACTCAATAACAAAACTTTATGACGACAGAAAATGGGTATTCCCATAAAACAATATTATTTTATCGTCTATCACTATACTGGTCATTAGCCGCACCTACCCTTTGACCTACTCTTAACAGAAGTGTTATACATAAACGATTATACTATGTGCAAGCTTGAAACCATTCTGTGTTATCTAACAATTGCATCAGTTCAAACTTTCACTTGGTATTTATACTTATAGGGATCATTAAACTGTGCATAAATTATGATGACTATATCATTAATTGATCACTTATGAGTCATTTGTTATTGGTTTATCGTGTCTAGAAATGTTCTTTTATTTCAATTTTTATTCGTCTCTTTGATTTATTTTTTTCTTTATAGCCATAAATTATAATCCTGTTTTTGCCTGACACCCTACGAATATACGAAGTCCTATGATGAGTCCTAGAGATGTAGCATCACATCACGCATAATATTAGTGGCCGCCCTTCGACCATAATAAATTTAAAACATTATTAAGGTTTTACTGTCAAAGACCATAAAGATGACATAACATGACTACGAACCATAAACAAAAGAGTGTCAAAGGCATGGTAGTGTGTGTAATGTTATTCTTTTATTAATTATTTTATTTCTAATGCATAGTTTATGAAAATATTAGCTTTCTGCACTCCTCCAAACTTTAACTGTACCAAATTTCATTTTCCTCCGTCCGCGTAATTTTCGTAAAAGGGGTCGAAATTATTTCCATCACGTATCACACGTGTTCTCCGCCCATTGACACGTTTCAAATCCGGGCAAGTACCTACTAATGTGGCTAAATTATATCTATTCATTATTGCATTTTCTAAGTTTATCTTAAACTAATATTGATGTAGAAAAACATCGGAAAGAAACTGGACTGGGACTATATAGTTAGTCTGAAGTCGCCAACCCGCGAAGATAAGGCACCAACTAAGTATTATCATCATGCTTTCACAAAAACGTGGTGATTTTTTCTCGTGCCTCGCTCTGTATGAGTAGAGCCCTTTGCCCAACAGTGGGTAAGTTATAGGTTGGTATTGCATCTAAGTATTTAACTAAAATTGGTTTCCATACTTAGTATATGGTGGACAAGTGTAGGTACGTGATAGGTTGGTATTAATAACAAATACTCTTGTTGTGCGGATGTAGGTCTCCACGTAATTTATCACCGGTGTATGACACATTATTATGCGTACTTAATTAATTGACTAAAAAGGGAAAATAGTTTAGTGCCTTATTTTAGCAACGTAGAAGGAAACCCATTTCTATATGTAGCTACCTAATACGATATAAAAACAAACAAAATAGAATTTTATATTAATATAGCTAGGGGTAGGTGTATTGTAGGTACCTACATTATAGGCAAATACATAGAAAATAAAATAAAATATATAGTCAGGCAAAACTAACTAACTTTTTTCATCAATTTAGGTACATAGTCCTGGACTCCTGTGCTAGGTGATTTACCTGTGTTACAGGAGCCAGTGACGCTCCATTTCTCCACTTCCAGCTTCACCAATATTATCACATTATTATGTCGATACATAAACTCATTTATATGTAGATATAGCCTTCAGAAATCCAGTGAGCGTCAAAACTTTCAGGATGTGTATTAATTAAATGACTTATTATTTATTGTTTTCTTCAATTGAAAGCAAATGGAATATTTTAAATTTCACATTTAAAATATTATACCAATGCACAGACACTGCATACATTAAACACTATCCGAGTTAAGGAATTCAAGAATTTGCGAACTTTAAAATATTTTCTCAGTGTCAATGCTATTTCGCCAAGGCCTATAATATCGGGGTCAACACTCCACGTAACAGTCAATACACTCACTTTCACCACAACTATAACTTGCTTACCGTTTCGCTCCTGCATTTCCATTTTATTTATATTACTTTTTATTTAAACTAATATCACTCCGTAGTGGGATGATTTTATAACGCGTAAGTTTGCTTAGGCACCAGGTTTTGTCGCTGCGGGGATCTGTACGACACGGCCCACTGCTGCAGACTAACACTTTACTTCGTTACTGAGCCCGAGTTGCGCCCGCGCAGCCGAACGCAGCCGCACCGCACGCCTTGCACCGTTCTCTTCGCTATCAATATTATTGTGCTAGTTGCGAGGAAATGTCAGTTTATTGATATTATTGTGACAGCGAGAAACTAGTATGATAACAACAATCAAATAACATGTTGACACTGATGAACGGTGGTAGATTTGTAGCCAATTAATATGTATTTAGGGAACAACAGATTTTTCTGGCGATTTCCATTGTCACTGTTATTTAAAATTATGAGAGAAGAGAAAGAAAAAGGGGTTTTTTCATTATTTCGATCAGGTAACCTTGTATTTTTGGGCCCGACAATAAACAACGAAGTCATACCATCTACTTTACGTTTTGCAAGGACTCGCCGGCGCGTGTCGCAGGTTTCATGGATATCCTCTGGGGAGAACAGAATGTTATAACGGACTCCTACCGACTACCGCGGCTGTTCCTTCAGCTACTGTCATGTGGTAGGTGGGGTGGGTGGTGTGGGTAGTGGTGTTATTTTAATTTAGGCTAGAACCTGCTTTCATCAGACATCCATCGTGGTAGTACTGCTCGCTCGTATACTTATGTAGGTACCCACTATGGTTGATAAAAAAGTCTTTCATTGTGTAAACGCAAATGATCCCGAGCCGACCCATAATGACTCAAGGTCGATGTGAGGCGGGTTTTTTGACTATTAAATCGAACTCTATAACACTACTTAATGAGCTACCTACATTACGACCGATTTGTGGCAGTTCTGTTCAGTGGGAGAGTAACACAATAACGAGTTATATCCGGAATGTATAATTTGTGCTATGACAAATTGACGATGATAAAAATGTTCTATTCGGCTCCTTAATTTCGATTTAGATATATTTAGCTTAGGCGTCTGGTTTCAGCATCGGGTGCTATTGATAGGGTTAGGTATGGATTATAATAATAATAATTCAATTATTTATACGAGTAACACAACTCATAGTTTTAGTAACATTTTGACTTATATCTATGTTAGTAAACTAAATTACTGTGTTCTGAATATTATTTGCTGTGATGCAGTGTTGACAATAAATGTGATAAATGTGAAGACCAAATCAAAGGACTCTTATTTACTACAGACATACCTCATGCAATAAACCCGAAGATTGGTAACTAAGGGTCTCATGCCATAAATTATCTTTGACGCTAGCCGGTGGAAGAATAATTTCTTTACATGGGTACATATTAAAATATAATAATATAGCAGTAACTATAAAATATGATAGAATAGAGAAATAGTCTCGCTACGCTAAGATAAATCATTATAAATAAACTAATGCTCGCATAAAACAGCCAAACACAGGTTTACACTCTACTTACTAATATTTAAACTCTAGTATAAACCACACTTATGATATTCAAGTATGAACTAATACTCTTGCCTAATCTCTTCAGAGACGTAACCACACACACTTTAAATACTAATTAACTTAACTGGACTAGTCCATTTATATTTAACTTAATAACAATACTCGTACTTATAAAACTACAACTGGACATAGGCCTCCTAACACCTCGACCACGACCTACGCTTCACCAAGTCTCCAGACCATCTGTCTCCTATCGCTCCACAAAACTCACTGTCCTTTGCCCACTCAATATCACGTTGTATTAGGATCGATCTATCATCACTGATAGGACTATTGTTGCCAATAAGCCTGACATAGTGGTGATAGATCGACAAGAGCGTCGCACAATGATTGTTGATATAGCTGTCCCTCATGACGAGAACCTCGTGAAGGCTGAGAAAGATAAAAAAAACAAACTATCTTGATCTGGCTCGCGAGGTTGTCGACATGTGGGAGGTGGATACAGCAGTCATTGTGCCGATAGTCGTGACGGCCAATGGCTTAATAGCCAAGAGCCTCGACCAACATCTCAGGAGGCTCTCGTTGGGCGGCTGGATCAAGGGCTTGACACAGAAAGCGGTACTCCTGGACACGGCGCGTATTGTTAGGAGATTCCTTTCTCAGGAGCCCTGACCACCGGTAGCTTGAACCCTATCCCGTTACCGGTGGGCTACTATTTTTTATATTTTTAAATGTTTTTATATTGTTTTATATTTGAATATTTAAAAATGTAAATAGTATGTACATAAAGTTAAATAAATGGAATAATAATAACGTTTATTGGACAAAATCAAAACTTAGCCTACTACAGTTTCAATACTAAAAACATAACAGTTAAGAGGCTTCTAACCGAAATGAACTACTGATTGCCAAACTAGGTAAAAACCTGTATCTTGGAAATCAGTGCTCTTCCAATGATAAATGATAAATGATGTTTATTCAGTAAATAGGTTACAAGGAACACTTTTACACGTCAATGTTTTTTTGTCAGTTTAAGCTAGATGAGGCCGGTGTTTCCTAGCTGACTACCCTGAGAAGAAACACCGAAACAAACTCAGAGGTCAAAGTCTCTTTTAGTGTTCAAATCCATACAATGTGGACTGGTTAGATCCTATGAGAACCATGTACGTTTATGTCTGGGATGAGCTTTATGAAGAAAGCAACACACGAATTCGAGTGGACCTGTCCAGACAGTGCAAGCATTTGTCAGTCATCGCGAAGCTCAACTCAGAACTCTGAGGTGCTCAACGAACCGACGAACAATACCAAAGTAAGGACATTTGAGTAGGCCGCAAAAAATACTCAAACTGCCAGACAATCATAAAATCTACATGAATATAACGACATACATAGTTCTCGCATTCACATTATTCTATATGAGGACCATGCAGCTTAGTGTCTGTAGTGGTCTTTTGAAGAAAGAACCAAACATATTTGAGTGGACCTGTCCAGTCAGTGCAAGCATTTGTCAATAGTCGAATAGCTCAACTTAAAAACCACTAAGGAGCTCAATGACATGACGAACAATACCAAAGAAACGACATTTGGGTAGGCCGCAAAAGTACTCAAACTGTCAGACAACGTTGAAAATTACTGTAAAAAGGAGGAGAAAATAATAATAATAACCCACATAGTCCTCACATTTACAATAATTAAGTAATCAAAAAAAAATAAAAATATAATACTTTACAAAGTAAATATTTGTGTCAAACAAAATAGTAATCATAATATGTCAATCAAAAAATAAAAATAAATATAATACTTAACAAAGTATTCAAGTCAAAAAAATAATAATAATAATAAAATGTCAATAAAAAAATAAAATAAAAAATATAATGCAATACTATACAAGTATTCATGTCAAAAACGAATATTAAAAAAAATATATAAATAATAATAATAATAATAAAGATTTATTTTCCTCCCATAAAGTACATTTTTATACAGTATAAGTGTAAAAGTTATAGGGCTTACAAGGATTTGTGGGAGTCAGGAATCCAAACTAGGATACCCTGTGCTATGGATTCCTGGTCCCCTCGCCGAGATAAGAAATTTTCACAATTTGTCAAGTAGTTGTACAGTAAGTGGCACTATTGGACTATTGTATGGAAAAAATAACAAAAAGAAAAAGGTAGTTATTAATAAAAACAAAAGAAAAAACAATTTTAAACTTAAGTCAGATGACTGCGTGTGTGTGGGTGTTTGTATGTGTGTGTGGGTGTTTGTATGTGTGTGTGGGGGGGGGGGGGGTGTATGTGGGGTGTGTGGGAGGGGGGGTGTGGGGTGTGTATGTATAGTGTGTGTGTGTGTAAGGGTGTGAAAAATATGTGAGTATGATGGGCATCTTATAGTATGTCTGGAGTGTCTAGTGTACCTGCGTATGAGTGTGAGAGAGATAGAGTTAGATGGTATTTGTGAGTGATTATTTTTGCAGGTTGTATAGCTAGGATAAGATAGAAAGCAGTTTTTCAGTTTCCTGGTAATCTAGTCCCAACAGCCAATTTGTGAGCTTCCTTTTACATTCTACCCTCGGCAGACCAACAATGGCAAGAGTTTTGTTAACTCTGTTATATAATCTGCTTGCTCTAAATTGGAAGAAATTTTGGGCGAAAGATGTTTTTACCGGATTTGTTTCACAGACTTCATAATAACGCCTGGTATTTACCTTTTGTTTAGCTGTAGGAAAGTCAATTAAGGAATGCTTTTTCATAACTGTTGCTAATACATAAAGCTGCCTGACCGTTAATACATTTGCGTCGTTGTAGAGGGTTTTTGTTGCGTATAAACGTGGTTTGAATAGAGCAACTTTTAGGAGAAGTCTTTGAGCTCTTTCAACGTTTATTATATTAGTTTTGTATGAGCCACCCCAGGTCAGAATACCATATGATAAGATTGATTGGCAAAGGGATTCATACACAGTTTTAACCAGTTTCCAGCTTGCAACGTGTCTAAGATTTTTAAATACATGAACGAGTTTTCTTGTTTTTTGGACCAGATGTGAAATGTGTTGCTTAAATGATAAGTTTCTATCAATTATTATGCCGAGGTATTTGATTGATTCTGTTTTCGATATGATTGGACAAGTGGTACAGTTTGTTGTTACAGGATTACATTTGTGTGCTTGAATATTAAAAGGATTTGGTTGATTTGCCACATTATGTATTTTAAATTCCATATATTTAGTTTTGGTTTCATTTAAGGTCAATTTGTTAAAAGCTAGCCAGTGAGTGACTGTATTGAAACCTTCTTGGGCAGCAAGATAAGTTTCCTCCCATGAGTTACCATAAAAGGTTAAGGTAGTGTCGTCAGCATATGACATTATGTGGCAGTTTCTAATTTTTAGGTTGCAAAGATCATTTATATAGCATAGGAAGAGGGGAGGGCCCAAGATGCTGCCTTGTGGGATTCCAATGTGTATCGGTCTCTCTTCACTTTGCGTATTTCCTATGCGAACAGACTGATACCGATACCGATATATATAAAAAATTTTTCATCAGTAAGTAGTACATACGAAAACAATGGCTCATGTATATCATTGAAGCAGCTCAATCCCACGCCTTTTTGTCCTCAAGAAAGTCATTAATTGTGTAAAAAGCTTTCTGGCATAGCTTACGTTTAATAAATGATTTAAATTTATTTATGCTTAGTTCTTGAATTTGGCTAGGAAGTTTATTATAGAAACGTATACATTGACATCTAAACGAACCACCTATTTTTTTCTTGAGCCTGGTTTTTGGTACAATAAATTTGTGTTTGTTCCTAGTATTTATGCTATGGATATCACTGTATCTTTTAAACAGATTAATATTTTTATGTGCATACATGAGATTCTCATAAATATATTGAGAGGGAACAGTCATAATATTAATCTCTTTAAATTTGTCTCTGAGGGAGTGTCTGGGACTTAATTTATAAATTGCACGAATAGCCCTTTTCTGTAAAACAAAAATTGTCTGAATATCGGCGGCATTTCCCCACAACAGAATGCCGTACGACATCACACTATGAAAATAACTAAAGTATACTAAACGAGCTGTCTCTAAATCAGTTAAACCACGAATTTTCCTTACGGCGTATGCTGCAGAGCTAAGTTTTTTGGACAGTTTATCTATATGGGGGCTCCACTGAAGCTGCGCATCCAAAGTTAAACCTAAGAACACTGTGGAATCCTCGGGTTTCAACTCTTCACCCTTTATTGACACACTAGTGTTCACTTGTATTACATTGGGTAATGTGAACTTTATGCATTTTGTTTTTTTCTCGTTAAGGAGAAGATTATTGACATTAAACCAGTTAACTACAGTTGAAAGAGCATTATTTACATTATCAACAACCACCTGCTGACGTTTGAGTTTAAATAAAAGTGAAGTGTCATCTGCAAACAGCACTATATCATGTTTATCCTTTATGAGGTAAGGCAAGTCGTTGATATAGATTAGAAACAAAAAAGGACCCAGAATTGAGCCTTGAGGAACCCCCATTCTGACTACAGACCCGGAAGACCTTTTGCCGTTCACATCAACTCTCTGAATCCTATTACCCAAGTATGAAGTAAGAAGATCCAGAGAGGCGCCCCGGACTCCGTAGTAGTGCAGCTTCCTGATCAATGTATCATGGAGAACGCAATCGAAAGCCTTAGACAAATCGCAAAAAATGCCCAACGCATCGCATTTATCTTCCCATGCATTATAAATGTGTCCCAAAAGTTCAACACCAGCATCAGTTGTTGAACGACCCTTTGTGAAACCAAACTGTTTGTTGTGTAATAATTTGTGTTTATTAAAATATCTTTGAATTTGATCTAAAATAATTTTCTCAAAAATTTTACTAAAAGTAGGTAGCACTGATATAGGTCTATAATTAGTAGGGTCTGATGTACTACCCGATTTAAACAATGGTATAATTTTACTATATTTCATTAGATCAGGAAACTCACCACAATCTATACAATTATTAAAGATTACTGCTAAAGTAGGTGCTACAATGTCTGTAATAGACCTAGCAACGTCAACAGAATTACCCCATAGATCTGCAGTCTTTTTAACATTTAAAGTATTAAAAGTTTTGATTACATCATTACAAGTGACATATTGGAAATAAAATTGGGATTCACAAACTGGAACGTTTTCTTTAAGTAAAATTTCTGCAGCAGTTGATGAATTTAGAGATTTTGTAGTCGATACGGGAATCTCTGCAAAGAAATTTTCAAATGCCGCGGCGACTTGCGAATCTGATTTAATGATACTGTCATCAATAGCAAGGCTGTAATCACTACTTCGGTTGCAAGACCTTCCCGTTTCGCTATTAATAATATCCCAAGTCATTTTAATTACATTACTACTATTTTTAATTTTTGAACTTAAGTAGCGAGATTTCGCCAAATAACATACTTTTTTAAATAATTTAGAATAATTCTTAACATATAAATTAAATTCTACAGTGTTAATATAAGTCCGTTCTTCATACAGCTCATACAGCCGTTTTCTACTTTTATTAATACCAATGGTGGCCCAGTCACTGAAGGAAGTATTGCCATTTACCGAAATCGTCTTAGGAATAAAAGTAGTATCAAATTGCGTGCAATACATTTTGAAAAAATCATTATAATGTTGATTAGGGTCATCATTAGTTGACAAAAGTGGGATTTTATTTGAGAGTTTAGTTTTAAATGTTTCCAAGCGACCTTTAGATTTTGGGTTAACAGTGATATCTTTTTTTCGTTTATATTTGTTTATATTTGGTATAGTGATCAATAGTCCACTATGATCAGAGTCTAATAAATTAATAATTTTTTTGTGGGTAGGTAAAATATCTGCATAAATATTATCTAGGCAAGATGCAGTAGTGGGGGTTATTCTAGTAGGCTCCATAAATAGATTTACAAGATTGTATGACTGAAACAAACTTATAATTTTAGTGCTTAGGCTAGAAGTTTCTAACAAATTAACGTTGAAGTCGCCACAAACGATGACAGACTTACTAGAGTTACAAATTTTTTGCAACACTTCATCCATTACTTTTTCAAAACAATCATACAATCCTTTAGGTGGTCTGTACACACTTAATATAACAAACTGCTCCAATTCAATACAGGCAATTTCAACTGTCTGTTCAACAGAGAGGCTCACAATATCCTTGCGGTCTTTAAACTTAAGTATATTATTTATGAAAATTAATGAGCCACCATGTATAGCGTTTACTCTGCTGAACGAACTACCAACCTGGTGATTACTATAATTAAACATAATCTGATGGCTTTTAAGCCAATGTTCAGTTATACAAAGAATATCTACATTGTTAAATTTAAGGAATAATTCTATTTCTAAATCCTTGCCCATACAACCATAAATATTTTGGTGCACCAGGTTGATACTATTTGTTGATTTTAAAACATTGTTTTCACCATTCTTTAAATAATTGCTAGAGATTGTCTCTGTTGTCTTAATTTCTAATTTAAATTATTACTAATGTCAAAATTTGATGCCAAGACATTGGCAGAATTATGAAAAATGTCATTGCATTGCTCAATAGAAGCAATTTGTTTAGCCAAATTCTTGGCTGTTATACAAAATAAATATGATAGCGACACAGCTATCTGTCTCCTACAATAATTTGAAAGATAGTATCTATCTATATGATTCCTATCTTTTGTCAAATAAAAACGATTACCAATATAATTGTTAAGGTCAATTAGATGGAATAAGTTATTATTAAATAACAAATTGTGCAATTTTATATTCATATGATATCTAATTTGATTTTCTTCCTGTGGCAAACTTTGGCTATAAGGGAAAGTGAACATCACAATTTTTCTTAAATTAAGGTCAGACAAGGTTCTATAATATTGGAGCAATTCTCCTTTGTTCACGGTACCCCTATCACCAACTAAAATTATGAGTATAGTATCCTGGTTAAAATTACATTTTATAACCTCTTTCATTATTTCCAACAAAGTACAACCAGGCATGCAGTTATTCATTATAGAGTGTCCCGGATATTCATTTATCAAAAAGTGGCCTAAATCCTTTCCAATCTCATCACAATAGATAACTATTTCTTTATTTACACTTTGTTGCGATAAACAATTAGTCATTTCTACTGGCAAACTGGCACAAGACTGCGGTAAGGTGGTATTATATATTGGCAATGAATGGTCCGGAGTAGATGCCATTGATGGTGATTGGCAATGTTCACAGTTTGATTTTTGTAAGCTAACCAGCTCATTCATTGCCAACACATATTCCTTCATTTGTTTCTCTGAGGCTCTATATTTAGTGGTCATTGAGCTTAGTTGCTGTTGTAACCGGTCAAGTTCACACTGCAAGTCTTCCGTGTCAGTTTGGTATTTCCTAGTACTTTTCTCTAAGTTCAAAGCATACATATCTAATTGTTTTAATAAATTTAACCTTTCCCTATTAAGTTTTACATTTTTAATGAAGAACTTTTGTTTTTTAACCATTTTTTTAGTTTTAACAATGTATTTGTTTATTTTAATATATTTTTTAAGTTTATTTTTACTAGAGATTATCCTGACTTTTTTACTTGATTTAGAATCATCATCACTTGTCAAATCTATAATGCAAGAGTGTCCTACTAGATCAACCATTGATGGGGCAATAGGAACCAATTCATTGAATAAACTTTGATTCAGAGAGGCTGTGATGTTCAGGTTAGTTGTCTCAAGATGTGAAATTTGACTTTGAGCCTCTTGTAGCTGTTGTTGCAATAAAAATTTGTGATTAAGAGCTTGTTCATACTCTGTGCTACACTGGCTGAATCCGTCCACAACAAGTTGGAGCCTATCCCGGGCTTCTATGGCCTCAGTGTATTGAATGTATAACTGAGCCATTTCATTCTTTAACTTCCTATTCTTATCATGGGCTTCAAGGAGCACCCTTTCACTATCATCCATTTCCTTAATCAGTTGATCACAGCACTTCTTAGACGCCTTTAATTCGCTCAAAGCCAGATTGAGTTTAGACTCTTCTTGGCGAGCATAGGCGCTTCGAGTGATAGGCATGATTATAAGGAATAAAAGTGAATATTAGAATAGACTAGGTAGATTGTAACAGAAGTGGAAAAGATAAAAGATAAGATAATTAATGAACATAACATAAAAAATGAACATAACAAGGACTCTTACTTAGATAAAGAGTAACTAAGATACATCAGTACTGAAAAAGCTAGACCACAAAATAGGTCATGTGAAAGAAAAATTGAGAAAAATCTACAATAGAAATACAATAGCAAATTACTGCGTTAGTTAAGGTTCAAATGCTCAACCATTTTAACAAAAAAAATGTAATTTTGTATAATTTCAAAGCATTTTCTAATTTTGTAAATGTGAGTATCGTGGGGCATTTAATGTAACTGCTTTTTTGACATGAACGGGCATGGCAGTTGAGAGTTTGTCATGCTCACTCAAATGTCTCGCTGATGATGGCGCGTGTGTTGGGTCATTCAACTGAATGACCCTTCAAAATGGTTGAGCTGAGTGGTGCTGATCCACGCGTCATGCTCGTGAACGGGCGCTATCAGTTGAGACTGGCCATGTTTTAACTGCCACAGGCTTGTTTTAATCCTTTTTTTTTTCTTGAAATGTTTTTATTTTTTGTTTTACATTGTTCTCGCATAATAGAAGCAACAAGAATAATGTAACCAAAATGTTTGTAACACATAACATGGTTAAAAAGGGTGTCCATGGAGTTTCATGCACGTTCTTCTCCATAGAGATCTACGCTTTGGAATGTGCAATTAGCTTCATCTTTTTGACTGACCGACCGCGACGTGACAATTCAAAAGTGTCTGTAAATGGTTTATTTGAAATAAATGCTTTGACTTTGACTTTGACGTCTGCCGACGCCCAGGGCGTCTCATGCGGTGGCTAGAGGCGTGAGGGCTCGAGGATTGCCTCGCCCTCACGCGTTCCGCCTCCTCCTATTTAGGTAGCCTTCGCTCCACGATGACGCGGCGGTACTCCGAACAAGTGGGGCAGACCTCCGCCGTATGCTCCAGTTCTCCGGGTGATCCCCACAATGGTAACACCCGGGCGTATCCTCCCGCCGAATCCGAAACAGTTACCTCCAGAAACAACCATGGCCGTGACCGTCAGGATGGCTGGACCAAACGAGATATTTACATGAGACCATGTGCACTATTTAGTACCTATTTGCTACTATTTACTACCTATAGTGAAATATTTGCTACCTTTGCGTTAGGAAATATATCAAAGAAATAAAGTGGTCAGCCATTCTGACGTCAGGTTGGCTGACCACTTCCAAGTTCTCATAGTTTTAGCGTTATATTAACCGCGCTGTTAGAGTAAATATTTACTACCTATTTGCTACCTTAACATATATTTTTTACACATCTTTAGGAAGCTCGCATAAAAAGTTATTAATAAAAAACATTAAAACGCCTGTACTTACATAAAATATTTACGTTTTTTCTTCTCAGAATAATTAATTGCTAACAGTGTTATTGCCTGGCTAACAGTGTTACTGACTGTAAGCGCCTGGCTTAGTGGTTTATAAACAACTTGTTCAACTTTGCAAATAGCTATTAAACAGTGCACATGGTCTTATGTACATATCTCGTTTGGTCCAGCCAAAATTTTATAAATGGATAAAACTTTACTATGGTTATCCAGAAACAAGTGGTTTATAAACCACTAAGCGCCTGCAAAAACACTTAGCAATAATTAATTATTCCGAGAAGAAAAAACGTAAATATTTTATGTAAGTACAGGCGTTTTAATGTTTTTTATTAATAACTTTTTATGCGAGCTTCCTAAAGATGTGTAAAAAATATATGTTAAGGTAGCAAATAGGTAGTAAATATTTACTCTAACAGCGCGGTTAATATAACGCTAAAACTATGAGAACTTGGAAGTGGTCAGCCAACCTGACGTCAGAATGGCTGACCACTTTATTTCTTTGATATATTTCCTAACGCAAAGGTAGCAAATATTTCACTATAGGTAGTAAATAGTAGCAAATAGGTACTAAATAGTGCACATGGTCTCATGTAAATATCTCGTTTGGTCCAGCCATCCTGACGGTCACCCATGGCCGGTGAGGACCTAAGTCAGGCGAAAGGCAAGGACACCGTGGCGCCTCTGTAACCACTCCTCAAAGAGGGGACTTATCGCCGCAATTTTGGGTCGTTCGTAAGCAATCGTAACCTGGTATTGATTTTGTTTATTATTTAGGTGCTAGCGGTATACAATGAAACAATGAAACAATAAATAAAGAAAAACATTTTAATAAAAATAAATTTTATAAAACAATATCAAAATTAATATTAGTCAAGGCCTTTGCCCAGCTGTGGGACAGCGTGAGTTGATTAAAAATATCAAAATATTGATCAACACAATCACAATATTGAGCACACAAAATGTGTAAAAACTATAATCCGGTCAAGTTAGCTCGACAAAAAGGGCTAAGGTTAGTACAATAATTCGCATAGAGCTGAAAATTTTTACGACTGTTCTGAACACCATTATAAATGAAATATCAAAAGTCCCCATCAATCCCAAATCTGCAAAAAAAAAATTGAAGTCAAAGTTTTCAATAGGTTTTTTTTGCATTTTAAGTTTTATCTAAAAGTAGCTCAGACAAAAAATGTATACTTAACATTTAATTATGTATAATAATGTTCTTATACTTTTTTCTAAGAATTACCATTTTTGAGATACCTACAGCGACTTAAAAAGATTAGAAGATAGATAGATAGATTAGAAGTACTCTTATTTTCTTTATAATATGCACGTTTCCACGACACCTGTGAGGTAGTACCTACTTGGCGCGTTTATATGGATATGTATCAGGTCTTTACCTATGAAGTTACAGTTTTATAAAATAGCCCACTTTGAGCTGTGATTACTCCGGATTGACTTGGAATTTTAAGTTTAGATAAACTTCTTATTTAAGTATGTTATTTCTTTTTTGAATTATTTATTAATTTCTCTGAGTTCTGTATTTTCTGTAATATCGCTGTATTTACAACCATTTTTAGGGTTCCGTATCCGAAAGGTCCAAACGGAGCCCTATTGCTGTCATTCACGTGTCCGTCTGCCTACGTGTCCGTCTGCCTGTCTGTCCGTCGTCTGTCACAAAATTTTGTTCAATACACGTTACAATTGACCTTAACTTGAAATTTGGTGATAATGTTTATTATTACGTATATTTTACTAACAAATACCAATATATTGATAAATTTGTTTTTTTTTTAGAAACTTTGCTCCACAATACGAATTAATCCTGTATCGTGGGTGCATTCACAAACATGTAAACTCACATACACAAGCCAGACCCGGTACAACTATCTGTAGGCCATACAAATATTTATTCCGTGCTGAGATAGAACCCACGACACGCAGCGAAGCAGCCGAACGCTCAACCACTGCGCCAACCGTGCCGTCGACTTGGTACGGAACCCTAAATGTGAGAAGTCCGACACGCATTTGGCCAGTTTTTTTGTACGAATTTGCAGAAAACTCGAGTTATTTTGGAATATGAATTCTTCCGTATCGTGAAATAAAAACTTAAAGATAGAAATGAATAACTTATTTAAAAAATGGAATAACATTCCTAACAGGCCTTAAATATTAGGCATATTTGAACTTATAATTTTTCAAGTTAATTCAGGGTGTTCACAGCTCAAAGTGACCCATTTTATTAAACGGAAACTTTATAGGTAAAGACCTACAATATTATTTAATTAAAATTAAAGGACTTCAATAGTTCGTGGAATAGGCCTGCCCGGACACCCATTTAAATACCGGCCAAGTACGTGTCGGACTTCGCACATTTAGGGTTCCGTACCATATGAAGGAATTCAATGATTTGTTAGTAAAATACACAATACATACCTAATAATAAACATTATCACCAAATTTCAAGTTCATAGGTCAATACGGAAAGTTACGAAATTCTTCGGCATAAAATTTTGTGACAGACGACAGACAGACGGACGCGTGAGTGACAGAAATAGGACTCCGTTTGGACCCTAAGGGTACCTACAAAACCCTAAAAACGCGGCACAGGTGTACAGGTGGCGTGGTAACGTGCATATTATGAAGAAAATGAGTACTTAACTATCTTTTTGATCGCTATATCTCAAAAATAAAAAAAACAAAAAAATACAACCGACTTACAAAAAGAACACAAAAAAATGCAAAACAACCTTAATTTCGGCAGTCTGTGTTTCTAGTTTTGTTTTTTCGTTATTTCATACCGACTTCCGAAATTAAGGTTGTTTTGCATTTTTTAGTTTTTTTTGGAAGTCGGTTGTATTTTTTTGTGAAGTTATTGTACCCCATAACTAAAACTAAATACTTAGTAAAGATATGTCCGAATTGATAGCCTCAAAAACATGGAATTTGAACATAATTTGTGAAATTAGGGTGTATTAGCATGCGATTGCAGCAATTCCGGAAGGTTTACTATTATTTACTGATGAGTTCCATTGACTATCTCTGAAGTTGTGCATCAGATCTTCACCAAATTTAAATGGGACCACTTGGGAAGTATACCCTTTCAAACAAAAAAATAATTTTTCAAATCGGTCCAGGCGCCTTCTAGTAATCGGGGAACATACAAAAATAAATCTAACGGACGAATTGTTAACCCCCTCCTTTTTGAAGTTCGGCTTGAAATGGTAATTTTTAGGAAAAAGTATAAAAACAATTTTTACAGATAATTAAATGCAATACAATTTTTGTCTGAGCTACTTTTAAAATAAAACTTACCGCTATGCTGAAAAATGCAAAAAACCCATTTATGAAAACTTTAAAAAAAAAAAAAAAATTTATTTCGGATAAGCAACATCCATAGGGGTTAGTAATAAAAAAAAAAGAAAGATAACTTATAACTATGTTAGTAAACTTTGACTTCAATTTTATTTTTTTGCAGATGTGGGTTCGATGGGGACTTTTGACATTTCATTTATAATGGTGTTCTGATCATTCATACACAGCTCTATGCGAATTATTTTAAACTCGAATTTCTATTTTGACCGGGCTACTAGAAAAAACTTTTTAACAAAAAATTCAACCGACGAAAATGAACTAAAAAGCTAAAAATAAATAAACTTTTCAGTTCTTGAGTACTGAGCTTATTTACCCACATAAAATATCAAATTTTATATAATCTAATTTTGAGTCGGCGCCAAACAACAACCTGATTATTAAATGTCTAAATTTTATATGTACGTAGAAATGAAGAAGGCTAGATGTAATTAATCATTTTATTATTTGGCGCCAAGACCTGAAAGGTTTGTTTATTTTTAGCTTTTTAATTCTTTTTCGTCGGTTGATTTTTTTGTTAAAAAGATTTTATTTTATGATTTTTTGTGACTCGCATCATCTTTTAATACTCTGAGGCTAATTTCTAATCCTTCGTCATTCCTCTTTGCACTGAGCTGATGATGTAACCATCCTTCCATGAGGTTCCCAGGATATTAACCAGTTGAGGTTACCTCCAATATTCTAAAGACGTCTATTCTTCAAAGCATATTAAGTGATATCTGTCACTAAAACCAGTTTTTTATATCTAACTTCTATTGTTTAGGAAAGGTATGGTTTCCATCATCAGCTCAGTTTCATGATGTGATGATTCCTAAATGCAAATATCTGACTAAGTTATGAAAAGTAAACAGAAACGCTAAACGTGCCCACAATTTTCGAGGTTTTCTCCAATTTTATCAGGATTCCATGATTAGATTCTGATGTCCTAGACATGGGACCACCCTTGAGGCATACCCTATCTAAGAAAAAAAATCATCGAAATCGGTTCATAAACAACGGAGTGAGGGCTGACAATACACAGAAAATAAAATATATATACGGTCGAATTGAGAACCTCCTCCTTTTTTTTCGTCGGTTAAAAAAGTTTTAATATAAAAAAGTATGACGTCATGTCTTTTTTTATAATTTCATTAGGGTTCGATTAACAATGACATAACAAAACGTAACACGACACGTCACGACTCTTTTCCTCGTCGGCCAGTGTTACACCTAATCGGCATTTTCACCAGTTGTTTAAAGTCCCATGTTGGTAATTGCTAGCCTACATGTAACTGAACACAGCCTACAATGAATACGTATCTACTTAATTTTGTCGGTTTAAAGCGCTTTTATGAAGTGACTAGCTGACCCGGCCGACGTTGTCCTGTTTTCTGAAATTTTCTAATTTTCCGAGTAACTTTCTTAATTTTTTCTTTCATAAGAACCTTCTCCTGACAATAACAAACACAACAAAAAAATAATTAACCAAATCGGTCCATCCGTTCACGCGTGAAGCCATGACCAAGGGAAATAGGGATTCACTTTTAAATATATAGATGATTAAAGGTAGGTACATATTTACTCCTTGACAAACAACCTTAAAAACATTACCTCCTTCCGGGGCGGTCGGATAAAAAGATGCGACGAAGCAGACTGAATGCGGAAAGCGGAGAACTGGGTTTTGTAGCCCAACTAGGAAGATGTCCAACGTCATCACTGCAATTTTGGATTATTGACTGCGATAAACTAACCGTATGGTGTCGGACGTAAAAGAATAGTACCATCCCATCACTTCCCGTGGGTGTCGTAAGAGGCGACTAAGGGAGCTTGAGCCCTAGTGCATACTACTAAAGCACCTTGGGCCACCCGCGCGGTGGCGGGTAAACCACCAACAACAGCATTCCCAAGGAGGGTTGGCGTCAGGCAGGCGGCCGGCTACAAAACTTTTGCCAAAACCTTTTTGCAACATGGTCTGGAAAAATATGATGTGCGATAGGGCTAGGGCGTACCCCACAGGCGACGCGCAGGGGCTGCACCCGGCTCCTGTGGGAAATGGACAAGGGTTGTCGCACCAGGACGGGCGGGTGCGACGTAAGACGCAAGCTCGGAGAGTGAGAGAATTAAGATTGAGGTGTGCGAGCTGGAATATGGGTACTATGACTGGAAAGGGAAGAGAGTTAGCAGATGTTTTAAAAAGGCGACGGATAAATATAGCGTGTTTGCAAGAAACGAAATGGAAGGGTGCAAAAGCAAGAGAATTAGGAGAAAGATATAAGTTTTATTACTGTGGAAGTGATGGCAAACGGAATGGTGTGGGCATAGTTTTGGATAGTGAGTTAAAAGAATGTGTGGTGGATGTTAAAAGAGTAAGTGATAGAGTGATAGCTATTAAAGTGGTTGTGGAGAGTATGATAGTAAATGTTATTAGTGCGTATGCGCCCCAATCAGGATGTGAGGATAGTGTAAAAGAAAAGTTTTGGAAGGACTTCGATTGTGTGATGATGAATGTACAGGAGAGTGAAGAGGTGTTTGTGGGGGGTGATTTTAATGGGCATGTAGGAAGTCTGAAGTACGGTTATGAGAGAGTGCATGGTGGTTGGGGGTACGGAGACCGTAATACTGATGGCGAGACATTGCTGCAAGCTGCTTCGGCTTTTGACCTGGCAGTAACTAACACCTGGTTCAAAAAGAAAGACGAACACCTGATCACTTACAAAAGTGGCCAGCGCGCGACCCAAATTGACTTTTTCTTGGTGAGACGAAACAGTCTCAAAACAGTCAAAAACTGTAAAGTGTTGCCAGGTGAAGGCTTAGTCTCTCAACACAGGCTCATATTGATGGACGTAACAGTCAGTGTCTCGTCCAGTAGGAACAAAGAACGGCCCCCACCCAAAATCAGATGGCGTATGATAGAAAATGAGGAGTGTGCAAGTATGTTTAAGAGTCAAGTGGTAGATAAAATGATAGAAATGAAGGATATGGAAGGAAAATCTGTGGATGAATGTTGGAAAGAGATGGCGGATTGTATAAGGCGAGTAGCAAAAGATGTGTTTGGAGAATCGCAAGGTAAAGGCATGATAGAAAAGGATACATGGTGGTGGAATGAAGATGTGCAAAAGATGCTAAAAGAAAAGAAAATTTCGTTTAAAGTATGGCAGAATGTAGAAACCGGAAATGATAATTTAAAAGAAGAGAAAAAGAAAATTTATAAAGAATGGAAGAGGAAGGCAAAAAAGGCGGTTGCAGTTTCCAGGGCGAAGGCGCAGGAAAAGTTATATGATTTACTGGACAGCCCTAGAGGCCAGAAGGAGCTCTACCGGATTACAAAATTAAGAGAAAGGAGAACGAGGGATATAATGCATATAAAATGTATGAAAGATGAACTCGGTAAAGTCTTGTCGAAAGATGACGAAATAAAAGAGCGATGGAAGGTTTATTTTGAAAAGTTGATGAACGAAGAGAATGAACGGAGTGGTGTGCTCAAAGAGGTACAAGTAAATATGGGTTTGGTGAGAGAAATTAGCATGGATGAAGTAAGAAAGGCAGTTCAATGTATGAAAAATGGAAAGGCCATGGGCCCTGATGACATACCAGTGGAAGTATGGAAGTGTTTAAAAGAGGATGGATGTATGTGGCTGACTTTATTCTTCAATAAGTTGTTGTATGAAGAAGTGATCCCACAAGAATGGTGCAATAGTTCGCTAGTGCCCATCTTCAAGAATAAAGGGGATGTACAGGACTGCAACAACTATCGAGGGATAAAGCTCATGTCACATACTATGAAAGTATGGGAGAAAGTGATAGAGAAAAGATTGCGAGAGGAAAGTGAGATTACCCCGAACCAGTTTGGGTTTATGCCAGGTCGAGGGACAATGGACGCCACCTTCGCTCTCCGTCAATTGTGCGAGAAGTACAGACGTGTACACAAGAACTTGCACATGGTGTTCATTGATCTTGAGAAAGCGTATGATAGGGTACCTCGGGATGTGTTGTGGTGGGCCTTGAAAGAGAAAGGTTTGCCTGGGAAGTATGTTGAGTTGATTCGTGCTATGTACAGAAAATCTAGTATCTACGTCCGGTCGGCTGCTGGCAACACCGATAAGTTCAGTGTGGCTGTAGGCTTGCATCAAGGGTCGGCTTTAAGTCCTTACCTCTTCCTGTTGATTATGGACGCTCTTACGCCGGAAATATAGGAAGAGGCACCCTGGTGCATGCTGTTTGCCGACGACATTGTTCTGGTCGGTGAAGAGGGACCTGAGATCCAGAGCAGATTGGAGAAATGGCAACAGAAGCTGGAGAAAGTTGGCTTGAAAATCAGCAGAACCAAAACTGAATACATGTTCTGCGATTTCGGCGGTCTCTCCAGTTCTGAAGCTGTAGTGCTAGATGGCGCGCTTCTCCCAGTCTGCTCCGATTTTCGGTATCTCGGTTCACTCGTGCAAAGCGATGGCGAAATAGATCGGACTGTTAAGCACAGAATTAACACTGGATGGATGAAATGGCGGCAGGTCACCGGGACTATCTGTGACTCCCGCATTCCCCTAAAACTTAAGGGGAAGATTTATAAAACAATGGTTAGACCTGCTGTCTTGTATGGTTCAGAATGTTGGGCCACAAAAGGGATGAATGAAAAGCAATTGCATGTAGCTGAGATGAGAATGCTAAGAGCGATGTGTGGTGTTACGCGCATGGATAGAATTAGGAATGAGTATATAAGAGGAAGTCTGAAAGTGGCACCGCTGACTGAAAAGTTGTGTGGAAATCGGTTGTCGTGGTATGGGCATGTGATGCGGAGGAATGAAGAAAATGTCGTGAGGAAAGTCTTGTGTATGGATGTGGATGGCTATAAGAGTAGGGGAAGGCCAAAGAAACGATGGTTGGACTGTGTGAAAGAGGATATGGGTAAAAAAGGGGTGACTACAGAGATGACGACTAATAGAGGAGTATGGAAGAAAAAGACATGTTGCGCCGACCCCAAATAAATTGGGATAAGGGCAGGAGAATGATGATGAAACTAAGTTGGGTTAAGAAGATTGAAATAGAGAAGAAAATCTGAGAAAATCCCCTTTTCTTTTACAATAATTTCATGTGAAAATATTTCTCAACTATATGAAGGAATGGCTGAGCTAGCATTCCTCTGCAGGATGCAGATTTTATAGGAAGTTGAGATTTAGAAATTAAGGGCTAAGAAGATGTAACATTTTCTTGCTTTGACCTACATTACGAGTTAACGAATCGGATATGTATGATTACGACGGTATGTAGTTAGTTACGGTAGACATTTCTCCAGTAAAACTTAAACCAGTTATGAATCATGAATTAATGTCTGTTCTTAATATGACAGCATATCAATATTATACAAAGTCAAGTCAGAGTCTTTATTATTGTATTATTTGTAGAAATTATACCTATGTATACCATGTACAATATTTTAAAGGTAGCGGCACATGTACCTACATATTATGTGATATTAACGAAGGAATTCATTTTCCTGCTTTTATCCCAATTTATTGTGTCCTTCACCACACAATACTCACTTTTAAAAACTTCATGAAAATTAATTTTGAGTACGCAAAAAAATAGTCAATAAATAGTCATAAATATTCACCAAGGCTAAAAAAATAGTCACATTATGATTCCGAAGTTATAGCTATATGTTGGTGAGGATTGTGGGGTGAAGGTCTCCACACAATCCTCACCTCAGTGCAAGCAAACGGCTGGGAGTATCAACTGGTTTAAATTCCAAAAAATAGTCAAAAAGTAGTCGTAACGCTGTGCAAAATCTCGAAAATAGTCATTAAGGGATTCCAGAGATATAAAGGTGTCTTGCTGAGGATTACATGGTGAGCCTTTCTCGCCACAATCCTCACCTGATTACCGCGGAAAGCTTACGTTTTTGAATTTGACTTTGGTGTCAAAAAATAGTCAAGAACTAGTCGTCTTCAACCATGATAATTTCGACCTGGTTTACTATGTAGAAGTATGTAATGCCGCGTACAGACATCGCGAGGCGTGCGACACGAATGGTTCGTCTCGCATGCCTCGGACTGTGTGGACGTGTGTGCTCACAGTGAGCATTCGCGCCATACGATCGTTGCGAACGCCGCCTCAGTACGAGCCGTGCGCTCCGTGTGGACGGATAGGTGTTGTTTGCGTTGCGCGCATGCATCATCGAGGCCAATACCGAATCACTGCGTGAACTTGTTCAACTTTATGAAAATAACAGAGTGTTGTGGGACTCTAAACATTCTGATTATTACAATAAATGTAAAAAGGAAGACGCGTGGCGTCAAATATCACAGCAAGTCAACATTCCCGTCAAAGACTTTGAAGAAAAAAATACAGTCACTAACGGGATCCTTTCGACGGGAGAAATCTCGAGTTAAGAAGAGTCAAGTTACTGGATCAGGTAAATATTTTATACACTACTAGCTGTCCACCGCGGTTTCGCCCGCGTTTTTGGTTACTGCCCCGGTCCCGTGAGACATAGCGTGATGTTATATAGCCTATGTTACTCGTGGATAATGTAGCTTTCAAATGGTGAAACAATTTTTAAAATCGGTCCAGTAGTTTTTGAGCCTATTCATCATAAACAAACAAAGATTTCCTCTTTATAATATTAGTATAGAAGTATAGATTATAATCTTATACAGAGTGGTGATGACAATACGATATTAAATTAAACCTCGCATACCTCAAGACGTTCTCAGTCTACATACAAAAAATCATTTGAATATATCCAGTAGTTTAGTCACAGGAAATTATTTTTCATTTTTAACATTTGCTACATGATGTATCTCATAATAGGGAAACACTGTCAGGTTACCGACCCACATCGGTATAAACATCAAAACATTAAGTCACGTTGCCAACTCGCTACTTAAACACTTTCGCCAAATTAGTATTTTCATCTGATTTAGTGAAAATTATACCTTAACTTTGAGTAATAAGAGTCATAAAGCGTGTCATCAGAGTTGGATAAGAAAGTAACGAATGCGGAAATTGCAATGCACTCATAATATTAATAGAAAATTTAGTGTGTGCGAAAGAGATAAATCTAGTTTCGTTTGTTACTTCGCTTTCTTGAAGAAATTTGCTACTACTTTAGCTTAGTGTGTCGCCGCGGTCCTGTGAAGAGTCACGCGTCCTCGCTTTGTAGGAGCCGCTAACTTTCGTTCGCGCCGCGTCGCCCGCACAGGTACTTCCCCGCCGCTCGTGTTTAAATTTGTAAATTCATTTACGACAGTATTAGTGCGAAATTGGACGCTTTATTTTGGTGACAGGACACGTAACGTTTTAAAAGGTATTTAGTTAAACAGTGAGTGAATTGTGCGAAATTAGACGCTTAGTTTTTATTGTTTTCGTGTTTTTTTTTTAACGCAACCCAACGTGTAGTTCGCGAAGGGCAGGTCTGGTGTTGACCATACAACTATTCTTAAAGTTTTAAAACGCGACAAACGGAAACCGTTTGTTACCTAGAGACAAACCAGTTAGGGAAAACTTCTGTCGCTGGATTGAAAATAAACATTTCGAGAATCCGGATTTCTTGTACAATGTGATGTGGACTGATGAAAGTACATTTACAAGGAACGGTTTATTGAACAGACAGAATCTTCGTTACTGGAGCCGTGTGAATCCGCGTCTAGGACGGGAGACTTCGCACCAGTACAGATTTGCTGTCAATGTTTGGGCTAATTCATAGCTGTGATTCTGTGCTAAATAATCTGTGATTCTGTGCTAAATAATCTGTGATTCTGTGCTAAATAATCTGTGATTCAGTGTAATTTTACTGAGCATTAATCCATAATTAAAAACCAAAAAATCAAGTCGCTACAGGACCGCGCGTTGTTGCCGCTCTTACGACAGGTTAGTGAACTCATATTTATAAGTGGTGTTCTATTTCGTTTCTAGTTTTATGCCATTTAGTTTGTTTGAAATTTTTATTTTTTTATTTTCGATGTTAGGATATTTTTGATAGCTTAAACTTATTCTTATAAACTAGTATTGTCCGTGTTTTCATTTATTGTCGTAGTGTCTTCTCCACGCTGTATATAAAATTCTCGTGTCACGGGGTTCGAACTTGATCTCCTCCGAAACGGCTCGATCGATTTTTGTGATCCTTAGCGTGATTGTCGGCCAGGGTGGAGAATCGGCCAACATCTATTTTTCATCCCCCTAAATGTTAAGGGAAGTCCACCCTTAAATTTTTATTTTTATTTTTTAGGCAAACTTTTTTGTTTTTATTTTTTTATGACACAGCATACAAAAATACATACAACCCTAAATTTTCTCCCCTCTACAATCAACCCTTATATTTTATTTGTTAATTAAAAACTTTAATTTTTTTTTGGTAAAATTATTTTTTGATGACTTACAATAAAAAATCTCATATTACTTACTCTCAATTTTTCACCCCTCTACTATTACCAAAACGCAATGTATTTTATGCTGTGGCAACATTTACACGCTTGGCCATAGACATTATTGGTCGTCTCAGGTGCCCTCCGATAAAAAATATATGCTGTCATAACTGAGAAAAAATGTCAAACTGACATTTGAATCCGGTTTGTCGTATGCGGGCGGGGCTTGAAGGATGGTACGTTTGACGAATGGCGGCTTTCAGAGGTTAAGTGATCTCATGTAAATAAACACGTGTTGTAAGCTCCCCCGCCAACAACAACCATTACCGTACCTGTATATATTGTACTTAGCATTTTTTGGGAATTGTTTTAAATCAAAACGAAAACGTGTACGTGGTTAATAAATCAAAACGAAGACGTATACGTGGTTAATAAATATACCTGTTTTATTATTGTGAAAGGTAAGTCAAATAATAAGCAAATGAAAACTGTTTAAATTAAGTCACTGTTTTCTATCAATACACTGATAAAAGGATTTATTAACTATTAATAATTTATTTAATTTCTTAAATTTAAATAATATATTTTAATATTCAATAAATATTTATTTGGGAAGAAAGTACATTTATTAATTGTTAATAAGTCTTTATTAATAGTTAACAAATATTTATGTCACAAATATCTATAGTATATTCAAAAAAAAAAAAAATATTTTGTTGAGTGAATTTCTTCTGCTTGCAATTTCATATTATCTGAAGATTGCTAACGAACATAAATCATCTTTACAAATTATTTATATTTATATAATTTATTAATATCATTTATATCATTTATTTATAAATGATATAAATGATTAATAAATATTTATTATCTATTTGTAAAATGTACTAAATAAATTACTTACTGACTGTTAATAAATATTCATCAAATCGTATGATGTTAAAAAATCATTTAACAGTTGATAACGCTTATCAAATATAAACAAATTTTTCTATCCGCTTAAGTAGAAAGATATTGGCGATGGGAAAGTTGCTGTACATGAAAATACTGGATGCATAAAATTACAGACGGACTTCTGCACAATCATCGACTCGCAAAGTAGTCTTATCGATCACATATTTCCCGACGTACACACACAATATGCAAATCATAAGTGGCTGGCAGAAAGAGCGATCTTGGCAGCTAAAAATGTAGACGTCAATGGGTTAAATTTAAAGATACAACAGCTGTTGCCTGGGGACTTGGTGTTATATAAATCTATCGATGCAGTTTACGATACCAACGAGACTGTGAATTATCCAATTGAGTTCTTAAATTCATTGGATTTGCCAGGCATGCCACCACATCATTTACAATTGAAGGTTGGATCTCCGATTATTCTACTTCGAAACTTAAACCCACCACGGCTATGTAATGGCACACGATTAGTCATTAAAAAATTAATGAAAAACGTTATTCAAGCCATCATCTTGAATGACAAGTTTCAAGGCGAAAATGTGTTGCTGCCACGAATCCCTATGATTCTTACAGATGTGCCAATTGAATTCAAACGCACTCAATTCCCAATTAGATTGGCATTCGTTATGACAATCAATAAGTCACAAGGACAAACATTGTCTGTATGTGGCTTAGATTTGGAAACACCGTGCTTCTCCCAAGGACAACTATATGTGGGATGTTCTCGCGTGGGAAAACCATCCAGTTTATTTGTGTTGGCTAAAGACGGACTAACCAAAAATGTTGTACACTCTATTGCGCTAAGAGATTATTATTTTTTTTTTCAACTGCCATAATTGATAGTAAAAATATAAATATTTATTTTTGATGTTTAGATAGCTATCAAAGACTGTTATTTAAAATATATTCGTTACTCTAATAAAGATTTATTTATTAACCTAAATAAAACATACTTTTATTCTTTATAATGCATTCGATTATAAATACTTCCCCGCACACTTATAGTAGATTATTTTTTTATTTAACTATAAAAATGTTTCCTAGAAATAACATAGGTACATGGCAAAACAACGTTTGCCGGGTCAGCTAGTATTAGTATAGAAAACACAAAATTTTTTGTCGAATTCTGGTTTAACCTTCTTTTTCGTAAACAAATAAAAACAACCGTCAAATGAATATAATATTGATTTATTTCCAATTTAAAATTAAATGTAAATGGAACTAATGTTATACAGGAGCTGACGACACATATACTTCTAAATGGTTTGGATACACATGGTTCCAGTTTTTATACGATAAGGATATTCCAAAAAACACAATAGATTCAGATAGCCAACGTGACCAGGAGGTAATGATAAAAAAATACTTATTTTGCTGGTTTTATAAATTCCTTCTAGAATAATGTTTATTTTAATAATTATTGTAAATTTTGCCATGGAAGAGTAAAGTTTGTTTTAAAATACTCTGCTAAATGCAATCGTATGTCTTTGGCAGAGTTAGGTGGTCTTCGCGGTATGTTATCGATGGGCTGAAAAGCACTACCTCCCTGTTCCTTTCTCCAACTTCCAGAATTATATTTCCATTTACCTCTCTATCAAAGGTTCCATCAGGTGTGTAAATATCTCTCGAAGTAGTACTCTTGCGTAGAAAATTGTGTAAGTACATAATCGCTAAGACCACCTTCTTGGCTGTTTTTGGTTGAAGCAATAGTGGTTTTCTTAAAATTCGAAAGACAGAACTGGATATCCCAAAAGCATTCTCCACCACTCGTCGCGCCCTGGACAGGCAATAATTAAATATTCTTTCAACTGATCCTGTTACTGGTGTTCCTCTGAATGGTTTCATGGTGTAGTTATTCAATTCAAATGCTTGATCTCCTAAAATCATGTATGGGACTTTAATAGCATAAGGAATCTGTAATACTTCTGGTTGTGGTATATTTAATTGGTGGTTTTCTAACTTCCGATATAATTGTGTTTTTTTAAATACACCGCCATCAAATATTCGGCCAGGACTTCCAACATTAACATATAGAAAATTATAATTAGCATCCACTAACACAAACAGGACAATACTGATTTTTTTTTTATATTTATGAAATTCAGTACCACTTTTAAAGGGTGCTTGGATCATGATATGTTTCCCGTCCATAGCACCTAATGCATGGGGGAAGTCCCAAATTTTAACAAATTCATCTTCGACTACTCGCCACTCTTCTTCAGAGGAAGGCAACTGAAAAAAACGTTGTATTTTAATTACTTGGGTAAGGTTAATATAATAACTTAATGCGTACTAAAATTGTTTCAGAATATTGTCCCAAGTCCGAATGAGGAAACTCAAGATGGTTCGGCTTCGCCCACATATGCAAGTAGTATTACTTCAAACTCACAATCAATTCGTACTTCTGGTTTTAATTTAGATGTTAGTGAGGCACCTTCAAATTCCAGTGATAATACGGCAAATATAACGAGGACAAAAAAACGACCAATTAAACGTCGTGCGGTGGCAGTTAATGAAGACATTGCTCTTGAAGATGCTTACAACATGTTAAAAAAAACAAGTGAAAAATCTTATGACCATTATGACTCATTTGGAAACCATGTAGCTAGTGAGTTACGAAAATATGGTCCGCAAATTGTACCGTATGTGAAAAAAGCATTACTAGACGTACTATTTCAAGCAGACATTGGTCAGTTTCATCAACATCTAAGGGGATATTATACTGCTGGATACAATTCTTCGAATACATCAACTCCACCTTCAAGTTTCACAACACAAGCAAATCCAGGTCTCCCACCTACAATCACCTCTAATACCCTAAATTCCGGACACCAACCTCTACTAAATAGCCAAACTATAACTTTGGAGTTTTTACAGGACGCAAACCCAGATGCTACTGATTCTGCCGATCCTTTTGCCATTAATACATTTTCTAATAAT
Organism: Polia nebulosa; assembly: GCA_951329385.1. Taxonomy (NCBI): domain Eukaryota; kingdom Metazoa; phylum Arthropoda; class Insecta; order Lepidoptera; family Noctuidae; genus Polia; species Polia nebulosa. The sequence continues at coordinate 18,122,939 of OX589604.1, forward strand.
AACGCAGACACTTCATCATAAATTAAGATTAATAAAGAAATTACTGTACTTTTACTTTAATCAAACAATAAAGACTGGTGATTAAATAATTGAGCTCATTTATATCTTACCTTTATATAATCCTTCAATGCTTCAATTAGTGCGTCGCATACTTCTGGTATAATCGATGAAATACTTTGTCTAGATATACGAAATAAGTATTTTAAACTCGCGTAGGAATCACCCGTAGCTAAAAACCTTAGTGTCACCATAACTCGTTCATTAACAGAAATAGCATCACGCATGTAAGTATTACTCTTTTCCACGGCTGGCCTTATTAAATTCGTAAGATGCTCCAAATCTTCCTTTGAAAAGCGTAAAAAGTTTTTATCATCTTCTTCGAAGGTGATATCGTCGTATAATGTATTCCCATAGTGTAATCGGTTCGTAAAAAAACGTTTTGCCCACCAGCGTCTTTTCTTTTTTTCTCTTTTTTTTATTATTGAATGAATCACTATATAGGCCGCAGCTGCAATCTGCACGTCTCGCCTTGTCGGAGCCATTTTTCTACTGACGAACACTGTGCGTGGTGGTTTGCTTGCTCAGCTTTTTTGTTTTGTTTAAAAAAGTTATATATTTATTTAAAATTTAATATTTCCTCTAATGGTTTTAATTTTTTTTTTGTTTTAGCAAGTTATTATTTTATTGAGATTATTTCAAATGTATTTACTTTTATTTAATTGTAGTTATTTTATTTATTTACAAATTAACTATTGTTTTATTTCATGCATTGAAGCAAAATTCCGAATGAATATAGATATCGATAAAAACAAATGCATGGTACGGACTTCTCTTTCCTCACCAACATATAGCTATAACTTCGGAATCATAATGCGACTATTTTTTTAACCTTGTTGACTGTTTATTGACTATTTATTTTTTTGCGTACTTAAAATTGATTTTCATGAAGTTTTCAAAAGTGAGGATTGTGTGGTAAATTAAGGACACAATTTATTTGGGGTCGGCGCAAAATGTCTTTTCTACCATACTCTTCTATCTCACACAGTCCATCCATAGTTTCTTTCTTTTTATTTCTTTCTATGTGATAACGAAGGAATACCAAAACTATTTGATGACACACGAGACGGAAAAAATATGGGAATCTGGTAACTTGATTCAGTTCAGATTGTGACCTTTGAAGACGCGGCAGTTCGTCAGCAATTGGCAACTTGGTCGTCGTTTGTCATAGGATACGGTACATTATTTTGGAAGCTTCGATGCCACTGGCAGACAGGCTTAGAGGTTAGGCTTTGAAGGCTTAGAAGTTATTCCACACTTTTTCTTTTTAGGTCCGATTTTAAAACTGGGGAGCACCGTCGCATCGTAAAAGCATCGTTTTGATGTAGAACATTATTAAATTTGTTCATGCTCTGCACTTACATTTCTCTATTCAATTTCTTTTTTCTTCTTTCCAAATGCCTCTCCCTCTTCTATTGTGGTTGTTAGTTCGCAACCTTTAGTTTCGGGTAAAAGCATTGTAATGAAGAAGGCTATAAATGGTACCACAGCGAATGCGAACGGAGGCATCCATTTCCCATAATCATCCAAATCACACACATATGGAGCTACCATAGAACCGATTCTTGCACACATTGATGAAAAGCCGACAGCAGCGTTTCGGACTACAGTAGGGAACATCTCTCCACAATACAAATAAACAACAACAAACGCCACAAAAGAACTTACGACCCCAATACTCGCACAGATTATTGACACTATACCTTTTGAAAACATTAAAACAATTAAGCAAGCAGTACATATAAAATGACATACTAATAAAATAGTCTTTCTGCCGCAAATTTTCAGAAGGGGGATAGACAGAAATGTGCCGCATGTGACTATCAAGGAACTAGCCGTTACGTTGACAAAAATATTACCACCGAGGTGTCCGACATATTGCGCTATCCCATAATAACAGTAGGAACACATCACCCAATTAAATGCCATAGCCAGGATATTCTTTCTAATATTAGGAGTACGAAAAAGATCGAGAGTAGTCCCTGTTGGTATTTTATTTTTCATTGCAGCTGCTGCATAAGCTTCCACATTGGATCGTATATTAGCGGTTGGGCGTTTGTTGCTGCAAAAATAAGAACAAACTAAAATACATGTGGTTTTTACAAGATTTTATTTATTTTATTTATGTCTCTAAATCCTAAGATTCACCAAATGATTGCTAGTAGAAGTCCGAAATTAGCGATTATGATATACTAGCGACCCGCCCCAGCTTCGCATGGGTAAAAATTATACACTTAAACCTTCCTCATGAATCACTCTTTGGTGAAAACCACATGAAAATCCGTTCAGTAGTTATATACTTTGTTTTTTAACCGACTTCGAAAACGGAGGAGGTTCATGTTTGACTGTTTGTGTTTTTTTTTTTTCTTCTTTATGGTTGGTAGGCACGCGTTTGACCACTATCTCACCTGATGGTAAGCGATGATGTGGTCGAAGATGGAGCACGCTTGCCTAGAAGTAACCTATTCACTCTTGACTTAAAGACTCCCAGTTTGTAGCTAACAGGAAACACAGACATTTTTTATGTTTGTCCACCGATTTCTCTGTCAGTTGTGGACCGATTTTCAAAATTCTTTTTTATCCGTAAGAATATATCCCATAAATTTTATCGAAATTGCTTCAGCGCTTTTTAAAAAACTGAACAATAACGAAAAATACGTATACATAGATGACGTTATGGTTTTCTCCAATTACAGGTATGTTTAAATTCTACGTTCCATGATATTGAGGTTTTTAGTTCTGGGGTTCAAAATAAAAAGTGAAAAATAAAAAAGCTTTTTGACGAAAAAAACAACCGACTTCCAAAAAGAAAATATACTAAAAATTAAAAAAATAACTAATTTCGGAAGTCAGTGTTTGTATTTTATTTCTTCGGTTTTTGACACTGACTTCCGAAATTAGTTATTTTTGAAGTCTGTTGTTTTTTTTTGTAAAAAAGCTTTTTTTACAATATGTAGTGATGTTGGTTGGATGTGGACGTTTCACCTCACGGTTATTTTGCGTTCGATCATACATAATTATCCATACCAACTATTGCTGACATTCACGCCGGCGAATTCAGAAGCTATCTATCTATCTATAGGTGATAGGTATAATATAAAAATGAATTGCTGTTTGTTAGTGTCGCTTTAGCAAGCAGAAGTTGGATTAAAACCCAAAAACGGCTTGACCGATCTGAATATTTTTTTTTTTTTTTTAATATTTACCTAAACTATAAAACTGATTTCGTCCGCCAGACGTCCTCGTAGCATAGGGTCCAATTGAAAACCAGCGTCAAGCACTAGTTGCCCTGCATTTATGCTGAACTGGGCCTATTTAGCACAGCCGTTGGGCACATAATACTATTTTAGGTTATTTCTAGTTATTGTTTTTGTGTCAAATAAATTCATTTTCTTTCTTTTATTTCTTTGGCACGCGCTATAGCCTAAACAACACATAGCTACTTATTTGAATTTTGAAAAAAAAAAAAAATGGCGACCCCGCCATTATGTCAGTGTAGTCGTATTTTTTGTGACCTGGTCATGTGCGATGTCAAATTAAAGAGCTGGAGGAGACGATTCCAAAAATATAGGAAATAAAGGAACTTTTTAGTTGTTTTTGATCAGTCGGGTTTTATGAGCATTTAGTTCGTCTGCGAATTTAGGTGCACTTCACGATTATTAATTTAATCTGTATAATGTCGCGAAACAAGCCGCTTTCCGCGTCTGTCTTACTATTTATTTGCTAACTCCTCCGAAACAAGCCGCTTTCCGCGTCTGTCTTACTATTTATTCGCTAACTCCTCCGAAACAAGCCGCTTTCCGCGTCTGTCTTACTATTTATTCGCTAACTCCTCCTAAACCACGCAACGGATTATGATGCGATTTTCACTAATAGAAAGAGCGATAAACGAGAAAAGTAAAAATGCACCCGTGCGAAGCCGGGGCGGAACTCTAGTTACGAATAAAGTGTACCTAAGTATTTAATGAATCAGGTTAAAAAAAAGTATGCATTAAGGCACTACAACTCCAGTTACCCGCAATGACAACAGGGTGCTAGAAAGAGCATTTTAACAATTATCAACGGATTTACTTTAAAATACTTACAATTTAGCGGTATGCGTCAAAACTTGAATAGCCCTTTCAATTTTGTTCTTTGCTATTAACCATCTTGGTGTTTCAGGCAAAGAATAAAAATAAATGACAAATACGACTGCGGGAACAGAAAAAGCGAAATGGAAGTCCCTAAAGTTTCTGTTATAATAGGAAATTCCGGGCAGAATTATGGTTCCCAAATTGAATGGTACTTGATATAAAGCCGAGATAGCTTCTCTGTGTTTTGGGCCAATAAATTCCATTATAATAACAAAACCAATAACCATTGTCCCGCCCACGGACACGCCAACGATGAATCGAAATAGTGTAAACAACTCATAGGACTTTAAGAAGGTACCAGATACTCCAAATATAAATTGAATGACGCAAGCCACAATAAAGGGTTTCCGCCTGCCATACCTGAATAAAAACATCAACTGTTTATTACATTCAAATAGTTTTAAGAACTACCTACTTGTGATTTTGTGAAAATGTCACTGTGAAAACTTAGGCTGCGGTGCCACTAGAGACAAGTATGCGGCTGTGTCTCATTTCCATATGATGGCTCGATTTTCAAAACTTAGTTTCCTACGTTAAGCTCTAGTGGAACAGGGTTCAACGAAGCCAAGATTTTTCCATACTAATTAAATTAAAGCGACGAATGTGCATGTGCGCTCTATAGACGGACGGTAACGATGTCTGCTAAGGACTTCGCGAGTATTGTAGCTAGCTTTGTAAAGTACGGAGCAGGTGCTTCCTGCTGATCTAGCGCTAGAACACGACGCGCGACGCGAATAGTCGCGCATAGCTAGAGTAGTGCATCTTTAAAGCGCATCCTACTAACAAAGCTACACACAGCATAGCTTTGTGAGACGGAGCCTTATTTATAAAACTCGCCAACCTTAAGCTTAATTTAAATACTGATTAGCGGATTCTAAATTCATGATAACATACTCGTATCTCTCATCCATCAAATTTACTGTATATAAGACAATCTCTTTTCTTTACCATCTACCGATCTTTCGGTGTTTAAACTAATCAAAAAGTTATTTTTTTTATTTACGTAACATAGTTTCTTTCTCATCTCTATTGGAACCGCAACCTCCTTCAAGCCTTGAACCTGTAAGTGAGCTCTGTCAATCTTCCAATGTTGGGGATTGAAAGCTCACTTCACCTAAGTTTTCACGGTGTGATTTTTTCAGAAAAGTCTGGCCGGAATGGTCTCCTAAAGACGTCATAATGATAATAATATGTACTCCCTCCCATTACCACACGACCTCTTAAGGAGCCCGTTCCAGCCGGACTGTTCTATCGTAACCTGTACGGGCACAGTAGGTAAATAGGTAGGTAATATCTACCTACCTATTTACCAAATGTGGATCTGATACAGACTACAGATTTTTAAACTCATGCGCTTTGGCGAGTGTGTATTAATAAATAAATTGTTCCTGTGTTCGTAAAAGCGGCTCGCTCAGCATGCTGAGCGAGGGAGACCTTTCCAGGGGTAGGTGTATCCGACCAAGGAACTTATTTAAGTCGCAGAGATAGATACGCATTAGAAAACTCAATATTTCGCGAAACCCGAGGATTTCTGGAAAAGACAGATATTTGAAACTAAAAAAAAAAGTGTGTGTGTACTTATGTACGCACGTAAGAAGTTATACTTCTTTGGCGTAACAAGATAAAAAGCAAAACTGTCACAAAGTTTACAAAAGGAAAACAATAATTCTTCATGAACCACAGACCATAGCTAACTTCAGGGTGTCGGTTCTAGCTAACTTCAGGCTGTAGGTTTTTAGTGACGGTGTGCGCGCGCATCGTAAAAATTTACTCTCATCATTTTTCCCTAACGCGCCAAAAGAAGTATAACTTAAAAAAAAAACTTGGTAAACATACGAACTAATATCAGGACTTTTTCGCGAAGAACGACGATGAATATAAACGTGACGGACTGATGGACGAGCTTCTTAACAACTACATTTCAGCGAAGCACTCTCCAGCCAGTATGAACATATTTTAAATTGACTCCTAAACAGTCAGCATAATCTAAGATTTTCCTATTTTACACTGCGGCTTAAGTAAGTTCCTTGGCCTTAAAAATATTGTTCATTGTAGATAATAGGTAGGTATCAAACCACTACGATTACAATCATTTAAGGTCTGAATCACATTGTAGGTATCAGTATTGATTCACATTTTTAAAATAGCTATCCATATCCCTATTTCCAAACCTATCCTTTTTTTTCCGTTTTTTCGGGGTCACAGACGCATGCGGGTCTCTCCCTACACTTGAACTGATGCAAGTACTGGGAGAGGCCCCCATGTCTCGTGAAAACCTGCGTCAGTAACCCCGCTGGCCTTATGCTCCTTATTAATCTGAAGGCGTCTATAGCATCCGGGAGGAACACCTTCGTTACGGAGGTTGTCTCGCCCGTCCTGTACCTCGCATTCCATTCATCAAGGGAATCCTTTCGGATTATCCGCTTGACGAATGAGACCGGAACTTAGCGAAGGCTGAGGTGGAAGTAGAAATCCAAAGTCAGGCTGAACGAGCGGTTTACGCTCACAAAGTACCAGGAGACCAGAAACATGAGAAGTATTTCCGGGGCAGGAATCATGAGCGGTAAAGTCTCGCAAAGTACCAGGGGACCAGAATCATGAAGAAGTGTTTCCGGGGCTTGAATCCTGAGCGGTATAAATTCACAACCTACCAGGAGATCAGAATCACAAAATATATTCTGTGGCTGGTATTATGAGAGGTACAGATTCACAAATTACCAGGAGAACAGAATCATGAATAAGTTTTCCGAGCAGTACAGATTCACGAACAACCAGGACATCAGAATTACAAATGTATATAACCAAGGCTGGGATTATGAGAGGGAGAGAGTCATAAATTACCAGGACATCAGAATTATGAAGAAGTGATTTCGGGGCTGGAATCATGAGAGGTATAGATTCTAAAACTACCAGGAGACCAGAGTCGTGAATCAGTATTTTTGGGACTAGAATCTTTAGCTGTATACTGTGTTCACAAAATACCAGGATACCAGAAACACAAACAGTTTTTCATTTCATTCTCAAACTGCCAGGGAGGGGGCTTTTTTTTTTAAACCTGAGCGATATAGATTCACAAGCTACTAGGAGATCAGAATCAGAAATTATATTCCGAGGCAGGTATTATGAGATGTAGAGAGAGATTCACAAATTACCAGGAGACCAGAAACATGAGAAGTATTTCAAGGACTGAAATTATGAGCGATAAAGACTCATATAAACTACAAAAAGATCAGGATTCACGAAAAATTAGTTCCGGAGCTGGAACCATGATAGGTATAGATTCCAAAACTACCAGGAGACCATAGTCGTGAATCAGAATTTTTGGGGCTAGAATCTTAAGCGCTAAGATTCACAAAATATCAGGAGACCAGAATCAAAAAAAAAAAAAGAAACTAGAGATCAGAAACACAAAGCGTGTTCCGGTGCTGAAAACATGAGCGGTATAGATGCTCAAACTGCCAGGGAAGGGGCTGGAATCCTGAGCGGTGTAGATTCATAACCTAGAAGGATATCAGAAGCACAAAACATATTCCTAAGCTGGTATTAGGACAGGTAGAGATTTACAAATTACCAGGAGACTAGAAACATTTCGAGGACTAAAATCATGAGCGATAAATACTAACCAACTACCAGGAGACCAGAAACACAAAAAGTATTCTAATTACCAGGAGAATAGAATCGTGAAGAAGTAAAATTTCCGAGCGGTATAGATGCACGCACTACCAGGGAGGGGGTGGGATCATAAGAGGTAGCATCTTGAATATGTTTTTTTGGGGGCTGGAATCCTGAGCGGTATAGATTCTTAAACAACCGGGAAAACAGAATCATGCAGAAGAGAAATTTTAGACCTGCACGCAGATGAAGCCGCAGGTAAACTATCAGGGTACCAAAATCATGAAAAAGTTAATTTAACATAAATAACAAAACTTCGACGTCAAACGTAGATACATTCGCAAAAAAAAAATAGGTAGCCCTTAAAAAAGAGATGTTTGGCATAGCGCAAAAAATCGCCGTCCAACTTTAGTAAGCCCTACTAATGTAAGAAATTCTAATTAATCATGAGCCTAGCCCGTACTAACTTCTAATCTTTCACAAATGTTTGATTTTTCTCTGGACTTAATCCGGATGTCTACGCAGATAGAGTCATGGGCAAGAAGCTAAGAAGTGGTGAAGGGTCTGTTTTTATGTAGAACGACGTTCAAAAAGTTTTGGCTCGCAACCTAATTTGAATAACTGACTATGTATTTTGATTTCCACAGTGTTTTTTTAACGTGCTACTCTCTGGAAATACCACTCTAATTTATAATCATACCTTTCACGCGGGCGAAGCCGCGGGCGGAAGCTAGTTTAACATAAACAACAAAACTTCGACGTCAAACGTAGATACAAACGCAGGTAACCCATAGAAAAGAGATGTTCGGCGTAGCGCAAAAATCGCCGTCAAACTTTGTTAAACCCTGCGAATGTGAGAAATTCTAATTTATCATGATCCTAGCCCGTACTGAACTTTTAATCTTTCACAAATGTTTCATTTTTCTCTGGACTCAATCCGGATGTCTACGCAGAATGGAGTCACGGGAAAGAAGCTAAGAAGTGGTGAAGGGCAGGAGTTTTGGGACTGTCTTTATGTAGAACGACGTTCAAAAAATCCTGGCTTGCAGACTAATTTGAATAACTGACTTTGGATTTTGATTTCTACAATGTTTTGTTAACGTGCTACTCTCTGGAAATACTACTCCAATTTATAATCATACTTTTCACGCGGGCGAAGCCGCGGGCGGAAGCTAGTTTAGAATAAGAAAGTAGGCACAACTATTGTACAAAAAATGTAATACTATTGACTAGGCAGATAGAGCTAGGCACAAGGATTATATAAAATGTTTAAAGAGACACCTTGTACAAAAAATGAAAATATCAGACTGGCAGAATAGGCACAAACGGTTCTAGAATGTTAAGAAGGAGCCTTTAAAGAAAATGTACGAATGTAGAGATGGTAGAGTAGCAAATAATTAGAGTAGAACCCCGTCAGGGTAACGATTTTTGAATTATATAGGCGTAGTTCTAAAAGAGTAGACAACCAAATTCTGTGAAATTTGATAAAGTCACAGGGATGTTTAAAAAAAAAACCTATCCTATTTCCTAGGTTACTTCTAGGCAAGCGTGCTCCATCTTCGACCTCATCATCGATTATCATCAGGTGAGATAGCGGTCAAGCGCGTGCCTATAAATGTTAAAAAAAAACATTCTTACAGCTACATTTCTAAAACTCGCTAACCATGTTATGCTTAGTTTAAATACTTACTGGTAAGCGAATTCTACATTCAAAATACTTAGGGCAACTATATTATACAAATTAGTTACAAAGAACACTTTTACACTGATATTTCCTAGCTGACTTGATATGAAACACCGAAACAAACTCAGAGGTCAAAGTCTCTTTTTAACCGACTTTCGAAACAGGAGGAGGTTATATGTTCGACTGTATGTATGTCCGCCGATTTCTCCGTCAGTTGTGGACCGCTTTTCAAAATTCTTAATATACTCCCGAGGTGGTCTCATATAAATTTTATCGAAATTGCTTCAGCGCTTTTTGAGAAACTGAACAAAAACGAAAAATACATATAATTAGATGACGTTTTTGTATTCTCCAATTACGAGTATGTTTAAATTCCACGTTCCATGTTATTGGGGTTTTTAGTTCTGAGGGTAAAATAACTAAAAAATGAAAAATAAAATACGTTTTTAAAAAAAAAAACAACCGACTTCCAAAAACAATATTAAAACAAATTTTTTTAAAAAAACTTTCGTTTCCGAAGTCGGTGTCATATAACGAAGAAATAAAATACAAACATCGACTTCAGAAATTAAAGTTATAGTCAGTTTTTTTTTTTAAACGTTTTTTAAAGTGTTCTAATCCATACAATATGTACTCGTCAAATCCAAAGAGAACCATGTACTTACGTTAATGTCTGAGATTTAAGCTTTCGAGGCAAGCACCACGCAGGATTGAGTGGAGCTTTCCAGACAGTACAAGCAAGCTCAGGAGCTCAACGAACCGACGAACAATACCAAAGTAAGGACATTTGAGTAGACCACAAAAGTACTCAAACTGCCAGACACAATCATGAAATCTACGTGAATATAACGACCTACATAGTTCTCACATTCACAATATGCTATATGAGAACCATGCAGTTTAGTGTTTTTTTTTTGGGGTGGAAAATCATCCAATGACTTATCCGCTACCCCTAGGCATGCAGGCACCGGCCACGATGGGCCCCGTCAAGTGGTGGCTGACACTTATCTCTTTGAGGCGCGTGTTAGATTTAATGAATTACGTGATATCATTTCATTATGTATTTCGATTTTCCTAGAATATTGTGCATTGCATTTTAAACATTGGTCACATTTATAAACCTCGGAAAAAATGTAGACGTACCTACCTAAGTAAATCTTATTGTGTGTACAAATCTAAAACGCTTAACTTCTAAAAAGCTGAATTGATGATACTCCTATAAATTATTACGCATTTTTTAATGATCGTCGTCACTCTCATACACCACACTCTCGCGTTGCCATCGAGTGCGACATACTCGGCGCCTCCACCAATTTGTAGGACCCCAAGGCACCAGTACGGTCTGCAGGGATCCTGGGACGTTCTTCAAAGCTCGGGGTATGTCGCACTCGCTGGCAACGCGAGAGTGTAGTGTATGAGAGTGGCTGATTACGGTGTACAGTGTGTTATAAAGAAAGAGGAATAAGGCACTCAGAGTAACTATATTAATTAGAGAATAAGAATAACATGTGTGCCCACTTCAGCCGGGCCAGTGGAACTGCTCCCTAAAAGAAATGTGATGCCTACACCTTCTAAATTCCAACGGCTCTCCAATGACTCTCCAACACTCTTACCAGCCAGTTTAAGGCCGGTACAGACCCGCTAAGATTAGGCTGTGACTACAATCGTCACAAGACCTAGTTTTGCGGAACGGGCCATTAGATTTTCGATTCATGACAAGCCTGTTGGAAATAGACACCTTGTCTTGTCTTTCTGTGCTTTACTTAATAAACTCTTTCCCTAGACACCACATTAATAGGAACTTACATACCTATAGGTACAGTAAATAACTAGTACATCAAAGCTTAATATGTAGGTAGATATAAATATCTACTCTTAGTTACCTCCATCCCGCTGACACGCGCGTGCAGCACTACGCGCCGTCGACTCACAGGCCTGGTGCTGATCGGACGGCGAGCTACCCACTGCTCGCCGTCCGCAGGCCCGGGTCTACGGTGGCCGGAGATCCTCTCGCGACGTCCTACGCCTAGTACCTCTACTGCGGTGGTAGTGGCCGGGGTCGTGAGGACCACTCCGTTGAGCTTCCCTCACGCGTCCCGCCTCCGCCTTCGCAAGCATTACTGCTTCGCAGAGGGCGGAGACTGCTTCCCATTCCCTCTCGCTCCGTACCATGGCCTGAAACCAGGGACGGGCGCGAGAGGTCGCCGCCACCTATCGCGTCCGAGGACACGGCGGTGCTCTGCCCAAGCGGGGCAGACCTCCAGCGTATGCTCCACCGTGTCCTCTGGGCGATCCGAGCAGTGGTAACACCCGGGCGTTTCCTCCCGCCTGATCTGATGCAGGAACCTCCCGAAACAACCGTGTCCGGTGAGGACCTGCGTCGCTGTCTCCATGTCGCCATGAGATCCTGCCGGAGCTCAGTCCGCCGAGCCGCGAAGTGTCGCGGCAGCAGAGTTTCGCCCCAGCGTTTGGCCTCCTCGCGCCACTCCCAGAGCAGCGCAAGGATCTTGGCCTCCAGATTCCACGGCGACAGTCGGCCGGACGGCTACGACATTACTGTATGTCTGTACCGTATGGCTACGACATTACTGGGCGTGAGTCACGTGACAGTTCTCTCCGCAGGTAATGTCGTTGCCATACATTTTGCACGATAACGCTTCGTGCGTTAGCGCTATTATAGAATTTATTTGGCTAAAGGGGCTGACCACCACCCGCCCTTTCGTCGCTTGAACACGCGCGCGCGCAACTCAGTCGTGGCTTGTACTTCCGCTGTATCTTTAAGAAGGAACAGGGCCTGCGATTCTGCATACAAATGTATTCCCCTTTTTTCTTCCTGAATAATGCTTCTAGAGCAATCACTTTTTCACAAAGTCAAGGTCTGCTGTAGACACGTCCCTGTCATTTCCTTTTTTTCCAGCAACTAATAAGTAAAAGAAAATATGACCTTCCAAAAATTACAAATAGTGCTTCATTTTACCGCCGTGATTAGAGGAATAACAGACTATTTCAAAAAGTTTTTAACATAAAACATTAATAAGAACCAAAGTACCAAAAACGGCCGTTTTTTGACACTTTTGCTTATTACTTTTGATACGAAAGATTTTGAGACCTGTTTTAACAACGTAAAAATACTTTATCCTCTTTGTAACAAACGCGACGTTGGATCTTTAATATTTATTTTCTATGCTATGCTACGATTTTTTATTCAATGAGGGCGCCACTTGGCTGGTAGTCGACCCTTAATAATCCATGCTTTAAGGGTCTACTGCCCGACACGCTGGTCCTGGCGCAGGGGAGGTCGCACGAGGCGGCGGCCGACTTAGTGACACGCGGGGTTGCAATAGTCGTGGAGAGGATCCGGCAACTGGGACTCGAGGTGGCATTGCACAAGTCCCAGGCCATGTGTTTTCATGGTCCTCGGAACGCGCCACCGTCGGGATCCCAGATAACGGTAGAAGGGGTTCACATCGGCGTTGGGGGGACGATGAGGTACCTGGGACACGTCTTCGACAGCCGGTGGAACTTCATCGAGCATTTCCGACGTTTGGCTCCCAGACTGGAGCGGGCCAGTGCTGCTTTGAAGCGGCTCCTGTCCAATCTGGGGGGTCCAAACGCCTCCTGCTGTAGGCTCTACGCGGGTATCGTGCGGCCCATGGCTCTTTACGGGGCACCGGTGTGGGCGCGTTCCTTGAGATGGCGACCAGCTCGCCGGTTGAACGCGTCCCAAAGGGTCATGGCCATTCGGCTGATCCGAGCATACCGCACGGTTTCCTGTGAGGCGGCGAGCCTCCTTGCCGGACTGTGGCCATGGGATCTGGAGGCCAAGGTCCTTGCACTGCTCTGGGAGTGGCGCGAGGAGGCCAAACGTAGGGGCAAAACTCCGCTGTCGCGACACCTCGTGGCTCGACGGACGGAGCTCCGACAGGATCTCATGGCGACATGGAGACAGCGACTGTCGCAATCCAGCGCTGGGCACGCCATCATTGCGGCGGTAGTGCCCCTCTTTGAGGAGTGGCTGGAGAGGCGTCACGGCGTCCTGACCTTCCGTCTGACGCAGGTTCTCCCCGGACACGGTTGTTTTGAGGGGTTCCTGTTACGGATAAGGCGGGAGGAAACGCTCGGGTGTTACCACTGCGCGGATCGCTCAGAGAACACGGTGGAGCATACGGTGGAGGTCTGCACCACTTGGGCGGAGCACTGCCGTGTCCTCGTGGATGCGATAGGCAGTAGCGACCTCTCGCGCCCGGCCCTGGTTCAGGCCATGGTATGGAGCGAGAGGGAATGGGAAGCAGTCGCCTCCTTCTGCGAAGTGGTAATACTCGCGAAGGCGGAGGCGAGATGGGTGAGGGAGACTCAACCGAGTGGCCCTCACGGCCCCAGCCACTACGGACACTAAGGACGTCGCGAGACGATTTCCGGCCACCGTAGACCCGGGCCTGCGGACGGCGAGTAGTGGGTAGCTCGCCGTTTGATCAGCACTAGGCCCGTGAGTTGACAGCGCGTGGTGCCCCACGCGCGCCTCAAAGAGATGTTGTCAGCCACCACTGACGGGGCCCATCGTGGCCGGTGCCTGCATGCCTAGGGGTAGCGGATAAATTCGTAACAGAGTTACCGCTTCCCTGGGCACTCAGGTAGGGAAGGAACAGGGGTGGGTTTTAGTCTGTAAAAGTCTGACACACCCTCCCGCTCCACCCAGAACGGGAGATGTCATTGGATGATTTCCCACCCCACAAAAAAAATGGGCCAGCAAGCGTTTAACCTGATGGATCGACCCGTGCGACTGTTATTACTTTAGCCACGAGCTAAAATATACATATATAGTAAATATAGTTGTTAATACACAACTATATTAAAGATACATATTCTTTATTAAGCTGTCACGTTTTTGTTACTCGCGGTCATTATCATAACACATTATAAGACATATTGGGTTTACTTATGAAAACAAAGTTTAGAAGTTTTATTTTCAGTTGTAGTTTGTTAAAAGTTCACACATTGACCGTCACGTGGCAGACGCGTCCTTGTTACTTATGTATTTATTGTTTATTTTTGTTTAAAGGTGTTATTTTACTGTTATTTAATTTTTTTAAACCAGATTTTTGAAAACAGTTTTATAATTTATTAATAAAAAACCCACCGATTTTTGGATTGGAAATAGTTATATAATATTGAAACTAGTGCCACATCTGTTTGTGGGTGGGGACAGCGCCCATACAATTTTTTGCATGATCCTTTACTTCCTAAGTATTTTTTTTGTATTTTGTACGAAATTTAACAAGTAGAAACATTTTATAAGTTGGGCGACTATTATTAAAAAAACTATCAGAGCTAACTGAGCGGTGATAGTTTTCCTTTTAATTTCGACATAATAATCTACTGCCGTGATTTTTTTCACATATCCAAAAGCAACCATTAAGCTGGACTGACACTTAACAAAAATTTGCAATTTATAGCTTAATTTTACGCAAACGGATGCCATCGAGAAATGGTTTTCACATAGATTTTTGAATGGCCTATCCTACGATACCCCACACCATGGCATAGACGAGAAAAAAAACCATCCCCACTTTACGTGTATGTAGGTAAGTACTGGAGGTACAGACTGTTGTCAGCATTATCTGACCCACCCTAAAATCAAACGAATTTGGACCCTCTGCATGTAACATTAAGGTTCATTTAATTTATATGGGCATATCAGACAAGTGCTCGAGGATTTGATGAACAAATACAATAAAAATACAGACACGCAAATTTGATCTTTAAAACCTTAGCATTAGGTTATATTTTATAACTATTTGTTATAATATGATAAGTGTAATAGCTTATTTTAATGATTGAGTTCAAGTAATTCTGGTCTCGTGGTCTGTGTATAAGACTGAGAAAAACAAGGTTCGAGATCAAATCCTGCGACAAAGATATTGTTTTGCTTTCAATATAGAATTTATATTCCAAAACTATTTCTTGTATTATTGTAAAGAACTACAGACTATACATAAACTTTTTAAAATGGTAATATTTTCACATAACTTGTAATAAGTGGGTAGTTGAAAAATAAATATCCGTATTCATTACAAAGAACTGTGAACTTAAAGTTTTTTAAATTACCCACCCGTTTACAAGATAAGTTATTAGGCGAAAATCATATTGGTCGTTCTTTAATATTGGAAGCAATATTGTAGAAATGAAAACCAATTAAAAAATAAACTGTTGTATAGGTGTCCTGTATTTTCGAACCCACATGCTGTTCGTCGTCAATCCTGCATCAAACCGCTAAGCCACAAGAACTTGTTGGGAATACGCGAAATTAAAGATTGGGTTGTAATTATGTAGTGTGACTTAAAAGCTTTTCAACTTTAATGTTAACGAGATAATGATTAAAATAGCTTAACAAAAACATATATAATGCCGGTGGCTCCGACTATGTTGGGAGGGTTAACCTTAACGTTACGTGTTAAAGATCAAATGATAAGCTCATATAAATTAAATAAACCTTAATGTTATAGGCAGAGGGTCCAAAGTCGTTTGATTTTAGGGTGGGTCAGATAATGTTGACAACAGTCTGTACTTACCCTAATTTTTTTTTCACGATTTTATTTTACCTCAGACAGCCAAGGCTACCGACATAGCCCGAAGAATCACCAAATTGAAGTGGCAGTGGGCAGGGCACATTGTTCGCAGAACAGACGATCGATGGGGCCTAAAAAGTTCTGAAGTGGCGACCGCGTGCCGAAAGACGCAGCGTTGGAAGGCCTCCAATAAGGTGGACCGATGACCTGGTGAGGGTCGCGGGTAGCCGATGGATGCGAGACGCACAAGACCTGTCGTTGTGGCGACACTTGGGGGAGGCCTATGTCCAGTAGTGGACGTCTTTCGGCTGAAATGATGATGATGATGATTTCTCCACTTTTTCGGCGTGATTAATATGCATAATGTAGCTTTCCAGTAGGTACTAAGATTCTCTCAGCTAAGCTGCGGACGGACGGACGGACAGACGGACATAGCGAAACTTAAGGATTCCTTGTTGACTACGGAACGCTAAAAAGTAGTAGATAGCTCATATTTTCATATAATACGAATTTTATCGTGTAATTAATAAACAAAGAATTGTGTTCATTCACTAGTTCTTAGTATTCATTTACTAGAAAATTTCGTTCATTCACTGGGGTTTTGGGATAGGTACTTATTTCCCGATTTATTACAAAATATCCAATAAAACTGTGCATCTTTTTTTTTTATGTGGTTGGAAATCATCCATAACATCTCCCGCTCTAGGGTGGAGCGGGAGGGCGTGTCATACTCTTACCGACTAAAACCCACCCCTGTTCTTTCCCTGCCCTGAGTGCCCAGTTATGTGGTAAAATGGTCCTAAAAATGATAGGTAACAAAGTAATTATATTTTGAAGTTCGCAAATTGCGAAAGTGTTCATTACTGAGGAGTCATTACCCATTTTTTTTTTTGGGGGGGTGGGTTATAAATCATCCAATGACTTCTCCCGTTCTAGGGTGGAGCGGGAGGGCGTGTCAGACTCTTACTGACTAAAACCCACCCCTGTTCCTCTCTGCCCTGAATGCCCAGGGGCGAGGTAACTCTTTCGAATTTATCCTGAACCCCTAGGCAAAGGAGTCACTACCCTAGCATGTATTTCTTCACCACTGTTCTCAAAAACGGTGAAGGAAAACATTTTGAGGAAACCGGCAAGTCCTAGAACCAAGAATTCGAAGACATGCGACATCCACCAATCCGCATTGGGCCCGCGTGGTGGATTACGGGAAGACGACCCACACTCTCTCAGAGAGGAGGCCTGTGCCCCAGCAGTGGGGACATTAAAAGGGTAATAATGATGATGATGATGACTACTCTAGCATACCTACGTCTCATCCATAGAATTCAGCTATGTATCCATGGGACATGTATATGATTAGTCAGTACTTTACTACCCACATCTATTAATATCAGTTTTATCTATTACCTATACTTCTCTTGGGTAAAAAAAGAAAAAGTTGAATTAAGAACCTGGTAATTAGTGTATATATACTAACGACATGGTTTAAACTTTTTTGCTTTTACTTTTCTTATCCTTACTACGGTACTAATATTAAATGCGAAGGTAACTCTATCTGTTTGTTATCCTTTTCAACAGACTGCAAAAAGGAGGAGGTTCTAAGTTCAACTGTATGTATGTTTTTTCTTTATATATATGTCCACCGATTTCTCTGTCAGTTGTGGACCGATTTTAAAAATTCATTTAAATTTAAATTTTTTATTTTTATTTGATAGAGTATACTCCAGAGGTTGTCCCATATAAATTTTATCGAAATTTCTAAGTCGTTTTTTAAATAATCAACAAAAACAAAAAATATGTACTTATACATAGATGACGTTTTGGTTTTTTCAAATTACCAGTATGTTCAAATTCCATATTATGTTATTGGGGTTATCAATTCGGGCGTAACTTTAATATTTAGTTTTAGTTCTGGGGTATAACAAATAAAAAGTGAAAAATAAAATACTTTTTTTACAATTATACAACCGACTTCCAAAAAAGAAAATACCCTTAAAATTTAAAAATAACTTTAATTTCGGAAGCCGGTGTCAAATAACGAAGAAATAAAAAATAAACACCGACTTCCGAAATTAAAGTTATTTTTCAATGGGCAATTATTAAACGATCTAATAAAAAAAACTTAGCGACTGATGGTGGGAAACCATCCAATGACATCTCCCGCTCTGGGTGGAGCGGGAGGGCGTGTCAGACTCTTACTGACTAAAACTCAGCCCTGTTCCTTCCCTGCCTGAGTGCCCAGGGGTGTACTGTATGTAATACACAACTATATTAAAGATACATATTCTCTATTAAGCTGTCACGTTCCGATCTCCTTCTGTGAAGCCGTCATTTCACAGATGGAGGCTGCGGAGAGGGAGAGGGAGGCCGTTGCCACTCTCCCGATCCGCAGCAGACGTACCGGGCGTCGGCGGAGGGCGGACAACGCCCTCTTCCAGCCCCCCTAAACAGGTCCGGAGGGACGGCGGACTCGGGGTCATCCGCCGCCCCTCATCCAGCAGGACCCGAGGCAGCAGCGCGTAGTGTTCCACGCGCGCGCCTATTAGACGTCGCGAGGAGAGGACACCTCACTCTCCCTGCGAGCCAGAGGTAGCCCGTATAGGCGGGCTGGCACAAGCCGGGGATCATGGAAGTCGTATTAAATTAGCTCTCACGATCCCCGGTCCAAGTGTGGGAAGGAACACCGGGGTGGTTTTTAGTCAGTAAGAGTCTGACAGACCCCTTCGCCTGCCCTAGGTGAAGGATATCCATGAGGACTTTCCACCCCAGCAACAAAAAAAAAAAAAAAAAAAAAAAGGGAAGGAACAGGGGTGAGTTTTAGTCAGTAGAGTCAGACACGCCCTCCCGCTCCATCCAGAGCGGGAGATGTCATTGGACGATTTCCCACCCCAAAAGCAAAAGCAACGTTTTGTAAGCTGCTTTATTAATAATAATAATAATATTGGTCAATCTGTGGTCCGGCTGTCAACTTGAAAGCATCAATTTTTTTCACTCAAAATTTTTTCAATAATTTTATTAATCAACAATTCAACAAAATGTATTTCAAACGTAAATCAGCAAGAAAAAAGAAACCAACAATTTAACAAAAAGAAAAAAGTACCTACCTACATCAAGAATTAATTTTGACCGACGAAATGCATGCAAGATGCAAGTTTTATCTGACTGATGACTAAATAAAATGCTGACAAGAAGCCGGGCACATTGCCAAAAAGCACAACCAACATCTTCGGGTTCGTCGCTCAGCTCCGCCTCGCAGCCGCCGGGACCCGCGCCTGCCGTGAGTCCAGTGATTCCGGCCGCTGCAGTTGCGTCGAGCTCGAGCGACGAATACACCACTCCGCCGACGACACCACCACCTGCGCGTCGACGGGGAGGACGCCGGCCGCCGAGCGGCTTAGGACCTCGAGGCCCACCGGCCTCTGATAGGGTCCCAGCTCCCGGCGGAAGTGTGCAGCGCATGCGATGGACGCAATCCATAAATGAAAACGTCATGCGCTCATACTATGGGGCTACAGAGGGAGGAATTAACCTGACGGCGTACCGTGGTCGGATGCTCTCTCTGTTTCAGGTGCTTGAGCCAGCTGTCAACGTTTCGGCCCAGCGACTGTCGGATCAAGTGCGGGTTATCCAGCGTAACCGTATGTTGGATGACGCCGTACTTGATAGACTACGCCTTGAATCACGGAGTAGCCGTGTCTCACCTGTTTCGCCACCGGCCGCGGTGCAACTGCAACCCAGTGCTCCACCGCGACCCGACCACGTTGGTGAGGATGATGATGACGCAGCTATATCCGTGAGTACTCAATGCAATGAACGATTGAGGAGCGCTTTGGAGGATGCATTCCGGGAGCACCGCTCCACACCGCCTGGGCTTAGACCTCGTCTACCTCGTTTGCCCATGCATAAGAAAAATAAAGCGCTGGTGTGTGCTCTAGATTCGCAGCTATCGAATTGTTTTGATAGCAGCAAAGACCTTGCCGATACCCACTCAATCTTATACTGCGCAGCTGCAGCGGCATGTCGTGTAGCTCACGTCAAGTTCACAAATTGTGACAGAGCTACACGACCTGCTGTACCAGCTTGGCAGTGTAGGATTGAGCGTCGTATTGGTGAGGCTAGAGCACTCATCGGCAAGCTTATCTGCTTCAGGGAGGGCAACATTCGCCCTAGGGTGATGCGTTTCGTGAGACGGGCGTTCTCGGGGACTGATATTAGTTCCCGAGATTATCTGAACCGCGTCACAGAGCGTATTGACTTCCTGAAGCAGAAGGTCTATGCATGGGCAAATCGTATTCGTCGGTACAAGCGGCGAGTGGAGCGGTACACTCAGAATCGCACTTTCCAAAGCAACGAAAGGTGGGTTTATAGGGCTTGGGAGCGACCGGACCAAGGTGTGTCCGATAGACATCTACCGGATGATGACGCTATGAGTTCATTCTGGCGCAGCATCTGGTCGGTGCCTGTCAGGCACACCGAGGGTGATTGGACTCGAGAGGTCGAGCGCGCGTGCGACCTTATACCAGAAATGGGGGCAATTACCATCAGCCCCCAAGATGTAACTCGTGCAGTCCGTCCGTTGCCTAACTGGAAATCTCCAGGGCCGGACGGGCTGCACAATTTCTGGATCAAATGGTTTCAAAGGTCGCACGCTCGCTTGGCAGCTCAGTTCCAGTCTGCCTTAGAGTCAGGGTCGCTGCCCCAGTTTCTTACGACAGGAATAACCCACCTGCTCCATAAATCAGGTAGTACTGCGGAACCTAAGAATTATAGACCGATCACGTGTTTACCGACGGTCTATAAAGTTCTTACATCCATTCTGAGAGCTAAAATTAACACCCATATTGATAAAAATCGTATCATGTCAGCCTCCCAGAATGGATGTAGGAATGGGTCCCGTGGTACTAAGGAGCTGCTCCTCATCGATATTGCTATTAGCCAACAGGTTCGTCGTTCTCGAAGAGATCTGTCGACATGTTGGATAGATTACAAAAAGGCCTATGACTCGGTGCCACATACATGGCTCATGAGGGTGCTGGAGTTGTACAAAGTTGATGCAACTCTGCGCACCTTCCTGATGTCGTGTATGAGGCAGTGGAGTACAGTCCTTCACTATCCAGGATGTCGTCAGATACAGGAGAACAGCGAACCGATAAGGATCGAGCGTGGCATATTCCAGGGCGACAGTCTGAGTCCACTGTGGTTTTGTCTGGCCCTCAACCCTCTCAGTACACTACTGGAGGGTTCGGGACAGGGCTATCGGTTGAGAAGAGGTGGTCAGGTCATATCACACCTCCTTTACATGGATGATCTGAAACTCTTTGCCCCCAACAACTTGCAACTGATGAAGCTACTGAAGGTAACAGAAACCTTCAGTAGCGCCATCAGAATGGAATTTGGTGTGGACAAATGTGCAGTCATGCATGTAAAGCGAGGGGAGATTATGGAATCCGTGGGAACTCAACTCTCGGATTCCATACACCTTAGATCCCTCTCCTCAACCGAAACCTACAAGTATTTGGGTATGTCGGAAGCGTTAGGCATCAATACTGCTGACGTGAAACAGTCGCTGAAGGAGCGCTTCTTTGGCCGCCTGAATAAAGTACTAAATAGTCTTTTATCAGGCGGGAACAAGGTGCGCGCCTTCAACGGTTGGGTCATGCCGGTATTGATGTACTCTTTCGGCATACTCAAATGGACTCAGACGGAACTTGACGCCCTGGATAGGAGGGTCCGCACACTGCTGACCGCAAATCGGATGCATCACCCACGATCATCGGTGATGAGGCTGTATATCCCGCGGAAATGTGGGGGTCGTGGCTTCTTAAATGCTAAGACCCTACACAACCGCGAGGTATGCAGCCTTAGGGAATATTTCCTAGAAACCGACGTGGGTATGCATCGAGATGTGGTCGCTGTGGACAAGGGCCTCACCCCGCTCTCCTTGGCAAACGAGAACTGGCGCAAACTTAAAGTACTGGATACTAATGACCGCAGGGAAGTATGGCAGAGCAAGGAGCTTCACGGACGCTTTTACCGGGTCCTACATGGACCCGATGTAGATTTCTTAGCGTCCGTATCCTGGCTGCGCTTTGGTGACCTATTCGGGGAAACCGAAGGTTTTGTCTGTGCGATTATGGACGAAGTTATGATGACGAATAACTACCGGAAATATATTGTGAAGGACGGTACGGTTGACATCTGTCGGGCATGCCACCGGCCCGGGGAATCAATCCGACACATTATTTCTGGTTGTTCTCGTCTAGCTAACGGAGACTATTTGCACAGACACAACCTTGTAGCCAGGATTATCCACCAGCAACTTGCTCTTAAATACAATCTTGTGGAATCTGAAGTACCGTACTATAGGTATGAGCCCGACCCAGTTCTCGAAAATAGCAATATCACGTTGTATTGGGATCGATCTATCATCACTGATAGGACTATTGTTGCCAATAAGCCTGACATAGTGGTGATAGATCGACAAGAGCGTCGCACAATGATTGTTGATATAGCTGTCCCTCATGACGAGAACCTCGTGAAGGCTGAGAAAGATAAAAAAACAAAGTATCTTGATCTGGCTCGCGAGATTGTCGACATGTGGGAGGTGGATACAGCAGTCATTGTGCCGATAGTCGTGACGGCCAATGGCTTAATAGCCAAGAGCCTCGACCAACACCTCAGGAGGCTCTCGTTGGGCAGTTGGATCAAGGGCTTGATCCAGAAAGCAGTACTCCTGGACACGGCGCGTATTGTTAGGAGATTCCTTTCTCAGGAGCCCTGACCACCGGTAGCTTGGACCCTATTCCCGATACCGGTGGGCAACTACTTTTTATATTTTTAAATGTTTTTGTATTTATTTATGTTTTTCTAAGTACTTAAATATTTAAAAATTTAAAATTGTATGTACATAAAATTGAATAAATGGAATAATAATAATAATTTTAATAATAATTTATTCTTCAAAAAAGTACAAAAAAGTTACAAGAAACAAACTTAAATTTTTGTGAGGTGAATGTACAGAGGCATTATAATTAGACAACGACTCCCAAACTGAGACATGCTCGTATCTTGGGTAGACGGGGTCGACCGTTTCAGATGTCGTATACATATCACCGTCCTGTTTTGAACCAAAATCTTACACTTGACAATTGTACATAAATAGCAACTTTATATAATGTGTATGTTTCATGTTAAATTAATTTTAAACATTAAAAATTAACTTTTATTTCTATTTTACAATTTCAATAAGTTTCTCGGACTCATCATAACTTAACGACTTTAACCAATTAGTTAATTTTTCTTTAAAATTGTGCTTATTTAGTCTGTATAGTGAGATCTTTTTATTAATTTCATTGTAAAGCCTGGAACTCAATGCGTTGTACTGTCGCAGTGCTAAAGCTGTTCTACATCGCACAGAGGGGCAAACGAGTGCACCACTCCGTTTTTTTAAACCCTCCTTATCTAGGGGAAGTAATGAATGACGTCGGAGCATCGTGCGGAGAATAAACAGCTGTCGCACCGTCAATACCTTGCACTCCTTGTATAATTCTGTGGTAGAATAGTAGCGCGGCTTACCATGCATGACCTTGAGAATAGACCTTTGTGCTCTCTCTAATTTCAATAACAAAGTTTTGTAAGTCCCACCCCACGCAGGAATACAATAAACCAACATTGATTGACATAATGCAAGATAGACTGTATGCAATAACGTACGGTCGGCAGAGTGACGAAGATTCTTAAACACGTACAGTAGTTTTCTGACTCGTCCAGTGAGGGTCTCTACTTGTACACGCCAGTCTAATCGTTCATCAACTAAAACACCAAGATATCTTATACAGCCAACATTCGATAACGGTGAACAGTGACAAGTTGTTGTTGATCTGGCACAATTGTGGGCAGTAAGTGTTAAAGTTTCTACTGCTGGCATTGAGGTGTTCGGGAGATAAAAACGAATATATTTTGTTTTATCTACTTTCAACGTAAGTAGATTAGAAGATAGCCATAGCATGACTTCTCTCAGATTACTCTCGGCCTGTAACTTAGCTTCCACCCAGTTCTTTCCATACACTAAGATTGCTGTGTCATCCGCATAAGTAAAAATATCACAGCTTTTCAGTTCCATCTTGCACAAGTCGTTGACGTATATTATAAACAATGTGGGTCCAAGAATACTCCCTTGTGGTACTCCATATTTGATTTCTTCATCTTCACTAACCACTGTATCAATTTTGACTGCCTGAGTACGATTGCTTAAATAATCTTTAAATATATTTAATGACAGTCCACGAACTCCAATGTGCTCCAGTTTTGATAAAAGGATTGGGACAGAGACCGTATCAAAAGCTTTTGATATATCTAAAAATATACCGTAACACTTGTAGCTTTTGTCCAGTTTATTAGCTACCGCTGCACTGAGTTTAGTTACAGCATCTTCAGTTGATACACCCGACCTAAATCCATACTGGTTTCCTGATATGATGTTAAACTTGGTGAGATACTTAGTCAAGCAGTTATTAAGTATTTTTTCTAGAATCTTCGATAATGCACTCAGTACAGAAATAGGCCTATAGTTCGTAAGTCGCTCTCTGTCCCCACACTTATGCACAGGAGTCACTATAGCTTTTTTCAGGCTGTTTGGAAATACGCCAGTGGCAATAGAGACGTTGTATATGTGCGTAATTGGTGGTACCAACACTTCCTGTGAGAGCTTTATTACCAAGGCTGGAATATTATCCCAGCCAGTTGCACAGTTATTTCGTAGTGAGGCAATGATCGCTGCCACTTGTTCATGGCTCACTGGCTGTATCCCGAGAGAGTTGCGCGGTGATATATTTTCCTTGGCGTGGCAAGGTACTGGCGAATTATCCGGTGGAATTAGCTTCGAAGCCAGGTCTTTTCCAATATTAACAAAGTATTTGTTGACGCAGTTTGTTGACAACTTAGCATCAGCCGATAATTTCAATAGTTCCATTGCTGGCTGTGACTGACATTTCCTACCTGAGATTTGATTTACAACATCCCATATTGCTTTCGGACTGTTTTGAGCTTTAGTGATTTGTTCTTTTTCGTATTCAAGTTTTAACTTTCTGAGCAGGGCATCACAAAAGTTTCGGTACCTTTTATATGTGGTATGAAGAATTGTGTTACCAACATTTTTTCTTAGTTTAAGGTGCATCCTATCGCGG
The DNA here is from genome assembly GCA_951329385.1 of Polia nebulosa. Lineage (NCBI taxonomy): Eukaryota > Metazoa > Arthropoda > Insecta > Lepidoptera > Noctuidae > Polia > Polia nebulosa. The sequence continues at coordinate 18,148,173 of OX589604.1, forward strand.
TTCCATATACAACGAAGCAATCCTTTAGTGATCCACGGTTTCAGAACACGGGTTCGCCTACTAACTTTTTTCTGAGTAGTGTGCTTCATCACTACACTACTAATAACCGAGATCAAATTATCAGTGGCAATATTTGCGTCAGTTTCATTCAAAACCAAATTAAAATCACTTTGATCAATGTCTGCTTTAATAGAGGAATAGTCTAGGCGCGTAATGACCCTATTTGTATCCAGGTATAGTTTCTTGGTCTCTTTTATGCACAAAATGATGGGAAGATGGTCCGTTATGTGGGTGTCTAATATGATAACTTTTGCCGAACTGTTAGATTTTAATAAGATATGATCAAGGCAATTTGCGAGTCTTGTAGGATACACGTGTGCCGGCAATAGACCTAACGAAGCTGTAAATAGTAGATAGTCGCTCGAGTTTCGGTCGATATTATTGTTCTCTTTTATATCGACATTAAGATCTCCTATCACAGCTATATTTTTGAATGACTTCAGAGTAGACATTAGTGTTTCTAGACTGTGATAAAATTTCGTTAGATCTAAACGAGACGGTGATCTGTAAAGACCAATTATAGTGGTATTCTTTAAACGACAAATTAAGCAATTCGCATCTGAAAACGATGGTTCAGATATGGTACATTCTAGTCCGTTCCTAACGTACATTACAACTCCATCGTTTTGTAACAGATTGTTGGTTGTAGCGTGAGATGTGTAATTATCGAGATAAGGTAGTGGGCCTGATCCTTTTAACCAGCACTCAGAAAGTATGATTAAGTCGAACTCAAATTTTATCACAGACAACATGGATAGAAATTGGTCTAAATTTTTATTTATACTTCTGATATTAACATGTATAATTTTAAGATGGGTGTTAGGATCCGCAATAAGCCCTATACATTGGTCCGGTGTACAAATATGGGAGCTAGCAACTTTAAATTTATCAACCGCATTGGCAGCATTATTTATGCTATCAGTCATTTTTAAACAATTTTATAACGTATAAAATCAACGTGCCCGATGTAATGCAATAATAATGAATTATAATAATAAAAAAGCTGATCATCGGTTGACGTTGCAGTTGTATTAAAAAGGAAATGTCAGCCACAGTGTTGATCTCACTATTACTATATTTAGGTATGTTTATTCCCGATTTGAAGTTTAATTGGTCAAAGTTATGTTGAATTTCAGACAAACATGATTCTGTCCTATCATTATACAGTTTACAATAATAAAAAATATAAATATTAAGATAATTAAGCGAAATGTTAAAAGTTATACAGTAACAAAATATGTGATTAGAAGATAGTCACTTTCTTGATTCTAAATCTAACAAACACTGTTCTGTTTTTACCATGTGAGATTCCTTTGTATCAGGGTTTTTGCGTAAGAGGATTTTACCGTTAGAAATCCAGCAGAAAGAATAGGTATTTCGTTTAGCAAAGTCACGGGCAAGGTAAAACAGCCTTTTAAATGTTGGGGTCAGGTGTTCCTCAACATAGATAGGTTTTCGTTCTCCCGCAATGCCCAGATTCTCCGTATTTAATTTCTCTTCGACACAGCGTCCTTTGTTGTAGTTACGTACAGCAGCTAGAAAATTATTTTTGTAATAAACAGTAGAAAATTCAATAAATACGGATCTTGTGTGACCAGGTTTCCCGGGCAGTCGGTAAATATCGCGAATGTTGGAGGGAGATATTTCTATCTGAGCTATTTGCCCCAAACGCATAGCAATACGCAAAAGGTCATCTATTTTTCGTTTGACATCGCAGGTACGTTCCTTACTTCAATTGCTGAAGGACGACTTTTCTGTTGAAGTTCCTGAACTTGTTTTTCAAGTTTATTGATGCAGTCTTCGTTCTCATATTGCGCCTTTTCTAGCAGAGATACCTTAGTCAAGACATCCTCATAATCCTTATTCAAAGATATAACCGACATGCTTAGCTCAGCATTAGATTGTTGTATGTTAGAACATTGCACTTTTAGTTGAGCGACGTCTGAAACCAATTGAGTTAAGGTTTGTTTTTGTTCCGACTTCCAATCTTCGAGCATAGCAAGCAAATCATTTTTAAAACTGGTTAAAAAAGCCTTCGAGGGGTCATGTTCATCCGAAGGAGAACCAAAGATGCGTGGGCGTTTATGTCGGGCAGTTATGTTTTGACTCGGCTCAATTACTTCCTCAACCGCTGTGGTTAAGTCCGGGTCCGATTTTGATTGAGCAGGCTTTAGTCTACCTTTCTGAGACGACGGGGGCGTGCGTTTGACGTTTGGCATCCTGTTATTTCAGTTAGCGCGCTAAACACTCAATATTGCAGCAAGCAGCAAATAAACAGGCGCGATAACACGGTACGGCACAGATCCCGATCCTTTCCAGCAATATATAATAAACACTGTGTAGCACAGTGCACGAGGGCGGGGAGTATGTCGCCGATGCGTCAAGCACAGCGATTAACGACGAGAAGAAGGTCTTAAGCGCCGTGTATACGTAGGCGCTTACGCTTTTCGCCGAGACACTTTCGAATGTTATTTGAAATGACGGTGATTTAAATACTAGGTTTTGATTTAATAACTAATATTTTAAAAATTTCGCAACACTGGTCACTTCCACAAGTCTCAAAATGTTCACAAAGCGGTGATGTATTGGGTTCGCCGGTAAAAATCAATAACTCACAGTATTTCACTTTTATGATTTTATTTAGTTGCGCACTTTAGACAATAATGTTCTCGGCACGGTAGTCGGTACGGTCGATCTTACCGAGAAGTCATTTATACTCCCGAAGCGTGGCATAAGCTAACTCTGCTATAAACGCGCAGCGTAAGCTCAAGATGTTGAAACAAGCGCCTAGTGTACGCTGTGTACGTGTACGCGTTGAGCATGTGTGTGTAGAAGCGGCCGAGCTGCGGGTTGCCCTAGGTCAGGGACGAAAGTCAGTGCAAATTTTTTCGAAAACTTTTTCACTAATTACTCACGGTACCTCTAGAGTCCAGATGTACTTTATAAATCACTCTTTAGTCCGTTTCACAATCTTTACAATGATATATAGCACTTATTAATTGAGCAACTTTTAACTACTTTTTTTACGAAATTTTCGGAGACAAAACAAATACGGTGTTAACTTTTTGTAATGATATTTTATTTGAGGTCTTATGTTTTTTTTATTTTGATACGATTTTTTAATGAAAAGTACAGATTGTTTGATGCGCGCGAATTCGAATGGGGGCGGGGTGACGAATCGATGGTCAGGTGAGTCGGGCTGTGGACCAATAGCGTTGCGTGTTTAGGATTGCCATGCGCTCGCACCACTGGCTCGCACGCAGCATTGTGCGTTTTTTTATGTTTTAAGGGTCTACTACCGACCAAGTGGCGCCCTCATTGAATAAAAAATCGTAGCACAGCCTAGAAAATAAATATTAAAGAATCCAACATCACGTTTGTTATAGGATAAAGTAGTTTTACGTTGTTGGGGAAAAGTGAAAACGACCGTTTTTGGTAGTTTTGCCTACTACTTTGGATACGAAATATTCTGAGCCCTGTTTTAAACTACAATGATCGCTAACAAACTTTTGACGAGTATAATAAAACTGTCAGCTGCTTTCCAGAAAAACAAACTGCCAAATTCAGACTGGTAAAAAGAGTCGTGCGACTGTCCCGAATTTTCAATAAATATGTATGCAAACACGTTTTGGGTCTACCCATTCGGCTCAAAATTAAAACACCACTTCTGGAAGCAAAAATGGAACACACACACATTGGGCAAAAAAGAAAACGAGGCCGTCCCGCTAAGTCCAAGCCAGCACTTATGTACCAGTGACGATGAGTATTAGGGCTCCTCATACCTATCATCATCATTCTCCTGCCCTTATCCCAATTTATTTGGGGTCGGCGCAACATGTCTTTTTCTTCCATACTCTTCTATTAGTCGTCATCTCTGTAGTCACCCCCTTTTTACCCATATCCTCTTTCACACAGTCCAACCATCGTTTCTTTGGGCTTCCCCTACTCTTATAGCCATCCACATCCATACACAAGACTTTCCTCACGACATTTTCTTCATTCGTCCGCATCACATGCTCATACCACGACAACCGATTTCCACACAAGTTTTCAGTCAGCGGTGCCACTTTCAGACTTCCTCTTATATACTCATTCCTAATTCTATTCATGCGCGTAACACCACACATCGCTCTTAGCATTCTCATCTCAGCTACATGCAATTGCTTTTCATTCATCCCTTTTGTAGCCCAACATTCTGACCCATACAAGATAGCAGGTCTGACCATTGTTTTATAAATCTTCCCCTTAAGTTTTAGGGGAATGCGGGAGTCACAGATAGTCCCGGTGACCTGCCGCCATTTCATCCATCCAGTGTTAATTTTGTGCTTAACAGTCCGATCTATTTCGCCATCGCTTTGCACGAGTGAACCGAGATACCGAAAATCGGAGCAGACTGGGAGAAGCGCGCTATCTAGCACTACAGCTTTAGAACTGGTGAGACCGCCGAAATCGCAGAACATGTATTCAGTTCTGGTTCTGCTGATTTTCAAGCCAACTTTCTCGAGCTTCTGTTGCCATTTCTCCAATCTGCTCTGGATCTCAGGTCCATCTTCACCGACCAGAACAATGTCGTCGGCAAACAGCCTCCTCATACCTATCAATGTTCCTTATTATTAATAAAAAGATTACTTACTTGTTTTTAGTTGACTGAAGCGTCTCATTATATTGTTTTTTGTTAATTTGATTTAAGTAAATGCATATTGCTTTATTTTTTCGGAATACATTGTTTCATTTAATTACTTACCCTTAAATAATTGAATTTCTTGGCTAATAGTGTTTCTTCAAATTGTTATTTCATAAGAAAATTTAAAAAAAAATGTGAGCTCTTAATACTCTGCTCATTAAAGTATTTTTCAAAATGGTTTTTCTATTCGAAACACTTCATTTAAGATAAAATGCCGCTCAGTATAAATAAATAATATGCCAAATATTGAAAAAAAAAATGCAGGACGTAACGTTGACACTCAAACAAATATAAGGTCGCTCAAATATTATGAAGCTTCTCATTTTGTATTTTTAGTAACTCAACTCAAATAAATTTTTGTAAGTTGCTGTTCTGTTGATTTCTCGTCACTCGCAGTCAGTTGCTCACTTAGTAATACTATAACGTAAATTAATTATTTTTGTTACTTACTTAAAACTTTAATTTACAGTCACTCGTTTAAATACTACCCTTTTTCAATTTTAAGTGTATTTTCTTTTTTGGAAGTCGGTTGTATTTTTTGTAAAATAGTAGATTGTATCATAAGGGAGCAAAATAATATTTTTACGGCGAGGGCGCTTTTGAATCCCGAGCGTAGCGAGCCAAAGTACGTCACCCGAGCCAAAAATATATATTTTGCGCCAAAATGATACACTATACTTTTCATCACCCACTATGAGAACAACACAGTAGTTCACAGTAGTTCGTGCGTTTTTAATTTGATTTCTTTTTTTTTTATTCAGCCGGCGGCGCGGCTATGGGTCGTCGTACCAGCCTATATTTATTCAAACAATATTTGCGTTCGATTTCTTTGGCGCTGAACACTAGGATGTTCCAAATTCAAAAAGTGCGCGGCAAAGACAATTGCGGGGCACTTATAAAGAGGATTAAAAACTCATTACTGCCCGCTAAAAATTTCTTATACAAAACATCACCTTTGGGTGCACTTAAAGGCGAACCAAGTCGTCCTTTTCGAAATGATGATCCGTGATTTTCGAAAGTAATGTAACTAATTCACCAGTTTACTCATTAGGCAGTTTCGGTAAGTTGACAATTTCGCTAGTTAGGCATTTTCCTGATTCTTCAGTTTCCTCTTTCGCTAGTGGGGTGGGAAATCATCCAGTGACTTCTCCCGCTCTGGGTGGAGCGGGAGGGCGTGTCAGGCTCTTACTGCCTAAAACCCACCCCTGTTCCTTCCTGCACTCAGTGCCCGGGGGCGAGGTAATACTGTCATCGGCCATGACGGCCCGTCATATTGCTGACAACTCTTTGAGGCGTGCGTGGAACACTACGCGCCGTCGACTCTCGGGCCTGGTGCTGATCGGACGGCGAGCTACCCATTATTTGCCGTCCGCCAGTTTCGTGAAATTGCCAGTATTGCGATCCGCTACTTTCGTTATTTGTCAGCTTCGCTAATCGAACGGTTTACTAATTCGTCAGTTACACTAAGAAGACAATTTTGCAGCTGTCTTCGTAATCTTTCAGTTGCCTCGTTCACTAGTTTTACTAGGCTGTTAGTTTCGTTAATTCGCTAGTTTTCTTGTGTACCTACTAATTACCTTTTTCGTCGGTAGATAGGTTAGGTTTTCATCTGCACTAGTTTCCATATTCGTGTTTCACTGGTTGCCACTTGCCACTGGTTGGTTTATATTTATGCGTGGTCGCTTTGTGATGTCCGCTCGCTCGTGACACATTTGCCTCTCCTGTCACCCAGTTTCAAGGATCGAGTAGGACATCTTGGAGCTCATAGTGGCGTACTGGAGTCACCACGTTGTTTCCTTCAGTGTTCCCGGTTATGCTAACCTTGATGATCGATATTCCCGGGTCCAAACATTCATCTGAAAAAGTCCCATTCAACCGCCGCCCAAGCAAACTTTGACATAGCCGTTACGCCACCAGCTCAAACGGGCATTACTTCACGCAAGCGGTCCTGTGCCGTTACCAAGTTAAAGCTTAATATCTAGTAAACTACTATAGCTACAAACAAACAAAAAATAAGTGATATAGCTGAAACTATAGAGAATCGATATAAGTTAAAACTAGTACGATAACGTGTTCTAAGCACTTCAAAAGAAAAATGTAAACGTTAACGTAACCGTTAGCGGTAAACGTCAAAATTGGTTTAACCTATGTTTTTACCAATAATTTTGTAGTTTGTGTATTTAAAACCTACTTAACATTAAACTAGACTATATAAACTTTTTTATGACACCCCTGAATCACTACGTGAAATGTTCTAAGTACCACATTAGACCCAAACAATCACCCCATCCCCACAGAATTTTAGCGCCGACGGCGGGTCAAGGTTACGCCAAGATGGAAAATTTACCTATTTTATCGTTGTGTTTTACTGTTTTATCTGTTTTTAAATACGAATTATTAACTAATAACCGTAATACTAATGATGTGTGACGATATTACGTAGTAAATCGTACTTAAAATAAATAAATAACACATTATTTACTTACGTAAACATGCCGGCTATTTCGATGTTTCGTATTTCAATATTATCATTTTCAACACACAGTGAACCTTTGACATGTATATTTATTCGTAAAACTTGATTCTTTGTGGATTTTTAAGATACTAAACACAATTACACTCGTTTTTAAGTAAATTCTAGTTAAATAAACAATTCACGTAAAAATACATCGCGCCATTTTTGACAATGACATTTGACAGACGACATTTGATCTATTTATTGTAATTTTAACTCTATGCCTCCGTCTAGGCACCCCCTAGGAACAAAAAACGCGGACTTTAATACAGTGCCATCTTTTTTTTTCTTCTCAAAACTCAAACAACGCGACCACAAATAAAAAACGATTTCAAGTGAACAATCCGCTTACTCTTCAAATGTGACAATGGCGCTTGAGAGTACTTTCAATTTCGCAACAAACTGGACTATGGCGGGTGAATGATATTGCGAAACGACTAGGTTCATTTGACACATTCACTTCACATGGAAAACCAGAGGCTTTTTGTAACACGGCTGTTCCATTTTGTACAACTAGAGAGACACCGTCACTATTTATCACTGGCTGACCAATGAGAAGGTTTATGTCAATATTGGTCAAGTGAGCTTTGCAGCATACGTCCAACCTGTCGATTTCAAAGCGGAAGTTCACTTCCGCACGGCTGGTAACCAGTGCACCTGAGAAACCTTTGAGCGCAATGGTTGTTGGTGTGACCTCTAACTCCAGCAGTTTCGCAACTTGTTTGTTAAATAAATGTCTATTCTATTCTATTCTACATTTACCTGGCTGCCGGTGTCAATGTAAGACTTCACGAAAGCACCATTCAATTTTGCAGTATATATATATTGCAATAATATCCTTGATCAAATCAAATCAAATCTCTTTATTGCATTCATGTGCGTGTGTGTGTTTTTGTGTGTGTGTATTATTGTGTTCACTAACTTCACTGGTTTTTGAATTGGAAGGACATTTCGTGGCGATATGTGATCTTGTATACCGCATTTGAAGCAGCTGCACTGGTCTGGTTGGGGACAGTCACGTACCAAGTGTCCCGTTTTCTTACAGCTGCTGACTTTTTCTCAGCTGGTCGCCTCATATTCTTTTGTGTTGTGCGTTGATCACAAGGGTGCGATCGGTAGTCATCGAGAGCCCAGAGAAATCCTTCGTAGAGTTAATCTGGACGTTTGCACTGAAAGGCTCTTTCATGGCATTCGACTGCAGTCCGGCAGGCAAACCGCGAATTTACAAGAGATGGTTGCACTATCCGAAAGCATGCATCTGAAGCACACCGCAACCTTTTCCTGGTAGTACTTAGTCATGTTTTCAGAGTGCAATTATCTTCGATTGAGCATCTCTTCTAAAATACCTGCATAATCCCAATGCTTCGGGAAGGCGCGTAGCAGCATTTGTTTCCACTTTTCCCATGAAAAATCATACTCTTCGAGACGGTTGTACCATTTTCTTGCCTGGCCCCGCAGTTTTTCTTGTAGATGGAAAGATTTTGTTTTTTATCCCATATCTCCCATAATAAGGAGAAAATAAGTTGTTTTCTGAGTTTCTACTAATTTCTATAGAATGGCTCAGCATATGTTATGTTTATTAAGTACCTAAATAAAATGTTACAAATCAAAATTTGTTTGATTTTATTTAAAAAAATATATAGATATTTAGTCTTATTAGTTGGTAGTGTTGTGGGTCTTGACATAAACAATTAGAGCGGCCAAGGTAGTTAAAATATCAAACATATTATCGTTATAAATTAAGACGTAGATATTCAACTGAGATTATTATTAAACCGTTATCATAGCAGATAGGGAATATGTCGTAAATATGTATGTGTGGGAATTACTTAATAAGGAATGTCATAGGTATTTACATTACGATGGAGTAGTAAAATAAATCTAAACTAACTGACGAACAAGAAAACTTGCGAACAAGGAAAGTAACGGGTCGGGAACATTACGAAATAGCAAAATTGACAATCTAACTAACTGACGAACAAGGATACTTGCGAACCAGGAAACCAACTGAATAGGGAAATTGACAACTTAGTGAAACTGGCAAATAAGGAAATTGGCGAAATCAGAAACTGTCTAATAAGTAAACTGGTGAATTAGTGAAATTGACGAGTAAGGAAACTGACCAGGCAGTGGTACGCTAACTCAACGGCTGAGCGAAGTAGGTATGTTCCCTTTGCATAATTTGCAACATTCACGCGGTTAAGACGCTGGCAGAAGCTAAAAGGTAAATAATATTATAAATGAGAAAGTACCTACCTCTGTCTCTTTTAATTTTTATTATTGTTGATAGGCACGCGTTTGACCACTATCTCACCTGATGGTAAGCGATGATATGGTGGAAGATGGAGCACGCTTGCCTAGAAGTAACCTATTCACTCTTGACTTAAAGACTCCCAGGTTGTGCTATCAAGAAACACAGACTCCGGTAGGGAATTCCACTCCCGAGTTGTACGCACAATGAATGTGTTCTCAAAACGTTTTGTACGTGTGGATGGGATGTTCACCATGTATCGGTGGCACATCAGTATGACTGTTTCTATGTTATGCTTTGACGATTAAACCGCAAAACCAATTTAGATCAATTTTGGTAAAGAGATAGTACCTACCTATTAGGTTGGACCTTGGAACTGACGCCAATTATGTGATAACTACCTATCCAATGTTGACTTGAAACTAGAATGTAAGCACGAAAGTGTAGGTGTTGCGTGTAGTAATCAGCAATGCTGTGGTTTAAGGGTCTACTACCGGCCAAGTGGCGCCCTCATTGAATAAAAAATCGTAGCATAGCATAGGCAATAAATATTAACGAATCCAACGTCACGTTTGTTACAAAGAGGATAAAGTATTTTTACGTTGTTAAAACAGGTCTCAGAATGTTTCGTATCGCAAGTAGTAGCCAAAAGTGTCAGAAACGGCCGTTTTTTTTTTTAATTGAATGACTATGAATAACGTTGAATTCTTTAAAATTTATTTTCTATGCCATGCTACGATTTTTTATTCAATGAGGGCGCCACTTGGTCGGTAGTAGGGCCTTAATAGATAAATATTACTGTGCTTTAACACAAGCCATGAGACAAGCTGCTGATAACTCGTACGAAAAAAGGTTTACATCTAAAAAGTGTATTTATATGATATTACTGGTTGGAACTACCATATTAAAAAGTATATTTATATGATATTGCTGGGTGGAACTACCATATTAAAAAGTGCATTTATATGATATTTCTGGGTGGAACTACCATATTAAACCATTTCACGAAGTCGCGAGGATCGCTTTTCAGAGCTGGTTGCTATGCGAAAGACCAACACAGGGTTACGTGTATGAAAATATTTGTTTTACTAGAAAGACCTTTAAAGATAAACTAAAGTGGTGTCAACAATACTAAAATCAAATAAAAATGGATATTATTGCCAAACAAAGGGCCTCAGGTGATTTTGAGCGATTCTGGAAATCTACTAATAACATAATTATCCTATAAGCCGAGTCGCGCGGCGAGTGTCAATAATATACAGGACCCCGTACAGATCGCTGAGGCATTCGCAACGCAATTTAAAATGACGGGTTCTGCAGGCTGCTTGTGTACTGAGGAAGGCGGATCTGTACGTGGCCACCGTGCCCTGGCATGTTACTTGATTGTGTTCATAAAATGAAACGTGGAAAGTCTCCGGGTCACGATGGGCTTACTGTAAATCATTTTATCCGGGGGTTCCTCAGTTAGCAGAAAAAATAGTGATTCTTTATAATGCCTTCTTATGTCATACTTTCTTACCTAAAGATTTTATGAAGTCTTCATTAGTGCCATTGGTTAAAAACAGGAAAGGCGATATTTCAGATATGTCTAACTATAGGCCCATAACACCAACGACAGTGTTGTCAAAAATATTTGAAATGCTAATAGAACCACAAATACATAAATACTTAAAACTTAATAACGCTCAATTTGGTTTCCATGCTGAGCATGCAACTGACACTGCTATATTAGCATTAGCCTTAAATAAAACTGTTAAATATTATTTAAACAAATGTATACGCATGTTTCCTAGATTAAGTCGCGCAGTTGATTCAATCCAACGCGGTTAAATGGGAACAGGCCTTGTCTAGCGACTATGTTCTCAGAACGGGCGTAAGACAGGGCGGATTAACATCACCCAAATTATTTAACCTATATGTGAATGACCTGATAGAGGAGCTGAGCGGAGCAGGGGTCGGCTGTTCAGTTAACAACGTACCTGTAAATAACCTTAGTTACGCTGACGATATGGTTCTGCTCAGCCCTTCTGTCACGGCAATGCAAAAGTTGATAGGATTATGCGAGGTATATGCGGATAAGCACGGGCTAAAATATAATGTTAAAAAGAGCCAAACAATGTGTTTTCGTTACGACAGCTCATTGCGTATAATAGGTACCTGACATATTTCTATGCAACGCTAAATTGGAGTTTGTCAAACGCTTCACATACTTAGGACATAATATTGACTGAGAACCTTAAAGATGATGAGGACATAGAAAGACAAAGACGTTCGCTCGCAGCGAAGAGTAATGTTGGCACGGCGATTTGCGAAATGTTCAAATCAAGCGAAAATCACATTGTTTAATGCATACTGCGCCGGCAGTGTACAGGTGTCGACCTGTACACTTGTTCCCCAAATACACGCAGCGTACGTACAACAAGTTGCGTGTTCCATATTATAAGTATAATAACGCATTCAGCTGTAAACTGGGTCTGCAGACCCTGGCGGTGTAGTGCGTCCGGTATGTTTGCTGACTTTTACGCAGTCATGAGAAAATCACAGGCCTCCTTTATAAACCGTATTACACAAATCAATATTTTTGTAATAATGTCGCAAATGTATTTTTTTTTATATATATGGGTCACTAGGCCTGAAATATAAATGATTTGATTTTGTTTTTTTTTTGACATTTTAATAATAATATTTTGTTTGACTTGAAAATTTACTTCTTAAAGTTTTTTTTTTTTTTATTAGGTACCTAATTGTTGTAAATGTGAGGACTATGTGGGCTATTATTATAATTATTTTTCTCCTCATTTTTACAGTAATTTTTAACATTGTCTGACAGTTAGAGTGAATTTGCGGCCTACCCAAATGTCCCTTTCTTTGTTATTGTTCTTCAAGTCACTGAGCTCCTTAGTAATTCTAAGTTGAGCTATTCGACTATTGGCAAATGCTTCCACTGACTGGACATGGACAGGTCCACTCAAATATGTGTGGTTCTTTCTCCAAAAGACCACTACAAACAGCATTATGTGAAAGCGAGAACTATGTAGGTCGTTATATTCACGTAGATTTTATGATTGTCTGGCAGTTTGAGTACTTTTGGGGCTTATCCAAATGTCCTTACTTTGGTATTGTTCGTAGGTTCGTTGAGCTTCTCAAAGTTCTGAGTTGAGCTTTACGATAACTGACAAATGCTTGTACTGTCTGGACAGGTCCACTCAAATCTGCATGTCACTTTCCTCAAAAGCTCATCCCAGATATTAACGTACAGCCGCCAGCACTAGTCGATAAGAATTCTCACAAGGTATTAGTTTGACGTTTAGTTTGACTTACGACCTTCTATTTTCAAGTTTTCACCAACAAATGATTGAGATTCACAATTTCATCAACTTAGCATAAGTCAAGATGGCCCAGTGGTATAGAGCACACAGATTGAAGCGCAAATCAGTGTGCCGCAAGTTCAAATCCCACGCAATTGTTGACTTCTTGTAAGTTCTTATCCGATTGGAAGTTACGGATTAGCATTACATATATTAAATTATTCTTTAACTTGATCACACATTTCTTAGTGCTGAGTTACAATAATAATGATTCTATTTTTTTTTTATTCTTCTACCCGCACTGTTCTAACATAATAGTTCAATTTATTTTTCTCATCTAATTGACGATTATCTTGTGAGAACTAAAGTTCTTTTAACAGAAATGGAGGTTTAGTTTCAATCTTCTTTTCGTCAAGAAAATGATCAATTAAGCTATGACCTCAATACATTCATTGTGACGTTACATACAAGTAAAATGTTTACAAAGTCTAAATCATATATCACTTTTCAATAAATAACTGGATATAAACAATTATATTTTATTTTATTAAAATGTTAATATCCTTTCATTGTTACGTTATTCATATTATGAATGGTCTAAGTGGGTATACTTCCAACAAACAATCTTACACGTAACGTAGATAACGGTTACAAGATAACTTTTTTTGTCTAGGTAACAATTCGACGTCACATTTCTCATAAATGTTTAATTTGTAAATATAAAGAATAAACATTTTTATTAAACACGTCTTTTTATTTCCACCTTACAACATCGAAAAGATGTAGCAACTAAATAATTGCAAATTACGAATGTGATTCTTCTTGTGGTTTAATAGATCATATTCGTAATTTGCATAGAAATATAAAAAAACAACTATATTAATATAGATTGGGCATTTTCAAAGTAAGAAATAACCGCAACGGACCGACCATGATTTGAACTAGGGCTACGTTATTTGCGAATCCAACACGCACGCAGTTCATACGGCTACCAGCACATGACATATTTGCGCGAATTTTATCAATGCAATGGTAAGAACAAGTCGCCTCTGTGACTGTGTGATGCGTATTCAATGGCACAGAAAAATAATAATGATGTTTTTAAGCTCAGTGCGACGACAGTTCCTTAGTGTGTGTTATCTGTGGAATGTGGATATTCATACACGCGCACACATACGCACGGAAGTATCGTGCTCGCTCAGTTCGTAAATGTAATCTTTAGCGTTCTTATGGACTTTTGCGGCCTCACTGTACATATTGTATGGATTTGAACACTTTAAATAAACTTCTTTACAAAAAATACAACCAACTTCCAAAAAAGAAAATACTTAGGTACACTTAAAATTTAAAAATAACTTTAATTTCGGAAGTCGGTGTTTGTATTTTATTTCTTCGTTAATAGAGTATTTTACTCTTTATGAGAAAAAAAACTAAAAATATATTATTCAGATAGCTTAGGCAAAAAGCAGTCGGCAAATTTTAGTTTTAGTTCATAAAATAAAATAAATTTTAAAATTCAATTCAAAGTTTTCAGTTCTTTTAATCTATTTTTTAACACCATGGAATAATAGCCGCCATGTTATACGTCAACTGATAAGCGTATCTTCTATGCTTTGTACTTTTGTTTACATAGCCAACTGATGTCATGACCACAGAGCAATATGGTGTCCACTGCGTCCAGCGTTTTCGTCAAATTACGCGCAAAAATTTCAAAATTAAAAATTTAAATGCATTTTTATGGCACTTATTGATTGAATTAAAAAAAAATTATTAGTTTATTAGCACTATAGAATCTAATTGAGACACTTTCTTCTTTTCACAAAAATGGGTGCAATACCCTATTGACACCGACTTCCGAAATTAAAGTTATTTTTCAATTTTAAGTGTATTTTCTTTTTTGGTACCTAGTCAGTTGTATTTTTTGTATAAAAGTGTTTTATTTTTCAATTTTTTGTTGTTATACCCCAGAACTAAAACTAAATATTAAAGTTACGTCCGAATTGATAACCCCAATAACATGGAACATGGAATTTTAACATACTCGTAATTAGAGGAGACCAAAACGTCATCTACGTATACACATTTTTTGTTTTTAGTTATTTTTTCAAAAAGCGCAAAAGCAATTTCGATAAAATTCATATGGGACCACCTCTGTAGTATGCTCTTTTGGATAAAAAAAGAATTTTGAAAGTCAGTCCATAACTGACAGAGAAATGGGTGAACAGATATAAAAAAAAATATAGAAAAACATACATACAGTCGAACATAGAACCACCTCCTTTTTGCGAAGTCGGTTAAAAAGAGACTGACCTCTGAGTTTGTTTCGGTGTTTCTTCTCAGGGTAGTCAGCTACGAAACACCGGCCTCATCTAGCTAAAACTGAGAAAAAAAATATGTTGACGTGTAAAAGTGATGTTAAAACCTATTTACAAAAAAATAATAAATTTATCATTATTTATCAATGCGAAAATAACTGCAGCTGTTTATTACGTTGTCAAATGTTGATGTGTTTTATTAACGAGCTAAATTAAACAAAGGATGGTTAGGTACTTTTTACCCCGGCAGTACTTTCCCCTGGCATAATTGCCGATATTCACGTGGGTGCAACCGCTGGTACAAGCAGTATTATATAAAGAGAAGTAGATAATATACCAACGGGCTACGCATCCAGAAAATAGAATCGATGCTATACAAAATATCTAGCTATTTTCAATACCTAGATAAAAATGCGAATCGAATAATCGATGCTGTCAATAAATGTGATTCAGGCAGGCCGAATTACTGGTTTTTAATGAAATATGTTAGGTATTTATTTCAGAGACATAAAACGTAAAGCCGGGTCCACACTAGCGAGCCGTAACCGTAACCGTTGCATGTGCTGTTACCTAAAAACAGTGTGTACGTGGTTCGCAAACCTGCTGCGAGCGGTACGCGTGCGGCTAGCAAGCAACAAGCCGACCACAGAGCACTAATATATAATACTGAAGCCGACGATTATGTCCACATTTATTAACCGTCACGTTGCACGTAACCCTTACGGTTACTATTACCTAAAACAGTGTGTACGTGGTTCATGAGCCTGCGATCGAGCGGCTCACAACGAGCCGACGGTTGTCGGTTTTTGCCGCAAATCAAAGGGTGCTCGCAGTGCGCTCGTGGACGTCAAGTGTGAAGGTTGTTGCACGTCGCTGCGAACCATCATGATATTATCGAGTGTTTCTTCGTTCTATCTTGGACCTGATTAAATTCAATAGATATTCAAAATCACTTGCAGTTATTCTCGTGAATTTTTTGTAATTTCTTGATTTTTGTAAATAAAAAGTAGATCACTTTTCCCGATACATTATATGTTGCCACCATTTTCGTGGCCGTTCATTATCATCGAGTAAAGCATCTACAAGTATGTATGCTGCACAAGTGAGAGACACTTCGTCCGATATCGTGAAATTACAAACCAAAACTGCGAATAGATCCCTGATTCGTCTTTACGGTCACAGTAATGTGGACGTTTCGTCTCACACTAGAACCTCGCGGCTGTTACTGTTTGGTTACAGTTACAGCTCGCTAATGTGTACGCCCGCGAAAACGTTCGGGTCACGCAGTGAGCCTAAACCGTAACAAGCGTACATACTAGAACCTCGTTACTGTATCACGCTGGTTACGGTTAAGGTTACGGCTCGCTAGTGTGGACCCGCCTTAACATGTCCCCGCGTGTTCGTGTTAGAGTGTTTCCAGATCTGCCGAATGCGCCGCCCGCGCGCCTGCTACGCGCCGTGCACGAACGGAGCGCGTTCCGCGCGCCGCGCGCGTTTCACGGTCATTTCTGCATGCAACTGCATGCGCGCGCGCGTAATGCCGGCACGGTTGGCGCAGTGGTTGAGCGTTTCAGCTGCTGCGCTGCGTGTCGCGGGTTCGATCCCCGCACGGAACAAATATTTGTATGGCCTACAGATAGTTGTTCCGGGTCTGGGTGTCATGTGGATGTGAGTTTATATGTTTGTAAACGCACCCACGATACAGGAGTAATTCCTAGTGTGGGGCAACGTTTTTTTAACAAAAAAAAAAAAAATACCGGCAGTATACGCTCGTCGAGACACCGACACGAAACAGGCCGACTACGAGTTTGTAGATGAAGCGCTCGTTGCGTATGTCGGTGGCTCTCGTGTCGAGCCTCTACGCTACGAGAGCCACGATATGAACGAGACGAGCGTGTACAGCCAGCATAACGTGCTTCGCTCGCGCGCACTGTGCAAGCATTAAGGTACAATTCCGTGCGTCGCGGCCGATCGCAGCCATGCGCGATTGCGGCTTATGCGAGAATAGAGTATGAGAATGTATGGCACCGTTTCCGAGGTCTGCGACTGACGCGCGCGGCCGACGACTGACGTAGGCTGCACGCGCTATACAAAAATATTCTGACTATTGTTGCAACAGCCGCGCCCGGCAGCGACTGCGATCGGCCGCGATGCACGGACTTGCAGTAAAACAATTGCAGCAAATGCACGAGTGCAGCGCGCAAGCAGCTCGCGAGCGACACATTCGCCAGATCTGGACACACCCTTATAAAAGTTTTCTATTCTATTCTACTTAGGCCCAGTTTCTGCAACGAACACTATTGCAAAATTTATTAAATTAAACAAGTTATCCAACGCGCGTCAACTGCTGTCATATCTAGGTGGTTGAATAAATTCTCAATAGCCACTAGCATTGCTTGACAAGTGTTTAGCTTGTGACCAGTCGATAATATATTTCCAGAAACTGGGTGTTGAGTACTCACTCGGGCTGATGGTAGAACGCGAATGTAGTAGGAACATATTTCGCTCTTGGCATTGATAATACAAATATCATTAAGTACCTAAATCTAATGGTGAGTCCCCACCTTTTCGTGGAGCAACATCTTGTAACAAGACTATGACAAAGGATTTTTAAGTGGCAAAAATGTTGCTCCACAAAAAGTAACTTCGGTGAGGACGCACCAGCAGGCATATTCGCTAACTCAGTTGACATCAATTCGTTAGGCACTATGCAGTACATTGCTCGGTGGACATCGATTATAATATGCACTACGGTTTTCCTATACGTCAAAACAGCAATGTACGGTAAAGTGCATAGCAAATTGATGTAACTGAGTTAACGTATACGCCTGCAGAACTGTCGGTCGGTAGGTGCAAAATTCATCTCACTTGTCAGAAGCCGCTCCAAAACCCAAGCTTCCAACAAGTGTGCCGCCCTGAAATACTAACTGTAGCAAAGCTACTAGGCTTTTCCGTTCGCAAATCAAATTCCAATCTGTTACTATGGTACTGGTGAATATCGAATAATTATATTTTGGGTCATCGCATGGGCAAGCATTAATTTCCCTTGTATCATTACCACATGCATACTTCACTGGGGGCGCGTAAAAAATAATAGCCAGTTGATTAAATGCGATCATAAACTTTGATAAAAATACTATTGCACAAAGCCATAATTGATATCTGCCAAATGAGCCGGTGATTTCAAGGATCAAATCTTTGGGCTTTTCTTCCACGCCACTAAAATCATAAAAAATATTATTTCAATCACTGATATATAATAATAATATGTCAATTTTATCAAAGACTTAATAATAATATTAGGTACAGTACAACTATTTTCTTAATGTCTCCCGGCAATCATCGCATTTCCGAATACAAACGAATGCTTATTTTAATGTCCATCAATTTATAATTAGATTTATCGTGGTACATAATAATTTGAATTCAGAACTAAGAGTACCTACTTTATTCTTGTTTTGTTTTGATTTCCGTGTGAACTTTATAGAGCGGTAAAACTATTATCCTTTTTAACCGAGTTCAAAAAAGGAGGTTCTCAATTTATAATAATATTTACTCCTTTTCAATATTATGTATAGTCTGCCTAGCCTTTGCCCAACTATCGATTGGATTAAAATCCGGATGTTAGGGTGGCAATCTTTAAATGTTATGTCCAAATGGCGATGTTCTTCCATAATGCGATCAATAGCAAACTCTGAGTATATTTCGTTATGTTTTTTACAATGTCATATAAATCGATCTTCAATGGGTTTGGGTTATGAGGAAGAGGAATGTTGTTGCTGCAACCAAGCTATAATTTGTGGTTTAGTAGTGTTTGAGTTCAGGGGTTTAACTAATAATTGATTATGGTATGGTGCATTATCTATTACCAAAATACTATTAGCTGGTAGATTTGATATTAACTGATTACGCAGCCAATTTTGATATCGATCGGCTTTGATTTCTTTATGGTAATCGCCGTCACTATCAATACTGTAATGACGTCTTTCTACGAGAGATGACTTGAACCCAAATTTTGACTTAATTATTTTATGGATAAATACCACATTAGGCGTTGGTGGCAGACTGCGGTGTCATGCGTTCAAACCCGGCCGGTCGTCAGGATTGTCTTTGTGTTTCTAGTAATTTATGAGATTATATCCTCGATATGAATTAGGAATAAAACAAATGACGACCGTGTTTGAGGGAGACATAGTATCGCAAAGACTAGTCGAAGACAGACGTGCGTCGCGTCGTAAGCGAATGTTCTCAATATACCGTCATGTCAAAATTATAAATATTGTAACCAGCAATCTATATGGAGAATCTATTTTGGTTAGTAAATATCTTAAACGATAAAGGGATGAGTTGCATTATGAATTACTAGTCTGTTAACCCATTCGGGATTTTTTTTACATAATGGCGTCAATTGTTCCAGCATACCGTCACGCCCTTTGATTGTTGGATAATTTTGATAATCTCTCAAATGTTCGCATACCAATCTGTGTGTATAACTTTATTTTTATTCTACTCATTAAACTAAATTGTTCACCACTTGGTGGCAAGGACTCATGCCAGCCGGCAGTAGGTACTGAGGACTGGAAGGGTTCCATGCACCTACCGCCATCTGCTTGAAACCTTCCTGGCGCCCTTGTTTAAGTTAGGTATAGTTTTAATTAAGTTTTAGTGCTAAGCTGTCATTTCCTTCTAAGCTGGCATATATTGTGGCCAAACTTTTGTAATGAACTTCTGTTGATATTTAAGTTGTTATACTGTTCAACCACTGCTAACATAGGAACACAACAATACATTTGTGCAACATCAGTGCACCTGAAACAGAACCTTTTTCATTGCCAGCGTGAACGATGATTACACGTTCTCCTTTCGAATTTGTCTTTTTTATTTTTATCTGTAATAGATTTCCCTTTTAATTGTGTGACGCATGCACATTATGATCCATTCATAAAGACAATATTTATGCCATCAGCCCTTAAAGCGTAAAATTAAATCATATTACGTAGGTACGACACAATATTCAAAATCGTCCAAATTTAAACAAAATTGTTTGGTCTTAACTTAATTACTGCTTTTGGTGATGGGAATGGAGCCGATTTATCTTGAATTAGAATATTCTATACAGTTCTGACTGGAACACCACAAGTTTCAGAAACACGTTTTTGAACAATATGAAAATAACCATTGCTTTCTTTCTTAAATACATCGGCTTCTTGTAAAAAATACAAGTATACGCTTAAAATCATCTGTCGTGCCTGCGACTTTAGCAGCTTTCCTCCCATTTTTAAAATAAATTACATTAAGTTAAAAGAATTTTAACAACTCTATATATTATATTTTCAAGTCGATTTAGAGCGAAATGTCTGCACCAAGTGCAAAGAGTGCAAACGTCAAACTAATTATTGAAATCCGACAACTGACGAAACACGAAGTTTGCCGAGGGACTTTAAGAAAATAGTTGTACTGTACAGTTAAATCTATGAGTTTTTACAAAAAGGATAATAAGTAGGTAGGTAGGTAATACATTCGGCAGTGACCTCTCGCGCTCGGCCCTAGTCCAGGCTATGGTACGGTGCGAGAGGGAATAGGAAGCAGTCTCCTCCTTCTGCGAAGCAATAATGCTCGCGATGGAGGAGGCGAAACGGGTGAGGGAGACTCAAAGGAGTGGCCCTCACGCTCGCAGGAGGCGCTCGGTGCTCCACGCGCGCCGCAAAGAGATGTCAGCCACCACTGACGGGGCCCATCATGGCCGATGCCTGCATAACAAGGGGTCGCGGATAAATTCATAACAGAGTTATACCGCGCCCCTGGGCACTCAGGCAAGGAAAGAACAGGGGTGGGTTTTAGACAGTAAAAGTCTGACATGCCCTCCCGCTCCGTCGAACGTCTTGTAATTCATCCGAAGGCAATCACGAAACTTATTGCTCCCGTCGCATCAGAGTAGGATGTACCCACGGCTTTCTAATGGTCTTACCACGTTCATTTTGCCATTTTCTATACATATAGGTAGTAAGCTAACACTAATTTCTTTTTTTTTCGATAAACAGGGCCTAGCAATGCGACACGTCTTCGTGGGTAGCAATCTATTCTAACAACCATATATAGGTATGGTAAAATCAAGCGGTGACGCGGAAGCGTCTCATATACAGCGCAGAGTTGCGGCGCCGGTGCGGTGTCGGCGCGGTGGAGGCATCGTGTACGTGAGCGCTTAGGCTGCGGACGGCGGAGGCCCGAAGTCAGCGGGCGGCGGGGCGGTGGCGGCGGCGGCCCGGAAGTGGCGCGTTTCAATGCATAGATTTATATGGAACTGGTCACGAAGGCAGCGGCGCGGTGGCTCGGGGAGCGGCGTAAGAGCGATGCGCATTGCGCGCCAGTCTAGCGGTGCCCGCGCGTCTGCATTGAGGTAGTGTTGTGTATTTTATTTTTTGCTTTTTAACGAGCAATGTTTCAAAATCGCCGACGTGGTGGATCAAATTATTTCAATGATTATTGTTCGCGAACAAAGACACTAATTCCTCATAACACAACACTACGCTCTGGCACCGTGCGATCTGTCAAGCCTGCCTAACGCCGATGAGGCGAGGACACGCTGGTAACGGCACGGGGGAAGACGCTGCGGCAGGCGACTAGCTTGGCGACCGCTGCGGTTTCGCAAGTCGTAAATAGGATCCGGTGGATGGGTCTCCGGGTTGCATTACATAAATCGGAAGCCCTTTGTTTCCACGAGGCCCGGAGCGTGCCGCCTTCGAGATTCAACACCGTTGTAGGAGGTGACAACATTGGCGTCGAGTCGACGATGAAGTACGTAACTTTTTTTTGTGGGTGGGAATCATCCTTTGACTTCACCCGCTCTGGGTGGAGCGGGAGCGTGTCAGACTTTTACTGACTAAAACCCACCCCTGTTCCTCCCTGCCCTGAATGCCCAGGGGCGCGGTAAATCTGTTTCGAATTTATTTACGACCCCTGGGTAGACATACAATGAAGTACCTGAGACACGTTCTCGACAGCCGGTGGAACTTCGGGCGAACGCTCTCTCGCGACTGCTGCCTAATATAGGAGGGCCTAATAGCTCCTGCAGGAGGCTCTATATGTGATGGTACAGTCCATGGCGCTCTATGGAGCGCCTGTGTGGACGGACAACCTGATGCCCCAAAATATCGCAATACTGCGAAGACCTCAGAGAGCAATGGCAATTGGGGTGATAAGAGGTTATCGTTTTTTTTTTTTTTGGGGATGGGATATCATCCTATGACTTCTTCCGCTCTAGGGTGGAGCGGAAGGGCGTATCAGACTTTTACTGACTAAAACCCACCCCTGTTCCTCCCTGCCCTGAATGCCCAGGGGCGAGGGAACTCTTTCGAATTTATCCTCCACCCCCGGGCAGGCATCGGCCGTGACAGGCCCCGTCCTTTTTGCTGACGACTCTTTGAGGCGCACGTGGAACACTACGCGCCGTCGACTCTCGGGCCTGGTGCTGATCGGACGGCGAGTTACCCACTACTCGCCGTCTGCAGGCCCGGGTCTACGGTGGCCGGAGATCGTCTCGCGGCGCCCGAAGCCCCTGGCGTCTCCTGTGGCGGCTGCTGCTGAGGGCGTGAGGGCGACTCTGCTGTTGTTGAGCCTCCCTCACGTATGCCGCCTCCCTTTACGCGAGCATTACTGCTTCGCAGAAGGAGGAGACGGCTTCCCATTCCCTCTCGCTCCGCACCATGGCCTGAACCAAGGCACGGTGCAAGAGGTCGCTGCCGCTTATCGCATCCACGAGGACACGGCGGTGATCTGCCCAAGCGGGACAAACCTCCACCGTATGCTCCACCGTGTCCTCTGGGTGATCCTCGCAGTGGAAACACCCGGGGGTCACCTCCGCCTTGATCCGAAACAGGAACCAACCGAAACAGCCATGTCCGGTGAGGACCTGCGTCAGGTGGAAGGTGAGGACGCCGTGGCGCCTCTCCAGCCACTCCTCAAAGAGGGGCACTACCGCCGCGATGGTGGCGTGCCCAGCGCTGGGTTGCGACAGTCGCTCTCTCCATGTCACCATGAGATCCTGCCGGAGCTCTGTCCGGCGAGCCGCGAGGTGTCGCGGCAGCGGAGTTTCGCCCCGGCGTTTTGCCTCCTCGCGCCACTCATACAGATGCGCGAGGATTTTTGCCTCCAGATCCCACGGTGACAGTCCAGCAAGGAGGCTCACAGCCTCACGGGAGACCGTGCGGTATCCTCGGATCATGCGGATCGCCATGACCCTCTGGGACGCGTTCATCTGGCGAGCTGATCGCTGCCTCATTGAACGCGCCCACACCGGTGCCCCGTAAAGGGCCATGGACCGCACGATCCCCGCGTAGAGCCTCCGGCAGGAGGCGTTTCGACCCCTCAAATTGGATAGGAGCCGCTTCAAGGCGGCCCCGGCCCTGTCCAATCTGGGAGCCAAACGTCGAAAGTGCTCGACGAAGTTCCACCGGCTGTCGAGGACGAGTCCCAGGTACTTCATCGTACCCTCGACGCCGATGCGAACCCCTCCTACCGTGATCTGGGAACCCGCCGGTGGCGCGTTCCGACGACCATGAAAACACCCATGTGTTTGTGTGAACTCGAGGTGGCATTGCACAAGTCCGAGGCCATCCTCGGACTTGTGCAATGCCACCTCGAGTCCCAGTTGCCGGATCCTCTCTATGACTGTCGCAACCCCACGTGTCATACGGTCGGCCGCCGCCTCGTGCGACCACCCCTGCGCTAAGACCAGCGTGTCGTCAGCGTAGCACACTACGCTGACGACACGCTGGACCCCCCAGTACCGATCCCTGTGGAACACCGCACGACATCTCTCGCCGGTTCCTTTCTCCCTGATGACCGGGGTAGATGACGGCTCTGTCCGTCAAATACGCCTCGACTACGCGACGGAGGTAGGGCGGCACCCGGTGATACCGGAGTGCCTCCACTATGCAACTCCAGGGCAGGGTGTTAAAGGCATTGGCGATGTCCAGAGACACCGCCAAGACGACCCTACCCCGGGCCACTGCATCCCTCGTCGTGAGGGCTCGTACGCGCATGATGGCGTCCACCGTGGAGCGCCCCCTGCGGAAGCCGTACTGGCTCTCCTCCAGATCCGGCCCCACCCGCACCATCTGCCCGATGAGGTGGTCTGCAATTACTCTTTCGAAGAGCTTGCCCACCTTGTCGAGCAGCACAATGGGCCGGTAAGCGAACGGAGAGTCCGCGGGGCGCCCCATCTTCTTGATCAGGACCAGCTTCCCCGTCTTCCACCGACGTGGAAACTGGCCCCTCTCCAAGCATACGCTTAGAAGCCCTCTGAGTCGAGGCCCGAGAGCCTCTTGCAAGGCCAGGACCCAGGCCTTCCCATGAAAGCCATCGGGTCCTGGGGTGGTGCTTTTGGCATTCAGCCTACGCACCGCCGCTCTCAGCTCTACCTCGGTCACCTCGGGAGCATCGTCGTCGTCGTCTTGGACCGCGTCAGGCACCGCAGGAGGCGGAGCCATAGGTGGAGGAGTATGTTCCCCTCGCGAGGGGAACAGAGCGCTCACCACGCCCTCCACGAGCTGCGGCTGGAGACTCTGCGTCAGTGGGGGGCGCCCATGGGCGGAGTTTCTCCCACACCGCTTTGTACGGGCACCCCCATGGGTCTCTGTTCAGAGTCCCCAGCGACTCCTCGCGGGCCGATGTCCCCCCGCAAGATCTCCGCTCGGAGGGCGGTTCTCGCAGCTCTGTACCCCTCGTATAGCTCCGCCTCGACGGCTTCCGTTTCCGGCGTGCGGTTACGGAGCCGTCTGCGTTACCTGGTGTACCGGCGTCGCGCGGCAATACACCCTTGGCGTAAAGCCGTAAGCGCCGCCGACCACCAGTACACCTGGCGCCGAGCACAAGGCCGGACCCGGGGCATTGCCACGTCACAAATCTCGGACTTGGCCTCCTGGAACCACGTCTCTCAACTCCGCGAGGGAGTTGTGGACCTCGGCGAGAGTTCGGCTCGGGGAAAAGTACACCCCTACCACTACTATCTCCCCGAACCGTGCTGCTACGCAACCCCGACCCCTCTTGACCTCCTCGAGGGTCGGGGTACCGACGGCGGCCGACGAAATGATGGTCACTGAGCCGTCCAGGTCCTCCACCCAGTCATCCTTGGGCGGGACATAGTACGGCTCAGGAACCACGGCGATGTTAATCGACCACTGCGCCATGCTCTGGAACAAAAGGTCCTGAGCAGAGGTGCAGTGGTTGATGTTCGCCTGGAGGAGGCGTAATGGGGCCGTTATTGGCATTCCATTACAGCCTCCTCCTGAGCCCCCTGTGAGGGTCCCGCCGCCGCGGTGGTTGCGGCGGTGACGACAGCTATAGGGGCGGCAGCGGCGGAAGCGGTGGCGGCGGCTGCTGCGGTGGTGACGGCGGTGGCGGAGGGCTTGGCCCTACCTCTGGCCTCGGCGGGTGGAGCGCAGCGATTGCTCCCAGCCCGGTGATCGGCCGGCTTGCCTGCTGCCGCACATACGATGCAGTGCGGCGCGGCGTTGCACAAGCCGGCCTTGTGACCGGGCTGACCACAGTGGAAGCAGTGGTCACTGCGGTCCACCTCCGAGGTGCACTTAGACGCCACATGGCAGCGGAAACACCTCAGAGGCCTGGATTCCAGTAGCTTAACTTGCGCTGAAACCCAGCCCACCAAAAGTCTCTGGCCTCGCGCGGTGATGGTTCTGGCCGCTGACACGGGGCAGCTCACCGTAATAGTTTGCAGCCCCGCAGTGTCAGTATGAACGGTGCCCGCCCTCACCTGCTCAGCAGGGCACCCTCCAGTCCTGGCAACAGCGGCCACCACCTCAACCTCCGTCACGGAGTCGTCCAGGCCCATAATGCGGATGTCAGCACATTTCGTGGGCCTGGACACCCGGGCCTCGTCCACCAGCAACGCCCTGATCCTTTCGACCAGGGCGTCATCGGCTGGGCCGCTGGAGGCACCGAGGACCTCCAGCATCCGGGCTCCGGTCTTGGTGACCTTCACCCGGACGCTGTTGGCGCACCCCACCTCTTCGAGGCTCACCGCCGCCTTCGTCTTAGCGAGCACGGCGCGGTAGGTCACGCCCCTCTTTACCGCCTCCGGCTGTAGTGTTATCACTACAGCTGCGGACTTCGGGGCGCGGAGCCTACCAGCGGCGGCTCGCTCTTTCTGCCGCTTCCGCCTCTCCCTCCGTTTGGCCGCCCTTACAGTCTTGCCCGCCTTCCTTTTCTCCCCGGCCACTTGCCATTCGGCAGCCTCGGCCGCGGGAGGTTTAGGAGGCGGGATAGTCTGGGGCGGCCGCCTTGTTGCCTTGGCTGGGACCCTCGCAGCCTGTGCCGCGCCACCCGGCTTTGGCTGCGCCTTCGGCGCCTTTGACGCCTTTGACGGGGCCGACCCCGCGGGTTTCAGCACAGCCCCGCGGTCGGCCTGTCCCGCCGAACCCTGCTTGGGCGCCGCAGCCGCGGCGGCGGCAAACGAGCGCTATTGCCGCTGGCCCAGGGCCGGCTGGCTCGCCGCTAGCGGGGGCCGCAGTACAATGCAGGCAGCCAGCTCCTGCCGCACCAGGTCAAGAACTTTGTTCTCCGCGGCGGGCAGGGGCAGACTTGGCCCGTACTGGAGCTCCTCCTGCGCGTCCCTCCGGTGACCTCCTCGGTGGCGGACTCCACGACCCCCGCAAGCCTGGCCGCTCGCTCCGATGATCTAACGGCGTCCGGCTCTCCACCCGAAGACCCGGAGACTGAGACACGAGACCCCACCGCAGCGGGGTGGCGCGCCTCCGCGGCGAGCCACGCGGCTCTCCTGCCGGCGTTGGTGGCCTTGTTGGGCCTCCTCGTCGCTCCCCCTCCCCTCCGACCGGTGGGGATTTTGGGAGGCGGGGCCATCACCTCTACATCAGAGGATGACTCCCCGCCATCCCCCGACTTGGAGCGCTTTTGGTTCCGGAAGAACCGTGAGCATCCAGCCACGGCTCCTCCGGAAGCACTCACCACCTCACGCTCCGGACTCTCCGAGCCCAGAGCGGTGGAGAGTGGTGCTGCGTCGGTCGCCGACGCCGCACCACTCCCCACCTCCTTGCCGACTTGGATTTGGCTTTTTTCGCCCGACCGCGGCTTGTCGGGCGTCTTAAAGCGGAAGTTGATCATCTCCTCGAATGGAGGAGATGATCGGGAGCCTCCTCGGCTCTTGATGCCGTTGCCGCCATGCGGAAGACCTAAGTCGCCCCAACCCAGTATACGAATGGGGGCGAGACGCTCCCGTAGGGAGCGCAGCGGGTTCGCCACCTACGAGGTGGTTGCCGACCTGGGTAATGGAATTCACTTCTGTCTTATTGTTCATGTTGTGCGTTCCTTTTAAGGGTGTGGTCCCTATCTCCCCTAACTCTACCTCCCTATCATTTCCTCGCTTTTTCACTCACTCAATCACTCTCTCTCATTCACTCACTCTCTCACTCACTCTGCCCTTTAGGGCCCCCCCAGTTTCGTCGCCACTCTCATGGTCGCATCTGATGAACAGATGCGTACCAGAGAGCAGCGACGAAGATTTCCCCAGGTTCCACGCCGTTAGGAGGCTCGAACAGCTTGCTCAAGTCTGCCAACGGCGCGGCCCTCTTGTGAGGCGCTAGCATCCGGACATCCCTCCAGTACGCATCCCATAGCCACGCCTCCAAGCTTAGGATTGGGTGGCGGACGCATGCACTGGCAGTCGACGATGATCGACTGACAATCGGTGCGACCCCCGGTGTGTTCCTCTTAGTCAGGCCCCTCTCCTGGAGCCCTCCAGCACAAGTGCATCACTCATGCCGGAAGTCCCCAGGATCATGGGGCAAGCCCCACCACGACGGCAACGTGGAAACACTTGGTGGGGAAGAGGTTACCGTGCTGTCTCTTTTGAAGCGGCGAGCCTCTTGGCTGGATCACCACCCTGGGATCTTGACGTAAATATCCTTGCGTCACTATATTGATGCCGCCGCCCGGGATGCGCGGGAACATGGCGAGCACCTGTTGCCTCGCCATGTCGAGCTGTATAGGGGCTCAGCTCCGCCAGTGGTGGAGTGGGAGCAGCGACTTACGTAACCCAGCGCAGGCCACAACAGTGGCGGTAAGACTCGTTTGAGGAGTGGCTGGAGAGACGGCATGCCACCCTTAAATTTCGGTTGACACCGGTACTGTCCGGACATGGGTGCTTCGGAAAGAACTTTTGCCGTATTGGCCGGGAGCCAAAACCCAGTTGTGACACGGCACAGCATACACTCAAAGAATGACCAATGTGGGCAGTGCAGCGCCGTGACCTTGTCGCGACGGTCGATACTGCGGATAAAAGTTCAAACCCACCACGGCGCATGTTGTGCACGGGCACGCGGCGCATTTTAGCTGCGTGGATTCATTTGTTTTACAACGTGGGTCTACGTTTCCACTACAGTACACACTACACACCCACAACTATGTAAAACTGTAGCGTGGCCCACCGCGGCGCACGGAGACGCACGTTTTGATACAGTAGTATATAGTCGCGGGTTAATATTCGTGTATAGTGTGTACCGCATGCAAAGCGTGCATGGCCTTGACAGCGTTGGGCTCAACTTTACAATAAGGGATCCCGAGTACTCTTCAACGCTTGTTTTACTGAGACAACTACTCGCCAAACAAAATTAAACCATATTACACGCAACATAATGGTCATAATCGAGCCGCATCATTAGTGAAGTGAATACAAAAGAACCACATTCCATCAGAGATAAGAAGCCGGGGTGAGTGAATCGTTATGCGTAAACAAGTAATAATTAGTGATTTTTAACCAAATAAAACGTTGTTGAGTACATCGGAGTTTGCGTTTATGTGCGTATATTATTGAATATTAAAACCTCCTGCAAAAACATATTCCAAATACGAAACCATCGACTACATCAAATTGTGTGCCTCGCTTGAAAAAGCGAACCTTAATGAATCCAGTACTGAATATATAGAACTAGAAAATACCCTAAAAAAACATATAAGCGATTGCAAAATAATTAAAACAAAGATACTAAACCTACCCCAAAACGATTGGATAAGCAGAGACATAATTCATGGCATTAATCGAAGAAACTACCTATGGACAGAACTAAAGCAACAACCGGAAAACGAAATAATACAAAAAGAATTCAAATCAATCAAGGACCACGAGACAACTAATTCAAGACACAAAGGACCGCTACTACTATAATCAATTCACTCAATGTATCAAAAAGCCGAAAAAGATGTGGAACTTGGTAAATCACCTGGCCAACAACAAAATTAAGCAAAGCAGTATCCCCCCGAAGCTTATAGTAAGATCCAAACAGATGAATGACTTAAGAGAGATCTGTGAAGAATTCAACCGATACTTCTCCACCATAGGCTCCATCCTAGCCACTGATATTCCCAAACATTTTCATGATAACCTTACCAAAGCCCTTCCTCATTCCATATTTACCTCCGAATTATCCACTCTTGAACCATGTACTAACGCTGAAATAATTGAAATTATTAATAAT
Source organism: Polia nebulosa (assembly GCA_951329385.1). NCBI lineage: Eukaryota > Metazoa > Arthropoda > Insecta > Lepidoptera > Noctuidae > Polia > Polia nebulosa. The sequence goes on from OX589604.1 coordinate 18,177,813, forward strand.
CTTGACTCAAACTCCAGTGCAGGTCTAGATGGCATCAACACCAAAACCATCAAGAGTATTAAAAACCTTATTGTCGATAACCTAACCATATGCCTCAACAAATTATTACTAAATGGCGAGTTCCCCAACACCCTAAAAATAGCAAAAGTAACTCCAATTTATAAATCAGGCTCTAAAACTGACCCCGGAAACTACAGACCAATCTCGGTACTTCCTGTACTTTCCAAAATCCTGGAAAAAGTTCTACATAAACGTATTGAAACACACCTCAGTGATATTAACTTCTTTTTCGAACGTCAATACGGTTTCCGACCTAGAAGCAACACCCTTGCAGCTACCATAGACTTAATCACCAAAATAAAATCAAATATAGATAAAAAAAATATTGTGCTCGGCGTATATATTGATTTAAAAAAAAGCCTTTGACACAGTCAGTCACAAATTGCTGATCAAAAAATTAGAAAGCATCAACATCAAAGGTCCGGCACTGGAGATAATCAGATCATATCTAGAAAACCGATTTCAAGTAGTCAAAATAGGAAATGCTCAAAGTCAACTATTACCAATCCAATGTGGGGTTCCGCAGGGATCATTATTGGCCCCGTTGCTTTTCGCAATATACATTAATAATATTCACGAGTTAGGTCTGCATGGTCATGTAGCTCTTTACGCGGATGATACATGTCTTTTTTACTTCGGCTTCTCTTTACAAGACTTAATAACAAAAGCCCAGGAAGACCTCAATAAGCTATTCTCTTGGTTCCAATATAATCTCCTAACAATCAATATCGCTAAAACCTGCTACGTCATTTTCAAAGCAAAAAATAAAAATATCCCACCCCATCAACCATTACAAATAAATAATGTAGCCCTGCAAAAGAAAAACTGCGAGAAGTATCTTGGCTTACGGATGGATAGCGCCCTGACGTGGAAGGCACAGATCGAACACATCAGAACAAAATTGTCATCACTTATGGGATCACTTCGGCGCATTGTCCGGTGCCTGCCGCGTCGGGTTCGCTACGCCATATATAACTCCCTTGTGAAACCACACCTGTTATACCTTATCGAAATCTGGGGGAACGCCTCCAAGACTAGTCTAGCCGATCTTCAAATAATGCAAAATAAAATTATAAAGATGCTCTTCCACTATCAATTTTTAACACCCACTTACAAAATATATGAACAAACGAAACTAATGAACATAAAACAATTATATATTTATCATACTTGCATGCTTGTCCGAAAAATATTAAATAAATCTCTCCATACTAACTTATCCTTTGTACGGTTAAAACAACAAACACAGCGAAGTTCACGCCGAGCGAGTTTTTTAGTTCTACCCAAGACAAGAACGAAGATTGGCAAATCAATGTTTACATATGCAGGCGCAGATGTTTACAATAAGCTACCGTCGTCCATTAAAAATGTAAGCTCCTATAATGTATTCAAAGTACAACTTGCTCGACATGTAGTCGAAAAATATAGTTAAACTCCAATAGCAGCCTAGTTGGCTGCTACTGAATGCATTATAGAAGTACCTACCTATACAAAAAAAAAACGAACGATGAATATCCTAGTAACATGTACTATTTTATTGTATTTCTCATGTAAGTGACTGTAGTCTTTTATGAGAATAAATTTCTTTAAACACATATTTACGTAATTAACATTGAAATATGTCTAAATCAGCCGAAGAAGCACTTGGTGTATTAGAAGATACGGCAGAGTTACTAAAGAAAACACAAATAAACTTACGAAAATGTCCTTAACAACGTTTGACTAAAGGATATACATTCAATCTAGAATTCAGTGCCTCGAAGACTACTGGAAAACATTTAATGGTGTGCATCAAGACGTAGCGAAAATAACACCGAGAGATAAACGTAATTTGATATCGTATTTCGTTAATGAAGAGTTTTTTAGCTACGAAGATCTTTATTTGTTTGTTGGGTGAATTACGCGACATGTTAGAAAAGGTAACTAGATCATCTCAATCGATGAACATCGATAACGCGGATGAAGATAACCAACAGACACAAGTGAGACTGCCACGTATAACGATACCTACGTTTTCTGGGACCTATGAAGATTGGCCTGCGTTCAAAGATTTATATGTTTCGTTAGTACATGATAACAAGTCACTGAGCAACGTTCAAAAGTTGCATTATTTGAAAACCAGCATCAGCGGTGAAGTAGCGACCTTACTTAAACATATACAAGTAACTGAAGGTAACTATGTACAAGCATGGGAAACATTAAGGAATCGTTACGGCAATAGAAGATTGATAGTTAACTTAATGTTGAAGAGATTAGTTTTTCAAAAAAAGGCGAACGCTCAATCGGCCAGTTAACTGAAGTCAATTTTGGATACAACTTCTGAAATTTTAGACAACCTTAAAAACTCCAACGTTAACACCGAGTCCTGGGATCCTATAATCGTATTTCTGGTCGTGCAGAAGCTGGACCCGGAGTCCCACAAGGATTGGGAAGAGTACGCCTACATGGGTAATTCAGAGGAATTACCTACGTGGAATGAGTTGAAGACTTTCCTAGATGGCAAATTTCGTGCAATAGAACTAATAGCACCCTCTTCAACGTCAGCTACGCGAGAAAAACCCCCTAAAGAAAGAAGTACATTCCATGTTTCAACGAATGAAAGAGAAAACACTACTTGTATAATGTGTAAAGAGAATCATACACTGTCTCACTGTAAGTTGTTTGCGAAGATGCAACCTTCAGAACGATTTGATTGTGTAAAAAATAACAAGCTCTGTTTTAATTACCTGGCACCAGGACATTCGGTCTTCAGATGCCGTGTTCCAATGTCCTGTCGCACGTGTAAACGACGCCATCATACTCTCATACATCTAACAAAGAATACAGATCCCTCGGCGTCACTAGAAACTGTACAACCAATGCCGACAGTATCAACCCAAGCAGATGTAGAAGAAAAAGTGCAAGTTAATACAATTATTGCGTCGTACTACAATGCCAGAAAAGATATAGGAATGCGAGAAGTAAAGAGTGAGCAAGGACACACCATTGTGCTCAAGGCACTCATAGATCCAGGATCACAAGCCTGCTTTATAAGTGAGAAAGCGGCTCAATTATTAAAACTCAAAAGGCAGGTAACTAATTGCATAGTAACTGGAATGGAATCCATGAAGGTTGCTGTCAAGTATGAAGTAAGCATAGAAGTTTTATCACGATGGGAATCAAATTTCATTCTACCTATACAAGCCTACGTGATGTCCAAGTACTTGACAGTACAATTACCTGCAAATACATGGCCAACAAGCAACTGGCCACACTTGGCAGATCTAGACTTAGCAGACCCAAAGTATGGAGTGTCAGGAAACATTGATCTGCTTCTAGACGTCAAGGGATATGCAAAAATACTACAAGAAGGTCTAATCAAAGGTCCATCGGGGTCACCTATAGCTCAGAGAACAGACCTCGGCTGGATAATATTTGGAGAAATAAGTATAAAAACAAACGCAAAAGAAAAATGTTTAATGGCGATAAATGAACAAGTCGATGTGAAAGAACTATTGAACACTATGTGGGAGTTAGAAACCGATACAAAGAGGAGATTTACTAAAGAAGAGCAATTATTCGAAGAGATATATGAAAAAACACATACAAGAAACAATGACGGACGATACATAGTGAAATTACCCTTTAAAAACAACAATATAAAATCACCCGACGGAAAAACAAGAGAGATTGCATTAAACAGGTTTCTGCAATTGGAGAAGAGACTATACAAAAGTCCTGATCTGAAAGAAGAATACAAAAAGTTTATTGAAGAATACATACACTTAAAACACATAGAAAGGGTACCACAACATGAAATAAATACAAAAGTCTGTCTACTTACCCCACCACGCAGTAGTCAGAAACGATAAAGAAAGCACGAAGACCCGCGTTGTTTTTGACGCCTCCTGCAAGGGTTACAATGGAGTTTCTCTAAACGACGAGTTACTGACAGGTTCTATTCTACAAGACGACTTGCAAGGCCTAATAGTAAAGATGGTGAACACACGCAGTGTGTTTTGTTTCTGACATACAGAAAATGTACCGAATGATTTTGGTAGCCCAAGAAGACACCGATTACCAGAGAATACTATGGCGAAGCGATTCATCTGAAATCATTCAAGATTTAAGACTCCTAACTGTTACTTTCGGTACAGCGTCTTCGCCGTATTTAGCGATAAAAACACTCATGCAACTTGCTAATGATGAAGGTGCCAAGTATCCTGAATCTGCAAGGGTGTTACAATAAGATTTTTATGTTGATGACGTTATGTCAGGATGTGACGATTTAGAGCAAGCCATTAAAATCAGTAAAGACTTGAAGAATTTATTACGACTAGGTGGTTTGCAGCTTAAAAAGTAGTCTTCAAACAATTTAGATTTTTTAAAGTCCATAGATCAAGAGGACAGATCTATTAATGCACGTTTGGATTTAAATATAGATGGTACAGACTGTTGTCAACATTACCTGACCCACCCTAAAATCAAACGACTTTGAACCCTCTGCCTGTAACATTAAGGTTTATTTAATTTATATGAGCTTATCACACAAGTGCACGAGGACTCGATGAACAAAAATACAATAATAACACAGACACTCAAATTTGATCTTTAACACGTAACGTTAAGGTAAACCCACCCAACATAGTCGGAGCCACCGGCATTATATATGTTTTTGTTAAGCTATTTTAATCATTATCTCGTTAACATTAAAGTTGAAAAGCTTTTAATTCACACTACATAATTACAACCCAATCTTTAATTTCGCGTATTCCCAACAAGTTCTTGTGGCTTAGCGGTTTGATGCTGGATTGACAACGAACAGCATGTGGGTTCGAAAACACAGTCTACCTAACATCAGTTTCTTTTTTAATTTGTTTTTATTTCTACAATATTGGTTGCAATATTAAAGAACGACCAATATGATTTTCGCCTAATAACTTATCTTGTAAACGGGTGGGTAATTTAAAAAACTTTAAGTTCACAGTTCTTTATAATGAATACGAATATTTATTTTTCAACTACCCACTTATTACAAGTTATGTGAAAATATTACCATTTTAAAAAGTTTATGTATAGTCTGTAGTTCTTTACGATAATACAAGAAATAGTTTTGGAATATAAATTCTATATTGAAAGCAAAACAATAGCTTTGTCGCAGGATTTGATCTCGAACCTTGTTTTTCTCAGTCTTACACACAGACCACGAGACCAGAATTACTTGAACTCAATCATTAAAATAAGCTATTACACTTATCATATTATAACAAATAGTTATAAAATATAACCTAATGCTAACGTTTTAAAGATCAAATTTGCGTGTCTATTTTATTATTGTATTTGTTCATCAAATCCTCGAGCAGTTGTCTGATAAGCTCATATAAATTAAATAAACCTTAATGTTACAGGCAGAGGGTCCAAAGCCGTTTGATTTTAGGGTGGGTCAGGTAATGTTGACAACAGTCTGTACCATAAAGGCTTTAGGGGTACAATGGAACTTAGGCAGCGATCAATTTGAATACCAACTGAACCTAGTTCCCCTTCCTGCGATCGTTACGAAGCGAAGTATACTGTCAGATGTCCAAAAGCTCTTTGACCCGCTCGGTTGGATAGCACCATGCATCGTACAAGCAAAAATTTTGATTCAGAAGCTCTGGCAAAGTAAAGTTGATTGGGATCAAGAAATCACTCCAGCTATACAAGAAGAGTGGAAAACTATACGGGAAGATATGGTTAACGTTAATGGAATAAAAATAGATCGATGGATGGGCACATACAGTTCTAACAAGAGCAGCATACAACTACATGGTTTTTGTGATGCATCGATGAGAGCATACGCAGCTGTGGTGTACTGTCGCGTACATTACTTGAATGGTACAGTCAAAACCTCATTAATCGCAGCAAGAACTCGTGTCGCTCCGTTAAAGACCGTGTCGTTACCACAACTTGAGTTGTGTGGAGCTGTTTTGGTGTCAAGACTATTAAAACAAATTTCGACAGCCATGAAGGTCCAATCAGCTAATATTTTTGCTTGGACTGATTCCTCAATAGTCATTGCTTGGTTGCAAAAGGAGCCTAGCAAATGGAAAACTTTCGTTGCCAATCGAACAGTGGAAATAACTAGCAATGTCTCGAAAGAACAATGGTATCACGTACAATCGCAAGAGAACCCTGCTGATATAGCGTCGAGAGGTGCACTAGTATCAGAGTTGAAAACATGTGAGTTATGGTGGAAGGGACCAGAATGGCTTTCAAATGGAGATTTTTATTTTACAAAACCAGAAATCCTACCTACAGAACTAGAAAAGAAGACAACTATACAAACCTTTACAATGACCGAAAATGAAGAAGGAGAGAGAAGATTGTCAGAACAATTTGAAGAACACAACTCATTGAAGGAATTACTTAGATGTATTGCATTTTGTAGGAGATTTTTAAAACATAAAATGTTAAAAGAAGACATAGGATAGTTCTTTGACAATGGAAGAATTAGAATGTGCACTAAACATATGCATAAAAAAGGTACAAGGTGAAGAATATGCAGAAGAAATTGAGTCTTTAAGAAAAGGTAAACAAGTTAAAGGAACTAGCACACTGAAGACTTTAGATCCGTACTTAGATGAGTTACAGATGCTCCGGGTCGGCGGACGCCTAAGATTCGCTAATATAGAGGATCAAAGTAAGCATCCAATCATATTGGGTCATAGAAACAAACTTACCCCCTTGATCATTGCCGATGCACACTCAAGAACCCTACACGGTGGAATCCAACTAATGTTAAGCTATTTGAGATCGAAGTACTGGATAACGCGAGCTAAGAGACAAGTCAAACAGTGCATGCAGCAATGCTTAGTATGTGCTAGACAGAATGCGACTGCTAGAACGCAAGTAATGGGTGATTTGCCGAAGGTTCGTGTGACACTAGCGCTGCAGACCATTTCTACATTCCGGCGTCGACTTTGCTGGACCCTTACAAGTTCTATGGAGCAAGGGAAGAGGAGTCAAAACACATAAGGCATACATCTCAATTTTTGTTTGCATGGCGACCAAGGCCATTCATTTGGAGTTAGTTGGAGATATGACGTCAGAGGCGTTCATCGGCGCATATAAAAGATTCTGTGCACGAAGAGGCAAGAGTGTACGAAGAGGCAAGTGTGCACATTTATGGAGTCATCAGGGGAGGAACTTCATCGGTGCAAATAAAGAATTGGTAGCCATGTGGAAGGAAGCAAGTTTAGGGTTCTCTGGAGCAATCGCAGGCACGCTAGCATCTGACGGCACACAATGGCATTTTATTCCTGCGCACAGCCCGAACTTCGGTGGTGTTTGAGAGACAGGAGTAAAATCCACGAAATATCACTTGAAACGAATACTAACTAACAATCTAACTTACGAGGAGATGTTGACAGTGCTGTTTGAGATAGAGGCTTGCTTGAACTCTAGACCTTTGTGCCCCCAAGATGATTTGGATAATGAAAACATCGAGCCATTAACACCTAAGCACTTTTTAATTGGAGAGGCGCCCATTGTCATACCTAGTCCAAATATACAACATTTGAAAGTACACACGTTGTCACGATGGCAACACGTTCAAAAGCTGTTACATGATTTTTGGTCTAGATGGCAACAAGAATATTTATCTAGACTACAACAACGTCCAAAATGTCTCAAACGAGTAAAGGAGTTTGAAGTTGGTAATATTGTTTTGATTAAGCAGGAGAACCTTGGGAGGTTATGCTGGTTGTCCTGGTGGGCCAGGGAAGTGGTTACTGGGACGAGTAGTAGGCAAACATCCAGGCCCAGATGGCTGCACAAGAGTTTATAGTGTTAAGAGTGGTGGCGATATAATAAAGAGAACTGTGACTAGGCTCTGCCCACTGCCAGTGGACAGTGGTTCTGATTAATCCAAGTTTAGAGTGTTGATTATTTTGATTATTTGCATGTATAATTGGGCTTGTAATTAATTTGAAAGGACTCGTATAGTCCTTTGGTGGGCGGCTTATGTTGAAGCAATTTAAGGCTTAACTTGTTGTACATACAGGCCATACGTTTAATTAGAGTAAATAGCTAGCCGCTGACCCTACTAAATATGATGTATGGGTAATTTTAAGTTTAGTTGTCAATAAACACCATCGAATACAGACGCTTGTTTTACTGAGACAACTACTCGCCAAACCAAATTAAACCATATTACACAATCAACCCACACACAAAAACACACAACTACACACACATAACAAACACATACACACAAACATAAACACACACATATAAATCTTTGAACGCAGGCCAATCTTCATAGGTTCCAGAAAACGTAGGTATCGTTATACGTGGCAGTCTCACTTGTGTCTGTTGGTTATCTTCATCCGCGTTATCGATGTTCATCGATTGCAATTATCTAGTTACCTTTTCTAACATGTCGCGTAATTCACCCAAAAAACATAAATAAAGGTCTTCGTAAATAAAAAACTCTTCATTAACGAAATACGATATCAAATTACGTTTATCTCTCAGTGTTATTCTCGCTTAGTCTTGATGCACACCGTTAAATGTTTTCCAGTAGTCTTCGAGGCACTGAATTCTAGTTTTAATGTATCCTTTAGTCAAACGTTGTTTAAGACATTTTCGTAAGTTTATTTGTGTTTTCTTTAGTAACTCTGCCGTATCTTCTAATACACCAAGTGCTTCTTCGGCTGATTTAGACATATTTCAATGTTAATTACGTAAATATTCAATAATATACGCACATAAACGCAAACTCTGATGTATTCAACAACTTTTTATTTGCTTAAAAAATCACTAATTACTTGTTTACGCATAACGATTACTATTCATTCATGTACTCATTGATGTACGATTATTATTGATTTGTGTTTTTAGGAACCTACGTAAATTTTGTTTTATTGACAGTTTAAAGTTTTTTTTTATTCTTTTGGTATCTGCTAGAGGTGAAACGAAATGCAATTTTTTTTGTAGCATAACAATCCAAAAATATACATAATCTATGACCTGTGTTTAGGTTACTTCATGGTTAAAATAGGTCGAATTTTTTCCAAAACCGAATCGGGGCACCCCGACTGCACGTAGTCCTTTGGCTGCTACCCTGAGAATGTATATAAAAACCGGAGGCGCGAAGGGAAAGCAACCCCCGCCCGCTGTAACATAGCATAGGTACCCGTGCGGAGGTGAGTGTGAGTGCCTATCCTTTGTTACGCAAGGGCGAAGGGGTTGCACTTCCCGCAGCGCCGGAGACGTTGCAGAAGCAACTTTTGTGTTTTGAGCAATTTTTAGTGAAATTTTTACCCAAAAAGCTAACAAAAAATAACCTCAAAATGTGATTTTAAAAAAATCATAAAAAAACTATGCATTTCCTAAACTTTTGCCCCACGGCGGGGGGGTCTACCCCGCTCCCCCCCCCCTCCTTCCCCCAACCCTCAAATATATACATATCTATATACCCTTATTGTAAAGTCCTTCCCAGCGTTGAGCTATGTGAACAATATTCGAGCAAGCCACGCATGTACCAATGACGTCAATTTTTTGCAGTGGGCACAATCACATACAATTTCTTGCAAAGTGAAGCTTACCACACACGTGCGTGGCCTCTCAGTGCGCCGCGGTAGGTCTACGCCTTAACGTCTCGCTTCCGGTTCCGAACGTGGTGCAGTCCATGGTCGGGAGCGAGAGGCTTTATATTAATTTATACTTACGTTATAGAGTGGTGCAATGTCTTGAAAATATACATTATATAATTATGAAGTTGGTTCGTGCCTATAGTCGTCTTCCAATTAGGCAATCATAAATCTTTTCTATAAAACCTAATAAATATCAAATTTAATATTGTTTGGCGCAATCATGACGGTCATGACAATGAGTTGACATTTTTTGAAAACAAGTGTCAATCAATTATAAAAGTAAAATTTGGTATTAATCAAAAAGGTTATTTAATTGACAGAACTTATTAAAAAGGTAATTGATTTGATGACGTTTTTTATAAGGAATTTTATGGATCAGCAAAACTTAAATTATGAATAAGTACTGTTATAACCACGGAATAGAAAAAACAGTTGTTTTTTCTATTCCGTGGTTAATTAGTTATACTGGTATTCAGCTGCATCCGGTTAGACTGGAAGCCGACCCCAAGATAGTTGGAAAAAGGCTAGGCAGATTTGATACAGGCAGACTTTGAATTTATTGGCAATATTTTAGTCCAAGAACCGAATTCAGGAGAAAATAATAACTAATGCTAGTAAAGTGTTCAAAATAAAACCACAGAGGTTTCCCAAAATTAACAAAAAAATAAAATGGATCAAGTTGTGTTTGTGCGCTATTCGGTTGCCGAGTAGAGCGCGGGGAAGTACCGACGCGGCAGTGGCGGCGGTTGACCGCTCGTGCACATATTAACTTTGGCGAAACAGCTGATTTGGAGCACTTTTAAATAATTGAAATCACCAACCCGCATTGGGCCCGCGTGGTAGATTACGGCCCACACCCTCTCACAGAGGAGGCCTGTACCTCAGCAGTGGGGACATTAAGGTGAATGCTCCAGGGTAGCCAACGAAATTCAAATTTCCTTACGTTTTTTGCAATTTGCAGGTCAGTGTCAGGTTGTATCTTGGTCAAAATTTGATTCGCGGCCGCAGCAAGTATGTATTTATAGAATTATAATCATTAAAATCATCAATACATCTCTATCAGTTAGAATTGATGCCAAATGTCATCATGAAATACCTAGATTTGGTATCAATTCTAACTGAGAGAGTAGTTCTAGTAAAGTAGTAACTACTTACTTTGTAGATATTTCATCATAACGAATGTCTTTTTTTCAGATGGCACGTTCTAAAGCTATTTTAAGAAAAAAAAGAGATCATTCGTCTTCTAACATGCTTAAAAAATTCAACTTCCAAGGCAGGGATGGAGTCTAAGAAAAGCTGCTAAAGAATGCAATGTCCACTACCTATGCCACATTATTCCGTTATGCTAAAAGAATAAGAATGTCAGTGACACGGATTTGAAGACTCAAAGGTTGCCGACTTCAACTCGTACAAAATAACACTGATTAGTTATAACAAGAGGATAAATATTAGATTGTTTTAAGCGAAAAAATACCTATTAGTAAAAATACTTAGTACCTACCTATTTGTTTTCAAATATTATTATTTTGGGATGTAATAAACTTTATCTCAGTCACAGATAATATAATACTAGCGTACAGATGCCTCATCCCATACAAAGAAACTACGTACGTACCGCCGTAACTACGTGTTTACGACTTGCTACGGCAACTTTTGTTCTTCGTTCGGGCCCGTCCTCTACACCTCGCTAGATGGTGTTAGCAGCGACGGCTTGCAAGTTGAATGAATTGACATAAAGTCTTATCAATATTTTCTCACACATTGAGGAATTACTATATAGTATTTTTGACACTTCATATAGTTTTACTGTTTCAAAATTTTTCACTATACAAATTTTAAAGAGGCGAATGGATAAATACTAAAACTAAACAGCGCCATCTATTGGTATAAGAAATATAAATGCCTAACGAATCGTTCCAATAAACATCTAAAGTTTAATTAGGAGCCAATTATTCAACAATTTTATGCTTAGGGTAGTTTATTTAATAAGAAAATACAGTTACGAGTAAAACCATATTTTATTTCAAAATATTAATGTTACCTAAACTTCAATACGAAATCGATGCATATTACGCCATCTATTGTTTGTTTGTTTGAACTAAATTTTCTTTGTTCGAGATGAGACCCCGTGTACATAGTTAATTTAAAATAAATATTATCTTATAACTAACCATCTAAAGCCTAACTACATACTTACATTATAATAATATACAACGTGTAAGGTACATCAACGCACATACGTGTACCAGTGATTCAGTACATGATTCTGGACCCCGTAGCGTTGGAATTTTTCGTCGGCTTTTTCCAAATTTTGAAAAAAAAAATTTTTTTTTCACTTTAAACTGTATAAAGTCGTTATACCTATCTACCCCAAAGACATTTTAAATGAAAAAATAATTTTTCACAAAAAAACGCAATGTAAATAAAACATAAAGAAGCTCCTCGGTCAGCTGATTTTCTGAGTTCACCGGAGGTCATTGCGACAGACACCGACAAAGTACCTACTCCGCCACGAAACTACTTGGTTTGACGCTACTCAATTAGGGATGGGACACGGCGATAAACTAGATGGGAATCGATATTTTCCAAGTACAGTACGACAAGACTTAAGCAAGGAAGACGATGAACAGGAAGGATGAAGACTTAGAAGAAATTGATCTTCATCTGTCCGATTTTAGCAAGGAAACTAACTTAACTGCCCCCCTAGCCATATTACTTTTCTATTATAAAACGCTAACGCTTAGTACAAAATGTATGGCGATGCGATGACATTTCTTACCTGCAATAAGTCACGTGACACATCTACGCGGGTAATGTCATTGCCATACATTTTGTACAAAGCGTTAGCGTAAACGATAATAGAAAAGTAATATGGCTAGGGGAGGCTGGTTACATAACAAGAAAACTAATTTAAAAAATAAGTGGGTAATTTGAGTTGGTGCTTTAGTAACAGAAAAAAATCAATCATTACATAGACATCAGAAGATGACAATAAGATATGCCAGACGTCCCGTCTGAAGTAATTTTAAAAGACTGTCACATAAAGATATTGTCATTACTAAAATAATGCACTAATTTATTGGGTCGTCGATATACCAAAAATAGTCTATCATCTGTTAGGAGAATTTCCTACGTCAAATCATATTACCGACTAAATGAAATTTTCATCACTTATTAAAATTAAAATATCAAAACGGCAATTATTAAACAAGTATTTGTGTTACTTTAAGGTGAATAAATGTGTATTTTAATAGTTATATCTACGTTACTACATTACGTTCGTTTTATTTAACATTTAGACCTGTTTAAAGGTTCCATAACTCAAAACATTTGAGTGATACTAACAATAATTATTACATTCGTACGCATGACAAAAATAAACGTTGAAATTGAAATATCGATGTTGTTCGACATCTCTAGCTAAGTGGCAAAAGAGATAACATATGCATGCAAATATGACATCTATTTCAAAGACGTTAGTGTTCTAAAATAATAATTTGGTTTAAGCTCCCTCTAGCGTTGAGTAGCTGAACTCGTTATAAATTTATTGATTGTGACCATATGCATGCGAATATGACATCTATTTCAAAGACGTTAGCGTTCTAAATACTCGTTTGCTGAAATTTATTGATTGTGACCACGGAATAGAAAAAACAGTGGAAGTGCCATTCGCGCGTCGCGCGCGTGTCACAAATAAGCGGAGATGTTCAACATTACTTCATTCGCTGTCAGAGTCTTGCCGTGATACGTCGTCTCTAAAATACGTAAAATATTAGAAATGATGCCTTGTTGTGCGGTTTTAACGTGCAAAAACGATATCAAAAATAAAAATGTAGCTTGTGGAGGTGTATCATATCACCGATAAGTATTAAACTTGGCTAATTTTCAATATATTTGATTTGAATGATAATACCACATTTTATTACTTCAATACAAACTAAAAACAACCTTATAATTATTAGTGCAAAGTCTAAATCTACTTGCTTGCTAGCTGAAAAATCACAATATACATTCTAGAAACTTCGACGCTACTCAGTTAGGGATGGGACACATCCATAAAGTAGATCGGTATCGATATTTTTTTATTTTTTCCAACCTCTACATTTCATAATTGGCACCATCATTTAGAGAATTTATTTCGGACGGTTTAGGTATATAATTCCTCTTAGGCTCCGAAACTAACCTGTGAGTTTAAAAAAAAAAAATAAGTGAAAAAAAAAATCGGCTTTCAACCCGAATAGTCCTCGAAAAGTTGGTTATTTAGGTTTTCTAGGTTGCATAGAAGCTATAAAACATTTGTATGTCACGTTAGTTTAGACAAATAGATTGATTTATCTACCTTTCTACAAGCTTAGTCAGGACCACATTGAGCTGTTTTTTTGTAATATAAGGGCACATGGTGGATCAAATAACAATCCCACGACGAGGCGATTCGTATCTGCCTATAAAAAAACGTTTGTGCACGCAGAACTTAAGGACACAGATAGAGGAAACTGTTCGGCATTAGAAGAAATTTCAATTTTAACCTGTTCATCAGCAGTAGAAAGAATAAATCTAAGTACAGTACGTCAAGATTTAAGCAAGGAAGATGATGAACAGGAGGATGAAGACTTAGAAGAAATTGATTTACATCTGTCCGATTTTATTAAAGAAACTATAGCTCACATAGCTGGTTACATAACAAGACAGCTAATTAAAAAAAAAAAAATATTTATTATACCTCTCACAAGATGTTATTAAGATATGCCAGACGTCCGAAATGTTTTTAAAAGAGTGTCGTATATTTAATAAAGACATTATCATCACAAAAATAATGCGCCAATTTATCGGGTCGTCGATATTCCAACATAATATATAGTTTATCATCAGTTAGGAGAATTTCCTTCATCAAATCATGTTACCGACTTAATGAAAGCCATCACGGCAAAATATATAATATTCGCTATCATTACTTGTTAAAATTAAACATGAAGCCATCAAAACGGCAAATATTAAACAAATATGTGTTATTTCAAGGTCAATAAATATGTTTAGTACTATCTACCATCGTTTTATTTAACTTAGACCTTTTAAAGACAATCAACATTTTCCATTACTTAAAAGATTTGTATGTGTAAATAAAAAATACATCGATATAGAAATATCGATATTTCTACATCTTTAGCTGAGTAGCAAAAGAGATAACATGTGCATGCGAATATGACATCTATTTTTAAGAAGTTAGCGTTCTAAATTGAATAATTTTGTTTCCGCGCCATCTAGCGGTGAGTAGCTTAACTCGTTGTATATTGCACAACTTTAGATTGATAAGTGATAAACGTCTTTATTGACTGTGACAGGTAATATAATAACAACTTTCGACAGTTGTAATAAGAGTTAATTTTTGACTGCAATAAATGGATGATATTTCGTAGTTGCATTTGTAGTTTGTATATCACGTTTTTTTATATGTGTAACGTGCAATTTTATTTGTAAATGTGTGAGTTTGGCGACACTGGTCCCCGTGATTAGGCAGTGTTAGGGCACTTCCACTGTTTTTTCTATTCCGTGATTGTGACAATGTAAAATAATAACTTTTGTAAGTTGTTATAAGACTTATTTTATGACAACAACAAAACGCAAAACTCGAAATCGGTACCCGCTCAGCTGTTTCACTAGAGTTCCTTTGTGAGGTCAATGCCTAATACCTATCGGGAACTTTCAAACGCGCCGAAAATTGCCGACAAAGGGCCATTGCGCCAAGCAGACTAGGTATTGTAGGGCACTGTGCGGTGAATTCAAAGAAATGATGAAAACTTAGGTAAAGTACATTTCTTTTGCATTTCGCCGATTTTAACGGATTTTTGTCACGGTTCCCAACTTAGGGATCTTGTCCCTAAATTTAGGGGCTAGAAGTGTTAAAAGGTACATTTTTAGGGACTGGAATTTTTTGGGGATTTTTTTAGGGATTTCAAATAAAACTTGCAAAATCGAAAACGAAGCGTGTGTTTTCAGTTTTTGCGTAGAAACTTAGAAAGGAACGCACGATATGAAACGAGTGAACTGCGCGGCGCATTCATTTATTCATGTCACTCTTCAATCAGTGAGTTAAAATCTATTTTGGATAAATGGGGAGCCACACTCAAAGGTAATCGTAGATGGCGCTGCGAGCAACCGTACCTTGTTTACTTTCGGTGACAGGAGTGTGGTTGCTGTTTTTTGTGATTAAATAGTGTTATTGCGATTATAATGTACTCCTTTATGACGATTCCTCAACTTAAAATTGAGCTTCGAACCCCAATTCTATCAATTTGTCCAGCTCCAGGATATACAAAGACTACAAAACAAAGCAATAAAAACACTTTACAACTACGACTACCTTACACCAACGATAAAAATCTACAATGATACAAAAATACTTAAAATTAACCAAATATACACACTTAAAACATGCATCCTAATACACAAAATCACAACACAAAATACACATTCGCAACTTAAATTTAAAAAGAAAACCTACACATATAACGCAAGACGACGAGACAAAATAGAATTAAGAGCACCTAGAACTAACTATGGTAGGAAAAATATACTATATGAAGGAGCAAGACTTTATAATGAAATACCTGATGATGTGTGTAACAGAAACAGCTTGTATTCATTTAAAAAAGCCCTGGAAGAATATGTCACAACTAAATACTAACATCGATTGTCACATAAAGTATTTTAATTCCGTGTTTTATATAACCGCGTCACCGCGTGGTTACAGAGATTGCATCTATGTACCTACTTTTAAATATATTTTATACATTTCTCAATAAGTAAGTGAACTGTAATGTTCTTTTTATCTGAGGAATAAATGTCTTTAAACTGAATTCCACCGAAGTTCTGTTTGGCAACAAGAATGACGTCGAATCGGGAGGAACAGGATGATGACGCGATTGTGGAAATAATTAAAATCTGTTTAAGATTAAACATTTAAACATTAAACATTTATTTGGATGCTGCAGAAATCTGAACACAATAGATTGTATTTAATTAAAAGTATTTTACTAACTTGTAACGTTTTATTTTATGAGCTACGAAATAATTTAGGTACTAAATAAGTATGATGGTACTTAAAAATTCTATTTAGGGATTTTTAGGGAAATTCAGAAACCAACTTGGGGAAAATTTTTGGTAAAGGTTGGTAACACTGATTTTTGTCAGTTCCTCGTTGACGTTGATCGCGAACGTGTGCTACTCGTTGCGAATTACGGTTATCGGAAATTTATCAAAACAATATTTCTGTGTTTTATTTGTGTGTTGTTCTGTTTTCGTGTGTTAATCTTTCTATGTAAAAAAGTGTGTTAATCGTTTTGTGTTTTATTTGTGTGTGATTTTTAAGATGCCTTCTGGACCTAACGACATTTAGGTACAGTGCCCAAGAATACGGAAGTATGCTTATGTGTTATGGAGAAGCACGTGGAAACGTACGTCAAGCACTGCGTATCTATGTCCAAAGATATCCAGACGCTCGTCATCCACGAGATTCTCGCATAATAATTAACACGAGCTTACCAACGTATCTTGGACAACCAACCAATTGTGCCTCAGCGCGAGGGAGCTGGAAGGCCCATAAGACCGGCTGTAGCGAACCGCATCCTGTCGTGCGGCAGAACCCACGACTGGGAGTACGCACGGCAGCTCGTGTAATTCGTAACCGTTACAGGACCCGCGTCTCGCACTGGACTGTCCATCGGGTTTTACGCAGAGATCGGCAGCGTGCGTATCACATCCACAAGGGCAAGCGTTATTACCTACAGACAGGGTATCCCGCGTTAGGTACTGCCGGTAGCTGCAACGACAGCACGACGAAATCTCCGACTTTAATGCAAATGTGATATGGACGGATGAGGGCTCCACTTTCCTTTAGCGCCAATCTGTGCGAGGCTTCACAATTTTACAGCTTGTACATGTATTTAAGTAAAACACTTTCGTAAAACATTTTAACGCGCAAACGTCTACTTTTTGAGAAAAAAAATCCTAAAGTTTCAGAAAATTCTACTAGTTTACTTAATAAAATTGACATAATGCCACAGACATTGTACGAATTTCATTCCTAGGTCGTTTCGTTTTACGTTTAGACAAAACGACAGTGGATTTTTAATGGTTTTTAGTGTAAACATTGTGAGTTTTCACCTTTAATTCATTTTTAAATATCTGCTACCGCCATGAATTCAATTATTAAGCAAATATAATAAAATTAAATTTAAAAAAGTTGTACTATTTTTATTTACTCTAAAGATCGTAAGTAACGAAACGTAAGAATATCGCGAAAAAAACGTTTGACAGTTGTCACTCGTCGTATTTTTTTTTTACCCCGAAGGGAAGGCCAAGGTCTTTTGACCATATTGCCTAGTCTTACGTCCTTCACTCGTATGTTCTGTTTTTTTTTGTTGTTTTTTTTATTATTATGTTACCTATTACACTACACACTAAACTTAACACTCACTCAATCTTCACTAAGTAAAAAAGCAATGACAAGATGCAAGAGCGAGCTCGGGACTTAGGGCACCCCGACTCGGACAGGTTAGGTTAGATGGGGATGGCGGGGTCAAGAGAGCGAGCGAAGCGAGCGAACAGACCCCGCCATCCCCTTCGTGGTTATTTTTTTATAAACAACTCAGAAGTAGGAGCCCCGCGAAGCGGGGCTCTGTCGACATGTGGCTCCATCGTCATGCAAACATATAACATTATAATAAAATAAAAAATGCCTTTGCCCTTCGACGAATGACCTTGACCTTCGGCTTTTGGGGTGTTAATCTTGACCTTGAAGATGCCATTGATCGTATTATTGCTTGGAAATAGTCTTTACACACACACGTGATCTTCTTCACTCTTAATTTTTCACCAATTTTGAAAAATTTTGTCAATTTTTTTCTCGGCCCCTATGGTTTTGCGCGTTTTGGGGTTTTCAAATTTACACTAAAAAGGGTATCCTCTACCCAAAAAAAAATACCTACTATAAATCCGCGATTGGCGCTAAATGAAAGTGCTTCCCGGATGAGTCCACGTTTCCTAGAAACGCAATGTGGAACAGGCGCAAATCTCATATCTGGGCTCATACCAATCCGTTCGCATTGCAGCAGACGGGACACCAAACTCGATGGTCAGTGAATGTTTGGGCTGGCATTTATAAAGACCTCGTGATTGGACCCATTTTTCTCCCGGAACGATTAAATGGGAACCGATATCACGAGTTCCTGAGAACAACTCTCTCGGACATACTTCTGGACGACATGACTCTAAGCCAGTATCGAGTGTTATGGTTTCAGCACGACGGCGCTCCCCCACACGTGACTCTTCCCGTTAGACGATGCCTCACCGATTTTTTTGAAAATCAGTGGATCGGAAGATTTGGTCCGGAGCCATGGCCAGCTCGGTCACCGGACTTGACCCCATTAGATTTTTTTCTTTGGGTTTACGTCAAAGATAAAGTGTTTGTGTCCGAGTGTAATTCAGAAGCAGATATGAGGAATCGTATCGAGAACGTGTTCACGACGCTGCGTGAGGAGTGTATCCAGGACCCCACCTTTCTGCCACGTGTCCACGCCGAAACTTTGCGCCGTGCTCAGATTTGCGAGCGAATTGGTGGCGGACACTTTGAACCCTATTTGGTTAGAGGTGAGCGAGCTTGAGGTAAGTTCATTAATTTATACCTACATCACTGGATCGCAATGTAGGTAGCTATTTGCAAGCTTCTTTATTATTTCTAACCCTTGTCGGAATCGTATTAGGAATAAGTTTATGGCTAATTAGCCATAAACTTAGTCCTGAGTGATAAAAAATTAACAAAAGCACAAAAAAAACAAGCACAAATACTAGGTACTTACTTAATAATAATGTTTAATACAATCTAGGTTACATACTAGGTCTTCTAATGTTACTCGTATTAAATGTTTTGTTTTCATCAGTACATTAATTACGTTAAGTTTTTTTTTACTGTTGTTGGTTGTGCGTTAAATACTTAGTGTTCGTTTGTCGTAAACGTAAATGTATTTTATGACAAGGTACTTTGAAAGCTTTTGTTTTTTGTTTACATTAGGAGAAACAAAGACATAGTTACATTTGTTTACATTCCCTTCGCAATAGACGCCGCTAACATTATTGTTGCATTTATGCTAATTAGCAAACAAGGTAGGTAGTAAGTACCTTAAAGCTCTTAAAATATTCACAGAACTTTAGTTTTAAAATGCAGCCTAAATTACTGACTTGACTGTACCTGCACTTGCACCTAAGTTCAAAGATGTCTTTAACTTTTGTTCGACCTTGTAGGTAGATACATTCATACAAACGGAGCGAGGCGGCCCGCGTCGCGCGCGTCTCCACGTCCGTGTTGTGTGTGTAAGACGTGTAGGTAATTACGTACCTACTACGCGCTCTCGCGCGCCTACATTCATTGCGAAGCGTTGAGATCGCATTGTTCACGATACATTGCGCGCTCAAAAATGTCAATTTCTGTAACCGATCATTACCGAGATTAATGACTATCATAATATTGTTACTGGCATTAGGTGTAACCTTTTCGCGAAGTTTGCGGTATCTTGTCCCTTACAGCCTGTATAAAAAATAAAAACTTTTTTACAAAAAATACTCGTACATCCGACTTCTAAAAATTACAAAATACTTAACTTTATTTTCGGCAGTCGGTGTTTATATTTTGTTTGTTCGTTATTTGACACCGACTTCCGAAACTAAAGTTATTTTGCAGTTTTTAGAAGTCGATTGTATTTTTTGTAAAAAAAGTTTTTTATTTTTCACTTTTTAGTTGTTGTACCCCAGAAGTAAAACTAAATATAAAAGTTATGTCCGAATGAATAACCCCAATAACATGGAATTTGAACATTTGGAGAAAACCAAAACGACATCTTGTATACATATTCTTTGTTTATGTTGATTTTTTCAAAAAGTGCTGAATCGATTTCGATAAAATTTATATGGGACCACCTCTGAAGTATGACCTACCAAACAAAAAGAATCATCAAAATCGATTCACAAATGGCGGAGATATCGCGTAACAAACATACAAAAAAAGACATACATACAGACGAATTGAGAACCCCCTCTTTTTTGATGTCGGTTAAAAAACGAAATATACTGCTGAGGCGTCGAAGTATTCCTCCACATCTATAATCTTTATTATTTTTAAGTTTTCAAGACCTGTATGTAAGACAGGGTCAGGGCGATTGTCTTTTTGTTAATCCTGAACTAATAGGTATTACCTCTGTGCATTGGTATCTAGGGTGATTTTCCAGGGGGGCCGGTCCCTGAGATGCGATGACTGATGAAGCTTAGTCGACGCCCTAATGTAGTCAGTGAACACGACTAGCATCATAATTCATAAATAGCTTGACTTTTCTACTGGGAGGTAACAGCTTCCTTTGCCCTCTCACTCCGCACCATGGCCTGGACCAGGGCCGGACGCGAGAGGTCGCCACCGCCGATCACCTCCACGAGGACAAGGCGGTGCTCCGCCCAAGCGGAGCAGACCTCCACCGTATGCTCGGTTATGTCCGCCGGGCGATCCACACAATGGTGACACCCGGGCGTATCCTCCCGCCTAATCCGGAACAACCGTGTCCGGTGAGGACCTGCGTCAGGCGGAAGGTGAAGACGCCATGACACCTCTGTGTAGTGTGCCCAGCGCTGGGTTGCGGCAGTCGCTCACTCCATGCCGCCATGAGATCCCGCCGGAGCTCTGTCCGCCGTGCCGCGATTTCAGCGGAGTTCACCTCCTCGCGCCACTCCCAAATGTGCGCGAGAACTTTTGCTTCCAGATCCTATGGCGGCAATACAGCAAGGCTTGCCGCCTTACCGAAGACTGTGCTGTATCCCCGGGTCAGCCAGATGGCCATGACCCTTTAGGACGCGTTCAGCGGCGGACTGGACGCTGCCTCAGGGAACGCGCACCGGTACTCCATAACGGGCCATGGACCGCACGACCCGCTGATGCCGCTATGGGAGGTCGACGCGCAGCACCCAGTCGTACCCGATGTCCCACAGATGCAGCCCCATGACCAATCCCTGTGGGATAAGAGTAACACACGACATCTCTCACCGGCTCCACTCTCCCCGGTGCTGGGGTAGATGACGGCCCTTTCCATCAGATAAGCCTCGACCACGCGATAGAGGTAGGTCGGCAACTGATGATAGCTATCGGAGTGCCTTCCTGATGCAATTCTAGGACAAGGTATTGAAGACATTTGCGATGTCGATAGACACCGCCAAGACGACCCCACCTCGTGCCATTGCATCCCCCGTCGTGAGGGCTCGCACGCGCATGATGGCGTCCACTGTCAAGCGCCCCCTGCGGAAACCAAACTACGGAAAACACCATATATACGCCAATGCCTCTGTGTTTGTTAATGTTTAAGTCTGATCAATAACGGCAATGATTATTATGAATAATACATATTATTTTCTTTTTTCTTTAATTTATTGCTTACATATTTACCAAGTTCATTAAAAGCATATAAAATACTACCTTAAATAACAGTTTCATTGTCGATTCATTTAATAAAAAAAAAGCTTTTTTGTACATAAGATAATAAAGTAAAGAAAAATTTGAAATACTATGCGATTACTAGTTTAATTGTCTATCTTGTTGCAAAAAATTAGACTCGCAACTTGAAAAACGGCAGAGACAGGATGGTTTGAAATGTTTGTGTTTCATTTATAAATAGGTAGGAGTTACCCACCTGACTTTTCGAGCACAACACTAACAGCTGTCTCGTCCATTTTATTTTTATTTGTTTACCACTTTAACACATAGTCACGGATATCCAAACAAAGTTCCATATAAACTCAGTGCTACCATCTACTGTTATTGTTTTTCCAATGTAAATATAAATCAAGCCGGCCGACATTCGTAATGTTTATCGCCTCCCGGGTAAAGTTGGAACCAACAGGTCAGTGTATGGAGTGATGTAGGCAAAATAAAAGAGAACTGTTCAATTCAACGATTCGTGTAATAATGCCAATAATTAGTGTGTGCAGTTACAAATATAAGGTTAGGCGAGCTGCACAATACACCTCCCCTTTTTTTAAAAAAAATGTTTGTAGGTATTACTTATAATAATAATAATAATAATTGTTTATTCATCATAACAGCATTGTAGTACATAAGACATGGTAATTTACAGGTTTGACAAATTAAGTGTACCTACTAAAACTACAACTGAATTGGTGGTGTGGTGCTGCACTCCCAGCTAGATTATAAAATAACCTGTATAAGGAAGTACATTGCCAGTTCCCATTTGGTATTACAATTAAGTTGTTCACAGTATGTGGCTTAACATTAGTCTTTAACTACAATTTTAATACTATTGGTGACATATCATGGTAACTAAAGGTAATACATGAAGAAAATTTTCATTATAAAAAAGATAAAAACATTTGCTAAAAGGTAAGTAAGTGTGGTTGTGTAGGGCATGTTAGTGTGTGCGTGTTTGCGTGTGAGTGCTTGTGTGTGGGTGTGAGTTGATGTGCCTATGCGTGTGTGTGTGTAGGTTTGCTTCTGCGACAGTAATGGTTTGATTTTTATGTATATTTTTATTTATGCTGTTAGAAACTTTTCTGTCTCATCGTAAGTTTTCGTTTGTAGAAATGAGCAAACTGCTTTTTTGCATTTACGGTACGTCATACCATAGACTGGACAGTGTTTATTAATTTTGTTGTATAAATTCGGGCTTTGGTAGTAGCAGAATCTTTTAATGCAGGATGATCGTGTTTGCGGTACTTTACATATTAGATCCTTTCGCCGTTTTGTGATTTTTTTGAATGGGGTTCTGCGATGTTGTAGTAGGACGGCTTGTAAGATATATTGTTGTCTTACGTTAAGAATTTTCCAATAATTGTACAACTCATTGGTAGGATACAAAATAGGGCGAAAAGTAGCAACTTTTAAAACAGCTCTGTGTGCTATTTCCAGAGGCTTCAGAGTCGTTTTTGCCGCACCACCCCAGCACGAGATACAATAAGCAACAATAGAGGAGCATAAAGCAAAGTAGACGGTTCGTGTCGTGTTAAAATTTGCTACATGTTGGAGGTTATTAAATATACTCGTATATATTAGTTTACGGAGTCTTGTAGTAAGCAGGTTTATATGCGTCTTAAAGTTTAGGTGTTTATCCAGCACTACGCCCAAATATTTTGTATGTTCAACAGATGCTATAGATGAACAGTCACAGGAGGTTTTAGTTTGACAAAGATGTGCTTTTATTGTGATTGGAGTGTGTGGTTGTGTAATTGGGCTGATTGAATAAGTTAGAAAGTTGGTTTTGTTAGTGTTTAGTGTAAGGGTGTGTGAGACGAGCCATTCCAGAGCTGTGTTGAAACCATATTGAGCTGCATGTTCAAGCTCTGACCAACTATGGGCTGTAAATGTGATGGCAGTGTCATCTGCAAATGCAATAACTTTGCCATTAGGCATATTAAGATTGCACAGATCATTTATAAATATTAAGAAGAGGGTGGGGCCTAATATGCTACCTTGGGGGACCCCGTAGCAGATGGGGAGCTCGTTACTAGTATGGTTATCAATCCTAACAATTTGAGTGCGGTTGGTTAGGTAACTCCGGAAAAGCTCCAGTTGTGTACCTCTAACACCCATAGTTTCAAGCTTGAGCAGAAGGGTGGAGATGGGAACAGTGTCAAAAGCTTTCGCGAGATCCAAGAACAGAGTAAGAACTTTTTTATTTTTGTTTAACTGCTGTACTACATGACAAGTTATATCTTGAACGGCATCGCAAGTAGATTTATTTTTACGAAAGCCATACTGTTGTGGGGATAAAAGGTTATTACGTTCGAGGTAGTGGACAAGTCTTTTGTTTATTAGACGTTCAAGAAGTTTCGACAATGCACTTAGAACTGCAATCGGACGGTAGTTATTTGGTAGATTTCCATCTCCACCCTTGAAGATTGGATGTATTATTGCCTTTTTCATAGAAGTGGGAAAAACGGCAGTTTCAAAACAGAGGTTAAATATATGGCACAGTATGGGTGCCAGGGTACTTGCGTGTTTCTTTAAGAAAAGTGGTGAAATGGTATCCCAACCAGTGGCTGCGTTTGGTCGCAGCGATCCTATGGCCGAAATAATTTCATCAGTATCTGTTGGTTCTAGGACAAAGGATGTTACTGGAATGTGTTTCGATTGGATTTGTGAGGGCGTTGCAGGCTGTGAGAATGTGTGGTTGGTAAGATTGACTGCTAGTGTTCTGCCAATGCTGACAAAAAAGGAATTTACTTCGTTGCAAGATTGTTCAGGCATTGATGAGTATTTGAGAAGTTGTGTGGATGATGATTTACTTTTATTTGTATTCGTAATTCGCCTTATAGTATCCCAGAGTGTTTTCGGACTGTGACTTGCATTATTGAGTTCTTCTGTATCGTATTGTCTCTTCGCTTTTTTAACAATTTAGTGCAATAGTTTCTGTACCGTTTATAAGTTAGTTTTAATACTTCATTATCTGGAGATGTTTTGAGTTTTCTATGCAGAGCATCCCTATTTCTCATGCACCTTAATAAATCAGGAGTAATCCATGGTTTGAGGATTTTCTTTTTTGCAGGCACTTTTTTCAAAATCGTGTTTTTTGCGATAGCTGATGGCAAACTTATAAGACAGTCAGTTGCTACATCAGCGTCCGTTATACATAGAATTTGACTTACATAGGTAATGTTTTTTTTTTTACTTAAACTAAACTAATGAAACAACTTAAATTGTAATTATAACTTTTAAATATATCATTATACAAAGAAAACGTTTATACAACACCAAAGTTTTTAAGTTATAAACAGTTTTGTTTTATTTTTATGTAGTACATATTCTGTAGCGCATTTGGGGAATCATCTTCAATGACTCTGTATGGTCCTAAATAAATTTTATCCAACTTGTCTCCTACTTGATTTTTAATTAATACTAAATCTCCTTTTTTATATTTTAAAGGATTTACATTTTTATCTAATTTTTTTTTCTTAATTCCTTACTAATTAACAAATTGTTTCTAGCTTCAGCTTGTGCTCGTTGAAGTTTGTATTTTAGCTCCAAAGGGTAAGAATCAGTATTATATAATGGATCAACATACGAACTTTCTGCTATTTTTAACCGACGAAAAAAAAGGAGGGAATTCGACCGTATATATATATATATTTTTTTTTTGTGTATGTTCAGCCCTCACTCCGTCATTTATGAACCGATTTTGATTATTCTTTTTTTATTAGATAGGGTATACCTCAAGGGTGGTCCCATGTCAAGGAAGTCAGGATCTGACAGTGAAAACCTGATAAAATTGAGAGAAAACCTTGAAAATTGTGGGCACGTTTAGCGTTTCTGTATGTATGTTCGGCCTTCACTCCGTTATTTATGAACCGATTTTGATAATTCTTTTTTTGTTAGATAGGGTGTACCTCAAGGATGGTCCCATAATAAGGAAGTCAGGATGTGACAGTGGAATCTTGATAAAATTGAGAGAAAACCTCGAAAATTGTGGATACGTTTAGCGTTTCTGTATGTATGTTCGGCCCTCACTCCGTTATTTATGAACCGATTTTGATGATTCTTCTTTTCTTGGATAGGGTATACCTCAAGGGTGGTCCCATGTCAAGGACATCAGGATCTGATCATGGGATCCTGAAAAAATTGAGAGAGAACCTCGAAAATTGAGCACGAATATTGTTTCTGTTTACTTTTCATAACTTAATCAGGTATTTGCATTTAGGAACCATCACATCATGAAACTGAGCTGATGATGGAAACCATAGCTTTCCTAAACAATAGTAGTTAGATATAAAACTAGTTTTAGTGACAAATACCACTTAATATGGTTTGAAGAAAAGACGTCTTTACAGTATTGGAGGTAACCTCAACTGGTCAATATCCTGGGAACTTCATGGAAGGATGGTAATTTCATCAGCTCAGTGGCAAGAGGAATGATGAAGAATTAGAAATTTGCCTCAGAGTGTTACAAGATGATGCGAGCCACAAAAAATCATAAAATAAAAAACTTTTTAACAAAAAAATTAACCGACGAAAAAGAACTAAAAAGCAAAAAATAAATAAAACTTTTAAGTCTTGAGTAATGAGCATATTTACCTACATAAAATATCAAATTTTATATAAACTAATTTTGAGTCGGCGGCGGCGCCAATTAATAAAATGATTAATTACCTACTTACAGCCTTCTTCATTTGTAAGTACTTATAAAATTTAGATATTTAATAATCAGATTGTTGTTTGGCGCCGACTCAAAATTAGTTTATATAAAATTTGATATTTTATGTAGGTAAATATGCTCATTACTCAAGAATTAAAAGTTTTATTTATTTTTTGCTTTTTAGTTCTTTTTCGTCGGTTAATTTTTTTGTTAAAAAGTTTTTTTACATTATGTTTCCACAAAGTGCATTCCAATCAACCTAAAAAAACCGAAAAGGGGTCATTGAACTCATAATTATGTACAACTTTTACTATAGACCAACCCTGAAATCGATAATTAAAGTCAGCTGATCCATAAGTTTTATCAAGTTTCGTGAACACAGATTTATGGCTATATCAGCTGATTTTTTTTTTCAGAGATTGCTGGAGTCCTTAATAAAAGATGTTCATAATGATGAGTTCAATAATAATAATAATAATAGTGGCCGCCTGAAAAAGCTATTTAATAGCCTTTTGTCAGGCGGAAATAAGGTGCGCGCCTTCAACGGTTGGATCATGCCGGTTTTGATGTACTCTTTCGGCATACTCAAATGGACTCAGACCGAGCTAGACGCCCTGGATAGAAGGGTCCGTACACTGACGACCGCAAACCGGATGCATCACCCACGATCATCGGTGATGACTGTACATCCCGCGGAAATGTGGAGGTCGAGGTTTTTTAAATGCGAAGACTCTCCACAACCGCGAGGTGTGCAGCCTCAGAGAATATTTTCTTGAAACCGACGTGGGTATGCACCGCGATTTGGTCGCAGTGGACAAGGGACTCACCCCGTTGTCCATGGCTAAAGAGAACTGGCGCAAACCTGTAATACTCACTACTGATGACCGCAAGGAGGTATGGAAAGGCAAGGAGCTTCACGGGCGCTTTTATCGGGCCCTTCATGGGCCTGATGTAGATTTCTTGGCGTCCGTGGCCTGGCTACGTTTCAGTGACCTCTTCGGGGAAACTGAAGGCTTTGTCTGTGCGATTATGGACGAAGTTATCTTGACGAATAACTACCGGAGGCATATAATGAAGGATGGGACGGTTGACGTGTGTCGGGCATGCCACCGTCCGGGTGAGTCCATCAGACATATTATCTCTGGTTGTTCTCGTCTTGCTAACAGCGAGTATTTGCACAGGCATAACCAAGTGGCCAGGATTATTCATGAGCAGCTTGCTTTAAAATACAAACTTGTGGATTCTGAGGTGCCGTATTACAAGTATGTGCCCGACCCAGTTCTCGAAAATGGCCATGTCACGTTGTACTGGGATCGGTCTATCACTGACAGGACTATTGTTGCCAATAAGCCGGATATAGTGGTGATAGACCGATTAGCGCACCGCACAATGATAATCGATGTCACCATCCCACATGATGAGAACCTCGTGAAAGCTGAGAAAGAGAAACAAATTAAATATCTTGACTTAGCACACGAGGTTGTCGATATGTGGAATGTGGACTCGGCTGTCATTGTGCCGATTGTCGTTACCGCCAATGGCCTGATGGCCAAAAGCCTCGACGACCACCTGTCGAAGCTGTCGTTGCGCGGTTGGTTCAAGGGCCTGATTCAGAAGGCAGTACTCCTTGATACGGCTCGCATTGTGAGGACGTTCCTGTCTCTGGAGCCCTAACCACCGGTAGCTTGGACCCTGCTCCCGATACCGGTGGAGTACTGTTTTTTTATATTTTTAAATGTTTTTTTTATATGTTTTCTTTTAAAAATATTTAAAAATGTAAATAATGTGTGTAAAAATAAATATACGAAATAATAATAATATATATAGATACTATTTCTTATATTTTTAAATGTTTTTTTTTTTTACTTTTTTTTTTAATTGAAATATTTAAAAATATAATGTAATATGAAACAAATGAATAAACGAAATAATAATAATAAAATTTTATTCATGTTATCTGATAAAACAGTAAATACATGTTTGCTTAAATCTATGTCAAGTTCACAAGTGTTATGTGCCTGAAGTAGGACATCCTGTGTTTCAGGCGATATGAGGTAAAAATATTATGAAATAATCACGGTAATTATATAAAATAAAGTAAAATAATCATTTTAGAGGTATGTAAAAATGAGTAAATAGTATAAAAAAACCTACTTCCTAAAACCTTAGTATACTAACTTAGCTAACTAATTAAAAACAAAATGAATAGAACACTACATTCTTTATTTCATTACAGCTAACAACTTCTCTGTATCTTCATAAGACAAACTTTGAAGAGCTACCTTGAGAGTTTTCTTACAATTTCTATAATTTAGGGAATAAATATTTGCTTTTGCATTTTAGAATATATTTAGAATATTTATTGAATTATGGTTTACAAAAAGTTTACATTTAGTCTACAGGAGTAACATTTCCTATACAATTATAGTGCTTAAAAATAAACTAAAACTAAAATATGGTACATTACTGGTTCAAAATAAGATGATGGTTAGGAATTACAATGTTAGATAGCGACCCGCCCGAACTAGGTTCATTCAAACCTGTGTTTCAGGCCATCACTTTACAGTATAATTAAAATTTGGGACAGTAAAAATTTAAGGTAAACTGATACAAAATAATCTATAAACAACTATGAGAAAAAGCATATATGTACATTATTATCTTAAACTAAACCTATGTAAATATACAAAAGTAAATACTTACGAGGAAATAAATTATCATTAAGCCAAAATTTCTAGAAGCTTTTCCGTGTCTGTGTAATTTAGTATCGCTAAATACTCGGATAGCATAATACTACATTTTTTATAACTAACACTATAGAATCCTAGTAACTTGTTGAGCCTATTATACAGAAAAGGTCCTAAAAACACATAAAATCGGCTAGCAAATGCATGTTTAGTTTGAGGCTTTATGCAAACCAAGTCCTTCCTTCTCTTGTCGGAAGGTACTGGATCAAAAGGAAGTGCAGTGTGCTGGTGTAGTACAATGCTTACAATAAATAATTGCCGTACTGTTAGTACATTACATGCAATGTAGAGCTGATGCGTAGGAAATCTAAAAGGGCGAAAGGTAGCAACTTTTAGTATTGCTCTTTGAGCACGCTCTAGAGGAAGTAAAATTGTTATTGCAGCACCACCCCATGAAGTTATGCTGGTGTGGCGAGTTG
Organism: Polia nebulosa; assembly: GCA_951329385.1. Lineage (NCBI taxonomy): Eukaryota > Metazoa > Arthropoda > Insecta > Lepidoptera > Noctuidae > Polia > Polia nebulosa. The sequence continues at coordinate 18,207,824 of OX589604.1, forward strand.
CCGCCACTCTGCAAGTTGGGTGGGGTTGGTATCACGTCGCGTGTGTGGCTCGCTTTAATTTGTCAGACAGACGTGAGTGGCCGGCTTTACGAGCTATAGACAATTTAAAATGCAACAATCGACGTCACGTCAGTTTGACGTTAGTGTGTGTGTCTAACGCCGCGAGGCACAGCGCGCATCTCACCGCAGACTACTGTCTTAAAAATAATATCGTCCCCGCAAATACGCTAAAATCCCGAGTAAATCCCGTAAACGTTGGGGATCCTCCGGGAATAATAAATAACCCATATTTACCGCGTCCGTTAACTACTGAACAAGCATAATCAGGAGTGTTGGTGTGAAGAGAACGAGTGGCCACTCGACAATTCGACGTGCAACCATCGAGGACAGCCCGGAAAGTAAGGTACCACTTGTTTTACAAATTGTAAGTAGGGCCACATTCGCCGACTGCTGCCGACCACTCCTAACTTGAAGTTATACAGACAAATATAGGCAATTTTGGGCCAGCATTCCCTCCAAGTGCTTGGTCGTAACACTGTCCTTCATCCTGCAGAGAACCACGGCTATTTACACGCCTGGGCAACTCCATTTGATGGTCCTTTCGAGCCTGGATAGGCATCAGTAAAATTCAGTACAAAGTACAAGTCATTACGGTAGGCACATAACTTTATTAGTGCCCCAAAATGGCGTCCCGCAAGCAAGAAGCTAAATTGGCTCAGCTTACCGCTAAAAAACAAATGATTTTCGAGCGAGTTAATCGCATATATAATGATTCCAGAAACATCTCGAACTATGATTCACGTTCAAATGTGACATTCTTAGCGCAGTCAGAAACAATTACTGAGCAATATAACAAATTTGAGGAAATAGTAGAACAAATGAATGAATTGCAATTCGAAATTGACCAAACCGCACCAGACTATTCGAGTCTATATTCTATTGAAGACTTATATTCTAATATTAAATATAAACGTAATCTCATACTTTCGAAAAACGAAACATCGGAACACAAAGTGGGTACTCGGATAAAATTACCGCCCATAGATTTGCCAACGTTTGATGGTAAAGCGGAAAATTGGCCCATATTTTATGAAATGTTTCGAAGCAATGTTCATTTAAATACCGATCTGGTTGACTCGCAGCGTGTCCAGTACTTGATCAGTAAGTTGACTCATGATGCCTTAAAACTGACCGCAGGCATTGTTCCTACAGGTGATACATACAACGTTATGTGGAACAGTCTCGTAAAAAGGTATCAAGATAAGCGTAGTTTAGGGATTCATTATCTCAATAATATACTGGACATTAAACAATGCGCCGGAAATGCCGCGAGCCTCAATACTTTTGTGGAACGATATTCAGCGTCCGTCGCAGCCTTGAAGCAGTTAGACATTCCAGACTTACTGGATTTTGTTTTATTACACTGTGGTTTAAGAAAGGTTGACGCGCAAACTGTCTTACAGTTTGAATCACGTGTGAGTGAAAAAGAATTACCTTCCTATGCGGAGTTTATAACATTCATGCAAGAATATGTTAAGGTACTACAACGCTCTTACGGTAATAATTTACAGACGGAACCGCGCGCTAAGTCTAGTTCAGCGAATCATCAAACAAAAAATAATACCGCTAAGTCATTCGTATCGCGTAATGAACCGGTTTCGAATGGCAAATGTACGTTGTGCGATAAGGATGACGTACGACATCAGCTGTTCTATTGCCCGCAGTTTAAAAATATTAGAACACCGCTTGCACGTTTTGAATTTATTAAAGCTAAACGTGGCTGTATAAACTGTTTAAGTCTATCCCATTCTTTGGTTAAATGTAAGTCACGTAACGTTTGTAAAATTTGTAAGAAGAACCACCATTCTCTCTTACATTTCCGAGAAAAACATGAGTCATTATCGCCCGAGCCGCAAGCGCCTACTAAGGATACATCTGTTTCGCTCACTACAGCTGTTAAAACTGGGTCAACCATTTTGCTAGCGACCGCGCAGTTATATGCATACTATAGCGACATCAGAGATAAGGAGGTGGTTCGGTGCCTACTAGATAACGGATCGCAAAATAATTTAATTACTGTGGACTGTTGTAAACGTTTGAACTTACCCATAATTAAATTACGCAATTCATTTTTACAAGGTGTAGGAATGTCATCGAAACCAATACACGGTTTTATTCATCTCAACATAGAATCATAGAATCTCGGTTTGACCCTCATACGAAGTTTTCGATACAAGCGTTAGTTGTTGATTGTATTACAGATAGACTTCCCGCGAAATTAATTAGATTACATAACAATGATAACATGTCATACTTAAGTAACTTGCAGCTCGCTGATCCGCTTTGGAACGTGCCGGGCACGGTAGATCTCGTGCTTGGAGCACAATTGTTCCCCTTTATTTACCTGGGAGACAGGGTCGAAACAGGTACCCGCGCACCCCCTGCTGTACTGACTAGCTTCGGTTATGTACTTATGGGTGATATTGATTGTTGTAGTAGTGATGTGACACACATTGCATCTTCGTTTACCGCGCAGGCCGACATTGAAGTCGAGTCAAATTTACATAAGTTTTTTGAGCTAGAGGAAATTCCATCTCAACGTTTTATTAGTCCGGACGAATTAGAGTGTGAAAATAATTTTAATTCTTCAGTCTTATTTGAAGACGGCAGATATTTTGTCGATCTACCTTTTGCGCGCTCACCCAGCGAGCTAGGTAGCTCGCGCGGTTACGCCCATCGGCGCTTACTTGCTCTCGAGCGTAAGTTCACGTTAATGCCGACCCTACGCGAGAATTATAATAAAACTATCGCGGATTATATAACTCAGGGGTATTTAGCGGAAGTGCCCGACTCTGAATTGACAGAGGAGGGTTATTATATACCGCATCATGCCGTCATTAGACCGGACAAGGACAGCATTCGAGTGGTTTTGGACGCTAGCGCCAAAACTCACTCAGGGTTGTCGCTCAATGACATTTTGCATGTCGGACCTAATTTGCAAGCAGACTTGTTTTTGTTATTGCTTGATTTTCGTACATTCCCTGTCGCGATGACAGCGGATATAAAACAAATGTTCTTACGTATCGGTGTAAGAGAGCACCACCGCAAATATTTACGAATCTTGTATCGTTTTAGCAAAGGTGAGCCTATTCGCACCTTTCATTTTAACCGCGTTCCCTTCGGACTGAAACCTAGTCCTTATTTAGCGATGCGCACATTGCGTAACTTGGCGTGTGAGCAAAGCGACCGCTTTCCTGAGGCTTCTAAATTGGTAGAAACTCAGTTTTACATGGACGACTACGTCTACTCTGTTTCGGACGAACAGACAGCTATGCGTCTATCCCGCGATTTAATTGATTTAATGAAGGTAGGTTCCTTTGACTTAGTCAAATGGGCTACCAATTCACCCGCTTTATTAGAGATTCTCCCAGAGTCTCACCGCTTACCAGTTAATTTTTCTGGCATGGATAATGATGTCCATAATTTCAAAATCCTTGGATTAACCTGGGAACCCGCTGATGATTATTTTTCTTTGACAACAATCGCCGCTTTACTTCTATCTAAACTTGTTCGCGTAGTCAAGGAGAAACTTTCCGCTCGTGTACCTATTACAGGTGTCCACGCTTTCTCGGACTCCACCATAGCTCTCTCGTGGATCCACTCATCTCCCCATAGATGGTCTATTTTTGTCAGCAACCGCATTGCTCAAATACAGGAAAACTTACCTGCCGCTTGTTTCCGTCACGTGTCCGGGAAAGAGAATCCTAGCGATTGTCTGTCTCGCGGCATGCTGCCGTCGGATTTAATAAGACACTCGTTGTGGTGGAACGGCCCCACATGGCTCCATCAGCCCATGAGCGAGTGGCCTTTAAAGTTCTCTCCTGCTCAATGTGAAACATTGCCGGAGTTTAAATCAAAGGTTTTTCTTGTAGAAACTTCGAATACTGAACCGCGTATTTTAGATACTATAGCTGACCGTGTTTGCTCATGGAACAAACTGTTACGTGTATTTATGTACATTCTTATATTTACAAACAGACTACATAGTCATAGTTCTGTTGAAAAAATAAACCTAAACAACCGCAAAAGGCTCTTGGATCAACTTGTGTTATCCTACTGGAATAAATGGCGAATTGAGTACTTGCACACGCTGCAAGTTCGCCAGAAGTGGTGCACTTCCGATCGCCCTATAGAGATAGGTACTGTCGTTCTCTTGGGTCAAGATAACGTACCTCCATTGACTTGGCCATTAGGTATCATAGAGGAAGTTTTTCCGGGATCGGATGGTGTAATTCGAGTCGCTTCAATAAAAACCGCGTCAGGCACGTATAAACGTCCTGTCACTAAGTTGTATCCTTTGCCAACTCAATAGATTATTATTACTACATAATTTAGTTTAATTTAGTTTAGGGTTCATATTATACGTTCCAATGGTACGCCATTACATAGTTGTAATTTAGTTTATTCGACTTACCATAGTCAAGTCGAACCGCAATTCATTCTTAGGACACTGATAATTATTTTTCCCGAGCATTATATCAATGCGATGGTGTTTCGGACTGCTGCTTGGATTTCCCTCAAAGCTCTTCAACAAGTTAATGCTTACATATCATCACCGCTTCTTGAACCTCACTCGCTCCGCATAGATTAGCAGCTTTTGAAAGCTCCTGGACCTTTCAAGGCGGGGAGCATGGTGTGGCGAGTTGCCGCCACTCTGCAAGTTGGGTGGGGTTGGTATCACGTCGCGTGTGTGGCTCGCTTTAATTTGTCAGACAGACGTGAGTGGCCGGCTTTACGAGCTATAGACAATTTAAAATGCAACAATCGACGTCACGTCAGTTTGACGTTAGTGTGTGTGTCTAACGCCGCGAGGCACAGCGCGCATCTCACCGCAGACTACTGTCTTAAAAATAATATCGTCCCCGCAAATACGCTAAAATCCCGAGTAAATCCCGTAAACGTTGGGGATCCTCCGGGAATAATAAATAACCCATATTTACCGCGTCCGTTAACTACTGAACAAGCATAATCAGGAGTGTTGGTGTGAAGAGAACGAGTGGCCACTCGACAATTCGACGTGCAACCATCGAGGACAGCCCGGAAAGTAAGGTACCACTTGTTTTACAAATTGTAAGTAGGGCCACATTCGCCGACTGCTGCCGACCACTCCTAACTTGAAGTTATACAGACAAATATAGGCAATTTTGGGCCAGCATTCCCTCCAAGTGCTTGGTCGTAACACTGTCCTTCATCCTGCAGAGAACCACGGCTATTTACACGCCTGGGCAACTCCATATGCAATAGGTAAGAATGGATTGACACAAAGCTAAATAAACTTATTTAATTAATTTATAGTCGGCTATGTTCCGTAAATTTTTAAATACATAAATTAATTTGCGCACGGAAATTTAGATTGGAGTCATTAGTGACACCTAGATATTTTAAATGGTCAGCCTTAGCTAAAGTGGGGCAAGTACATGCAGTATCAGCGAACGAACTACAATTATGAGCGTCAATGTTTAGATTAGTAAGCGATATGTTAGTATTTCTCATTGTAAATAAAATGTATTTTGTTTTATCTGCATTTAATGTTAGGAGGTTATTATGAAGCCAATTAGACACAATGTTAAAACCCTTCTGAGCGTGTTCAAAGACCTCAACCTTTGATTTTGCTGAGAACAATAGAGCGGTATCATCCGCATACGAAATTATGACACTATTTTGGAGTAACAGGCTGCACAGTTCATTTATGTAAATTAAAAATCATGTAGGGCCCAAAATGCTTCCTTGTGGGATTCCAAAACCACTATTTTTCAGTTCAGAACTTGTATACTGATCAATTTTTATACACTGATGACGTTCACTGAGATAATCAGAAAATAGTAGTAGTTGTGCTCCTCTTATTCCTAGTGTTTCAAGCTTCTGCAAAAGTAATGAACAAGAAATTGTGTCGAAGGCCTTGGCAAGGTCCAGAAAGATCCCAATGGTGTGCATACCATTATCTAGATTGGTAGTAATATAATTAGTCAATTTGTGTACTGCTTGGCTAGTTGATCTTTTGGGCCTAAAACCAAATTGACTATCTGAAAGAAGTCTGTTATCTTCCAGATATTTTATTAATCTACTGTTAATTATTTTTTCTAAAATTTTTGAAAGGCCTGTTAACACTGAAATAGGTCTGTAGTTATTTACACAGTTTTTGTCTCCAGACTTGAAAACAGGTGTGACCACAGCTTTTTTAAGCAGTTTAGGGAATATTCCATTAGATAAACATAGCTGAAAAATGTGGGTTAACGGAGGGGCAAGTAGATATTTAAACTTTTTAAGTATATTATTAGGTATGTCATCCCACCCAGTAGCACAAACATCTTTTAACCCGTTTATTATGCTTACTACTTCGAATACGTCGGTGTCTAATAAAACAAAAGAATTTAGTGAAGAGGATGTTGTAGTCGGGTTTTGACTGGAAAAAGCAATAGCATTTAAAGTTTTTTCCGCCAAGTTTTTAAAAAAAATAGTTTACTTTATAAATTTATTGCTTCGGATGGGTTTGCCTCTGTTAATAGTAGATCAAACGAAGGTTCGGGAGTTTTCGATCTAAATGTATTAGTTTTTATAAATTTCCACACAAGTTTACTATTTTTCCCCGCCTTCTGCAATTCATTTTTATCATACTGATTTTTTAGTTTTTTCAAAAGATTATTACAGAAGTTTCGATACCTTTTATATGTAACAGAAAGTATTTCGTTATCAGGTGCGAGCTTCAATTTCAGATGAAGTTTGTCTGTTTGTCTTATACAACGAACGAGACCGAGTGTGATCCAGGGTTTAATACAGCTATACTTTCTAGGCATTGTCTTAGTGAGTGTGTTTTTTCGTATTTCATTTTGTAGCGAATTTATGAAATACTTTAAAGAAATTTTTGCATCGTTTGAATTATAAACTGGGTCAAAATTTATACCGCGTATGTCATTTTCAAGGTTTGTCATATTGACTTGAGTGTAGCTACGCGTGCAGTTTTTTCTAGGTGAACTTATTTGTAATGTTAGTAAAACAGCTTGATGATCGGTAAGCGAAGAATTAGTAACCAATGTTATGGATGGATTTTTTGATTTTAGAATAATGTGGTCCAAGCATGAGCCGCTCTGGTGCGTTGGGTGATAGTGAGCTGGTAGAAGTCCATGAAATGAGCAAATATTCAGATAATTATGTACATGGGTATCGGATTTCTCGGGAGAAATGTTAATGTTAATATCGCCTAAAAGTATTATGTTTTTAAAAGATGTTATGTTTTTTAAGTTTGTGTCAAGTGAGTCTAAAAATCTGTCCATATTTTGAGACGGGGGCCTGTAAATAGCCATAACTACCGTATCGGGAATAATTTTGAATATTAAGCAATTACTGTCTTGGAATATAGGTTCTTCTTTGATTGTTCGTAAGTTATTTTTAATATAAACTACTACTCCATCGTTTTGGTTTATGTGTCTGTCAGTTTTATAAGAATGATAACCGTTAAGAGATGGTAAACTGACTGTCTGTTTTGACAACCAACATTCCGTTAGGACGATAATATCACAGCTTATGTCAAGATTCTGTAATAATACTTCAAATCCGTTCATGTTTCGATTAATGCTGCGAATATTCTGTGTGAGCAGGGTCAACGTTTTGTCACCAGAAGGAAGAAGGTGCTTACAGTCCTCAACATTACAGATTTTAGATTCAGACACAGAAAAACTATCTAGATCACAAATTAGCTGATTTGTCATGAATAGTTACAAACTAAGTGAAAATTAAATAGAGGATAAACTACCTGTTTATGTGCTAACCAAATATAGTATTCGGTGACGCTCTTAGGCGCCTTCATAGTCTATAGAGTTGATGTAATTGAGCTCTGCAAATTTGCGCGCCGGGCAACTTACATCACCAGTTGGATGGTCACATTTCCTTTTAAAGCGTTTGCACGTCGCACATTGAGCGGCAGAAGATTTGCTGCTGCATTCCTTGAAGGAGTGTCCAGTATCTCCACAGTGGTTGCAAGTAGGACTAGTTTCCCGGCAAAACTTGGCTGCATGTCCGAACTGCTGGCAATTGAAGCACCTGGTGACTATTGTGAAATCTCTCACAGGGCATGATGTCCAATTTATAAAAACTCGGCTTTGATTTATGATAATTTTTCTTATGCTAGGGGGTAGTTCCAAGATGTAGTTACATGTAGGAAGGTTTTTCTTACCCGATTTATGGCTCAATTTGATGTTCTCAAGGAAAGACTCACGTGTTATATTCGGCAACTTGTCTGAAAGGTTCTGCTCGTAAATGCAGTCAAATACCTCCTTCTCTGTAAGGGCAACGGGAACACCAATTACAACTACCCTAGGGCGGCGTTTAGAAGGTTCTTCTATTGTAAGGCCTGATGATATTAATTTCTCGGAATTTCTAAGTTTATCAATATCACCTTTGTTTTCGGTGATAATCAGTACGCCCCCATTTTTTACTTTTCTCATTCCACGAGCATGAAGCTTAAGTTCTTCCGGGGAGATAATCTTTTGAACAAGTGACTTGGTCTCATCACTTGTTTGGGTCTTATCGCTGGGATAGATGGCGACTGATCTCAAATTTGCAGGACGGATGAAGTTATCGGAACCTTTCTTCACCATGCTAGCATAAGAATTAATTTCTGGATTCAGCTTTGTTTCTACGACCTCTTTGAACTGCTGGAGAGAGTTCACAACGTTCTGGTGAACCTGTAGGTGCTGGATTGTGGTATGGGCCTGGATCGTTTTCTGCTTCAATGATTGATATAATACAGCCATCTGAGAAGTCCCACTCGAGACCTTCCGGCAAAGATTGGACACACGAAGCTTCTGGTCTGAGTTAATTTTACCGTCACCGACAATAGTACAAACCTCATTCAGAATGGCATCTATAGATCCTAACCATTTCTGTACCTCCGTCGTGCTGATGACTTCACTCGGCAATTCATTCTCTTCTGGTGCTGGTGGATTTGAGTCGGCCGGAGGTAATGGTTCAGCAGGCGTTGGTGGAGGACTTCGCCGTAGTAATTGGCTACGGCCAGCAAACGGGCTCGATACTGGGTTAGGCATACTACCCAAAACACTTTATATATTATTTTTAGTCTGTTATAGAGTTGTGGTCCAAGGAAAACATAAAATTTGGCTGTGAAAGCATGTTTTGCACTTTTTGTGGGGCAAACTATGTCTTTTCGTCTCTTGTTAGTAAATTCAGTGCTGTAGCGAAGAGCTGCGTGTTGTTTTAGTAAAATGCTCATTATGAATAATTGTCGAACTGTTAGTACTTCACAAGATTTATAGAGTAGTTAGTGGGAAAGAGAAAAGGGCGGCAAGTAGACACCTTGAGAATCGCTCTTTGAGCTCTTTCAATGGGCAGTAATAAAGTTTTACATGCTCCACCCCACGAGGTAATGCAGTACGTCAAGATTGACTGACATAGAGCAAAGTAAACTTGCCTAATTATTATTGGGTCTGCAATATATCGTAGCTTTTTGAATACGAATATCAGCTTACGAATTCTACTATTTAATGCTTCCATATGCTGTTTGAAGGTTAGAGTTTCATCAATTAAAACACCCAAATATTTTATTTTATTGGTCTTATTAATATTGGTACACACAAACAGGCAATCCGCAGGGACTGTACAACAATGAGCATACAACGTTAAAGGAATATGAGAAGCTTGTTTGCGTATCGAAAACTTTATATAATTTGTCTCATCCGCATTTAGGGTTAGTGAGTTATGCAGAAGCCATTTATTTACAATACTGAAGCCGTCTTGCGCTAGCTTGTAGAGTTCATGTTCCGATACAGCCGAAAAAAAGAAGAACAGTATCATCAGCGTAAGATATTATTGTGCCATGCTTTAGCTTTATATTACAAAGGTTATTTATATATATTAGAAATAAAGTGGGCCCCAAAATACTTCCTTGGGGAACACCAAAAGACGTGGTTTTTTTGGTCTGCGCTGAGAACACTGCCAATCTTCACGCACTAGGTACGGTTTTCTAAGTAGCTTTTAAAGAGTTTCAGCTGAATTCCTCTTATGCCCAATGTCTCAAGCTTGCGCAACAGAATAGGAATAGAAACTGTGTCAAAAGCCTTGGCGAGGTCCAGGAAAATTCCTACTGTATGGTTACCCTTGTCAAGTTCTTGAGCCAGATAGTCAGTTAGATGATGAACGGCATCGGCAGTTGAAAGTTTAGGTCTAAATCCAAATTGTCCAATGACCCTTACTCAGGTTTTCAGTTAATTCAATTATACCTTGCATATTTGTGTTTTCCTTGACATCATTTTTAGGGTTCGAAGCGTCCAAATGGAGTCCTATTGCTGTCACTCACATGTCTGTCTGTCCGTCGTCAGTCACAATTTTTTTTCTAAAGAACTTTTTAACTTCCCATTGATCTATGAACTTAAATTTTGGTGATAATGTTTAAAACGTATATTTTACTATAAAAAATACCAATATATTGATAAATCAGATTTTGTTCGGATTTTTTTTTTGGATGGGAAACGGAACCCTAAATGTGCGAAGTCCGACACGCACTTGGCCCATTTTAGCAATTTGGTCGTCAAAATTGTCGAATTTAAAAAATAATTATTAACAGGGCCTATAATGTTGCGTGGTGGTCGCTTAGGGTGAAATGTACAGGATAGCCCGCGAAATTAAAATTTTCTCACGACACTTCTGTAAATACGTACTTGGACGGCCGCGAATCATATTTTGATCAACATACAACTTGATACTGACCTGAAAAGTGCAAAACAACGTAAGAAAATTTGAATTTCGTGGGTTATCCTGGCGCTTCCCCCTACCTACTACTGGCTACTACCATTGTCATCATAAAACCATACCTTGTCATACTAAAACCAACGGAATGATCAGTCCCATAACATGTACATAGATGTATATGTACATGGTACTGATCTATCTTAGTAGACTATGAAATGGAAAAAAATGGTGCGCAAAAGTTGTAGAGAAAACTTTTTCAATATGTACGTTTTATCGATATCTTATCTAGGCGGCCATGTTTTGCTACCGTTGGTATGCACGTTTTTTTCGTAGTTAGGGCAGTTCCATTGGATTCCTTATTCAGAGGTTTCTACTGCGATGTCTTTTTAAAATCGAGTATGGATGTCCTTATTTACGTGCCAGATTTTCTTAATTATTTTGAAATTCGAAATGATTTTAATACAGACTTGTAGATAGGGTTGCAATAAGCTCATTTTTGTAAAGAAAGCATTTTCGCAAAAATGTAGATGTCCGTTTCTACTCTGCTGCCATCGATATTGTTTTATTATTGACTTGGTCCGGTTCACTTATTGCATAACATCGTCCACGCCGCTATGACAACTATCATAGCAGACATTGCAGCACGCGCGCGAACCAATCCCGGCTTTCGTTCAATCAATCACCAAGCATGTCGTTTTGTAACCTCGTAGGTGCTTCGTATTTTTAATCATACGTCGTTTTGGTTTGAAGTAGGGCCACTATTTGTGTAGATTTTGTTCGGAATTAAAGTTCCTTACTTATTTGTAGAGCTTACCTCTTAAAACAACAGAAGCTTTAAATTCGTCACCCGTTGCTTCAGTTGCATTACTAAAAGCAAACGTTCCAGGAGCACGGGGTCTCATCTCGAACAAAGAAAATTTAGTTCAAATAAATCTCAATAGATGGCGTAATATGCGTCGATTTCTTATTGAAGTTTATGTAATAATAATATTTTGAAAATAAATATGGTAAAAACTGTATTTTCTTATTTAATAAACTGCCCTTAGCATAAAATTGTGGAATAATTGGCTTGTAATTCAAATTTAGACGGTTATTTGGAACGAATCCTTAGATATCTATTTTTCTTGTACCAGTAGATGGCGCTGTTAACAATTTTAGAGTTTATCCATTAGCCTCTTTAAAATTTGAATAATGACACATTTTGATACAGTAAAGCTGCTATGAAGTGCCAAAAATACTATAAAATAATTCCTAAACATGTGAGAAAATATTGGTAGGACTTTAAGTAAATTCATTCAGCTTGCAAGCCGTCGCTGCTAACACCATCTAGCGAGGTGTAAAGGACGGGCCCGAACGAAGAACAAAAGTTGCTTGTGCCAGACGAAAACCCATAGTTACGGCGGTACCGTTTCTTTGTATGGGATGAGGCATCTGTACGCTAGTATTATATTATCTGTGCCAGGAGGTATATTCTCTTTCTCTTAAACGAAACTTCGCAAACGAACGAAATTTAAACGAAGTTTTGTTACCCTACTCTATTTTGTCTTCGGACACGCAGACGAAGTTCGGATCCATAAACAATCTTCGTGAACGATTCGATTGAACAATAGGTATTGTGTGGGTCTTTTATGATGTCATCTAAAATAAGTTACGGTTTTTACTTTAACATAGAATTAACTAACCATATTGCTTTATTTTGAAATTTTACATTGATCATTTGTGGTCAAATATTTCTTGTAATAATCATGCAGAAAATATAAATGTACAGACATCTTTTTTATTTTCTACGAAATTCACCGAGACACTATAAAGCACCCTTTCACGGTTATTGCTAACCGACTAAATTGAAGACTACTATTTGGAGGGTCTCCCTAATGAAACAGTTTATTTATGAGGTATGTTTGAATATATTGTTTGTCTTTAAAATATGTATTACTAGCTTCTACCCATAGTTTTGTCTGCATTACCGGGATAGAAAGTATCCTATGTGTTAATCCAGGGTCTATCTATGTGCCAAGTTTCATCGAAATCTGTTCAGCCATTTTTGTGCGATAGAATAACAAACATTCATACATCCTCGTAAACTTAACTTATTTATAATATTTTTTATTTTCATTTTAGGTGATTCTGCATATGATGATACCTATAGATAATGCTGTTGAAGACTCCTGAAGGAAGATACTACTTTTTCCAAAAGCGTGCATGTGCCACCATAGAACGTACATTTGGAATATTAAAAGGTCGATGGAGATGTCTTTTGTCAGCTTTTAACTGCATTACTCTCCAGAAACAGTAGGGAAAATTATAATAGCCTGCTGTGTTTTACATAACTTATGTATAAGGGGTGGTATTGATTTTCCCGAGTTGACAGAAGATGAACTCCAAGCTGAAAGAAGCAGGCAGGTTCCCACTCAATCAGCTGATTTTTCCTCTACAGGCAGGTCGAAGGGCAAGAGCTGTATTAGTGCAACTGTTAGAAAGAAATAGATAGCATGAACATAGAACTTTATCCTACCTATTTCTTTCTAATAGTGGTGGTATTCCTATCTTTAGTAGGTAACATCTATAATAGTGTTCATAATTTTTTTTTACTTTTTGACTTAAAAAAAAGAATAAAATTTATTGTTTAACTTATAATAATGTTTTATTTACTTCAACTCTTAACTATAAAAAAAAAAATTAAAAAGAAAGGCAACAATCTAATTATGGTCCAACTAAATGTTCTCTGAGAAGATCATACAGCTGTAACAGAACAGCCCTGTGCAAGCTTGGTGTTCCTGACTATTTCTCTGTACATCCCTCTTCATACTGGTACAATCTGCTTCTGACATCAGAGGCAGCAGCTGAATGTCTCCTTCTTGGACGTGCAGATTGTGAGGCTGCAAAACAAGATTCCAACGGTGTACGTACGCGCAGCGGAATGTTGTTGAATTTAAAGATTTTAATTATGCAGATATTTAGTGTATGACGTCGTATAATTGTGTATGGTAAAAAAAAATTTGTGCACGCAACCATTGTGGAGAAATTCACCAAAAACTGATTCCGCTGGGCGAACGTTGTCCTGGCGGAACTTTTTTTAATTCATAGACTTTAGAAGAAAAGAGATGTGTCCAAAAATTAGTGTGTATTTGTGTGTAATTGTGTATGTATGAATAAAACTAGTGCTTGCATAAACTTCGGAGAAATTCAAGTTTCCGCTACGCGAACGTTTGGCCATTAGCTAGTTTTCATATAAAGCGCTTACATAGAGAACTGTAGATTTTTACATACGTTGTTTTGAATTTGTTTATATTTGTTTAAAAAACAGATTTAGAAAAAATCGTAGGGCTTAAAAGATAAAAATATAAACGTAAAATACGCTTATTAGGTCTTAGTTCTTAAAGTATGCACTTTGGGGTCTAGATTTTCACGTTAATACAAACCTTGTAAGTGTCTGCAACATGTTGCCAAGTATCAATGATGTTCCGTTAGTAACTAAAGAGTTATAGGACAAATTTACCATGAACAGATCACTGTTTACAAAGCAGTCAAATATCACGACGTTCTGAAGGAATTGCATGGTAATATGTATGTCAATAATTAGTGTATTCATTCAACTATTCTTATGCAAAATTTCATGTCATTAAATTCAGTAATTAAAGAAAAACAATTATAATACTGACGAAGCATCGAAAACCTACATAACCCGACCAAGTTCGGATGGCTACCAAAAAGCGGCCGTGCCATATATCTAAGAAACGTTCTTAACCTTCCAATATAGTATTTATTAATATGGTACAGTTGCGTACACAAGCGTTAGGAAAAAGTGAAACAATTGCATTTCTTGAATGAAAAATATTTTTTTAATAATAACCATAAGACATTATTATATCGACGCCATGCGTCAAGTTAATGTGACCGAGTCTTACTAACACACACAAAATTTCAATTCAAAAACCGATTAGGTACACAAATTAAACTCTATATCAATAGACCTAAGGTCTAATTTACAACAAAATTACAACTAAATGAGCAAGTTCCTGTTACTCGGTTTATCCTTACCCAGGAAGGTGGTGATCTTGTTCTGGAAGTTGTTCCAGGTTGCCGAGGAGTTGACGATCTGTGAGAGGCCCACATACGTATATCATTACATGTAGGTAATAAACATAAGGTGATTATTTAATAACAATATTTCTTTTCAACATTTCGTTATAATCTGTTCGGTCGTTTAGTAGTTTAGATCTATTCAGTAGTTTGTCTTTAACCAGGAAAAACATCTACTTTGTTACGATTATATTATAATATATATCTTGTATAATTTATTATTATAGATTTAAGTAAATAGATATAGAATAAGATCAATCAGTAGATATTAACTTGGGTTTATGGTGTCTGTCCAATGTTAACATAACACAATTATTATAATTTATCTGCCTAATAAATTACCTACGTAAATGAATAAGTCTATAGCTATTAATTTATTATAAAATCTTACCTTATATCTGTTATCAGCTTCTCACTATCATTCACTCAATATTCCTACTACATAATTATGTTATGCTTCACTGTTACACTATAACATTAATAACACACTTTGTCAATATTATTATTACAGAGATTACATTATGGCGCTTACATATCAAATACTATATGATTGTTATTTCCTTATTTTTAATTTTTGCATTAACAAGCGTTTTAGCCAGCTGGCCATAAATTATCGAATAGCCGCCATTCCTAAGCCTGGTTAAAGTATGAAGGAAGATCGATTTTATTTATAATCTTAATTCTTACATTTTAAAATGTACTATATTTTGTACACTTAAAAAAAAATACAATGCAACATTCGGCGTTGTTTACATATAATTCTGACTCAGTAGTAAACGCTCTGTATTTCATATCATTTGTTTCGTTCTGTATTTTATATCATTTGAGCCGATGATCCAAATGATCCAAATGAAACATATCAGTGATTCGGATCATTTCAGTGATCCAGATGCAAATGTTCCAATCGCAAAAATGATACACTTTGCCCACGCCTATTTGTGACTGGGGATGAAACAAAATCAGGTTCAAGTTCAACAGCAAACGAATACGCGCGAAAACATATTGCCCTCTCTTTTCTTCAAGGATGACAGTACCGTTTCAAGCGGGAAGCCGCCTATCGCTCGTTGCGCGCAGCGCGTTGTCTATTTTTTCACACAAGAATATTTTTGATCAATTCATAACTACAATACTTAGACTATTTAACTAAAGGATTAAGCGTACCGAACTTCGAACAAAATAATTCTGCATATTTTGGTGAGGTGCGGGGGAACACGCTCACATACATAAAAAAAAAACGATTCAAGAAGTAGTTTTTTTTAAGTTATTAGATTGTTTGATCCACTAAAGTTGCAAAGGGGAACGCTCGTGCATGCCTAGTCTATTGGTTAAATAGTGTAATAAGCTACAATATGATAAATATTTACCTAAACAGTAGTACATACTTACATGTGGTAAATATTTAATTTCCCTAAGGGGTCTATAGTTAGAATCCTGATCCGTGATATCTTCAATAGAAATTAGCTGTATGGTTTTTTTTTTTTTTTTATCACTTCACGCACATACAAGTACAGAGGCGGACTTAATGCCTCAGGAATGAATTTAAGGATGAATTTTATTTGTCTTAAATAATATATTATTTAGATTATATCTCAAGTCTCAAGCGCATACTTAAATAAAGTACCTACGTAAATAGTACCTACTTTCTGTCATAGTCAAATACATTTAAAAAAGTAGGTGTACAATAATAAATGACCTATAAATTATATCGAAACAACAATTGTGTTATCACCTATACCAATTAAATACCGGTATTATACTGTAAATTTTGGGATGTTACCTAAATATATTGCACGGCCGCTTTTTTGTAGCCATCCAAACTTGGTCGGGTTATGTAGGTTTTCGATGCTTCGTCGGTATTATAATTGTTTTTCTTTAATTACTGAATTTAATGACATGAAATTTTGCATAAGAATAGTTGAATGAATACACTAATTATTGACATACATATTACCATGCAATTCCTTCAGAACGTCGTGATATTTGACTGCTTTGTAAACAGTGATCTGTTCATGGTAAATTTGTCCTATAACTCTTTAGTTACTAACGGAACTTCATTGATACTTGGCAACATGTTGCAGACACTTACAAGCTTTGTATTAACGTGAAAATCTAGACCCCAAAGTGCATTCTTTAAGAACTAAGACCTAATAAGCGTATTTTACGTTTATATTTTTATCTTTTAAGCCCTACGATTTTTTCTAAATCTGTTTTTTAAACAAATATAAACAAATTCAAAACAACGTATGTAAAAATCTACAGTTCTCTATGTAAGCGCTTTATATGAAAACTAGCTAATGGCCAAACGTTCGCGTAGCGGAAACTTGAATTTCTCCGAAGTTTATGCATGCACTAGTTTTATTCATACATACACAATTACACACAAATACACACTAATTTTTGGACACATCTCTTTTCTTCTAAAGTCTATGGATTAAAAAAAGTTCCGCCAGGACAACGTTCGCCCAGCGGAATCAGTTTTTGGTGAATTTCTCCACAATGGTTGCGTGCACAAATTTTTTTTTACCATACACAATTATACGACGTCATACACTAAATATCTGCATAATTAAAATCTTTAAATTTAACAACATTCCGCTGCGCGTACGTACACTGGGTAGGTACAACTCAACTCAACAAAAAATGCCCAAGACACTTAACTGGATTACAATAGGCACATTTTAATGTTTTAAAGTAATTATAGAAATAACATTAAAAATTCTGTGCTATTAGTTTTTTTTCTAGTATTATATTTCTTTACATGTTATTAAACAAGATAGATCTATTTACTAGCTACCATCACATCTCTGCAGTAAACCATTCATAAATTTACTAAGTTTTCTGCAATATAAATTAATTAAATAATAATTATATGTTACTCAATGCTCAAGTTTAATCTTGGTTGTCAATATTTTGTATAAAAGGAATTTCATACATTATACACTCACAAAATAATGTTTTATCATGTACAAACATTTTTATGATAGCATTACTGAAAATACCATAACAACACAACAAATACTTACACAGTGTGGAAGTCAGGGCCTCTTGTGTCACCGTTGGTTGACTCGCAGGTTCTGAGAGCTGTCTGTCTTCCGGGCTGGGTTCCACATACTTCACAACTTCCTCATGGAAATCAAGAGGCTGTGAAAAGCTGGGACGTTGGTTTGTGTGACTGGAGGTGGATGGAATTGGTTCATTGGTCTGAAAATAAAACAGATATAATACTTAAAATAAAATATTGAAATTTAATTTGATTTGATGACATTAATTTAAAATGGACTTTAAATTCTTACATTAACCTAATAATGCTGTTTTATATTAAAAACAACTAAGTATTATTGAAAAAAATATTTAAACACAAGATTATGATTTATGAGTAATTGAGAATTCAAAGAAAGACTACCTCTCTGAAGGCTGGCACTCTGGCTCCAGTTTGACGTTCACCAAACCTCTCTCCTTCTATCTATTATAATGTACTCGGTGCCTCTCTCCCATTACTGACAGGATCTTTGACTGCCAATGAGAGAGTGGGGGTGCCATGGATGGGTCCACCTCCAGTCGCTGAAGCTGACCTCCGAGAATCAGCAGCAGCTTTCTTGGCTAAATGTTTTCTATCAAACCATATCTGCAAAATATAAATGCATGAGATTATGATGTTACTCTAGTAATATGTTAATAATTAATAAAACACTAGGTACCTTTTGCCACTCCTCAATTGTTTTAGTGCAACCACCCATGGAATTGAGCATATTGCACAATTCTTTCCACAGCCTCTTTGCCTAGGCATTTCCTTCGGCATCCCTCAATCTCCCGCGGGCTGGATCCCTATGCTCGTCCAAAAAATTGAGAAGGGTGTCAATTTGCTCGGGAATGTGTATCGCGATTGCAAAGTACGTAAAAAAGCACTTGAAAATATGATTTATTAACACAATACTTGAGAAACAAACTTCAGAAAACTTTTTAAAGAATTCAAACAAAACATCCTAAGTTGACATGTTATGATTAGATTGCGTGTGGTTATACAGATAATTTTGGTTGTAATATGTTACTACCCAACGTTGGCATGAACTCCAAGTGGCTTATGTCACACTCTCTCTAGATATAAGCGTCATGTGTTGCTCCACCAAATAAAGCATCTACATTTGTTACATAGCAATCACTGTCGCATATCTGGAAAAGAGGAAATTCAATGGAACACACATAAAAAGTAAGTTAGGTATAGAGATTAATGAGAATCAACAGCATTTATTAATGTCACAATAAAATCATTAAGATTTTTTTTAATAGAAGTACTTTCAACTTGGGTGTTGAGTGTGTCACGGTACGGAGGGCGTGTCTCGTTGCAGCCGGAGTATTGGTGACACGTATCGGAGGACGTAGGAGTGACACGCAGAGGAGGACGTAGAGTAGGAGGACCGTAGATGAGGAGTTGAATGAATAATAACACACGAGGAGTTAACACATTATATTTGTTATTTACAACAGTGGGCTTTATTATAATACTACGAACACATACACTGTGACTAGTTTTTTTTTTTTTTTTTTGGGGGGTGGGAAATCATCCTATGACTTCTTCCGCTCTAGGGTGGAGCGGAAGGGTGTGTCAGACTCTTACTGACTAAAACTCACCCCTGTTCCTCCCTGCCTCGAGTGCCCGGGGGCGACGTAACTCTTTCGAATTTATCCTCCACCCCCGGGCAGGCACCGGCCTTGGCAGGCCCCTTCACTTTGCTGACAACTCTTTGAGGCGCGCGTGGAACACTACGCGCCGTCGACTCTCGGGCCTGGTGCTGATCGGGCGGCGAGTTACCCACTACTCGTCGTCCGCAGGCCCGGGTCTACGGTGGCCGGAGATCGTCTCGCGGCCCCTGGCGTCTCCTGCGGCGGTCGCGGCTGGGGGCGCTAGGGCGACTCGGCTGTTGTTGAGCCTCCCTAACGTATGCCGCCTCCCTCTTCGCGAGCATTACTGCTTCGCAGAAGGAGGAGACGGCCTCCCATTCCCTCTCGCTCCGTACCATGGCCTGAACCAGGGCACGGCGCGAGAGGTCGCTGTCGCCTATCGCATCCACGAGGACACGGCGGTGTTCTGCCCAAGCGGGGCAAACCTCCACCGTATGCTCCACCGTGTCCTCTGGGCGATCCTCGCAGTGGAAACACTCAGGGGTCACCTCCGCCTTGACACGACACAGGTACCTCCCGAAACAGCCGTGTCCGGTGAGCACCTGCGTCAGGCGGAAGGTGAGGTTGCCATGGCGCCTCTCCAGCCAAGCCTCACACTGTGACTAGTTACGTAATTAAATTGTATTAATGCACAATTCTAGGAAACTGGTAACTGACACTTAAAGAGTCGAAACATGATCATGAGGAGCTTCTACTAGCTCGGCTGTAGAATTAGAACTGATTTTTTATATCGAAACAGAGACTTGACAGAGAAAACTAAGTAATTTTTGAATTTGAAATTAAAAAAGGTAGCAAAGAACGTAATTTTGGTCAAAAAATAAACAAGGCTTTAACACTGCCTTGTTACAAGTGAATGAAAATGTTTTTGATTAAAATATTGTTCCTCGTGCTCAGAAGGTCTAACAATTGCTATATGAGTGCAATTGATGTAACCAGTCACACCAGAAAGCCTATATTTCTGATAGAATCTGCAACATCAATGAAATAGGAACTCAACATTTTATTCAAAATACAATAAGCTGATAGAAATAAAAAAAACTTAGGAATAACTTAGGTACTTATATATTTATACTTATACATAACACCGCTTATTAGGATTCCTTTCATTTATATTTTCTGGAATTTTATGTACTTCCTAATTAGATGGGGTGCATTGAGGGCAGTTGTGACCTCCCGCAAACAACGAGAAACAGTCTGTTGTGCCATGGGCCCGTCCATGTTTTGCCCCACAGACCCTTGGTAAATACCTCGCGCATAAAAATTCAAGGCCGTAAGGATCTGGAAAAAGATGAATATTGTAAACAGTGAAATGCTTATTTTTATTGAAGATAATGATAATTAAAAATATAGACAACCTTAACTGTGGGCTCGATTCCATGACTCCTTGCCTTTGGAGATAATAACGGCACTATTTCCGGGCACAACTCCTCGAATAATTGCCGACTGAGTCTGTAATTTCCCACAAACTCAAGTCGGGAATTTCACGAATAATAAGTTGATTGCGAAGGGGACGCCGGTTCCTTCTACGCTCTAATCGTTCATGACGTAGAGCATTCTCGATTAAGACCATTCTTGAAGCCATTTTAAGCAAATTTATAACAAAATCCACACTAACGAATGACTAACGAAAATCAAAAGGTAACACTTTTGGTTTCGTCAAATATTCCGAAAAATCATCTGTCAAATTCAAATGTTCGTTCGCAACATAAACGAATTAGAGTAGGTTTAGAGAATCCAAATGTCAAACAATTTTCGTTCGAAACGAACTTCGGTGAAACTTCGGAACGAATGGAACCGTGGTAGGAAACACGCGAAATTTCGAACGAAACTTCGTTTTTCGTTGAATTAGAGTAGACCCCCTTGCTCTTAAAACTAAAACATTACGGACTAATAAGTAAACTTGCACTCAATTTAGTGAAGTCTTATTCAAACGACAAACAGTAGCAAGTTCAAAAAAATGGTGTCCAATCACGGGGTTCAAAAGTACAAATGGGAGTACCACAAGGATCAATATTAGGTCCTTTCCTCTTTTTAGTATATATTAATGTTCTTCCCAATCTATTAAAAAACCAACCTAAAATAGTGTTGTTTGCTGGCGATGTGCTTAATTTTTTAAGATTGACAGACGTTCCACAAATCTCGACGACGTAAATAAAGCCCTACATCAGGTCCAAAACTGGTTCACTGCAAATCATTTTGTATTAAATAGCAAAAAAACTAAGTGCATAAGATTTGCTTTACCGAATGTCAAAAGTAATAGTTGTGACATAGTATTGAACAAAGAGAAACTTGAATTCGTTGAAAACACGGTTTTCCTAGGAATCACTCTCGACTCAAGGCTACGATGGGGTCCTCATTTAACATCTCTTGCAGGACGGTTAAGTTCAGCAGCTTAGGCTATCAGAAAAACCCGTCAATGTACTGATGTGATGATACCTGGTCTGTTTTAGTTACTTTCATAGTATCATGTCTTACGGTATTTTGCTATGGGGACGGGCTGCAGACATAGTCTATATCTATCAGAAAAGAGCTATCAGATCCATAATTATATAATCTTCAAAGGAGCGATTCTCTTAGGGAGCTATATAAGGATATAAACATCATGACGGACGGAGTTGTGAACACATATACGAAAACATTATGTATGTTCGAAAAAATCTTCTTCTATTTACTAAGATAAGTGACAGGAAAGGGTGACAGGCATAATTATAATACTAGAAACAGGAACATTAAATAAAGCTAGGTTAATTTTGGCTAAAGCACACAATTCTTTTATGGAGTGCTGTGTAAAATTTTATAACAAAATACCACTACACATTCTCCAACTAAATGAGACCAAATTTAAAACATGCATAAAACGCACACTTTAAAGACAAGCATATTATAAATTAGAGGAATATATCCTTGATACAAAAGCTTGGCTTAGTGCCGGTCCTGTTCCACAGTCACAGCGACTTCGGCCAACTAATTAGTTCTAGATATTTGGAAGTTTAATTTTTTTTATAGACATGGTTTCTATCTTTTTATTGTTTATTTATTCTGGAGTTATGTTTGTTTGTTATGTTTATTATTACTTATTTTTTTTACTTTTCAAAAAATCTAATTTTGAATAATTTCGAAGCATTTTCTAATTTTGTAAATGTGAGTACCATGGAGCATTTAATGTAACTGCTTTTATGACATGAACGGGCATGGCAACTGCCATGCCCGTTCATGCCATCAGCGAGACATTTGAGTGAGCATGACAAACTCAACTGAGTTTGTCATGCTCACTCAAATGTCTCGCTGATGGTGGCGCGTGTGTTGGGCCATTCAGTTCCCTTTAAAATCGTTGAGCTGAGTGGTGCTGATCCACGCGTCATGTTCGTGAACGGGCGCTATCAGTTGAGACTGGTCATGTTTTAACTGCCACAGGCTTGTTTTAATCCTTTTTTTTTCTTGAAATGTTTTTATTTTTTGTTTTACATTGTTCTCACATAATAGAAGCAACAAGAATAATGTAACCAACATTTTTGTAACACATAACATGGTTAAAAAGGGTGTCCATGGAGTTTCATGCACGTTCTTCTCCATAGAGATCTACGCTTTGGAATGTGCATTCATCTTTTTCTTCTTTTTGACTGACCGACCGCGACGTGGCAATTCAAAAGTGTTACAGACACTTTTGAATTGCCACGTTGCCATTGCCAATGGTTTATTTGAAATAAATGCTTTGACTTTGACGTCTGCCGACGCCCAGGGCGACTCATGCGGTGGCTAGGGGCGTGAGGGCTCGAGGATTGCTTCGCCCTCACGCGTTCCCTCTTCCTCCTCCTCCTTATTTAGGTAGCCTTCGCTCCACGATGACGCGGCGGTACTCCGAACAAGTGGGGCAGAACTCCGCCGTATGCTCCAGTCCTCCGGGCGATCCCCACAATGGTAACACCCGGGCGTATCCTCCCGCCGAATCCGAGACAGTTACCTCCAGAAACAACCATGGCCGGTGAGGACCTAAGTCAGGCGAAAGGCAAGGACGCCGTGGTGCCTCTGTAACCACTCCTCAAAGAGGGGACTTATCGCCGCAATTTTGGGTCGTTCGTAACCTGGTATTTGTTATTTAATATGGCAATGTTTATATAATTACTTAAGGTTAGCTGTACTGAACGCATATAATTAATGTGTTAGATGCCAAAGTTGGTACGCTTTTTTTTGAGTACCGTTTTCAGTTTTTCTTTATTTTATTTTATTTTATTTATATTAGGAAAACTTACAGCTAGACAGATACAGTAAGTAATAGTCTTAACAAAATATGGCCAATTACAAGTCCACATGTAGTATATATATCATATGAAACAGAAAGTTGACAATAGAGTTTACTTATATAACATAAAACAGAAATATGATTATTTACGCCCGAAGAAGCTATTAGATAATTTTTTTTTCAGTTTAGCAACACTAGTGTTGAAAATGTCGATATCAGCTTCCCGGCAGGTTGCGTTGTACATACGACTCGCTCTCACCATGTACGAGTTCCGTCTGTATGTAGTAGTTACCACTGGAGTATGCAATATATGTTGTCTACGTAAGAACACAGACGGCACTCGCAGCCCGATTTTGTGTAACAACTCTGTAACACCAGTTGTTCCATTGGCTATTTTAAAGAGAAACACAAGATCTGATATTTTCCGCCTTTCGTAAAGTGGAAGGATATGAAATTTTTTGCAACGTTGGGTGTAATTAGTTAAAAACGTTTTAGACCGATATTGAATGTGCCTCAGAAACCTTTTTTGTATGTTCTCAATACGATTTATGTAAACATTATAATTGGGGTTCCAGACTTGAGAGGCATACTCCAGATGACTACGAACAAAAGAACAGTATAATGTTTTAATAGTCTTTATATTCTTGAACTCCGAGGACACTCGGATAATGAAACCAAGTGCTTTTGACGCTTTCTTGACTATATTGTCTGTGTACATCAAAGAGCAGCTTAGCGTCAAAGGTAACTCCCAGATCCCTGATAGTGCTGTATCCAAAAGCATGTAGTTATGGACGATCGGGATAGGTTTCCACGTAAAGGAGCACACATAACACTTGGAGACATTCAAGTCCAACTTATTATTAACACAATAGCCTTGAAAATTATTAAGGTCTTCCTGTAATAGATGAGCATCTGCCAAGGTATTTATTTGTCTCATTATCATCATGTCATCAGCATATAGTAGCAATTTTGAATACCGGAAATAAGAAGAGATATCGTTGATAAAAATATTAAACAACAGTGGCCCCAGCAAGGATCCTTGGGGAACCCCCGATGGGACATTCATAGGTTTGGAGTAGTATCCATTCAGAACTAGTCTGACATCTGTTCTCCACATAGGACTTGAACCACCGGAAAAGATCACCCCTGATGCCCACCAATAAAAGTTTACGCAACAGGATCACGTGATCTATTCGATCAAAACATTTACTGTAGTCGGTATATATAATATCGACTTGGGACCTTTGTGACATACACTCGGAGAGGTAATCGCTACAGACAGTGAGATTAGATGAGGTCGACCGACCCCTCACGAAACCGTGCTGGCTTTCATTAAAACTGTGCTTGATTGCCGAATAAACCTGTGTATGCACAATTTTCTCCAGTATTTTAGCAAACACACACAGCTTCGAAATAGGTCGGTAATTCTCGACCAATGTCCTTGACCCTTTTTTATGTCTCGGTGTTATATATGCCGACTTCCATATCTTAGGCACCACGCCAGTAGCAAGCGACTTTTCAAACAGGATGGAAAGAGGCACCGAAAGATCCTTGGCGCAGTTAACGATAAATATGCGTGAAATATCATCAGGCCCCGCAGATTTGTTTAGATCCACTCGTTTTAGCAGCCTACATACCTCACTTAGCCGAATTTCCACTTGACTTATATCGTGCATGTTAGCAATGGGTTCTTCGGCCATATTATAAGCCCGAAGATTGACTGTTGGCATCATTAGTATCGTCAATATAAAGTTGAAGAGAGTGAAAACAGTTACCGAACATATCACAAATTACGTCACCATCACTGGACGTTTCCTGGCCAAATTGCATCACTGAAGGGTAAGAACAAAATTGTTTTTTGGACTTGACGTACCTCTAAAAGGCCCGTGGATTGTCGCGTATGTTAGATTCTATTTTTGCTATGTAACTGTCAAACATATCTCGCTGCAGGTCTTTAGCCCGTTGACGGAGTAAAATGAAAGACATAGTCGGTTCTTTACTACTTGTTCGGTTGCTCCGGTTGTTCTCGTAATGTAATAGTGTGTGAATAAAGTAAAAGGACTTGTGTCTACTAGAAATTATCTGCATTTTATTTCATAATAAACATCAGTATTGATTTTGTTTATTATTTAGGTGCTAGCGGTATACAATAAAACAATGAAACAAAAAATAAAGAATATAAACATTTTAATAAAAATAAATTTTATAAAACAATATGAAAAGTAATATTAGTCAAGGCAAGGCCCAGCTGTGGAACAGCGTGAGTTGATTAAATATATAATATCAAAATCCAATAATGAGCACACAAAATGTGTAAAAACACTATAATCCGGTCAAGTTAGCTCGACAAAAAGGGCTAAGGTTAGTACAATAATTCGCATAGAGCTAAAAATTTGTACGACAGTTCTGAACACCATTATAAATGAAATATCAAAAGTCCTCCTTTTTACAGTAATTTTCAACGTTGTCTGACAGTTTGAGTACTTTTGCGGCCTACCCAAATGTCTTTTCTTTGGTATTGTTCGTCATGTCATTGAGCTCCTTAGTGGTTTTTAAGTTGAGCTATTCGACTATTGACAAATGCTTGCACTGACTGGACAGGTCCACTCAAATATGTTTGGTTCTTTCTTCAAAAGACCACTACAGACACTAAGCTGCATGGTCCTCATATAGAATAATGTGAATGCGAGAACTATGTATGTCGTTATATTCATGTAGATTTTATGATTGTCTGGCAGTTTGAGTATTTTTTGCGGCCTACTCAAATGTCCTTACTTTGGTATTGTTCGTCGGTTCGTTGAGCACCTCAGAGTTCTGAGTTGAGCTTCGCGATGACTGACAAATGCTTGCACTGTCTGGACAGGTCCACTCGAATTCGCGTGTTGCTTTCTTCATAAAGCTCATCCCAGACATAAACGTACATGGTTCTCATAGGATCTAACCAGTCCACATTGTATGGATTTGAACACTAAAAGAGACTTTGACCTCTGAGTTTGTTTCGGTGTTTCTTCTCAGGGTAGTCAGCTAGGAAACACCGGCCTCATCTAGCTTAAACTGACAAAAAAACATTGACGTGTAAAAGTGTTCCTTGTAACCTATTTACTGAATAAACATCATTTATCATTTATCATTTATCATTTATCATTTATCCCCATCGATCCCAAATGTGCAAAAAAAAATGGAAATCAAAGTTTTCAATGCGTTTTTTGCATTTTAAGTTTTATCTAAAAGTAGCTCAGACAAAAATTGTATAACATTTAATTATGTATAATAATGTTCTTATACTTTTTTCTAAGAATTACCATTTTTGAGATACCTACAGCGGCTTAAAAAGATTAGAAGATAGATAGATTAGAAGTACTCTTATTTTCTTTATAAGATGCACGTTTCCACGACACCTGTGAGGTAGTACCTACTTGGCGCGTTTTTTTTAATGTGGTTTCCCGGGACCTATTCAATGTTCTGTTGAGGTCCTGTTTTATTAAATACTCGTAATATTGTATCAGGTCTTTACCTATGAAGTTACCGTTTTATAAAATAGCCCACTTTGAGCTGTGATTACTCCGGATTGACTTGAAACTTCATATTTAAGGCATGTTATTTCTTTTTTTAATTATTTATTCATTTCTCTGAGTTTTGTATTTTCTGTAATATCGCTGTATTTACAACCATTTTTAGGGTTCCATACCCTAAAGGTCCAAACGGAGCCCTATTGCTGTCATTCACGTGTCCGTCTGTCTGTCTGTCCGTCGTCTGTCACAAAATTTTGTTCCACACTAAGAATTATTCCTGTATCGTGGGTGCATTCACAAACATGTAAACTCACATACACAAGCCAGACCCGGAACAACTATCTGTAGGCCATACAAATATTTATTCCGTGCGGGGATCGAACCTACGACACGCAGCGAAGCAGCCGAACGCTCAACCACTGCGCCAACCGTGCCGTCGACTTGGTACGGAACCCTAAATGTGAGAAGTCCGACACGCGTTTGGCCATTTTTTTGTACGAATTTGCAGAAAACTTCAGTTATTTCGGAATACGATTTCTTCCGTATCGTGAAATAAAAGAACTACAATATTATTTAATTAAAATTAAAGGACTTCAATAGATCGTGGAATAGGCCTGCCCGGACACCCATTTAAATACCGACCAAGTACGTGTCGGACTTCGCACATTTAGGGTTCCGTACCATATGAACGAATTCAATGATTAGGTATTTGTTAGTAAAATACACAATACATACCTAATAATAAACATTATCACCAAATTTCAAGTTCATAGGTCAATACGGGAAGTTACAAAATTCTTCGCAATAAAATTTTGTGACGGACGACAGACTAGGGCTCCGTATGGACGCTTTTTTTCAGTTGGACCCTAAGGGTACCTACGAAACCCTAAAAACGCGGCACAGGTGTAAAGGTGGCGTGGTAACGTGCATATTATGAAGAAAATGAGTACTTCAACTTTTTAATCGCTATATCTCAAAAAAAAAAAATATATACAACCGACTTACAAAAAAAAACAAAAAATGCAAAACAACCTTAATTTCGGAAGTCGGGTGTTTCTAGTTTTGTTTTTTCGTTATTTCATACCGGTTTCCGAAATTAAGGTTGTTTTGCATTTTTTAGTTTTTTTTTGGAAGTCGGTTGTATTTTTTTGTGAAGTTATTGTACCCCATAACTAAAATTAAATACTTAGTAAAGATGTGCCCGAATTGATAGCCCCAAAAACATGGAATTTGAACATAATTTGTGAAATTAGGGTGTATTAGCATGCGATTGCAGCAATTCTGGAAGGTTTACTATTATTTACTGATAAGTTCCATCGACTATCTCTGAAGTTGTTCATCAGATCTTCACCAAATTTAAATGGGACCACTTGGGAAGTATACCCTTTCAAACAAAAAAATAATTTTTCAAATCGGTCCAGGCGTCTTCTAGTAATCGGGGAACATACAAAACTAAATCTAACCGACGAATTGTTAACCTCCTCTCCTTTTTGAAGTTCGGCTAGAAAAGGTAATTTTTAGGAAAAAGTATAAAAACAATTTTTACAGATAATTAAATGCAATACAATTTTTGTCTGAGCTACTTTTAAAATAAAACTTACCGCTAAGCTGAAAAATGCAAAAAACCCATTTATGAAAACTTTGACTTCGATTTTATTTTTTTGCAGATGTGGATTCGATGCGGACTTTTGACATTTCATTTATAATGGTGTTCTGATCATTCATACACAGCTCTATGCGAATTTTTGTACCCTCGAATGTCTATTTTGACCGGGCTACTACAAAAAAAACTTTTTAACAAAAAATTCAACCGACGAAAATGAACTAAAAGCTAAAAATAAATAAACCTTTCAGTTCTTGAGTATTGAGCTTATTTACCTACATAAAACATCAAATTTTTTATAAACTAATTTTGAGTCGGCGCCAAACAACAATCTGATTATTAAATGTCTAAATTGTATATGTACGTAGAAATGAAGAAGGCTAGATGTAGGTAATTAATAATTTTATTATTTGGCGCCGACTCAAAATTAGTTTATATAAAATTTGATATTTTATGTAGGTAAATAAGCTCAATACTCAAGACCTGAAAGGTTTATTTATTTTTAGCTTTTAATTCTTTTTCGTCGGTTGAATTTTTAACCGACTTCGAAAAAGGAGGAGGTTATCAATTTGGATGTTTGTATTTTTTTTTTTTTTATGTATGTTCGGGCATAACTCCGTCATATATTGACGGATTTGCAAAATTCTTTTTTTGTTCGAAAGGGGTTTATTCCGAAATGGTCCCATTTAAGTTTCAAAAAGATCTGATGATGAGTTTCGGAGACAGACAACGGAACTCTTCAAAAACTCTTCAAAAAAGTGCAAAATAACTTTAATTTCGGAAGTCGGTGTCAAAAAACGAAGACACAAAACAGGAACACCGACTTCCGAAATTAAAGTTATTTTGCACTTTTTTTGGAAGTCGGTTCTATTTTTTTGTAAAAAAGTTTTTTATTTTTCACTTTTTGGTTGTGGTTCCCCATTAAACTGTGTTAACAATTCATAGACATACGATAGCAGCAATCGCGGTTGATTTACTGTCAATTTTTTTGTTAAAAAGTTTTTTATTTTATGTTTTTTTGTGACTCGCATCATCTTTTAATACTCTGAGGCTAATTTCTAATCCTTCGTCATTCCTCTTGGCACTGAGCTGATGATGTAACCATCCTTCCATGAGGTTCCCAGGGTATTGACTTACCGTTACCTCCAATATTCTAAAGACGTCTTTTCTTCAAAGCATATTAAGTGGTATCTGTCACTAAAACCAGTTTTTTATATCTAACTTCTATTGTTTAGGAAAGGTATGGTTTCTATCATAAGCTCAGGTTCAAGATGTGATGATTTCTAAATGCAAATATCTGACTAAGTTACGAAAAGTAAACAGAAACAATATTCGTGCCCAATTTTCAAGGTTTTCTCTCAATTTTATCAGAATTCCACGATCAGATTCTGATGTCCTAGACATGGGACCACCCTTGAGGTATACCCTATCTAACAAAAAAATAATCATCAAGATCGGTTCATAAATAACGGAGTGAGGGCTGAACATACACAAAAAATAAAATATATATACTGTCAAATTGAGAACCTCCTTCTTATTTTTCGTATGTCGCACGTAAAAGTATGATGTCATATCTTTTTTTATAATTTCATTAGGGTTCGATTAACAATGCCATAACAAAACGTAACACGACACGTCACGACTCTTTTCCTCGTCGGCCAGTGTTACACCTAACCCGCATTTTCGCCAGCTGTTGTTTAAAGTCTCATGTAGGTAATTGCTAGCCTACATGTAACTGAACACAGCCTACAATGAATATGTATCTACTTAATTTTGTCGGTTTATAGCGCTTTTATGAAGTGACTAGCTGACCCGACCGACGTTGTCCTGTTTTCTAAAATTTTCTAATTTTCCGAGTAACTTTCTTAATTTTTTCTTTCATAGGAACCTTCTCCTGACAGTGACAAACACAACAAAAAAAGAATTAACCAAATCGGTCCATCCGTTCACGCGTGAAGCCATGACCAAGGGAAATAGGGATTCACTTTTAAATATATAGATGATTAAAGGTAGGTACATATTTACTCCTTGACAAAGAACCTTAAAAACATTACCCTCCTTCCGGGGCGGTCGGATAAAAAGGTGCGACGAAGGTGACTGAATGCGGAAAGCGGAGAACCGGGTTTTGTAGCCCAACTAGGAAGATGTCCAACGTCAGCACTGCAATTTTGGATTATTGACTGCGATAAACTAAGTTGGGTTAAGAAGATTGAAATAGAGAAGAAAATCTGAGAAAATCCCCTTTTCTTTTACAATAATTTCATGTGAAAATATTTCTCAACTATATGAAGGAATGGCTGAGCTAGCATTCCTCTGCAGGATGCAGATTTTATAGGAAGTTGAGATTTAGAAATTAAGGGCTAAGAAGATGTAACATTTTCTTGCTTTGACCTACATTACGAGTTAACGAATCGGATATGTATGATTACGACGGCATGTAGTTAGTTACGGTAGACATTTCTTCAGTAAAACTTAACCCAGTTATGAATCATGAATGAATGTCTGTTCTTAATATGACAGCATATCAATATGACCATTTGTAGAAATTATACCTATGTATACATGTACAATATTTTAAAGGTAGCGGCACATGTACCTACATATTATGTGATATTAACGAAGGAATTCATTTTCCTGCTTTTATCCCAATTTATTGTGTCCTACACCACACAATACTCACTTTTAAAAACTTCATGAAAATTAATTTTGAGTACGCAAAAAAATAGTCAATAAATAGTCATAAATATTCACCAAGGTTAAAAAAATAGTCACATTATGATTCTGAAGTTATAGCTATTATGTTGGTGAGGATTGTGGGGTGAAGGTCTCCACACAATCCTCACCTCAGTGCAAGCAAACGGCTGGGAGTATCAACTTGGTTTAAATTCCAAAAAATAGTCAAAAAGTAGTCGTAACGCTATGCAAAATCTCGAAAATAGTCATTAAGGGATTCCAGAGATTTAAAGGTGTCTTGCTGAGGATTACATGGTGAGCCTTTCTCGCCACAATCCTCACCTGATTACCGCGGAAAGCTTACGTTTTTGAATTTGACTTTGGTGTCAAAAAATAGTCAAGAGCGGAAAGCTTACGTTTTTGAATTTGACTTTGGTGTCAAAAAATAGTCAAGAACTAGTAGTCTTCAACCATGATAATTTCGACCTGGTTCACTATGTAGAAGTATGTTAAACTTCCATGTCAACTTCTACATACATTATGTTTTGGTACAGTCGCGAACACTAAACTTGCAAAACTATTTTATTTAAAATATTGTTGTATATTAATTTAAAACGGTTATAAATGCTTCTGGCTTTGGCAGAATTGAATTATCTCCTTATGTAATTTTATTTTAATAAAACGTAGTTATGTTTTTATTGTAATTCAAAAACCTAACCTCATTATACAATTTGATTTTTCATTCGATTCTACCATCATTCAACATAAAACATCAATCAAGTATTTTCCTCACATCGCTTTTATGACGTCACCGAGTCTCTTACACATCGTTTTCATGTACCTACATAAATATCAAAATATTTTTCTTTTGCATTACAAATTTATACGTCTAATCAGCAAAATTTACATGCAGTTGACATGCGACTATGTCTTTTAGAAAACATGATAGTGCGACTACCGTAGGGTGGAAGTCATGTTTAAACCAATTTTTTTGTTTAAAAAATTTATATATTTATTAAAAAATTAATATTTCCTTTAATGTTTTTTAAAATTTGTTTTTTTTTTTTTGTTTTAACAACCTATTATTTTATTGAGATTATTTAAAATGTATTTACTTTTATTTAATTGTAGTTATTTTATTTATTTACTATTTAACAATTGTTTTATTTCATGCATTCAAACAAAATTCCGAATGAATATAGATATCGATAAAAACAAATGCATGGTACAGACTCTCTTTCCTCACCAACATATAGCTATAACTTCGGAATCATAATGCGACTATTTCTTTAACCTTGGTGACTATTTATTTTTTTGCGTACTCAAAATTGATTTTCATGAAGTTTTCAAAAGTGAGGATTGTGTGGTGAATGAAGGACACAATTTATTTGGGGTCGACGCAAAATGTCTTTTCTTCCATACTCTTCTATCTCACACAGTCCATCCATAGTTTCTTTCTTTTTATTTCTTTCTATGTGGTAACGAAGGAATACCAAAACTATTTGAAGACACACGAGACGGAAAAAATAAGAGAATCTGGTAACTTGATTCAGTTCAGATTATGACCTTTGAAGACGCGGCAGTTCGTCAGCAATTGGCAACTTGGTCGTCGTTTGTCATAGGATATGGTACATTATTTTGGAAGCGACGATGCCACTGGCAGACAGGCTTAGAGGTTAGGCTTTGAAGGCTTAGAAGTTATTCCACACTTTTTCTGTTTAGGTCCAATTTTAGAACTGGGGAGCACCATAGCATCGTAAAAGCATCGTTTTGATGAAGAATATTATTAAATTTGTTAATGCCCTGCACTTACATTTTTCTATGCAGTTTCTTTTTTCTTCTTTCCAAATGCCTCTGCCTCTTCTATTGTGGTTAATAGTTCGCAACCTTTAGTTTCGGGTAAAAGCATTGTAATGAAGAAGGCCATAAATGGTACCACAGCGAATGCGAAAGGAGGCATCCATTTCCCAATATCTTCCAACTCAATAACATATGGAGCTACCATAGAACCCAATCTTGCACACATTGATGATAAGCCGACAGCAACGTTTCGGACTACAGTAGGGAACAACTCTCCACAATACAAATAAACAACAACAAACACCACAAAAGAACTTACGACCCCAATACTCGCACAGATTATCGCCAATATACCTTTTGAAAACATTAAAACAATTAAGCAAGCAGTACATATAAAATGACATACTAATAAAATAGTCTTTCTGCCGAACATTTTTAGAAAGGGGATAGACAGAATTGTGCCGCATGTGACCAACATGGAACTAGCCGCTACGTTGACAAAAATATTACCATGGAGGTGTCCGACATATTGCGCTATCCCATAATAGCAGTAGGAACACATCACCCAATTAAATCCCATAGCCAGACTATTCTTTCTAATATTAGGAGTACGAAATAGATCGAGAATATTCCCTGTTGGTATTTTATGTTTCATTGCAGCTGCTGCATAAGCTTCCACATTGGATCGTATATTAGCGGTTGGGCGTTTGTTGCTGCAAAAATAAGAACAAACTAAAATACATGTGGTTTTTACAAGATTTTTTTTAGTTTATTTAAGTCTCTAAATCCTAAGATTCACCAAATGATTGCTAGTAGAAGTCCGAAATTAGCGATTATGATATACTAGCGACCCGCCCCAGCTTCGCATGGGTAAAAATTATACACTTAAACCTTCCTCATGAATCACTCTTTGGTGAAAAATTTAAAATTGAAATCGAGACGCAAACTGCACCTGGCGTGCCTTCTGTTCGGGGTACTTAGTTAAATACATACCAGAAGCCGGACTATTATTAGTATTATTTATTAACGTCAGTCCTTTCTTTTCATGTCCAACCATACCATTGTGTTTCTTTCCTTATACTTACATCACTTTTACTTTTAAACAAATATACATAAATATACTATGTTTTTATACTATAGTATCTCTTACTTGTATATCTATTTTTTAACCGACTTCGAAAAAGGAGGAGGTTATCAATTCGGATGTTTGTATTTTTTTTTTATGTATGTTCGGGCATAACTCCGTCATATATTGACGGATTTGCAAAATTCTTTTTTTGTTCGAAAGGGGTTTATTCCGAAATGGTCCCATTTAAATTTCAAAAAGATCTGATGATGGGTTTCGGAGACAGACAACGGAACTCTTCAAAAATTGACAGCAAATCAACCGCGATTGCTGCTATCGTATGTTTATGAATTGTTAACACAGTTTAATGGGGAACCACAACTAAAAAGTGAAAAATAAAAAACTTTTTTACAAAAAAATAGAACCGACTTCCAAAAAAAGTGCAAGATAACTTTAATTTCGGAAGTCGGTGTCAAAAAACGAAGACACAAAACAAGAACACCGACTTCCGAAATTAAAGTTATTTTGCACTTTTTTTGGAAGTCGGTTCTATTTTTTTGTAAAAAAGTTTTTTTTTTATATTTAAGTACCTAAATTATAAAACTGATTTACGTCCGCCTGACGTCCTCGTAGCATAGGTTCCAATTGGAAACCAGCGTCAAGCACTAGTTGCCCTGCATTTATGCTGAACTGGGCCTATTTAGCACAGCCGTGGGGCAAATACTATTTTAGGTTATTTCTAGTTATTGTTTTTGTGTCATTTAAATTTAATTTCTTTCTTTTTTCTTTTATTTATTTGACACGCGCTATAGCCTAAACAACACATAGCTATTTATATGAATTTTGAAAAAAAAAAAATGGCGACTCCGCCATTATGTCAGTGTAGTCGTATTTTTTGTGACCTGGTCATGTGCGGTGTCAAATTAAGAGCTGGAGGAGACGATTCCAAAAATATAGGAAATAAAGGAACTTTTTAGTTGTTTTTGATCAGTCGGGTCCTAAGAACTTTTGCATTTAGTTCATCTAGTTCGTCTGTGAATTTAGGTGCACTTCAGGATTATTAATTTGATCTGTATAATGTCGCGAAACAAGCCGCTTTCCGCGTCTGTCTTACTGTTTATTCGCTAACTCCTCCGAAACAAGCCGCTTTCCGCGTCTGTCTTACTGTTTATTCGCTAACTCCTCCGAAACAAGCCGCTTTCCGCGTCTGTCTTACTGTTTATTCGCTAACTCCTCCGAAACAAGCCGCTTTCCGCGTCTGTTTTACTGTTTATTCGCTAACTCCTACGAAACTAGCCGCTTGCCGCGTCTGTCTTACTGTTTATTCGCTAACTCCTCCTAAACCACGCAACGGATTATGATGCGATTTTCAGGAATAGAAAGAGCGATAAACGAGGAAAGTACGTGTATTTAAATTGCACAGGTGCGAAGCCGGGGCGGAACTCTAGTTACGAATAAAGTGTACCTAAGTATTTAGTGAATCAGGTAAAAAAAGTATGCATTAAGGCACTACAACTCCAGCTACCCGCAATGACAACAGGGTGCTAGAAAGAGCATTTTAACAATTATGAACGGATTTACTTAAAAATACTTACAATTTAGCGGTATGCGTCAAAACTTGAATAGCCTGTTCAGTTTTGTTCTTTGCTATTAACCATCTTGGTGTTTCAGGCAAAGAATAAAAATAAATGGCAAATACGACTGCGGGAATAGAAAAAGCCAAATGTAAGTCCCTAAAGTTTCTGTTATAATAGGAAATTCCGGGCAGAATTATGGTTCCCAAATTGAATGGTACTTGATACATAGCCGAGAGAGCTTCTCTGTGGTCTGGGCCAACAAATTCCATTATAATAACAAAACCAATAACCATTGTTCCGCCCACGGACACGCCAACCATGAATCGAAATAATGTAAACAACCCATAAGACGTTAAGAAGCCACCAGCTACTCCAAATACAAATTGAATGACGCAAGCCACAATAAAGGGTTTCCGCCTGCCATACCTGAATAAAAACATCAACTGTTTATTACGTTCAAATAGTTTTAAGAACTACCTACTTGTGATTTTGTGAAAATGTCACTGTGAAAACTTAGGCTGCGGTGCCACTAGAGACAAGTATGCGGCTGTGTCTCATTGCCACCAATATGATTGCTCGATTTCCAAAACTTAGCTTCCTACGTTAAGCCCTAGTGGAACAGGGTTCAACGAAGCCAAGATTTTTCCATACTAATTAAATTAAAACGACGAATGTGCATGTGCGCTCTATAGACGGAAAGTAACGATGTCTGCTAAGGACTTCGCGAGTGTTGTAGCTAGCTTTGTAAAGTACGGAGCAGGTGTTTCCTGCTGATCTAGCGCTAGAACACCACGCGCGACGCGAATAGTCGAGAGTAGTGCATCTTTAAAGCGCATCTTACTAACAATACACACAGCATAGCTTTGTGGAACGGAGCCTTATTTATAAAACTCGCCAACCTTAAGCTTAATTTAAATACTGATTGGCGGATTCGAAATTCATGATAACATACTCGTATCTCTCATCCATCAAATATGGTTATTTTTTTATTTACGTAGCTTAGTTTCCTCCTCATCTCTATTGGAACCGCAACCTCCTTCAAGCCTTGGAACCTGTAAGTGAGCTCTGTCAATCTTCCAATGTTAGGGATTAAAAGCTCACTTCACCTAAGTTTTCACGGCGTGATTTTTTCAGAAAAGTCTGGCCGGAATGGTCTCCTAAAGACGTCATAATGATAATAATATGTCCTACCTCCCATTACCACACGACCTCTTAAGGAGCCCGTTCCAGCCGGACTGTTCTATCGTACACTGTACGGGCACAGTAGGTAAATAGGTAGGTACTATCTACCTACCTATTTACCAAATGTGGATCTGATACAGACTACAGATTTTTAAACTCACGCGCTTTGGCGAGTGTGTATTAATAAATAAATTGTTCCTGTGTTCGTAAAAGCGGCTCGCTCAGCATGCTGAGCGAGGGAGACCTTTCCAGGGGTAGGTGTATCCGACCAAGGAACTTATTTAAGTCGCAGGGATAGATACGCATTAGAAAACTCAATCTTTCGCGAAACCCGAGGATTTCTGGAAACGACAGATATTTGAAACTAAAAAAAAAAAATGTGTGTGTACTTATGTACGCACGTAAGAAGTTATACTTCTTTGGCGTAACAAGATAAAAAGCAAAACTGTCACCAAGTTTACAAAAGGAAAACAATAATTCTTCATGAACCACAGACCTAACTTCAGGGTGTCGGTTCTAGCTAACTTCAGGCTATAGGTTTTTTGTGACGGTATGCGCGCGCATTGTAAAAATTTACTCTCATCATTTTTCCATAACGCGCCAAAAGAAGTATAACTTAAAAAAAAAAAACTTGGTAAACATACGAACTAATATCAGGACTTTTTCGCGAAGAACGACGATGAATATAAACGTGACGGACTGATGGACGACCTTGTTAACAACTACATTTCAGCCAAGCACTCTCCAGCCAGTATGAACATATTTTAAATTGACTCCTAGACAATCAGCATAATCTAAGATTTTCCTATTTTACACTGCGGCTTAAGTAAGTTCTTTGGCCTTAAAAATATTGTTTATTGTAGATAATAGGTAGGTATCAAACCACTACGATTACAATCATTTAGGATCTGAATCACATTGTAGGTATCAGCATTGATTCACATTTTTAAAATAGCTATCCATATCCCTATTTCCAAACCTATCCTACTTTTTTTTCCGTTTCTTCGGGGTCACAGACGCATGCGGGACTCTCCCTACACTTGACCTGATGCAAGTACTGGGAGAGGCCCCCATGTCCCGTGAAAACCTGCGTCAGTAACCCCGCTGGCCTTATGCTCCTTATTAATCTGAAGGCGTCTATAGCATCCGGGAGGAACACCTTCGTTACGGAGGCTGTCTCGCCCGACCTGTACCTCGCATTCCATTCGTCAAGGGAATCCTTCCGGATTATCCGCTTGACGAATGAGACCGGAATCTGGTCGTAGTCTGGACTCCTCCGGCTCGAAAGTGCAGCCTCTTTCGCGAGCTGATCTGCGCGTTCATTTCCTACCAAACCTACCTGCGCCTCATGTTGTATTGTATCAAAATGTACCTACTAGTGACATCTATGTGAAAGTATAATATACGTAAGTGTAATATACCTTTTTAAGTAACATGTATTATAGGTGAAGGTAGAATAATAAAAACTAGTCTGCACTGAATTACCGACGCGTTTACTTTAGGTTATGGGGCTTATCCCAGATTTTCCAAGTTTTTAGTAGTATTAAAGTGAAAAAACAGTTCGTTTTTCGATACGGTCGTGTTGTGCAAGATGTCAACCAACTATTTAGCCAGTACAAACTATGATGACCTTTGCAGTTGAAAATTTACTCGTATTGGAAGGCACGTTACATTGTGCGAAGCCAGTGGAGGGAAAATCTGATCTTGATAGGAGTGTCTTGATAATATATAAATTCATATATCCTATGTCCATTCGGCGGTCAAGACCAATCTAATAATACCTACCTCATTTGTTAAAATCCATCAAGCCGTTTAGGCTACAGCGCGTGCCAAAGAAATATACATACACACATACAGGATGTAAAAAGACACATCACAAAGTCGTCAACTACGCATACTGTACATCTAACAAAGTAGCGTTGCGCAAAAATTATTGCTGGGACACGAGTTTTATTTTTAGGTAGGTATGAAAAAAGAAACATTTTTTTATTGCGCGCAATGTAACGCGAACCCAGGCAAGTGAAGATAAGCCCCGCCCCTTCGCTTCAAGCCACGTAGGTACTTGTCGGATACGTTTCATATACATTGCGTTTTTGTAACTTCAAATGCGTAATTTAGAAAATTCGAAAAAATCGAAATTTCAGGTAATGTCTGTTTGGAAAATTTTTAGTAATTACACTTTGAAATCTCTTTCGTAAAAAAGGGGAAAAAATTGCCACTTTGACCTTTAATATCTCCAGAACCAGTGGATTCCCAGGTATGGTCTAGTGGAAAAAATGATCCAAATAATGGGTCTTACATGTGTCTTTAGGCTTCGGAAACTATCTTTTTACACCCGATATAACCTACATACACACATACCCTCGAAAAACATTATCCACCTTCTGGGGCAGATGCGTCAAAATATAAGTTAAGGTAGTGTAGCGACATCTATGACGCCGCACACGAACTAAAAATAGCAAGAATTCTACATCGCGCAAGCAGAGTTCTCCGCGCGATTTGAACACAGTCCGAAATCAACTATTGGGCAGTTGCCCGGACCAGACACAACACCCGTCTGGTCGGAGGATCCTCCCTTTTCAATGGAGGTTGTGGGACTTTACACCCTGTTCCACGTACCTCCACACTGGTGACCCTCGAGCATGAACGTCAGCGCATCCTTCGTGCAGCTACTTCAGCGTGACGTCATCATCATCGCTTCCTTCAAGCTCTTGAGCAACGAGTCATACAGCCAGCCAGTACCAACGGCTTCTACGGGTATCCTGACCACCAGCATGCAGCGGATGCGCATTCCTGGTCAGCATCCTCAGCCTCTTTCATCACCACCAACCTCATCAGCGATCTTGGCGCAGCGAACAGCACCTTCGGCCGGTCGAAGAACCTCTCCTGGTCGACGCCAGCAGTCAAGCCACTACGTCGCACAGCACCGCTCCGACCCACTGGAGCCTGCAGCATCATCCCGACTCACTGGGACATCATCACCCCGACTCACTGGGGCATCATCCCGACTCACTGGGACATCATCACCCCGACTCACTGGGGCATCATCCCGACTCACTGGGACATCATCACCCCGACTCACTGGGGTATCATCCCGACTCACTGGGATAGCAACACCCCGACTCACTGGGGCATCACCGCAGACAGTTCCGACTCACCGTGAACTATGCGGCTCTTCCGGTTCCGACTCACTGGAACCAACCTTCCACTGGCCCGGCAAGCATCACAAGATGTATGGACGGCTCATCAAGAACCATCGATCTCCGATCTCCGGAGGGGAGTGATGTAGCGACATCTATGACGCCGCACACGAACTAAAAATAGCAAGAATTCTACATCGCGCAAGCAGAGTTCTCCGCGCGATTTGAACATATACAACAGTCCGAAATCAACTATTGGGCAGTTGCCCGGACCAGACACAACACCCGTCTGGTCGGAGGATCCTCCCTTTTCAATGGAGGTTGTGGGACTTTACACCCTGTTCCACGTACCTCCACAGTAGCAAAGGTGTAGTAAATATTTACTTATTTACAATGCTAGAAATTGGAAGTGGTCAGCCAACATTTGTTTTATATATCTGTCCAATTTCTTTGATATATTTCATAATGCAAAGGTAGCAAATATTTTATTATAGGTCGTAAATAGTAGCAAATAGCTATTAAATAGTGCACATGGTTTCATGTACATATCTCGTTTGGTCCAGCCAAAATTTTATAAATGGATAAAACTACTATGGTTATCCAGAAATAAGTTGTTCGTAAGCCACTAAGAAGAGAGAAAGAGAGAAGAAACATAAATATTTTATGTAGGTACAGGCGTTTTAATGTTTTTTATTAATATCTTTTTATACGAGCTTCTTCTAAATGTGTAAAAATTATATGTTAAGGTAGCAAATAGGTAGTAAATATTTATTCTAACAGCACGGTTAATACAACGCTAAAACTATGAGAACTTGGAAGTGGTCAGCCAACCTGACGTCAGAATGGCTGACCACTTTATTTCTTTGATATATTTCTTAACGCAAAGGTAGCAAATATTTCACTATAGGTAGTAAAAAGTAGCAAATAGGTACTAAATAGTGCACATGGTCTCATGTAAATATCTCGTTTGGTCCAGCCATCCTGACGGTCACCACATTTCACATAAAAATACATCGCGCCATTTTTGGCAATGACATTTGACAGACGACATTTGAACTATTTATTGTAATTTTAACTCTATGCCTCCATGCGGTGTGCCCAGGAACAAAAAACGCGGACTTTAATACAGTGCCATCTTTTTTTTACTTCTCAAAACTCAAACAACGCGATCACAGTAAAAAAAACGATTTCAAGTGAACAATCCGCTTACTCTTCAAATGTGACAATGGCGCTTGAGAGTATTTTCAATTTCGCAACAAACTGGGCTATGGCGGGTGAATGGACTATGGCGGGTGAATGGACTATGGTGGGTGAATGGACAATGGTGGGTGAATGGTTAATTGCGAAACGACTAGGTGCATTTGACACATCCACTTCACATGGAAAACCAGAGGCTTTTTGTAACACGGCCGTTCCATTTTGTACAACTAGAGAGACACCGTCACTATTTATCACTGGCTGACCAATGAGGAGGTTTATGTCAATATCGGTCAAGTGAGCTTTGCAGCATACGTCCAACCTGTCGATTTCAAAGCGGAAGTTCACTTTCGCACGGCTGGTAACCAGTGCATCTGAGAAACCTTTGAGCGCGATGGTTGTTGGTGTGACCTCTAACTCCAGCAGTTTCGCAACTTGTTTGTTAAGTACATTTACCTGGCTGCCGGTGTCAATGTAAGACTTCACGAAAACACCATTCACTTTTGCAGTTTTTTTTTATAAATTTCACTATAGTTCAGCAGCAGTTAAATATCCTTGATCAAATCAAATCAAATCTCTTTATTGCATTCATGTGCGTGTGTGTGATTTTGTGTGTGTGTGTTATTGTGTTCATTAACTTCACTGGTTTTTGAATTGGAAGGACATTTCGTGGCGATATGATCTTGTATACCGCATTTGAAGCCGCTGCGCTGGTCTGGTTGGGGACAGTCACGTACCAAGTGTCCCGTTTTCTTACAGCGAGGACACGGAACAATGTCTGGGTTGACAGGTCCTGACTTTTTCTCAGCTGGTCGCCTCATATACTTTTGTGTTGTGCGTTAATCATAAGGGTGCGGTCGGTAGTCATCGAGAGCGCAGAGAAATCCTTCGTAGAGTTAATCTGGACGTTTGCACTGAAAGGCTCTTTCACGGCATTCGAGTGCAGTCCGGCAGGCAAACCGCGATTTATACAAGAGATGGTTGCACTATCCGAAAGCATGCATCTGAAGCACACCGCAACCTTTTCCTGGTAGTACTTAGTCATGTTTTCAGAGTGCAATTATCTTCGATTGAGCATCTCTTCTAAAATACCTGCATAATCCCAATGCTTCGGGAAGGCGCGTAGCAGTATTTGTTTCCACTTTTCCCATGAAAAATCATACTCTTC
Source organism: Polia nebulosa (assembly GCA_951329385.1). Classification (NCBI taxonomy): domain Eukaryota; kingdom Metazoa; phylum Arthropoda; class Insecta; order Lepidoptera; family Noctuidae; genus Polia; species Polia nebulosa. The sequence continues at coordinate 18,250,506 of OX589604.1, forward strand.
GAGACGGTTGTACCATTTTCTTGCCTGGCCCCGCAGTTTTTCTTGTAGATGGAAAGATTTTGTTTTTCATCCCATATCTCCCATAATAAGGAGAAAATAAGTTGTTTTCTGAGTTTCTACTAATTTCTATAGAATGACTAAGCATGTGTTATGTTTATTAAGTACCTAAATAAAATGTTACAAATCAACATTTGTTTGATTTTATTTAAAAAAATATATAGATATTTAGTCTTACTAGTTGGTAGTGTTGTGGGTATTATTTAGTCTTATTGACAAAAGCAATTAGAGCGGCCAAGGTAGTTAAAAATATCAAACGTATTATCGTTATAAATTAAGACGTAGATATTCAACTGAGATTATTATTAAACCGTTATCATATCAGATAGGGAATATGTCGGGTAATTACTTAATAAGGAATGTCATAGGTATTTACATTAATATATGACATGACACGATGGAGTAGTAAAATAAATCTAAACTAACTGACGAACAATAAAACTTGCGAACAAGGAAAGTAACGGGTCGGGACCATTACGAAATAGCAAAACTGACCATCTAAACTAACTGACGAACAAGGAAACTTGCGAACCAGGAAACCAACTGAATTGGGAAATTGACAACTTAGTGAAACTGGCAAATAAGGAAATTGGCGAATTCAGAAACTGTCTAATAAGTTAACTGGTGAATTAGTGAAATTGACGAGTAAGGAAACTGACCAGGCAGTGGTACGCTAACTCATCGGCTGAACGAAGTCATACCTACTTCCCTTTGCATAATTTCCAACATTCACGCGGGTAAGACGCTGGCAGAAGCTAGAAGGTAAATAATATTATAAATGAGAAAGTACCTACCTCTGTCTCTTTTTATTTTTATTATTGTTGATAGGCACGCGTTTGACCACTATCTCACCTGATGGAAAGCGATGATGTGGTGGAAGATGGAGCACGCTTGCCTAGAAGTAACCTATTCACTCTTGACTTAAAGACTCCCAGGTTGTAGCTATCAGGAAACACAGACTCCGGTAGGGAATTCCACTCCCTAGCTGTACGCACAATGAGTTAGTGTACCACAGGCCAGTTTCCTTGCCCGTCAGTTTCACTAATTCACCAGTTTACTTATTAGACAGTTACGGTAGGTTGACAATTTCACTACTTAGGTATTTTCCTGATTCTTCAGTTTCCTCCTTTGCTAGTTTTGTTAGGATGTCAGTTTCATGAAATTGCCAGTATTGCAATCTGCCACTTTCGTTATTTGTCAATTTTGCTAATCGAACGGTTTACCTATTCGTCAATCACGCTAGGTAGACAATTTTGCCATATATATAATAATAATATATTAAGTGTTATGTGTGTGTGTGTGTTGTGTGTGTGTTATTATAATATTTAGTGTTATTGGTACAGTCAGTGACAAAAACAATTAGAACGGCCAAAGTAGTTAAAATATCAAACGTATTATTGTTAAAAATTAGGTGTTCAACTGAGATTATTCTCAAACAGTTATCATATCAGATAGGGAATAAGTCAACTTTCCACAAGTAGGTATATGAAATGACAGCTTGGGTGGTGTGCAGGTATTTTTTTTTCATTCATTTCAGCACGATGACACACAAGATACCTACTGTTTTCTTAGGACCACATGTACAACGTAAAGCAATAAATCAAATATATATATTTTTTAATTTTTTTTTCAAGCCTTCTCCACATCGTCGCTTAACATCAGGTGAGTTGACTATGACATATACAGGGTGTAACGGAAAGGTGTGGTCATATTTTAAGAAAGACATCTGCCCATCGGTATGAACAACATTCTTCAAGAAAATCCGAAGAAATTAAAAAAAAAAACATTTTACTTCCCATACAAATATTTATCAGCTGATGATAACTTTGTACGGAAAGTCCAATTTTTTTTTGGAATTTACAATTTTTCTTAGAGAATGTTGTTTAATTCCATGGGCAAAACTGGCTCTTAAAATATGACCACACCTTTCCGTTACACCCTGTATAATGTTAAATGTTATATAAATAATTTTTTTTCCGTCAAACGAAATTATAACGCGAATAAACTAACAAAGTGTTTTTGTACGAAGTTTCAAGTCACCAGAAAAGATACTTCCTCCTTTCCTCTTAGAAAATAGTTTTCTGCAGGTACTTATGTAATCGGGTAATAACTTCACAAGGAATGACATGACACGACACGACGGAGTAGTAAAATACAATCTAAAGTAACTGACAAACAAAAAAACTTGCGAACAAGGAAAGTAACGGGTTAGGAACATGACGAAATAGCAAAACTGACAATCTAAACTAACTGACGAACAAGGAAACTTGCGAACCAGGAAACTAACTTAATAGGGAAATTGACCACTTAGTGAAACTGGCAAATAAGGAAATTGGCGAATTCAGAAACTGTCTAATAAGTAAACTGGTGAATTAGTGAAACTGACAAGCAAGGAAACTGGCCTGTGGTACACTAACTCCGCACAATGAATGTGTTCTCAAAACGTTTTGTACGTGTGGATGGGATGTTCACCATGTATCGGTGGCACATCTGTATGACTGTTTCTATGTTATGCTTTGACGAATAAACCGCAAAACCAATTTAGATCAATATTGGTAAAGAGATAGTACCTATCTATAGGTTGGACCTTGGAACTGACCTAGGGTACCTTTTCATCCCAGCATCCAGGTAAGTTCACCTGGGATAATTTCTGACTTTCAAGCGGCCGATTCCGCTGACAAAGGCTAGTATCTTATCCATACTAATATATTTATGAGAATCTTATGTATGCGCACATAAAAATATTAATCTTTTTAAAAGATAGTGATATCCATAGCGTAAATACTAAGAACAAACACAAAATTATTGTGGCTAAAACCAGGCTCAAGAAGAAAATACTTGATTCGTTTAGATGCCAAAGTATACGTTTCTATAATAAACTTTCTAGCCAAATTCAAGAGCTAAGCATAAATAAATTTAAATCATTTATTAAGGGCCTACCTCCGCATAAGTGGCGCCCTCATTGAATAAAAAATCATATCTTAGCGTAGAAAATAAAGATTAAAGAATCCTATGTTGCGTTTGTTACAAAGAGGATAAGATATTTTTACGTTCAAAGTGTTTGGTATCCAAAGTAGTAGGCAAAAGTACCAAAAACGGCCATTTTTGACACTTTTGCCTACTACTTTGGATACGAAACATTTTGAGTCCTGTTTTAACAACGTAAACATACCTTATCCTCTTTGTAGTAAACGTCAATTTGATTAGCCTTAAATAAAACTGTTAAATATTATTTAGACCGAAAAACAAATGTATACGCATGTTTCCTAGATTAAGTCGCGCATTTGATTCAATCGAACGCGGTTAAATGGGAACAGGCCTTGTCTACCGACTATGTTCTCAGAACGGGCGTAAGACAGGGCGGATTAACATCACCCATATCATTTAACCTACATGTGAATGACCTGATAGAGCTGAGCGGAGCAGGGGTCGGCTGTTCAGTTAACAACGTACCTGTAAATAACCTTAGTTACGCTGACGATATGGTTCTGCTCAGCCCTTCTGTCACGGCAATGCAAAAGTTGATAGGAATATGCGAGGTATATGCGGATACGCACGGTCTAAAATATAATGTTAAAAAGAGCCAAACAATGTGCTTTCGTTACGACAACAACTCATTGCGTATACCTGACATATTTCTATGCAACGCTAAATTGGAGTTTGTCAAACGCTTCACATACTTAGGACATAATATTGACTGAGAAGCACAAAGATGATGAGGACATAGAAAGACAAAGACGTTCGCTCGCAGCGAAGAGTAATATGTTGGCACGGCGATTTGCGAAATGTTCAAATCAAGCGAAAATCACCCTGTTTAATGCATACTGCGCCGGCAGTGTACAGGTGTCGACCTGTACACTTATTCCCTATGGTACAAATACACGCAGCGTACGTACAAGTTGCATGTTCCATATTATAAGTATAATAACGCATTCAGATGTATATTGGGTCTGCAGATCCTGGCGGTGTAGTGCGTCCAGTATGTTAGCTGAAAACAGGGTATATGACTTTTACGCAGTCATGAGAAAATCACAGGCCTCCTTTATAAACCGTATACACAAATCAATATTTTTGTAATAATGTCGCAAATGTAATATTTTTTTTTTTTGATATGGCCTGAAAAGGCCTGAAATATAAATGATTTGATTTTGTTTTTTTTTATGATATTTTATTATTAACATTTTGTTTGACATGAATATTTAGTTTGTAAAGTTTTTTTTTTTATTAGGTACAGTGAGGCCGCAAAAGTCCATAAGAACGCTAAAGATTACATTGCTACGACCCAAGCGAGCACGATACTTCCGTGCGTATGTGTGCGTGTGTATGGGTATCCACATTCCACAGATAACACACACTAAGGAACTGTCGTCGCACTGAGCTTAAAAACATCATTATTATTTTTCTGTGCCATTGAATACACATCACACAGTCACAGAGGCGACTTGTTCTTACCATTGCATTGATAAAATTCGCGCAAATATGTCATGTGCTGGTAGCCGTATGAACTAAATATTGGATTCACAAATAACGTAGCCCGAGTTCAAATCATGGTCGGTCCGTTGCGGTTATTTCTTACTTTTAAAATTCCCAATCTATATTAATATAGTTGTTTTTTATATTTCTATGAAAAATACTATTGCATTTTTTGCACTAAATAGTTGCAAATTACGAATATGATCTATTAACCACAAGAAGAATCACATTCGTAATTTGCAATTATTTAGTTGTTACATCTTTTCGATGTTGTAAGGTGGAAATAAAAAGACGTGGTTAATAAAAATGTTTATTCTTTATATTTACAAATTAAACATTTATGAGAATTGTGACGTCGAATTGTTACCTAGACAAAAAGTAATCTTGTAACCGTTATCTATGTTACGTGTAAGATTGTTTGTTGAAAGTATACCCACTTAGACCATTCATAATATGAATAACGTAACAATGAAAGGATATTAAAATTTTAATAAAATAAAATATAATTGTTTCATTATTCTCCTGCCCTTATCCCAATTTATTTGGGGTCGGCGCAACATGTATTTTTCTTCCATACTCCTCTATTAGTCGTCATCTCTGTAGTCACCCCCTTTTTACCCATATCCTCTTTCACACAGTCCAACCATCGTTTCTTTGGCCTTCCCCTACTCTTATAGCCATCCACATCCATACACAAGACTTTCCTCACGACATTTTCTTCATTCCTCCGCATCACATGCCCATACCACGACAACATTTCCACACAATTTTTCAGTCAGCGGTGCCACTTTCAGACTTCCTCTTATATACTCATTCCTAATTCTATCCATGCGCGTAACACCACACATCGCTCTTAGCATTCTCATCTCAGCTACATGCAATTGCTTTTCATTCATCCCTTTTGTGGCCCAACATTCTGAACCATACAAGACAGCAGGTCTTACCATTGTTTTATAAATCTTCCCCTTAAGTTTTAGGGGAATGCGGGAGTCACAGATAGTCCCGGTGACCTGCCGCCATTTTATCCATCCAGTGTTAATTCTGTGCTTAACAGTCCGATCTATTTCGCCATCGCTTTGCACGAGTGAACCGAGATACCGAAAATCGGAGCAGACTAGGAGAAGCGCGCCGTCTAGCACTACAGCTTCAGAACTGGAGAGACCGCCGAAATCGCAGAACATGTATTCAGTTTTGGTTCTGCTGATTTTCAAGCCAACTTTCTCCAGCTTCTGTTGCCACTTCTCCAATCTGCTCTGGATCTCAGGTCCATCTTCACCGACCAGAACAATGTCGTCGGCAAACAGCATGCACCAGGGTGCCTCTTCCTGTATTTCCGACGTAAGAGCGTCCATAATCAACAGGAAGAGGTAAGGACTTAAAGCCGACCCTTGATGCAAGCCTACAGCCACACTGAACTCATCGGTGTTGCCAGCAGCCGACCGGACGTAGGTACTAGATTGTCTGTACATAGCACGAATCAACTCAACATACTTCCCAGGCAAACCTTTCTCTTTCAAGGCTTACCACAGCACATCCCGAGGTACCCCATCATACGCTTTCTCAAGATCAATGAACACCATGTGCAAGTTCTTGTGCACACGTCTGTACTTCTCGCACAATTGACGGAGAGCGAAGGTGGCGTCCATTGTCCCTCGACCTGGCATAAACCCAAACTGGTTCGGGGTAATCTCACTCTCCTCTCGCAATCTTTTCTCTATCACTTTCTCCCATACTTTCATAGTATGTGACATGAGCTTTATCCCTCGATAGTTGTTGCAGTCCTGTACATCCCCTTTATTCTTGAAGATGGGCACTAGCGAACTATTGCACCATTCTTGTGGGATCACTTCTTCATACAACAACTTATTGAAGAATAAAGTCAGCCACATACATCCATCCTCTTTTAAACACTTCCATACTTCTACTGGTATGTCATCAGGGCCCATGGCCTTTCCATTTTTCATACATTGAACTGCCTTTCTTACTTCATCCATGCTAATTTCTCTCACCAAACCCATATTTACTTGTACCTCTTTGAGCACACCATTCCATTCATTCTCTTCGTTCATCAACTTTTCAAAATAAACCTTCCATCGCTCTTTTATTTCGTCATCTTTCGACAAGACTTTACCGAGTTCATCTTTCATACATTTTATGTGCATTATATCCCTCGTTCTCCTTTCTCTTAATTTTGTAATCCGGTAGAGCTCCTTCTGGCCTCTAGGGCTGTCCAGTAAATCATATAACTTTTCCTGCGCCTTAGCCCTGGAAACTGCAACCGCCTTTTTTGCCTTCCTCTTCCATTCTTTATAAATTTTCTTTTTCTCTTCTTTCAAATTATCATTTCCGGTTTCTACATTCTGCCATACTTTAAACGAAATTTTCTTTTCTTTTAGCATCTTTTACACATCTTCATTCCACCACCATGTATCCTTTTCTATCATGCCTTTACCTTGCGATTCTCCAAACACATCTTTTGCTACTCGCCTTATACAATCCGCCATCTCTTTCCAACATTCATCCACAGATTTTCCTTCCATATCCTTCATGTCTATCATTTTATCTACCACTTGACTCTTAAACATACTTGCACACTCCTCATTTTCTATCATACGCCATCTGATTTTGGGTGGGGGCCGTTCTTTGTTCCTACTGGACGAGACACTGACTGTTACGTCCATCATTATGAGCCTGTGTTGAGACACTAAGCCTTCGCCTGGCAACACTTTACAGTTTTTGACTAATTTGAGACTGTTTCGTTTCACCAAGAAAAAGTCAATTTGGGTCGCGTGCTGGCCACTTTTGTAAGTGATCAGGTGTTCGTCTTTCTTTTTGAACCAGGTGTTAGTTATTGCCAGGTCAAAAGCCGAAGCAGCTTGCAGCAATGTCTCGCCATCAATATTACGGTCTCCGTACCCCCAACCTCCATGCACTCTCTCATAACCGTACTTCAGACTTCCTACATGCCCATTAAAATCACCCTCCACAAACACCTCTTCACTCTCCTGTACATTCATCATCACACAATCGAAGTCCTTCCAAAACTTCTCTTTTACACTATCCTCACATCCTGATTGGGGTGCATACGCACTAATAACATTTACTATCATACTCTCCACAACCACTTTAATAGCTATCACTCTATCACTTACTCTTTTAACATCCACCACACATTCTTTTAACTCACTATCCAAAACTATGCCCACACCATTCCGTTTGCCATCACTTCCACAGTAATAAAACTTATATCCTTCTCCTAATTCTCTTGCTTTTGCACCCTTCCATTTCGTTTCTTGCAAACACGCTATATTTATCCGTCGCCTTTTTAAAACATCTGCTAACTCTCTTCCTTTTCCAGTCATAGTACCTATATTCCAGGTCGCACACCTCAATCTTAATTCTCTCACTCTCCGAGCTTGCGTCTTACGTCGCACCCGCCCGTCCTGGTGCGACAACCCTTGTCCATTTCCCACAGGAGCCGGGTGCTGCCCCTGCGCGTCGCCTGTGGGGTACGCCCTAGCCCTATCGCACATCATATTTTTTCAGACCATGTTGCAAAAAGGTTTTGGCAGAAGTTTTATAGCCGGCCGCCTGCCTGACGCCAACCCTCCTTGGGAATGCTGTTGTTGGTGGTTTACCCGCCACTGCGCGGGTGGCCCATGGTGCTATAGTAGTATGCACTAGGTCTCAAGCTCCCTTAGTCGCCTCTTACGACACCCACGGGAAGTGATGGGATGGTACTATTCTTTTACGTCCGACACCATACGGTACAAAATAAAATATAATTGTTTATATCCAGTTATTTATTGAAAAGTGATATATGATTTAGACTTTGTAAACATTTTACTTGTATGTAACGTCACAATGAATGTATTGAGGTCATAGCTTAATTGTTCATTTTCTTGACGAAAAGAAGATTGAAACTAAACCTCAATTTCTGTTAAAAGAACTTTAGATCTCTCAAGATAATCGTCAATTAGGTGAGAAAAACAAATTGAACTATTATGTTAGAACAGTGCGGGTACAAGAATAAAAACCATGATTATTGTCAACAAAATTGATAGCGAGTTCACTGCATTCTTAAGATAAGGCGATGGCACAAGTTAAAATCAAAAAAAATCAAAAGTCATTTATTCAAACTAGGCTGAGAACCAGCACTTTTTGAACGTCAAAGTTCTACATAAAGACAGTCCCCCAAAAAACGCCCGCCCGTCACCACTTCCTAGTGTTTTAGCTGTGAAGAAGAAGTGGCCAACAAACTCCCCAGCAACACATCTGTCTGTTAAGTTTTAAGAACTTGAATCTATATAATTCTAAGCAACAATCTTAACATTATGTAAAACAGAAAAATAAATATATGTCGTCTAAAATATAATCATAAAATTAAATAATCCGCCACTTGCCAGCTAGCACACTCAATCATGCCATTAAAAACCAACTCAAGCATAAACACTAAACCAAATTAAAGAAGCCTCCATACATAACTGGTGTGCCTGCTTACAAGAACAAAGATTGAAACTATCAAAGGGCTGTGATTCGAAGCCACAAGTGATGAACTAGGGCCATCACACTAAATTTGGTAGACTATTATTATATGAACTCATATAATCTGTTATAACCATAAGCTAAATATGGAGAAAGAACATCAAGTGTAACATTGTCTTGCGTTCAACACAGCGACCAACTATTATTATCTTCTAAGTAGTCGTTGATGGAATAGTATGCTTTCGAACAGAGACTAGATTTAACTTTAGTTTTAAATGAATTAAAAGGCAAGTCAAGAAAAGAACGGGGTAGCTTATTGTAAAATTCGATACCGAGACCCTCAAACGAACCATGAACCCTACGAACACGGTGGGAAGGAACATGAAGTTTATACTTATTTCTGGTGTTAAAATTATGGATATCACTGGTCTTTTTGTACAAATGTATATTTTGTCTAATGTATAATATGTTTGCAAAAATGAATTGAGATGCCACCGTGAGAATTCCAATCTCTTTGAAAATTTCTCGTAAAGAAACTCTTGACCCTAACCTATAGATTGCTCGTACAGCACGTTTTTGTAAAACAAATATATTTTGTATGTCCGCAGCTTTACCCCACAAAAGAATACCATAAGACATAACACTATGGAAATAACTAAAATAGACTAACCGTGCTGTGTCAACGTCAGTATATTGTCTAACTTTTCTGACGGCGTAGGCGGCAGAGCTGAGCCTTCCTGATAGGCCTGATATATGTGCGCCCCATTGAAGTTTGGAATCAACAGTTATACCCAAAAAAACTGCCGAGTCCACAGTTTCAAGCACTTCTTTATTTAAGATGACATTAGGTCCTAGATTTATAACATTAGGTAAGGCAAACTTTATACATTTAGTTTTCTTAGCATTAAGAACTAAGTTATTTGTCGTAAACCAATCCGTAACCATTGAGAGAGCGCTATCTACGTTATCAAAATCATTTCTATTCCTATCTACTTTAAAGATAAGAGAGGTATCATCTGCAAACAGTACTACGTCACAGATACCCTTTAAAAAATATGGTAAATCATTAATATACACCAAAAACAAGAATGGTCCCAATATCGAGCCTTGATGCACACCTAAATAAACTGGTAGCCCGGAAGACTTAACACCATTGATATCTACACATTGGAACCTATTACATAAATATGAATCAATCACATTTAGAGCTTCGTTTTGGAGACCATAATGACGCAGCTTACGCAAAAGCGTGTCATGGTGTACGCAATCAAAAGCTTTGGAGAGGTCACAGAAAACTCCGATTGCATTTTGCGAGTTCTCCCATGCGTTGAATATGTGTTTTAGGAGAGCAACACCCGCATCTGTAGTCGATCGACCTTTTGTAAAGCCATATTGATCATTATGAAGGAGGCTATTTACATTAAAATATGTTAGCAACTGCTTCAGTATTAACTTTTCAAAAGTTTTGCTAAATGCAGGCAGGATGGAAATAGGCCTGAAGTTGCCTATATCATTTTTATTGCCTGATTTAAATAGAGGTATGACTTTACTACACTTCATGAGATCAGGAAAAGTTCCTGAGTCCACGCATTTCTTAAAAGTTACAGCAAGATAAGGCCCTACGATGCCTATTATATCACTCAAAAGTTTAATTGAGATGCCCCAGTAATCCCCTGTGTTTTTTGATTTTAGAGAGTTAAAAACGTTAACTACGTCAAGTGGTGTTACATGCTCAAAACTAAATGATTGATTGCACTTAGGTACACTACCGTTCAAAAGACTTTCAGCTTTAGACGGGGATGAATTTAAGAAGCGAGTTGTAGTTATAGGTATGTGGGCAAAAAACTCATTAAATGCCTGAGCTACGTCAGCTGGTTTACTAACTAATTTGTTTTCGAATAGAATCTCTAGCTGATTTACTTTTTTAACAGACTTTCCCGTTTCATTATTTATTATTTTCCAAGTGGCTTTTACTTTATTATCAGAATTTTTAATTGTCTCGCTTAAGAATTTTGATTTAGCAGCAACACAAATCTTCTTAAACAATTTAGAATATTTTTTAACATACTCTAGAAAAGGAGTATCGAACCTATATTTTTTTAAACCGTATAACTCGTATAGTCTCGCTCTACTTTTATATATACCAGCAGTGGCCCATTGGTTGAAGCCAATGGAGGTACCCGTAACGTCTATAGTTTTAGACTTAAAAATGGCTTGGTACTCTTTTTGCACAACATCAAAAAGGGCTCTATAGATTTCATTAGGATTATCGTTGTCTACTAAAGATGGTGTAAGTTTATTTGCTATATTATTTTTAAACTTATTACAACGGCTTACCGTATAAGGCCTGCATTCTATTTTAAGCGGCTTTTTATTTTGTGGCATAGGAAAGCTAACTAATAGTCCACAGTGGTCAGACGTTAAGTCACTTAACACTAAATTTTTTTCTGAATTACAATTACTAAAAAAGTTATCAAGGCAAGTCGATGAGGATGCCGTAATCCTAGTAGGTTCATAAAACAAGTTGTTTAAAGATATAAGTTAAAAGATATAGCTGTTTTAAACGAAAGTATACACAAAATAATACAGTGTTTGTTAACGAATAATCACGGATATGTTAAAATAAAATGGCCTATTAAAAATTTAGTTACACCGACCGATTTTACTAAAACTTAATATTTTGTATGACCCCCATTATTTTCGATAAAGTCAAGTAGACGTTTGCGCATGGACCCAACAATATTACCGCATATTTCGCTCCATCTAAAACTTTCCCACACCTCCATGCAATGGGTTTTTAATTGTTCCGTAGACCTCTCATTCCGCGAGTCCCACCTTTGCACCATCAAACCCCATAGATTTTCTATGGGGTTGAGGTCGGGTGATCGCACTGGCCATGGAATAACAATTACTTCCGGGTGATTGTGAAACCACTCATGCACAGTACTCGCTCGGTGAATAGGACAATTGTCCCGGACAAACGGAAATTCTGCTAACTCATCAGCTGGGTAAATGTTGCGCACAGTAGGTAGCATAATTGAGTCTAACACTTCCACATAAGTTGAACTGTTTGTGCGTGGAGGAATGAAAGCCAGTTCTCCTAGTCCTGCTTCACTCATCCATCCTCACATATTAATTGTGATTCGACCTAATTCGGTGTTAGGAATAACGTTGTTATCACACCACTTTTGACTGGATTTAAATGTTTTTTCATCTGAAAATACCGCAGTATTCCAGTCAAAATCTAAATAATCACGTGCGAAACGTAATCGTTCTTGTTTGTGCCTTTCGTCAAGTACGGCTTTTTAGCAGGTTTTCTGTGATGCACGCCTTCAGCGTGAAGTGCACGGCGAACAGTATCCATCGAGGTGTCATATAATTCCGCAAAATGTCTCGTTGGTCCGAAACCATTCGTTTCGTATACGTCCACCATATGTCGTCGCTGCGCCTCGCTAATAAGCTTCGGTCTCCCACTTCTCTTTCGACTAGCAAGGCTACCTTCTTCCTCATATCTTTTTATCCAAAGACACAGTATTTTTCTAAAACAAAAAAAAATATAGTAGGCAGCTATACCTACTTGACTTCATTTTCATTATATAAAATGTTAATAATCATAATTATTGAATATAATTTTAAAATAAAACTGCATTTATAAATCCAATAACCAATCCAATAAACCCAACGATTTATGTATTTCTCTTTTAAGCCTCATAAAGATACGATGGATGGATTCATAAATGGCATACATTTTAATAAGAAGATTAATTTATGGTAAAGTTACAATTCATTAATAGCTATTATGCTCACATTCAGTCCGGTTTCTTCAGATATTTGTGTTTTATTAAGACCACTTTTATGCAGCCCAATGATAGTCGCCCTCACTTCAATACTAATATTAGCCTGCATTTTGCGAATATTACAATACTGTTAACCACACGTCACTAACCAACAACTACAACCAAACGACATTTCATTCGGTCAAGTTAAAACTCATGTCTACCTCACAGAAATCTAATTCTTTATTTAGATTTTTTGTGATCTACCTTTCTAACTCTAAGAAATGTGTGAAGAAGTTAAAGAATAATTTAATATATGTAATGCTAATCCATAACTTCCAATCGGGTAAGAACTTACAAAAAGTCAACAATTGCGTGGGATTTGAACTTGCGGCACACTGATTTGCGCTTCAATCTGTGTGCTCTATACCACTGGGCCATCTTGACTTATGCTAAGTTGATGAAATTGTGAATTTCAATCATTTGTTGGCGATAACTAAAAGTCAAACTAATACGTTGTGAGAATTCTTATCGACTTTTGCTGGCGTCTGTACCTAATTATTGTAAATGTGAGGACTATGTGGGTGTAACTCTCCCTAACAAACCCTAGGCTGAAAAAATTTTCGTTTTTCCCTATTATCATAGATTTTTGCGTTGTGGAGGTTCGGTTTTCCTTTGTAGGAAAAGGTAGTGCCCCGCCAGTACTAAGTTTATTACTTAGACTATCACTGCACGTACCTTGTGCCACTCGTCCCTGACTGGTCATGGCTCCAACCGATGATAATTCGAACTCCATAAGTATAAAGCAGCCCAAAGCCTTGTTATTGAAACGAGGAAGGGCCTGAAAGAAATGATTTGTGAGACTTAGGAGTTCAAGTTGTGAAACACATAAGAAGTGGTTTAGAAACATATTATACTGGGTGGCGCAAAAGTAAAGACCCTATTTGGTTCAGCTATAACATTTTTTCTAAATTAGAAAACTAGATTTAGATTTTTTTAAATGTATATTTGTGCCATTAAATTTCGTACCATTAGGATTTAAAGATGATGTCTTTTAAATGGTGACCTCCAGAGTTGATACACATTTGAGCCCTATTTATGACATTTTGCATAACTTGCCGTAACACTTCCTGCGATATGTTCGTTATTTCTTGACGAATGTTTTCTTTTAGAGCTGCGAGAGTCTGTGGCTTGTTCACATACACCCGAGATTTCAAAAAACCCCAAAGAAAGAAGTCTGGACTGGTCAGATCGGGTGATCTTGCAGGCCAAGGCAAATCGCCAAAACGAGAGATAGCGCTGGCAGTAATCTAGACGAGCTCGGTGGTCAGCAGGCAGCAGCTGATGAGTCATTTGAGTTTTATACGGGAACATCTTTAAGTCTTTCACCAAAATACGCTGCAGGGTCCGTCTGGAAATGCCCAATTGCGTGGCACGTCGCCTCGTTGATGTTTCTGGACACTCTTCCACATCTTCGCGCACAGCATCGATATTTTCAGCTGAACGGCCTGTTCTTGGTCTCCCAGACTTAGGTCTATCCAATGTTGAGCCAGTTGCTTCAAGGCGTGTGGCAAAGCGTCGAATTGTGCGACCAATCGGTGCCGGACGGTGGGGAAATCGTCGACGAATTATTCCGTAAGAACATTGACACAATTATTCCACGTTCTTGGGGAGTAAAACGGTCCATGTTTATTTTCAGTGTATTTTACATTTGTTCACTACACAATTTTCAACAACAGAATGACAGAAAATGTCATATAAAAAAAAAAAAGGTATTTTCTTTAGTGCCACTACTTTTGCGCCACCCAGTATAACTAAGGGATGCTAAGTAAATCTTTAATTAACGATAGTTCGTGTGAATAACCCTTACGCTAGCGTAATAGGTAGTTGGTCAACATTTACTCACACGATACTTCACGTCTGCACTCATAATACTTCAGATTAACACTCCTTTAGTGACGCAATCGGCTTTCCAGCGTCAATACGTCGTAACCATGCTTATAAGAAGCATGTCCCTAGCAGCTCTCAAGCTGTAAAACGTAACGGCGGCTTTTAAGCGGCAGAAACGTCGACTACATGCTCTTAGGAGACATGGTCCCTAAACAGTCGTAGACTGTATATTGTGATAAATAAGTCGGCCCAACCCCAAGGTAGGTGCATCATTCGTACAACAAGTACATCCATAAAGTACGGTGCTCGTATCTGACCGAAACAAAGGTCACAGATAGAGAATATAAATTCAGGAATTAATACAAATACTAACTGGTAATAAAGTTGAGTCTTCACTCAAGAAGTAAATAGAGTTGAACATTTCAACTCCCTTGAAATCCTACACAGACAGTTCAATAGCGCCAACAACACGCTTCTGCCTGTTAAGTTCTAAGAACTTTAGCCAACTGGCTCTCCCCGCGGCTCAACCTAGAATAACAGAACACTCTTCCTGTCACACTCACGAACACTCACACATATCCTAAGTTGGGATGGATTTCCTATACCTACCTAGAGCTAGGTCCACTAGGAAGGGATTGAAGTAAACAAAGTTAATAATTATTTACCAATTAGGATTGGTAATCCATATATATAAGGGAATAAGGAAAGGAAACTTACTTCTCCATTGCACTATGAACATTACAAGACTGAGAGGAAACTAAAGGGTAGGTATATGACACGTAACGCTTGTATTGAGTGCTGCGTTATTTCGCATTACGTTAATGGATCTTCTTACAAAGTGTAGGGCCCAACCCAGTGACGTAAGGTCACTTTACAGTGGCCGTCACGTCATACGTGTAGAGCCGGTCCTAGGAAGCGTAGGCCTAGAGAGAACCTGCCGCGGTTCCAGCTTAACACGTTCCCTGTGCTCTGACATGTCTCACTCAATCCTAAGACAGAGGACTACGAAGTACCTATGCCATTGGGCGAGACAAGTTTCCAATTATACTGGAAGCGCGCTATATAAATTAGTCCCTTTACCTCGGCCTACTCGCCCATTATCTAGATAAAACAAAGCTAGTACAAGCGTACCGCGTCGTCAGTCGGTTGCAGAACTCTTTACGATTATAATAATAATAATAATGGAATAACCCACCTGCTCCATAAATCAGGTAGTACTGCGGAACCTAAAAATTATAAACCGATCACGTGCTTACCGACGGTCTATAAGGTTCTTACATCCATTTTGAGAGCTAAGATTAACACACATATAGATAGTAACTGTATCATGTCTGCCTCTCAAAATGGATGTAGGAATGGGTCCCGCGGTACTAAGGAGCTTCTCCTCATAGATATGACCATTAGCCAACAGGTTCGGCGTTTCCGAAAGGATCTGTCGACATGTTGGATAGACTATAAGAAGGCCTATGACTCAGTTCCTCATACATGGCTCATGAGGGTGCTGGAATTGTATAAAGTTGATGCAACGCTACGCACCTTCCTGATGTCATGTATGGGGCAATGGAGGACGGTCCTTCGCTATCCAGGATGTCGACAAATCCAGAGGAATAGCGAACCGATAAGGATCGAGCGGGGTATATTCCAGGGTGACAGTTTGAGTCCGCTTTGGTTTTGCCTAGCTTTGAATCCTCTAAGCACACTGCTAGAGAATTCAAGGCTAGGCTATCGGTTGAAGAGAGGTGGTCAGGTTATATCTCACCTCCTTTACATGGATGACTTGAAACTTTTTGCCCCCAACAATCTGCAACTGATGGAGCTACTGAAGGTAACTGAAACCTTCAGTAGTGCCATCAGGATGGAGTTTGGTGTGGATAAATGTGCGGTCATGCATGTAAAGCGAGGGGAGATTGTGGAATCCGTGGGAACACAACTCTCGGATTCCATAAACCTGAGATCCCTCTCTCCAACCGAAACCTATAAGTATTTGGGTATGTCGGAAGCGTTAGGTATCAATGTTGCTGACATGAAGCAATCGTTGAAGGAGCGCTTCTTTGGCCGCCTGAAGAAGGTATTTAATAGCTTTCTTTCGGGCGGAAACAAGGTGCGCGCCTTCAACGGTTGGGTCATGCCGGTATTGATGTACTCTTTCGGCGTACTCAAATGGACTCAAACAGAACTTGACGCCCTGGATAGGCGAGTCCGTACGCTGCTGACTGCATTTCGAATGCATCACCCACGTTCGTCGGTGATGAGACTGTATATCCCGCGGAAGTGTGGAGGCCGAGGCTTTTTAAATGCTAAGACCCTACACAACCGCGAGGTATGCAGTCTAAGGGAATATTTCCTACGAGTAGCTGCTGACGTGGGTATGCATCGAGATGTAGTGGCAGTGGACAAGGGCCTTACTCCACTCTCCTTGGCTAACGAGAACTGGCGCAAACCTCTAGTGCTTGACACTAACGATCGCAGAGAAGTATGGCAGAGTAAGGAACTTCACGGACGCTTTTTCCGGGCCCTACATGGGCCCGATGTAGACCAACTAGCGTCCGTAGCCTGGCTGCATGTCGGTGACCTCTTTGGGGAAACCGAAGGTTTTGTCTGTGCAATTATGGACGAAGTTATCATGACGAAAAATTACCGGAGATTTATTGTGAAGGACGGCACGGTTGACATATGTCGGGCATGTCATCGTCCGGGAGAATCAATCCGCCACATAATCTCTGGTTGTTCTCGTCTAGCTAACGGTGAGTACTTGCATAGGCACAACCTCGTAGCCAGGATTATCCATCAGCAACTTGCTCTGAAATACTCTCTTGTGGAATCGGAAGTGCCGTACTACAGATATGCGCCCGACCCAGTTCTCGATAATGGTCATATCTCATTGTACTGGGATCGGTCCATCATCACTGACAGGACTATTATAGCCAATAAGCCTGATATAGTGGTGGTGGACCGAATCGAGAGGCGTGCAATGATTGTTGACATTACCGTCCCACATGACGAGAACCTCGTGAAAGCCGAGAAAGATAAACAAATCAAGTATATTGACTTGGCTCGCGAGGTTGTCGACATGTGGGATGTGGACTCAGCGATCATTGTACCGATAGTCGTGTCAGCCAATGGCTTAATAGCCACGAGCCTCGACCAACACCTCAGGAGGCTCTCGTTAGGCGGCTGGATCAAGGGCTTGATTCAGAAAGCAGTACTTCTGGACACGGCTCGCATTGTGAGGCGGTTCCTCTCTCTGGAGCCCTGACCGCCGGTAGCTTGGACCGTTCCCGATACCGGTGGGATACTATTTTTTATATTTTTAAATGTTTTTTATTTTATTTTTTCATTGAAATATTTAAAAATATAATTTATATGTATTTACAAATGAATAAACGAAATAATAATAATAATAGATTTATTTGAGGCTATAAAAATCCATAACAATACAATTTTACATATTACATTTTGTATGATGTGATGATTTTTAAAAATGTCATTAAATTCAATTACTAAATGTGAATACTGTACAATTTAAAAATAGTGAAAGTCAAGAAAATGAAAATAAATTAAAATTGCAATAAACTAAAAATAGAAATGTCATAAATTTAAAATGAAAAATGTCAATAAATTAAATTACAAAATAATAAATTATCTTAATTTCTCTCTACAGATTATATAATTAGATCAAAATAAGAGTAAAAAGTTGAGCAACTGCGCCTGAGCTAGGCCGAGCCTGTATTTCAGGACGCAGTTCACCTCCCAGAAAGACAGTGAACAATAATCCTAAATGATGATGATTGCCTTACTATAAGCCGAAGTGGTTTCTGGTCGTCACTTCTCACTCCTTTAATCTGCCCCAGTTCGAGGGTGTTTGCAGCTTACTTTGTCTCCGAATAGCGACTATCAGTAGAGCGCTTCGGCTGTTCACCCTAAATTACGTGTCTCGCTAAATATAATATTTTTTTTCTGTGATAGGCCAAGGGGGGCCGGGTGTGATTTAACGAGAAACGATTTCCTAACGTTCTTCTGAACGTTTACCAATCCATTAGAGAGAACTTTGCAAAGCCTACCCCCGAAACCCAGGAGAGTCTTCTATCAGGCAAATCTGAAGTATCCTGCAGTCAGTCGGTCCATGGGAAGAAGGAACCATTACTAACGTTTGGTTGCTCATTCTTTAACAATTACAAAATAGCATTATGATTCAAATGCGCCCGAACATAATACGTGTAACAATTCGGTTCAACCTTATTGAAACAGTAAACATCAGTTCAGTCAGTTTATAGTCATTGTTGTCGTACAGTCGGTTGGTGTATGTAAACCGCACACCATATGGGTTTTTCCCGAGTCCCTAGAACCAAACGCAGGTATAGGTCACCTCATTCGAGTCATAGAGGGGTAAACATTCGGCACTCATCCATTCGGTCACCAACACGATCACCTAGATTCGTGCACTTGTCCTTCACGTTACTCCTACTAACATACAAAATATAGTCTGAACCAAACTTATATTACTCAAGTATAATTGAAACTCTCGCTCTAACAATCGATTCACAAGGATATATTCTCATGAACTTGCCAATTACGGTGTCCTAGACCTATTGGCCTGACCAAAGGTGGGCGATCGTTCTACTGGTACCGAACCAATACAGCTTAACAGAAAACACACACACATACTTTAAACACTAATTAAGTCTAATTAATTTGGTATAGCTTTAACCAACCAAGCTACAACATTAGCTTTCCCTAGAACTACAACGGTATATGTCTTTTACGAATTATGAAACTTAATCTGTGGCCACAATATTAGTATCTTGACAATAACTGTACACATACTATCCATAAGAGACTAATTGATTAAAGTTGGCACTCACCGGATTTCCAACGCTGAGTTTATACAATACCCCTCAGTTACCGTTCCCTGCT
The DNA here is from genome assembly GCA_951329385.1 of Polia nebulosa. Lineage (NCBI taxonomy): Eukaryota > Metazoa > Arthropoda > Insecta > Lepidoptera > Noctuidae > Polia > Polia nebulosa. The sequence goes on from OX589604.1 coordinate 18,270,101, forward strand.
AGACGAGCTGCGCGCGTCTCAGGCGCAGTCCTCCTCTCACGTTCCACCACTGACTCTATACTCTACTTACTGATATTTAAAACCTAGTATAAACTACACTCATAATTTTCGATTATGGACTAATACTATTGCCCTAGTCAATTCTCCCCAGAGATGTAGTGATACACACACTTTGAATATTAATTAACCTAACTGAACTAGACTACTAACAATACTAGTCCTTCTAAAACTCAACTGGACATAGCCTTCCAACTCCTCGACCACGACCCACGCCTTCTCCAGTCTCAAGCCCGTCTGTCCTCGACATCGCTTCGCTTCCGCCTCCCTCGCCTTCCTCGCTCTCCCGCTCTCACACTTTCGCACCGAATAGCTTTTTATGTTAGTTTTTGTACCAAATCTTAATTGTTTCCCAATCTCTTAGAATTCGTAAAGATATCGTTTCTCAGCGACCCTTCAGACATATGTTTGCAGTAAAACACAATACTTTATTATAGGCACTTTCCAAAACTCAAATGTTTTAGTATTTTGCATGAATAGAGTATCCTTTTTTTGCTGTTAATTAGGGTCCCTTAAATGTGTTTCCAAAAAGGGTCGACAGCCATTGAAAGAAATGTTGTTTTGTAAGAGGCCACCATCCCCAGATGTTATTTTAAACGAATAGATATTTCATTTTTAATTGCGTGTGTTTCTATAAAAACTCGGCCATGTGCCCAAGGCGTTAGTTTCGAAATAAATATAATTTTTATGAAATTTATTCAATAGGATTAAAGGTGGACGGTCACATGGGCTAGTATTATAATTATTTTTCTCCTCATTTGTTTGAGTGAATTTGCGGCCTACCCAAATGTCCCTTTCTTTGTTATTGTTCGTCAAGTCATTGAGCTCCTCAGTAATTCTAGGTTGAGCTATTCGACTATTGACAAATGCTTGCACTGACTGGACGTGGACAGGTCCACTCAAATATGTGTGGTTCTTTCTCCAAAATACGAGTACCATTACAGACACTAAGCTGCATTGTCCTCTTATAGCATTATGTGAAGGCGAGAACTATGTAGGTCGTTATATTCACGTAGATTTTATGATTGTCTGGCAGTTTGAGTACTTTTGGGGCCTATCCAAATGTCCTTACTTTGGTATTGTTCGTCGGTTCGTTGAGCTCCTCAAAGTTCTGAGTTGAGCTTCACGATAACTGACAAATGCTTGCACTGTCTGGACAGGTCCACTCAAATCTGCATGTTACTTTCCTCAAAAGCTCATCCCAGATATTAATGTACATATTGTATGAATTTGAACACTTTAAAAAAACTTTTTTACAAAAAATACAACCAACTTCCAAAAAAGAAAATACTTACACTTAAAATTTAAAAATAACTTTAATTTCGGAAGTCGGTGTTTGTATTTTATTTTTTCGTTAATAGAGTATTTTACTCTTTATGAGAAAAAAACTAAAAATATATTATTCAGATAGATTTAGTTCATAAAATAAAATAAATTTTAAAATTCAATTCAAAGTTTTCAGTTTTTTTAATCTGTTTTTAACACCATGGAATAATAGCCGCCATGTTATACTTCAACTGATCAGCGTATCTTCTATGCTTTGTACTTTTATTTACATAGCCAACTGACGTCATGACCACAGAGCAATATGGCGTCCACTGCGTCCAGCGTTTTCGTCCAATTACGCGCTAAAATTTCAAAATTTAAAATTGTAAATGCATTTTTATGGCACTTATTGATTGAATTAAAATTGTTTTTTTATTGGGTTTATTAGCACTATAGAATTTCATTGAGACACTTTTCAAAAATGGGTGTTATTGCCCTATTGACACCGACTTCCGAAATTAAAGTTATTTCTCAAAAGTGTATTTTCTTTTTTGGTACCTAGTCAGTTGTATTTTTTGTATAAAAGTGTTTTATTTTTCACTTTTTTGTTGTTATATCCCAGAACTAAAACTAAATATTAAAGTTACGTCCGAATTGATAACCCCAATAACATGAAACATGGCATTTGAACATACTCGTAATTGGAGGAGACCAAAACGTCATCTACGTGTACACATTTTTTGTTTTTGTTGATTTTTTCAAAAAGCGCTAAAGAAATTTCGATAAAATTTATATGGGACCACTTCTGTAGTATGCTCTTTCGGATAAAAAAAGAAGTTTGAAAGTCAGTCCACAACTGACAGAGAAATGGGTGGACAGATATAAAAAAAAATAAAAAAAACATCGAACAGAACATAGAACCTCCTCCTTTTTGCGAAGTCGGTTAAAAAGAGACTGACCTCTGAGTTTGTTTCGGTGTTTCTTCTCAGGGTAGTCAGCTAGGAAACACTGGCCTCATCTAGCTAAAACTGACAAAAAAAAATATGTTGACGTGAGTGATGTTAAAACCTATTTACAAAAAATAAAATCATTTATCATTATTTATCCATGTGAAAATAACTGTATCTGTTTATTACGTTGTCTAATGTTGATGTATTTTATTAACAAGCTAAATTAAACGGATGGTGGCCGGGGTAAAAAGAACCTAACTTTTTACCCCGGCAGTACTTCCCCTGGCATAATTTCCGATATTCACGTGGGTGCAACCGCTGGTACAAGCAGTATTATATAAAGAGAAGTAGATAATATACCAACGGGCTACGCTTCCAGAAAATAGAATCGATGCTATACCAAATATCTATCTATTTTCAATACGATAAAAATGCGAATCGAATAATCAATGCTGTCAATAAATGTGATTCAGGCAGGCCGAATTACTGGTTTTAATGAAATATGTTAGGTATTGATTTCAGAGACATAAAACGTAAAGCCGGGTCCACACTAGCGAGCCGTAACCGTAACCGTTGCATGTGTGTTACCTAAAAACAGTGTGTACGTGGTTCGCAAACCTGCTGCGAGCGGTACGCGTGCGGCTAGCAAGCAGCAAGCCGACCACAGAGCACTAATATAATACTGAAGCCGACGATTACGTCCACATTTATTAACCGTAACGTTGCACGTAACCCTAACGGCTACTATTACCTAAAACAGTGTGTACGTGGTTCATGAGCCTGCGATCGAGCGCCTCACAACGAGCCGACGGTTGTCGGTTTTTGCCGCAAATCAAAGGGTGCTCGCAGTGCGCTCGTGGACGTCAAGTGTGAAGGTTGTTGCACGTCGCTGCGAACCATCATGATATTATCGAGTGTTTCTTCGTTCTATCTTGGACCTGATTAAATTCAATAGATATTCAAAATCACTTGCAGTTATTCTCGTGAAATTTTTGTGATTTCTTGATTTTTTTAAATAAAAAAAAACAACCGACTTCCAAAAAAAAATACACTAAAAATTAATAAATAACTTTAATTTCGGAAGTCGGTGTTTGTATTTTACTTCTTCGTTATTTGACACCGACTTCCGAAATTAAAGTTATTTATTAATTTTTAGTGTATTTTTTTTTTGGAAGTCGGTTGTTTTCTTTTTTGTAAAAAAGTTTTTATTTTTCACTTTTTAGTTGTTATACCTCAGAACTAAAAACCCTAATATAATGGAACGTGGAATTTAAACATTTGGAGAACACCAAAACGTCATCGACGTACACGTATTTTCTGTTTTTGTTCAGTTTCTCAAAAAGCGCTGAAGCAATTTCGAATAAATTTATATGGGACCACCTCGGAAGTATATTCTTTCAGATAAAAAAGTTTTGAAGAAAAGAATTTTGAAAATTGGTTCACAACTGACGGAGAAATCGGGTAACATACAAAGAAAAAAAAAAAAAAAACAGACGAATTGAGAACCTCCTCTTTTTGGAAGTCGGTTAAAAAGTGGATCACTTCTTTCCCGATACATCATATGTTGCCACCATTTTCGTGGCCGTTTATTATCATCGAGTAAAGCATCTTCAAGTATGTATGCTGCACAAGTGAGAGACACTTCGTCCGATATCGTGAAGTTACAAACCAAAACTGCGAATAGATCCCTGACTCGTCGTTACGGTCACAGTAATGTGGACGTTTCGTCTCACACTAGAACCTCGCGGCTATTTCTGTTTGGTTACAGTTACAGCTCGCTAATGTGTACGCCTGCGAAAGCGTTCGGGTCACGCAGTGAGCCTAAACCGTAACAAGCGTACACACTAGAACCTCGTTACTGTATCACGCTGGTTACGGTTAAGGTTACGGCTCGTTAGTGTGGACCCGCCTTAACGCGTCCGCGTGTTCGTGTTAGGGTGTGTACAGATCTGCCGAATGCGTCGCCCGCGCGCCTGCTACGCGCCGTGCACGAACGGAGCGCTTTCCGCGCGCCGCGCGTGTTTCACGGTCTTTTCTGCATGCACTTGCATGCGCGCGCGCGTAATGCCGGCAGTATACGCTCGTCGAGACACCGACACGAGACAGGCCGACTACGAGTTTGTAGATGAAGCGCTCGTTCCGTATCTCGGTGGCTCTCGTGTCGAGCCTCTACGCAACGAGAGTCACGACATGAACGAGACGAGCACACTACAGCCAGCATAACGTGCTTCGCTCGCGCGCACTGTGCAAGCATTAAGGTACGTGCGTCGCGGCCGATCGCAGCTATGCGCGATCGCGGCTTATGCGAAAATAGAGTATGAGAATTTATGGCACCGTTTCCGAGGTCTGCGACTGACGCGCGCGGCCGACGACTGACGTAGGCTGCGCGCGCTATACAAAAATATTCTGACTATTGTCGCAACAGCCGCGCCCGGCAGCGGCTGCGATCGGCCGCGATGCACGGACTTGCAGTAAAACAATTGCAGCAAATGCACGATTGCAGCGCGCAAGCAGCTCGCGAGCGACACATTCGCCAGATCTGGACACACCCTTATAAAAGTGTTTTATTCTATTCTACTTAGGCCCAGTTTCTGCAATGAACACTATTGCAAAATTAATTAAATTAAACAAGTTAAATCCAACGCGCGTAATGAACAATAATATAATATAATAATAATGCTGTCATATCTAGGTGGTTGAATAAATTCTCAATAGCCACTAGCATTGCTTGACAAGTGTTTAGCTTGTGACCAGTCGATAATATATTTCCAGAAACTGGGTGTTGAGTACTCACTCGGGCTGATGGTAGAACGCGAATTTAGTAGGAACATATTTCGCTCTTGGCATTGATAATACAAATATCATTAAGTACCTAAATCTAATGGTGAGTTCCCACCTTTTCGTGGAGCAACATCTTGTAACAAGACTATGTCAAAGAATTTTTAAGTGGCAAAAATGTTGCTCCACAAAAAGTAACTTCGGTGAGGACGCACCAGCAGGCGTATTCGCCAACTCAGTTGACATCAATTTGTTAGGCACTATGCAGTACATTGCTCGGTGGACATCGATTATAATAGGCACTACGGTTTTCCTATACGTTAAAACAGCAATGTACGGTAAAGTGCCTATCAAATTGATGTCAACTGAGTTAACGAACACGCCTCCGGAACTGTCGGTCGGTAGGTGCAAAATTCATCTCACCTGTCAGAAGCCGCTCCAAAACAGAAGCTTCCAACAAGTGCGCCAGCCTGAAACACTAACTGTACCAAAGCAGCTAGGCTTTTCCGTTCGCAAATCAAATCCCATTCTGTTATTATGGTACTGGTGAATATCGAATAATTATATTTTGGGTCATCGCATGGGCAAACATTAATTTCCCTTGTATCATTACCACATGAATACTTCACTGGGGGCGCGTAAAAAATAATAGCCAGTTGATTAAATGCGATCACAAACTTTGATAAAAATACAATTGCACAAAGCCATAATTGATATCTGCCAAATGAGCCGGTTATTTCAAGGATAAAATCTTTGGGCTGTTCTCGTTCGCCACTAAAATCATAAAAAATATTATTTCAATCACTGATATATATAATAATAATATGTCAATTTTATCAAAGACTTAATAATAATATTGGGTACCTACAGTACAACTATTTTTAACCGACGAAAAAAAGGAGGAGGTTCTCAATTAAAAACGAATGCTTATTTCAATGTCCATCAATTTATAATTAGATTTATCGTGTTATATAATAATTTGAATTCAGAACTAAGAGTACCTACTTTATTCTTGTTTTGTTTTGATTTCCGTGTGAACTTTATAGAGCTGTAAAACTTTTTCAATTATCCTTTTTAACCGAGTTCAAAAAAGGAGGTTCTCAATTTATAATAACATTTACTCCTTTTCAATATTATGTATAGTCTGCCTAGCCTTTGCCCAACTATCGATTGGATTAAAATCCGGATGTTAGGGTGGCAATCTTTAAATGTTATGTAAAAATGGCGATGTTCATCTTCCATAATGCGATCAATAGCAAACTCTGAGTATATTTCGTTATGTTTTTTACAATGTCATATAAATCGATCTTCAATGAGTTTGGGTTATGAGGAAGAGGAATGTTGTTGCTGCAACCAAGCTATAATTTGTGGTTTAGTAGTGTTTGAGTTAGGGGGTTTAACTAATAATTGATTATGGTATGGTGCATTATCTATTACCAAAATACTATTAGCTGGTGGATTTGGTATTAACTGATTACGCAGCCAATTTTGATATCGATCGGCTTTACGACGGTGGAGGCCCGAAGTCAGCGGGCGGCAGGGCGGCGGCGGCGGCGGCCCGAAAGCGGCGCGTTTCAATGCATAGATTTATATGGAACTGGTCACAAAGGCAGCGGCGCGGCGGTTCGGGGAGCGGCGTACGAGCCATGCGCATTGCGCGTCAGTCTAGCGGTGCCCGCGCGTCTGCATTGACGTAGTGTTGTGTATTTTATTTTTTGGCTTTTTAACGAGCAATGTTTCAAAATCGCCGACGTGGTGGGTTCAAATTATTTCAATGATTCTTGTTCGCGAACAAAGACACTAATTCCTCATAACACAACACTACGCTCTGGCACCGTGCGATCTGCCTAAACCTGCCTAACGCCGATGAGGCAAGGACACGCTGGTAACGGCACGGGGGAAGACGCTCCGGCAGGCGACTAGCTTGGCGACCGCTGCGGTTTCGCAAGTCGTAAATAGGATCCGGTGGATGGGTCTCCGGGTTGCATTACATAAATCGGAAGCCCTTTGTTTCCACGAGGCCCGGAGCGTGCCACCTTCGAGATTCAACATCGTTGTAGGAGGTGTCAACATTGGTGTCGAGTCGACGATGAAGTACGTACCTTCTTTTTTGTGGGAGGGAATCATCCTTTGACTTCACCCGCTCTGGGTGGAGCGGGAGGGCGTGTCAGACTTTTACTGACTAAAGCCCAACCCTGTTCCTTCCCTGCCTGAGTGCCCAGGGGCACGGTAATTCTGTTTCAAATTTATTAACGACCCCTGGGCAGGCATACAATGAAGTACCTGAGACACGTTCTCGACAGCCGGTGGAACTTCGGTCGAACGCTCTCTCGCGACTGCTGCCTAATATAGGAGGGCCTAATAACTCCTGCAGGAGCTATGTGATGGTACAGTCCATGGCGCTCTATGGAGCGCTTGTGTGGACGGACAACCTGATGCCCCAAAATATCGCAATACTGCGAAGACCTCAGAGAGCAATGGACATCGGGGTGATAAGAGGATACCGTGCTGTCTCTTTTGAAGCGGCGAGCCCCTTGGCTGGATCACCACCCTGGGATCTTGACGCAAATATCCTTGCGTCACTATATTGGTGCCGCCGCCCGGGATGCGCGGGAACGCGGCGAGCACCTGATGCCTCGTCATGTCGAGCTGTATAGGGACTCAGCTCCGCCAGTGATGGAGTGGGAGCAGTGACTTACTTAACCTAGCGCAGCCCACGCCACAACAGTGGCGGTAAGACTCGTTTGGGGAGTGGCTGGAGAGACGGCATGCCACCCTTACATTCCGGTTGACACCGGTACTGTCCGGACATGGGTGCTTCGGAAAGAACTTTTGCCGTATTGGCCGGTAGCCAAAACCCGGTTGTGACACGGCATAGCATACACTCAAAGAATGACCAACGTGGGCAGTGCAGCGCCGTGACCTTGTCGCGACGGTTGGTACTACGGATAAAAGTTCAAACCCACCACGGCGCATGTTGTGCACGGGCACGCGGTGCATTTTAGCTGCGTGGATTCATTTGTTTTACAACGTGGGTCTACGTTTCCACTACAGTACACACTACACACCCACAACTATGTACAACTGTCGCGTGGCCCACCGCGGCGCACGGAGACGCACGTTTTGATACAGTAGTACATAGTCGTGGGTTAATATTTTCATATGTACTGCTTACTGATGAAAAATTTTTTTATATATATATTTTTTTTTTAATATTCGTTTTTGACATGAATACTTGTATAGTATTGTATTATATTTTTTTTATTTTATTTTTTTATTGACATTTTATATATTTTTTTTTTTTTTTTTGACTTGAATACTTTGTTAAGTATTATATTTATTTTTATTTTTTGATTGACATATTATTATTACTATTTTGTTTGACACAAATATTTACTTTGTAAAGTATTATATTTTTTTTTTTTTTTGATTACTTAATTATTGTAAATGTGAGGACTATGTGGGTTATTATTATTATTTTCTCCTCCTTTTTACAGTAATTTTCAACGTTGTCTGACAGTTTGAGTACTTTTGCGGCCTACCCAAATGTCTTTTCTTTGGTATTGTTCGTCATGTCATTGAGCTCCTTAGTGGTTTTTAAGTTGAGCTATTCGACTATTGACAAATGCTTGCACTGACTGGACAGGTCCACTCAAATATGTTTGGTTCTTTCTTCAAAAGACCACTACAGACACTAAGCTGCATGGTCCTCATATAGAATAATGTGAATGCGAGAACTATGTATGTCGTTATATTCATGTAGATTTTATGATTGTCTGGCAGTTTGAGTATTTTTTGCGGCCTACTCAAATGTCCTTACTTTGGTATTGTTCGTCGGTTCGTTGAGCACCTCAGAGTTCTGAGTTGAGCTTCGCGATGACTGACAAATGCTTGCACTGTCTGGACAGGTCCACTCGAATTCGTGTGTTGCTTTCTTCATAAAGCTCATCCCAGACATAAACGTACATGGTTCTCATAGGATCTAACCAGTCCACATTGTATGGATTTGAACACTAAAAGAGACTTTGACCTCTGAGTTTGTTTCGGTGTTTCTTCTCAGGGTAGTCAGCTAGGAAACACCGGCCTCATCTAGCTTAAACTGACAAAAAAACATTGACGTGTAAAAGTGTTCCTTGTAACCTATTTACTGAATAAACATCATTTATCATTTATCATTTATCAATATTCGTGTATAGTGTGTACCGCATGCAAAGCGTGCATGGCGTTGACAGCGTTTGGCTCAACTTTACAATAAGGGATCCCGAGTAGACTCTTCATTTTTTTTTGTGCTAAGTACTTGTTATCTTGAGCAATTTCACGAAGTTTCAACTTTAGGAAATAAATTCTTTCGGAGATAAAAAATATCAAAATTTGATAAAACAACCTCAAATGTCGCTCTATTTCATAACTTTTGACGTAATTTTGACATTTGGTGTTGCTATTTTAGGGAGTTTTAATAATGCGTTTTGATTATGCAAATATTTGATTTTTTTAAATTCGCATTTTAATTAGTTATTCTATTTGGATTTAATCATTTCTTTTCTCAGTGATTTGTGTTTTTAGGAACCTACGTCAATTTTGTTTTATTGACAGTTTAAAGTTTTTTTTCTATTCTTTTGGTATCTGATAAAGGTGTAACGAAACGCAATTTTTTTTTGTAGCATAACAATCCAAAAATATACATAATCTATGACCTGTGTTTAGGTTACTTCATGGTTAAAATAGGTCGAATTTTTTCCAAGACAGAATCGGGGCACCCCGACAGCACGTAGTCCTTTGGCTGCTACCCCCCTAGTCTATATAATAAAAAACTTTTTACAAAAAAAATACAACCAACCATAAATAATACTAAAAAATGCAAAATAAATTTAATTTCGGAAGTCGGTGTTTCTAGTTTGGTTTCTTCGTTATTTGACACCGACTGCCGAAATTAAAGTTATTTTGCATTTTTTAGTATTATTTATGAAAGTCGGTTGTATTTTTTTTTTGTAAAAAGTATTTTATTTTTCACTTTTTAGTTGTTGTACCCCATTCTAAAACTAAATTAATAGTACAGTTATGCCCGAATTGACAGCCACAAAAATAGGGAATTTGAACATAGTTGGTGAAATTAGGGTGTATCAGGGTGAACTGTACAAATCTGTATACCCCTTCAGAGCGTATCAGCGTGATGTAATGTTGTGAAGTGATGAAAACAATATACAGACATGCAATTGCAGCAATTCTGGAAGGTTTGCTATCATTTATTGAAGAGTTCCATTGTGTTTCTCCGAAGTTCTTCATCAGATCTTCACCAAATTAAAATGGGACCACATGTAAAGCAACAGCTTTCAAATAAAAGAAAAATCTTCAAAATCGGTTCACGCAGTAAAAAGTTATGAGGTAACACACATAAAAATAAAAAATAAAAAAATACAGTCGAATTGAGAACCTCCTCCTTTTTTTGAAGTCGGTTAAAAACCGGAGGCGCGAAGGGAGAGCAACCCCCGCCCGCTGTAACATAGCATAGGCCCGTGCGAGCCGTAGCGGCTGAGGCTGGTCGTCGGAGGCGACCAACAAGCCGAAGCTGCGGAGGTGAGTGTGGGTGCTTAACCTTTGTTACGCAAGGGCGAAGGGGTTGCATTTCTCGCAGCGCTGGAGACATTGCAGAAGCAACTTTTGTGTTTTGAGCAATTTTTAGTGAAATTTTTACCCAAAAAGCTAACAAAACATAACCTCAAAATGTGATTTTAAAAAATTCATAAAAAAAGCTATGCATTTCCTAAACTTTTGGCCCACGGTGGGAGGTCTACCCCGGTCGTCCCCCCCTCCCCCCCGACCCTCAAATATATACATATCTATATACCCTTATTGTAAAGTCATTCCCAGCGTTGAACTATGTGAACAATATTCGAGCAAGCCACGCATGTACCAATGACGTCAATTTTTTGCAGTGGGCACAATCACATACAATTTCTTGCAAAGCGAAGCTTACACACATGCGTGGCCTCTCAGTGCGCCGCGGTAGGTCTACGCCTTAACATCTCGCTTCCGGTTCCGAAAGTGGTGCAGTCCATGGTCGGAAGCGAGAGGCTTTATATTAATTTATACTTACGTTATAGATACTTGCAATGTCTTGAATATATACATTATATAATTATGAATTTGGTTCGTGCCTATAATCGTCTTCCAATTAGGCAATCATAAATCTTTTCTATAAAACCTAATAAATATGAAATTTAATATTGTTTGGCGCAATCATGACGGTCATGACAATGAGTTGACATTTTTTGAAAACAAGTGTCAATTTAATTCTAAAAGTAAAATTGGGTATTAATCAAAAAGGTTATTTAATTGACAGAACTTATTAAAAAGGTAATTAATATGATGACGTTTTCTATAGAATTTTATGGATCAGCAAAACTTAAATTATGAATACTGTTATAACCGAGCATTTCGACCCCAAACGGCTCAAAACTGTAATTCTCACTATGGTTAAGTATTTGCGCCGCTTGAGGGAAATTTAATTAGTTATACTGGTATTCAGCTGCATCCGGTTAGACTGGAAGCCAACCCCAAGATAGTTGGGAAAAGGCTAGGCAGATTTGATACAGACAGACTTTGAATTCATTGGCAATATTTTAGTCCAAGAACCAAATGCAGGAGAAAATAATAACTAATGCTAGTAAAGTGTTCAAAATAAAAACACAGAGGTTTCCCAAAATTAACAAAAAAATAAAATGGATCAAGTTGTGTTTGCGCGCTATTCGGTTGCCGAGTAGAGCGCGGGGAAGTACCGACGTCGCAGTGGCGGCGGTTAACCGCTCGTGCACATTAACTTTGGCGAAACAGCTGATTTGGAGCACTTTTAAATAATTGAATTCACCAACCCGCATTGGGCCCGCGTGGTGGATTACGGCCCACACCCTCTCACAGAGGCCTGTGCCTCAGCAGTGGGGACATTAAGGTGAATGCTCCAGGGTAGCCAGCGAAATTCAAATTTTCTTACGTTTTTTGCAATTTGCAGGTCAGTGTCAGGTTGTATCTTGGTCAAAATTTGGTTCGCATCCGTAGCAAGTATACATATTTATAGAATTATAGTCATTAAAATCATCAATACATCTCTATCAGTTAGAATTGATGCCAAATGTCATAATTTCATGAAATACCTAGATTTGGTATCAATTCTAACTGAGAGAGTAGTTCTAGTAAAGTAGTAACTACTTACTTTGTAGATATTTCATCATAACGAATGTCTTTTTTTTTCAGATGGCACGTTCTAAAGCTATTTTAAGAAAAAAAGGAGATCATTCGTCTTCTAACATGCTTAAAAAATTCGAATTCAAAGGCAGGGATGGAGTCTAAGAAAAGCTGCTAGAGAATGCAATGTCCACTATCCCACATTATTCCGTTATGCTGAAAGAATAAGAATGTCAGTGACACGGATTTGAAGACTTAAAGGTTGCCGACTGCAACTCGTACAAAATAACACTGATTAGTTATAACAAGAGGATAAATATTAGATTGTTTTAAGCGAAAAAATACATGTATTAGTAAAAATACTTAGTACCTACTTATTTCTTTTCAAATATTATTATTTTGGGATGTAATAAACTTTATCTAAGTACATAGTTAATTTAAAATGAATATTATCTTTTATCTAACTATATAAAGCCTAACTACCTACATACTTACATATTATAATAATATAAAAAATATAAAAACTTTTTTACAAAAAATACAACCGACTTCTAAAAATTACAAAATAACTTTATTTTCGGAAGTTGGTGTTTATATTTTGTTTCTTCGTTATTTGACACCGACTTCCGAAAAAAGTTACGTTAAGTTAGGTTCGATTTCGATAAAATGTATATGGGACCACCTCTGAAGTATGACCTACCAAACAAAAAAAGAATCATCAAAATCGATTGACAAATGGCGGAGATATCGCGTAACAAACATACAAAAAAAAGACATACATACAGACGAATTGAGAACCTGCTCTTTTTTGAAGTCGGTTAAAAAACAGAATATACTGCTTGAAGTATTCCTCCACATCTATAATATTTATTATTTTTAAATTTTCAAGACCTGTATGTAAGACAGGGTCAGGGCGATTGTTTTTTTGTTAATCCTGAACTAGTAGGTATTACCTCTGTGAATTGGCGTATCTAGGGTGATTTTCCAGGGGGGAGGCCAGCCCCTGAGATGCGATGACTGATGAAGCTAAGTCGACGCCCTAATGTAGTCAGTGAACAGGAATAGCATCATAATTCATAAATAGCTTGACTCTTCTACTAGGAGGTTACAGCTTCCTATGCCCTCTCGCTCCGCACCATGGTTTGGACCAGGGCCGGACGCGAGAGGTCGCCACCGCCGATCACCTCCACGAGGACAAGGCGGTGCTCCGCCCAAGCGGAGCAGACCTCCACCGTATGCTCGGTTATGTCCTCCGGGCGATCCACACAATGGTGACACCCGGGCATATCCTCCCGCCTAATCCGGAACAACCGTGTCCGGTGAGGACCTGCGTCAGGTGAAAGGTGAAGACGCCATGACACCTCTCCACCCACTTCTCAAAGTGGGGACTTATCGCCGCAATCGTAGCGTGCCCAGCGCTGGGTTGCGGCAGTCGCTCACTCCATGCCGCCATGAGATCCCGCCGGAGCTCTGTCCGCCGTGACGCGATTTCAGCGGAGTTCACCTCCTCGCGCCACTCCCAAATGTGCGCGAGAACTTTTGCCGCCATACGACTTTAGATGATGTGACGTGGAATTAAGGGATGAAATTTGGAGGGGGGAGATATAGACCCTCGCCTTATGAAGGAAAAAGCACGGAAACCCCCCCTTTTTTTAATAATTTTTTTAAAATCCTGTTTTGCGGTTATATTTACGTAATTTTTTGTCAATTTAAAGGGAAAAAGGGGTAAGGGGGAAGTTGTAGAACCTCCCCCCCCTATGAAGAAAAAGTAACGGCAACCCCGCCCCGTTTTTTTTTAATCTTTTTTTAAATACATTTTCTGAACCAGACAATTTATTTCTCTATAATTTAGTCGTTTCTGGCAGTCGCCGACCGCTGCCGCGGCACTGCTCGCTACGCTCGCTCGGCTCCTGCATAGTGGGTCACAGTTCAACATAACCTAACCCAACCACTTTTTAAAAAATTAATAGCCTAATGTAACTAGTTCGGTTACGAGTAGTCTACTTAAAATAAAAGTAGTCGTTTCTGTAGGGAGTCACAGTTCTATACCTAACCTAACCTAACCATTTTACTGAAGCAATCAAAGCCACTACAAAATTAATCCACTAGCTACTAAAACCAATATAATATAATATAATATTCCACAACTATCACACAACGCCATCTAGTCCCAAGCTAAGCAGAGCTTGTGTTATGGGTACTAGACAACTGATAAACATACTTATATATTTCTAAATACATAAATATTATAGTATAAGGAAACATCAACAGTGTGACGTTAGCCAAACTGTCAAAATCAACTGACAGATCCAACATCTCATCGTCTGACTCTCACGCTACTGACTTTTGCTCGGGACAGCTCCACGGACGGGCGCATCACATACGTATCGTATAACATAGTAGAAACGTGTGCAAGAAAACCGAAATCAATAATCTTTTTAAATTAATCATTAAATTTATTATTTCGTTTTATAACATTGTTTTATTTGCTTTTATCAGAAGTGGGATCACTACCCACATTTGATTATAGTTTACGCATGATTGATTTCTGGTTATTTTGTTGTTTACTGTTCGTTATCGTGTTGAGTGACGCAATAATGGGAAAACGGCATCGTTCGCGTAGTGATTCGCACAGTCGTTCGCGTTCTAGGAGTCGCAAAGTTTCGAAACGTCGGCATCGAAACCGTTCGACGCGCAGCCCGCGATCTAGAAGTAGTTCAGGATTACGTGAGTCCTTACAATACAAACAATCGTGTCTCGGTTAAATGCGTTAGAAGATATGTCGCCGGTATCCAAGTCGTCTAATGTCGAAGTACCGTCAATCAATAACGATTCAACGGAAAAAATTGTGAATACTAGACCTTGTGTATTATGTCTAGCCTTGTGTGAATACTAGACCTTGTGTATTATGTCTAGCCTTGTGTGAATACTAGACCTTGTGTATTATGTCTAGCCTTCTGTGAATACTAGACCTTGTGTATTATGTCTAGCCTTGTGTGAATACTAGACCTTGTGTGTTATGTCTAGCCTTGTGTGAATACTAGACCTTGTGTATTATGTCTAGCCTTGAGTGAATACTAGACCTTGTGTATTATGTCTAGTCTTGCATAAACACTAACCTTTTGAATGGTATGTCTAGTCTTATGTGAGCCTAATAGTGACTGATTTTTTGTAATCTAGCAAGGATTATAAATAAACTTTCACTCTTTTCCTGGGGGTTCCTTTACCTTTCCTCACCTTGTTTCCTTACTAACACTAGCTGTTAGTCCTGGCTGTGTATTTATAGTAGATGTATATTTCAGGTGCAGACCAATCAGATGAGACCATGCCCTTAATAGACGGTGAAACTAGGTCCGAGGTTCAAAGCACTCCAGCCTGCGTCGATGAGGAAGCTGGACCATGTAAACCTGCCGAGGACGTCAGGTTGTCAGGAGAGGCCGTATAAGGAAACATCAACAGTGTGACGTTAGCCAAACTGTCAAAATCAACTGACAGATCCAACATCTCATCGTCCGACTCTCAAGCTACTGACTTTTGCTCGGGACAGCTCCACGGACGGGCGCATCACATACGTATCGTATAACATTAATATTATTTAGTAGAAACGTGTGCAAGAAAACCGAAATCAATAATCTTTTTAAATTAATCATTAAATTTATTATTTCGTTTTATAACATTGTTTTATTTGCTTTTAATAGATAAATTACACCCAGACACAGAACAAATAATCGTGCTCATTACACAAACATTTGTCCTGGGTGGGAATCGAACCCACGACCTCCGGCATAGCAGTCAGGGTCACTAACCACTAGACCAACAGGCCAATATTTATTTGTTAAAAGGAAAGTCTAAACCACCACATCTAGTGGAAAATTTACTGAGTTGGCAACACTGAGTTAATGTGACAACACTTGTAAAATGGCGTCGTTTCACGTTTGGTTTCACTTATCGGCAATAGTCGATAAATTATTCTAAGTGCTAATTTAAATAACATTTATTTAAATCAGTGAAATATATGTAATTTAATGAAATATGACTACAAACTATGTAAATCACTAGATACTCGTATACATATTTATTTCGTAATTATTATGGAGTAAAACATTTTAGTGCCTTGAACTTTCTCTAGTATATCTATAGTAGTCTATGCTTCCGTAAAACGTACAATGACAAGACTTAGGCTCGGCGCAAATGGGCCACCGACCACAGCCACCGGTGGCCAGTTTTGCGCGTTAGGATGTTTACAGGTTAACACGCTTTTTCATATATTTTGTATAGATGCGCCGCACACGTGTAGCCGGTGGCCGCCACTCGCTACAGCGGTGTCCGCGACTCGCCACTTGTGGTTGTTGCGAGCCACACAAAACGCCGACACCCGACTGTCGCGATGCTCCACCCCCGCGCAATTAGGGCGACAGCGTCGTCTACGTCGTCTGCGTATTAACAATATCACGTCCAAACTTTCAGTGTCGGAGTCCATATTAAGACTGCACAGCGGAGAGCGGGTTATAAAATGTGGCGGCTTCCAGACACCGGTGGCTGTCGCTCGCTTCTGACACTTTTAGAAATGTGGCGGTAGCGCGCGACAGACACCGGTGGCTGTGGTCGGTGGCCCATTTGCGCCGAGCCTAACCTCAAAAGTGTCATAATATTGTTGAATTTTTATGCTTTTGTTTTTTTTATTTCTCGTAAACTATTAATTTCCGTGCGAAAAGAACTACACGTAGAAGCTTCTAATAATATTATATTTCTGTAAAAAAAATATGGACTCTAAATTCCACGTCACATCATCTAAAACTTAACCCTGTGCTGACTCCCCGACTGAGCTGACGTGACTGTGACTGTATCCCCGGGTCAGCCAGATGGCCATGACCCTTTAGGACGCGTTCAGCGGCGGACTAGTCGCTGCCTCAGGGAACGCGCACTGGTACTCCGTAACGGGCCATGGACCGCACGACACGACCCCCGCGTCGAGCCTCCGGTAGGAGGCGTTTGGATGAATCTAGAGCAGGAGCCGCTTGAAGGCAGCCCCGGCGTCACTAGCTCAACCACCACCAAGTGCGACTCCCCCCTCCTTCCCCCTGCGCCAGGACAAGCGTGTCGTCAGCATAGCATACCACGCTAATGCCGCTATGGGAGGTCGACGCGCAACACCCAGTCGTACCCGATGTCCCACAGAAGCAGCCCCAGAACCAATCCCTGTGGGATACCACACGACATCTCTCACCGGGTCACGGGACATTTGCGATGTCGATAGGCACCGCCAAGACGACCCCACCTCGTGCCACTGCATCCCCCCGTCGTGAGGGCTCGCACGCGCATGATGGCGACCACTGTCAAGCGCCCCCTGCGGAAACCAAACTGCGGAAAACACCATATATACGCCAATGCCTCTGTGATTGTTAATGTTTAAGTCTGATCAACAACGGTAATGATTATTATGAATAATACATATTATTTTCATTTTTCTTTAATTTATTGCTTACATACTTACCAAGTTCATTAAAAGCATACAAAATACTACCTACTAATAACAGTTTCATTGTCGATTCATTTTTTAAAAAAAGCTTTTTTGTAGGTACATAAGTTATTAAAGTAAAGTAAAAATTTAAAATACTGTGACGACCTTATGTTGGCAACCTTATGGTGAAGACTGGCACGTTGGAAGTTTGGAACATTCTAGAAACTCTTGGAACGCCAATTGAGAATTTAGAATTAAGAAGAAGAAGGAAGACTTTTGTTTTTGGGTGGACTTCTCCTAGCCCGCTCGAAGAGGGCACTTGTATTTATTTGATTATTCAATATAACGTATTAGTGTGCAAGTCCTCTTTCTTTTATAACACAACACCCATAAGCAGTCACTCTTATACACCACACTCTCGCACCGCTAGCGAGTAAGTCAAACCCCCAGGAATGTGAAAGGAATCTCCAGGGACCCAGCACTAAGAGAAGCTGCTCCAGGTCCCTATAATACTATGCGAAGGCAGGGGCCTGACGCGTTAAAAGAAAAACTCCAGAATCCATTCTGGAGTCAACGTCAGCCAACTGCTCCAATCTGGTTTATTATTTTCACACGGAATTTTTCCGAGCGGCACTCTAATTATAGCCATCTCTTCTTTTGCCTATTAAAAGTATTTGCATCACGCTCATCTGTCAGAAGTCAGATGGCCGCTGGGCCCTCTGAATAAGGAATCTAATGGAACTGCCCTAACTACGAAAAAAACGTGCATACCGACGGTAACCAAACATGAGGCGGCGGAAAAATTAAAAAATAATAATAATAACAATTGAGAACTTGATGGTTCATACGAAACTGGTTATTTGTAGTGTCGTATGAATGTATGTTGGGGTGTATGAGTAAATGTTGAGGTGTATGAATGAATGTTGCAGTATATGAATGTATGTTGGAGAATGCAAGAGCGAGTATGAGGTGTATCAGCCATGGGAGAAAGGAGAGAAGGAAATCTATTTGGGACCTGTCAAAAGGTTCTCAGTTTTCTGATAGTCAAGCGTTTTAAGAAATGTTTAACTGTTTTTTGACAACTAGAGGTGGTTTTAGGATATATATTAAGAGTGACATTTAATTTTTTGTACAAAGATTGACCAAGGAAGCAAAAGAATCTCTGAGGGAGTGAAGATTTGAACTGCAATCTTCCCTTCCATCGCTGGTTATTGATTAATTTGTAATCAAACTGCAGCTGGGAGTGCTTTTTAGCTACTGTAAGCAGGATAAACGTTTGTCTGACCGTAAGGATGTCCCATTCTTTATATAAATTAACAGTTGGAAAACGAAAAGGGAGACCAGCACCAACCTTTAGTATAGCGCGCTACGCCCTCTCTACCTCGATCGGTATTAGCGGCACCAAGTTCCCAAGTTGTGATGCAGTACTCAATTAACGACTGACATAAGGCGAAGTAAGCCATTTTAATGGTTTTTCGATTTGCAGTGTGTCTTAATGATTTAAAAATATAGATAAGTTTGCGGATCCTCGAAACAAGCGTATCAAAATGAGATTTAAAAGAAAGATGGGAGTCAATAGTGATCCCTAGGTACTTTATATTAACATTCCTTTCTAGGGTGGGACAATTACACCCAGAGTTTGGAGAACTACACGTGTGCGCCGAAATAGAAAGGTTTGACGGAGGAAGAAGGTTAGCTCTATGAGAGCAAAGGTTACATATTTGGTTTTCGAAGCGTTTAGTGTCAATAAATTGTTTAGCAACCATTCGCTGACTATATTAACGCCCAGTTGAGCAGAATCAAAGACCTCATCCCAACTACCACCACTGAAGAACAGTGCGGTATCATCTGCAAAAGTGGCAATTTTTCCTTTCAGTAGAGGAAGCTGACAGAGGTCATTGATATACACTAAGAAGAGCGTTAGTCCGATTATACTACCTTGTGGTACACCAAAATTTACAGTCAGCTCGTCACTTTACCTATCATTGATTTTGACTCTTTGTTTTCTCCCAGTGAGATAATCTTCCAACCATTTAAGAGGAGTTCCTCTTACTCCAAGCCGATCCAACTTTTTTAGAAGATGCGGTATTGAAACTGTGTCAAACGCCTTCGCAAGGTCGAGGAACACCGTTAAACATTTCATCCTATCGTCCAGACTGACAACGATCGAGTTGACCAGCTCATGGACAGCATTTTTTTTTTTTTTGATACGCACGCGTTTGACCGCTATCTCACCTGATGGTAAGCGATGATGTGGTCGAAGATGGAGCACGCTTGCCTAGAAGTAACCTATTCACTCTTGACTTAAAGACATCGGTGATCTCTTACCGGTTCTGAAGCCAAATTGTGAAGGACAACAAACTGCTCTCAGTTTGTTGTTCTCCAGAAAAACGATTAGACGCTTATTAATTAGGCGCTCCAGGATCTTGGAAAGTGCTGGAAGAATGGAAATGGGTCGATAGTTGTTCACCGAGTTTTTTTCCCTAGCTTTATAGATGGGCTTGATAAGAGCTATTTTAAATACGAGTAGCTCTGAGAAAACCTCTGTAGAGATTGAAAGGTTACAAATGTGAGTCATGGGAGAGGTAAGGATGTTTGCGTATCTCTTGACTATTTTACAACTTATGAGGTCGATACCCACTGCGCATTTATCCTTTAACCCATTGATAAGTGTGAAAACCTCTTGCTCGTCAGTCGGAAGGATGACCATTGAATTTGGAGTGGTGTTCCGTAAGTGATCATTGCAGTAAGTGGATGGAGATCGTTTATCAGAGGAGATCTTGTTCGCTAGGTTTGCACCTACGTTTGCAAAAAAGCGGTTGACGTTGTTTATGTCAGTATCGGGATTGTTTGATGTCAAGAGCGACGACGAAACGACGGGGGCTTTTATTAGAGCCGCTTATTCTGTTTATTACATCCCAAAGCTGTTTTTTACTGCCCTTAGCATTTTCAATCTCCTGTTTGTCGTACATTTTTTTTTGCTTTTTTGAGAAAGGTGTTGCAATAGTTACGGTAACGTTTGTATGTGGTTTTAATAATCTTGTCATCAGGATTCCGTTTTAGTTTTTTAAACAAATTGTCCCGGTTTCTCATACAACCTCAAAATCCTTTAGTAATCCACGGTTTCGTTATCAACTTTTTTTTGTTTGTTTTAACCATCCTAGTATTATTTTTGAATGCCGCATACAAGTAATTAACAAGAATCTCGGTTGAGATATTAGCGTCGTGGGAGTCAATGATAGGCTGGAAATTAATAGCTAACATATCTTTATCGAGGCTTTCGTAGTTGACTGAGCTATATGTTTCGTTTATGTAATGGGGCCGCGATTTGGGTTTACAGCTAATGGCTACACTTTCGTGATCAGTAATGGAAGTTTAAAAAACAAAACAAGACAGGTCCATATTTGTCTTCAGCATCATGTGATCTAGACATGTTAGTCCATGCGTTTGAAGAGTGTGATCTGGGAACATACCATGGCTAGCCAATAAATGTACTAGTCGTGAGATCGTTTATCTGCACTATTTGGAACTATGTTAATATTTATGTCACCACAAAGGAAAATATTTTTAAAGGTTTTCAGGTTAGTGAGTAGTAGGTATATGGAATCAATGAATTTAGTAATGTTAGTTTGACTTGGTTTTCGACATAAACCTAGTATGCAAACATCTCGGTTTAATTTTAAATGTAGACAGTTAGCGTCGATAATTAAAGGTTCTTCGACAGTGACTTGAAAGTGTTTATTGTAATAAATTACAACACCTTCGTTTTGAGTTTTGTTCGAAGTTGTCGCTACATAGTTATAGTTGTCGAGGGAAGGAACATACTTTGCAGATGGAAGCCAGCATTCAGAGAGAACCAATATGTCCCAAGATATTTTGGATCTTCGAAGAAGTGTGATGAAGTTTGGCATATTACGGTTGATGCTACGAATATTTTGTGATAGTATATTTATAGTATGATTGTGACTAGTTATGTGTTTTTTTTGCATTTTCTATGTCGCATGTAAAGGTGTGTCCAAACATTGAGCGGCAAGCGTGTGCGGCTGCCGCGCGCGGCGTGCCGCGCGCGGCGTGACACGCTGTGTTGGACAACAGCCGCGTGCGAACGTTGCGATCTAGCTGCCGCGCGCAAACATTGCTCAGTATAGTTCGTCGATAATCGTATCTGGACGTGTTTGCGCTTCTCAAAAATGGACAATGAAACATCAATTAGACTGATTGAAATATATGGCTCATTTAACGATTTTGAATAATAAGCAGAGCTAAAACACTGATAACCGCCTTCATTGTAGTTTAGGTTCAGACTAAATTCAAATGCGTGGCGTGTCTCGCATATTGTCGCGCAAACATTCGTCGGATTATCCTAACTAGAGCGCGGCAGAATTGTTTCCTGGACATGCTGGAGTTAATTTCCATATTTTGCATGAGAGTTGCTGAAAAGAAAACAAGAGTCACGTGTAGTACGTGACGGAACGAGAATGATTTTATTTTAACTTATATCTGGAACACAGACTGCTTCAACCATCAAAATACGACAGAATGCAAAAGTTTCTACATATCGCTCAGGTGTGTTGAGTGTTGGTGAGTAGTTGTAAGTGTAGTGAATGGTTGAAGTGTTTACACATGTAGTTCTGCAATATCAATGAGAACTTAAAAACGTAACGTAAAACATAATTTTTTAATAGCAAACATGCCAAAATAATTGAATAAAGGGAACAATCAATGTCTAAAACTAGTCACAAGAATAGTTTCTGAAGATCAGATTCGTCACCAATACGGACTGGTGATGCATTCTCTTCTCTCTGACATAGATCTTTCCATGTAAAGTCCAAGCCGCATGGAGCTCTTTATTCTTTGCATATAAGCAAGCAAGATAGAAAAGTCGTCTTGTTTTTGATGTTAGGTACTCTGAGATAAAGTGCAAGGTGTACCTGGTAGGTTAGTGAGCTGCGAGTTCAACTGAGCTTGCTTATTTTCGCGCCTAATTTTGTTGAAAGCTTTATATTTAGACACCAATGACTCCTTCCTCATGGTAGTGGTGAAGTGCAGACTTGGAACGAAATTTTATACGTCCCGAATCTCGGACTGGAGTATACCCTGTTCAAGTCCCAGAGTCAAGCCAAGCTGCTGAATGGTATCAACCAAACTTGCTTGCATTCGTTTTCCTGCTTCTATGTAGGTTACGGATTTCTATGGATGAGGAACGCACATTTGATTCCAGATGATTTAAGCTACGTTCCAACACCAATACTCGTTTCTTATACTCGATATTTTCCTGCTCTAAATTATTGACTTTTACAAGTAGTTTGCCATGTTTAGCTGTTAAAGTCTCAACCGAATTTTTAATTGCCTGATTTTGGTTTTTTATAGTAGGTAATGAGAGCGTTATTTAATATTTCGAACTTAGATTCTTGATGGATCCTGATTTCTTTAAGGAGGTTTTTAATTTCGGACGAACACCCTGGGCTGCTCTCGATGACATCCAAAGTGCGTTTATAGCGCTTTGATACATTGACATAATTGTCGACTAGGTCACAGGTTTTAGACATTTCATTAAGGGCCGAGTCCGAACTATGATGTGTGGGGTAAATTGGAGAATTCCTTTGAGTCAAAGTGCCCGGTGGAGAGCGCCGCACCGACATAGTAACTTTGTTAGTAGTTTAATAGTAAGCGCACGACGCGCGCACGACTCGTAGTATGATTAGTGGTAGCGAGTACGTTGGTGTCCCTAACTCACGCGCAAGGTTGTTGCAAGAGTACGTGGACACCGCAGCGACCGCCACAAACTTGTCGGCACTCCTAGTTACTTTGAACTATACTTTTCTTTAAATTTGACAATTAACTTTCATACAAAAGAGAACACCTCGTTGATCAGATTCGAACTCAGGCCACTCAACGTGGCAGTCGTGCCAGTTCGAAGCAGGCTATCTGTGTTTGTAACTGCAGGGTCGAAATTATTGATCTGTGTTAAGGGTCTGTGCATAAAATTCACTCGCTACAGTTTAGGTTAATTCATTCCGATGCCGTTTGTGTGCACCGTTCACGCACACACACCTAATAGATCGAGCGTAGTGATCGCTCTAACATTAAATTATGGATACGGTTACTAAAAAAAAGATTCTGGAATGTTTGTGTATATTTCTCAACATAAACATAATAATAGTACAATTTGGTATTAGATGCATTTAGGTACATTGACACATTCAATAACATTGAGGTAGGTAAGCGTTTTACATGAATACGAGTAATAGCTCTTTTTTTTATTATACTTCTTTAGGCGCGTTAGGGAAATATGAAGAGAGTAAATTTTTACGATGCTCGCGCACACCGTTACAAAAACCATACAGCCTGACGTTAGTTAGAACCGACACCCTGAAGTTAGCTATGGTCTGTGGTTCATGAAGAATGATTGTTTTCCTTTTGTAAACTTTGTGACAGTTTGGTTTTTTTTATTTTCTAAAACATTTGATATGGATATCGTGTAATAGGTTTTTGGGGGTGCCGATTGCGAATTAGACATTCATTTTAAAATCCAAGATGGCGGATGCAACTTTTTCCCAAACATTTGATATGGATATCGTGTAATAGTTTTTTGGCGGCGCCGATTGCTAATCTGACATTCATTTTAGAATCCACGATGGTGGATCATTGTTTTCTTAAAATTGTGAATTTATTTAACTTGTAATCTATCAAAAGAAACAGTTGTAGGCATACTGTTTTTTTAAGAGATAACAAAGAGAAATCACGCCAGTTGCTTGCAACCTGCGCACCACCCCCAATATGCCAATTCAATATTGAATTTTGAATTTTGTTAATACCCATATCGAATGTTTGAGAAAAAATGGCATCCGCCATCTTTGATTTAAAAAAAAATCTTTTTTTACAAAAAAAACAACCGACTTCCAAAAAAAAATACACCAAAAATTTAAAAATAACTTTAATTTCGGAAGTCGGTGTTTGTATTTTATTTCTTCGATATTTGACACCGACTTTCTTTTTGTGTTTTTTTTTTGTCGGTGTTTGTTTTTTTTTTTGTAAAAAAGTTTTTTATTTTTCGCTTTTTAGTTGTTATACCCCAGAACTAAAAACCTCAATAACATGGAACGTGGAATTTAAACATTTGGAGAACACAAAAACGTCATCAAGATATGCGTATTTTTCGTTTTTGTTCAGTTTCTCAAATAGCGCCAAAGCAATTTCGATAATATTTATATGGGACCACCTCGGGAGTATATTCTTTCGTATAAAAACGCAGTCGAACATAGAACCTCCTCCTTTTTCGAAACTCGGTTAATGAATCTCAGATTTACAATCGGCACTCCCAAAAACCTTTTACACGATACCCATATCGAATGTTTGAGAAAAAGTTGCATCTGCCATCTTGGATTTAAAAATGAATGTCAAATTTGTGTCAAATTTGCAATCGGCACGCCCAACAACCTATTACACGATACCCATATCGAATGTTTGAGAAAAAGTTGCATCCGCCATCTTGGATTTTAAAATTAATGTCTCATTCGCAATCGGCACTCCCAAAAACCTATTACACGATACCCATATCGAATGTTTGACAAAAAGTGGCAGCCGCCATCTTTGATTTTAAAATGAATGTTAGATTTGCAATCGGCACCCCCAAAAACCTATTACACGATACCCATATCGAATGTTGGAGAAAAAGTTAATCCGCCATCTTTGATTTTAAAATAAGTGTCAGATTTGCAATCGGCACCCCCAAAAACCTATTACACGATACCCTTATCAAATGTTTGAGAAAAAGTGACATCCGCCATCTTTGATTTTAAAATGACTGACAGATTTGCAATTGGCACCCCCAAAAACCTATTACACGATACCCATATCAAATTAAGTATTACTTTAAAAAAGGTTCCGACGAATTGAGAACCTCTTCCTTTTTGAAGTCGCTTAATAAACAATTTAAATTGGACCGAATTGTAAATTTAAACCATTCTCGAATCCACCTGAAGACCCACAATTTTTTTTACTAAAATCGGTCCAGTCCAGCCATTTAGGAGGAGTTCAGTGACGTACACACGCACAGAATTGGACCGAATTGTAAATCTAAACCATTCTCGAATCCACCTGAAGACACACAAAAAATTTCATTAAAATCGGTAGAACCGTTTAGGAGGAGTTCAGTGACATACACACGCACAGAAGAAATTAGAAGAAAAAGACTAGCCATGCAAAATTTTTGTGTTCTTCATAAATAAGCAAAGTACTTAAGAGGAAGGTTTGCGAGCGTGAGAACTTATTTTAAGAACCTACACATCAACATTTCCACCAACACAGCTGCCACATTTCCATCACACAGTGTAGTGTACACATACCGAAAAAACACTGAAGGTTAATTTTGCGGAGCGCCGGCCAAAATAAGCCTTCAGTGCACGTTAGCTTCTGAAGGACTAGTAAACATGTCACAAAAAACGCGCATTGTATTAGCTATTAATTCACCGCACCGCGAGGCACGCGTTCCCATTCCCATAGTATTGGATCTTGTCAACAAAGGGTGGGGTCACAGTGTAATCGGTTGTTTTTAGTGATTGTTAGATTTTATCTTAGAATAATTACTGTATTAGATTATTACTATGATTTTATTTTCGACTAAGGTGACACATAATTTTTGTTTGGGGATATTGGTACTTATGTGAATGTTGCGAAGGAAATAAGAACCAACATCAAAATGAAATCGAGTGATGTGTGATTGATTTGTAATGAAAAACATATAATATACACATCTCAATTACTAGATAAAATATTTTTTGTTTTCTCAGTTTGATATTTTAATATTATTTTTCATACATCTTAGTTAACAGCCTGGAGAACGAGGGATATAATGCACATAAAATGTATGAAAGATGAACTCAATAAAGTCTTGTCGAAAGATGACGAAATAAAAGAGCGATGGAAGGTTTATTTTGAAAAGTTGATGAAAGAAGAGAATGAATGGAATGGTGTGCTCAAAGAGATACAAGTAAATATGGGTTTGGTGAGAGAAATTAGCATGGACGAATTAAGAAACGCAGTTCAATGTATGAAAAATGGAACGGCCATGGGCCCTGATGACATACCAGTAGAAGTATGGAAGTGTTTAAAAGAGGATGGATGTATGTGGCTGACTTTATTCTTCAATAAGTTGTTGTATGAAGAAGTGATCCCACAAGAATGGTGCAATAGTTCGCTAGTGCCCATCTTCAAGGATAAAGGGGATGTACAGGACTGCAACAACTATCGAGGGATAAAGCTCATGTCACATACTATGAAAGTATGGGAGAAAGTGATAGAGAAAAGATTGCGAGAGGAGAGTGAGATTACCCCGCACCAGTTTGGGTTTATGCCAGATCGAGGGACAATGGACGCCACCTTCGCTCTCCGTCAATTGTGCGAGAAGTACAGACGTGTGCACAAGAACTTGCACATGGTGTTCATTGATCTTGAGAAAGCGTATGATATGGTACCTCGGGATGTGTTGTGGTGGGCCTTGAAAGAGAAAGGTTTGCCTGGGAAGTATGTTGAGTTGATTCGTGCTATGTACAGACAATCTAGTACCTACGTCCGGTCGGCTGCTGGCAATACCGATGAGTTCAGTGTGGCTGTAGGCTTACATCAAGGGTCGCTTTAAGTCTTTACCTCTTCCTGTTGATTATGGACGCTCTTACGTCGGAAATACAGGAAGAGACACCCTGGTGCATGCTGTTTGCCGACGACATTGTTCTGGTTGGTGAAGATGGACCTGAGATCCAGAGCAGATTGGACAAATGGCAACAGAAGCTGGAGAAAGTTGGCTTGAAAATCAGCAGAACCAAAACTGAATACATGTTCTGCGATTTCGGCGGTCTCACCAGTTCTGAAGCTGTAGTGCTAGATAGCGCGCTTCTCTCAGTCTGCTCCGATTTTCGGTATCTCGGTTCACTCGTGCAAAGCGATGGCGAAGTAGATCGGACTGTTAAGCACAAAATTAACACTGGATGGATGAAATGGCGGCAGGTCACCGGGACTATCTGTGACTCCCGCATTCCCCTAAAACTTAAGGGGAAGATTTATAAAACAATGGTCAGACCTGCTGTCTTGTATGGTTCAGAATGTTGGGCCACAAAAGGGATGAATGAAAAGCAATTGCATGTAGCTGAGATGAGAATGCTAAGAGCGATGTGTGGTGTTACGCGCATGGATAGAATTAGGAATGAGTATATAAGAGGAAGTCTGAAAGTGGCACCGCTGACTGAAAACTTGTGTGGAAATCGGTTGTCGTGGTATGAGCATGTGATGCGGAGGCATGAAGAAAATGTCGTGAGAAAAGTCTTGTGTATGGATGTGGATGGCTATAAGAGTAGGGGAAGGCCAAAAAAACGATGGTTGGACTATGTGAAAGAGGATATGGGTAAAAAGGGGGTGACTACAGAGATGACGACTAATACAGGAGTATGGAAGAAAAAGACATGTTGCGCCGACCCCAAATAAATTGGGATAGGGCAGAAGAATGATGATAGTTAACAGCCTGGTCACAGGAACGGGCGACGGGAACGGCGGCACATATTACCATATGAATCACTCCATGTATTTACGCGCGCTAACTGCGGGCCGCCCGCGACCCATTTCTCAGTGGGTTGCCGACAGCCGCGAGGCGCGTACGTTCGCATAAAATTCGGTTGACCTGACGTACTTTATTATACTTTCGAATTCTTATGACATGGCTAGTACTGGTGTATTATGTGCAGTTGATGGATGTAGATCCAGCAAGAGAAGAGATAAACACTTATCTTTTTTTAGTTTACCTGCTGATACAGAAATGTGAGTATCTAATTTGTTTTACTAACGTTTTTAAACAGATAAATTGAAAACTTGCATGTTTCGTTTTTGTATTTTATTAAGTATTGGTAGATACGTAATAACTTCTATTAGACTTCTGAGATAAGAATAAAAAGGTCAATGACCTCAATTTGTCAACCGTAATTTGAAAATTGCTAGGCTTCAATTTACGGTGGCGTACTAGGAATCTAGACATTTTATAATCTAAGGTACATAGTAGTCACCTATAACGCTAATTGTGTAAATGAAGGAACAAATCAATGAATTGTGTTTTCAGTTTCCTCTATTCCGTTTTTCATTCGTACTATTCGTGGCTTTCATATTATAGTATATAAAGATTTTATTTTTTAATTTTTAATTTTTCTTATTATTTATTCATAGCTTTCATATGATATATTATTACATTTGTTCATTCGTACTATTCATATAGTGTAACAACAAACACCTACTGACATCTTTATCGAAAGAGGCAGCCCTGGCAATTCACAAATACCACGCGGTGGCGCGCAGCTACAAAGCAAATATCACTTCACGCTTGTAAGGTTAGGTACATTTTCGTTCGCAGCGTCTAGCGAGTCGGAGGTTTAGGCTATTAAAGCAGTAGGTATTGAACTTTTTGTATGGAGTGATTCATATGGTAATGTGACAGCGGTGCGTCTGGCAGGGCGTCAATTCACGAGGTACAGTTTGCAGGCCACAGGCAGTAGCATTCGCCGCCGCGACCAGTATAGACCGAGAGCGAAATGTCATTATCAAAGTTATTTCGATATTGCTTGGAAAATATAGATTTATTGGTTCAAGACATTATATTTGGAAGAGATTGTGGAGTACATTTTTTCATTTTTTATTTTAAATGAGTCTAGGTCAGAGGTGACAGAGACAAAGTCGACGATGGAGCGAGCTTACCCAGAAGAAGCCTGTTCACTCTAACTTTGAAGAGATTAGGGTTATATGCTTTCGGAAATGCAAACGCAGGTAGAGATTTCCACTCCTTTGCTGTGCGCATTATGAAAGACGTTCGGAAACGCTTAGTACGAATTCGTGGAATAGCAACAAGGTAGGGATGGTATCTTGCAGTGCGTCTAGATGTCTAATGGTAGAAGGGGGCAGATGGGATAAGGTCGTGGAGTTCTTGGGCACACTCTCCGAAGTACATTCTGTAGAAGACCGAAAAGCAGGCAACCTTGCGGCGATGAGCCAAGCTACCAAGCAAGCTCACACCAGTTTTACGTCGCCAATGAGCCCTTAGCTCTGCGTTCCACTGTGTCAAACGCAGCAAGTTGGTATTTAGCTGAACCATCCCAGAGGTGGTTGCAATACTCCATGCAGGATCGGACTTGTGCTTTGTAAAGGGTTAAAAGCTGTCCAGGCGTAAAGTATCGCTTCACTCTGTTTAGGATGCCAAGTTTTTTTGCAGCAGTTTGGGGTTTGTACTCAATGGTGGCGCCGAAGTTGAGAATAGATGTCAACTCCATGCCTAGAAGCTCTTTCTCCCCGAACCAAACTCTCGCCGAGTGCCACAACTCCCTCGCGGAGTTGACGTCGTCATCGGGTACCGTTCCCTCCCTGTGGACCCCCTCCCTCAGGGACTTAAATGCCAAGAACTTGGCTTGGGGTTCCCGATACACGGACGCACGGGGCAGGATGGTGGAGGACTGGGCTCTGGAGACAGGCCTGGTCGTACAAAACCGGGGTTCTATCCCCACGTGTGTGCGGATGTGGGGTGAATCGGTGGTGAACATCACATTCGCCAGCCCCGCTCTGTCACAGCGTGTCGTCGACTGGCGCGTCATAGAGGGGGTGGAGACGTATTCCGATCACCGGTTTATCTGGTTTGACGTCTCCGCCCAGACCTCGACCGTGCCGGTCCAACAGACCCCGAGTGGTCCACTTTGGTCGCTGAAGCAGCTGGACTGGCAGCTACTCCTGGAAGCCTCGATCGTGCAGGCCTGAGTGTGATCACCGGACAGGCCTGCCGACATTAACGACGAGGCAGAGTGATTCCAGGAGGCCATGTCCGAGATTTGTGACGTGGCAATGCCCCGGGTCCAGCCTTGTGCTCGGCGACAGGTGTACTGGCGGTCGCCGGAGCTTACGGCTCTGCGCCAAGCGTGCATAGCCGCACGACGCCGGTACACCAGGCACCGCAGTCTCCGTAACTGCCCGGAGTCGCTGGGGACTCTGAACAGAGATCCGTGGGGCGCCCATACAAAGTGGTGCGGGATAAACTCCGCCCATGGGCGCCCCCGCTAACGCAGAGTCTCCAGCCTGAGGTCGTGGATGGCGTGGTAAGCGCTCTGTTACCTTCGCGAGGGGAACACACTTCCCCGCCTATGGCTCCACCTCCTGCGGTGCCTGACGCGGACCAACCCGACGACGACGATGCTCCCGAGGTGACCGAAGTAGAGCTGAGAGTGGCAGTGCACAGGTTGAATGCCAAAAGCACCGCCCCAGGACCTGATGGCTTTCATGGGAAAGCCTGGGTCCTGGCCTTGCAAGAGGCTCTCGGGCCTCGACTGTAAGAGTTCCTAAGCGCATGCATGGAGAGGGGTCAGTTTCCACTTCGTTGAAAGACGGGGACGCTGGTCCTGATCAAGAAGCCGGAGCGCCCCGCGGACTCTCCGTCCGCTTACCGGCCCATTGTGCTGCTCGACGAGGTTGACAAGCTCTTCGAAAGAGTAATTGCAGACCGCCTTGTCGGGCAGCTGGTGCGGCTTCCGCAGGGGGCGCTCCATGGTGAACGCAATCATGCGCGTGCGAGCCCTCACGACGGGGAATGCAGTGGCCCGGGGTAGGGTCGTCTTGTCGCCAATGCCTTCAACACCCTGCCCTGGAGTTGCATAGTGGAGGCACTCCGGTATAATCGGGTGCCGCCCTACCTCCACCGCGTGGTCGAGGCATATTTGACGGACAGTGCCGTCATCTACCCTGGTCACCATGGAGAATGGAACCGGCGAGAGATGTCGTGCGGTGTTCCACAGGGATCGGTCCTGGGACCGCCTCTGTGGAACATCGGGTACGACTGGGTGCTGCACGCTGACCTCCCTAGCGGCGTCAGCGTGGTTTGCTACGCTGACGACACGCTGGTCCTGGCGCAGGGACACTGGAATTGCACAAGTCTGAGGCCATGGTTTTTCATGGTCCTCGGAACGCGCCACCGTCGGGTTCCCGGATAACGGTAGGAGGGGTTCACATCGGCGTCGAGAGGACGATGAGGTACCTGGGTCTCGTACTCGACAGCCGGTGGAACTTCGTCGAGCAATTCCGACGTTTGGCTCCCAGACTGGAGCGGGCCAGTGCTGCTTTGAAGCGGCTCCTGCCCAATCTTGGGGGTCCAAACGCCTCCTGCCGGAGGCTCTACGCGGGGATCGTGCGGTCCATGGCATCGGTGTTCTCTGAGGCGGCGACCAGCTTGCCGGTTGAACGCGTCCCGAAGGGTCATGGCCATTCGGCTCATCCGAGAATATCGCACGGTCTCCTGTGAGGCGGTGAGCCTCCATGCCGGACTATCGGCATGGGATCTGCAGGCCAAGGTCCTCGCACTGCTCTTGGAGTGGCGCAAGGAGGCCAAACGCCGGGGCGAAACTCTGCTGCATGCTGGCTCGGCGGACGGAGCTCCGGCAGAATCTCATGGCAACATGGAGACAGCGACTGCCGCAACCCAGCGCTGGGCACGCCACCATCGAAGCGGTAGTGCCTCTCTTTGAGGAGTGGCTGGAGAGGCGTCACAGCGTCCTCACCTTCTGCCTGACGCAGTTCCTCACCGTACACGGTTGTTTCGGGAGGTTCCTGCATCAGATCAGGCGGGAGGAAACGCCCGGGTGTTACCACTGCGCGGATCGCCCAGAGGACACGGTGGAGGTCTGCCCCGCCTGGGCGGAGCACCGCCGTGTCCTCGTGGATGCGATAGGTGGCGGCGACCTCTCGCGCCCGGCCCTGGTTCAGGCCATGGTACGGAGCGAGAGGGAATGGGAAGCAGTCTCCGCCTTCTGCGAAGCAGTAATGCTCGCGAAGGCGGAGGCGGGACGCGTGAGGGAAGCTCAACGGAGTGGCCCTCACGGCCCCGGCCGCTACCGCCGTAGGAGAGGTACGAGGCGAACTGGGCGTAGGACGTCGCGAGACGATCTCCGGCCACCGTAGACCCGGGCCTGCAGACGGCGAGCAGTGGGTAGCTCGCCGTCCGATCAGCACCAGGCCCGAGACTCGACGGCGCGTAGTGTTCCACGCGCGCCTCAAAGAGATGATTGTCAGCCACCACTGACCGGGCCCATCGTGGCCGGTGCCTGCATGCCTAGGGGTAACGGATAAATTCTGAAAATGAGTTACCGCACCCCTGGGCACTCAGGCAGGGAAGGAACAGGGGTGGGTTTTAGTCAGTAAGAGTCTGACACGCCCTCCCGCTCCACCCAGATCGGGAGAAGTCAATGGATGATTACCCACCCCAAAAAAAAAAGCCTAGAAGCTCGAGTCGATCAAAAAGACACGCTTGTGTTTTGGTAGCGTAAAAAAGAGATTGATTTTCATATTGTCAATACCCCACTTGGACACAAGGCTTAAGGTCATATTTGTTCTCTCTTCCATGGCCTCTCTCAAGGAACAAACTTCTTCTCCGCCGGTTTTTGCGCTGGACAAGTATCTCTCTGATACCGTACTGTTATCTGCGTAACCAACAATACCAGGCTGAAGTAGGTCACTGATATGCAGCAGGGAGCATAAAACCTTGAGGAACTCCGGCACCAATAGCCATGAGGTCAGAGGAGCAGCCGTCAACGACTACTCGGATCGACCGTTCACTAAGGAAGTCTGATATCCAGCTACAAAAATTAGCTAGGATGCTATAAGCAGGAAAATAATGATCATGCGTGTTTCCATTTGAATTCCATGCGTGTTTCCATTTGAATTCCAAATAATGATCATGCGTGTCGGTATCTAATTCTAGAAATAAAATACGCACGATGAATGGATCCCAGCTGTCTATATTAACGCTTAGGTTCCTTATTGAGTTTAAACACTCTTAGTGTAGTATCGTGAATTTTCTTGATCTGGGGGACCTGTAGAGTACGTAAGGCATCTTTCAACTCCCATTTTTCGGACATAAAATCCAAATGCCACAGTGCGCTGCAGCGCCCTGAAGTTGCTTGCTTGTTTCTTCAACAGTTCATCGAGCTTGCTAGATGAACCTCTGGAGCATACCTCGACGGGCGGCGATTGACGTCCCACCGGATCTTCTTACTCAAACCGTGCAGGACCTTGTTCCTCCTGTGTAGAACCTCCCTGTTGAGCTTCTTTCATCTTTATCAACAAAACTTGATGTTGTTGGTTGATGAGTGCCTTGGTCGAGATGTATTGCTCTTCTGTTCGTTCATATGCACGGCTAGTAAAATACGGATGAGACTTGCTTTCTTCCGTAAGAAGACGGTCGTGATTGTACTGGTAATCGGACCAATACTGATTTAAGGTTTCTAAACGTCGCTTGAAATAGTCGGCAGTCTTACGATCCGCTGAGTCCTTTTTGATATTTGTAGCCAACTTTAGGATGGCTGTGTAAAGTTCGTCCTGATTTGCATGTATGGCCTCCATGACGAGAACTTATTTGAAGTAAGAAATAAATGGAAAGATCTTACTTGAATGTTCTTGAAAACTGCTTACGGATCCGTGGTGATCCCCTGAGATACCTGCTAGCCTCAGCTCATGATGATAAAACGCTCCCTGAGACACCTGGTAGTCCCGAAGTCTAGGATTCCTGCACCGAACTCCTGATAGTTACGGATCTTTGACAATCCCTGAGACACTTGTTAGCCTCTAAGTGTGTAATCTTCACACTCATCACCTGATAGTCTACGGATCCTTGTTGACCCTGAGACACTTGTTAGTCTTTAAGTTTTATAGTCACTTAACACAGCACACACTTTGAATCACTGGATAGTTTCCCGCTACACTGTCCACGCGCGCGAAATGGACTGTATAGCGTTTGATGCTCACAGTCGAAGGACCAAAAAGAATGTATGATCCCTTGCTAGACCATACATTACTTTTAGATGGGATATGGATGGAATAAAAGAAGGTAAGAACTAGAACACTAATGTATTATCCCAAAAGTACTTAAAGGTAAATAAGCTTAATGGACTGATGGTGTGGCAAATGAAGTCAGTGACGCGGCCCTTGTTGGCAGTAACGAGAACGCCTGGCTGACTTGATAGCCAAACGCAAACTGAACTTTATTATAAGTCGAAATGCATGCGCGGCATAAACTGCTGAATTGCATAGTGTGCGGTTGCACCGTACAGACTCATACGCGTCAGACCCCTGCGTCGCCACCAACAATAGGTTTTTAATTGTGTCTGCTAATGAGGGACTTGACGCGTTAACAAAGTTTTTGTGGCCGCTAAATTAATACTGGGAACTTTGATTGCTGCTATTAAGCTTTAAATATTGGCATAGGTAGGATTATTCTATCACATATGAGGAAGCTGGAGTTATACACATCTTATGTTGAGGATGTTTCAACATCGATATAGCAGGTTTATTATGTACCTACTAGCTTCCACCCGCGGCTTCACCCGCGTGAAAAGTGCAATTAAGGTTGAAAGCACAAGGAAGCACCATTCATCATCATTCATTTGCAGCGCAAGGGAGCGGCATTCCACAAGGAAGTATTTTGGGACCAACATTGTTTTTAATTTATATAAATGAACTGTGCAACCTGAAATTACCAGATGGTATCATAATGTCATACGCAGATGACACAGCCCTGTTGTTTGCGGCTAAATCACGAGAAGAGGTCTATAAAACCGCTCAGAGTGGCTTTAACATAGTATCAAATTGGCTTTGTATGAATCTACTAACATTAAATGCAGATAAAACCAAATATATTCTGTTTAGAATGAGAAACACTAATATTCTACTTAATAACCTTACCATTTATGCTCACAACTGTACGACAGACGCTGACGCTGCTTGTTCGTGTCCTACTCTAGCTAAAGCCGATCATATGAAATACTTAGGTGTTACACTTGACACAAATCTAAATTTCCGTAAACACATTGATTTGCAATGTACTCGAGTTCGTAAATTAATATATATCTTTAAAAATTTACGTCACATTGCTGACTTTAAATTAATTAAACAGGTATATTTGGCTTTGTGCCAATCTGTTCTTACATACTGCATAACTTCATGGGGCGGTGCTGCAAAATCAATTTTACTCCCTCTAGAACGCGCTCAAAGAGCGATTCTAAAGGTGGCCACCTTTAGGCCTTTTAGATTCCCTACACACCAGCTTTACATTGCATGTGAGTTGCTAACAGTACGCCAATTATTTATATTGCACATCATTTTACACCAGCACGTAGAACTCGCCTACAAGCCAGTACCTTCTGACAAAAGAAGGAAAGATTTGGTTTGCATAAAGCCTCAAACTAGGCATGCTTTTGTAAACCGTTTCTATCTCTATTTAGGACCCGATTTATATAATAAGCTCAATAGGATACTTAATATTTATAGTGCCGGTTACAAACATTGTAGTCTAAAGATAAGCGAATATTTGGGTGGACTTGATTACACAGACACAGAAAAGCTGTTAGAATTACTTCAATAGTTATATAGATATTAAATTGGTTATTTTTAATTTGTGTTTAGTACAATAAGTAGCATAGTATTATTTCAATAATTAATTAACAGTGGACCAATAATCAGATGATCGGTTAGTCTGGGGATGGCCTGAAACACAGGTTTTTATTAACCTAGTTCAGGCATGTCGCCAAAAAAATTATAATGTCAGTACCAACGCACTTTTCAGTAATTTAAAACATGTGTAAATTAAACTAGTTTATATTTAGGTATTTAAGCCAATCTGTTAAGCACTTTGTACTACTAATTCTAAGTATTTATAAGCTTATAAATGTATTACTTTGTAAAAGAACTCAAATAAATAAATTATTATTATTATTATTATTATTATTAAAGCCAGAATTTGTTTGAACGTCAAAGTTCTACATAAAGACTGTTGGGGCGCACACACACTCGCTCAGTGTGTCGGGGTACCTATCTTGTTACTCTTACCGTGTTAAATTTAATAGTTAGGGCTAGAATCATGAAAATCAGAATTTCCTACATTCGCAGGGCTTAGCAAAGTTGGACGGCGATTAAATTTTGCGGATTTCACCTAAGCAATAATGTTTGCCACGTCGAACATCTCTTTTCAATGGACTGCCTTTTCTTTTTTTTTGTGGATTGATCATCCAATGATACCATCCCGTTCTGAGTGGAGCGGGAAGGCTTGTCAGACTAAAACCCACCCTTGTCCCTTCAGTTGCCTGAGTTCATCACTTCTTAGCTTCTTGCCCGTGACTCCATCTGCGTAGACAACCGGATTGAGTCCAGAGAAAAATCAAACATTTGTGAAAGATTAAAAGTTAGTACAGGCTAGGATCATGATAAATTAGAATTTCCTACATTAGCAGGGCTTACCAAAGTTGGACGGCGATATTTTGCGCTACGCCGAACATCTCTTTTCTATGGGCTATCTTTTTTTTTTGCATTTGTGTAGATCTACGTTTGAGGTTGAAGTTTTGTTGTTTATGTTAAATTAACTTTTTCATGACTTTGCCACCCTGGTAGTTTTCCTGCGGCTTCATCCGCATGCAGGTCTGAAATTTCTCTTCTGCATGATTCTGTTTTCCTGGTAGTTTAAGAATCCCGAAAATACTTATTCAAGATGCTTTTTTTTTTACCTCTTTTGACCCCACCCTTTTTTTGGAATATTATTTGTGATTCCTAGCTCCTGGTAGTGCGTGAATCTATACCGCTCGGAAATTTTACTTCTTCACGTTTCTGGTCTCCTGGTAATTTGTAAATCTCTACCTCTCCTAATACCAGCTTCGCAATATGTTTTGTGCTTCTGATCTCCTGCAGGCGTATTCGCTAACTCAGTTGACATCAATTTGATAGGCACTTTGCCGTACCTACATTACTGCTTTGACGTACAGAAAAACCGTAGTGCCTATTAAAATTGATGTCCACCGAGCAATGTACTGCATAGTGACTATCAAATTGATGTCAACTGAGTTAGCGAATACACCTGCTGGTAGGTTATGAATCTATACCGCTCAGGATTCTAGCCCCCTCCCTGGTAGTTTGAGAATCTATACCGCTCATGATTTCAGCCCCGGAATACTCTTTGTTTCTGGTCTCCTGATATTTCGTGAATCATACCGCTTAAGATTGTAGCCCCAAAAATACTGATTCACGACTCTGATCTCCTGGTAGTTTTAAAATCTATACCTCTCATGATTACAGCCCCGAAATCACTTCTTCATCATTCTGATCTCCTAGTAATTTATGAATCTCTACCTCTCATAATACCAAAAAAAAAGCATTTGTAATTCTGATGTCCTGGTTCTTGGTGAATCTGTACTGCTCGGAAAACTTCTTCATGATTATGTTCTCCTGGTAATTTGTGAATTTGTACCTCTCATAATACCAGCCTGGTGGGTTTCAAACAGTAAGTCTGACACGCTCTCCCGCTCCACCCAGAGCTTGGATGATTTCCCACCCCACCCACACGTACATATTACAAGAAAATCAATTATTTATCCGACGTAGCGACCAATCGTTAGGACATAGCGATCGCTATCAATATCGAGACTGCAGGCCCTGGCGCTTGTTTGGTTTTCTTGTGGCGTGGCGATTTCTCAGGTGAAATGAAATTTGTTAACATTATTGTATGGCAGAGATATCTACTTCAATCGGAAAAAGCTGAATCAGACTAAAATAGCCTTTCAACAATAGAGTAGCTTTAAATACTATTACTAACCTCAAGTATCAAGATCTACGACAGGTCAGACCACATTAGAAAAAGATAAATATTATTAAAACCAATGTTTAACTTTCGCGTTTTATTTAATTTATAATACACATCTGTTTCCAAATTTTCCTATTTACATAATATTATTAAAAAGAACTAGAGTAATAAAATAATGAATTAATGTGCAGAAAGCATGTTCCATTCATAAACAGTGTTGAGTTTTAACAGGATTCATTTGACAGCTACGTCAACTATTAAGGCTACCCTAAACAGAGTAATCTATCAGATCAGATGAATCTGAGCCAGTCAGAATGGTGTGAAATCAGGTTCAAACGGTTCGGTTCGCTACAAGGAGTGGTTGCACCTTAAATCAAATAGATAACCTACTGTTATTCTGCACAGCGGCTAAAGCGCCAACTGAAGGATCCGGTCAGTCCATCCCGTTCAGACAGATGGCTCTGGCCGTGCGTCGTCGTCGTAGGCACAAAATCTCTTCGAGAAATTAAACACTCGAATTCTATAGACAGTTAATGTAACGCTCCACCTTGAAAGAGTGACAGCCGTACTTTTAATCACTGGCCGTACCAGAGTAATCCATGTTAACTCCTCGACTGGGTGAATAAACTGACTCGGTAAGAATATAATATCACACTCGCATAGTATAAATTTATGTGTGTTTCCGAAAACGTATTTAAGTTCAGAACATAAAATAAAAGTTACATCAATCTACACAAATTAAAACGGCATCTCTTGTCTTAAAAATTAAAATAATATAGTCCAATATTTTTACATTAATTATGTAATAGACCTATGCCAGTGGATAACTCCCTTCTAAAATAAAATTATCTATTACCAAAATATTTACATCAACAAAATAGGAAAATTAAATAACTACTTCACTTATTTATGTCATGTGAAAACTTAAATATACATCACGTAATTATCATAGCAACATAGCAATATTTTATTAATAATATTATTTATTACTTTAACAGATAACATTGAAATATCACATGATGAAATGTTTAAAAACAATAACGCATGATAATGGCGAAATAAAATACCATGGTTTTATAAATAAAATTCGACTTCATCGTTACCGTTACAAATTATATTAATATTCATAAAAGGAACAATCAATAAATCGCACGTTTATTAAAATAATCAAACCGAAGCTGAAAGAGATGTGACAATAATTTACATGATTGTGTAGGTATGACAATTTTAATGAACACTAAATCGTCATATAAAATCACAGCTTCTATTGGTGTCATTGAGCACTAATTTGCCTAAATGAGGATATATTTATTGGGATAATTTTAAGTACACCTATTTATTATTGAAAGGCACTAAGACCCTAATCTACAATAAAATTTCTGTACATGGTATTGAATTTGAGTTTGTTTTTATTAAATTTTATGTACTTATAGCGTTCAGGCAACATTTGACGCACGACTAGCCGATATTTATGTACAATTTATTAATTTAAAACCTAAATAGTACAGCCATATAATAACTTTTTAGGAATTTAATGGAATAATGACAGATGAGCTCTTACTACATTAAATGCAATTTTACTCAATGAAATACTTATATACATGACTAAATTAATATTACTAGGGAAACCTATTTGGAAAGAAGGTTCAAGTGTTAACTGTACCTTATTATTTACTATCATATATTTTTTAATTAAAAATATTAATAAAAAACCATTCTTAATTTCAGGTAGTAGATGACTATTAGGAATCTTATCAAAATAACCTTCTATCGGTTTTTATTGTTTTTAAAAGGTAGCGTTTCCACTGAAGCGTTAAAGTACAGGAATCGTACCAATCATATTGGATGAAATCTGCAGCACTAAAATCATCTCGTTTGGTCGACTATTGAATTTGCACGTCTTCGCTGAAATAGAAACGCACCCATAGGTTTATATAATTCTTACTGTAACACAATTATGTGAAAAGATTTTAATATATTGCTATAACTTTTATCAAAGCTCGTCAAAATGTTTTGTTTTAATAAGAAATACTACAAATTAGATACGTTAGAAAACAATGAATGCCATGACATACAAGAGAACTGCCAGAGTATAACTGCTGCGTTACATTGTATTTTACTTTTCTTACTAGCGTGAGGTAATCGGACGTCAAGGGTAACAGTATTCAACTTTGACACCTTGTATTTGAACTGGTAAGGGATGTTTTCGTAGCTCAATGTTAATATTGGGATATCACCTATGAAATTGGCGTTTTTTTTTCTTACAAATAGAGAACCTCGTCACTTCCATGAATTAAAATATTCATCAATTGCTTGATATTATATCGAATAACGACCGTCATAGACAACCGCCAATAATAATAAAAAAACCTTATTACTTAGTTTTATAAACAAAAAAAAATACCTTAAAAATGACTCCTCTTTTTGTTAGCAGAAATGAGCACTATTTGTTTTAACTTAGCCAAAACTTATTTTTGTTGCTTAATCTAAGTGGCATACGTTATCTTAGTTTTTAAACATTATTGCATAAAAGTTTTAAAACATTGATGTTCATAGTTGTTAAATAAATTAAGAAAATGTTAGTATGAAAAATGCAACTTCTTTAAAATTCTCCATACAAAACGCTGATTTCATAGGTATTTTTTTCATAGGCACTTCGTGCGGTTGACCGTGCTTCTGTATTAGGTGTGGGTAGTTCGTAGTCGTACTGCGTCTTCAGCAGTGGGATATAATAACTTCTGAATGAAAATAACCCAACTGAGTCCACTATTCACTTTTTTTTATTTCTTTTTGAATAGATGCCTGCCTTACGTTCAAGTTAAACTACATTTTAAATTTTACGCCACACGAATTACATCGAAGTTTTATTTTGTTTGATGTAGAAGCAGTCCAGGTCTTGGATATGTCCACACTACAAATATTACGGAGCTTCGACTTCGACTCCGATAAGTTGAAACTTCCGATTGATATTACACCTGCGGTTCAGACTTCGGCTTAATCGAAGGTCGTGGCATAGAGGAGTGTGGTGGAGTGCGGCGCCCGCGGTCTGTGTCTACGAAGATATTGATCCATGTCGCGCGGGGAACTCTTATTGAAATTAAAGATGCTGACTGAATAATGTTTGTATTATTCGATTTTCGTGGGGCTGACCGGCAGCCAGTAGGTAGGTTAAGGACTGCCCGGCGACCAGTCTGATATTAAAATATAATAGTTAGGCCCGCCTGTAACACATATCTCTTCTACCACCACCTCCGATAAATCGAATTTATAAACTCCGACTTCGACTTCGGTTTCGATGAAACCACCTCCGTAACATCCCTTATCCACACGCAATACAGATGCGCCCAAACATATTGAAATAGAACTTCAGTGCGAAAACAGAACGGTCAGTAAGTGTTCCAGCTAAAACAGGAGCTGCTTCCTGCTAGTATTATTAACTTCTACCAGCAGCTTCGACCTCGCGAAAGTCGAAAATGGTCCCAAGGGAACTTCCGGGGTAAAAGTAACCGATACCCTAATCAATGATAAGTTTACCTGAATGTCAATTTTCATCCAAATCTGTTTAATCTTAGATACTCTTTTTCTTTCTACGGACTTCCATATTATATGGTTAAGTGATGTGTCTTTTTACACCCTGTATAATACAGGGTGTAAAAAGACACATCACTTAACCGTCAACTACGCATTCTGTACCTACATCTAACAAAGTACGAGTAGCTTTGCGCAAAAATTATTGCTGGGAAAAGACTTTTATTTTTAGTTTTGAAAAAAAAAATAGCACGCAATGTAACGCGAACCCAGGCAAGTGGAGTTAAACCCCGCCCCTACGCTCTAGCCACTGTCTTATCAGATACGTTTGACGTGCATTGCGTTTTGTAACTTCAAATGCGTAATTTCAAAGTTTCGAAATAAAAAATCGTTAATTCTGGTAATGTTTGTTTGGAAAAAAGTTTAGTAATAAAACTTTGAATTCATTTTCGTAAAAAAGTAAAAAAAAAATTGCTACTTTGACCTTCAATATCTCCAGAACCAGTGGATTCCCAGGCATGGCCTAGTGGAAAAAAAATATCAAAATAATGGGTAGAATATGTGGATTTCGGCTTTGGAAACTGTCTTTTTACACCCGATATAATATTAGTAAACCATGTCCTGGATACACATACATGAAGATATGATACATGTTACCCAGGTGTAGCCGCTGGCAGAAGCTAATTTATGGTAAAGCAAATGTTCTTTTAATTTACTGTTCGGGGTGATCCTGCATTCCCTGATAAAATACATTAACAGAACTATTGGAACAATCACATTATAATATGTATCATTCAAGATATCTAAGCTTTAAAGTCATTTTCAGTCATATAATATTTAACTGCTACAAGTTTGTACTATTAACTAGATCTGTTGGGGGAAGTGTAAGGGTAACCCGCAAAATTCAAATTTTCTAATGTTATTTTTGGAATTTGCAGACTGATGCGCGTGGTGTGTGCGCGGAGCAGATATATGCGGAACTCCGCTAAACTCGGGGTACGCGGGCCCCGCCTACTTGCGACTTCTACTGTTTTTTTCTGTTCTGTGTTCGCAGCCGTAGCAAGTACGTATTTATAGAACTATAAACATTAAAATTATCAAGGATTTCTTAGTGTTACGAAATACAATTAACCTGTATATGTGTGTGTTTGAGTACACTGGTTCTGATACTAATGAAGCGCTATGCGATTTCCACTGTTTTTTTTTTCTGTTCTGTGGCCGCGAATCATATTTTGACCAACATACAACCTGACACTGACCTGCAAATTGCAAAAAACGTGAGATAATTTGAATTTCGCGGGCAACCCTGTTTTTGTCAAAATATTTGACATTGCAGTAAACTGTGTCGAAATTAATAAATAATTTAATTGTACTTCCTGTACATAATTGTTCGGTATTATTCGGAATATACATATTAAATACAAATAAAGAAACCAATAATTTCAAGATTCAGCAATCCACACTAACAAGATGAAAAACCTCCACATGATGAGTAAGGCTAGTTCTCACTTTATAAATTTTAGATGATGTTCAAGGCCTAAACGCATAGTTAAGAAGCTATACAATTTTCGATTTTATTGCTTAAGAACCACAATCCTAATTAATACAACTACCCAGTTCTAAGAATGTACAGTATGACAAAGTTAGAAGTTATTACTTAGAACGCGTTTTGTCTTGTTAAAACTAGAAGATACTGAATACCATCGTTAAGAATATCAGTTAAGCAAGTTTTATTTGAGCCGGGAAAGTGTTAAGAAGAGAAAATGCGTTCTAATCAAACACAGTTTTCACTATAACACATAGGCAGTATTTCAGTGATCACTACGGCAGCTACGCCAACTAAAAGAGGTACAATGATGTCGTGCTAGAAGTCCATGGAA
Organism: Polia nebulosa; assembly: GCA_951329385.1. Taxonomy (NCBI): domain Eukaryota; kingdom Metazoa; phylum Arthropoda; class Insecta; order Lepidoptera; family Noctuidae; genus Polia; species Polia nebulosa. Next base: position 18,313,829 of record OX589604.1, read on the forward strand.
TGTTTTAATAAGATAGTAAAAAAGGATGCTAGCTTATTTATTAATTTTTTACCTTCTTTCTCTTTTCAACTGAACCGATGTCGACTATTCTGCCGGGCGTCATGTGGTGACGGCAGTACGGTGAAGTGAGGAGTCGAACTTTTCGTGAAAAATCAGTTTACCAAACTTATTGTATACAGTGACATTTGAAAACCTTTAAATGGCTTACTCACATTCCCCATTTTTTCAAATATGTGCCTTTGATGTGACAAATTGTCAAGCGTGTCTTTAATTCTGTGATTTGTTGAAAGAATTGTCAGTAGCATACGCGCGCTACAAATCAAGTTTGCGATAATTTTTTGTTCAAAATCTGAGGTTAAACCTTTCTATATCTATCGGTTAGCACAGCTGCCGTACTGATTTCTGTTCAAAAACTCTCTCTACACATTAAAAATCACACAAGGTCCACAAACCCAACAAAACTAACTGGCGCTTTTCCAGATTTTATAACTGCAGATACGCACCGCGATAATTTATAAATAACACTTAAGCGCACCGCGATGACTCATACCTGAACATAACATGTCTTTGAATACTTTGAAAAATACTATCTTGAATCATAGGACAGTAACACAATAAAACCACATCTGTTTTGTGAGATTCAAAAAAAAAAGCAGATTCTAATATTGAAAATAAAACAAGTTTCTAGATTTCGGAAAATCTCTTAGAAAAAAAAAGAAACTTATAGTTTCAAACTCTTAGAGTAATACTATTGAATATCTACGCAGTATAGCTTTACACTCTTAGGTACTATAATGTCGGCGATTTTTTATTTTTGATACAAGATTGCAAATTTTTAAAGCAGGGCCTAGCTTTAAACCCATGTATTTCATCATCATGTCAGAGTTTAACAATAACAATGCTTTCCCATCTATTTCCTGTAACAAAACAAAAGGTGAAATTAGTGAGCAGTTTTTTGTTCATTAAATCTACAAATAATTTCTGTTAGTTTTGAAATTAATACAAATATAAACACATTAATTTAATTACATCCTAATTCTTATTACAGCCGATTCCTTTATTTGTTGTTACAGCAGCAATAGAAATTACACACAGAAATTTAAATTTTTTGCCTGTTACCTTACCAGCCTGCTGACAGACGGACAGCAGAGGCTTAGTAATAGAGTACCATTCTGATACGAAACCCTCCAACACATCGAGAGACCATACTTCTTGCGAAATTTCATGATTACATTGCAAGTACCCTCATAGTTTAGCTAGTGTCGAAATTGTGATACCTTGGTTCAGAAGTCCGACTCGCACTTCACCAGTTTTTAATATATTATATTTTGTTATTTGTATTTCAGTGTGAAAAATTTAATGCATTTATGTGTACCTACCGTTTTTAAGAGCGAAAACAAAAATAATACTGAAACGGCGCAAAACTACAATTTTTTTTGTTGTCAAAGTTAAAGCATTTATTTGCAATAAACCATTTACAGGCACATTTTATTAGTTGTCAAAAAGATGAAGCTAATTGCACATTCCAAAGCGTAGATCTCTATGGAGAAGAACGTGCAAGAAACTCCATGGACACTCTTTTTAACCCGAGATAGCTAACGTTCCTGAACTTCTATGATAAGCTAACCATTCGACTTTTTGACGACCATTTTTTAACGTGTTTTTTTTTATTAAAATTGTATGTTATTTTAATCACTTTTATTATATTTAAAGGCAATATGGGTTATAAATTGAAGATAATCATTGCAACACGAATATTTTTTTAACGTTTTAGTATTAAATCAAAAATCTTAAATGTCACATCCTTTTTTGAAATCAGTAAGGCACTAAATCTTACAATGATTAAATGTTTAGAAATGTCTTCTTTTTTTGGTATAATTAAGAAAAAAACTTAAAATTAATCGTAAGCATGAAACCACTCTTTCTAAACGCCATCTTTTTGTACAGAGAGTCTTCTGTCTAAAAACAAAAACGATTTAAGACATCTAAATCGACCAACTGAATACCGCATTGTGCCGCTTTACCATTTCGTCGGCGACGGCAGTCAGTACTACTATTTTCGCGCATAGCGCCTTAGCTTCGAGATAAAAAGGCTGAGAAATACAAACAAACGGATAGACGGACCAATGGCCAGACACACAGACGGAATAACCCCCCCTGTCCCTGTTTGACTACACACTAAACGTCTTGCCTCATAGAGGGGATCTTAATAAAGCTAGGTTCTATACTCACATGCTTCCTAAACAAATCGGCGTGAGCGGCAAGGGCTTGATCGGCGGCTGCAATGAACCCGATGACATCCTCCACGGACCAGTCGGCGGGCGGCGCGGCGGGCGAGGGCGGCGGCGGCGCGCCCGTGGTGGACGACGCGGGCTCGGGCCGCTCGGGGGACACGCGCGCCATCTTGACCGTCGAGCACTCGCCGGACCCATTCACGCCGCTGCCCGTTGAAATCTCTTCCTATAATGAAACCACTGACACTGTCAGTACCCAGTAAATAGTTCTCCCGACCGAATTCCGGTTACGGTGGTCCATCTCATCGGAGACTGGCCAATTATTATAGTGATTATTATAGTGCACATGTGTGAGCACCAACACAGGTGTATTCTTTCGATGGGATGGCAAACCGACACTACCAGGGAAAGATCAGGTGGGGCTTTACATGCTTTCCTGGTCAACCTCATCGCAGAGGCCTTCCCGATTGCGACACAGTACACTGCCGTTCCAAGTTTGCCAGCCGTCAGTGTGAGGCTGCTCTCGGACTCTATAATAAAATAAATAAAGTCACCTCCATATAACCTTTCACTAAACACGAAGTAAAATCAAACTTTCCAAATGGTTGCAGAAGTTAACGTACGACGAAACTGAGAATCTCGTTACAATCGTCACTTAAATAAATTTTAATGTTTGGGTACTGAATCTGTTAATCATGTATGTGTCTAAAATGTGTTTTATGGTAAAATATAATAAATAATTTAATTACTTATTTACTAATCTAATTTAATATTTTTTCTTTTTTCCTAAACTATTCAAATTCAATAATGATAATTTATTCAAATGGTGTATTGTATTGTGTTTTATGTTCATTTTACTTGCAATGTTGTCTATTTGTAATTCATATTCCTGGAGAAACATTGGCTCCTAAAAGATCTTTTTGCCTAGTTTAGGAGGCAGCAGTTCGAATTGTTGATTGTCACCATGTACAACATTATGTTTTGTAGCTGTATTATAAATTGTGAAGCGTAAATGTAAAAATAAAGATATTATTATTATTACTAAGCAAGTATGCAGAATATTATTATAGTGCACATGTGTGTATGCTAACAGAGGTACACTTTCTTTTTTTTCTTTTTTATCATTGTCAGATGGGTTAGCACTACGACACTACCAGGGAGAGATCAGGCGAAGGACAAAGGCTTTACGTGCTACCACATAGCATAATTATCACAAACTTCTAAGACTCCAGGCTACGAAAGACTGAGAAAGAACAATGGGAAAATTTATATGGACCCCGTTCCCACCCTTGTAGCATTTTTCTCATAATATATCAAATGAAAGAGCGTAAAAAATACATCATTTTATTGTATGGCAGTAAATGTGTTAATAAGAAGGGAACAAAGTTATTCATCCATAAAGATAGAAACACAATCAATTATTTTTATTAAGAAATATTTTTTGAGCACACAATACATGCTTAAATAAATAATATTTACGACCGAAATTCGCGCCAGTCTACACTAAAGCCACAGGATAAATTCATTCACAATCATTTCGATGTCGAAGTCAAAGTCGATTCGAAATCCACTCTTAGGGGGCCTTTTACAGTCCACTAGCGCCGCCAATCGAAAAAATGTCATAACTCGTAAATAGAATCAAAAATACAAAATGTGGTCTATTATTAGTGTAGAAAAGGCAATAACGTAATTTTATAACACATTGTCAACACTTGAAATATAGCTGTTTAGCTAAATCGTGCATTTGTAACAAAAACGGCCGTTTATGTTTTGAATGCACGATTTAGCTAAACAGCTATATTTCAAGTGTTGATAAGGTGTACAATTACGTTATTGCCTTTTCCACACTAATAATAGAACATATTTTGTATTTTTGATTCTATTTACGAGTTATGACATTTTTTCGATTGGCGGCGCTAGTGGACTGTAAGAGGCCTCTTAATTAAAACACATTTATTGTAAGCATTGTGTATTTATGAGTCATACACTCAAAAAGTATTCGCGTACTTTCTACGATGACATCATCCCAAGCAGTAGCAGGGCCAACGAAGTATGCCAAAAGGTGGTCGCTTTTTTTTTGGTGCGAAATTATCAAATAACTTCTCCCGCTCTGGGAGAAGCGGGAGGGCGCGTCAGACTCCTACTGATTAAAACCCCTGCGACCCCAGCTGGGTCCCTGAATCACGGATTTGGATCCGAGGTATTCCGAAAAGCAATATCCGAATCCGGTCCGAGTTTTCTAGATCCGTATTTGCACTGATTCTGATCATATTCGGATCGGACCTAGTGCGAAATCGCTCTAACTATTGTTGTGAACTTGTGCTCAATGGTGAATATCATTTGGTATTTTGGGATCGGCCGTCATTTTTGGACAACTTCCTCGGCCCGGCTAGTGCTTGGGATAATGTCATCGTAGAAGGTACGATTTGAGTGTATGGCTCATAAATACACAATGCTAAACAATAAAAGTTTTGATTAAGAGTCGATATAGAATTAATGTATGAATGTGAATGAATTTATCATGTGGCTTTGGTGTAGACTGGCGCGATTCTCGGTCGTAATTATTATTTATTTGAGCATATATTGTGTGCTCAAAAATACTGCTTAATAAAAGTAATTGATTGTGTTTCTATCTTTATGGATGAACAACTTTTTCCCCTTATTATTCACACATTTACTGCCATAAAATAAAATGATGTATTTTTTACGTTCCTTCATTTGATAATTATAACAAAAATTGCTACAAGGGTGGGGACGCTTTTTCCCAATGTTCTTTCTAGTGGGAAAACCCATGCTTTTAGCCCCAACCAGGGAATCGAATTCAGGTCCTCGGTCAGCAGTCGTGCTTGAAAACCACAGACCATTGTGACAGTACCTGGTAAGGTGCTCATCGTGCATGGATAGATTAGGACTGAAGAAACATTATTATTATAGTTGTCCGCCCCGGCTCCACACGGGTACACTAAGAATACCTTCATTTATCGCTCTTTCTATTAGTGCGTGGTTTAAGAGGAGTTAGCGAACCACCAGACAGACGCGGAAAGCGACTTTGATGTATACTAGAGATAGAGAAGAGAGCAAGAAGAAGCAAGCACATGATAATATGAGTAATAGGGCTTCCAATCTCTTCGGGAGGTTCCTGTGTCGGATAAGGCGGGTGGAAACGCCCGGGTGTCACCACTGTGCGGATCGCCCAGAGAAAACCACTTTTTTTTTTGGTGTGGGAAGTCATCCTATGACATCTCCCGCTCTAGGTGGAGCGGGAGGGCGTGTCAGACTCTTACTAACTAAAACCTACCCCTGTTCCTTACCTGCCCTGAGTGCCAAAGGCCGCGGTAACTCTGTTTCAAATTTATTCACAACCCCTGGACAGGCATCGGCCATGACGGGCCCCGTCATTATTTGCTGAAAACTCTTTGAGGCACGCGTGGAACACTACGCGCCGTCGACTCTCGGGCCTGGTGCTGATCGGACGGCGAGCTACACATTACTCGCCGTCGGCACGCCCGGGTCTACGGCGGCTGGAGATCGTCTCGTGACGTCCTACGCCTAGGGCGTCTCCTGCGGCGGCTGCTGCTAAGGGCGTGAGGGCGACTCTGTAGTTGAGCCTCCCTCACCCGTTCCTCCTCCTCCTTCGCGAGCATTACTGCTTCGCAGAAAGAGGAGACTGCTTCCCATTCCCTCTCGCTCCGTACCATGACCTGGACCAGGGCCGGGCGCGAGAGGTCGCTGCCGCCGATTGCCTCCACGACGACACGGCGGGGCTCCACCCAGGCGGGGAGATCTCCACCGTGTCCTCTGGGCGATCCTCACAGTGGGGAAACCCGGGCGTTTCCCTCCGCCTTATCCTACACAGGAACCTCCCGAAACAACCGTGTCCAGTGAGGACCTGCGTCAGGCGGAAGGTAATATAATATATTTTTTATTCATCAAAGCCATACAAAAAAAAATGGTTATAGTGGTTACATATAACCACTACTGAACAGCTGCTAGTGGTTACTGAATGTATGCAGTGCAATGTGATTTTTGTTTATGCAATAAATTTTATTATTATTATTATTTCGTTTATTCATTTGTAAATACATATAAATTATATTTTTAAATATTTCAATGAAAAAATAAAAAAAAAACATTTAAAAATATAAAAAATAGTATCCCACCGGTATCGGGAACAGGGTCCAAGCTACCGGCGGTCAGGGCTCCAGAGAGAGGAACCGCCTGACAATGCGAGCCGTGTCCAGAAGTACTGCTTTCTGAATCAAGCCCTTGATCCAGCCGCCTAACGAGAGCCTCCTGAGGTGTTGGTCGAGGCTCGTGGCTATTAAGCCATTGGCTGACACGACTATCGGTACAATGATCGCTGAGTCCACATCCCACATGTCGACAATCTCGCGAGCCAAGTCAATATACTTGATTTGTTTATCTTTCTCGGCTTTCACGAGGTTCTCGTCATGTGGGACGGTAATGTCAACAATCATTGCACGCCTCTCGATTCGGTCCACCACCACTATATCAGGCTTATTGGCTATAATAGTCCTGTCAGTGATGATGGACCGATCCCAGTACAATGAGATATGACCATTATCGAGAACTGGGTCGGGCGCATATCTGTAGTACGGCACTTCCGATTCCACAAGAGAGTATTTCAGAGCAAGTTGCTGATGGATAATCCTGGCTACGAGGTTGTGCCTATGCAAGTACTCACCGTTAGCTAGACGAGAACAACCAGATTATTATTATTATTATTTATTATTATTATATAAAAACGGAAGGCTAAAACTACAAAAACATGAAACTCTGATTTCTAAACTAGGCAAATATCTGTATCTTAGAAATCAGTGGCCCTCCGAGAGAATACATATAAAATTATGAACTATGAGCAGTTTTAAATTAATATTAATTAAAAAAATGTGTTTAACTTAAAAATAATAAAAACTAAAATCACAATCAAAAAACAAAAATCAATCAATCAATAATAAATAATCAAATATCAAAGTCAAAAATCATAAAAAAATCATAAAGGACAATATACAATACGAGAGTAATTGTCTTTAATAGTAAAAATAATATTAATTAAAAATGACTGAAATTGTATAATATGTTCAAAATCGATTTGAAAAAAAGAGTACACTACAGTTTTTATAATAATTTACATGAATCACAACATTTATTTTATGAGGTTTAGCGTATATAGAATGATACAATTATAATTGTAAATTAGTGCGAGAAATGTCCACTGTGTAGGAACGATGTGTAGTAGCAGTGTATTTTTCTTAACGTTTTATTAGTCCCGCCAAGATGTCCTCAGTTTCATCGTAATTGAGGCTGAGCAGCCATTTCTGCAGTGTATTTTTGCAGAGATAGTAGCTCAAGCCGTAAATATTAAGGTACCTGTTTATAGTATTATATATCGTAGAGCTAACGATATGATAGTGGCGACTTGCAAAAGAAGTTCTGTGAGATTCCACCGAGAACACTACGTTTCACTCTTCCTGTGGGTGCTACTAGTGGACGAACGAGGTGTTTACGTAGGACACACTGGAGAACATATTAGTTGTCTAACAGACAACACCTTACAGTCAGCGTATAGTAGAACAGTTGGATATCTGATCGGCTTGCGCAGCATAACCTTTAGGACCGCACGCTGAGTCCTCTCAACTTGCATAACATGGGCCTTTGCTGCGCCACCCCAGACCGGAAGACAATAAGTGACAATTGACTGGCACAGTGCATAGTATACTGTTTTCAGAACATGTAGATCAGCAAATGTACGCAGTTTTCTAAAAACAGTAATCAGCCTTCGCATGCGTGAGGTTAGGCTTTTCAAATGCTCCCGCCAGTCAAGGCGATAACCGATGAGCACTCCCAAGTATTTTACTTTATGGACTCTATCGATAGCTAGGCAGGAACAATCTCCTAGCAAGTAAGCACATGTGTGGGCTTTAAGTATGTGATTTCCAGGTGGGGATTGGTTAGACCTGATCGAGAACGCTACGTATTGTGATTTAGCGATGTTGAGGGTTAGGAGGTTAGTTCTCAACCAAGCCATGACAACAGTGAGTGCATATTCTGCATTTTTTGTAGGTTTCTGACCAGTGATCACCTTGAATAAAAAGAGCAGTGTCATCTGCGCATGTATAAATGCATTTGGGGATGTTCAGTTTACATAGCTCGTTGATGTATAGCAAGAACATAGTCGGCCCGAGAATACTGCCTTGTGGGACACCGTACCTTAATCCAACCTCTGCTAACAATATTACCTATTTTGACTGACTGGGTACGTTCCGAAAGGTAATCCTTGAATATTTTTGAAGGGGTTTCTCTGACTCCGGCATTTTCCATCTTCTTTAGCAAGATGGGAACAGAGACGGTATCAAATGCCTTGGATAGGTCCAAGAATATTGCCAAGCTCTTTTTTTTTTCCTATCCAAGGCCCTAACCGCACTAAGTAATAGATCCCCAACTGCATCTTTGGTACTAACACCGGCTCTAAATCTGTATTGATTGGCGGCTAAAATAGTTAGCGAAGAGGTATTTCACCAATCTAGTGTTCAAGGCACGTTCAAGGATCTTCGACATAGCCGATAACTCTCCGTTTTATGTATTGGGTGGACTATGGCTCTTTTAAAAGCTTTGGGGAAATTACCCGACCTAATAGCAAGATTACACACGTGAGTTATTAGAGGCACCAGAGTCTCGCTAGCAGATCCGATAATACGAGAAGATATCTGATCCCAACCAATAGCACAATCGGGTTTTAAAGACGATATTATTCCCGCAATTTCCTCTTCGTCTGTTTCCAAAAGAACCATAGAGTTGCAAGCCAATACATTTTGCAGCATCATGGGGGCGACTGGTTGCGGGGGAGGAGTTATTTGCATGGCCAAATTTTCGCCAATGCTTGCAAAGTATTCATTTACCAGATCCACTGATTCTTGGGAAGAGTTAGACACATTAAGAAGTTCGAGTGATGGCGGCTTGTGAGGTTCAAGATCTGCCAACCTTTTTAACAACATCCCAAGTTGCCTTAATGTTTCCTTTTGCTTTATTAAATTCATCTTTTTCGTAAATAGTTCTCAGCTTACGAAGAATCGAATTGTGGAAGTTTCAGTATCTGATATAAATACTCCAGTCAGTATCGTTATCAGGTCTCTATTTGCAATTACGGTGGAGGTGGTCACGGTGACGTATGCAGCGTATCAATCCCGGCGTCATCCATGGTTTAATACTCGTACATCGCTGCGATCTCGATATTTTACGCACGTGTGAGTGTTCTTCAACGATTCTCGATAAGGCACTGACCAAATTGTCGGCGGCCTGATTTGCGTCCTGTGACACAATTACAGACGACCAGTCACTGCGTTTAATATCTGCTAGGATGGCGTCATGATCCATAACAGTTCTAGTGCGTGATGGAGGGGGATGATAGTTGCTTGTTTCAATTAACAGTAACACGGGTTCATGGTCAGTAATATATGTCTCTAAAACAAGGGTAGTGAAGGTGAGGACGCCGTGGCGCCTCTCCAGCCACTCCTCAAAGAGGGGCACTACCGCCGAAATGGTGCGACAGTCGCTCTCTCCATGTCGCCATGAGATCCTGCCGGAGCTCTGTCTGCCACGCCGCGAGGTGTCGCGCCAGCGGAGTTTCGCCCCGGCGTTTCGCCCCGGCGTTTCGCCCCGGCGTTTCGCCTCTTCGCGCCACTCATAGAGGAGCGCGAAGACCTTTGCCTCCAGATCCCGTGGCGACAGTCCGGCAAGTAAGCTCGCCGCCTCACCGGAGACCGTGCGGTATCGTCGGATCATTCGGATCGCCATGACCCTTTGGGACGCGTTCAACCGGCGAGCTGGTCGCTGCCTCAAGGAACGCACCCACACCGGTGCCCCGTAAAGGGCCATGGACCACACGATCCCCGTGTAGAGCCTCCGGCAGGAGGCGTTTGGGACCCCCCAGATTGGGCAGGAGCCGCTTCAAGGCAGCCTTGGCCCTCTCCAGTCTGGGAGCCAAACGCCGGAAGTGCTCGACGAAGTTCCACCGGTTGTCGAGGACGAGTCCCAGGTACTTCATCGTCCCGTCGACGCCGATGTGAACCCCTCCTACCTTTATCTGGGAACCCACACCCGGAGTGCCTCCACTATGCAAATCCAGGGCAGGGTGTTGAAGGCATTGACGATGTCCAGAGACACCGCCAAGACGACCCCACCCCGGGCCATTGCATCCCCCGTCGTGAGGGCTCGCACGCGCATGATGACGTCCACCGTAGAGCGCCCCCTGCGGAAGCCGTACTGGCTCTCCGCCAGATCTTGCCCCACCCGCACCAGCTGCCTGACGAGGTGGTCTGCAATTACTCTTTCAAAGAGCTTGCCCACCTCGTCGAGCAGCGGTGGAGTTCTGCCCCGCTTGGGCGGAGCACCGCCGTGTCCTCGTGGAGGCGATCGGCGGCAGCGACCTCTCGCACCCGGACCTGGTCCAGGCCGTGGTACGGAGCGAGAGGGAATGGGAAGCAGTCTCTTCCTTCTGCGAAGCAGTAATGCTCGCGAAGGAGAAGGCGGAACGGGTGAGGGAGACTCAACAGAGCCGCTCTCGCTACCGTAGGCGCGGACCTGCGGACGGCGAATAATGGGTAGCTCGCCGTCCGATCAGCACCAGGCTCAAGAGTCGACGGCACGTAGTGTTCCACGCGCGCCTCAGAGATGTCAACAACACGTGACGGGGCCCGTCATGGCCGATGCCTGCCCAGGGGTAGCGGATAAAATCGAAACAGAGTTACCGCGCCCCTGGGCACTCAGGCATCTGGAGGAACAGGGATGATTTTAGTCAGTAAGTCTGACGCGCCCTCCCGCTCCACTCAGAGCAAGAGAAGTCATTAGAAGATGACCCAGACCAAAAAAAAAAAAGGCTTCCAATCTCGGTATACCAAGATCTCTTTATTACAACACTAGCATTTCGCCCGCGACTTCGTCCGCGTGGATTTCTAAAATTTATAGCGTATGACTTACTTTACCTCTTTCTATTATTAGTCTAGATAGATTACTTAGTCTAGATAGATTACTTAAGATGTATGTACTCACACTTTTAGGTCTCTTGACACCTGATGTAACATTATTAGAAGTGGACTCTCCACAAAGAGTACAAGGCCGACCAGCAGCCTCACCCGTGTCTACCTCTATCATTCCAATACAGCTGCCAACACCACTAGATACACCTTTCAGCCAGTTCTTAAGTTCTTCTATTGTAAGCTCTGATGGAACTTTCACTGGATAGTTTTTATTGCCTGATGAAACCTGCAACAGTTCAAATAAATATTGGTACGATTCTAAACAAAATCCAAACTGTAGAATGTTCATGAAGTCAATGACAACCCAGGCACTTGCTTGACCTTTTGTCATATGAATGTCTGTATGAACTTACTTCTGTTTATATGTGAAGCCTTACCTGTACATTTGTTATATTAGAATAGCTGCTAGATGCTGTAAGTATTGCTCTTGTCAGCCTTTGTGGGTCTGGGTGGACACTGATCAATTCCTTCACCAGTGCTTCAGCTGCCCCTGAGGGACCAGAGCCTGAAACGGAACTTGGTAAAGCACTACTGCCACCAGTACAACTGCTACGAATCCGAAGACAGACTGTGGCTAGTGGTGTAGGTGTAACAGAGCTATTTGAGTTGCCAGCACCCGTAGATCCACCTTCTGGTAAAGCTGGGTTAGGCATTCCACTTGGCCTCATTTTGAATCTGTAAGATTTATAAAAATTAATAAGTCTGTCTTCTCTCATAAAAATAATATGACTATCTGAAAGCAAAATGCCTTTTCTTTATTATTATTATTATATTAGTTTCCCCAGCAGTGGGGATGTTAAAAGGCTGATGATGTTGATGGTGATATTATTGGGACTTTACCTATAAAATTGCCATTTTATAAAACTGCACAATTTGAACTATAATAACCATTGGCGTATCATTTGCCAGGGCTCCGGCCGGCAGACGTGACGTCTGACGCACGGCCCTGGTCCAGGCCATGGTACGGAGCGAAAGGGAATGGGAAGCTGTCATCTCCTTCTGCGAAGCAGTAATGCTCGCGAAGGAGGGGGCGGAACGCGTGAGGAGTCTCAACGGAGACACGCCCCTAACAGCCGCCGCAGGAGACGCCCTGGGCGTCAGTGCCTGAGGGGCTCGTTAGAGCCGATGCCTGCCTGGGGTTGTGGATAAATTCATAAGAGTTACCGTGGCCCTTGGCACAGGCAACTGAAGGAATAAGGGTGGGTTTTAGTCAGAAAAAGTCTGACACCGAAGCAGAACAAGTGATTGAAAAAAAAAAGGGGTTCCCCGGCCCCTAAGGTGCGATGGCCCATGAAGCTGAGTCGACGCCTAATGTACAGTCAGTGAACATTTTCACTGTCTGTACATTAGGCGTCGACTATGATTAGGATCACCTTACTATCGATCAAGTTGTATAATAAACTACCTATGGAATTAAAGTCCTTATATAACATAAACCAGTTTAAGCAGAAAGTTAAATCTTTTCTGGTAGAAAAATGCTATTATTCTGTTGATGAATTTTTCACTGACGTGTTTTAGCTAGACCATTATTATATTTGTGTGATGATAAAGGCATGTGTGAATTTTAATGTGACACGCTTAGATTAATCTTGAATTAGATAAAATATTTTTATTATTGATGGGAATGTTAAGGAGTTGAACAGATTATTTATTTTCTTATTTAAATGTATGCCTAGTTATTGAACATTGTAAATTAATTTTATAATTATTATTATTATTGGACATTAAATGAAATTATTAGGTAGGTATTAGTGACATGGACTTACTTTCCTATTTTCTTTGACATTGTTTTAAATTTTGAACTTTTATGCATGTAAATAATATTAATCTATGTAGGTAGTGAGATTGTGTTAAACTAATTTAATTTTTGTGTTTATTAACTTGCTATTATTCTAATTATTTGCGTAGGTATAGTTGTAAAACATTCAGACACAATGTAAATTTTTAATGAATAAATAAAATGAAATGACTAATATTATATTATATATTATGTGAAATTTTATGAGGATGTATGGATATTTGTTAAGTCTCTTCCACGCAAAAACTACTGAATGGATTTGGATGAAACTTTACAATAATAATATAGCTAATACATCAGAAAAACATATAGGTTACAGGCAGGTGAATCCGCTGGCAGAAGCCACTAATTCATAAAGCTTTACACCTGGACTTACCTTGTCGCTGTAATGTAACATTATGTTTTACAAGTTTGAACAATGAACTCTGACCTGCCACATGAATTTATCAAAAGTGTTACAGCTACAAGGTATTGTAGCTCTAAATATAGCTATTTGATGTTGACCCTAAGCGCTAAAAAATTGTTTACCACAGAAAAGCAAAAAATAAATAAACCTTTTAAGTCTTGAGTATTGAGCTCATTTTCATAAACTATCCTTTCTTTTAGTGAAGATAACATAGTGAAGGAAATTAAATCTCTAGACCCAGCGAAAGGTCCTGGACCCGACGGACTTACGCCTTACTACCTTAGGAATACTGCAACTTCCATCTGCAAACCTCTATTTATTATTTATAATAAATGTGTTTCTGAGGGAGTTGTACCTAAACTGTGGAAGCACGCATACATTGTGCCTGTTCACAAAAGTGGTTCCAGACGTGACGTTGAACACTATCGTCCTATTTCCATCCTGTCTGCTTTGTCGAAACTCTTCGAAAGGTTGGTTCATAATGAAATTTACCCTGTACTCCACAACATTATTATACAACAACAGCACGGTTTTGTCAAACGGCGATCGACAAATACTAATCTGTTGCTGTTTTCTAGTTTTTTGTTTGATAATGTTGACAGCTGCGTGCAAGTGGATGCAGTGTATACCGACTTCTGTAAGGCTTTCGACAAGGTTGACCACGAAATACTACTCAACAAAATTTATTTCAATGGCATTCGGGGCAATCTCTTGAGATGGTTTGCTTCGTATATTACCAATCGGAGTCAAAGAGTCGTGATCAATGGCCATCAATCAAACATATCACAGGTGACTTCTGGTGTCCCTCAAGGCTCGATACTTGGCCCCCTTTTGTTTATTCTATATATCAATGACATCAGTCAATGTTTTTATAATTCCAAGTTTCTTTTATATGCCGACGACCTCAAGATATACAGAGCCATTCGACATATAGATGATTGCATTTTACTTCAACAAGACTTGGATCGACTTTCTTCATATTGCCGGAAAAATAAGCTGAAACTTAGTATACCTAAATGTAACTTCATAAATTTTACTAAAAATAAAACCATCATAAGATACACATACACACTGTGCGATGCCCCTCTGCTTAAACTTAACTCTATTCGTGATCTCGGTGTTATCATTGATTCTATGCTTTGCTTAGACTTACATATAGAAAAAATTGTAAGTAAAGCCTATCAACTATACGGCTTTGTAATGCGTTCTACAATAGATTTTAAAAATACATCCTCTTATCTTTGTTTATATAAATGCCTAGTGCGCTCTCAATTAGAGTATGCCGTGTCCGTCTGGAGTCCATACTACAAAAAATATGGTGATATGATTGAGCGTGTTCAGCACAAATTTTTACGAACCATGCATTATAGATGCTACGGGTATTATATGTCGTACCAAAATTTGCTTAACAAGTACAAGCTTGCAACACTGGAAAGTAGACGACTATACTTAGAAGCCGTAAATTTATATAAAATTTTAAGAAATAATTTTGACTGCATTGACTTGTCTTGCATGGTATGCTATGTGGTTCCTAGAACCGTCCATAGGCGAAAGGTGCGCGCTGGTATGTTATTTTCAGTGGGCTCCTGCAAGTCCAATTCTGGGATGCGTTCGCCTGTTCGTCGAATGGTCGATACTTATAATAAGACATTCGAACATATAGACATTTTTGCATGTCCTGCCCATAAATTCAAACGCCTTATACTCGAGGAGATTTCATGAGTAATTGTCTTTTTCTTTTCCTTCTATCTATTTGTACCCTACTTGGCTGTATTATTGTTTTCTTTTTTTTGTTTGTTATCTGTGATGCGATAGTTAAGTAGTTTTAGTTTTATATTTGTTTATTGCATGTGTCCACCTAGTGATTATTTTTGCATAATCCCACAGTTAATCTGTGAACAGCGTTGTGGGCTACAATATTGTTGTTTTCTACCATCCAATATCTGAGTTTTGTTTTATATTGTAGCTGTTTGTTGTTCCTATGAAATAAAAAATAAAAAAAAAAAATAAAAAATAAAATCAATATAAACTAGTTTTGATTTGCGGAAGAGCTTCGCTTGCAGTCAGCTGAGCTAACTGGAATGACTTTACAGTTTTGAGCACCAGAAAAGTGAAGTTTGAGTCATATCTAAATTTTATCTAATATCAAATTAAAAATAAAAATTTTGAGTAATATCAAAAGTTTGCAAAAATTCAGGGTACCTTGCCAACATTTTTAAAATATGAAATTATTATCAATTAAAAATTTGAGTTTTAACATGAACAAAGTATGAAAATGCAATTGCAAGATTCAAAACTTGTATATATAAAGGTATTGAAAATTGACGCAAAAAATACATTCATCTGCAAAAATGCAAAAAAAAACTGCATCTGGGAGATGCAGTTTAAGCCAAGTTATGTACATAAATCGCTCGTACAAATAATATTTTATAAACAGATTAATAATGCGCTTATTATAAATTTCAATAGAGGTTTCATTTGTACAAGTGACAGCTTTAAAAAACAGATTTTCTGAATTTCGAAAAATAACAAACATGTTACGTTACAGTATGCTCGAAAACACGTCCGAGTTATGTTTTCTGATAAGTCCAGACTTTGTTTATTTATACACAATGGGAGACAATGAGTATAAGACAACCAGGAGGTCAGTATCATCAAGTGTTTTGAAGAAGGTGCCATTCCGCGGATGATCAATGATGGTATGATCTGGGATATCTTCAGAGAGTTGTATGAAGTTACTGGAGATGGAAAATGGTTCTCTGACTGCTTTCAGATATGTAGAGAGGATTTTAAATGAACATGGTGGTTTCTTTTTTAGTGAATATAGGCACAAATTCCATTTTTAAGCATGATAATGCGCTGCCACATAGTGGTAAATGCGTACATTGAAGACGTCGGTATAACCTGCATGGAGTGGCCAACTCCAAAACCTAAATCCCATAGAGCATGCATGGGATGAGCTAACTGAACAACGCTCTCCAGCTCCAGCTAACTTACACTAGTTAAAGAGTACGCTAGTGGGAGAATGGTCAAACATGTACTAAAATCGTATTCAAAATTTTATCTTACAGCATACCACATTGTCTTAATGAAGTGATACGGGCTTGTGGAGAAAATACTCGTACACAGTATTTTATTTTTTTATTAATGACCTGAAATTTTTGCTGAACTGAAGTTATGTGTAGAATTGAAAATCATAGATTTAAAAATTTTCAATGAAAAAATAAAGGATTAAACAAATTTCGGTAACTTGGCATTCTAAGTTCAAATAAACTTTATACTCAAAGCATGGTTTAAAATTAGTTATTGTTTTATTTTTTATAGTTTTATTTAACCTATAATATCCCCACATTTATGACCACAAAATCTCAAAAAAAAAAATACGTATGCACAAACAAACAATGTATTATTGTTTTAATAGTTTTCGTTTTGGAAATTTCATTACATAAAAGAAGAATGGTAATGGCCAAATGATAGCAATTGAAACAAAAATACACAGCTTATTAGTTAACAATTCAAAGTCGGTGTACAGCGTTTATGTAGAATACCATAGCAGACCTCATATTCCAAAAACACATGAGTGTTCTTGGATTTCATACAAAAATGCTTATGAGTATAGCCATATTACAAAAAATACAAAACCTAAAGAAACAAATTAATAAAAAAAAAACACAAAAAAAAGAATAAAATGGTTTAAATATAAAGCTTATTTCAACTTATGATTCCAAGTCCATCCAAAGCTATCCCAACTCAAAATGACCTGTTTTATAATTCAGCAACTTCATAAGTAAAGACCTAACAGGATTAATAAATAAGCTGTCAAATGGTGAGAGGTGTACTTTGGTTTACATTTAAAAGGACTTTATTTATATAATCTAGCAAAGAAACATAACCAGCTCAAATAGGATTTCATTACCTTGATGGTGTTGTAGCACTTTTCTGACCTGGAGGTGCTAGAAGGTGGCCAGCTCTAGCACACCAACCAACAGGGAAGATATCTCTTGAATCATATCTGCACCAATAGTCAAAGGCACCCCTCCAACCATCAAATGTTACATGTATCTGATCATTCTTCACTGCACTAACAGTAGCACAACAAATTAACTGTGGATTTTTCTTATCTACTGCCTCTAATTTCTGACCAACAACAAACAAATTTGACTTAGGAGTAGGTGGTTCGGGTTGAAAAACTTTAGCAGGAGCCATATCTGCACCATTTAGAGTTTTGAGTAAAAACATTGGCCAGCTACTGGCATTCATACGAAATCCCAGAGGTGGCTGCAACATACCATCATTTCTTTCACAATGACCAATGGGGTGAATGTCTCCTGCATCTACAAGACGCCAGAAATCATTTTTGTTGTCACTGCCATCAAGCCTCAGCCTTAATCTTGGGCCAAGAACTCCAACAACAGTAGCAATACAGGTAGATGTTAAGTTCCGGGGATCAAGAGCCTCTAATTTCATTCCCACTTTGAAGTCATTTACTGGAGGCATAGGTGCCTGTTTAAAACATTCTTGAGGTGCTGCCACACTATTGGTATCTTTCATGTACTCATTCCAATCAAAATCTTGGTAAATATCATAAAAAGAACCGGTCGAGTTGTTATTTGCATGATTTTCTGATCCATTAGCTCCATTTCCAGATTGTGGAGAAGTAGTTCGCTTCTCGTTTTTCTTTTGATACTTATTCAAACAATACGTGGAACAAAAGTTCTTGCTACTGGAAGGTGCGTTACCCCGAATAACATTATCACAGTGCAGACAGGCGCCTTTACTATACGCCTGTCTAAATTCAGACAAACACGTTTCCGAACAGAACTCTTTCTTCCCGTTCTCTGTAGGCAGAACATACTTCAGCGGTGTTTTACTTTGAGCACACCAAGTGCATGTACGTTTTGGAGGTCTTCCAGGACCACGTATTTTGCCGGGAGCAGGCCCCGATGAGCCGACAGTGTTGTTTGACATCGTTCCGTATGCAGATTTAATGCATTATAGTATTCCCACTTTTTAAGAACAGTATTATCCACTTACATTATACTCAACACAGACACAAAATCAAGTTAGTACAATATTGGAATCATTTAATTTTGCACAAATATAAACAACGTCAGTTGCGTATTTATGACGCGCTTCCAACAGCCATCTTTGTTCTGCTTGCTTTTGTTTTTTTTTTTTGCTATAACTAAAAATAATGGCAACTGGCACGAAATTATAGAGGCACGCATTTTGACAGCAGTGACGCTATCCTTTACAGTAGGAGAGCCTAATAGGCGATTTGGGATTTAGGGTGGTATTACATTTATCTTAAATCTTTGTTCAATGGTGCCGATTCTCTTGTTCATTAACTAAAATAAAATTAGAGAATCTCTATCTTAATTTAGGCTCAAATAACTTAGGCTCAATTACACCTTCCGATTTCAAGGGACCCAATTTAGGAAACATGAAGGTGTAATAGCAGTTAGAGCAGTTAAGTGTCCGATTTAGTGAGATTGAAAGGTCTCGATTTGACTTCCTAAATTGTGTACGATTTAGGATACTGTAATCGCATCACTCCGATTTAGAGCTAAGTGTTGCCAATCTATCGACTTTGTCACCACAAATGGGCTATTAGTATTTTTGTATGTGTTTAAAATTAAATTAAATTTCCCAAAGTCCCTTTCCCAGAAAAAGAATCTGAGTCCGCTCTTTTTATTTTTTAGTCCGCTCCTGGTAGAATCAGTTTTTAAGAGACTTTATAGCAACTTTTGATATTCTGTCTAGGGACCCGAATTTGTAAGAGTTGGCAACACTGTCGACTTAGGAGCCCAATTTAGGAGTTCAATTTAGGATAGTGTAATCGCTCGCTTCCTACTTCCTAGTTAGTTTTGTTCCTAAATTGGGTCCCTTGAAATCGGAAGGTGTAATTGAGCCATTACTAAAGAAAAGGACGGCTATAGTTATGAACTAAGTTAGAGATGTCAAACTAGTTTACGCCTTGCGCTTCACCGTGTTTTTAATCGACATGTTTTTACGTGTACCCTTAATTTGTATGGAATTATTAAGTTCAACTAAATTTGACAGCTCCAATTTACGTCCGTCTCTTTCTTACTTTATTAGAGAGAAAAAGATAGCAATAGCCTAAATTAAGTTTAGTTTGTGCCCAACAGAATCCGCACCAATATCTATTTCTTAAGGTGGATGCTCCAGGGAAGCCCGCGAAATTCAAATTTTGTTACATTTTTTGCAATTTGCAGCTCAGCGTCAGGTTGTATCTTGGTTAGATTTGATTCGCGACCGTAGCAAGTATGTATTTATAGAATCGTAATCATTAAACCCATCAATACATCTCTCTCAGTTAGAATTGATGCCAAATGTAAGTATTTCATGAAATCATGACTCATGAAATACATACTTTATGGCCGCGAATCTTTAGACCAAGATACAACCTGACACTGACTTGCAAATTGCAAAAAACCTAAGAAAATTTGAATTTCGCGGACTAGGGTGCAGCTTTCACCTTAACGAATGCTCATTATACTTGTCCAAAATCTTTGTCAAGTTTCCGATCCCCAAGACACAGGCGCCGCCGTCTAGTTTGGGGACCACTGGAAGAATAATTAATATCATTACTAAAAGATACAGACCGACACTAAGCTAAGATAATTTTAAGGTAATAATTGTAATACTGGATCAATTTTACTATAATAATTGTAACAATGGATAAATAAATTTATTATAGACTAACTGACTGACTGACTAACGTAGTCTGAGAAAATGAAGGAACGTGGAGCAACTTTATGTGCTGCTATTATCATTAGATTATTATAATAAAAAATAAAACAAGAAAAAGCTTTGGGTGAAGCCATGGATCGAAAGGCGAAGAGGAAAAGCTAAATTAAAAGATATATTAAATAATTACAAGTCGAGGACAAACATTCATAAAAGCGTTTTTTACGTATAAATGACTTAACATTCAATTTCATTGTTATGAAAGTATCACTGTATAATAAGGAAAGACAAAATCTATGTTGCAGCTATTTTGATTTGATTGTCAAAATTCTTTGATCAAATATCGGTGTTAATGACACATTTGATGAAGTCGTCTGTAACGCCAGATGTCGCTAGCGAGCCGTTAAGCCGGCTGCCAAGCCCGCCACGCCTAGCCGCTACGTCACTTCCCCACTACGTGAGCCTTGCCCTGCCTAATGCCGAGCCAGGGGGGGGTGAAGTAGCCACCAGCCAGCGAATGATATAAAAACCGGAGCGATGATTTTGTGTACTCACTTTTTAATAATAATTGTAAGAGAAAACTCTGCCCAAATAAACATAATTAATCCGTTCCTAATCATTTTATTACCTCTGTCGTTATACTCAGAAGTGGTATCGAAGAAAAACCTACGATGAAACGACGCTCTGCTACATATAAACGTCGACAGTCTCCTAGTCGGGTGGACGAAAATTCTGCGTCGGTAAGCCAGATGTCAGATTCAAACGAAGAAGGCCGATGCACACCACCCGCAAGGAAAATATTGAAGACTCTCCTAGCCCAAGAAGTAGAAAAAGCATTCAACGATCTAGAAAATGAAGCGCCTACCCTCATTCGTCGGAAAGAACACCGTGCCGCATCGTTGATTGCCGCATCGTTGATTCCAGAATTCGACCCTGAAAATGAAGAATGCACAGTGACTGCCTGGATAAAAAAAATTGAACAACTAGGTCAAATTCACGGCTGGGATGACAAAACTAAATCATTTCACCTTCAAGACAAGTTGAGAGGACAGGCAAGAAAGTGGTATAATCGACTCGATGAGTACGACTACTCTTGGGATCAATGGAAAGAAATGCTTCTTCGTGCGTTCCCGAAACATCGAGACTACGCTCATGTTCTCGAAGAAATGCTTAACAGAAAGAAACTACCCTCTGAAAGCATGACAAAATACTACCAAGAAAAAGTTGCTTTGTGCTTCAGAAGCAAATTGTCAGATATCGCTACGGTATCCTGCATCATACGAGGTTTGCCTCCAGCGTTGCAATCAAATGCGAGAGCATTCCAATGCGAACGTCCTGACGAGTTGTATGAAAATTTCTTGTCGGCACTCGATGACTACAAAGTTCCTGTAACGGACACAAGAGGAGGGTACAAGGAAATGTCGCGCTCCACAGAAAAGAAACCTTCCGTGAACCCTGACACTGATCCATGTCCGCGCTGCAAGAAAATTGGACATTTAGTGCGCAACTGTCCATTGCCTGACCAACGCAGCTGCTACAAATGCGGAGTTCAAGGTCACATTGCTCCACGTTGCCCCTCAAATCCCAAAAAAGGACCCGCCACGGGAGCAGATAGCGTGAAAGAAATAAACTTGCTTCAAAACTACAACGATGTCTATAAAAAGACTGCAAAGATCAACGGTGCTTTTGTGAAAACATATATCGACACGGGCAGTCAAGTAAATGTGCTCACGAACGAAGTTGCTACTCTTCTGGGCCTGGAAGTCAAACCTGTCTCCGTTACCTTGAAGGGATTCTCTGGCGGTTGCATCAATAGTAACGGCGAAGTCGAGTTCGAACTTGAAATTGATAGCCTGCATATGACCTGTAACGCATACCTAACTGACATCGAAATGAGCGGTGTAAATCTTTTGATCGGACAACCGGTTATAAACAGTGAAGGCGTGTCATTAGTTGTACACGAAGGCAAAGCTACACTTCAGAAGGAGCTAAATTTCCTTTCCAATCTGGATGCTACTGAAGCTATTAGTAGATTTCGTGTCGTCACTGCTGCAAGTGAATGCCTACCACCAGGCATCTCCATTATCAAGGTTCATATTATTGGCAATGCGGCCAGTAACCACGTAGTAACACCTGCGAGACACTTCGAGTTCCAAGAAGTATCCTTCTCTCTGCCAGCAACGCTTCTGCGCGGAAATGAAGGGTACCTGAAGGTCGTCAACAGCGGAGCCACGGACATCGCATGGAAGGAAGGAACCGTCCTACTTCGCGCTGAAAGCTGCCAGGAGCCATGCATAAATAACCAGGTCAGTCAGCATACCAATATTTGCAAAATGCCATTAGCCAAATGTGTTTTACAATTAAGTGCCTCATGTGTTGATAATTATGCCATTGGTGGGGTAGACGTAGACAAAATTAGAGTAGGCCCGATGTGTAAATCTGATCATAATCAATTAATCAGTTTATTATATCGGTATAGTAATTGTTTTGCTAGCTGTACGAAGGAGTTGGGTTGTACGGATTTAGTGCAAATGCGCATTCGATTATCCAATAACGAACCGGTACACCGTAGGCCTTATAGATTAGCACATCACGAACAAGAGATTGTTAGACTCAAAATTAATGAGCTATTAGAAGCGGGTATTATAAAAGAATCCGAATCGGATTATGCATCTCCTATTGTTTTGGTTAAGAAGAAGAACGGAGATAGTCGTCTATGTGTCGACTACCGAGCACTAAATGCGTTAACTATCCGGGATAGATATCCATTACCTAATATTGATGAGCAAATTTCTAAGTTATCAGGCAAGAACTACTTCACCAGTCTTGATTTAGCCCAAGGGTACCATCAACTCAACATTCATCCAGAAGATACACACAAAACGGCCTTTGTCACACCGCAAGGACATTACGAATATAATAGGGTTCCTTTCGGTCTCGCTAACGCTCCCTCAGTGTTTATGCGTTTAATAAACAAAGTCGTAGATAGTTTGGAAAATTCCAAAGTAAATCATTTAGATAAAAATAACTCCAATAATTTCATCAAACGGTCGTCAGAGGTATTAGCATTCCTTGATGATCTCCTGCTACCTTCAGTCGATGTTCAAACAGGTTTAGACTTATTGGATAAAGTTCTCGAAAAATTGCAAACCGAGAATTTGAAATAAAATATGAGCAAATGTTCATTTTTACAAAATAAAATTTCTTATTATGTGTGTTATGAAATATCATGTGATGGCATTCAACCGGGCGAATTTAAGTTGGCAGCTGTGTCACAATTTCCCGTTCCGAGTAACGTACACGAAGTGCGTCAGTTTATTGGTCTATGTAGCTATTTTAGGAAGTTCATTCATAACTTTGCACTAATAGCTCGTCCGCTTACCGAACTAACAAAAAAAAATACGATGTGGGTATGGGGCGAGCCACAAAAATCTAGTTTTGATAATTTAAAAAATAAATTATGTGATAAGCCGGTGTTAGCGATATACGATCCTAGTTTGCCAACAGAAATTCACACGGATGCATGCAAGTTAGGTATTGCAGGTATTCTTTTACAAAAACAAATTGACGGTAGTTTGCGCCCTGTCTTGTATTTTAGTCGCGTTACCAGTCGGGAAGAAAGTGTTTATCATAGTTATGAGCTCGAGTCTCTTGCAGTGGTGGAATCGTTGCGAAGGTTTCGTATATATGTGATAGGTAAAAATATTCGTGTAGTTACGGACTGTACTGCAGTGCGCGATACAATGACTAAACGTGATCTTATTCCACGCATTGCTCGCTGGTGGCTTTTAATTCAAGACTATGATATTACTATTGACTACAGACCGGGTGAGCGTATGAAGCATATAGACGCATTAAGTAGGAATCCGATAGATGCCGTTAATGTGTATCGTTTAGAAGTAAATGATTGGTTTAGTACTGTGCAATGTCAAGATGAAAAGTCGAAACGTATTATTGATTTAATTCAAAGTGGGTGCACAGATGTGATATACTGAATAATTATGTAATAGTCGATGGTAGGCTTTATCGTAAAACTCTTTACGGTAACCGATTAGTGGTGCCAAATTTCGCGCGATGGAAAATATTACAAATGCATCACGACGATATTGGTCATGTAGGATTAAAACGGTGCTCAGAACTTATAAAAAATGATTTCTGGTTTTCAAAAATGTCCCGATTTATACGGAAATATGTGACGTCATGTTTACATTGTGCGTACGGTAAAGGAGAATATGGTAGAAAAGAAGGTAAATTACATCCAATTCCTAAACCTACTGAACCAATGAAAATGATACATATCGATCATTTGGGCCCTTTTAGCAAAACTAAGAAAGGGTACCAGTACATGTTAGTATTGACAGATGCTTTCTCAAAATTCGTTGTTTCTGAGCCTACGCGTACTGTCAATTCTGTGGAGACAATCAGAGTTTTAAAACGCATATTTAGTTTATTCGGTTTCCCAGATCACGTAGTTTCCGATCATGGTAAGGCCTTTACGAGTAGATACTTTAAAAAGTTTGTAACGGAAAAGCAGTTTAAACACACGTTAACAGCTATTGCGTGTCCTAGGTCTAATGGGCAGGTAGAACGCACTAATCGCACAATTCTCGATGCGTTGAGAGCCACGGAACCTAGCGAGGCTTCTCATAATTGGGACAATAGTTTACCAAATGTAATATGGGGTATTAATAATACTGTTAATGATATAACAGGGTTTAAGCCATACGATTTAATGTTTGCTCGTGTAGGTAGGTCAGTATGTGATGTTTCCATTCCTGATCGGATTTCTGAGCCAGTGCAGTGTAGACGTGATAGGGCTACTAATCGGATTAGGATAGCTAGCAAGAAAATGAAACGTAACTTTGACAAAAGGCGTAAAAATAGTACGATTTACAAAAAAGGTGATTACGTACTTTGGCGCCAGGCGCCGACTAGTGGCAATAAGGTTAATTCTAAGTTAGATGATCTGTATTCTGGCCCATATGTGATAATTAAGGAGTTAGGTAATGATCGATATAAACTAAGAAGTATAAAAGGTCTTAGAGGATACAAGAAGTTTACAGGCCTAGTATCTGCTGATTCCTTGCGACCATATTGTAGCGTTGCTTCTATGTCCGATAGCGCCAGTAGTGTGGATGAACAATTGGAAACCGAAGATCTCGTAGATCTTCTTGAGAGCTAGGTCAACGTTCTTTTCCCCATAATTTATCTTGTTTCTTGAGCTGACTTGTAATCACAGCTTTGTTGTTCCCATTGCGGGAGCAATTGTTACAGGATGGCCGATTGTAACGCCAGATGTCGCTAGCGAGCCGTTAAGCCGGCTGCCAAGCCCGCCACGCCTAGCCGCTACGTCACTTCCCCACTACGTGAGCCTTGCCCTGCCTAATGCCGAGCCAGGGGGGGGTGAAGTAGCCACCAGCCAGCGAATGATATAAAAACCGGAGCGATGATTTTGTGTACTCACTTTTTAATAATAATTGTAAGAGAAAACTCTGCCCAAATAAACATAATTAATCCGTTCCTAATCATTTTATTACCTCTGTCGTTATACGTCTTACTTCTTTTAAACTCACATTGGACAAAGATCTAGGATAAATGTAACGCCACCCTAACTCTTGTGCGACAGGTTAACATAGGGGGGATACCTTGCATCCTATTAAATACCTTCACTAAATTCTTTTCCTAGCAAACATTACCTGAATTTTCGATTTTTCTTATCAAATAACGCATTTGAAGTTACAAAAATACACTATAATATCAAACGTACATAGCCGACAAGTACTTACGCGGCTTAGAGCGAAGGGGCGGGGCATCCACTTGCCTGGGTCACAGTATAAATATGGACAATATGGAAACTAAGCCTATTTGTTGAGATAGTTACCTACGCTCCATTAGAGAGCTAGGGTTGTCACTGTTAAAGTTTGGAAAAAAATTCTATGGAAGATGCTTCAAAATTGCCGCGCAATTTGAAAAACATTAAGATAACCCAAAAAGGCCCGTACTCTTTTTTTTTTCACGTTACAAAAATTTTCATGCTTTTCGAGGGTGTTAAAGTGAAGTCAAAATAAGCGGCGCTCGGCCGATAGCTAGTTAACCCTGCGGCAGCGCACCTTACCGCGTTTCAACCTGAAAATGCGAGTGATGTAAATGAAAAACCATTAACATTTTAAAAAAACGTCATTATTTTCCATAATTAAAACATTATTAGGTAGGTACCTTTCAAGATCAGCAGGGAGTTTAAAAACCAAAGCCCCGGATTTGAAGAAGCCGATGTATTTTTATTATTTGTTGTTATAGCGGCAACAGAAATACACATTCTGTGAAAATTTCAACTCTCTGTCTATTACGGATCATGCATGAGATACAGCCCGCTGTCAGACAGACGGACGGCTGGATGGACAGCAGTGGCTTTAGGGTTCCCGTTGGTTACTCTTCGGGTACGGAACCTTAAAAATGCAAGAAAAAGAAGATAATGTTAAGTATTTAGTAAGTACGTAAAATGTGTAAGTTTGTATGATACCTATTATGTTTGTGTATCAATCACGCAAAAACGGCTGAAGGGATTTGAATGAATGCACACAGATTATAACCTGGATTAAAACATAGGCTACTTTTGACTTACCATGCGAGCGAAGCCGCTGGCAGAAGCTAGTGAAAAATATTTATTCATCGCTATTTTATTGACAAGCCAATGAGTGAGCGGGACCCACTGACTTATAAATCCTATGGGCATACCTACAAGAAAAACGTGCCATACCTACACTTCACTGAGAGAATAAAATGGCGAATAATAGGGTAGCCCATATCGATATCTCTTTATTAAAAACATCGATAAAAAATTGTGAGAATGTTTTCATATTGTTACGGTACAATATCAACGGGTATTTTGTACCAGTGGCATTGACGTAATATGTTACTACGTAATAGAGAGGCTATCATAAAAGCAAAGGAAATGCTACATTTTGACAAGAGTAACTAATTTTCGCGCTGAAACAATAATTAGTGGTCTTAACAAAACAGTATAGACACGCAGCGCTAGAACGCTTCTAGGGTGTAGTTTTCTCGTGACCAGAAGGTCAGAAGCGCCGTGATTTTCCAGAACCCCGCACTTGAACGGAACACAGTAGTGATGTGTGGCGACTTCTTTTTGTACGTTCGACGTAGTTTCCTTTTTACCCGACTGCGCGACGCAAGGGAGGGTAATGTGTTTATCAACCTATGTATGTATTTATGATTAAATGTATGTATATTTGTTCCTTTGAGGTGTTTTAGAGACCGAAAGCGTGGGCCGATTTTGATCATTCTTACGTCAATTGATTTATTTTAATCTTGCGAGTGCTACTAATGAAATGCCAGTAATCCCCTCAGAATGCTGGCTTCCATCTGCAAAATACATTCCTCCCCTCGACAACTATAATCATATAGCGACAACCTCAAACAAAACTCAAAACGAAGGAGTTGTCATTTATTATAACAAATACTTGCAAGTCACGGTCGAAGAACCTACAGTTTTGGACGCTAATTGTCTAGTTTTAAAACTGAACCGAGATACATGTATAATGGCATTATATCGTCCACCGAGTCAAACTAACATCACTAACTTTATCGATTCTCTAAATTTACTACTCACTAACTTAAAATCTTTTAAAAACATTGTCCTTTGTGGAGATATAAATATCAACATAGTTCCTAATAGTCCTGATAAACGTTCTTACGACTACCTGAACTTATTAGCTAGCCATGGTATGCTCCCAGGTCACACTCTACCAACGCATGGACTAACATGTCTAGACCATATGATGCTAAAAACCAATATGGAAATTTCGTGTTTTGTTTTTGAAACATCCATTACTGACCATGAAAGTGTGGCTATTAGCTGTAGACCCACATTGCGTCGCAACTACATAAATGAAAAATATAGCTCAGTAAATTACGAATATCTTGATAGAGATATGCTTAACATAAATTTCCAGCCTATCATGGACTCACAAGATGCTAACGTCTCAACCGAGCTTTTCGTGTCATACTTATCTACGGCTATCAAAAACAATACCACCATTGTTAAAACAAACAAAAGATTGTTGATTACTAAACCATGGATCACTAACGGATTATTACGTTGTATGAGAAACCGGGACAAATTGCACAAAAAACTAAAACGGTATCCTGATGACGTGATCATCAAAACTACTTACAAACGCTATCGAAATTTTTGCAACACCTTACTCAAAAAAGCAAAAATTAATTATGAAAAACAGGAGATTGATAATGCTAAGGGCAACAAAAAACAGCTATGGGATATTATTAAAAGAATAAGTGGATCTGACAAGAAGATAGATCATTCATCTTCTCTCTTGACATCTAAACATCCCGAAACTGACTTAAACAACATCAACCATTTCTTTGCAAACGTTGGTGCAAACCTAGCAAACAAAATCGCCGCTGAAAAGATAACTCCACCTTTGTACTCTTATGATCATAAATCTTCCACCCCCCTTAATTCAATGGTCATCCTCCCCGTTGATGAGCAAGAGATTCTCACTCTTATCAACGGGTTAAAGGATAAATGCGCGGTGGGAATCGACCTGATCAGTGGTAAAATAGTCAAGAGATACGCAAACCTCCTTACCTCCCCCATCACTCATATATGTAACCTGGCTATCACTACAGGGGTTTTTCCAGAGCTGTTTAAAATAGCTATTATCCTATCCATAAAACTGGCGGAAGAGACTGTGTAAATAACTACCGACCTATTTCCATTCTACCTGCACTTTCCAAGGTCTTGGAGCGCTTAATTAATAAACGTCTTATTAATTTTCTAGAGTCAAATAAACTGCTCTCTCCTTCACAGTTTGGTTTCAAAACCGGCAAGAGTACAGATGATGCTGTCCATGAGCTGGTTGACTCTATAGTGGTCAATCTAGACGATAGAAAGAAATGTTTAACGGTATTCCTCGACCTTGCGAAGGCATTCGACACAGTCTCCATCCCGCACCTTCTAAAAAAGTTGGAACACCTTGGCGTAAGAGGTACTCCTCTGAACTTATTGGAGGACTATCTTACCGGGAGACAACAAAGAGTCAAAATTAATGATACTTTGAGTGACGAGATAACTGTCAATTTCGGTGTACCTCAGGGTAATATTCTCGGACCAACGCTTTTCTTGGTGTACATCAACGACCTCTGTCAGCTTACTCTATACAAGGGAAAAATTGTCACTTTTGCAGACGATACCGCCCTGTTTTTTAGTGGTGATAGCTGGGATGAGGTCTTTGATGTTGCTCAACGGGGCGTTAACATAGTTAGTAACTGGTTGCAACACAACCTATTGACACTTAACGCATTGAAAACTAAATATGTAACCTTCGCACATAGAGTTGACCTACTTCCTCCGTCATCGCTTACTATTACGGCTCACACGTGTGACTATACTAACCCTGGGTGTACTTGTTCCACCCTCGAAAGGACTGATAATATAAAATGCCTTGGGATTATCATTGACTCTCATCTATCTTTTAAATTCCATTTTGATGCCCTTATACCGAGGCTTCGTAAAATTATATACATATTTAAAACCGTAAGACACACAGCAGATCGGAAGACTATTAAAATGATATACTTTGCATTATGCCAGTCATTAATTGACTATTGTATCACAATATGGGGTGGTGCCGCTAAAACCCACCTAGTTGAGGTCGAGAGGGCGCAGCGTGCAATACTCAAGGTTGGTGCTGGTCTTCCTTTTCGTTTTCCAACTGTTCAATTATACAAAGAATGGGACATTCTTACGGTCAGACAAACATACATCCTGCTTACTGTAGCTAAGCAACACTCCCAGCTACAGTTTGACCCCAGGCTTACCAATAACAAACGGCGTAAGGGAAGGGTATGTCCATCATCGTATTTTAAATCTACACTCCCTCAGAGATTCTTTTGCTTTCTTGGACAGTTTTTATATAACAAATTAAACGTCACCCTTAATATCTATCCAAAAACTAAATCACATTGCAAAAGAACAGTTAAAACATTCCTCAAAAGCCTTGATTATCAAAAAACTGAGAATCTGTTGACAGTCCTTAAATAACCTTCTTTCTTTCTCTAGCTATCATGGCATATTCTCACAACATACTCGCTCTCGTACACTACACCATTCACATACTCATCCCATAGGACACAACACTTTACTCATTACATTACACATCAACTGTCATTTCTGCAATGTTATATAAAAAACGTTTTTTTTTTTCTTTAATAATTTTTATTTTTTTATTTCTATTTTATTTTATTTTTATTTTTGTTTTTGCTTCTTTTTTATATTTTACGTGTGTTTTAATCATTGTTCAATATTTTTTATTTTTTCACCTGGTTGTTACTCACACAGTTAAATAATTAACTAACTCTTTGCTATGGGGGAGCCCTGGTGACCTGTAACACAGATTTTGTTCATAAACCTACTTCAGGCACCAGTCTCTTACAATGGTAAAATATTATTTGCATTAGTTACAGACAATGTAATTTTTAAGTTAACCAATTGTGAAGAGAGAATAAATGACATTTGATTGATTGAGTAATAAAAAAAAATATGGCGACCAACAGACGCCATAAATTGTGAAAAAGAAAATAATTAAAGTCGACTAACTATATTAAGTGGGGTATCAAAATAAAGGGTTCGAGGAAGCGATTCCAAAACTCGAACTCACTGAAGTGAATAAAATAAAAATAAAAAACATTTTCAAAAACCCGACTTAAAAAATCAAATGAAAAGTTCCAAACAAGTCACTTTTCAAGCAGTCTGATATAGTTCGTTGCATAAAATCAATAATTGAACTAAAATAACTCCCATCAACTTGTTTTTCAGCCAAGTTTTTTGAAATAATTTTTTTTTTTTAATTTGAAGTCAGTTTTTTTTTAGTGTCTTGGAATTTATGCTTTTAGCTATTACAAGAAACGAAATTCAGTAAGTAGGTACATCGAATATTTTGTGTCAATTAAAATGAAATGTAAAAGTAACAGTGTTAGTGTTATTCTAGAGCCTTGCGTTAAGGTTAAGGTCCTTCGAAACGGAGGTAAAAAGTTCAAAAAAAACAAATGACGCTGAATCCGCAGTGGGCTCCCGGCACGGACATCTCCAACACATATCTTTTCTAACATACAGATGATTTTTGGGTTTTAATTAAAAGTCAACAATAATTATAATAAAGTCTTTATATTAATCAAATCAATCTCATTCATTTCTGAACAATACAATTTTGTTCAGGTAATTTTTGTGTGATATTCTTTCAGTAGAGTAGTAGTAGTTCTTCCCACAATATTTGTATCTCAAATTCATGTATAGGTTCTATTACACTCTTAATTAATAAACAAAGCTTGGGGTTTTGAATTTAATAAATTTCTTTCCCTTTTAAATCTATCAAATATTTAAAAGGGAAACAAAATTATTACTGAAGAGATTCTTTTTCGTTTGTTTTCTAACTTTCTCATTAAGTGTCTTTTTGGACTTTTCTTCTTGGACTGTTTTTTACATTTGTCCTTTAATTTCTTAATCATTTTAAATGTGTACCTGAAATCAAATAAAATAAAAGTAAGCTTTAATAGATATTGAAGACAAGCGAGAGATATCTCCCACACAGTCTTAATTCAGTCGATGACATATTAGTCACAGTACTTAGTGCAACCAAATAAATAAGTTTGTCTTATTTTGGCAATTAATCTTAGGACTACACTCAAACACATTCTTTGCATCACTCTTTGTGCCCGTTAGGCAAGTGTTGCACTTGAAGTCATCACCATCATTTATCACCCACTACGCAACCATTTTGGACAATTTTATAACAAACAATGGTACTTACCATTATGGTTCGTGAACGTAAAGCATCGTCACGCAGTGTTACTTTATTCAGTGTTTAGTTGAAACATGATTCTCTTCAAAGTGAAGAGAACAGAATATGAATTATTTTTGTTAACATCTTTTTTATAACACTGATTGTTTCCAGCAAAATTTTCTTTTTTCGTTTATTAGCAGGCAGCCTTGAAAGTAAAACGTAAAATCAATAAAGAACCATAATAATATAGCATTATCGATAAACAAAAATGTCATGCATGTACTACTCTATCCCTACAAAAACAAGAAAATGATTTCATGAAATTCAACTGTTAAAAAGAAAGGCAAACGGGAAATTATGAATGTTTTTAATATAAACTCTTCAACGAATACAGAATCTTTTGTTTAATAACTAAATCTAAAGATATTTCAGCTAAAATTAAGTATACGTAGTGGTGCAAAGTTATGTTCGGGTGATTTCCGCTTCTTTTGATGCCAAATCCGATTATATTGCAATTGGGCATCTTGCTATTGACGACATCCACTATAGAACCGAGTTCAAACGCAATAACACAGCAAAATTACTCCAAAATTCACAAAATATATCAATTGTTTATGAGCATTTGACAGTTGACGTACCCAACATTAGTACCAAACAACGAGAGGATAAAATGGCGAACCGGCCGCAAATAGGTATTTCAATGATGCTAGGAATGAAGGGTTGCCATTATAGTAACTGTCAAAACACTGTTATCCTTTTTCACTTACGCAAAATTAGTAAAGTTAAAAAGAGATGGCAGTATTGTCATGATTTTGGCGTCGATATGACACCTAAGTGTTATGACACATATTTGTTTTTTCTATAGTCAAAGATTTCCAGTCCATTTATTTTATATTTCAATGGCGTGACCAGTGACTACTACCCATTGACATAGAAATTATATGGACTGGACATGTTTGACTATAGAAAAAACAGTTATACAAATATGTGGCATATCGACGCCAAAATCATAAAAATACTGCTATCTCTTTTTAACTTTCTTAATTTTGCATAAGTGAAAAAGGCTAGTAGTATTTTTGACAGTTACTATAATGTCAACCCTTCATTCCTATCGTCATTGAAATACCTATTTGCGGCCAGTTCGCCATTTTATCCTCTCGGTGTTTGTACCAAAGTTGAGTTGGGTACGTCAACTGTCAAATGGTCGTAAACAATGGATATATTTTGTGAATTTTGGAGTAATTTTGCTGTGTTATTGCGTTTGAACTCGGTGGTTTAGTGGAAGTCGTCAATAGCAAGATGCCTAATTGCAATATAATCGGATTTGGCATCAAAAGAAGCGGAAATCACCCGAACATAACTTTGCACCTGTACGTATACTTAATTTTAGCTAAAATATCTTTATATTTAGTTATTAAACAAAAGATTCTGTATTCGTTGAAGAGTTTATGTAAAAAGCATTCATAATTTTCCGTTTGCCTTTCTTTTTAACAGTTGTATTTCATGAAATCATTTTCTTGTTTTTGTAGGGATAGAGTGAGTAGTGCATGCATAACATTTTTGTTTATCGATAATGCTATATTATTATGGTTCTTTATTGGTTTTACGTTTTACTTTCAAGGCTGCCTGCTAATAAACGAAAAAAGAAAATTTTGCTGGAAACAATCAGTGTTGTAAAAAAGCTGTCAACAAAAACAATTCTTATTATTCTGTTCCCTTCACTTTGAAGAGAATCATGTTTCAACCGGACACTGAATAAAGTAACACTGCGTGACGATGCTTTACGTTCACGATCCATAATGGTAAGTAACATTGTTTGTTATAAAATGATTGCGTAGTGGGTGATAAATGATGGTGATGACTTCAAGTGCAACACTTGCTTAACGGGCACAAAGAGTGTGTTTGAGTGTAGTCCTAAGATTAATTGCCAAAATAAGACAAAACTTGTTTATTTGGTTGCACTAAGTACATACGTACATACTCCTTCTAAAGGAGGTTTTTAATGTCACCAGTAGTCTGCTTTTTGTGTCAATGGACTTTTAAGTATATTAGCAGTGTTATTCTGTAAAAATCTCCCTGTGAAAACTTGGGTGAGGTGAACCTTAAGTGAGCTTATGTACGATTATTTAGCTCATTATCCACTCGAGAGCTACTGAACTAGTGAGCTATTGAGCGAGTGAGTGAGAAGTGCACTCAACGACCGAACGAGAACTCTTCTCAACCTACAAATTGCAAATTAAATGAGGCCATTTAAAATAATAAGTAACAATCCTAATAATAAAATTGAGAAACATCAAACATATTAATAATTTTATTGCTTGTTTACAGCCTGCAATTCCATCAAATATGTCTGGCATTTTAATTGAAAGTGATCAAAATCAAGACGAACTCCCAACATCTGGATATGGTGCTCTGAATATGATATTTAGTCTCCAGCACGTCCGCTGCGCCAGGTTTAGCCGCTAACGTCTCCGCTGCACCAGATTTGGCTGTTAGCACCTCCACTGCACTAGGTTTAGCCGCTAGCACCTCTGCTGCGCCAGATTTATTGGTATGACTAGCTTCAGTTTTTCTTGCCATCATTATTTGCGAATTAGATCTCAATGATAATATGTAATCGACTGAATTAAGACTGTGTGGGAGATATCTCTCGCTTGTCTTCAATGTATAGTTAAAGCTTACTTTTATATTATTTGATTTCAGGTACACATTTAAAATGATTAAGAAATTAAAGGACAAATGTCAAAAACAGCCCAAGAAGAAAAGTCTAAAAAGAGACTTAATGAAAAAGTTAGAAAACAAAGAATAAAAAAATCTTCAGTAATAATTTCTTTCCCTTTTAAATCTTTGATAGATTTAAAAAGGAAAGAAATTTATTAAATTCTGAACCCCAAGCTTTGTTTATTAATTAAAAGTGTAATAGACGTATACACGAATTTGAGATACAAATACTGTGGGCAGAACTACTACTACTCTACTGAAAGAATATCACACAGAAATTACCAGAACAAAATTGTATTGTTCAGAAATGAATGAGATTGATTTGTTTAATATAAAGACTATTATAATTATTGTTGACTTTTAATTAAAACCTAAAAATCATCTGCATGTTAGAAAAGATATATGTTGGAGATGTCCGTGCCTGGGAGCCCACTGCGGATTCAGCTTCATTTGTTTTCTTTGAACTTGTCGCCTCCGTCTCGAAGGTCTACTTAACGCAAGGCTCTAGAATAACACTAACACTGTTACTTTTACATTTCATTTTAATTGACGCAAAATATTCGATGTACCTACTTACTGCATTTCGTTTCTTGTAATAGCTAAAAGCGTATATTCCAAGACACTAAAACAAAACTGACTTTAAATAAAAAAAAAAAAAATTAAAAAAACCTGGCTGAAAAACAAGTTGGTGGGAGTTATTTTAGTTCAATTATTGATTTCATGCAACCAACTACATCATACTGCTTGAAAAGTGACTTGTATGGAACTTTTCATTTGATTTTTTAAGTCAGGTTTTTAAAAATGTTTTTTATTTTAATTTTATACACTTCAGTAAGTTAGATTTTTGGGATAGCCTCCTCGAACCCTTTATTTTGATACCCCACTTAATATAGTTAGTCGACTTTCATTTTTTTCTTTTTCACATTTTATGGCGTCTGGTGGTCGCCATATTTTATTTTGATTACTGTCGTGTCATTAGTAGCACTCGCAAGATTGAAATAAATCAATTGACGTAAGAATTATCAAAATCGGCCCCCGCTTTCGGTCTCTAAAACACCTCAAAGGAACAAATATACATACATTTAATCATAAATACATACATAGGCTGATAAACACATTACCCTCCCTTGCGTCGCGCAGTCGGGTAAAAAGGAAACTACGTATTGCGGGGTTCTGGAAAATCATGGCGCTTCTGACCTTCTGGTCGCGAGAAAACTAAACCTTAGTAGCGTTCTAGCGCTGCGTGTCTATACTGTTTTGTTAAGAACACTAATTATTGTTTCAGCGCGAACATTAGTTACTCTTGTCAAAATTTAGCATTTCCTTTGCTTTTATGATAGCCTCTCTATTACGTAGTAACATATTACCTCAATGCCGCTGGTAAAAATAGCCGTTGATATTGTACCGTAACAATATGAAAACATTCTCACAATCTTTTATCGATGTTTTTAATAAAGAGATATCGATATGGGCTACTCTATTATCCGCCATTTTATCCTCTCAGTGAAGTGTAGGTATGGCACGTTTTTCGTGTAGGTATGCCCAGTCCATATAATTTATATGTCAATGCAACTACCACGGATAATATAATACTAGCGTATAGATGCCTCATCCCATATAAAGAAACGGTACCGCCGTAACTACGGGTTTTCGTCTGGAACAAGTAACTTTTGTTCTTCGTTTGGGCCCGTCCTCTACACCTCGTTATATGGTGTTAGCAGCGACGCGGACGGCTTGCAACTTGAATGAATTTACTTAAAAGTCTTACCAATATTTTCTCACACATTGAGGAATTATTTTATAGTATTTCGAACTTCTGCCGCCCCTCACTACCTCCACTGCTGAAACCCGACGGGTCGCTGGCCCACTCCGCTGAGGAGAAAGCAGGCTTGTTTGCCTCTCTGTTTGCGGAATCTTCACGTCTAGATCCTGGTGGCGCGAGGCCCCCTGGTACTCTTGGTGGATGCGAGTCGATTATGTCAGACATTCGCATTCATCAGAAGGATGTCCGGAGGGTACTGCGCAACCTGGACGTGAACAAGGCTAGTGGTCCCGACGGGATACCGGCAATTGTACTGAGGACTTGTGCGCCTGAGTTGTCTCCGATCTTGACACGCCTATATCGCCTTTCGTTTGAGACTGGAAAAGTGCCGATGGCTTGGAAGCAAGCTAACGTGCAACCCGTACCCAAGAAGGGTAGTCGAGCTGACCCAGCAAATTATAGGCCCATCTCGGTAACTTCCGTTCTCTGTAAGAGTATGGAACGTATACTGAATGGTAAGCTCCTAGCATACCTAGAAGCTAACGATATCCTAAGTGACCGACAATACGGCTTCCGCCGAAATCGGTCAACAGGAGATCTTCTAGCGTATGCCATTCACATCTGGAGTGAGGCCATCGACAAACAAGGGGAAGCCCTTGCGGTCTCCCTTGATATCTCGAAGGCCTTCGACCGGATCTGGCACGACAGCTTAATTGGCAAGCTTCCTTCCTTCGGTCTGCCCGCTGGATTGTGTGATTGGATAGCAGATTTCCTGAGGGATCGGTCTATCCGAGTAGTCATAGATGGCTGCTCGTCCGGACTGCTGGCTATTAATGCCGGTGTTCCTCACGGGTCGGTGCTCTCGGCAACATTGTTTTTGCTGCATATTAACGATCTGCTAAAACCCGGTACCTTTGGGTATGCAGACGACAGCACTGTTGCCGAGAGATACGTGCCAGACGCACGAGTTAGTGGGCCTCAGGTCCGGTCTCTCCGAGAGGCTATGGTTGGGCGCTTGAACTTGTCCTTGCAGGCTGTCTCAGAATGGGGCGATGACAATCTGGTTAAGTTCAATGCTGCTAAGACCCAGGCGTGTCTTTTTTCTGCTAAAAGGAGCCAATTTCACCCGGCTCCATCTTTCCGAGGTGTAACCGTGCCGATAACCGACCGACTTGATCTTCTTGGTGTTACTTTGACATAAATAAAATCTTTTAAACAGACTCGTTGCAGATCAACTTGGAAAAAAGAAAGACGTCATACGTCAATCTGTCATCTGTCAACTCGCAAAACAACGCTTCATTCCACGAAACTAAATTTATTCTATTTTTAGGTGTTACAATCTACCCTCAATTTTGGTCCCTTCATAGAGGCTAAGGCTCAAGCGGCTGCCAAAAAGTTTGGGGTCCTCGCAAAGGTGAGACGTTACTTCACGCCGGAACAGCTGCTCCAACTCTATCAAGCGCAAGTCCGATCGTGTATGGAGTACTGCTCTCATCTTTGGGACGGATCTGCAAGATACCAGCTTGATGCCCTTGAGTCAATTGAGAAACGAGCCAAGAGGATCATCGGCAATGATAGACTCGTTGAGTCAAAACTACAAAGTCTTGAACATAGACGCCGAGTTGCTAGCCTGTCGGTTTTCTATCGATTACATTTTGGGGAGTGTGCGACGGAATTGCATGATTTGATTCCGCCAAGCCCGTTTCATCTAAGGACCACAAGACGTACGGCGAAGTGCCACCGTTTCATGGTGGACATCCCATCCATACGCACAAAGCGTTTTGAGAAAACATTCATTGCACGTACAGCTAGAGAGTGGAATTCTCTACCGGAGTCTGTGTTTCCTGTAAGATACAACCTGGGAGTCTTTAAGTCAAGAGTGAATAGGTTACTTCTTGGCAAGCGTGCTCCATCTTCGACCACATCATCGCTTACCATCAGGTGAGATAGTGGTCAAACACGAGCCTATTAAACATAAAAAAAAAAAAAAATTTTTGGCACTTCATAGCAGTTTTACTGTAGTGCTATTCTGTAACATACTCACCGTGAAAACTTAGGTGAAGTGAACGTGAAGTGGGCTGTCAATCCATAAATTCAAGGTGGAATGACAGTTCACTTCACGCTCACTCCACCTAAGTTTTCACGGTGAGCTGTTAACAGAATCGACCGGCTGTATCAAAATGTGTCACTATTCAAATTTTAAAGAGGCGAATGCAATTATTATTATACTCTTTGATGTGAGACTAGGCAATGTGGCAATATGGTCAAAAGACTTTAGGCTTCCCCTCGGGGTAAATAAAAAAAAAAAAACAACCTCATTTAGATCAGTGATTTTGAGGTTAGAAAAAAATAACTTTATTTATTTTCGATGTTAACGCACATTATAAAGAGAAACATGTCTCAAAATACTGTTAGCAGAATTATAAACAATGCTGATGTAGCTGAAAAAAGACTGGCGGAATTGAGAAACAAGGTACATTCCAATTTCAATTTTTCCTGTAACATTCAACTGCTGGGCTGATGTCTTCTTCAAACGAAAACAAAAAATATTTATATGAGATAAAATTATGATTTTATACATTTTATTTACTTTGCAGATAGATGAAATCAAGAAAGTGAAAATTGAAGAAAAAGTAAAAGAACTTACAGAGGAAAACAAGATTCTTGCTGCTAAAGTGGAAACTGCTAAGACTGAATTAATAAGGTTGGAAACAACGAACGGTAAGAAACAATACCCAATACCAGGAAAAGTATCCGTGTCAGTGCCATCTGTTGTGACATGTAAAACAGAGGATATAAACGTTAAATCAGATAAACAGCCAGCTGAGAAAAAAGAGAAAAACACTGCCAAGAAAATCAAGAAGCCTGAGTCCTCCAGTGAGACTATAGTAGATGTTAGGAAGTTGGATTTCAGAATTGGAAAAATTGTTGATATAAACAAACATCCTGATGCTGATTCATTATATGTGGAAAAGATTGATTGTGGTGAAGAAAAACCGAGAACTGTTGTATCTGGTCTTGTAAATCATGTACCAATTGAAGAAATGCAAAACAGAATTGTCATGATTCTAGCTAACTTGAAACCAGTTAAGGTAAAAAGACTGTGTCAGTTGAATGTTAGAAAAACTTTTATTTAAGGTGAAAGCGCCAGGGTAGACTGTGAAATTCAAATTTTCTTACGTTTTTTGCAATTTGCAGGTTGTTATAAGGTTGTATGTTTGTCTATATATGATTCTCAGCCGTTGCAAGTTACATATTTATAGAACTGTAATCATTAAAATCATCAATACAACTCTCAGAATTTCATGAAATACTACATTTGACATCAATATGAACTTGAAGGTTGTATTGATGATTTGAATGATAATAATTCTATAAATACATACTTGCAATGGCCGTTACAACCTGACACTGACCTGCAAATTGCAAAAAACATGAAGATGTTAATTTCGCAGGCTACTCTGGCACCTTACATAAAACTGTAATAGATAAAAAAAATATCATTTTCAGATGAGGGGAGTGACTTCAGAAGCTATGGTAATGTGTGCTTCTTCTCCTGAGAAAGTAGAAGTCCTTGTACCACCTAGTGGAGCAGTTCCTGGTGATTTGGTTGAATGCGAGAGCTACCCTCGAGAGCCAGAAGCCATACTTAACCCCAAGAAAAAAATATTTGAGGCTTGTGCACCTGACCTTTTAACAAATAATGACAAAGTTGCCTGCTATAAAGGAAGCCCATTGATGATTCCAGGCAAGGGAGTGATAGTGGCACCAACCTTAAAAGGAGTTTTTGTCAAATAAATGTTTCCTTTTTGCAGATCATTCTATTTTATTTCTTTAAAATCTGTACAGTAAGTACTTAATACAGTTACCCAACTGTACCACCAGCATGTAATAGGTACAGGCTGTAAATCCACATATTTTTTTATTAAGGTAGGTAGTTGGTATCTCCCATCCTGGGATTAGGACTCCCCTTTTTTCCTTTTATACACCTTTTTATTTATTATATTATTAGTGACCCGCCCCAGGTTCGCCTGTGGACAGTAATACACCTAAAACCTTCCTCATGAATCTCTATTGGTGAAACCTGCATGAAAATCCATGTAGCAGTTTTTGAGTTTATCGCGTGCAGATGCAGACGAGGCGAGGGACTTTGTTTTATAATATGTAGTGATTAGAAAAAAGTGACTCAGCATTCGAGGCACAGATACTCGTAATTTGAACCTTTTCCTATAGTTTCAGCTCATATTTCCCCACCTTAAAAAGCTGTCACAATTTTTAGGGTTCCGTACCCGAAGGGTCCAAACGGAGCCCTATTGCTGTCACTCACGTGTCCGTCTATCCCTCGTCTGTCACAAAATCTAGTTCGAAGATTTTTTTAACATCTCATTGAAAAATTTGAAATTTGGTGATGGTGCCGATTCTGTTGTACATAAACTAAACTTAATGTAGGGTATTGCTCTTTATCTCTCTAATAATACAAGAAAGAGACGGACGTAAATTATGCTGCATTATTTTTTTTCGCAGCCAGCAATCAAACTTTACTAATTAGATGGAGAATAATATGACGAA
This sequence comes from Polia nebulosa, assembly GCA_951329385.1. Lineage (NCBI taxonomy): Eukaryota > Metazoa > Arthropoda > Insecta > Lepidoptera > Noctuidae > Polia > Polia nebulosa. The sequence goes on from OX589604.1 coordinate 18,354,908, forward strand.
CAGAAGTTAATATGCGGTAACATAACACATCAGTCTGAACCGAGTTAAATAGATATATTATTTTTTTATTATTTATCATATAATAGCAGGTTTGTAAGAGTTAATGTCTCAACCTAGGATTTTTTATTTGTGCCTGAGCCCACCGTTGCGTTCCGCTTTTTTTTCTCATTCAAACCCTCACTGCTCTCAGTTTGCGTACGTGTTTACTTGTGAGTTTTGATTTACCTAACTACGAGCTGGCCTTTATACTTTGGTCTCTGTGAATATCTTTTTTGTTTGACCTGTGCTTTGTATCTTCGGACTTTGATTGTGGTTTGGACTTCGTTGAAACGATTTTAAACATGGAAAACTTGAGATCATGTGTCTCTTGTCAACACACTTTAAATAGTAGTAACAATTGCCAGAGAAGGCCTACTACACTGGATGTTGAATTTATGCAAACACATGCATATTTGACAGCCTATCTTCTTGAACTCAAAAATTTATGAGAGGTCCTTGGTTAGTAAGAGGAAGGATTTAGTGGCGGTACCGACAAGCCCGGATGTATTATACGTTTTTGTTGCTGGACGAGAATGTCCGCCGATGTGAAGCTATAACGGGACATTACTGGAGCTGTAATTAGGGAAAAAGAACTCGTGGCTGCTGTTCTCACCTGACGTCTGTAATCTGGTACCTAGGATGGGGCAGACATTAGTCCACCAGCCCCTTTTTAGACCATATCATTTTTAGGCAAGATGTCGAAAATGAAGTCATTGGTAACCCCCTAGTGATGATGAAATATATAGGTAGATAATTATAATGAATGACGAATGTTATAATAATTATTTACAATAAAATGATTTAAAACAACCTTTTCTTTTTTACACCTTAAGAAATAGTAAGACATTGTTTTAATTCCATTTCACAAATGAATTAATTGAAACGCCACAAGTGCCACAACATCTAATATATAAAAGTCTCGTGTCACGGTGTTTGTGGTTGCACTCCTCCGAAACGGCTCGATCGATTTTAGTGTTTTTTTTTGTATATATGGTAGGTATATATATGCAAATAGTTTGTTAAGTATTTTTCACCCTCCTACCCCCACTTTGTAATGGCAGAACAACGTTTGTTGGGTCAGCTAGTAATACCTACATAAAAAAGTAAGAAAGAAAAACAAATTACATAATTACAAGTGTCACAATAGGCGGTCTTTTCCTGACAACCGTGGATAGAGAGGAATAACACACAATAACAGTGGCTTATCTCTTTCATCTGTTTATCTAGATGACTTCATTCTTACATAAAAAATCAAGTTGTTGTATCATTTCGGACTGCATTTTTGTAGAAAATCGTTTATCAATTCATTTTTGTGATAGGCTTAGCAAAGACCGACTAATGTTTCAACGATGGCCGCGGTATAAAACCAAATGCACCACTTTCCATAGTGATATTGTCATTGTCCTTTAGTTGAACTAATATTTCCATACAAATTAAGGGACCACGTAAAAACATGTCGACTAAAAACACGGTAAAGCGCAAGACGTAAACTAGTTTGACATTTCTAACTTAGTTCATAGCTATAGCCGTCCTTCTTTTAGTAAAAGATAGCAATTCTCTAATTTTAGTTTAGTTATTGAACAAGAGAATCGGCACCAATGTTTATTATTACCTATGTATAATTTACGGCTAAACTTTAGTTAATCTGACGTGGAGTTGGGAGTTCATATTTTTTTCACAGATAGGTCATGTTATTAGAAGCATCCGCGTACAGTTTTTAAGGCGAGGAAATTAATGGTTTCGGAGATAAAAAATATCAAACTTTGATAAAATAACCTCACTTTCACACTATTTTATTACTTTTGACGTAATTTTGACAGCTGGTGTTGCTATTTTAGGGTGTTTTAATAATGCGTTTTGACTCGCAAATTTTTGTTTTTTTTTAATTCACATATTAATTAGTTATTTTATTTGTATATAATAATTTCTCAGTGATGAGTGCTTTTTGGCTGAATAACTACGAAAATTTTGTTTTATTGACTATTTAAAGTTATTTTTTTCTCTTGTGGTATTTGATAGGTGAAACGAAACGCATTTTTTTTGCAGCAATACAATACATAAGTAGGCTACCCGGAAAAAGTGGTTGGGTTAGGTTAGGTTAGAACGGTGACCCTCTACGCACGAGCCGAGCGAGCGTAGCGAGCGGTGCCGCGGCAGCGGCCGGCGAGTGCCAGAAACGACTAAATTATATAGAAAAAAATTGTGACTTGAGGCACCCCGGCTCAGATCATTTTGTGTTAGGTTAGGTTACTACATTTTATTTTAAGTAGGCTACCCGGAAAAAGTGGTTGGGTTGGGTTAGGTTAGGTTAGAACTGTGACCCTCTACGCACGAGCCGAGCGAGCGTAGCGAGCGGTGCCGCGGCAGCGGCCGGCGAGTGCCAGAAACGACAAATTTATTTAGAAAAAAATTGTCTGGTTCAGCAAATATATTTTTTTAAAAAAGGAGGGGGGGCTTCCGCAACTTTTTCTTCATGGGGGAGCTTCTACACCTTCCTCTCTCACCCTTCCTCCCTTTAAATTGACAAAAAAAATTACGTAAACATAACCTCAAAATGCGAATTTTAAAAATTCATAAAAAAAAGGGGGCGTTTCCTCGCTTTTTCTTTCATAGGGGGGGGGGGTCTATACCCTCCCCCCTCCCCCCTTCCCCCTTTCAACCCTTAATTCCACGTCAGATTAAGTAAAGTCGTACCTTCGACTGTAGGTATGCATTTTTTTTTTATCTATGTCCACCGATTTCTCTGGTAGTTGTGGGTTGTGGACCGATTTTCAATTTTTTTTTTCCGAAAAAGTATAGGTACCTACTTACTCTAGAGTTCTATCTAAATTGCTTCAAAGCTTTTTGAAAAAATCAACAAACAAAAAATTGTATAGGTACCTAGGTATGCTCAAATTCCATGTTCCATGTTATTGGGGTTATCAATTCGGGCGTAACTTTATTATTTAGTTTTAGTTCCGGAGTTTTATCAACCAAAAACTGAAAAATAAAAAAAACTTTTAAGTAAGTAGGTAAGTATATAAAAACACTTTTTTACAAAAAAAAAACAAGACTTCATAATTATAATGAAAATACACTAAAAATTTAAACGTTTCCGGAAGTCGGTGTCAAATAAATGTCCGTGACTACCGCCGGACCACCAACGCCAATCGCTTCCACATTTGGTAAATAATTAGTACTCAAACGCCCGAACTACCTAGGTGGCCACGAAAACTGCTAAGGTGGGTACCAATTCTGTTGTTCAAGTACTAATTAGTACCAATTGAGTACTACTTATGTACCAAATGTAGAAGCGATTGGCGTTGGTGGTCCGGCGGTAGTCACGGACATGAATTGGTACCTTAGTAGTTTTCGAGAAAATCGACTTTGAAGGTGGTCCGGCGGAAGTCAAGCTCCGTTCAGCAGGACCACCATGAGCGCCGAGAAAGGGGGCATACTACAGCTATTCTAAGTATACAAATAATTAGTACCCCTGTAGGTATGTGATTCATGTCGTAAAAAAATCAAGAACTGAAACATCGTTGATTTCTCAGTAAATACAAATTTTGTATTTACTGAGAAATCAACGATGATTATGTTCACGCGCTCGTTCAGCAGGACCACGACTTTCAATGTTGATTCCAAGTTTGAGGAGCTTGTCGCTTTCCTCAAAGTTCTCAAACCTACATAGAAAATTAGTACCTACACTGCAAGATAAAATTAGTACCCAAAATACAAAATTAGTGCTCCTAAAAAAAAATGTAGTTTACGAGTTAAACCATGCCATTGGTGGGGTGGTGGTAGTCACGGTGTTAAATTTTAATTTCCAGATTTCTTTATTAAAAACTGTGATTTTTTCCCAAATTTATACACAAATTAGTACCTACTCATCTATAAGTTATAATGACCAAGAATTTAGATTCCTAAGTGCTGTATTAGAGAAATTAGCTTTCATTACTTTTCCATACTAAATCTCCGCGTATAACCTGACCAAAGTTAAGTTGTCAATGGTATTGAACTGTTCATCAGATGTACCTAAGTAAGTATGTAAGTACACTCGTGCACATTATTTTGCTATGATTTTGTTACTTTTTTGGACGGAATGTCGTATATTTGCGAGAGACGTCGCAATCCGCAAATCTACAGGGCTGTTTCCGATCCTGTTCTTTCTTAATAATGTTAAATTTATCACAGAAGTCAATCAGTCTTTTATACATACACTTTTCGAATATTTTCGATAGAATAGGTATCAAAGTTATTGGGCGATAATTGTTAACGTCTGATTTATCATCGGTTTTATAAAGTGGCTTAACAATTGATAGCTTTAGTGCTTCAGGAAAAACACCAAGTGAGAACGATAAATTAATTAAATAAGTCATAATTTCAGTAAGTTCATTAGTACATGCTTTAATGATTTTCGTATTAATTTCGTCATAACCTTCGGCATTTGTGTTTTTCAATGACATCTCTGCTCTAACTTCATTTTCGGACACAGGTTTAAGGAACTGTGTGAAAGAGGATATGGGTAAAAAAGGGGTGACTACAGAGATGACGACTAATAGAGGAGTATGGAAGAAAAAGACATGTTTCGCCGACCCCAAATAAATTGGGATAAGGGCAGGAGGATGATGATAGGTTTAAGGAACATCGAATGTGCAATTGAACATTCGTTACAGTTTACTTTTGCAACCTTATTTGAAGAATGTGCCATGTTAATATAGTGGTTAGGTATTGAATGCAGTTGCTATTTCTACAGGATCTGAAAGTGATGTGTTATCAATTAGAATATTTTCTATGCTGTCCCTATGGTTATTGTTCCCGATTTCATCCTTTATCACTCTCCATACAGCTTTACATTTTGTTTTCACTGTTTTTTATGTACTTGATGTTTGCGTTCTTTTTTGATGTGTAAACACATTTCTGTAAAATTTTTGAGTAAGTATTGTAGATATTTAGTTTTATTTCGTACATTTTTGTTCTTATAATATTGACAGCGCAAAGACCTTTTTGTTTTGCAACTTTGTTCAAGACCTTTGGTTATCCATTTCTGTTTATTTTTATTATTAGTATTTACTTTTACCTTTATTTTTGGAAAACATAAATTATGGAACAAGCACAACAATTCGTGAAAAGAATTAAACGCTATATTTAAGTCGTTCTCTTCGTAGACCTGCGACCATGACACATCTCGTATGCATTCCTTAAATTTCTGGAAATTCAAGCTATAGGTAATCTCTTTTGTAGAAAAAATATGATGTCTGGTTTTGTATCTTAGGTTTCAAAGGAAAACTTAACATTTGTGCTGTGTCGTGGTCGGACAGGTGAAGAGGTATTACAGTAGCATTAGCATTAGGAATGTTACTGAGAATGTGATCGATACAGGAAGTCTTACGAGTTGGACGATTAATATGTAATTTTAAGTTATAATTGTTTGAGAGTTCTTGCAATAGAATAGTAATATTACTTTTTTGGAGAGTATTAATGTTAAAGTCACCAGCCAAGACCACGTTTATTTTGGAATTATATTTTTTGAATATGTGGTCTAAAAGACTATTCAACTTAATCAAAAATTGGATAGGGTCAGATTTAGGTATTCTGGCACAAATAACAATCAACTTATGCTGTGTCAGTTCAATGCCACATGCTTCGAAAGTATTTTGTGTTGCATATCGACTGCAAGCAAACAATACCTCCTATCTGACTCCGGGTGGATTTTAAAGGGGAACAATAAAACTTAATAAAAAACTTATTCAAAGGTATAATGAGATACCTACTGAAAATCCAAGTTTTCTTTTTTTATGTAGGTATAGTATTGATTAATAAAGTTATTTTTTTATTATTTTGAGTCTAAGGGTAGTTTATGGTAGATACGAGTTATTGGTATGGAAAATCTGATGCAAATATTGCATCATAACACATGTTGCAGACAAAGTAAAAAAGACAATAGAATTAACAAACCTAACTTTCTCTTACAGCTATACAATGAATTGCCTACAAAAATCATAATCAATCATTGTAGTCTCGTAAGGATAAGGTTTTTGTCTAGCCTCCAAAGTTGCAGATAGATAGTCACTGGGCAAATCAACTTCCGTTCTATCGCGCTATGGACAGAATCTCCCTCCATTTGAGTGTGGCCGACCTCCAAATATTTTTGAATTATAGTTACATTATGTTGCATCGAAAAATTGAGTAGCGCATTACTCAAAACATTATTTCGATTCTGTCCAGCCGTCACTGTATACAATTATCGGGAGACGTTTAGGTATGCAATATTTTACTAAGTAATCCGTCAATAATGTTGCGTAAGTTGAAGCTGTAAGGTCTCCATCCACCTCTGTGAACCAGTAACACATTACGTGATGCGAACATAAACATACAGATCATAAACCGAATAGTTGTGCAATGCCAGCTTCGTTTTATAATACACCGCACTTGCTGTAACAAAAGGGCATACTTTGACAGCTTGAAGATCTACTGTGAGTACTATACACTTTCCCTCAGTAACCTCCAACTTGTCTCTAGCTTTTTCAGCTCTCGCATTATCCTTGCTAATAAGATGAGCCTGATTATCACATTCTGTTACATTGCCTGTCTTGAAACCTTCGCATGTGTCGCACATATCTTTTTTTAATTGATGTATGGCCAAATTCTTCTCTTTAAACATGCTATTAAAAATTTTCATTGAGTATGGAACAGCATCACGAGTTTCACAGAAGCTTTTATAGATTTTGTAGAGATTTGCTATAGAATGGTAAATTGGTTCCAGAAAATTTTTATTTGTGTTTTGTCGGTTATAATGCGATGGCATTTTTGGCAACGAGTCGAAAAATTCATGTAAAACAGCTAATCTAGATCTCACTCCAGATAAATCAGCACTACCCTGAGATTTATGCATCCCGTACTGGCTAGATCTAACCCAGGAACATACTGAAAATGGCCCGATGCTTAGGGTGTTTAAGAACATCTTTTTACATACCTTTTTAACGCTACTGGTCCCACTAGAATCCGTCACAGTCAAGCTATATTCAAAAGAACCCTTACGTCTGGAATCATTTTGAACAGTACATTTCTTTTTGTTCTTACATACCAAATGGCTAGCTACGAATATCTTCCGTTGATCCCAGTTCATCTCATTCCAGAATTTATTAAAAATGTGAGTTCTATCTCCTTCCAATATGTCTGCACACTCTCTTAAACTGCATTTTTTACAAAACTCCGATTCACAACGGCCTGCCATTACCCTTCCCGTCCGATGTTTATTTTGCTTCATTTTTTAACCGACTTCAAAAAAAGGAGGAGGTTCTCAATTCGACTGTATTTTTTTTTTTTTTTTTTTTTTTTTTTTTTATGTGTGTTACCTCATAACTTCTAACTACGTGAACCGATTTTGAAGATTTTTTTTTTATTTGAAAGCTGTTGCTTTACATTTGGTCCCATTTTAATTTGGTGAAGATCTGATGAAGGACTTCGGAGATACACAACGGAACTCTTCAATAAATGATAGCAAACCTTCCAGAATTGCTGCAATCGCATGTCTGTATATTGTTTTCACCACTCCACAACATTACATCACGCTGATGCGCTCCGAAGTGGTATACAGATTTGTACAGTTCACCCTGATACACCCTAATTTCACCAACTACGTTCAAATTCCCTATTTTTGGGGCTATCAATTTGGGCATAACTTTACTATTAATTTAATTTTAGAATGGGGTAAAACAACTAAAAAGTGAAAAATAAAAAACTTTTTACAAAAAAAATACAACCGACTTCCATAAAATACTAAAAAATGCAAAATAACTTTAATTTCGGAAGTCGGTGTCAAATAACGAAGAAACCAAACTAGAAACACCGACTTCCGAAATTAAAGTTATTTTGCATTTTTTAGTATTTTATGGAAGTCGGTTGTATTTTTTTTGTAAAAAGTTTTTTTTGTCCCTTTGGACGCGAGTAACCCAAGTATGGTTTACCTTCCATACGCAAACGCTTATTCAAGTTCTTCTTCCACAACTTCTTATCTGCCTTACGTCTTCGACGAATACCACTGCTCATATCTCCATAAAAAATTTCGTCCTGGTTAGAAGTACTTGGTGCGGAATCATGATTCGATTCATTTTGACATTCTTCAGTTTCCACTGATACAATGTCTGAATCAGAATGTTCAGTTTCGGATGTATCCAAAGATAGAGTTAAGTACAGATAATGTTGTTGCACTGCAAGTTGATCTACTGCTGCAGCGACTTAGATTGAAAGATGCAGGAACTTCTAATACCTCATTTGGTGAAGTCGGGGTATCCAACGATGCAGGAACTTGCAATGACATGCTAGAAGTTGTAGATTCCATTACCTCGTTTGGTGGAGATCTGGTATCCGGTGGGTGATTTTTATCGCAAAGACAAAGATTTATTAATTTAAGCGATCGTTTACTCGGCATGTTTACCTAAAAACAATACAAATCGTGTTAGTAAGACGCGTAAATGTAAAAAGTTAGTGACAATAACTTCTATCTGATCAGTCAAACAAGTAGTCGCGACATAACAACAAAAAATCTTGAGATGGAAATACCTCTTAACTATCACTCGAATCATCTTACAACTTATTTTCTCAAGGCAAAGACCGACGTTTTTATAATTTTTTTATAAAATAAGTTAATAATAACCTTCGTCATCAATTATAACATTCAATTACTACTATTAATATTAAAAAACAACTGTAATACTTACTTTTTGTCTGGACGAACAGGTGCCGACCGGTTTTCAATACGAAAAGAACTGTCAAATTGCGAGATAGGAGAAATTTCTACCACGTTTATTTGCGCACGAGTTAGTAGCTATTTCTATAAGCGATTTCTGGTGACTTAGTGGCTTTGGATAGTTACGAGTTTTTGTCACGCGATAGATACACATTTCACAAATGGCATTAAAAACAATTTTTAAGCAAAAATGGCAGATAGGAGGTATTGCTTGCTTGCAGTCGACATGTATTTATAAAAGGTAACTCTTTAAAAACGAAGTTTTTTTTAAGCAGAATACATGTACCGCCCCTTTGTTTATGTCTGCAGAAGTTAGCCGTCATATTGTAACCATGGATTTTAATATTAGATTCATTACCTTTTTTTATAGGTAAAAGTCTCGGCAAGGCATATTGCGTCTGGACTATTATTCATCTCCTGGAGTTCCCGTTTGGACCAGATACTGGCAATATTTTGATGCAGTATTTTAAAATTATGATTTATTACAGATGGCGGAATTATGGGCTCGAAAAAACTTTAAATTCTTTTTTATTACCGGAAAATAGTACGGGATAGTTCCTTTCTGGGGTTTCTCAGTGGGCTTTATTAAGTTTTCTGACTTTTGTTGACTAAGGATTATACGATCAAAATAGAATGGAATTGTTCCCTTTTTATGTTTAGTAAGTTTCGTGTTTACTTTAAGACTTGATTTGTTACTCAGTATTTGTTTTACAAGGTTTCTAGGGTTTATATAATTCTCATGATAGTCATTACAGTCAATTAGGTAGTTAAATATTTCTTTGTGACAATACCGACAGACAATCGACCATACAGAAATTTAGTGCAATAGCTCCAGAAATCAAAATTTTAGAGAAAAGTTCATTACACCTCCTAGGTTCTCCAATATTGGAAGACAGTTTTTCTTCATTCATCGACGACAAAATTAAACGTTTTAACGATATTTCAGATAGACTTTCCAAAATTAATTTACATTCGGCGGTCACCCTCATCAGGTATTGCTGTTTCGGACCAAATTTCATATATTTTCTTCGCTCTTCCCTTTTATGGAAGCAGCCACATCTCTTGGACAAAATCGATCAAATTATTCGTTCCACTCTTACGTCCATCTTAAATGTGGCCCTGGATGACCGAGCATGGCTGCAAGCCACGCTACCCATTCGCTTTGGTGGGCTCGGCATCCGCAAAATTTCTAGTGTAAGCCTACCGGCGTTCCTGTCTTCGGTCCACAGCACTCGACAGTTAACCACACGAATTTTAACCCCATCGCTGGTTAACTGTGAGGTGCCGAGCTTGACCGATGCTGTGAACGCCTGGAAAGCGGCTTGCCCGAACACGGCGTTGCCCGAGAACCCATCTTCCCAGAGACAGTGGGATGAGCCGCTCTGCAGGTTGGTACGGAATAATCTCATTAATACGTCCACCAATACTGCTGAGCGTGCCCGCCTACTGGCTGTGGGTGAGTGGGAGTCGGGCCTTTGGCTACAGGCACTACCAACATTGGTACCATGCTGAGTGACGCTACTTTCCGGATCGCTACATGTTTGCGTCTGGGTGCTCCGAGTGGAGCTCCACATCGTTGTCAATGCGGTGAAGCAGTCGACCGCCTCGGACACCACGGCCTATCCTGCGGTAGGAGTGCTGGTCGGATAGCACGGCACGCCAGCATTAATGACATCATCCATCGGGTTTTCCGGCATATCAGCAAGCTGTTAGTCGACTCTTCACGTGACCAGAGGGCTGGGCTTTTCTTTGGCCAACGAATCAGCATTGCTATTCAACGTGGCAATGCTGCTAGCGTTCTGGGCACTTTTTCCATTGACAGCGATGTGGATGAATTTTTTGATGCCCAGTGAGTTGTTTTTTCATACGCATTTGTACATGTTAGGTATTATTGTTAGTTTGTATATATATTATATCTTTTAAGTTATTTCTATAAATAAAATTAATTTAGACATGAATATAAAATCATTAGGTAGTTAATTTTTGTACACAATTCGGATATCTTGTTAGACTGGCTTTCAAGAAATTTACATTTTTTATAGTTTCTACATACATTTTTGATACGATAATTAAGTTTATTAAGATCTAGATACTCATTTTTAAGCACATTTAATACAATGATCATATTGTTATAATATGTATCTAGTATGATTTGTAATTGGGATAGGGTATATTTTATATTGTACCTAATCGTTTTCTCCTACACATATCACAAGTTTATCATTAGGATTCAACTTAGCATAGCGGCAGCTTATTATTATTTGGTTACTGAGTGCATTTGGTTTCGTATTTGCGATAATCCTATACTTTTCATATCTTGTACTTTGTCTTGAGTGTATCATGGCTGCTGCTAGACCGACACATTGCTGAGAGCCAAAGATAAATACTCTACTCGTCGGTTCACGTCTTTGCTCTTCGGTGTAAGTAGGCGTTTTTGCGTAAATTTTTGATACCGAAGATTTTTGTGGTATTTTATGACTGCTTTTCATCGTTTCTATTAGTTTTGTGAGAGCTTCGATCTGCTGTTGTGCTTCTTTCAGGTTATGTTGAAGATCCGTGATTTTTAGTTGAAGACGATTATGGGGGCCGAGTCACCCGCGTCCGTAGGAGTATACCCATTGAGTCCCTACACGTGGTCCCCGGGTGGTGCTAATCAGGTGACACAAACTGGTGGTAGGTTTCGACCGATGGCTTGCGACCACCCACTGGACAAAGACGTACCGCCAAGCGGCCTGGCCGTGTTCCGGTACGATGCTCAGTGTAGCCAATCCAGAGGAGTTGGGTCGAAATAGTTGTTTCATTGCAGGCAGACCAACCGGGCTCGCGCTGATATGAATGTATCGGGAGACTAGTCGCGGAGGGTAGCGGGATCCGAGGCACGGTGTGCCGCTGGCCGACCGCAGTTAGTTGGGGGCCCAAGTAGTGTACTAGCCACACACGAAAGGCTGCCCCGCCAACTGACGAAAAATCCTGGAATGCACCATCGTGCTGGTTGGCGACCAGACGAGAGGGCCCGATGGACATTCCCGGGGGGGCTCGAGCGTCCCCAGTCTCCAGACTAGTCCCCCAATGATACCGTCCTGTCAGTGCGTGCCTGAAGGTAGCCAGCATGGAACCTCATTTCACTTCCTTCTCCTCTCCTTCCTTCACTCTTCACAATCATGAACAAAGGAAATAAAAAGAAAAAAGCTGTACAGCGGCAGCACTCCCTCTCACACAAAGTGCACCTATCTAACATTCGAGGTCTGCACTCAAATCTCGCCGCAGTCCACCACCACCTAGAGACTGAGAAACCAGCTCTCTTATTCCTTTCGGAGACGCAGATCGGATGTCCGTCTGACGTGGCGTACCTATCTTACCCAGGGTTTACCCTGGAGCACAATTTTAAGCCACGCGCTGATATATGCATGTACGCCCGGGACGACATCTGCTATCGGCGTCTCCGTAACCTTGAGGACTCCAGGTTCTCAACTCTTTGGGTCCTAGTGGACACAGGCCTAGATAAAATTGTCTACGCCTGTGTCTACCGTTCGCACAGTGGTGATCTGGAGACAACTGGGCTCACACAACACCTGAGTAAAGCGGCGGATGTGGCTCAGCAACGGTACCTTTCTGCCCAATTGGTGTTACTGGGGGACTTCAACGCCCACCATCAGGAGTGGCTCTTCCCATACCAGTACACAGACCATGCTGGACAAGAGACGTATAAGCTAGCGCTGGCGTTAAATCTCACCCAGCTGGTCCAGGGGGCAACGAGGGTGCCGGATGTTGATTCGCACACAGCCAATTGCTTGGACCTTCTGCTGACAACAGATCCAGACCGTTACTCGGTGTCGATTTCTTCACCATTAGGTACTTCCGACCACTGTCTGGTGAAATCTGTATCCGTCTACTCCCCGCCCGATCCTAGCCCTAGAGGCACCAGGCGGGTTTGGCGATACAGGTCAGCAGATTGGGATGGCATGCGATCTTTCTTCGCATGTTATCCTTGGCGGCCCACTTGCTTTTCTTCGACTGATGTTTCGTCGTGCGCGGACGCCGTGACGGATGTGTTGCGGCGGGGAATGGAGTACTACATTCCATTATCTGACGTAACAATGTCTGGCGGGGCTCGACCATGGTTTGGTGCCGAGAGCAATCGCGCTGATGCGCTTAAACACGCGGCCTACCTGGCATGGGTCGACGCTCGGACGCGTAAAGCGAGTGACGTGAGTCAGAAGAAGAGAGCCTTCAACAGGGCTGCCAAGTTTTGCAAGAAGGTGTTGCGGAAGGCTCGGTTTGACCACATTGGCCGAATTGGGAACAAACTTGCTTCTTACCCAGCTGGTAGTAAGGCGTTTTGGTCCCTGGCTAAGTCGGTTGAATCGAACTTCTGCCGCCCCTCACTACCTCCACTGCTGAAACCCGACGGGTCGCTGGCCCACTCCGCTGAGGAGAAAGCAAACTTGTTTGCCTCTCTGTTTGCGGAATCTTCGCGTCTAGATCCTGGTGGCGCGAGGCCCCCTGGTACTCTTGGTGGATGCGAGTCGATTATGTCAGACATTCGCATTCATCAGAAGGATGCCCGGAGGGTACTGCGTAACCTGGACGTGAACAAGGCTAGTGGTCCCGACGGTATACAGGCAATTGTACTGAGGACTTGTGCGCCTGAGTTGTCTCCGATCTTGACACGCCTATATCGCCTTTCGTTTGAGACTGGAAAAGTGCCGATGGCTTGGAAGCAAGCTAACGTGCAACCCGTACCCAAGAAGGGTAGTCGAGCTGACCCAGCAAATTATAGGCCCATCTCGGTAACTTCCGTTCTCTGTAAGAGTATGGAACGTATACTGAATGGTTAGCTCCTAGCATACCTAGAAGCTAACGATATCCTAAGTGACCGACAATACGGCTTCCGCCGAAATCGGTCAACAGGAGATCTTCTGGCGTATGCCATTCACATCTGGAGTGAGGCCATCGACAAACAAGGGGAAGCCCTTGCGGTCTCCCTTGATATCTCGAAGGCCTTCGACCGGGTCTGGCACGACAGCTTAATTGGCAAGCTTCCTTCCTTCGGTCTGCCCGCTGGATTGTGTGATTGGATAGCAGATTTCCTGAGGGATCGGTCTATCCGAGTAGTCATAGATGTGAAGTGTAAGAATAACATGTATGCTCCTTTAGTTTAGTAAGTAAGTACGCTTCTTTATAACTGTATGTATGCTGAGTTTGCACTATACCTTATATGCATTATTTTACATTTATTACCAGGGCATTCATTAAATAGTACGTAACCGATGTGGTCGTTTCCTTGAATAACACCCATTAGGAACCCCAACATTACATGGCGACCCTGCCACGGGACTCGGCCAAGGGGATTGTTAGTTTTAGTATAGTTAACATAACTACTTAAATAGTATATTATAATGTGTCGGTCAACGGTGGAAAAAGAAGAGGTTTTCCTCAGCCAAAACGCGGCTGGAGGCAACAACGACGCCACGTTGAAAGAAATCGGAGGCCACGTGGAGCGGCTTAGTATTGTGACCTATATTGTTCTGGCCATTATTGGACTCGTAGCAGTTTATGTGGGCCTGCGGATGTACAGGAGCTGCCACCGCACATGGATCCAGCAGGAAATTGGGATGAGTACCATGCAGAGAATCAGATCATCCATCAGAGGGCGCACAGAAGGTAACGAGAATCAGTAAATAAAAGTGAAAAATAAAAGTGTTATGGTTAGTTTTCGTAAAAATATAATTAATATCACGGCGGTATCATATTTCATAACGCTACAATTCTAAAAGTGCTAAAACCGTGCGCGGACATTCAGTAATAAGACACCAAACGGAAACAAAATGCATCGTCGGACTTTTTTCTTCGCATTTATGTAGAATGTGTTACATTGTGTAATTCTATTATTAGATTAAGAGTATTATGATTGATATTTTGGAGAAAAATTATGTCTTCTTAATAGAAATACGAAATTATTTAGTAAAAAAGGGACAAACTAGATATAAGGGTAATGTTATTTCAACTAAGTTAGATCAAGCAAAAAGCGCATACGAAAACTGTTGTAAAATATATCTACTTATTGAAAAAAGTAAAGATATTGATTTGAAATCAGCAATAGATCTTTATCAAAAAATAAAACAAAAATACGAGGAAATAGAGGAATTGTGTACTTTTCCCGTAACAGTAGATTTAAATTTAGGCAAAATGGATTTCGACATAAAGGTGGCGTGTAGTTTGATTCCAGTAATGGACGGTGTAGAGGCCACCACTAAGCGCTTAATAGACTCCGTGTAGATGTATGCTGACATGCTGGACAGCCCAGGTAAAGTATTATTAATTACTTTCGTTTTGAAAAGTCGGTTGAATGAAAATGCAAAATTACGAATTGCAAGCTCGTACAAAACTGTCCAAGAATTGATTGATGATTTAAGGAAATTTCTTTTACCTAAAAAATCATTTATGGCCATACAGACGAAGCTTCAAAATATTCAACAAGGCTCGAGATCCATTGAGGATTATGGTACGGAGGTAGAAAAGTTATTTACAGAGCTGACAATTACCCAGGCAGATGGAAAAGAGGAAATATTTTCGATTTTAAAGCCAATCAATGAAAGTTTTGCCATAAAACGTTTTTCAGATGGCCTGCGTAGCGCGAGAATGAGCACCATCATCTCAGCACGAGGCTTCAGCAGCTTGAAAGATGCCATACAAGCAGCGAAAGACGAGGAGTGCACGTCTTTCCAACCTCCAGGTAACATTTTGTATGCATCTAAAAATGGACGCCACTCGTCACACGATATTAGACGTTCTCAAGGTCAAAGAGGTATTTACCGTAGTCAATATGGTAACAATTACCATCGTGGGCATCAATTTAATAACCAATACAATAAGGGACCCTGTCCTTTTAGTTCTAGAGGAAATTCTAGAGCAAATTATCGGCCTTTTTACAATAATCAGCGAGGAAATAGAGGTTCTAGATATGTTAGGAACCGTGGACGAGGTCAAAACACATTTCCAGTAGAGAAAGTAGCTGACATTCGTCAAAGCGATAAGGATGACAATGCAGGTACATCAAATCAGTTTTTTCGTTCCTAAGCATTTTATATTATCATTACAAGGTGATGCAAAATATGTTACTTTTTATATTAAAAATATTAAATACTATTGGCTTGTTGACACGGGTGCAACATTGTCAATTATTAAAAATGAAGTATTACCAAAAGATGAGGTTGTTTATAGAGATAATACTATTGTTACGTCGACCGTATTACACTGGAACGTTCGAGAATGTGGTCGAAGTTTCCAGAAGTTTCCACTAGGTTCGAGAACATTCCATTGTGGTACTGTGTAGAAGTTCATAGATGTTTCTAGAATATTCCACTATAAGATAGTTCGACAATGTTCTGGAAACTTCCATGACTGTATAAATAGGCCGGACGGCGGGCGAATGAGTCAGTCTGATTTCGACTACGGATGCGAACGGATGCGAATACAAGCGATTACGAAGAGAATAGTGATTATTAGCGAATTAGTGTTTGTGTTTATAAGTTGTTGAGTTAATAAAGGATATTTAGTTAATTAATTGGTGTAAAATAATTTATCCCATACCCAGCTCGTAACAAATTGGTGTCAGAAGTGAGGGATAAATTATGCCAATTTTACCAAAGGACGACACGGACGGTATTCGTACAAGGAGTCAACGGCAGCAAGACATGGATCAGAGGCGGTTTGGAGATTCTCCGATACAGACGGGTGGTGTTCAGCCTACGACAGAGCCAGTCGCTGGCCCATGTGGAGTTTCTTCAGCACCAGCGGTGCCAGACTTGTCTGCGCTAATGGCGCTGTTGCAGGAACAGGCTCACCGTCAAGAAGAGCAGGCCCGCCGCCAAGAAGAGCAGGCCCGCCGCCAAGAAGAACAGGCCCGTCGAATGGAAGAGAAGCTTCAACAAGATAAAGAGGAGCAGGCCCGCCGCCAAGAAGAACAGGCCCGCCGCCAAGAAGAGCAGGCCCGCCGCCAAGAAGAGTTACAGGCCCGCCGCCAAGAAGAGCAGATGCTCCTCATTAAAGACCTTCACTCAACACTTGGCAAAGAGTTCAAGGTGATGAAGGAGCAGGTTCATCAGCATGAGAATCGCATCTCAGAAGCTGAAGTTCAGATTGCCGGGGTGAAAAAGGCTTTAGGTGAACTTAGGGCTGGAGACGGGGTTGTGCCTTCAGTGGTTGCTGCACCTTCGGCACGTGGATTTAAGGTGCCGCCATTCGACGGAACATCTTCATGGTCGGCCTACAAAATTCAATTTGAAGCCGTTATGAAGGCGAATGGGTGGACCAAAGAGCAAGCTATGACCGCGCTCACCTTAGGACTCCGAGACCAGGCCCTAACCATACTTGAGGCTCTTGGCAAAGATGTGACCTACGAACAACTGCTGGAAGCGTTAGAGTCCAGATACGGCGACGCTCACTTGGAGCACGTATTTCGCGCTAAGTTAAGGGATCGCGTTCAACGTAGTGCCGAGAACCTACAGCAGTGGGCCTTGGAAGTTGAAAAGTTGGTTCGGAAAGCATACCAGTCCGCCCCTGCACTCATCAATGGCAATCTGGTACAAGCGTTCATCGACGGAATACGTGACTTGGAAGTTAGAGCCGCTGTAAGACTTGGGCATCATGAGACACTGAAGGACGCCTTGGCCCATGCCTTGGAAGTAGAGGCAGTGAGGCAAGACCATCGAACACACCGTATCAGGGAGGTTGTGGCATCACCTGTACGCGATCGTCCGCAAGGTTATAGCCCTAGGTGTTACTCTTGTGGAGAAAGGGGTCATCTTCGGTCAAGCTGTCCAAAGCGAAGCACGCTGAGAGAAGATCAATCCCAGCAGGAAAGGGCGACTGATACGACTGCCCAGCAACAGCAGGGAAACGAGTAAACGCCAGGACTGGGGGGCGGGTGCTGGCTGGTATTGAAAGAGCCCCGAGGATCTCGATCTCACAGGCCCATGACGGAAATAGTCTGATCATCAAAGGCGAAGTCAACGGAAAACCATGCAAACTGACGTTGGATACTGGAGCTTCTCACACGGTTGTCAATTCTCACCTAGCAAGTCGGTTCCTTGGGGACTTCTTCAATAACCACGACCGTATACAATTACTGACAGCTACTGGTCAGCACATAATCGTCCGAGGCAGGAAGGAGGTGGAGTTAAAATTAGGTAACAAAATCTATCGGCATAATGTCATCGTGGCCGACATAGTGGACGATTGTATCCTGGGATTAGACTTCATGCGGAAACATCGTTGTGAGATCGACGTTGATCAAGGAGTATTGAAGTGTGGTACAGAGGAAATCTTCATGGAAGGTGTACCATCAGGAAAAGTGTTCCGCTTGACATTTGACGTGTCAACACTTTTGGAAAACTGCGATTTAACGGAATTAGAAATGGATAAGGCTAAGAAGATGTTACTTCAGTACGCCGACTCTTTCTCTACAAATGATGCTGACATAGGAAGAACAGGACTGGTTCAGCACAAAATTAATACTGGCATCGAGTTACCAATCCGTCAACGACCAAGAAGATTGCCGGTTGCACGTGAAAAGGAAGTAGAAATGATGATTGAGGGTATGGTGAAGGATGGTGTTATAGAGCCTTCATCGAGCCCATGGTGTTCTCCTGTGGTCCTGGTGAAGAAAAAGGACGGCAACACACGCTTTTGTGTGGACTATCGACGATTGAACGACGTCACGAAAAAGGACAGTTACCCACTGCCTAGAATCGACGACACATTGGATACACTGACTGGAATGAGGTGGTTTACCACGCTAGACCTGAAAAGTGGCTACTGGCAAGTGGAAATAGACCCTAAGGATAAGGAGAAAACTGCATTTTCAACAGGAAAGGGGCTATGGCAGTTTAAAGTTATGCCATTCGGATTGTGCAATGCTCCTGCGACATTTGAAAGGCTAATGGAGCAAGTACTTGCTGGATTGATCGGAGACGCATGTCTTGTCTATTTAGACGACATCATTATTGTGGGCCGTACATTTGAAGATCATCTTCAAAACCTCAATCGAGTGTTGTCAAAAATCCGGACGGCAAATCTTAAGTTAAGTCCGAAAAAGTGCTCATTTTTCAGACGACAAGTAAACTTTTTAGGACACATAGTTTCGGAGGAAGGTGTTCAGACAGATCCGGAGAAAATCGTCGCCGTCAGGGATTGGCCAGTTCCGAAAGACAAGACGCAGGTCAGAGCATTTCTGGGTTTGTGCTCCTACTATCGACGGTTTGTCAAAAATTTTGCAGACATTGCAAAACCTCTACACAAACTCACTGAGGAAAAGCAGCAATTCTGTTGGGACGAGAACTGTAACATCGCATTTCAGGAATTAAAGAAACGTCTGTGCAATACACCTATTCTGGGATATCCTGACACTGAAAATGACTTCATAGTTGACACAGACGCAAGTAATACTGGAATTGGAGGCGTGTTGTCTCAACGGAAAGGAAACCAAGAAGTTGTTATAGCTTACTACAGCAAATCTTTATCCAAACCGGAAAGAAATTACTGCGTTACGAGACGGGAGCTACTCGCCGTAGTAAGGACATTGCAGCACTTCAGTAAATATTTGCTTGGACGGAAATTCCAATTGCGAACTGACCATGCTGCATTAAAGTGGTTATTGCAATTCAAGAATCCAGAAGGACAAGTGGCAAGATGGATCGAACTACTACAAGAGTTTGACTTCGTTACTGAACATCGTAGTGGGAGAACTCATGGTAACGCAGATGCACTGTCTAGAAGACCTTGCCCAGAAGATTGTAAGCACTGTACCAAGCAAGAGACCAAGGAGGCAGTGCCTGTGAGGATGCTAAGAATGGATCTCAGCAATGAATGGAAGGAAACCCTACAGCTTGCTCAGCAAAATGACACGGACCTCAAACCGATCTTTGAGTGGAATAAAGCTGGTGCTCCGAAGCCCAAGTGGAGTGATGTTGCGGCGTTTAGTTCCATCACAAAGAGCTATTGGGCACAATGGAACAGCTTGGTTATCCAGGATGAAGTCTTGTGCCGTAAATGGGAAAACGCTCGAGGAGACAACTGTCATCTACAAATTGTTGTCCCCAAAGCCAAAGTACCTGATGTTTTACGGCTCTACCATGATGGATGTTCAGGAGGACATATGGGGGTAAAAAGAACTCTACTGAAGATACGAGAGCGGTTTTACTGGATTCACTGTCGAGAAGATGTTGAGGACTGGTGCCGCAAATGTACCAGTTGTGCGGCTGTGAAAGGACCCCAGACACGCAGCAGAGGTGCTTTACAATTATACAACGTGGGAGCCCCCTGGGAACGGATAGCACTAGACGTTGCAGGACCATTTCCGGAAAGTGAAAACGGAAACAAGTACTTCATGGTTGTCATGGATTATTTCACAAAGTGGCCAGAAGTCTTCGCCATTCCCAACCAGGAAGCAACAACAGTCGCAGATAAACTGGTTCAGGAAGTCTTCTGTCGTTTTGGAGTACCCTTGGAAATTCACAGCGACCAAGGGAGGAATTTTGAATCCCAAGTTTTCCAGGAGACTTGTCGACTGATGGGTACTCACAAGACCAGAACCACTTCTTACCATCCGCAATCTGATGGAATGGTAGAACGTTTCAACCAAACGTTGGAGAGATATCTGGCAAAAGTTGTGGAAAGCAGGCAAAGGGATTGGGACAAGCACATACAGCCATTTCTTCTGTCCTACCGTAGTGCAGTTCACGAAAGTACGACTGTGACACCAGCCTTCGCGAACTTTGGAAGGGAATTACGGTTGCCTGCAGATTTAATCACCGGAACTCCCCCTGATGCCCCACGCAGTGTAACCGATTATGCGAATGACTTGCGTAACAAGTTGAATGATGTATATGAGCATATCAGACAATCCGGCCAACAAATGTCTGATAAGATGAAGACCCGATACGACCGGAAGGCAAACCATAGAGGTTTTGACGAGGGTTCACTGGTGTGGTTGCATAACCCAGTGCGCAGCAAAGGGAAGTCTCCCAAATTGCAAGCAAAATGGGATGGACCATACCGAATCGTGACCAGGATCAACGATGTTACCTACCGAATACAGAAGGGTCCACGAGGTGCGCCTAAGATAGTCCATGTAGACCGATTGGCGCGATACTACGGGACTAATGATGCTCGGGACGAGCATGTCTAAGGAGGGGGCAGTGTTACGTCGACCGTATTACACTGGAACGTTCGAGAATGTGGTCGAAGTTTCCAGAAGTTTCCACTAGGTTCGAGAACATTCCATTGTGGTACTGTGTAGAAGTTCATAGATGTTTCTAGAATATTCCACTATAAGATAGTTCGACAATGTTCTGGAAACTTCCATGACTGTATAAATAGGCCGGACGGCGGGCGAATGAGTCAGTCTGATTTCGACTACGGATGCGAACGGATGCGAATACAAGCGATTACGAAGAGAATAGTGATTATTAGCGAATTAGTGTTTGTGTTTATAAGTTGTTGAGTTAATAAAGGATATTTAGTTAATTAATTGGTGTAAAATAATTTATCCCATACCCAGCTCGTAACACTATAATAAATGGAATAGGTGGTCAGCGACGCTCTCAAGGTTCTGTAAATTTAATGTTAAAAAACGACAATGCCACGTTTCAGCATAATTTTCTTGTTTTTAATTCGCTACCACTAAAAGCTGACGGAATAATAGGCTTAGACTTTTTAGAAAAATTTAGTGCGAATATTGATTTAAGATCAAATTCTATAACACTTTTTAACGGTAATAAACAACATTATCTACATTTTGTTGATGAACATGATAGGATGAAAAATTCTATTATTATTCCGGCACGCTCGGAATCAATTCATTTTATTATTGTGAATGAGAATGTAAATGGAGAAGTTGTAGTATGTAGTAAAGAGATAGCGACGGATGTCTTTATAAGAAACGCTATAACAACAGTTAGTAATAATAGAATTCCAGTAAAAATTCTTAATGTTAGTGACAAGGAAGTAAGCTTGCCATCTTTCGCACCAGATTTGAAAAGTTTAGACGATTATAATATCTGTCAATTTAATAAGACCAATATTGACGTTACTAGGGTTAAAACTTTGCTATCTGAATTAAATTTAAATTATTTAGACGGAGAAGAGAAACAATCAATTGAAGCAATTTGTGCAAAATATTCTGACGTTTTCCATTTAGAGGGAGATAAGTTAACCACAACCAATATTTGTGAGCAATCTATAGTTTTAAAACAAAACTCTACTCCAGTTTACGTCAAGCCGTATAGGTTACCACAGGCATTAAAACCAGAAATAAATAAGCAAGTTGATAATATGTTAGAAAATGATATTTTCGAAGAGTCAAACAGTGAATGGTCCAGTCCAATTTTATTAGTACCTAAGAAAAGCAGCAAAGGTAATGAGAAAAAATGGCGTTTAGTTGTAGGTTACAGAAAATTGAACGAGGTTATTTGTGACGACAAATTTCCTCTACCAAATCATCATCATTCTCCTGCCCTTATCCCAATTTATTTGGGGTCGGCGCAACATGTCTTTTTCTTCCATACTCCTCTATTAGTCGTCATCTCTGTAGTCACCCCTTTTTTACCCATATCCTCTGTGGTCTTAAATTTCCTCTACCAAATATTAATGAAATTTTAGATACGCTTACTGGAGCCATTTATTTTACTCATCTTGACCTTCACCAAGGTAAGTAAGCAGGCAGGTAGGCAGGTAAGTTTAGAGCCTAATAGTCGTAAATTAACAGCTTTCACTACAAATACTGGTCAATACTGCATGAAACGTTTACCAATGGGCTTAAAGATCAGTCCTAATGCCTTTAGTCGTATGATGTCTGTAGCGATGTCTGGTTTAACTTACGATAAATGTCTAGTATATCAGGACGATCTCATTGTATTTGGAAGGAATCTATCTACCCATAACAAAAAAATTAATAACTGTCATGGAGAGATTGAGAAAAGTAAATTTAAAACTAAATCCTCAGAAATGTGAATTTTTAAAGAAAGAAATTCTTTATTTAGGCCATTTGGTCACAGAAAAAGGTGTTTTACCAGATCCAGAAAAAACAAAAGTATTACGAAATTATCCTACTCCCAAAAATGCAGATGAAGTAAAACGGTTTGTAGCATTTTGCAACTATTATCGTAAATTTATAAGAAATTTTTCAGATATAGCAATACCTTTGAATAGGTTAAGTAGGAAAAATGAACCATTTCTTTGGTCCGATGAATGTCAACACGCTTTTGAATTTTTAAGAAATGCATTAAAATCATCACCGATTTTACAGTATCCCGATTTTTCCGAAAATCATGAATTTATTTTACAAACAGATGCTTCGGGTACTGCTATTGGTTCTGTATTATGTAATAAAGATCTTAGACTAGTTGCATATGCCAGCAGACCCTTGAATAAAGCAGAAAGAAACTATCCAACTATTCAAAAAGAACTTTTGGCAATAGTGTGGTCCGTTAAGTATTTTAGACCATACTTGTATGGAAACAAGTTCACCATAATGACAGATCACAAACCTTTAATATATCTTTTTGGTATGAAAGATCCATCAAGTAGATTACTTAAATTCCGATTAACTTTAGAAGAATATAAATTTAAAATAGTCTATGTGAAAGGAAGAGACAATGTTGTGGCAGATGCTTTATCGAGAGTTTGTATAACGTCTGATGAACTTAAAAGTATGAATGAACAAGTAATGGCTGTAATGACCAGAGCGCAAAAGAAAAAGTTGAATGAGTTAAGTAAGAGTAAGAATGACGATGAAAAGAAGGATCTTAATAAATCTACTAACAATTGGACTGATCAACCAAGAGTTGTGGATATATTAAGAAAGCCGTGTGATTCAGTAGAGATGTGTTTGATTGATGGCAACAAATTAAAACGATTTAGAGATAATGGCATGATAACTGAAGAATTTGAATGTTTTACATTTATAGAGGGTAAAAAGACACTATACATAAATCTTGATTTCAAGGCGCATTTCTCGCGAACCGAATTTGTGCAGAAATTAAGATATTTCTGTGAAAAGATACGTATCAATGAAGTGTGTATAATTAAAAATAACGATAATATAGAATTTATCAAAAGTGTTTGTAATGAAATAACAACACTTAGTAATTGGTCCGGACCGCGAGTATGCATATTACGAGGCGTTAAAAGAATAGATGAAGACAGCGAAAAGACACTTATTATGAATGACTTTCATTTACTGCCATCCAGTGGTCATGCTCGAAGCAGTAATGCTCGCGAAGGCGGAGGCGGGACGCGTGAGAGAGCACCAACAACGGAGTCGCCCTCACGCCCTCAGCAGCAGCCGCCTCAGGAGACGCCGGGGACTTCCGGCGCCGCGAGACGATCTCCGGCCACCGTAGACCCGGGCCTGCGGACGGCGAGTAGTGGGTAACTCGCCGTCCGATCAGCACCAGGCCCGAGAGTCGACGGCGCGTAGTGTTCCACGCGCGCCTCAAAGAGTTGTCAGCAAGAGACGGGGCCCGTCATGGCCGATGCCTGCCCGGGGGTTGAGGATAAATTCGAAACAGAGTTACCTCGCCCCTGGGCACTCAAAGGCAGGAAGGAACAGGGGTGGGTTTTAGTCAGTAAGAGTCTGACACGCCCTCCCGCTCCGCCCAGAGCGGGAGAAGTCATAGGATGATTTCCCACCCCACAAAAAAAAAAAAAAAAAAGTGGTCATGCTGGAGTGCGCAGAATGATAAATACAATCAAAAGTGGATACTATTGGCCAAGTATCGACAAGGATGTCCAGGAATTTGTTAAAAAGTGTACAAAATGTCAAAAACATAAATATTTTCGTAACATAAAAGAACCGATGGAAATTACCACAACAGCTTCCTCGGCTTTTGAAAAGATATTTTTAGATGTAGTGGGCCCTTTAGATAGAGACAAAAATGGTAATTGTTATATATTGACTATACAATGCGAATTAACAAAATTTGTACAAGCTATTCCTTTGCAAAACAAAGAAACAGTGTCCATTGCAGATGCATTTGTTAGAGAGTTCATATTAAGATTTGGTATTCCGGCGACAATAGCTACGGATCGTGGAACAGAATTTATTTCTGCAACCATGGAACAGGTTTGTAAAATACTTAATATTGAAAAATTATCTTCTACAGCCTATCACCATCAGTCAATAGGAGCTCTTGAAAATGCTCACAAAACTTTGGGTGCATTTTTAAGGATCCAGTGTGACAATCATATGGATACATGGAGCTATTGGTTACCATTTTGGTGCTTCAGTTTTAACAACACAGTCCATTCAGAAACAAATTACACACCATATGAACTTGTCTTTGGAAAACTTTGTAATATACCTGAAACCATAAGCAATACTGTAGAACCATTGTATAATATAGATAATTATCCATTACAGTTAAAATACAGGTTACAATTAGCTCATGAAGATGCAAAGAAAAATTTGTTGGTTAATAAACATAAACGGAAAGAAATATATGATAAGTCAGTCAATTCTGCAAAATATGTGAAAGATGATTTGGTTTTAGTAAAAAATGAAGCACGTAGTAAATTAGATGCAATATTTAAAGGTCCCTATAAAGTTATGGAAGATTTAGGTTGTAACGTAAAAATAAATAAAAATAATAAAATTGAATTAGTACATAAGAATAGAACTAGGCCTTTTTGTCAATAGATTCGAATGTAAGATTTTTTTTAGATAACATTGCAATGTATAATGATAAGGGTAAAAACATTTTATTTATTATAAGTAACTTTAGTAATAATTATGTAAAAAAAAAAAAGACAGTTGGTAGGAACCATTCTTTTTTTTTTTTCCTATGTCCCCGGGAGGTGAAGTGTAAGAATAACATGTATGCTCCTTTAGTTTAGTAAGTAAGTACGCTTCTTTATAACTGTATGTATGCTGAGTTTGCACTATACCTTATATTATGCATTATTTTACATTTATTACCAGGGCATTCATTAAATAGTACGTAACCGATGTGGTCGTTTCCTTGAATAACACCCATTAGGAACCCCAACATTACAGATGGCTGCTCGTCCGGACTGCTGGCTATTAATGCCGGTGTTCCTCAGGGGTCGGTGCTCTCGGCAACATTGTTTTTGCTGCATATTAACGATCTGCTAAAACCCGGTACCTTTGGGTATGCAGACGACAGCACTGTTGCCGAGAGATACGTGCCAGACGCACGAGTTAGTGGGTCTCAGGTCCGGTCTCTCCGAGAGGCTATGGTTGGGCGCTTGAACTTGTCCTTGCAGGCTGTCTCAGAATGGGGCGATGCCAATCTGGTTAAATTCAATGCTGCTAAGACCCAGGCGTGTCTTTTTTCTGCTAAAAGGAGCCAATTTCACCCGGCTCCATCTTTCCGAGGTGTAACCGTGCCGATAACCGACCGACTTGATCTTCTTGGTGTTACTCTAACATCTACCCTCAATTTTGGTCCCTTCATAGAGGCTAAGGCTCAAGTGGCTGCCAAAAAGTTGGGGGTCCTCCCAAAGGTGAGACGATACTTCACGCCGGAACAGCTGCTTCAACTCTATCAAGCGCAAGTCCGATCGTGTATGGAGTACTGCTCTCATCTTTGGGACGGATCTGCAAGATACCAGCTTGATGCCCTTGAGTCAATTGAGAAACGAGCCAAGAGGATCATCGGCAATGATAGACTCGTTGAGTCAAAACTCCAAAGTCTTGAACATAGACGCCGAGTTGCTAGCCTGTCGGTTTTCTATCGATTACATTTTGGGGAGTGTGCGACGGAATTGCATGATTTGATTCCGCCAAGCCCGTTTCATCTAAGGACCACAAGACGTACGGCGAAGTGCCACCGGTTCATGGTGGACATCCCATCCATACGCACAAAGCGTTTTGAGAAAACATTCATTGCACGTACAGCAAGAGAGTGGAATTCTCTACCGGAGTCTGTGTTTCCTGTAAGATACAACCTGGGAGTCTTTAAGTCAAGAGTGAATAGGTTACTTCTAGGCAAGCGTGCTCCATCTTCGACCACATCATCGCTTACCATCAGGTGAGATAGTGGTCAAACGCGAGCCTATCAAACATAAAAAAAAAAAAGACATTATTTCAATACTCTTGTCACAGTCGACTTATTTGGCAAGGGAGTACAAGGTGTGGAGAGCGTGTTTTGAGGTAGTAGAGAGAGTCTTTTTCTCTTATGTTTGATGGCTGGGCAGTTTAGCATTTTTGTCTCTGCCGTTAATTAATTTATTTGTTGGTGAAGATTACTATTTTCTAGTAGGTATAGTATTTTCTAGCTCATTTTCTGCACTATTCAATCTAAGCGTGAGTTCCTTAATGGTGTTTTTCATTTCTAAAACTGTTAATGTTTCAGAGATTTCAGATATTGTCCCGTCAACACTATGAGATAGTTTATTAGGTGTATCAAATGATTCATCTGAAGTTTCATATTCGGACAGTATATGCGAATCCACGATATGAGTAGTCCCCTGGACGGGATGTTTCACTATTATGAGTTGTTTATTTTCCTGGACGCTGTCACTAGGTCCTGGTGATCTGTTAAGGTTAAGGTTTGCTCGTTTTCTCGTTGTGACGTTTGATACATCAGGTTCATGGGTGACAGTTGGAGGTTTTTTACTTTTGATGCATGTTTTACATCGCCATTTTTTCCTAGATTCCTGGTCCATTAGACGGTAGGTTTGTTCCGGGAAACCATCACAATCTGGTTCATATCGGTTGGCACACACTGAACATAAAGCTGTTTTCTTAATGTCGACTGCCTTCTTGCATTTAAAGCATATAACTTTTTCTGGTAACTTGCGGTCTATTGGACCATTTTTAGAAGACATTTTTATAATTTAATTTTATTCTAAAAGTTAATACTCGTAAAAAAGCAAAAATAAAAAATTCAAAAAATAAAGAGTTGCAAAAAGTGACTTGCGTTACTCGGATTTGAACTTGGACTCTAGCGGATAGAAGGCGCTCTGTCTGACCGCTTGGTTGCCGGCGCTCTTAATATAATGTCGAAATTTGCTCCTGCTGCTCGAGTATGACGTTCTGCCAATAAGGATCAATATATTATGTCCATATAAGGTCACGCAACGCACATCACGCACTCCGTAATGTAATGAGTCACACCGTGTCACTGGTTCACAGTCCTTTGTTTAACTTGGGTTTTTGCTGCTTCGTTTTTTAATGTTTATAGACGCACTCTTTAACTTATATGAAGACTGTTTGTAACAGCTAAAAATAGAATAAATTTAGATTCGTGGAATGAAGCGTTATTTTGTGAGTTGACAGTTGACAGATTGTCGTTTGACGTTTCTTTTTCCAAGTTGATCTGGAGCGAGTCTGCCACTTTAAACTTTATTTATTGGAAAAAGTTCTTAAAAACATTTAATGATGTCTCGAAGGACAGCTGGAACCAGAGTTAAGTTCAAATGTGTTAAGCATTGGGATGTAGGACGCTGTGAGTATTTTTTTTGGGTTTTTTCTCTGTGCTGATGCTAAGTCTTAAGCGCGTGGCATTCATGAATTTCACCAAATCTTTCTATTTGTTGGCAGGGTTCCTGCGATAGATTTATATTAAGGAAAAAATGTTATAAAAAGGTCGGATCATAGTTTACATTATATTTTGGAAGAACAATGCAGTTTTGACAATAGCAAAAGGTTCCGTACACAAGCATACACGTGTCCAGAAATGCCCAGGATTAGATGACCACGGCATAGATGCCGCTTGAGGACCTCTGAACTGGACCTATAATCTTCGAACGATAGGGTAAAAGTGTTTCAACATAAATTGTAAGTTAAACATACAATTTTCTGTAAACGGAGTGCTATCTGGTGTGATGCAGTGTTGAAAATAAACGTGATATATGTGAAGACCAAATCTAAGGACTCTTATTTACTACATACACACCTCATGCGAAAATACCCAAAGATAGGTAATAGGGTCTCATGCCATAGATATCTCTGACGCTAGCCGGTGGAAGAAAGATTTCTTTACCTGTTTTAGTAATGATTACACTCGTAACTTTACGCATAGATTAGTATCGATTTAAGTGTTGTGGTACAATGCACCTTGTATCCACTCTTCATCGCCATCATCCTTTTTTGCCCTAGCGGTCAAACGGGGAACATTACGTAAAATTTTGCTCTTTGCTTAATTGTAAAAATAAACTAAATTGGACTTAGTTTCCAATTAAAACTTCCCCAAGTGACTTACAACTCATCTCATAACTGTAACTAATAGTAAAACATATAAAAAAGTGTGTAATTGAAACGATTTTTGGTGCGAACTGTTAAACATTTTAAATCTCGACTGGTCAAACGGTGAGTGAGTGACAAGTCAATTTACGCACAGTGTACGCTACTTGCGCGGTTACGCGGAGCGCATAAGTGACATATCGGCGTGGGCCAACGCTCAGTGACGTATGCGAGCGCTCACACC
Organism: Polia nebulosa; assembly: GCA_951329385.1. Taxonomy (NCBI): domain Eukaryota; kingdom Metazoa; phylum Arthropoda; class Insecta; order Lepidoptera; family Noctuidae; genus Polia; species Polia nebulosa. Next base: position 18,384,131 of record OX589604.1, read on the forward strand.
AAAGATGAACTAACGAAGACGGCGCAAGACTTTATACCTAAATCACTTTGCCTCTAAGGGGACGAAGATTGAGTTTTGAGAGCGAGAATTTTTATTATTATTATTATTTTCTTTCTTTCTTTGCGGAACATTTCATATTTATTAACAATGCCGAAACTAAATCGCACTCCGCCACCGACAACTTCAATAGAAGAGCAGCGAGTATCGTCGAATCCGAACATTGCTTTTACTCCAATGGAAACCGAGTTTGTCACATCGGGCCGAGGATCTTCAAAGCGACCTCGACCAGAGTTTAGCCCTACAAACGAATTCGGCGATTTTAAAGAAGAAATTCGAGCAATGCTCACTAAGTGAAACGCGGATCATGAAACGAACTTAAAAAACTTCACTGCTAAAATAACAAGGGAACTGGCAGAATTAAAACTAGAATATGAAAAACTACAATTTATTAAAATCAGACATCGAGGATTCGGCAAATATGATGAATGAAAAATACGAGGAGATCAAGACAAAGGTGATTAAACTTGAACGTGAGAGGTCTGAACAGCGAGATCACATCAATAATTTGGAGAAACAATTACAGGATATGCAGGAAAGTCGACGCTCTGCCGTTATTGAGTTGCGAAATGTTCCGCATGGGGAGCGAGAGAGTGTCGATGATTTGGTCAAAGTGGTGGTCAATGTCTGTAAAACCTTGCAAGTAACAGTAGAACCAACTCAAATACGTGACATTTACAGAATTCAGGGTAAAAAAGGTCCTACAAAACAAATACTCACGGAATTCCACACTGTAACAATGAAAAATACCATCCTTAAAGCAGTTCGTGATTTTAACAAGGGGAAAAATAGCACGGAGAAGCTGAATAGTGGACACGCTGGCTTGGGTGGTGAGCGCATGCCAATTTTTATTGCCGATCGTCTAACAGCAAAATCTAGGCAACTCTTTTATGAAGCTCGAAAATTTGCCAAAACTAAGGAGTTTCAGTACTGCTGGTCGGTTAATGGGAAGATTTTTATGCAAAGAAAGGAAGGTGAAAGGTCTTTTCGTATTCATTCTGAAAAATGTTTTCTTAATTTATTGCATGTGTAAGACTGAACTTTATTTTAAATTCATGTACCATTGTTTAGCTTTATCATTTTTTTCTCACTTTAGTTATAATTTAGTTTTTTACAAGCTTTATAATTTAGAAATTGCCCTCTTGTTGCGCTACAAGCACAGTAAACACAGTTCACCTCACAAACAAAAAAAGCACAATTTTCTGAGCTCGGTTACAATTTCCAATTTGCACTATACTTTGTTACATAAAACGGTTATCATTCCTGTTCCCTTCGCAATCGGTTACAACTGGCTTTGCTTAAATGCACATTTTCTCAAAGGTAATGTTTATCGGGGTTCTTAGATATTAACAAAAATGAACGATATTCATGAAATTAGCAATCACCTAGATTCATATGGGTCAAATGAATGTTATAACTGCTCGCCCGAAAAATGCGCTCAATTATTAAGTAGCCACAATGGAGTACTAAAAATATTAAGTACATCATAATATACGCAGCATTAACAAAAATTTTAATAACTTCCAGGTTTTGTTATCCACGCTGCAAACTAGGTGTGACATTATAATTTTCTCAGAATGCTGGTTAAGTAAAGCTTTGTCTATTCCGCAACTTCTGGGATATTCTGTTTATTCTTCGGGTAATTCTTTTAACCAGAATGATGGTTTAGTTATGTACATACGCTCGGATATGCAACATAATGTCACTGAGCCGCAATTCATTGAAGCAAACTGTCTTGTCTGTAAACTCAATTTTGAAACAGTGGTTATAGCAGTGTACCGACCGCCATGTTTTAAACATACAGATAACTTCTTAAATAGCTTAAACGATACATTAGCCTCAGTGTCTACGTATAAAAATATAATTATGGTGGGAGATATAAACATAAATATAAGCCAAAATAACAACGACCCACATTACAACTCATATATGAACTTGACTGCGACACACGGACTGCTTCCGGCCTATACATTGCCCACGAGGGAAAAAAATTGTTTGGATCACACTATGATTAAAGTAAAAAGTTCAGTAACCTCCTTAATACTAGATACTCACATTACAGACCATGTACCGGTATTAGTTTGCTTAAAAAATAAGAAAACTCAACGGGAAGAAACCAAACTACTCACAAAAATCGATTACTGTAAAGTAGCCACTGACATATCAAACAAAGATTTTAATCCCGTCATGACAACCAATGATCCGAATGAAGCGACTGATTTTTTAATCGATACTCTTGCCTCCATTTTACGTAAAAACACCAAAATCATTCGTGTCCCTTCGAAAATGCAAATCTTGAAGCCATGGATCACTCAGGGGTTACTCAGATGCATACGGAACAGGGTCAATATGCATAAGAACTATAAAAATCACCAGATAATTATACCCTCAAAATCACGTACCACCGCTACCGTAATTTCTGTAATAAATTATTATCCCGACTTAAAAGAGATTATGAGAAAAATGAATTCGATAAAGCGAAAAATAACCCAAAAGCAACTTGGAAAGTAATAAATAACATCCTTAATAAACATAAATCTCCCCCTACAGACCTTTTGACCATCTGTGGTTCTGATGAAAAATCTGCATTGAACGCGGTAAATGGTTTCTTCGCAGCCATTGGCAAAAACCTTGCTGATCGACATATAAATATACAAAATGACAAACATCTACCATATCTCCGAGACGACATACAGCTGAACTCTTTCGTGCTCCTCACGCCGGATTTTGCTGAAGTTGAGAGAGTCATTTTGAGTCTTCGTACTAGTTCTGCCGCGGGGTGGGATGGAATAACAGCCAGAATGATAAAATCGAGCAGACACCTATCACACACCTATGTGAGCTCTGTATCTCCAAGGGAGTATTTCCAAGGTCCCTGAAGAAGGCGATAGTGCATCCTATCCACAAGGGCGGGGACAGAGACAGTGTTAATAATTACAGACCAATATCTGTCCTTCCGGCGCTGTCAAAGATTTTGGAAAAAGTCCTTAACACTCGTTTGGTCAACTATATGGAAGCACATGGAATTCTATCAGAAAACCAATATGGTTTTCGTAGAATAAAATCATGCGAGGATGCTGTTGCTGCCTTTGTTGACAGTGCTGTGAGGGTACTAGATGATGAATATAAATGCCTGGGTGTATTCCTTGACTTATCTAAGGCATTTGATACTGTCTCTCTCCCCATACTGCTTAATAAATTAGAGAGAATAGGAGTGAGAGGTCATGCGCTGGCACCTTTCTGAGCGAACACAATGCGTCAAAATCGGCTCAATCATTAGTGATGAATACTCATTATTATCATTTGGAGTTCCGCAGGGCTCGATTTTAGGCCCTACCCTATTCTTGATTTATGTCAATAGCCTATGTAACTTATCCATCCCTCACTGTAGCATATTTACATACGCGGATGACACGGCTTTGCTCTTGCATGGTCGGGACTGGGGTGAGGTTCGTGAGCGAGCGGAGTTTGCGCTCGGCATTGTAATGTCTTGGTTAGGATGCAATATTCTCACACTGAACATAGAAAAAACGAAATACATCCCGTTCTCAATTAGGTCTTCTACACGGCCGGATGACTCGTACGTTATCAAGGCTCATTCATGTAGTGACCAGGTAGATCAATGCCACTGCCCCCCCCTAGTCAGGGCAAGTCAAGTAAGGTACCTCGGCATTATGATAGATAATCTGATGTCTTGGAAGGCGCAAATTGATGGTACGACTGGCAGAGTCAGGAAACTTATAGCAATCTTCAAGAATCTACGACATAGTGCTGACTTGTATACACTTCGGATGGTCTACTTTTCGCTCTGTCAGTCGTTACTTTCTTTTGGGGTAACGGCTTGGGGTGGCGCACCAAAAACTACGATGATAGTACTGGAAAGGGCACAACGGGCTGTTCTTAAAGTTATGACTTTTAAGCATTTCAGGTATAGTACCATACAATTATTTAAAGACTGCAAAGTTATGACCGTCAGACAGCTCTTTGTGCTCAACACCATCATGCGCAGACATGGTTCACTGGATTTTGCGGGTCATCTGGCTAATAGAAGATCAAAATATGTTTGTCCTGCTGTGCGGTGTAGAACGGGGCTCGCTGAGAGACACTTCCGAGTTATGGGTAGTAGAATTTATAATGCAGTCAACAAGCAATGCAATATTTATGGAACAAATAAATTCGAGTGTAAAAAGAGAGTTAGTCAATGGCTAACAACTCTCAGTTATCAGGAAGTTGAGCAGCTAATAGGAAAGCTTTTTTTTTTTTTTTTTTTTTCTTGTCAACACAAACCTTTAACACACACAAAACATATACACATACATACAAATTCATTTATATCCCGCAGCCAACCTAAAGAGAGGATACTTTTTTACTTTTTGTTTTTCGTGCACTATAATTTTAATTTTATTTTATTTTTAACCGACGAAAAAAAGGAGGAGGTTCTCAATTCGACCGTATATATGTTTTTTTTTTTTTTTTTTTGTGTATGTTCAGCCCTCACTCCGTCATTTATGAACCGATGTTAATGATTATTTTTTTATTAGATAGCGTATACCTCAAGGGTGGTCCCATGTCAAGGAAATCAGGATCTGATAATGGAATCCTGATAAAATTGAGAGAAAACCTCGAAAATTGTTGGTACGTTTAGCGTTTCTGTACGTATGTTCGGTCTTCACTCCGTTGTTTATGAACCGATTTCGATGATTCTTTTTTTCATAGATAGGGTATACCTTAAGGGTGGTCCCATGTCAAGGACATTAGGATCTGATCATGGGATCCTGATAAAATTGAGAGAAAACCTCGAAATTTGTGGACACGTTTAGCGTTTCTGTACGTATGTTCGGCCCTCACTCTGTTGTTTATGAACCGATTTTGACGATTCTTTTTTTCATAGATAGGGTATACCTCAAGGATGGTCCCATGTCAAGGACATTAGGATCTGATCATGGAATCCTGATAAAATTGAGAGAAAACCTCGAAAATTGGGCACGAATATTGTTTCTGTTTACTTTTCATAACTTTATCAGGTATTTGCATTTAGGAATCATCACATCATGAAACTGAGCTGATGATGGAAACCATATCTTTCCTTAACAATATAAGTTAGTTATAAAAAACTGGTTTTAGTGACAGATACCACATAATATACTTTGAAGAAAAGACGTCTTTGGAATATCGGAGGTAACCTCAACTGGTCAATATCCTGGGAACCTTATGAAAGGATGGTTACATCATCAGCTCAGTGCCAAGAGGAATGATGAAGGATTAGAAATTAGCTTCAGAGTATTTAAAGATGATGCAAGTCACAAAAAATCATAAAATAAAAAACTTTTTAACAAAAAATTCAACCGACGAAAAAGAACTAAAAAGCAAAAAACTTTTTAACAAAAAATTTAACCGACGAAAAAGAACTAAAAAGCAAAAAATAAATAAACCTTTTAAGTCTTGAGTATTGAGCTTATTTACCTACATAAAATATCAAATTTTATATAAACTAATTTTGAGTCGGCGCCAAACAACAGTCTTATTATTAAATATCTAAATTTTATTTGTACGTAGAATTGTAGAAGGCTAGATATAGGTAATTAATCATTTTATTATTTGGCGCCGACTCAAAATTAGTTTATATAAAATTTGATATTTTATGTAGGTAAATAAGCTCAATACTCAAGACTTAAAAGGTTTATTTATTTTTTGCTTTTTAGTTCTTTTTCGTCGGTTAAATTTTTTGTTAAAAAGTTTTTTATTTTATGATTTTTTGTGACTCGCATCACCTTTTAATACTCTGAGGCTAATTTCTAATCCTTCATCATTCCTCTTGCCACTGAGCTAATGATGTAACCATCATTCCTTGAGGTTCCCAGGATATTGGCCAGGTGAGGTTACCTCCAATATTCTAAAGACGTCTTTTCTTCAAAGCATATTAAGTGGTATCTGTCACTAATACCAGTTTTTTATATCTAACTTCTATTGTTTAGGAAAGGTATGGTTTCCATCATCAGTTCAGTTTCATGATGTGATGATTCCTAAATGCAAATACCTGATTAAGTTATGAAAAGTAAACAGAAACAATATTCGTGCCCAATTTTAGAGGTTTTCTCTCAATTTTATCAGGATTCCATGATCAGATCCTGATGTCCATGAGATGAGACCACCTTTGAGGTATACCCTATCTAACAAAAAAAGAATTATCGAGATCGGTTCATAAATGACGGAGTGAGAGCTGAACATACGCACAGAAACGCTAAACGTGCCCACAATTTTCGAGGTTTTCTCTCAATTTTATCAAGATTCCATCATCAGATCCTGATTTCCTTGACATGGGACCACTCTTGAAGTATATCCTATCTAACAAAAAAAGAATTATCAAGATCGGATCATAAATGACGGAGTGAGAGCTGAACATACACAAAAAAAAAAAAAAAAAAATATATATATATACGGTCGAATTGAGAACCTCCTCCTTTTTTTCGTCGGTTAAAAAATAAATTAACCTTTTAAGTCTTGAGTATTGAGCTTATTTACCTACATAAAATATCAAATTTTATATAAACTAATTTTGAGTCGGCGCCAAATAATAAAACGATTAATTACCTACATCTAGCCTTCTTCATTTCTACGTACATATAAAATTTAGATATTTAATAATCAGATTGTTGTTTGGCGCCGACTCAAAATTTGTTTATATAAAATTTGATATTTTATGTAGGTAAATAAGCTCAATACTCAAGACTTAAAAGGTTAATTTATTTTTTGCTTTTTAGTTCTTTTTCGTCGGTTGAATTTTTTGTTAAAAAGTTTTTTTAATTTTATCTAATTTTATTGTTACTATCTTTTTTAATCAAATTAATAATTTATTAACTAATAATTGTACTAAAAAATTGAATGATTATTTAACTGGATTATTTTTATAATTGAGCACTTGAACTTGAACTTGAACGATTAAGTTGTAAATATAATGTAATGGGTAAGCTCTGGCACCCTTAAATCTTAGTTTGGGTGCCAGAGGTCGTTAATCTGTGTAAAATGAAAATCTGAAAAAATGTAAAATGGGAAGTAAATAAATTATTATTCCATTTATTTAATCTTATATACATACACTTTACATTTTCAAATATTAAGGTACTTACATATAAAAACATAAATAAATACAAAAACATTTAAAAATATAAAAAGTAGTAGCCCACCGGTATCGGGAATAGGGTCCAAGCTACCGGTGGTCAGGGCTCCTGAGAAAGGAATCTCCTAACAATACGAGCCGTGTCCAGGAGTACTGCTTTCTGGATCAAGCCCTTGATCCAACTGCCTAACGAGAGCCTCCTGAGATGTTGGTCGAGGCTGTTGGCAATTAAGCCATTGGCCGTCACGACTATCGGCACAATGACTGCTGTATCCACCTCCCACATGTCGACAACCTCGCGAGCCAGATCAAGATACTTTGTTTTTTTATCTCTCTCAGCCTTCACGAGGTTCTCGTCATGAGGGACAGCTATATCAACAATCATTGTGCGACGCGCTAATCGATCTATCACCACTATGTCAGGTTTATTGGCAACAATAGTCCTGTCAGTGATGATAGATCGATCCCAGTATAACGTGATATTGCCATTTTCGAGAACTGGGTCGGGCACATATCTACAGTACGGTACTTCTGATTCCACAAGATTGTATCCAAGAGCAAGTTGCTGGTGGATAATCCTGGCTACAAGGTTGTGTCTATGCAAATAGTCTCCGTTAGCTAGACGAGAACAACCAGAAATAATGTGTCGTATTGATTCTCCGGGCCGGTGGCATGCCCGACAGATGTCAACCGTACCGTCCTTCACAATATATTTCCGGTAGTTATTCGTCATCATAACTTCGTCCATAATCGCACAGACAAAACCTTCGGTTTCCCCGAAGAGGTCACCAAAGCGCAGCCAGGATACGGACGCTAAGAGATCTACATCGGGCCCATGTAGGACCCGGTAAAAGCGCCCGTGAAGCTCCTTGCTCTGCCATACTTCCCTGCGGTCATTAGCATCCAGTACTGTAGGTTTGCGCCAGTTCTCTTTTGCCAAGGAGAGCGGGGTGAGGCCCTTGTCCACAGCGACCACATCTCGATGCATACCCACGTCAGCTTTGAGGAAGTACTCCCTAAGGCTGCATACCTCGCGGTTGTGTAGGGTCTTAGCATTTAAGAACCCACGACCCCCACACTTCCGCGGGATATACAGCCCCATCACCGATGATCGTGGGTGATGCATCCGATTTGCGGTCAGCAGTGTGCGGACCCTCCTATCCAGGGCGTCAAGTTCCGTCTGAGTCCATTTGAGTATGCCGAAAGAGTACATCAATACCGGCATGACCCAACCGTTGAAGGCGCGCACCCTGTTCCCGCCTGATAAAAGACTATTCAGTACCCTATTCAGGCGGCCAAAGAAGCGCTCCCTCAACGACTGTTCCACGCCAGCAGTACCGATGCCTAACGCTTCCGACATACCCAAATACTTGTAGGTTTCGGTTGAGCAGAGGGATCTAAGGTGTACGGAATCCGAGAGTTTAGTTCCCACGGATTCCATAATCTCCCCTCGCTTTACATGCATGACTGCACATTTGTCCACACCAAATTCCATCCTGATGGCGCTACTGAAGGTTTCTGTTACCTTCAGTAGCTTCATCAGTTGTAAGTTGTTGGGGGCAAAGAGTTTCAGATCATCCATGTAAAGGAGGTGTGATATGACCTGACCACCTCTTCTCAACCGGTAGCCCTGGCCCGAACCCTAAACCCTAAATTATTATTATTATTCCATTTATTTAATTTTATATACATACACTTTACATTTTCAAATATTTAGGTACTTACATATAAAAACATAAATAAATACAAAAACATTTAAAAATATAAAAAATAGTATCCCACCGGTATCAGGAACAGGGTCCAAGCTACCGGCGGTCAGGGCTCCAGAGAGAGGAACCGCCTGACAATGCGAGCCGTGTCCAGAAGTACTGCTTTCTGAATCAAGCCCTTGATCCAGCCGCCTTATTATTATTATTATTAAAAAAATTAAACGTACATATGAAAGAGAACTTATTCAAAAGGCTGGCAAGAATAGTAAGAAGTTGTGGGATACAGTTAAAGGTATCACTAATATGACGAAAAATGTGAATTATCCTCAGGACTTACTAACTACGAGTATATCTGATACTCCTCAGCGCTCTGTTAATGATATTAATTTCTATTTTTCCAACGTTGGCAGGTCACTGGCTGAACAGATACCGATGGTGCAACCAAAGGTCCAAAACTATAGTGAAACACGAATTGAACATAATTATAATTCACTTGTCCTCATGGACACTGACGAAGAGAAGTCCTGGGACTGATAACAACACTAAAAACTGAATGTTCTGTAGGGTGGGGATGATTTATCAAATCAGCTCTTAAAAAATCATAAAGACATACTTGTGCCACACTTAACCCATATGTTTAATATGTGTCTAGATAAGGGTTGCTTTCCCAAAGACCTTAAAAAATCACAGATCAGACCAATTCACAAGGGTGGGGCCAGAGACCGTGTCGAGAACTTTAGGCCCATTTCAATTCTGCCATCGCTTTCGAAAATATTACAAAAAATTATTAACTGTCGCTTAGTAAACTATCTCGAAAGCAAACACATTTTGTCAGATCATCAGTTTGGTTTTCGCCGTGGCAAATCCACGGATCACGCAGTTAGCAATTTAATAGATTTTATTACTGATAATCTAGACAAAGGTAATAAATGTATTTCAATTTTTCTAGATTTAGCAAAGGCCTTCGATACGGTGTCTGTACCAATCCTTGTAAAAAAAATTGGAAAAGATTGGCATTAGGGGGGACACAGCTTAGACTTTTGACTGATTATTTAACCAACAGAACACAATATGTGCAGATTGGTACCTACACTAGTTCCGATCTTCCAGTGACCTACGGCGTGCCCCAAGGAAGTATTCTTGGCCCTACTCTTTTTCTCGTTTATATAAAAGATCTCCTTTGTCTTAAAACTTTGCATGGCAAAATAATCTCATACGCAGATGACACTGCTCTCATTTTCGCTGCAAAAACATGGAATGAGACTTACCAGCTAGCCCAAAAAGGATTTGATTTGGTGAAGAGGTGGCTTTGTGATAATATGCTTACTCTGAATGTTGAGAAAACTAAATACCTGACCTTTTCTATTCGTGCTTCTTCACATGAAAATCTAAACTTAATCGCACCTTCGATTGAGCTTAGGTGCTCATGTAATCCTTTGGAGCGTGCAAAAACAATTAAGTACTTGGGCATAATATTATTGATGACAAGTTTAACTTCAAAGCTCACATTCAGGCACTGAGTAAAAGAGTTCGTAAGCTTACCTACATTTTTAAGACATTGAGGCATGTAGTCACCCCGATATTGCTAAAACAAATTTATTATGCATTATTTCAGTCAATAATTTCATACTGCATATCGTCTTGGGGTGGTGCACCAAAAACTACGTTAAAGCAACTTGAGGTATCACAAAGATCTATACTGAAACTCAGCACCTTTAAACCTTTTCGCTACCCTACCACGCTTCTTTATGAACATTGCGAGGTACTAACTGTACGCCAACTATTTGTCTTAAGCATAATTATGAAACAACATACTACCTTGGAGTACAGCCCGAGCATGTTAACAAGGCGGAAGGGTTTACCTGTATGTAAGAGGGTATCACTCTCAAGAACTGCTTTTGCTCATAGTTTTTTTTCCTTTTTGGGCCCATATTTGTACAACAAAATTAATAAGACTCTTCATAAATACTCTATGAATGGAGTAGAGATAAAAATATTCGTGGGCTGGGGAGGTTAACGTACGATCAAACTGAGGATTTACTGACTACCATAAAGTAGTGATATAGTGTTGTGATACAATTTGTGATCGGATTTGTATATGTATTCTATTATTTTTCTAGAATCTACTAGCAAAAACATTCAGAAAACTCTCTCACACACCCTCTCGCACACATACACTCATCCCTTTCATCTTACACACCCTGAGGACAATAACCTTGTTTAATGAAGTATTAAGTATAAGCTTTTATAACCTGTAAATTTAGTTTAGTACAATTTTTAATGTTTACTTTTGTTCGTGAGCTCATACTTGCATCTTTAGTTCAAAGGCTTGAGGCGCTGCATACTGAAACACAGGCGATAAACCTAGTTCGGTAGCAGATGCTAAAAATAGACACAATGGATGTGACTATAATTTTAACATTAATTATAAGTAGCTTGTTAACAAATTGTGTGAACATATGTAAATTTTTCTGGTCTAATAAAGATTATTATTATTCCGTTTATTTATTAGTACATACATAATTTATATATTTTTAAATATTGATTCTTAAACAAGATAAAAAAAAAACATTTAAAAATATAAAAAATAGTATCCCACCGGTATCGGAAACAGGGTCCAAGCTACGCCGGTAGCTTGGACTCTTGGACCTCTCTCTGGAACCGCCTGACAATGCGAGCCGTGTCCAGAAGTACTGCTTTCTGAATCAAGCCCTTGATTCAGCCGCCTAACGAGAGCCTCCTGAGGTGTTGGTCGAGGCTCATGGCTATTAAACCATTGGCTGACACGACTATCGGTACAATGATCGCTGAGTCCACATTTCGACAACCTCGCGAGCCAAGTCAATATACTTGATTTGTTTATCTTTCTCGGCTTGCACGAGGTTCTCGTCATGTGGGGCGGTAATTTCAACAATTATTGCACGCCTCTCGGTTCGGTCCACCACCACTATATCAGGCTTATTGGCTACACTAGTCCTGTCAGTGATGATTGACCGATCCCAGTACAATGAGATATGACCATTATCGAGAACTGGGTCGGGCGCATATCTGTAGTACGGCACTTCCGATTCCACAAGAGAGTATTTCAGAACAAGTTGCTGATGGATAATCCTGGCTACAAGGTTGTGCCTATGCAAGTACTCACCGTTAGCTAGACGAGAACAACCAGAGATTATGTGGCGGATTGATTCTCCCGGACGATGACATGCCCGACATATGTCAACCGTGCCGTCCTTCACAATAAATCGCCGGTAATTTTTCGTCATGATAACTTCGTCCATAATTGCACAGACAAAACCTTCGGTTTCCCCAAAGAGGTCACCGACACGCAGCCAGGCTACGGACGCTAGTTGGTCTACATCGGGCCCATGTAGGGCCCGGAAAAAGCGTTCGTGAAGTTCCTTACTCTGCCATACTTCTCTGCGATCGTTAGTGTCAAGCACTAGAGGTTTGCGCCAGTTCTCGTTAGCTAAGGAGAGTGGAGTAAGGCCCTTGTCTACCGCCATTACATCTCGATGCATACCCACGTCAGCAGCTAGGAAATATTCCCTCAGACTGCATACCTCGCGGTTGCGCAGAGTCTTAGCATTTAAAAAGCCTCGGCCTCCACACTTCCGCGGGATATACAGTCTCATCACCGACGAACATGGGTGATGCATTCGAAATGCAGTCAGCAGTGTACGGACACGCCTATCCAGGGCGTCAAGTTCTGTTTGAGTCCATTTGAGTACGCCGAAAGAGTACATCAATACCGGCATGACCCAACCTTTGAAGGCGCGCACCTTGTTTCCGCCCGATAGAAGGCTATTAAATACCTTCTTCAGGCGGCCAGAGAAGCGCTCCTTCAACGATTGCTTCATGTCAGTAACATTGATACCTAACGCTTCCGACATACCCAAATACTTACAGGTTTCGGTTGGAGAGAGGGATCTCAGGTTTATGGAATCCGAGAGTTGAGTTCCCACGGATTCCACAATCTCCCCTCGCTTTACATGCATGACCGCACATTTGTCCACACCAAACTCCATCCTAATGGCACTACTGAAGGTTTCAGTTACCTTCAGTAGCTCCATCAGTTGCAGATTGTTGGGGGCAAAAAGTTTCAAGTCATCCATGTAAAGGAGGTGAGATATAACCTGACCACCTCTCTTCAACCGATAGCCTAGCCCTGAATTCTCCAGCAGTGTGCTTAGAGGATTCAAAGCTAGGCAAAACCAAAGCGGACTCAAACTGTCACCCTGGAATATACCCCGCTCGATCCTTATCGGTACGCTATTTCTCTGGATTTGTCGACATCCTGGATAGCGAAGGACCGTCCTCCATTGCCCCATACATGACATCAAGAAGGTGCGTAGCGTTGCATCAACTTTATACAATTCTAGCACCCTCATGAGCCATGTATGAAGAACTGAGTCATAGGCCTTCTTACTATAGTCTATCCAACATGTCGACAGATCCTTTCGGGAACGCCGAACCTGTTGGCTAACGGCCATATCGATGAGGAGCAGCTCCTTAGTACCGCGGGACCCATTCCTACATCCATTTTGAGAGGCAGACATGATACAGTTACTATCTATATGTGTGTTAATCTTAGCTTTCAAAATGGATGTAAGAACCTTATATACCGTCGGTAAGCACGTGATCGGTCTATAATTTTTAGGTTCTGCAGTACTACCTGTTTTATGGAGCAGGTGGGTTACTCCTGTTGTAAGGAATTCGGGTAGCGAACCAGACTCCAAGGCTGCCTGGTATTGAGATGCCAAGCGAGCGTGCGACCTTTGTAGCCACTTTATCCAAAAATTATGCAGCCGGCCCTGGAGATTTCCAATTAGGCAACGGACGGACTGCACGGGCTACATCTTGGGGGCTGATAGTGATTGCCCCCATTTCTGTTATTGGATCGCACTCTCGCTCGATCTCCCGAGTCCAGTCACCTTCGGCGTGACTGATAGGCACCGACCAGATGTTGCGCCAGAATAAACTCATGGCGTCATCATCCGTCAGACGCGTGTCAGTCACACATAGTTCCGGTTGCTCCCAAGTCCTATATGCCCACCTTTCATTACTCCGGAATGTGCGATTCTTGGTGTATCGCTCCACCCGCCGCTTATACCTACATATGCGGTTTGCCCATGCATACACCTTCTGCTTCAGGAAGTCGATGCGCTCTGTGACACGGAACATATAGTCTCGGGAGCTGACATCAGTCCCCGAAAACGCCCGTCTCACAAAGCGCATCACTCTTGGGCGAGTGTTGCCCTCCCTGAAAGAGATAAGTTTGCCGATGAGTGCTCTGGCCCCACCAATACGACACTCGATCCTGCGCTGCCAAGCCGGCACGGCTGGTTTCGGTCGTGTAGCTCTGTCATTAGGGAATTTGACGTGAGCTACACGACATGCCGCTACAGCCGCGCAGTACATTATCGAGTGTGAGTCGGTGAGGTCTTCGCAGTTATCAAAATAATTTGACAACTGCGAATCCAGAGCAGCCACCAGCGCCCTATTCCTATTATGCATGGGCAAACGAGGCAAGCGAGGCCTAAGTTCGGGTGGCATGTTGCGATATTCCCGAATAGCACACTCTAAAGCACTCCTCAATTCATCATTGCACCGGGTACTTACATTTGTAACCATGCCATTACACTCGTCGTCAGCGTGGCTGGGAGCATGGTTAGACGGTGGTACTACCACTGGTACTACAGCCCGCGACGGAGGGGCAATGACATGGCTACCCATTTCAGTTCGGAGGCGATCAAGTATAGTATCATCCAACATATGATTACGCTGGATGACCCGCACCTGATCCGACAGTCGTTGGGCCGAAACGTTGACGGCTGGCGCAAGCACCTGAAACAAAGAGAGCATCCGAACACGGTACGCGGTCAGGTTGTTACCTCCCTCTGTAGCCCCATAGTATGAGCGCATGACGTTTTCATTGATGGATTGAGTCCATCTCATGCGCTGCACACTTCCGCCGGGAGCTGGGACCCTATCAGAGGCCGGTGGGCCTCGAGGTCCTAAGCCGCTCGGCGGCCGGCGTCCTCTCCGTCGACGCGCAGGTGGTGGTGACGTCGGCGGCGAGAAGAACTCGTAGCTGGAGCTCGACGCAACTGCCACGGCCGGTGTCACAGCACTCACGGTGGGGCTGGGTTCCGGCGGCGGCGAGGCGGAGCTGAGCGACGAGGCCGGAGGTGGTGGGCGTGCACGGCGAGCTGCTGATCTCGTCAACATTTAGGGTGTGTTGTCCAATTTTTCGGTTTTTTTATTCATTTGTAGCTTTGTTCCATGAGCATGACAGCTTAGCTGTCATTTCTATTTCTATGTTTTTTAGTTGTTTTGTGTAGAGGTGGTTGTTTTTCATATTATTTTCTATATGGGTTCTTGCTTTATTGATATTAAATTTTGATTTTGGATGAGGGCTTGAAAATATTTGATAAAATATTATTGAAATCGAAAAATATATTGGACAATTATCTGACACGTCTGATGTTGTTTATTATTATTTCGTTTATTCATTTGTTTCATATTATATTATATTTTTAAATATTTCAATAAAAAGAAAGTAAAAAAAAACATTGAAAAAAATAAATAATAGTATCCCACCGGTATCGGGCACAGGGTCCAAGCTACCGGCGGTCAGGGCTCCAGAGAGAGGAACCGCCTGACAATGCGAGCCGTGTCCAGAAGTACTGCTTTCTGAATAAAGCCCTTGATCCAGCCGCCTAACGAGAGCCTCCTGAGGTGTTGGTGAGGTTGGTATTAAGCCATTGGCTGACACGACTATCGGTACAATGATCGCTGAGTCCACATCCCACATGTCGACAACCTCGCGAGCCAAGTCAACATACTTGATTTGTTTATCTTTCTCGGCTTTCACGAGGTTCTCGTCATGTTCTATAAATATCCATTATTATTATTCTGTTTATTCATTAGATGTACATCTTATATTATATTTTTAAATATTTAAATAAAAAAGATTAAAAAAACATTTAAAAATATAAAAAATAGTATCCCACCGGTATCGGGAACAGGGTCCAAGCTACCGGCGGTCAGGGCTCCAGAGAGAGGAACCGCCTGACAATGCGAGCCGTGTCCAGAAGTACTGCTTTCTGAACCAAGCCCTTGATCCAGCCGCCTAACGAGAGCCTCCTGAGGTGTTGGTCGAGGCTCGTGGCTATTAAGCCATTGGCTGACACGACTATCGGTACAATGATCGCTGAGTCCACATCGCACATGTCGACAACCTCGCGAGCCAAGTCAATATACTTGATTAGTTTATCTTTCTCGGCTTTCACGAGGTTCTCGTCATGTGGGACAGTAATGTCAACAATCATTGTACGCCTCTCGATTCGGTCCACCACTACTATATCAGGCTTATTGGCTACAATAGTCCTATCAGTGATGATGGACCGATCCCAGTACAATGAGATATGACCATTATCGAGAACTGGGTCGGGCGCATATCTGTAGTACGGCACTTCCGATTCCACAAGAGAGTATTTCAGAACAAGTTGCTGATGGATAATCCTGGCTACAAGGTTGTGCCTATGCAAGTACTCACCGTTAGCCAGACGAGAACAACCAGAGATAATGTGACGGATTGATTCTCCCGGACGATGACATGCCCGACATATGTCAACCGTGCCGTCCTTCACAATAAATCTCCGGTAATTTTTCGTCATGATAACTTCGTCCATAATTGCACAGACAAAACCTTCGGTTTCCCCAAAGAGGTCACCGACACGCAGCCAGGCTACGGACGCTAGTTGGTCTACATCGGGCCCATGTAAGGCCCGGAAAAAGCGTCCGTGAAGTTCTTTACTCTGCCATACTTCTCTGCGATCGTTAGTGTCAAGCACTAGAGGTTTGCGCCAGTTCTCGTTAGCCAAGGAGAGTGGAGTAAGGCCCTTGTCCACCGCCACTACATCTCGATGCATACCCACGTCAGCAGCTAGAATATATTCCCTTAGACTGCATATCTCGCGGTTGTGGAGGGTCTTAGCATTTAAAAAGCCTCGGCCTCCACACTTCCGCGGGATATACAGTCTCATCATTGAAGAACGTGGGTGATGCATTCGAAATGCAGTCAGCAGTGTACGGACACGCCTATCCAGGGCGTCAAGTTCTGTTTGAGTCCATTTGAGTACGCCGAAAGAGTACATCAATACCGGCATGACCCAACCGTTGAAGGCGCGCACCTTGTTTCCGCCCGAAAGAAGACTATTAAATAGTACCTTCTTCAGGCGGCCAAAGAAGCGCTCCTTCAACGATTGCTTCATGTCAGCAACATTGATACCTTACGCTTCCGACATACCCAAATACTTATAGGTTTCGGTTGGAGAGAGGGATCTCAGGTTTATGGAATCCGAGAGTTGAGTTCCCACGGATTCCACAATCTCCCCTCGCTTTACATGCATGACTGCACATTTGCCCAAACCAAACTCCATCCTGATGGCACTACTGAAGGTTTCAGTTACCTTCAGTAGCTCCATCAGTTGCAGATTGTTGGGGGCAAAAAGTTTCAAGTCATCCATGTAAAGCAGGTGAGATATAACCTGACCACCTCTCTTCAACCGGTAACCTAGTCCTGAATTCTCCAGCAGTGTGCTTCAAGGCTAGGCAAAACCAAAGCGGACTCAAACTGTCACCCTGGAACATACCCCGCTCGATCCTTATCGGTTCGCTATTCCTCTGGATTTGTCGACATCCTGGATAGCGAAGGACCGTCCTCCATTGCCCCATACATGACATCAGGAAGGTGCGTAGCGTTGCATCAACTTTATACAATTCTAGCACCCTCATGAGCCATGTATGAGGAACTGAGTCATAGGCCTTCTTATAGTCTATCCAACATGTCGACAGATCCTTTCGGGAACGCCGAACCTGTTGGCTAATGGTCATATCTATGAGGAGAAGCTCCTTAGTACCGCGGGACCCATTCCTACATCTATTTTGAGAGGCAGACATGATACAGTTACTATCTATATGTGTGTTAATCTTAGCTCTCAAAATGGATGTAAGAACCTTATAGACCGTCGGTAAGCACGTGATCGGTCTATAATTTTTAGGTTCCGCAGTACTACCTGATTTATGGAGCAGGTGGGTTATTCCTGTAGTCAGAAATTGGGGCAGCGACCCTGACTGTAAGGCAGACTGGATCTGAGATGCCAAGCGGGCATGCGACCTTGTAAACCATTTTATCCAGAAGTTGTGCAGCCCGTCCGGCCCTGGAGATTTCCAGTTAGCTAACGGACGGACTGCACGAGCTATATCTTGGGGGCTGATGATAATTGCCCCCATTTCTGGTATTAGATCGCACGCGCGCTCAACATCCCGAATCCAATCGCCCTCGGTATGACAGACAGGCACCGACCAAATGCTGCGCCAGAAAGAGTATATGGCGTCATCATCCGTCAGATGCGTATTAGTCACACCTTGGTCCGGTTGCTCCCAATCCCTGTACACCCACCTTTCATTACTTCGGAATGTGCGATTCTGGGTGTACCGCTCCACTCGCCGCTTATACCTGCAAATACGGTTTGCCCATGCATATACTTTCTGCTTCAGGAAGTCGATACGCTCTGTGACACGGGACATATAGTCTCGGGAGCTGACATCGGTCCCCGAAAACGCCCGTCTCACAAAGCGTATCACTCTTGGGCGAGTGTTTCCCTCCCTGAAGCAGATTAGTTTGCCTATGAGTGCTCTGGCCCCACCAATACGACGCTCGATCCTGCACTGCCAAGCCGCCACGGCTGGCTTCGGTCGTGTAGCTCTGTCATTAGGAAATTTGACGTGAGTTACACGACAAGCCGCTACAGCCGCGCAGTACAGTATCGAGTGTGTATCGGTGAGGTCTTCGCAGTCATCAAAATAATTTGACAACTGCGAATCCAGAGCAGCCACCAGCGCCCTATTTTTATTATGCATGGGCAAACGAGGTAAGCGTGGCCTAAAAGCTCGAGCGGCATGCTGCGATATTCCCGAATAGCACACTCCAAAGCATTCCTCAATTCATCATTGCAGTGGGTACTTACGTTTGTAACCATGTCATTACACTCCTCGTCAGCGTGGTTGGGAGCATGGTTGGACGGTGGTACCACAACTGGTACCACAGTCTGCGACGGAGGGGCAATAACATGGCTACCCATTTCAGTTCGGAGGCGATCAAGTACAGTATCATCCAACATATGATTACGCAGGATGACCCGTACCTGATCCGACAGTCGTTGGGCCGAAACGTTGACGGCTGGCTCAAGCACCTGGAACAAAGAGAGCATCCGAACACGGTACGCGGTCAGGTTGTTACCTCCCTCTGTAGCCCCATAGTATGAGCGCATAACGTTTTCATTGATGGATTGCGTCCACCTCATGCGCTGCACACTTCTGCCGGGAGCTGGGACCCTATCAGAGGCCGGTGGGCCTCGAGGTCCTAAGCCGCTCGGCGGCCGGCGTCCTCCCCGTCGACGCGCAGGTGGTGGCGTCATCGGCGGCGAGAAGAACTCGTCGCTGGAGCTCGACGCAACTGCCACGGCCGGTGTCACAGCACTCACGGTGGGGCTGAGGTTCCGGCGGCGGCGAGGCGGAGCTGAGCGACGAGGCCGGAGGTGGTGGGCGTGCTCTCAGTGCTGCGGCTCTCGTCAACATTTTTCTCTTCTTTGTCAATTCATCGTCATCATTATCTCGTTATTTTTACTATTGTTTTTCATTTTTTATGTATTGTGGGTCCTATTGCAGATTTTGTATGGTCTAGCATGCATTTTTGGATGTATAAAATAATTTATTTTGTTGATAAAATCGATAAAATATGCAGAGAAAAATTTTGCTGTCAGTTCGGTTGACAGTCGAACCACTTAAGCCTATTAAGTTGTTATGTCCTGTTATGTCGGTACTTCGATAATAAATGTATGAGGGTTGTTGCCAGTTTTCTAATAAAACAGTCGTTACCAGATCTTTGCCTTTTATTGACGTGTACATAACATTGGCGCGTATTGGTTTGCCTGGGAAGTATGTTGAGTTGATTCGTGCTATGTACAGACAATCTAGTACCTACGTCCGGTCGGCTGCTGGCAACACCGATGAGTTCAGTGTGGCTGTAGGCTTGCATCAAGGGTCGGCTTTAAGTCCTTACCTCTTCCTGTTGATTATGGACGCTCTTACGTCGGAAATACAGGAAGAGGCACCCTGGTGCATGCTGTTTGCCGACGACATTGTTCTGGTCAGTGAAGATGGACCTGAGATCCAGAGCAGATTGGAGAAGTGGCAACAGAAGCTGGAGAAAGTTGGCTTGAAAATCAGCAGAACCAAAACTGAATACATGTTCTGCGATTTCGGCGGTCTCTCCAGTTCTGAAGCTGTAGTGCTAGATGGCGCGCTTCTCCCAGTCTGCTCCGATTTTCGGTATCTCGGTTCACTCGTGCAAAGCGATGGCGAAATAGATCGGACTGTTAAGCACAGAATTAACACTGGATGGATGAAATGGCGGCAGGTCACCGGGACTATCTGTGACTCCCGCATTCCCCTAAAACTTGAGGGGAAGATTTATAAAACAATGGTCAGACCTGCTGTCTTGTATGGTTCAGAATGTTGGGCCACAAAAGGGATGAATGAAAAGCAATTGCATGTAGCTGAGATGAGAATGCTAAGAGCGATGTGTGGTGTTACGCGCATGGATAGAATTAGGAATGAGTAAATAAGAGGAAGTCTGAAAGTGGCACCGCTGACTGAAAAATTGTGTGGAAATCGGTTGTCGTGGTATGGGCATGTGATGCGGAGGAATGAAGAAAATGTCGTGAGGAAAGTCTTGTGTATGGATGTGGATGGCTATAAGAGTAGGGGAAGGCCAAAGAAAAGATGGTTGGACTGTGTGAAAGAGGATATGGGTAAAAAGGGGGTGACTACAGAGATGACGACTAATAGAGGAGTATGGAAGAAAAAAACATGTTGCGCCGACCCCAAATAAATTGGGATAAGGGCAGGAGAAAGAAAGACATAACATTGGCGCAGCCGGTCTAGAAAGTTCGATACTTGCGTTGAAATTGCTTTACCATAATGCCGATTGGAAAGATAGAACCTTTTAATATCGAAGGCCAAAATTGGGACAGTTATATTCGTCGCGTAAAACAATTTATATTGTTAAATAGCATCGATGACAACCTAAAAGTAGCAACGCTTTTGACATTAGTGGGTTCCGAGTGCTATAATCTTATTTGTGATTTGTGTTCACCTGCGGAACCGGAGACAAAGAAGTTCGATGAATTAGTTATACTCGTCAGAAATCATTTAGAACCGGAGAGATCTGAGATAGCAGAGCGACATATTTTTCGGCAGCGAACGCAACAGCAGGAAGAAGGTATTCGTGTTTACCTACATGGTCTAAAACACTTAGCTAAAACCTGCAACTTCGGTAGTTCTCTGGAAGAAAACCTTCGCGATCAGTTTGTGTCGGGTTTATACAGCGAAGACATGCGGTCAAGATTTTCGCCGAAAAGAGTATCAACTACAAAAGGGCTGTGGAGTTAGTGGCGCTCGAGGCAGCTGAGCGGCATGCGAGCACGGCATGCGCATCAGGCGGCGCGAGCGCTGGCGGGGCTACGGCGGCGGCGGCGGCGGCGGCCGGAGAGGTCGGCCTGCACCGGTTCGGCAGCGGCGTGGCGAGCGCGCGGTCCGGCGCGGCGCCCGTGCCTACGACGTCACAGCGTCGTCTTTGTGCGCGTTGCGGTAAGACCGGTCACATAGCCGGCAAGTGTCGTTTTAAAAATTATACATGTGATGCGTGCGGCCAGAAGGGCCATTTAAAAATAATGTGCCAAGGTAAAAGTGAAATTAAGAGTGCAAAGGAGAACAAAGGTCAGTACTTTTTGAATGATTCGGACTCAGATGACTGTAATTTTTACAACTTGGTTACCAGTAATGACGGTGACGGACCGTACTATGCGAATTTAGTAGTAGAAAAGGTGCCGTGTAAATTTGAAATTGACACGGGCAGTAAAATATCGGCTATTTCGAAGCATTTCTATGATAAATATTTTAAACATGTACCCATTCAAGCGAAGTTGTTATGTCTGAGATCTTATACGGGCGACGTTATCGAGACCCTCGGTTATATTGTGGTAATGGTTGTTTGTGGTTCCAAGTTTGCGATTCTAGTTATTTATTATTGAAAACGGTGGTCCACCTTTAATGGGCCGCACGTGGATTAAGCAACTAAAAATGGGAATCATTGAATGTCACAATATTTGCGACTCGGACTCGGTAGCAAAAGCTTTGAGAGACGAATTCCCTGACGTGTTTGCAGAAGGGTTAGGTACATTCAAGTCACCTGTATCGCTGCACCTCAAGAATGATACCCCCGTGTTT
The DNA here is from genome assembly GCA_951329385.1 of Polia nebulosa. NCBI lineage: Eukaryota > Metazoa > Arthropoda > Insecta > Lepidoptera > Noctuidae > Polia > Polia nebulosa. Next base: position 18,406,373 of record OX589604.1, read on the forward strand.
GTGAAGGCGCGGCCGCTGCCACTGGCACTGCGCCCGCGAGTCGAAAGCGAACTCAAACGGTTAGAACAAGAAGGAGTTGTTTATAAAGTCGAACGATCAGAATATGGCACGCCTATTGTACCAGTTATTAAATCGAATGGCTCAATCAGAATATAAAATAACAATTAATCCAATTCTAAAAGATTTTCATTACCCTTTACCACGGATTGAAGAACTTTTTGCGACCTTGGGGGGCGGTGAGCAGTACACAAAGCTTGATTTATCAAATGCCTTTCAACAATGTTTATTAGACAAAAAATCACAGCCGCTGACAGCAATTACCACTCATGTCGGGACGTTCATTTATAAAAGAGTGCCTTTTGGAATAAAATGTATTCCGGAAAACTTTCAAAAAATAATGGAGGAAACACTGAGTGGCTTGCCTTCAACGGCTGTATTTGCAGATGACATATGTGTAACTGGGAAGGATAAGATTACCCATTTAGCAAATTTGAGGGCTGTGTTAGAAAGGTTAAAACAAAATGGATTAAGAATCAATTTTAGTAAATGTCAATTTTTTAAGGATTGTGTAACGTATTTAGGTTATAAAATTGATAAGGATGGCTTACACACAGATTCTAACAAAATTGAAGCCATTAAGGCAGCCCCGTCGCCAACAAATGTAACTCAATTAAAGAGTTTTATGGGCCTTGTAAATTTTTACTCAAAATTTTGTTCGAATATAAGTGATATAATGAGACCGTTGTACAACTTATTACAAAAAAATATAAAATGGCAATGGAATTATGAGTGTGAGCGTGCTAACAGTCGAATGAAAAAAGTATTGAGCAGCGCACCCGTGTTGGCACACTACGATCCTTCTTTGCCATTGGTGTTATCAGTGGACAGCAGCGCATATGGACTGGGCGCCGTGCTCGCACAGCGGTATGCAGATGGCACGGAACGGCCCGTGTGCTGCGCGTCGCGTACACTTAACGCTGCCGAACAAAATTACTCGCAGCTTGACAAGGAGGCACTCGCAATTGTGTACGGTGTGCGTAAGCACCATCAGTACCTATATGGGCGACAGTTTATTTTGCGTAGTGATCATCGCCCATTGAGTTATATCTTTGGGACGAATAAAGGAATACCCGTGACAGCCGCAAGTAGTACAACGTACTACAACGTTATGCTGTCCAGTTGTCCGCTTATAATTTTAAAATCGAATTTATTAAATCAGCACAATATTGTCATGCTGATGCGCTATCTCGTCTTCCTTTGAATTCTACTAGAAGCAGAATCAAATGTGAGGACAGTGACTGTAGTTACCTCAATTTTGTGCAGGAAAATTTTCCACTCGGTTTTAAAGACATTAAAATTGAGACGGCAAAAGATTCACTATTGAGCAAAATATACGGTTACGTAATGTTCGGGTGGCCAAAAACGTGTGCCATTGAAACTGAAAAAGCATACTATCATCGTAAGGAAAGTATTTTTGTTGATCAAGGTTGCTTGATTTGGGGTTACCGGGTAGTAATTCCAAAATCATTACGAATGACAATATTGAAAGAAATTCACGACGGCCACCCAGGGATCGTGAAAATGAAGCAAATAGCGCGGAAATATGTCTGGTGGGAGACATTGGACGATGATATCGAGCGAACAGTACAAGAGTGCGGTGCATGCCGGTCGCAGCGCTCGGCTCCCGCCCCGGCTCCACTACACTCCTGGCCGTGGCCGGTGGAACCATGGGCTCGGTTGAATTTAGATTTTTTAGGGCCATTTAATAATAAGTATTATTTAGTTATTGTCGATGCCCATACAAAATGGATCGACGTTGACAATGTTTCTGGTACGTCCGCTGGGGTGGTAATAGATAGTTTACGAAAAAATTTTGCGCGTTTTGGCTTACCTAAAAGAATTGTCAGCGATAATGGACCGCCTTTTTCCTCGGGAGAATTAAAAAAATATTTAGACGTTAACGGAATTCGGCATACCCTAGTTGCACCATATCACCCTTCGAGCAATGGGGCGGCTGAAAATGCCGTGAAACAAGTTAAGAGGGCATTAAAAAAGGCTCAAGTCAATAATGAAAACGTAAACACGGCACTCAGTAAATTTCTTTTCTCATATAGAAACACTGAACACAGTACAACTGGTCGCGAGCCCTCAATACTTATGTTCGGGCGACGGTTACGTGGCCGACTCGACCTGCTGCGACCCGACACGCGCGACTTGGTGCGACAACGACAGGAGGTTAGTGAGCGGCGACGGGACACCAATCTGCGGGTGGCAGAACCCCAAGATCCCGTACTACTACGGGACTATTCTAAGAACGGGGAAAAGTGGACTGAAGGATCAGTAGTACGTAGAGAAAGCCCAGTCTCTTATACGGTGCAATCTCAAGATGGTCGTGTACACAAGAGACACATTGATCAAATCTTAACAACTAAACATCCAAAGACAAGATTTTCATTGTCAAAGGTGCAAGAGGAAGCGTGTGACCAAGCTGTTGCAGAGCCTATGGCGACGCCTGACGTTGATCAGGACGATCAAGTTGCAGAGGAATGGCAACTGGCAGAGGAATCGCCTTCCTCCAGAACTGTGTTTGAAAGACGTGACGATCCACTGACAACACCAAAGAATCGTGCCTATAGGAAGGCTGCTTTACGCTGCATTGACAAATTAAAAAAGTTGTAAATATGTTTTATTGTTTATTCTCATAAATTCACACTCATCATTGCACAGTTACTAACGTAGGAGTAAAACATACCTATATGTTGCTAAGGTAGATGTTTAATCTTATATAAATTTGTGTATGACTGTTATATTACGTTGGTACTTATCCCGTTTATTTAATTATATTTGAATTAGTTACTTACTGTATGAATAACCTTGGAGGTACTCGTAACTGTGTTTCCGTTACACATTGTTGCATTGTCACTTTAGTACATTTGTTTAAATAATTAGTGTCTCTAATTTGTTTGTCTAAGCTAGATTATTAAATATAGGGGGGAAGTGTTATGTCGGTACTTCGATAGTAAATGTATGAGGGTTGTTGCCAGTTTTCTAATAAAACAGTCGTTACCAGATCTTTGCCTTTTATTGACGTGTACATAACATGTCCTAAGCCGGCCGCCGAGCGGCATAGGACCTCGAGGCCCACCGGCCTCTGATAGGGTCCCAGCTCCCGGCGGAAGTGTGCAGCGCATGAGATGGACGCAATCCATCAATGAAAACGTCATGCGCTCATACTATGGGGCTACAGAGGGAGGTAACAACCTGACCGCGTACCGTGTTCGGATGCTCTCTTTGTTCCAGGTGCTTGAGCCAGTCGTCAACGTTTCGGCCCAACGACTGTCGGATCAGGTGCGGGTCATCCTGCGTAATCATATGTTGGATGATACTGTACTTGATCGCCTCCGAGCTGAAATGGGTAGCCATGTTATTGCCCCTCCGTCGCAGACTGTGTTACTAAATCCGTATAAGTTCACACAGCCAACCTCGTGTCTGAGTTTGATGTCATTTTGGGATCTAAGTATTCGTCACTTACACGTTTAGTAAGGGTTGTTGCGTACTGTAAAAGGTTTTTGCGGTCAACAAAAGTTCGTAAGGCAAACATTAAACTTACAGCATACTTGTTAGCTTCAGAAACTCGTGAAGCCTTGAATGTATGTATCAGGCAAAGCCAGCAGCAACGGTTCCATGCAGAATTTATAGCCCTGAAAAATAAAGTTCCATTAGACAAAACTAGTTCATTATATAAATTAAATGTGTTTATCGATGAATGTGAGATATTGCGCGTTGGAGGAAGACTGCGCTATTCTCAACTACTTGATGATACAAAGCACCCAGTTGTTATTCCTCATGATTCTAGTTTGGCCAAGTTAATTGTAGCCGACGCTCATGAAAGGACTTTTCATGGAGGACAGCAACTGGTACTCAATTTTATACGCACCAAGTACTGGATCAGTCGGGTAAAAAATATTGTACGAGCTCATATACGTCGTTGTGTTCCCTGTACTCGATATGCTGCGACCACAAAACAACAGCTGATGGGAGAGCTTCCGACTTGCAGAGTGACCCCGAGTAAACCGTTTCTTAACGCCGCCGGTGTCGATTATGCGCGTCCCATTAATATGAGGGTCTCTAAAGGTCGTGGACAAAGGTCGTATAAGGGATACATCTGTCTATTTGTGTGTATGGCCACACGCGCAGTACACATTGAGGCTGTTTCGGATTTAACAACTGAGGGATTGCTAGCAGCGTTCAAACGGTTCATTTCCAGGCGTGGTCATTGTCGTCATATTTGGAGCGATAATGGCACAAATTTTGTGGGCGCTGCCAAGGAGTTACAGATCCTTTTCAAACAAGAGAATTCAATGTTTAGCAACATTGCAGCTGCTCTTGCAAACTCTCAAACCGAATGGCACTTTATTCCTCCCCACGCTCCAAATTTTGGTGGATTGTGGGAAGCAGGAGTAAAAAGTGCAAATTATCATCTGAAGCGCGTCGTCGGAGACTCCACTTTGACGTTCGAAGAGTTGTCTACAGTTCTTTATCAAATTGAGGCATGCCTAAATTCTAGGCCCTTATCTCAGGGTAGTAACGATCTAGAAGATCCGGCACCTTTAACCCCTGGCCATTTTTTAGTGGGTCACCCATTGGTAGTACCACCCGACTACAGTTATGAGTATGCCACAGTTAGTACTTTACGCAGATGGCAATTGGTGCAACGTATGGTGCAGCACTTCTGGCGTAGATGGAAACAGGAATATTTAACACAATTCTTCCAAAGACATAAATGGAATGTTCGTAATCCTGACTATAAAATAGGTGATGTAGTATTAGTAAGAGAAGATAACTTACCCCCAGCGAAATGGTTATATGGTAGAATTATACAGCTGCATCCGGGCAAAGATAGCTTGACGCGTGTTGTCACTATTCGTTGTAAGGGCACTACGATTAAACGTCCAATTTCAAAATTGTGCTTCCTTCCTTTTACTGAGTAAGTCGTATGCTGTTGAAATTGTTAGCATTTAGCTTGTGCCTAGACTTGTTTGTTTTAGAATGTTACTTATGTTGCACTATTGTGTTCTTGTGCCAAGACTTGTTTGTTTTAGTATGTTTCTTATGTTGCACTATTGTGTTAATACCGTGTTATAATTATTTGTGTTTTACTTATGTTTTGATGGAGTTCAAGCGAGCTCAATAATTCTATGAAAATGTTTTAAGTTTAAGTTGTTATTCTACCTTGTCAAGTAGTTAAAGTTATTGGTGCTTGTCATGTTTTGAGCGGAACCATATTTATCCACCATGTCATGAAGCCGTCCACTACCTAGTGCACTACCTAGTAGTCCGTTGTTCTTGTAGTTGCTGAGTTTGTTCATGGTGGGCGATACTAAAAGGAAAATATTCCTTTTGGTGGGCGGAATGTTCAATGTAAAATATGTAATCGATCCCAACGCAATCCCACAAACATAGTCTGTAATATTTAGCTAAAAACTTCCTGCTAACTCGATAGATGGCGTTGGGATCGAATTAGATCGCGCTATGGTTTCGTTACCTGGCAGAGTGTATAAGCTTGGGTCTATAAAATAATAAATTTGTCTTGCTCTGAGGTACGGCGTTTTAATCAGTATCACAGGCTCCAAGGAATTTTGTACCGATATTGTACAAAATATAAAAAACATTTAAAAATATAAAAAATAGTATCCCACCGGTATCGGGATAGGGTCCAAGCTACCGGTGGTCAGGGCTCCTGAGAGAGGAACCTTCTAACTATGCGCGCCGTGTCCAGGAGTACTGCCTTCTGGATCAAGCCCTTGATCCAGCTGCCCAACGAGAGCCTCCTTAGGTGTTCGTCGAGGCTCTTGGCTATTAAGCCATTGGCCGTCACGACTATCGGCACAATGGCTGCTGTATCCACCCACATGTCGACAACCTCGCGAGCCAGATCAAGATACTTTGTTTTTTTATTTTTCTCAGCCTTCACGAGGTTCTCGTCATGAGGGACAGCTATATCAACAATGTTGTGCGACGCTCTTGTCGATCTGTCACCACTATGTCAGGCTTATTGGCAACAATAGTCCTATCAGTGATGATAGATCGATCCCAATACAACGTAATATTGCCATTTTCGAGAACTGGGTCGGGCTCATACCTATAGTACGGTACTTCAGATTCCACAAGATTGTATTTAAGAGCAAGTTGATGGTGGATAATCCTGGCTACAAGGTTGTGTCTATGCAAATAGTCTCCGTTAGCTAGACGAGAACAACCAGAAATAATGTGTCGGATTGATTCGCCGGGTCGGTGGCATGCCCGACAAATGTCAACCGTACCGTCCTTCACAATTTATTTCCGGTAGATTCGTCATCATAACTTCGTCCATAATCGCACAGACAAAACCTTCGGTTTCCCCGAATAGGTCACCAAAGCGCAGCCAGGATACGGACGCTTAGAGATCTACATCGGCTCCATGTAGGACCCGGTAAAAGCGTCCGTGAAGCTCCTTGCTCTGCCATACTTCCCTGCGATCATTAGTATCCAGTACTTTAAGTTTGCGCCAGTTCTCGTTTGCCAAGGAGAGGGGGGTGAGGCCCTTGTCCACAGCGACCACATCTCGATGCATACCCACGTCGGTTTCTAGGAAATATTCCCTAAGGCTGCATACCTCGCGGTTGTGTAGGGTCTTAGCATTTAAGAAGCCACGACTCCCACATTTCCGCGGGATATACAGCCTCATCACCGATGATCGTGGGTGATGCATCCGATTTGCGGTCAGCAGTGTGCGGACCCTCCTATCCAGGGCGTCAAGTTCCGTCTGAGTCCATTTGAGAATGCCGAAGGAGTACATCAATACCGGCATGACCCAACCGTTGAAGGCGCGCACCTTGTTCCCGCCTGATAGAAGACTATTTAGTACTTTATTCAGGCGGCCAAAGAAGCGCTCCCTCAACGACTGTTTCACGTCAGCAGTATTGATGCCTAACGCTTCCGACATACCCAAATACTTGTAGGTTTCGGTTGAGCAGAGGGATCTAAGGTGTACGGAATCCGAGAGTTGAGTGCCCACGGATTCCATAATCTCGCCTCGCTTTACATGCATGACTGCACATTTGTCCACACCAAATTCCATCCTGATGGCGCTACTGAAGGTTTCTGTTACCTTCAGTAGCTTCATCAGTTGCAAGTTGTTGGGGGCAAAGAGTTTCAGATCATCCATGTAAAGGAGGTATGATATGACCCGACCACCTCTTCTCAACCGATAGCCTTGTCCCGAACCCTCCAGTAGTGTACTGAGAGGGTTGAGGGCCAGACAAAACCACAGTGGACTCAGACTGTCGCCCTGGAATATGCCACGCTCGATCCTTATCGGTTCGCTGTTCTCCTATATCTGCCGACATCCTGGATAGTGAAGGACCGTACTCCACTGCCCCTTACATGACATCAGGAAGGTGCGCAGAGTTGCATCAACTTTATACAACTACAGCACCCTCATGAGCCACGTATGTGGCACCGAGTCATAGGCCTTCTTGTAATCTATCCAACATGTCGACAGATCTCTTCGAGAACGTCGAACCTGTTGGCTAATAGCAATATCAATGAGGAGCAGCTCCTTAGTACCACAGGACCCATTCCTATATCCATTCTGGGAGGCTGACATGATACGATTTTTATCAATATGGATGTTAATTTTAGCTCTCAGAATGGATGTAAGAACTTTATAGACCGTCGGTTAACACGTGATCGGTCTATAATTCTTAGGTTCCGCAGTACTACCTGATTTATGGAGCAGGTGGGTTATTCCTGTCGTAAGAAACTGGGGCAGCGACCCTGACTCTAAGGCAGACTGGAACTGAGCTGCCAAGCGAGCGTGCGACCTTTGGAACCATTTAATCCAGAAATTGTGCAGCCCGACCGGCCCTGGAGATTTCCAATTAGGCAACGGACGGACTGCACGAGCTACATCTTGGGGGCTGATGGTAATTGCCCCCATTCCTGGTATAAGGTCGCACACACGCCCAACCTCACGAGTCCAATCACCCTCGGTATGCCTGGCAGGCACCATCCAGATGCTGCGCCAGAATGAACTCATAGTGTCATCATCCGGTAGATGCTTATCAGACACACCTTGGTCCGGTCGCTCCCAAGCCCTATAAACCCACCTTTCGTTGCTTTGGAAAGTGCGATTCTGACTGTACCGCTCCACTCGCCGCTTGTACCGACGAATACGATTTGCCCTTGCGTCAATACGCTCTGTGACGCGGGTCAGATAATCTCGGGAACTCAAATCAGTCCCCGAGAACGCCCGCCTCACGAATCGCATCACCCTAGGGCGAGTGTTGCCCTCCCTGAAGCAGATAAGGTTGCCGATGAGTGCTCTAGCCTCGCCGATACGACGCTCAATTTTACACTGCCAAGCTGGTACAGCAGGTCGTGTAGCTCTGTCACAATTGGTGAATTTGACGTGAGCTACACGACATGCCGCTGCAGCTGCGCAGTATAAGATTAAGTGGGTATCGGCAAGGTCTTCGCTGCTATCAAAACAATTTGATAACTGCGAATCTAGAGCACACACCAGCGCCTTATTTTTCTTATGCATGGGCAAACGAGGTAGACGAGGTCTAAGCAAAGGCGGTGTGGAGCAGTACTCCCGGAATGCATCCTCCAAAGCGCTCCTCAATTGTTCATTGCATTGAGTACTCTCGTATATTGCCGCGTCATCATCATCCTCACCAACGTGGTCGGGTCGCGGTGAAGCACTGGGTTGCAGTTGCACCGTGGCCGGTGGCGAAACAGGTGAGACACGGCTACTCCGTGATTCAAGGCGTAGTCTATCAAGTAGGTACGGCATCATCCAGCATACGGTTACGCTGGATGACCCGCACCTGATCCGACAGTCGTTGGGCCGAAACGTTGACAGCTGGCTCAAGCACCTGAAACAGAGAGAGCATCCGACCACGGTACGCAGTCAGGTTACTTCCGCCCTCTGTAGCCCCAAAGTATGAGCGCATGACGTTTTCGTTAATGGTTTGCGTCCATCGCATGCGCTGCACACTTCCACCGGCAGCGGGAACCCTATCAGAGGCCGGCGGGCCTCGAGGTTCCAAGCTGGCTGGTGGTCGGCCTCTTCCCCGTCGACGCGCAGGTGGTGGTGTCGTCGGCAGAGTGGTGTACGCAACTGCAGCGGCCGGAATCACTGGACTCACGGTTGGCGTAGGTTCCGGCGGCTCGGCGGCCGTCCATCGGCCCCGCAAACGGACGGTCCTCGCTGGTGGATCAAACAGATCGATAGGGAGCTTCTCGAGGAAGCCGCAATCATCCAGGCCTGGGTCCGGGAGTCAGTGACGAACGAACCCGTCGACGTCGAAGAGGAGGCGCAGTGGTTTCGCGGGGCGATGACGCAAATTTGCGACGCGTCCATGCCCCGCGTCCGCACTCAACCCACAAGGCGCCGGTTGTATTGGTGAACGGCCGAAATTGCGCAGATGCGCAGGACCTACGTGGAGGTCAGGCGCCAGTACACCCGATACCGGAGGAGACGTCGTCGGGTTCCGGAACAAGAAGCCGCGCGGTATGAGGTATACCGTGCGGCCAAGAAGGCCCTGTGGCTGGCCATTGGCGAGTCGAAGACTCGATTCAGGGAAGAGATGTTGGCGACCCTAGATGCAAATCCGTGGGGGCGCCCTTATCGTACAGTCCGAGGGAAACTTCGTGCCTGGGCGCCTCCACTCACTGAGAGCCTCGAGACTCAATTGTTGGAGGTAGTGGTCGCAGCCCTCTTCCCTGATAGAGGAGAGCACACACCGCCGCCAATGGCTTTGCCCACAGCCACAGATTCGGAAGACGAGGAGGTCCCCGAGGTGACACAACCAGAGTTGAGGACGGCCGTGATGCGACTCCGGGCCAAAACCGTTGCCCCGGGACCGGCCGCGCGCTCGTCCTCGCTCTGAAGGAGCTAGAGCCCCAACTGAGAGGACTCTACTCAGCTTGCCTTGAGCAGGGCTGCTTCCCCGCTCAGTGGAAGACAGGTCGTCTGGTCCTGCTCAAGAAGGCGGGGCGCCCAGCAGACTCACCGTCCGCATACCGGCCCATAGTGCTGCTAGACGAGGTGGGTAAGCTTTTTGAGCGGATAATTGCTGCCCGCCTCGTCAGCCACTTGTACAGAGAGGGGCCGGATCTGGACGACAGTCAGTTTGGTTTTCGGCATGGGCGCTCCACTATCGACGCCATAATGCGGGTTAGAGTCCTGGCGGAGGAAGCGGTGTCCCGGGGCGGGGTGATGCTGGCGGTGTCCTTGGACATCTCCAACGCATTCAACACCCTGCCCTGGAGTTGTATTCGGGAGGCACTGAAGTACCATAGGGGCACCCTATGGTACTTCAGTGCCTCCCGCTACCTCCGTCGCATCGTTGGGGCTTATTTGGCGGAAAGATGTGTCACCTATAGGGGACGCGACAGTGAGGGCCGTCGCGATATGTCGTGTGGTGTTCCGCAGGGTTCGGTCCTAGGCCCACCCCTGTGGAACATCGGTTACGACTCAGTGCTGCGGGGCGAGCTCCCACCGGGAGTGGACCTGACGTGTTATGCGGACGACACACTGGTCACGGCCCGGGGGAGCTCGTATAGGGAGGCAGCGTTGCTGGAGACGGCTGCGGTCTCACAGGTGGTGGGTCGCATACGACGCCTGGGACTGGAGGTGGCCCTCAACAAGTCGGAGGCCATGGTTTTTCACGGCCCCCGACGGGCGCCGCCGCCGGGGTCACACATCGTGGTCGGGGGAGTCCAAATCGCTGTCGAGTCCACCATGAAGTACCTAGGATTGGTGCTTGACAGCCGGTGGGATTTTGGCCCCCACTTTCGACGGCTGACGCCCAGGTTGATGGGCGCCGCGGGTGCGCTAGCAACGCTGCTTCCCAATTTGGGGGGCCCGAGCACCGCCTGTAGGCGGTTGTACTTGGGAATCGTGCGATCCATGGCCCTGTACGGGGCCCCGGTGTGGGCTTCTGACCTGACGGCCGGCAGCATCGCGATACTGCGAAGACCACAGAGGGCGATGGCCGTCAGAGCTATCAGGGGATATCGCACGATCTCCTACGAGGCGGGTTGTGCACTGGCCGGATCTCCGCCCTGGGACTTAAAGGCGAGAGACCTCGCCTCACTGTACCGGTGGCGCGAGGAGGTGCGGACGCGGGGCGGTGAAAAGATGCAGCGCGAGATCGAGTTGCGTCGGTCACAGCTCCGCGAGGTCATGGTGGCGGAATGGCGGAATAGGCTTTCGCGCCCCACCGCCGGGCCTTGCTACCGTCGATGCGATCCGACCAGTGCTCGACGAATGGCTCGGGAGGAAGCACGGCTCCCTGTCGTTTCAAACGACGCAGGTGCTCTCGGGGCATGGCTGCTTCGGGAAGTACTTGTGTCGCATAAACAGGGAGCCCGACGCTCGGTGCCATCACTGCACCGACTGTGGGGAGGACACGGCGCAGCACACACTGGCAGAGTGTGCCGCATGGGAGGAGCAGCGTCGTGCCCTCGTATCCGAAGTGGGCCCCGACCTGTCGCTGCCAGCCGTCGCTCGTTCGATGGTCGGGAGCGCCGAGTCGTGGGATGCGGTGATCTCCTTCTGTAAAGCCGTAATTTCACAGAAGGAGGCAGCAGAGAGGGAGAGGGAGGCCGTGGCCACTCTCCCGATCCGCAGCAGGCGTACCGGGCGTCGGCGGAGGGCGGATAACGCACTCTTCCAGCCCTCATAAACAGGTCCGGAGGGACGGCGGACTCGCGGTCGTCCGCCGCCCCGCATCCAGCAAGACCCGAGGCGGCGGCGCGTAGTGTTCCACGCGCGCTCCTTTTTAGAAGTCGCGGGGGGAGGACACCTCACTCTCCCCGCGGGCCTGGGGTGGCCCGCATAGGCGGGCTGGCACTAGCCGGGGATCATGGAAGTCTTATGACTTCCATGATCCCCGGCTAGTGCCGAGCTAATATTAGCTCTCACGATCCCCGGTCAAGTGTGGGACGAAACACCGGGATGGTTTTTAGTCAGTAAGAGTCTGACAGACCCCTTCGCCCACCTGGGCGAAGGACATCCATGAGGATTTTCCCCCCGGCAAAAAAAAAAAGGTCCCGGCGGCTGCGAGGCGGAGCTGAGCGACGAACCCGAAGATGTTCCATTATATTTTGTAGTTCTCATGTCACTGTTTTTGACTATGATTTGCACTGGGTAATATTGTTATTTTTTTTTCGCTCGTTTACGGTCTTAATTTCACTATTTTATAATATTTAAATAATAATAAATTTAAATAATTTTGGAAAAATATTTGGAAAAAATTATGACAGTCGGCTTGACAGGCGGGGCACAGATTATTATTATTATCTTTGAAACTACTCAAAGTTTCTCCGTCACCAATTCAGATTATCACTATCGTCCCCCGTCACAAAACTTTGAACACATTTCGAAGGCCATAAATCATCAGGCAGCGGAGATACACGTGTCCAGCCAGCTTGAACTCAGACTGGCTGGACATTAAGTTTTTATTGATTTCTCGTAAACCCTTACATGTGACGCCTTAAATCAAACGTTTACACATTGTGTCACTAAATGTTAGTAAAGGAACCATATTCGAAAACGCTCCCGTTATTGAGATTCGGAAGTGCCAGCCAGAAGTTTTATACGTAAATTCAAGCTGGCTGGACACAGATTTCTGCATTTTTCTACTAAACCGCTGTACGTATCACAAAACTTTTAGCTCGAGTGACGCCCGTTGATATGCAAAAAGTCGTCAAAATCACTTCCGTAACCGAGATTGAGAGACCAGCGAAAAGTGGTTTTTCAAGCTGGCTAGACATGTTTTCGATCGATTATCTAAGATTCTGTAGCGTTACAAATTTTGAAATAAGGGTGTTTAGCCGTCACATAAAGTGCTATTTGAAGATTTGTCCAGCCAGCCTGAGTCACATGGAAAAACACTTATAGAAAGTCGTCAGACATTCTGACATCAGGATGTCTGACCACTTTCTTTACTTGTGTCACTCTAATTTTTTTGGCATTCCATAAAAATATTATACGCATGAAAGAGTTTTTGTTTTGTTATAGCTTATATTTTTAGGATATAGGTAGGTACAGCTTGGCAAAAAAGAGTCTGACGCGGTGACAGTTCAAACTAAAAATGAAACTGGACTTAGAAGCCTTCCATGGTGTTGTTTGCGTAGCGTCCGAGGAACTGAACCACCCACTTGGGATTGGGATCATAACCCCAAAAATAAAAAGTATCAAAATAGCTGTTGAGTCCTAGTATTTCGGGTTGCCACAGGTGCGACACTGCCGACCTCATTTATTCCACACTCGTACGTGATATTCTAAACCCCTTACAGCAAAAATTCACAAAACCGTCGTCGGTTTGTCGATTAATCGTAATTATAATAAAAAATTAAAAAAAACTAGCTCATACATTATTATATATTCGAAACAAAGCGACAGACGCAGGAGCACTCGTGACACAGACCGCGGAGGCGCCTTCAAACATTGTATCTTCGGATGGTGTAAGGGAGACCGACTGCCTGGCGAACCGAACGTACGGCGGTAGTGCAGGCGTAAGCGAGACAGAGCATTCGGAGGAGTGCTCGCGAGTGGCCATAGTAAGCCAGTAGTAGTAGTAGGAGTCGTCTCAAAATCCTTATCTCTAACTTTATATATTATTATTATACTAGCTGTGCCCGCGACTTCGTTCGCGTGGTTGTCGAGAACAAAACAACGTCGTTTAGATAAGAGTATATCACCTTTTTGATGATTTAGATAAGAGTCCTGACTTTGGTATAGTTGATTACGTTAATGCTTCTCTATATACTATGTTAGCGGTGGAATTACCCGGAGCATATACAAAAAGGTTGTTTGGGTTGCTAACACGTGATAGAGAAACATAGAGTTGGCCGTGTGAAAAACAATCAAAAGTAAGGTCTACACCCGCAACGGATAACGTCTGGCCTTGGGCTTTATTAATAGTCATAGCGTAACAGAGGCTTACAGGAAATTGCACACGTTTGAAAGTAAACGGAAAATTATTGGGGATAATGGGTATCCTGGGAATGAAAACAACATCACCGGAGCCGCAACCTGTTAAGATTTCGACTTCGATGACATTTCGTTGGAGATTTGTTACTCTCAACCGAGTTCCATTGCATAGTTTTGGTGGGCTTAAATTTCTGAGTAGAATGATTGGTACTCCGACTTTTAAATAAATTTTGTGTGCTGGAAGACCTGGTGTATTTAGAGAGTCTAAAAACTCTACTGGATAGTGGGTGGCATCTCCTTCTTCTAAAACCGTGTTAATAGATAAATATTCCCTACTTTCTCCAGAAACATGTACCAATATTTGAGAATTTATTGCTGCTGCTTGGTCGTTGCGAGGTGCCAAAATAGCTCGTTGGCATAGCCAAGCAGCGTCATGGTTCGAGATCTCTGATGGATCTCCGTATACAGAGGAAATGAGTTCCTGCTGTGAGGCAACAGAAGAACACAGGCTTTCGACTAAAGTTACTTTACCTCCTTCTTGAGTCGGGTATGTGCCGTTACCAATTTGAAGTAGTAAATTTGAGAAAACCTGCGCGTTTGCGTCACCTCCCAAATATGCTCGCATATTAAAGCTCAAATTAGTTAATATGACACTACGCCATAAAATAGAGCTCTTTAAACAGGCACCTATTTCATCGGCCCTCGTTCCTCTGGGTATTATAGGGAGTGTCTGCCTGAAGTCTCCACAGAATAGCACCGTTAAGCCTCCCATCGGTCGGTCATTTTGTCTTATATCTCGCAACGTTCTATCTACAGCTTCCACAGCTTTACGATTTGCCATCGTACACTCGTCCCAAACGATAAGGGCGCAATCGCGTAAAACCCTTGCTTTATCACTATTGCGAGACACGTTGCAAACAGGGTTTTCTGTGCGGTCCAAGTCGATTGGTATTTTAAATGTTGTATGTGCAGTTTTTCCTCCTGGTAATAAAGTGGCAGCTATTCCTGAGGAAGCGACGGCAAGGGCAATTTTGTTTTGGCTCCTTATTTGAGCCAAGATAACTTTAGTGAGGAAAGTTTTACCTGTTCCACCAGGTGCATCTAAAAACAGCATTTCTCCTAATGAATGTTCTACACTACAGCATACTCTATCAAAGATTTGACGTTGTTCTGTCGTCAAATTTGAACAGCCATTTCGCAATATTTCTGCTAACTCTTCGGGGTTGTAATTTATTTCAGATGTATACTCCCTATTAATTCGTTCCCCACCAACTGTCGGTGTCGGCAAGCCGTATTGACTGAGGGGGTTCCCTCCTATACTTGTAACTATATCTTGTATAGCCAGCAAAGCCCTATTATGGCAGCTTTCACGTACTTGGTCAGAAGTTTCACTATTTATATTTTGCTGTCTCAAAAAATCTTCGGCAAACGCGTCTTTATATTTTTGCCACAACTGCCCAGCGTCCGATAGGCCACAAAATGTCAACAAAATGGCAAATAAATGGCGCAAACGATGTGGACTATCACTGACGCATGCTTCGGCTAAAGCATCATCCCAATGCTGATCGCCATCTAATAAATGCCGTGCGCGGCAAGCAGCTTGAAATGTGGGATATTCTATATCGTCCACTTTGCGGAGCTCAGCAAAAGAAGTAGGTCCTCGCACTGTGTGAAGAAGAAGGCGTAAATAATAACACTCTGCATTATTTGGGTGCACCGTGTATACTCTTCCAATCACGTGTTCTTTAAAAATGCCGGACTCGCCTTCTACAGCAGTTCCACGTCTCCTGCGATTAAAAACACCTTGCTGCTTGTTATAAGTATAATAATGTGGCACTTCATTGTACAACAGAGACTTAGCGAAATTGTCTCTTTCGCAAAGGCGAAAGAATGCGAGCAAGGTGGTTTGTCTTGGGTTGTTCATTCTTTCTGCCACATTTTCTGGCTGAAAGTAAACTCGCTGCCCGCCTTCCAGGTGCACGTCAAGATGGATGACTGGCGGATACCTTTCATGAATAGGGAAACTCAAAATGCGCCAAACTGCCTCCGAAGAGCTTATGTATCGGCCAGATTGATACCTTGTCACTTCATCAAATTGGTTGTTATTTCTTAGTGCTATCATGGCTTGATCACTACCTTTATTAACATATTTACATATATATTTTATAGATTCGACGCTATTACAAATTTCAACATTAATGTGTGCTTGAAAAGCGTTTGACAAAACTGGAGAATACGGTACCACCCAACTATTATTTAGAATTATTTCTTGTCCACGGAATCTGACAGTAGCTGTGAAACCACCTTGTGACGGTGATCTTCGCCGGTATTGCGGATACCCATTTTCCCCAGCCATAGTTAGTTCTTTCAGTGCTCTGGGGTATTTTTTTGAGCATTGACCATCTTTCATGCACGGTGATTCCCTGTTTAAGAGGCCACATGGCCCGTGAACCATATGTGTTTTTACTATGTCATGCAAAATCGGATCTGCATTATAGTCCGGAAATTCTGCACTTATGACACTGTCTATAGCATCGGGACGAATTTTTTCTTCCAGCCACAGAAGAATGTGCGCGTGGGGTAAACCACGCTTTTGCCACTCGACGCTATACATAAAACAAAGAGTTGAACCGAAAACTTTCTCCTTTGTAAGTAGATTAATCAAGACTTTGAGTTTTAAATGAAAAATCCTAGCAATAATGTCATGTCTGTCGTATGACGCCTGTCCTGTGAGAAGTGCCTGGCAAATCTCCGTCCACTTTGGATTTGTTGTAAATGTTATAAAAAGGTCCGGCCGGCCGTATTTACGGACGTAACAAAAAGCATCTTGCGTTCGTTCGTGCATATACCGCGGACCGCCTGTGAAACTGGATGGCAAAATAACCAATCGACCCAAGTTTTCGACGTTATTATCTGATTGCATGGCGTCCCGCAAGTGCACGTATTCTTCAGCGCGTAACCGTCGCTGGTTAGTGCGAATATACACTAAACGTTCAGTTTCTATTTTTGCGTACATGTCCACAATAAATTGGCTGAACAAACCACGAAATCGTTGCAAATATACGAAACTGTTTTGCCTTATTTGTAAAAGGTAGGAATAGTATTGTTGAGCAGATATTTTTTTTTGATAATTAGTGACTCTCGTAGTAGGGTTCACTTGGTACAGCCCAAAATTGTACCCATCTTCACCATGACAATAAATTAGTGGATATTGCAGGGCGTCGTAAGCTCGGTGGGTTTCCAAAATGCGTTGAAGGCGATCGTCGCGTGTACGCAACACGATATCACGTCTCTCACACTCCTGGTCGACTAAAACAACTGCAACTTCATCTGCGACGGGTGCATTGTGTCTTCCACGGTGTTCACCCACAGGACGTCTATCGGCACTTATAACAATTTTGAAATCATTGCTGCCTTGTGGAATTGACTCCAATGCAGCTTTGAATTCACGAACGTACTGGTTAACGTGATGCAGCAATTCTTGAAGTTGACCCAAAAGCTCAGCATTGAGCTGGGGAAAATTGTGATTTCTAACATTGAGCTGTTGCGTGTAATCGGATACAAAATAAATTTGGAGAAATTTGGGTTCATTTTCTGGCAGCAAAGATCCAATAAGGTGATAAACTTGACCTTGTACTTTGAAGGTTGGCATGAACGGTCCTTCCGTTATTTGTTTTGCCCCAAAGGAAGTCATTTGGAAAGCACTGTTATATAAACGAATATTATCCAAAAAACGGTTCGACTGGGGATGATCGCCATTCAGGAGACTTTTAAGTAAGTGTGGTGGATCTTGGAAATTTGGAAGAACAATTTTTCCATTTGAGCAGCACATTCCATCTGTCTCTTTCCTCCATTTCAAAGCATGACAAAAATTACAAATTTCTCTCATGTCACCCACGAAAGTAAAGCCAGCATAATTAATTCTAGACGAATTTGTGAACCCTGATTTTTCCCTATTGTCCCAAGGTAATAAAATATTTGCATCGTCATTTTCCATGGACTCATCAGCTCCGCTATTTGTTTCTCTATTCATATGGTATCGAGCTCGTTCTATTTCTAGGCGAGATTGACGTTGTTCTGCTGTTTCTGCTCGTCTTAGTTCATCTATTCTTTCCCTTTCAGATGCAAGATAACTTTCATTGTTTCTTTGTACACCTACATAGTTATGTCTAGCTATTTGTAATCGTTCTTCTCTTTGGGAGAGAGATTCAGACTCGCGCGAGAGAGCGTGTCGCTCTCGGTCAGATGACAGACGTGCTTGGCGTTCCTCGATACTCTCTTGAGAACGCAAAGTCGCGGTCCGAGTTCTTTGCGAACTTAAGCGCGACTCCCTTTCTGTGAAAGTCTCTGACTCGCGTGAGAGAGACTGGCGCTCCCGATCAGCAGACAGCCGAACTTCGCGTTCCTGGATATTCTCTTGAGAACGCAAAGTCGCGGTCCGAGTTCTTTGCGAACTTAAGCGCGACTCCCTTTCTGTGAAAGTCTCTGACTCGCGTGAGAGAGACTGGCGCTCCCGATCAGCAGACAGCCGAACTTCGCGTTCCTGGATATTCTCTTGAGAACGCAAAGTCGCGGTCCGAGTTCTTTGCGAACTTAAGCGCGACTCCCTTTCTGTGAATGTCTCTGACTCACGTGAGAGAGAGTGGCGCTCCCGATCAGCAGACAGCCGGTCTTCGCGTTCCTGGATACTCTCTTGAGACCGCAAAGTCGCGGTCCGTGTTCTTTGTGAACTTAAACGTGACTCCCTTTCGGTGAACGTTTCCGATTCACGTGAAAGAGCGATGTGCTCTCGGTTAGCAGATAACCGTGCTTCACGATCTTCTTCCGATTCCTGAGACCTACAAAGTCTCATCCTTTTCGCATTTCGGCTACGCAGCGAAAGGTTAGTTTTTTTTCTTTGAGGCATTTTCAAGGAAAATTAAAGCAATAAACAAAACTAACAACACTTATGACTGAATAGCCTACAAACTTAAAAGATCGGTGCGTCGAACAGTCTAGTGTGACAACGTATCGTCTGTTCGTGGTCGTGACTCAACGAATTGGCAACACTAACTTACTGTATAACGATTGGCACTATTGGATTCAAACTACGAAGTAAATCAAATACAATCTTTACTTCGTACTTCAAACCAATGACCAAAGTTGACCAAACGAAACCAATAAGATAAGCAAATACTTTTTTTTGGACCAATTTAGAAAATCGATAAACCAAGCAACCAAAGAACTTTTACGGCACACGCAAGAACTTTTAAGACACCTAACGAAACCCAATTTGCCTAGTAAACACGGTGGACGTCATCCTCGCGCGGAAAATCTTAACACCGCGATTCAGAAAATGACGTCATTTGCACAACGCCATCTATCGGATTTAGATTTCAACTATCAACATTAGTTCTATTTTTAGTCTTAAGATGTCGTTGCAAGTACTATACTTAATTGCGTAACGTAATATTTTACTTCTTGAACTCACTAAATTAATCATATCTTTTGATAGAGTGAACCGATTTCGATGAAACAAAAACTAAGTTAATCCTCAAGTTGCGTATAATTTTTGTATATAAACATTGTCAGCATTGAATTCGTAGATTTTACGTGATGTGCGCACAAACAAACAGACAAACAGACAAACAGACAAAAATTTCAAAAATGATGGAAATGGGTTCTGTTACTTATCTTTTCACACGCTGGCTATTTTTTGTTTCAATTTCTTCAATGTACAAAAATGACTTTTCTACAGATTTATTATATGTATAGATATGTAGGTATATTATATTAAATATATATGTATGTTTATTTTAACTATATTTATATATACTTTTGTAATTATTTTCGTCTTAGAATTATTTTATTTTTTCAGTTTATGCACCTGCCATGTTATCTCTCCACCACCCTTGGTTGACTGGTAGAGAATGCCTAAGGCATTAAGTCCGCCTTTGTACATTTGTGTTGCATGAAGTTTTAATAAATAAATAAATAAATAAGCAACGTGGTTTCGCCGTTACCTACGAATTCTACGATGTTATCGCCGAGTGTCGAGCCGAGCTGCGCCGACGCAGACCCGCCCGCTACTAGTGTTATTCGATCGCCGGTTTTAGTGAAAACAATCTCGAATGCGACCACTCAACAGCTCAGTGCTCACGTTAGTAGCGTACCAGTGCCGCGGGTGAGTGAGAAAAATAAACAAGTGGTAGGGGACAGTGATTCTGAGTGGCAAATAGTGAGAAACAAAGCGTCTAAACGTAATTATAAGCTTATAGGGCAGAAAGGTTGTGCTGTTGCGCCTGAAAGTAAATTTAAAGCGGCTGATATAAAAGTTCCACTGTTTATCTCAAATGTTAGCAAAGATACGTGTGAAAATGACATTATTAACTACATTAAGGATAAAACTAATGTTATTGTATCTCTAAAAAAGATAAACATGATGCAGACTAGAAAGTACAATGCCTATAAATTGTATGTCTCCAAGGATAATTTAGAATTATTCTTAAATGATAATTTTTGGCCTAACGGAATAATGTTCAGGCGTTTCGTGCATTTCATGTACAAAACAAATTCGGGAGCAAGTTAATTAACTAAGTAGTTCAGTATGGATTTGAATGTTATTCAGTATCTTAATTTGATTAGCTTTAACTGTAAATCGGTCAAGAGGTCTATTGACAGTATAAGAGACATTTGTGAAATGGCTGATCTCGTAGCACTCCAGGAGACGTGGTTGCTTCCCCATGACATATCATTATTGGGAACTATTTCGAATAATTTTGAATACACAGGTAAGTCTGCCGTAGATACTTCTGTGGGCTTGCTGAAGGGGAGACCTCATGGGGGAGTTGCCATACTCTGGAGAAAAGGTGTGTTTGACTGTGTTACTGTGGTGCAGTGTGCCAGTACTCGACTGACAGCTATACGAGCCAAAGTTGACGGCCGCTCTATTATTGTTTTTTCTGTGTATATGCCGACTGACTCACCGGATAATTTACCAATTATGACTGAGGTTTTTGGTGAAATAAGTGCAATAGTAGCTAGTGAAAGCATTGAAACCTTATTTATTTTAGGTGATTTTAATGCTCACCCTCACGAGTTGTTTTGTAATGAAATGATTAACTTTTGTGCGGATCAGGCCTGGATCTGTGCCGACTTGGAAAAGTTAGGCACTCAGAATAATACTTACACGTTTGTTAGCGACGCTCATGGCTGTAGGCGATGGCTGGACCACTGTGTCGTATCATTGTCGGCCTGGCGAACTGTGGTTGGGGTATGTGTCATAGAAGATGTTTACTTGTCGGATCATTTACCTTTACTTGTTAGTTGTGACATAACTGTGGTAAGGCCTAGGTTGGTGGCGAGCGACATGCGGCGTGACTCGGTTGTATGGGGGGGGAGAGATGAAGCACAGATAAAAACTTACCATGATCTATGTAACAACGCTTTTAGAGTCATTGATTTTCCCACTGAATTCACGGAATGCAGTCGTGGGTCATGCAGCTTGGATGACCACAAAGTTGTTTTGGATAAGTTATATAATAATATTGTGGAAACCCTGAGTAACGCCGCTGTTGGGTCTAGCGGGAAGCGTGGCGGTCAATTAAATAAAAGTAGGCACTTGTGTGGCTGGAATAAGCATGTCCGTGAAGCTCATAGAGTGGCCAGGCTTAAGTTTGAAACGTGGATAGCTTGCAACCGGCCCACTTCAGGCATTATTTATGAGGAAATGCTCGAATCGCGCAAAATATTCAAAAGTCGTTTGAAGTGGTGCCAGAATAATCAAGAGCAGCTTAAGATGGACATTCTGGCTAAACACAGATCGGCAAAGGACTTTTCTAAGTTCTGGAAATCTACTGGAAAGCATGACGTTAGGCCTGGCCTCCCGGTGAGCGTGAACGGAAAAAACGAAGCAATCGATATTGCGAATATGTTCAGAGAACATTTTATGGTGCGCTCCCCGCTGGGCCCTTCAGCGTCATTTGTTAGGTCTGAGCCCGGAAGTGGGGGGGAGGAGTCGCCTGTACATTTTACGGCTAGTCAAGTGAGACACGTTTTAAAGAAAATGACGGGCGGTAAATCTCCTGGTCACGATGGGCTTAGTGTGGAGCATCTGCGGCATGCTGGGGTTCACCTGCCGAGGGTCCTGGCCGTGTTCTTCACGATGTGCTGGAGTCACTCATACTTACCACATGACTTAATGAAAACCATCGTAGTGCCTATTGTGAAGAGCGGGACTGGGGATATCTCGGATAGGGGGAACTATCGGCCCATATCTCTAGCAACGATAATTGCTAAAGTGCTGGACGGTGTGCTTGATTCCTACATAGATAAATATATAAAATTACACGACGCGCAGTTTGGGTTTAGACCCGGGCTATCCACCGAGGCTGCCATCGTAGGTCTCAAGCATACTGTCCAATACTATATGGATCGCAGGACACCGGTGTATGCGTGTTTCCTTGACCTCTCCAAAGCTTTTGATCTTGTCTCATACGATGTGCTCTGGAGAAGGTTGGGGAGCGCGGGTATACCGGTGGGGGTGCTCAATTTGCTCAGGTATTGGTATTCCCACCAAACCAATTTTGTGAGGTGGAATAATACACTCTCTGAAGCATATACGTTGGAAAGCGGGGTGAGACAGGGAGGTTTGACGTCACCCAAGCTTTTCAACCTATACATAAATGACCTCATCGTCGAGCTCAGTAGCAGGCGTGTCGGTTGTTCGATAGATGGCGTCTGCCTCAACAACATTAGCTACGCGGACGACATGGTGCTGCTGAGCCCGACGGCGAGAGGTCTTGGAGAGCTGTTAAGGGTATGTGAGTCCTATGCTGCTGCACATGGTCTTATATACAATGTCCAAAAATCCGAATATATGATCTTTAGGGCCGCCGGTGGTTGCCCTGAGTATTCACAAAATGTTACCCTTAATGGCTTGTGCATAAACCGTGTCACGAAATTTAAGTACCTGGGGCATATAATTACCGAGGGTCTTGATGATGATTTGGACATTGAGAGGGAGCGCAGGGCTTTGGCGGTCAGAGGTAACATGCTGGCCCGCAGATTTTCCCGCTGCTCTGAACAAGTAAAAATAACGTTGTTTTAAAGCGTATTGTCAAAGCTTTTATACGGGAAATCTGTGGGTCAAGCACACCAAAAAATCGCTGGATGTCCTGCGCGTCCAGTATAACAATATCTTCAGGATGATGTTGGGGCTGCCTCGCTTCTGTAGTGCATCGGGGATGTTCGCGCTGTATCGAACTGATGGCTTTCATGCCGTCATTCGCAAGAAAACTGTTTCCCTGATCTGCAGAATGCGTGGCAGCTGCAACGGAATTCTGAAGACTGTAGCAGATAGGATCTCTTCTCCGACATGGGTGACTTTTATTAAGCGGGTAATTTGAATGTTTTTATTTTTGTGCTATTTTATTTTAATTTGAATGTATTTTTATTTTATTTATTTTGAAGGATTTAATTTTTATTTTTTAACCTATTTTAAATTTGAATTTTTTAATGAATTTAAAATTTTATTTTATTTGGAATCCTGA
Organism: Polia nebulosa; assembly: GCA_951329385.1. NCBI lineage: Eukaryota > Metazoa > Arthropoda > Insecta > Lepidoptera > Noctuidae > Polia > Polia nebulosa. The sequence goes on from OX589604.1 coordinate 18,429,893, forward strand.
TTTTAATGTTATTTTTAATTGATGATGATACTTTATTAATTTATTTGGTTGTGTGTTAATTTATAATTTTTTTAATACCGAGTCTAATTGCACTATATGGATCTTGTTATCTGAAATAAAGGAATTTTATTTTATTTTATTTATTTTATTAGATCAGAATTGAAATGATCTTTCATGTTGTGCACTAGAACTTAGATAAATGCATTATTTTAACTGTAAAATTACGTAAATCAGTGAAATCGATCAAAATTTCGTGTACGGCCTCTTAAGAGAACTGCGTGGCCGCGCGGTTCTCCATGTGTCGACCACGTGGCCATAGCATTTGAGTTTCGGTAGGTCGTGAAGTCCAAACATTAGGACTTTATGCATAGTGTCTACATTTTCTTAGAAATCGTATCAGTGGTTAGCAAAAAGAATGGGACCTCTACTAAGCTCCGTTTAAGAGAGCTGCGTGATGGCGCGGTTCTCCATGTTTCCACCGCGCGGCCGTGGTTAAACCTTATAGCTACCTGAATATAGGATCTACGAATTTGCGACTTTCATTGTTAATGTTTTACAAATTCTTTCGTAATGTTGACGCAGTCGGTTTTCTTCTACGAAACTGTGGCCGAGCAGTCGAAACGGACACCCCAGCAGCACGCGTAGCATGACCACCGTAGAAACGGGTTTTGTCGACGGAAGAATAGACAAAATTACAGATTGAAGAAAGATTTCTACCGTCCTAAGCATGGCGATGTTAAAACTGACGAGAAGAAATGTTTCTATTCTTCAGTCGACAAAAGTCTACAATGCAAAGCATGACCACCAATTTTTCTCTACTTTTAACACTTTTTTTTTTAAGTATTAGAATCATTTCTTCTCAACAAGTGTCAAATAGTCTACATCACATTGGACCTAGATAAGATATATAATGAGTACTTGTATTGAAGCCTGAGCAAGTAAAGGATTCTAGGATTGAACCGATGACCGAAGCGAGTGGTTCAAATGTAGAATCCTGAGTGTAGCAAGGGTTTCAAAGGTACGAGACGCAGACTTTCAACTTTGACGGACAGACGGACAGGTGAACAGACGGACAGACAGACAGACGGACAGACTTACAGACGTACCTACAGACGGACATACCGACAGACGGACAGACGGCCAGATGGACAGACGGACAGACGTACAGATATACAGACGGACATACTGACAGACGGATAGACAGACAGACAGATGGACAGACGGACAGACGGACGACCGACATACAGACAGACGAGCAGACGGACAGACGCACAGACAAACAGAAAGAAAGACAGACAGACGGGCAGACGGACAGACGCACAGACAAACAGAAAGACAGACAGACAGACGGACAAATGGACAGACGGACAGACTTACAGACGTACCTACAGACGGACATACCGACAGACGGACAGATGGACAGACAGACAGATGGACAGACAGACAGATGGACAGACGTACAGATATACAGACGGACATACTGACAGACGGATAGACAAACAGACGGACAGACGGACGACCGACATACAGACAGACGGGCAGACGGACAGACGCACAGACAAATGGACGACGGACAGACGCACAAACGGATAGACGGATACGTAAGTGACAGCAATTGGGCTCCGATTAGTCGCACAAAATTTTGTGACAGACGATGGACAGACGAAATTGAAAGAATGAATATGTCTTTGTCTTCATAGAAACGCGAGTCTACGGGTCGCCCCGTGCTCGGGCAGAAGAAAACTCGAAGTCGACATAGTTGGATAGAAAGAACTTGTATCCAACTATCTAGTCTATCCTTACTCACGGCGTAGCATGACCATTTCTATCTCTATTCTACATAGAGATAGAAATGTTCATGCTACGCCGTGTTGGGGGTAGAAACATTTCTTCTCAACAGGGACAAATAGTCTACATCACATTATACGTAGACAACTTCTCTACTGATTTAAAAAAAACTCAATTTTGTGACTCATTACATACTTGAAAATTCAAACATTTCAATTGAAAATTTGAAGGACAAACAGACAGATGGACAGCTGGACAGATAACAGACGGACAGATGGGCGACGGACAGACGGCCAGATGGACAGACTGACAGACGGACGACGGACAGACGGACGACGGACAGACAGACAGACGGACACACGGACGGCGGACAGACAGACTGACAGACGGACAGACGGAAGACGGATCGATCAGACTGACAGACGGACAGTCTCACAGACTGATAGATGGACAGTCTCACAGACTGACAGACGGACGATGGACAGATGGACAGACAACAGACGGACACACGGACGATGGTCAGACGGACGCCGGACAAACAGACAGACGGACAGATGGACCGACGGACAGACGGGCAGATGGACGGCGGACAGACAGACAGACTGACAGACGGAAGACGGACAGATCAGACTGACAGACGGACAGTCTCCAGTCTCACAGACTGACAGACGGACAGTCTCACAGACTGACAGACGGACAGTCTCACAGACTGACAGACGGACAGACGGACGATGGACAGATGGACAGACAACAGACGGACACACGGACGATGGACAGACGGACGCCGGACAAACAGACAGACGGACAGATGGACCGACGGACAGACGGACAGATGGACGGCGGACAGGCAGACAGACTGACAGACGGACAGACGGAAGACGGACAGATCAGACTGACAGACGGACAGACGGACGACGGACAGATGGACAGACAGACAGACGGACAGCCAAAAAGATGTACAGATGGACAGACGGACGACAGACAAACGGCCAGACGTACAGAAAGGCTCCGATAAGACGCTTTAATTTTTTTGTCAGACGACGGACAGACAGACAGATGGACAGACGGACAGACGATAAATAGTAATATATTTTAATAATTATTGTAAGAATGAATACATGTCTTTGTCTTCATAGAAACACCAGTCTACGGGTCGCCCGGCGCCCCATGCTCGGGCAGAAGACAACTCGAACGCGACAAAATTGGATAGAAAGAACTTTGTCTTTTCTTGGTAGAATAGAGATAGAAATGGTCATGCTACGGGGGCAGGTGTAGGTAAGAATAGACAAAGTTCTTTTTATCAAATTTGACATCTTTTCTGGTCGAGCATCATGCTTTGCGTTGTAGACTTTTGTCGACTGAAGAATGGAAACATTTCTTCTCTTCAGTTTTAACATCGCCATGCTTAGGACGGTAGAAATCTTTCTACAATCTGTCATTTTGTCTATTCTTCCCTCGACAAAACCTGTTTCTATGGTGGTCATGCTACGCGTGCTGAGCTAGTACTTTCTGAGATTTAGACTATGCCACTTTATGCACGCATCTGGATTGAGGGCCCAAGTCATTTCCCTAGAAGTCTTATTTCGTTTCGCAAGGATTTAAAAATATGGGCCCTCAATCCAGATGCACATCCCGACACGCACTTAGCCGGTATTTTTTTTTCTTGTGAAGTAAAATAAAATTAATTACCACATTATAACAGTGGTTTGTTTAGTTAGAAAACACAAAAATGAAACTACATTATAAGCAATATCAACAATATTTATATTACATATCTATGTGATTACTATGCAACAATTTGATGTCATTATTCACTATGTAGAAATTTAATTTCAGATAGAAAAATAGATGTGACATAACATTATCATCCAAGACCACAAAAACTTCATTCACAAGTCTTTATGCTAATGGGGCCAATGAAAAGTTACAATTCTCTCATTTTTCTATTCAATTCCTTGATTTGTGGTCTTGTTAGGATATTTATTTGTATTATAAATTGGTATCGGTTACAGCACATGTAACTTTAATCTTTGTAGTTGTAAGTATGCTACATTTTGAAGTGTTCTTGAAAAACTACCTACTTCAACATCAACATATTATTATGAGCCATTAGGAAAATATTTATTTATAATTAATTAACAAATGTGCAGGCAAGCTCGGTCCAAAGTGAATGAACATACATCAATTTATTTAAACTATTACAATATATTAATATTATGGTCTAATATTAGCAGTATTAAGTACTTAGTATATAAACTATTATTGGTGGAGTTTAGCTTATTTTATACATAGTTTTTCTATATCATCAAGGCGGTATAGCCTTGGATTTGTGTGTAATTTAATGCACACTTTCTTTTCTATGTTCGTAAGCTCAGGGCGTTCGGTAGATACCTAATTGATACGCACACAGAAACAATGTGCACGTGGAGCTACACACACATCCAATAGACCAACCCGCCTTCGTGAAATAGAAGATTCTATAAAGCTTTATTTAAAAAAAGCTAACATAAATATGTTTATTTAATCCGTCAGGCCCCACGCGTCTCCACTCGGAGACGCGACAATAGGTTTTTAACTGTATCTGCTATTCCGGGACCTGACGGACTTAAATTTAAAATAAAGTCTTTCAGGTTGCTCATACCAATACCATACCAGTAAGAACAGACACCCTTTGAAATTGTTTTTTTTTATCTTTAGTAGGCACGCGTTTGACTTCTATCTCACCTGATGGTAAGCGATGATGAGGTCGAAGATGGAGCACGCTTGCTCAGAAGTAACCTATTCACTCTTGACTTAAACATGTGTATTACTCCAGCTTCCTCATATGTGATAGAATAATCCTACCTATGCCAATATTTAAGCCATAATAGCAGCAATCAAACTTCCTAGTGTTAATTTAGCTGCCACAAAAACTTCGTTAGTATGAGTCGTTTAGTGTGTTAGTTGGAGTGACGTCACCCCAGCTTCATCATTCAATACAGAAAAACTAGTGAGGTTAGGGTTTTGGACTAAAGTCAGAAAAATAAGGCATAATAGCTACACAAGGAAGAAAAGAACTTCAACGATAGTACTTAAAAACTGTTGAAACTACGATCAAAAACGTGTTGTGTAAGCTGGAGTGATGTCACTCCAGCTGCTCAATCATATCTTCCAAACGCAAGAAGATATGACTACGTATTTTTGCTCAAAAATTAAGGCATAATTGCTGCCATAGGCAGCAAAATTTTCAAATTTCTAGGCTTTGTAGTTTCCACGTAATAAACAAAAAAACAGTTTCCGCGCCAAAAAGTCAAATTATTGCTTCTGAGTAGGTAAGAAGCGGTGCTGCCGCTTCGTGCGCTACAGGTTCAGTTTGAAGTAGTTTGATTTATACTGATCTTCTTTTATCTGATTTCAAAGACTGTAAATTATGCCAAAAATGTGTTTTATAATAAAAATATACGAAATTGTTACACTTAGATTCTTTAATTTTCTTTCATCTATGTTTATGCACACAATATGACTATAAAAAGCCTAAATACTACATAGTACGATTAAAGTGTTTACTCGGCTCCCAGACTATAATCTAGTTCCTACTCCATACTGATAATGTAGCGCACGTAGCGGCAACACCGCTCCTTACCTACTCCGAAGTAATATTTGAATTTTAGGCGCGGAAACTATTTTTTTTTTGTTTATTACATGGAAACTACAAGGCCTTGAGATTTGAAAATTTTGCTGCCTTTAGCAGCTATTATGCCTTAACTTTTGAGCTATAATACATAATCATGTCTTCTTTCGTTCGGAAGATATGACATGAGAAGCTGGGGTGCCGTCACTCCAGCTTACACATGCTTATCGGGTTAATGACTCATAGAGTATTTTGACCAGAGTTTTGAAAATGTTGCTGCCTATGGCAGCTACTATGCCTTAATTTGTGAGTTGAAATACGTAGTCATATCTTCTTGCGTTTGGAAGATATGATTGAGCAGCTGGGGTGACGTCACTCCAGCTTACACAACACGTTTTTGATCGTAGTTTCAACAGTTTTTAAGTATTATCGTTGAAGTTCTTTTCTTCCTTGTGCAGCTATTATGCCTTTTTTCTGACTTTAGTCCAAAACCCTAACCTAACTGGTTTGACTGTATTGAATGAGGAAGCTGAGGTGACGTCACTCCAGCTAACAGACGCTAAACGACTCATAATAACGAAGTTTTTGTGGCAGTTAAATTAATACTGGGAACTTTGATTGCTTCTAATATGCCTTAAATATTGGCATCGGTAGGATTATTCTATCACATATGAGGAAGTTGGAGTTATACACATCTTAAAGACTCCCAGACATTTTCGTTTCCTGTAAAAGGTTAAATTTTGAGTAAGATAATTTTTTTATTATATGAAGACCCAAAATTGCAGGTTATTTTCTGTGAAGTGCCATCCTCTATCATAGAAGATCACTAGTTCTTTATCTTATAAAGCAGTTAGCCTCAGGCCTTAGCTGGTATTTCCAGCGACTTGTGCATCAAGTGTGCGTCAAGTTCCAAATTCATAAACTCCTTACATACTGGTCAGATTCATTACTAGATTTTTTTAAATGTATTATCAATTTATCATACAAAATGTGTAACCACCGATCGACATCGTATTTTTCGTCAAAGTGCCATTTCAAACGACAACAACGATCGTCAAAAATCTAACAATAGGGTCTTTTATTCATATAAAGGTGTAAATGCAATCACACGACGACCACACGGATCAAGGTATAAAAATATTATATATATGCTGTGCTGCAACTACTTACGCACTTATTCAATACATTATGAAAGCGAGTCCACTACTTTCTATGAAGTGCTTCACATTATAGGACAATTGTGAGTGCCAAAATTGTACTTAAGCACCATCTAAAACATCAGTATGCTGAACGATAGTAAACTACGTTTATTTATTAAAAACGAGCCAATTCTTTGTGCGATATGATCAGAATATACGTGTATAATATTTATATAGGTACTACTGTAATGTTAAATGGTTATTGAACTTCGACAAGTTTGAAATGTATCTTTCAAATGGTCAATTTAGCTGCAGTTTTTCGTTACTTCGTTCTTAATTTTTATTGTGATCATTTATATTGTTGCTTGAATGGGACATCTAGAATTTTAAGTTTGTACTTTGATGGTTTCTAAGTCAAGGAACTTTATTGATAGTAATTTCTGTCTGTAAATTCAAATCGCAATTGTCATTATTTTTTCAGTCGTATGAAATGGCTAGAGAAGATATAAGCTAGACCGTAGCAGGCGTGAGTCGTGCTACGTACGAAGCACCCATGTCCGGCGTTCGTATCCCGTCACTGGCATTGATAGCTTGAAGTTGGGATCTTGACCCTATTTAATGAAATCTTATGAACATTTGCATTAAACTAGAGTTTGTTAACTTCAAATTCTCATTCCAGAAATCAGGTTAAAATCTAACCTTTTTCCCAAATTATCCCCAACACGGCCAACTCAAACAAAAGCCTAGTCGGTCTATCTTCTCAACAATCAAGTTCCCTGACTCTCAGGTATATATCTTACTGCATAGATATAATATTATTATTATATAGCTTTTAAAAGTAAAGTTTGGGCGTGAGTTACCTACAACTTACAGATACATAGATAATAGGTATACGTATTACATAATTAGTGATCCCAAAAGGTATTAACTATTATGATAAAACTGATAGTCATTTTAAAAATACTAGCAAAAGAATTGTACCTAGTACGAGACAACAGCAGTAACGCGAACGAAACAACAACGGTGGCCACAGATAATATAAATTATTTTACTATCTAAACTATTCAGTTGTGGAGGTGTTCAGTCCCCCATCGCGCTGCAACTAAATCGAATCACGCACGTAACCCTTGAACTACGAAAAATATTCCGGAAAAAGGTGACGTGTTTTTGAATTTGGTATGACTATACATTACTTCATTTAAGACAGCTTGCGCTGCATGCAATAGAACGCAGGTACGGTATGTGTAACAAATAAATTTGTGGAATCTAGTTTAGACGATGCGCACCCAACTGCAACTATTTTGTTGGCATTGATTTAGTGCCTATGTGCATTCTCATAAATAATAAAAGGTTTTTGATTACGTCCAATCTAAACTATAGCGTTTGTTGTCAGTAAATTATCTGCGAACGCCCTTGCCATAGACAAAACTCAAAATAGAGCGTAATAAAAATATATATTAGGCCTACATAAGAAGCTACCATTTTATGAAACTGCACACTTTGAACTCTGATAACTTAGAATTGACTTAGAATCCTAAGTTGAAGTAAGCGGCATGTTGTTCTTTTTTTCATAATAAGTTATTGATTTGTTTCTTTGGGTTTTGTTTTTCCCGTAATATCGCCATATTTTTCACCATAAAATCTAAAAAAAAATACTTTATTATATGAGTTCCCACGTACAAACAATGTGTTTCAAAAGGCAAGCAATATCAGTGACGTATGCCTACTACTACCTTCTAACGAACGAACTGTGTGTTATTTGTTTAGTAGCTTTTGTTTTGGAAATTTTATCCCGTAACCGACCGGTGAAGAAGGGTAAGTAATTTGTGAGGTAATTTTTTTTTTTTTTTTATAAAAACGGTTTTTCCCAAACGAAAGCGACTGAAACAAAAAATACACAGCTTTTCGTTAGCAGTTCTAAGTTCGTGTACATGATTAATATTGCGTATCGTTTGAGACGCATTGTTTCCACGGTAGAACTCATATTCCAAAAAAAACGAGTAGAAAAAATAAAAAAATTCATGATACCTACGAATTTCATACAATGATTTTTATAAGTAGGTAAGTATAGCGATAGTACAGAAAATACAAAACCCAAGAAACAAATTAATGACTAATTTCGAAAAAAGAATAATAAATCTTATATAGTTTATTTGAACTTATAACGCCAAGTCAATCCGAAGTTGTCACAGCTCAAAGTGACCCGTGTGTTTTATAAATCGGAAACCTCATAGGTAAAGACCTAATATTATGAAATATTTACAATATAACTGCTAAATGCAAACGATGTGTACATAATACAAGATCAAATTGGACAGTGAAGTGATACAGAAGGATTTTTTGCAATGGAACTCTAGAAAGAAAACCGAATCTATGAAAATAGAGCAAGTTGGTCAATGGAACAATGTGTTCGATTTTTGACACCCGTCTATTCTCAAAGGGAATAGACGTGCCATAGAATAGTCATATTTCGTTGGATATAGTGCTGCTCCTAAGTAATGTGGAGCGAACCTATTGCTACAGGGCAAAAATCCGAACATCGGACAGTTACTAAAGTCTAAATAAATAGACGTTACTGCAACACTACAATGCTATGGCTAAGCAGTATCTCTGTCACAGTCGCGTAAATTGCACTAAAAGTGAAATGCACAGACGGGATTACCGGCGTTCAGCCCAAGTACATGCTAAGTAAAAACCAAGCTCCCCAGAAAAAATTAAATTACTCTTTTGCTAGTAAGTATCTGTTATTTCTCGTGTGTTTCCACAATGCATTTTAAATTCATTTACATTAATTTCCAGAACCTATATAAAGCCAGGTGTCCGGTTTAAATATACATCCTATTTATTTATTTATTTATAATAGATCATAATAATATATATAATTGTATGCCGCACCCAAAATGTGCATGTAAATACATGCACATTTTACTTTTCAGATATGTTTGATGTTGAAATTGTAAGAATATTACAAATTCTTAAAATCTTACTTGTTACCTATTAATATTTTTATTTTATTTAATATCAATTCCTTCAGTTGATAAAACTGTAGTCAAAAGAATTACATTTAATTTTGGTAAAACATGACGATGTACAGACTGCAAACACTTAGTGATCATAATGTTTACCATAACCACAAATACAATATTAAGTCAATGTTATAAAATCTCTCTGTGAAGCGAATGATTTTGGTAAATACAATAACCACAGGTGTTGCTATGTACTTTTAAAATATTATGCTAAATACACCTTATAGTTCTAAGATGAAGATAAATCTACACATTCCGAAGTTTTTATCGATTGTAATCCTGTTAGAATATAAAGTTATGTTTAGAATAAAACCTTCTAATCTTTGGTAGAAAACCAATCACCATATCATTATATGTTTTAAACTATTTATTTATGTTAGTAAAATAAAATACAACATTTATAAAAAATATATGAATATAGATGACAGCCACCTTAGAATGAAAATAATACAGATTTGTATAATTAGTTACGTAAATTGTATGCAAAGAATATTATTATAGTTGGTATTATTATCTTAAATTAGTAATTTTTATTAAATAGTTTGGCATAGGGACTTGCTCGATCTGCAGCATAATACTGAATAGAAGAATGTTAGTCAGTTTCATTAGCAGTACATATAAGTCCAGTAAGTTGTTGTCTTATTTCGAAAGTAAAATATTAATAATAAGGAAGAATAATAAATTATGGACTTCAAGAGTTTTGAATTTCATTTTGATATTACATGAATTTAAAAAGAATATGTCGTATACAGGTCATATTTTAATTATGTTTACTAATTAAAGCATTTGATTAATTAAGGTAAAATCCATAAATAGGAAGTAAAGCACAGGGAATGGCACAGTTAAGTTAGGGAGATAATTACAAAATAATAATAGTTATTTAAAGTATCTAACCTAACTCATTACATACTTAATTATAAAGTCATCTAACACAAATAACAAAAATAGATGAATAATGTTTTACTTACTCTACATCATAATAATACTAAGTGACATTCTAAATGACAATAATACGTTAAATGTAATTGAAAATGAATTATGCTTGTATGAGCATGTTAGGCCTTATTGATATGAAATGATTACAATTAAAACACCACCTCTAAAAACATAAATGAATGGTTTGTTGGACAAAAAATCAAATGTTTATCAATGTAAAACATTCTAAATTGTCAGGTGATGAAATACAGATATGGTAAAATGAATAAGTTGACGCGACGCAGTGAATACAGTACATGATTTTCTATAAAAATAGATAAAATTGATTTGTATTTAGTATTGATTTACACATATATCTACTTAGCTTAAACGCGTCATAAATTTTCGCAAAAAAATATAGATAGAAGAAATATAATAAATAATTGTTTCTTTTACGTATCTCTGATGGCAAAAAGGTGGAAGTAACTCGTGGTGTCGCTGTCTTTTTAATATTTCTCTTTTAAGTCAGTCACTTACATTTATCTTCTACGCTTAAATCGAATGATACTGTCTTATAAAAATATAAACAATTTTTCTATTACAAGAACAACATCGAAATAAAATAAATTTGAAACAACTAATGACTATGAGTATCTTTAAAGAAAGATATATTACAGGAATACTTATAGAAGATAATACTTTATAAAAAAATAAATATCATTGCTAATAAGTTTATTATGGTATTTGAGGAAAATAATAATATTGCACTTTCGCAAGCTTAAGAATGATAACGTAATGGCACAGAAGTATTAAAAGTTAGGAGTACTATACAGGTGGGCAAGCAATTTCTTCCATATGCCACTGTACGGCCAACCACACGTCAGTAGTAAAACTTGAACTACGAAAACTGCCTATTACAAAGACATAGAAACGCTGTCAAATTGTTACCATGAATGTGCAGTTGACTTTACCTGCCTTCTACTATAAATATTTCACAGGAAGACGACTTTCATTTTGTCACAACAGTAAAGCTCTTTTCCGCACATTTTATTAAATGCAGCTGATTTAAATGTTTTTGCTTACTCCTAGTAGAAAAATATCGTACGTTAAAGAGCAAAACAAAGGGTTATATTATCCACAACACGAACTATTAGTAATGAATGATAAATGTGGAATGTCTTAACTTAACGATCTTGTTTTGATGACATGACATTATGCATAGAAATTAAAACTTTTTGCAATCACGGTCGTAAGTCTGCGCAGCACTAGAGCACTCACAAAACAGTGAGCTGTCAAATAAAAACAGTGTGAACAGAATGACAACCAATACTTAGTTTCGATTGAACATAATTTGGTTTTATTAAACCGTTTTACGTAGATGAGGCTCGCGACGAGAAGCCTCTTTGGGCGGTTGTTATGAAACATGTACTTACATATTATCGTGTATAATGTACCCATTGATGGTTTGTGATTTTCATTCGTACGCCTGAAGGTACTTTAAAGTTGTGTCGGTGGGAAACGTCGCTGGGGTTTACTACGACGCTGCGCGAGAGTTGACTGTGACACGGGACCCAAAACTTGCGGCGTCAGTGGCGAAGCTGTCATTGCCTAGCGAGGAAAAACGAATATTGTTGAATTAAGTTTTGCAAACTAAGTATTGGGGCGGTAAACATACGACATTATGGAAAAAAATATTTACATGCATACAGAACGCGGTGCGTTAGGCAGGTTTAGACTAAACCAGTGCCGGTAGTATTGACCCCTTATAATCTTTTTCTCGCCAGACCAGCGCATGATAGAGCGCCTAGAGAAAAGTCTAGCTACCCACTCATATTCCCCTCATTCAAAGCGCGCAAACACCACAAGAAAAGTGGAGAAATTACTGGCCTTGTGTAAACAACGCGAGCAAAGCCAGCACTGCTATGTTTGTAGGAGCAGCTTTAGCGCGGACGCTTACTGTAAACCTGCCTTTAGTAGCATCACCTGGCAGCTCGCGACTGAGTAGAAATGAAACTATGTGAAGCAAGTCCATGAGCATCCTACAGCTGGCGCCGCTTAGATCCACTAACTGTAGCACGTTTAGTGCGTACCTGGAAGGTGAGGTCGACGGCCCGGCGCAGGTCGGCGGCGGGCGGCTCGTGGTCGGGCGCGGGCGGCTGCGGCGGCTGCGGCGGCGGCGGCGCACAGATCCACGGCTCGCGCACCAGCTCGGCGGCACGCGGCCGCTGCGCCGGCTCCAGCTGCAGCATGCGCCGCACGCAGCCGCGCGCGCCTGCCGACACGTGGCGCCACACTCCGGTTGATAGTTCCACCTAACACATCAATCATTATGTCAATGCGTTGCGGCCACCGCGTCTATTGCACGTCACAAGAGCATGCGCGACCTCGCTATCAATAGGGTAGTTGACTCATTTTTTTTAAAATGATTTGTATCAAAAAGAAATTTTATTTAAATTAGAAAGAACTTTTCAAATCCGTTTAAAGTTAAGAAAGTTAGAAACCTTTCAAATCTGGTGGAAGGGGAAACTGTCAAGTAACAGAAAAAGGAAGCACACATTGAAGTATGACGTCAGCAGCATTAAGGATGATTCACGTTACACCGTGTCGCCAGCGAGTCTTGCCCCGGCCACCGTGCGCCGGTCGGGCTAGTCATTCATGCTACACCGGGCAGTCACCGTGTTGCCACCGGGCGTCGAAATGTCGGTGGCAATTGTTTCCCGTCCGGTGCACGGGCAAGCATGGATTACTTCATACAAAAAGTATACTATAGATGTTTGACCGTATCCCGGCCGGGGCACGTCCGAGCCCAGTGCACACGTTCGTTACACCGTGTCGCCACCGGGCCGGGAAACAATTGCCACCGACAATTCGACGCAGTGCCCCGGCCGGGGCACGGTCTGGCATGGATCACTTCATACAAAATGTATACTTATAATCTTTGACCATGCCCCGGCCGGGGCACGGCCCGGTGGCGATACGGTGTACCGTGGTTCATCCTTTAGGTTATACTGGTACAAAAGGGACCCACTCTTCCTTATACCAATATTTGAAACTAATGTTTTCAGAAAAAGATGTATATTAGTGTTCTTTGTTGTTTCGTATAAAATATTGCAATAAACACAGAAGAATACCCTATTGCTTCGACACTGAATCCGCCTATGTACCACTATTTAATTGAACATGAAGTTTAAATAAATAAAACACGTTAAAAACTGTCCCTTAAACGTATGAGTTGGTCAGTTAATACTGGATGCACCCAATACTGGCTTTTTAAAGGGTGTAAAAAGACACTTATCACTTGGAATTCATTTTCGTAAAAAAGTAAAAAAAAAATGCGACGAAGGTCAAACCTTCAATATCTCCAGAACCAGTCGATTCCCAGGTATGGTCTAGTGGAAAAAAAATAATCCAAATAATAGGTAGAATATGTGGCTTTCTGCTTCCAAAACTGTCTCTTTACACCCGATAATGTACCAAAGAAAGAGAGAGTAAAATCATCGCCATGCATGATTTCTCTCTTTCTCTGTTAGGGAACTGCTGGAACTCGTTGAGCGCGGCTCGAAAGCATGCTTCATAAGCAGCGTGACAATGTGAGATGCACTATATAAGAACTGGCAAGTTATTGTTTTCATACAAATAGTCTTAAAATAATGTGATTTTTTTTTCTGCCTCTTTACTTAGTATAATGCTAAATTCTATCCTTTACCTTTCCCGACTCGATTCTCGCTAAAATGGCTTCCGGGGTATCATCTCCGGTCGATGCGAATGGTGTTCTACCAGACAGCATTATATAAGCTAGTACACCTGTAATTATAAAATTGAAATGTTTTCATTATTTATGTAGCTATAAATTTTGTTACACTTAAAAAGCATTTTTTTTGCTTTTAATTTTTAAATTTGGATGAGGTTCATAATCATCAGCCTTTTAATGTCCCTACTGCTCGGGCCCAATGCGGGTCGGTGGATGTCACATGTCTTCGAATTTTTGGTTCTAAGACATGCTGGTTTCCTTCACAGTTTTGAGAGCAGTGGTGATGAAATAATTTACACAAAGTAAAGCGCCTGCCTGGTTTTGAACTCACGACCTACAACTTGTAAGTCGCGGCCGTTACCACTGGGCCACCACTGCTGCATGGATCGAGGCTAATTTATTGAAATTCTGTATAGGTTTGTCGCATATTTGTGTCTTTTGTGTAGTTTTTTTCCCGCTATTTCTTAACAAATTAAAAAAGTTTGGAAAATCCAAAAGTGTACGCCTCATAACGTTCATTTCTTTTTGTACTGAAAATAAATTGTATTGCTGAATTAAAGAGTAAAAAAAAATTGCGACTTTTACCTTCAATATCTCCAGAACCAGTGGAAAGGTGAAAGTGGTCTAGTGAAAATAAATGATCCAAATAATGGGTAGAATATTTGGCTTTCGGCTTCGGAAACTGTCTTTTTTCACCCGATATACAAAAAATGCTATCAATTATCACTTTTAATTAAATATAAAAAAAGTGTGTGTACTTATGTACACACGTAACAAGATAAAAAACCAAACTGTCACGATTTTAAAATGACTGTCAGATTTGCAATCGGCACCCCCAAAAACCATTACACGACACCCATATCAAATGTTTTAGAAAAAAACCAAACTGTCAAAAGGAAAACAATCATTCTTCATGAACCACAGACCATAGCTAACTTCAGGGTGGATCGGTTCTAGCTAACTTCAACCTGTGAAATTTGTATGACAGTGAAGCGCGCGCATCTTAAAATTTCACTCTCATCATTATTTTTTAACGCGCCTAAAGAAGTATAACTTCAAGAACGATAGAAACTAAGTTACTGAATATCGAAAGGGTTCAATCTTGAGAAAATTCTGAACAAAATAAAAAAAAACCACTCTCGAAACGATATTTTTTTCGGCAGTTATTCGGACTATATACAAAAAAGTTAATAAATACAGACATCCGGACGTCCAAGTATTTTTTGTTTTCAATTTTTTTTAAAAGTATGTTTTTAAAAAACATAAAGTAAGTTTTCTCAAGTCTTTTCTTGATATACGCGTACTTATATTATCTTATGGATGAACTATGAACGCAATAGTCATTTTAAGGCCAGAAAACCTGCGGACGGCGAATAATGGGTAGCTCGCCATCCGGTCAGCACCAGGCCCGTGAGTCAACGGCGCGTAGTGTTCCACGCGCGCCTCATAGAGAATTGTCAGCCACCACTGCCGGGGCCAATCATGGCCGGTGCCTGCATGCCTAGGGGTAGCGGATAAATTCGTAACAGAGTTACCGCTCCCCTGGGCACTCAGGCAGGGAAGGAACAGGGGTGGGTATTAGTCAGTAAGAGTCTGACACGCCCTCTCACTCCACCCAGAGCGGGAGATGTCATTGGATGATTTCCCACCCCACAAAAAAAGGCCAGAAAACTGCTTGGCCTTGACGTGTTGAGAGTAGAGCACTACCTCAAACGCTTCACGTTATGAAGCGTGCAATGGAGTGGGATTAAAGAAAACCGAATGGCTGTAATTACTCTCTGCATAAAGTGAAAATGAAACCTGCAACAAGATCGGGCCGGCCGCGAGGACTCAATTGGCAGTGAATATTGTCAGTGCTTACCGGCGATATACGGGGCACACTTTAAACGAGTTGCTTCAATCGAAGAGAATGGAAAGATTAGAACGTTTTCTTGTTCGTTACGCTGATTGAACACAGGGATATTCTTTATAACGATAAGAAAATTTTAGCAATCGAGGAACATTACAACAAGCAAAATGATCCGGGTGTATGCTCGTAGCTCCAAAGAAGCCTTTCAACTCGACAGAGTCCTGTGAAAAGGACCATTTTTGTGAAAAGGGGGTAAAAACTTTAGGTAAAAAGTGTATCAAGGTACTGTCTTAGATAGCGTAGTAAAGCCTCTTAATGATACCTTTTTTGATAACATACCATGTACTTTTAGGGTTCCGTACCCGAAGGGTCCAAACGGAGCCCTATTGCTGTCACTCACGTGTCCGTCTGTCTGTCCGTCGTCTGTCACACATGTTTTACAGCAAAGCGTTTGGAGCTAGTCTTCAAGTTTTTTAACAAGACTCGGCACCCGGCCATAAGGCACGCACTACCCAGGCTTGACTTGCAGTCAATGTGCCGACTTTTTTTTATTTAAAACGTTGCCCCACACTAGGAATTACTCCTGTATCGTGGGTGCGTTCACAAACATTTAAACTCACATACACAAGACACCCAGACCCGGAACAACTATCTGTAGGCCATACAAATATTTGTGCCGTGCGGGGATCGAACCCGCGACACGCAGTGCAGAGTTACCTCGCCCCCGGGCACTCGAGGCAGGGAGGAACAGGGGTGGGTTTTAGTCAGTAAAAGTCTGACACACCCTTCCGCTCCACCCCAGAGCGGAAGAAGTCATTGGATGATTTCCCACCCCCCAAAAAAAAAAAAAAAAAAAAAAAACCGTGCCGTTCATTACGATTGACGATTGGCCCTCGGTTAGCCCAGGCCTCAACCCCATTTTTATATATATTTTTTAGGCCTTGACTACAAATTGTGGTATAAGAGGACATGGCTTGCTCTAAACAAAACAATAATATTTAGAATCGTTAAAAAATTGATTGCGATCAGCGGTGGTCAACTTTCCAATGGACACAGTGCGTAAAGCGATAGACGCGTGGCCTGATCGCTTAAAGTCCTATGTTAAGGGTAGATATTTTGACTAAAATTATGTATTAATATCTTGTTTAAATACCCTTTTACATGCAGAAAATTATTGTAAACATATTACATTCGTTATTTTGAAGTTATGATTTTTTTAGTTGTAGCCACGGGGTCTCATCTCGAACAAAGAAAATTTAGTTCAAATAAATTGCAATAGATGGCGTAATGTGCATCGATTTCTTATTAAAGTCCAGGTAATATTTAAATTTTGAAAAAAAAAAGGTAAAAACTGTTTTTTTTTTTTTAATAAACTGCCCTAAGCATAAAATTTTGGAATAATTGGCTCCTAATTCAAATTTAGATGATTATAGGAACGAATCCTTAGACATCCACATTTCTTGTACCAATAGATGGCGCTATTTGAAGTTTTAGAGTTTATCCATTTGCCTCTTTAAAATTTGTTTAGTGACACATTTTGATTCAGTTAAACTGTTAAGAAGTGCCAAAAATTCTATAAAATAATTCCTCAATGTGTGAGAAATTATTGTTAAGACTTTAAGTAAATTCATTCAACTTGCAAGTGTTGCAAGCCGTCGCTGCTAACACCATCTAGCGAGGTGTAGAGGACGGGCCCGAACGAAGAACAAAAGTTACTTGTGCCAGTCGAAAACTCGTAGTTACGGCGGTACCGTTTCATTGTATGGGATGAGGCATCTGTACGGTAGTATTATATTATCTGTGGTTGTAGTTAAATTTATGGTCAGATTAGGTTTATTCATACAGAAAGAAATAGAGACAACACTACAAAGTCGAACTCTTTCTAAAACTTATACAGGCTGTAAGGAAAGAGACAACGCAAACTTCGCGAAAAGGTTAGGTACACCTAATGCCACTAACAAAATTATGATAATCATTAATCTCGGTAATGATCGGTTACAGAAATTGTCATTTTTGAGCGCGCAATGTATTATAAATAATGCGATCTCAACGCTCCGCACTACTACTTACCTACACTCGCGCCGGAGTAGCTGTCGTAGGTACTAGGCCGGCGACGGGAATTAACTCTAGCGAAACAACTGTACGTATTTTATTTACATTGTTGTTTTTAGTGTAATTAGCGATTTAATTAATAATAATTAATAATATTATTATTATTATCTCGTATATTTATTTTTAGACATATTATTTACATTTTTAAATATTTTTAAAAGAAAACATATAAAAAACATTTAAAAATATAAAAAATAGTAGTCCACCGGTATCGGGAGCAGGGTCCAAGCTACCAGTGGTAGGGCTCCAGAGACAGGAACCTCCTCACAATGCGAGCCGTATCAAGGAGTACTGCCTTCTGAATCAGGCCCTTGATCCAACCGCGCAACGACAGCTTATTATTATTAAAGTAAAAAAAACTGCAGAATAACTTTATAAATTGAGGAAAAAGCCGACAAAAATTTCAACGCTAGCGGGTCCAGAATCATGTACTCATTCACTGGTACACGTATGTGCGTCATGCAAGAGTTATATTTAGTGGTGGGTCGTTGTCGAATTTTTGGTGTACGAAATGCAACCGTTTTTCCGACGACGTAAACGGTTGCAGAAAACGGTCGTCGTCGCAACTGATTTGAAGACGGCATAAAAGACGAAACTATCGTCGAGTGAAGTAATTGCAGTTTCTTACAACTACTAACAGTTTCAAGTTGCAAATGTATGAAACGTGACCGTCGCGTCACGAACGACAGCACTGACGAGTGGTAATAAAATATCGACTGTATTTCATTGACAATAAGATCACTTTTCATAGGAAGAACTGTTTGTGGGAAACGACAAGAACGAAGACGCGACGAGTGTAATAATTGAATCACTGGATTCTCGTAAAATAAAAAATCGCATCAAGTAATTCGAAGACTGGTTTGTGCAACGAAGACTGTTTGGACCCACGACGTAAAAACGGTTTCACCGTCGCAGAACATCAAACGTTCTTTGAAAACGGTTCGTCCGTCGTCGAAACGCCCATCACTAGTTATATTATGAACTTAGTTAGAACAATGATAACCTTGCAGCTTGTGGGTCACATGCAACTATTTATTATTGCTTAGCTGATAGTATAGATCAGGCCAACTCAGATGATTAGGACAAAGTTTGAACTTATTAGTGGCAGACATTTTCTACTGCATAAGAGCAGACTATAAATTGTTAACAACGAAAAAAGAAAACGTTCCAGTTTGTGAATCCCAATTTTATTTCCAACTAGCTGTGCCCGCGACTTCGTTCGCGTGGTTGTCGAGAACAAAACAACGTCGTTTAGATAAGAGTATATCACCTTTTTGATGATTTAGATAAGAGTCCTGACTTTGGTATAGTTGATTACGTTAATGCTTCTCTATATACTATGTTAGCGGTGGAATTACCCGGAGCATATACAAAAAGGTTGTTTGGGTTGCTAACACGTGATAGAGAAACATAGAGTTGGCCGTGTGAAAAACAATCAAAAGTAAGGTCTACACCCGCAACGGATAACGTCTGGCCTTGGGCTTTATTAATAGTCATAGCGTAACAGAGGCTTACAGGAAATTGCACACGTTTGAAAGTAAACGGAAAATTATTGGGGATAATGGGTATCCTGGGAATGAAAACAACATCACCGGAGCCGCAACCTGTTAAGATTTCGGCTTCGATGACATTTCGTTGGAGATTTGTTACTCTCAACCGAGTTCCATTGCATAGTTTTGGTGGGCTTAAATTTCTGAGTAGAATGATTGGTACTCCGACTTTTAAATAAATTTTGTGTGCTGGAAGACCTGGTGTATTTAGAGAGTCTAAAAACTCTACTGGATAGTGGGTGGCATCTCCTTCTTCTAAAACCGTGTTAATAGATAAATATTCCCTACTTTCTCCAGAAACATGTACCAATATTTGAGAATTTATTGCTGCTGCTTGGTCGTTGCGAGGTGCCAAAATAGCTCGTTGGCATAGCCAAGCAGCGTCATGGTTCGAGATCTCTGATGGATCTCCGTATACAGAGGAAATGAGTTCCTGCTGTGAGGCAACAGAAGAACACAGGCTTTCGACTAAAGTTACTTTACCTCCTTCTTGAGTCGGGTATGTGCCGTTACCAATTTGAAGTAGTAAATTTGAGAAAACCTGCGCGTTTGCGTCACCTCCCAAATATGCTCGCATATTAAAGCTCAAATTAGTTAATATGACACTACGCCATAAAATAGAGCTCTTTAAACAGGCACCTATTTCATCGGCCCTCGTTCCTCTGGGTATTATAGGGAGTGTCTGCCTGAAGTCTCCACAGAATAGCACCGTTAAGCCTCCCATCGGTCGGTCATTTTGTCTTATATCTCGCAACGTTCTATCTACAGCTTCCACAGCTTTACGATTTGCCATCGTACACTCGTCCCAAACGATAAGGGCGCAATCGCGTAAAACCCTTGCTTTATCACTATTGCGAGACACGTTGCAAACAGGGTTTTCTGTGCGGTCCAAGTCGATTGGTATTTTAAATGTTGTATGTGCAGTTTTTCCTCCTGGTAATAAAGTGGCAGCTATTCCTGAGGAAGCGACGGCAAGGGCAATTTTGTTTTGGCTCCTTATTTGAGCCAAGATAACTTTAGTGAGGAAAGTTTTACCTGTTCCACCAGGTGCATCTAAAAACAGCATTTCTCCTAATGAATGTTCTACACTACAGCATACTCTATCAAAGATTTGACGTTGTTCTGTCGTCAAATTTGAACAGCCATTTCGCAATATTTCTGCTAACTCTTCGGGGTTGTAATTTATTTCAGATGTATACTCCCTATTAATTCGTTCCCCACCAACTGTCGGTGTCGGCAAGCCGTATTGACTGAGGGGGTTCCCTCCTATACTTGTAACTATATCTTGTATAGCCAGCAAAGCCCTATTATGGCAGCTTTCACGTACTTGGTCAGAAGTTTCACTATTTATATTTTGCTGTCTCAAAAAATCTTCGGCAAACGCGTCTTTATATTTTTGCCACAACTGCCCAGCGTCCGATAGGCCACAAAATGTCAACAAAATGGCAAATAAATGGCGCAAACGATGTGGACTATCACTGACGCATGCTTCGGCTAAAGCATCATCCCAATGCTGATCGCCATCTAATAAATGCCGTGCGCGGCAAGCAGCTTGAAATGTGGGATATTCTATATCGTCCACTTTGCGGAGCTCAGCAAAAGAAGTAGGTCCTCGCACTGTGTGAAGAAGAAGGCGTAAATAATAACACTCTGCATTATTTGGGTGCACCGTGTATACTCTTCCAATCACGTGTTCTTTAAAAATGCCGGACTCGCCTTCTACAGCAGTTCCACGTCTCCTGCGATTAAAAACACCTTGCTGCTTGTTATAAGTATAATAATGTGGCACTTCATTGTACAACAGAGACTTAGCGAAATTGTCTCTTTCGCAAAGGCGAAAGAATGCGAGCAAGGTGGTTTGTCTTGGGTTGTTCATTCTTTCTGCCACATTTTCTGGCTGAAAGTAAACTCGCTGCCCGCCTTCCAGGTGCACGTCAAGATGGATGACTGGCGGATACCTTTCATGAATAGGGAAACTCAAAATGCGCCAAACTGCCTCCGAAGAGCTTATGTATCGGCCAGATTGATACCTTGTCACTTCATCAAATTGGTTGTTATTTCTTAGTGCTATCATGGCTTGATCACTACCTTTATTAACATATTTACATATATATTTTATAGATTCGACGCTATTACAAATTTCAACATTAATGTGTGCTTGAAAAGCGTTTGACAAAACTGGAGAATACGGTACCACCCAACTATTATTTAGAATTATTTCTTGTCCACGGAATCTGACAGTAGCTGTGAAACCACCTTGTGACGGTGATCTTCGCCGGTATTGCGGATACCCATTTTCCCCAGCCATAGTTAGTTCTTTCAGTGCTCTGGGGTATTTTTTTGAGCATTGACCATCTTTCATGCACGGTGATTCCCTGTTTAAGAGGCCACATGGCCCGTGAACCATATGTGTTTTTACTATGTCATGCAAAATCGGATCTGCATTATAGTCCGGAAATTCTGCACTTATGACACTGTCTATAGCATCGGGACGAATTTTTTCTTCCAGCCACAGAAGAATGTGCGCGTGGGGTAAACCACGCTTTTGCCACTCGACGCTATACATAAAACAAAGAGTTGAACCGAAAACTTTCTCCTTTGTAAGTAGATTAATCAAGACTTTGAGTTTTAAATGAAAAATCCTAGCAATAATGTCATGTCTGTCGTATGACGCCTGTCCTGTGAGAAGTGCCTGGCAAATCTCCGTCCACTTTGGATTTGTTGTAAATGTTATAAAAAGGTCCGGCCGGCCGTATTTACGGACGTAACAAAAAGCATCTTGCGTTCGTTCGTGCATATACCGCGGACCGCCTGTGAAACTGGATGGCAAAATAACCAATCGACCCAAGTTTTCGACGTTATTATCTGATTGCATGGCGTCCCGCAAGTGCACGTATTCTTCAGCGCGTAACCGTCGCTGGTTAGTGCGAATATACACTAAACGTTCAGTTTCTATTTTTGCGTACATGTCCACAATAAATTGGCTGAACAAACCACGAAATCGTTGCAAATATACGAAACTGTTTTGCCTTATTTGTAAAAGGTAGGAATAGTATTGTTGAGCAGATATTTTTTTTTGATAATTAGTGACTCTCGTAGTAGGGTTCACTTGGTACAGCCCAAAATTGTACCCATCTTCACCATGACAATAAATTAGTGGATATTGCAGGGCGTCGTAAGCTCGGTGGGTTTCCAAAATGCGTTGAAGGCGATCGTCGCGTGTACGCAACACGATATCACGTCTCTCACACTCCTGGTCGACTAAAACAACTGCAACTTCATCTGCGACGGGTGCATTGTGTCTTCCACGGTGTTCACCCACAGGACGTCTATCGGCACTTATAACAATTTTGAAATCATTGCTGCCTTGTGGAATTGACTCCAATGCAGCTTTGAATTCACGAACGTACTGGTTAACGTGATGCAGCAATTCTTGAAGTTGACCCAAAAGCTCAGCATTGAGCTGGGGAAAATTGTGATTTCTAACATTGAGCTGTTGCGTGTAATCGGATACAAAATAAATTTGGAGAAATTTGGGTTCATTTTCTGGCAGCAAAGATCCAATAAGGTGATAAACTTGACCTTGTACTTTGAAGGTTGGCATGAACGGTCCTTCCGTTATTTGTTTTGCCCCAAAGGAAGTCATTTGGAAAGCACTGTTATATAAACGAATATTATCCAAAAAACGGTTCGACTGGGGATGATCGCCATTCAGGAGACTTTTAAGTAAGTGTGGTGGATCTTGGAAATTTGGAAGAACAATTTTTCCATTTGAGCAGCACATTCCATCTGTCTCTTTCCTCCATTTCAAAGCATGACAAAAATTACAAATTTCTCTCATGTCACCCACGAAAGTAAAGCCAGCATAATTAATTCTAGACGAATATGTGAACCCTGATTTTTCCCTATTGTCCCAAGGTAATAAAATATTTGCATCGTCATTTTCCATGGACTCATCAGCTCCGCTATTTGTTTCTCTATTCATATGGTATCGAGCTCGTTCTATTTCTAGGCGAGATTGACGTTGTTCTGCTGTTTCTGCTCGTCTTAGTTCATCTATTCTTTCCCTTTCAGATGCAAGATAACTTTCATTGTTTCTTTGTACACCTACATAGTTATGTCTAGCTATTTGTAATCGTTCTTCTCTTTGGGAGAGAGATTCAGACTCGCGCGAGAGAGCGTGTCGCTCTCGGTCAGATGACAGACGTGCTTGGCGTTCCTCGATACTCTCTTGAGAACGCAAAGTCGCGGTCCGAGTTCTTTGCGAACTTAAGCGCGACTCCCTTTCTGTGAAAGTCTCTGACTCGCGTGAGAGAGACTGGCGCTCCCGATCAGCAGACAGCCGAACTTCGCGTTCCTGGATATTCTCTTGAGAACGCAAAGTCGCGGTCCGAGTTCTTTGCGAACTTAAGCGCGACTCCCTTTCTGTGAAAGTCTCTGACTCGCGTGAGAGAGACTGGCGCTCCCGATCAGCAGACAGCCGAACTTCGCGTTCCTGGATATTCTCTTGAGAACGCAAAGTCGCGGTCCGAGTTCTTTGCGAACTTAAGCGCGACTCCCTTTCTGTGAATGTCTCTGACTCACGTGAGAGAGAGTGGCGCTCCCGATCAGCAGACAGCCGGTCTTCGCGTTCCTGGATACTCTCTTGAGACCGCAAAGTCGCGGTCCGTGTTCTTTGTGAACTTAAACGTGACTCCCTTTCGGTGAACGTTTCCGATTCACGTGAAAGAGCGATGTGCTCTCGGTTAGCAGATAACCGTGCTTCACGATCTTCTTCCGATTCCTGAGACCTACAAAGTCTCATCCTTTTCGCATTTCGGCTACGCAGCGAAAGGTTAGTTTTTTTTCTTTGAGGCATTTTCAAGGAAAATTAAAGCAATAAACAAAACTAACAACACTTATGACTGAATAGCCTACAAACTTAAAAGATCGGTGCGTCGAACAGTCTAGTGTGACAACGTATCGTCTGTTCGTGGTCGTGACTCAACGAATTGGCAACACTAACTTACTGTATAACGATTGGCACTATTGGATTCAAACTACGAAGTAAATCAAATACAATCTTTACTTCGTACTTCAAACCAATGACCAAAGTTGACCAAACGAAACCAATAAGATAAGCAAATACTTTTTTTTCGACCAATTTAGAAAATCGATAAACCAAGCAACCAAAGAACTTTTACGACACACGCAAGAACTTTTAAGACACCTAACGAAACCCAATTTGCCTAGTAAACACGGTGGACGTCATCCTCGCGCGGAAAATCTTAACACCGCGATTCAGAAAATGACGTCATTTGCACAACGCCATCTATCGGATTTAGATTTCAACTATCAACATTAGTTCTATTTTTAGTCTTAAGATGTCGTTGCAAGTACTATACTTAATTGCGTAACGTAATATTTTACTTCTTGAACTCACTAAATTAATCATATCTTTTGATAGAGTGAATCGATTTCGATGAAACAAAAACTAAGTTAATCCTCAAGTTGCGTATAATTTTTGTATATAAACATTGTCAGCATTGAATTCGTAGATTTTACGTGATGTGCGCACAAACAAACAGACAAACAGACAAACAGACAAAAATTTCAAAAATGATGGAAATGGGTTCTGTTACTTATCTTTTCACACGCTGGCTATTTTTTGTTTCAATTTCTTCAATGTACAAAAATGACTTTTCTACAGATTTATTATATGTATAGATATGTCACTTGTAATGATGTAATCAAAACTTTTAATACTTTAAATGTTAAAAAGACTGCAGATCTATGGGGTAATTCTGTTGACGTTGCTAGGTCTATTATAGACATTGTAGCACCTACTTTAGCAGTAATCTTTAATAATTGTATAGATTGTGGTGAGTTTCCTGATCTAATGAAATATAGTAAAATTATACCATTGTTTAAATCGGGTAGTACATCAGACCCTACTAATTATAGACCTATATCAGTGCTACCTACTTTTAGTAAAATTTTTGAGAAAATTATTTTAGATCAAATTCAAAGATATTTTAATAAACACAAATTATTACACAACAAACAGTTTGGTTTCACAAAGGGTCGTTCAACAACTGATGCTGGTGTTGAACTTTTGGGACACATTTATAATGCATGGGAAGATAAATGCGATGCGTTGGGCATTTTTTGCGATTTGTCTAAGGCTTTCGATTGCGTTCTCCATGATACATTGATCAGGAAGCTGCACTACTACGGAGTCCGGGGCGCCTCTCTGGATCTTCTTACTTCATACTTGGGTAATAGGATTCAGAGAGTTGATGTGAACGGCAAAAGGTCTTTCGGGTCTGTAGTCAGAATGGGGGTTCCTCAAGGCTCAATTCTGGGTCCTTTTTTGTTTCTAATCTATATCAACGACTTGCCTTACCTCATAAAGGATAAACATGATATAGTGCTGTTTGCAGATGACACTTCACTTTTATTTAAACTCAAACGTCAGCAGGTGGTTGTTGATAATGTAAATAATGCTCTTTCAACTGTAGTTAACTGGTTTAATGTCAATAATCTTCTCCTTAACGAGAAAAAAACAAAATGCATAAAGTTCACATTACCCAATGTAATACAAGTGAACACTAGTGTGTCAATAAAGGGTGAAGAGTTGAAACCCGAGGATTCCACAGTGTTCTTAGGTTTAACTTTGGATGCGCAGCTTCAGTGGAGCCCCCATATAGATAAACTGTCCAAAAAACTTAGCTCTGCAGCATACGCCGTAAGGAAAATTCGTGGTTTAACTGATTTAGAGACAGCTCGTTTAGTATACTTTGGTTATTTTCATAGTGTGATGTCGTACGGCATTCTGTTGTGGGGAAATGCCGCCGATATTCAGACAATTTTTGTTTTACAGAAAAGGGCTATTCGTGCAATTTATAAATTAAGTCCCAGACACTCCCTCAGAGACAAATTTAAAGAGATTAATATTATGACTGTTCCCTCTCAATATATTTATGAGAATCTCATGTATGCACATATAGATACTAGTGCGGTAAGTTGGTTTCTACAAACGAGTAGACGAATGTAAGCCCGAGACGAAGTCGAGGGCTTACCATAGTCACGAGTTTGTAAATACCAATCCGCACGTGTGTCATACAACGTTTTTCAACACTTTTGCGAGAAAACAGTACCTACAATAAATAGGTGATGAAAAAAAAAACTTTTGTTTTTGATTTGAAACATCTTTTGGCGCGGCTTGGCAGTAAAACCGACTCGAATGTCGTGACGGCATGACGCCGTCGTGCCACGAAGCTCCCACTACGCTACCTCTCTCGACTCCCTTCTCCCTAGAAACATCTATGCGAAAAAAGTAACACAACAACAACTAACAACAACAACTAACAACCAACATCAACAAACAACGACAACAATTAATAACAACCACAACCAACAACAACAAATAACAACCAACATCAACAAACAACAACAAAAACCAACAACAACAACCAACAACAACAACAAACAAAAACAACCAACAACAACAACAACCAGCAACAACAACACCCAACAACAACAACAACCACAACCACCGACAACAACAACAACAACCACCACAACCAATAACAACACAAAAAAAAAACAAAATAGAAATTCTTATATTATGTTTTTTTATGGAAATAAAAAAAAAACCATAAAGGATACGCACGGTTTTACCGCACGCTATACAATGGAGCGTACGGTAAAATAGGTACTTAGGTGTGAGTACCTATTTTACCGCCCGTTCCATTACAGGGTGCGTAATTTTTAACTTTCGAACAATGTATACAGACTTCGTAAATGCATTTTTTGAGCAAATGTGTTGAAAAAAATATTAATCTGTTTAAAAGATACAGTGATATCCATAGCATAAATACTAGGAACAAACACAAATTTATTGTACCAAAAACCAGGCTCAAGAAAAAAATAGGTGGTTCGTTTAGATGTCAATGTATACGTTTCTATAATAAACTTCCTAGCCAAATTCAAGAACTAAGCATAAATAAATTTAAATCATTTATTAAACGTAAGCTATGCCAGAAAGCTTTTTACACAATTAATGACTTTCTTGAGGACAAAAAGGCGTGGGATTGAGCTGCTTCAATGATATACATGAGCCATTGTTTTCATATGTACTACTTACTGATGAAAAATTTTTTATATATATATTTTTTTTAATATTCGTTTTTGACATGAATACTTGTATAGTATTGCATTATATTTTTTATTTTATTTTTTTATTGACATTTTATTATTATTATTATTTTTTTTGACTTGAACACTTTGTTAAGTATTATATTTATTTTTATTTTTTGATTGACATATTATGATTACTATTTTGTTTGACACAAATATTTACTTTGTAAAGTATTATATTTTTATTTTTTTTTGATTACTTAATTATTGTAAATGTGAGGACTATGTGGGTTATTATTATTATTTTCTCCTCCTTTTTACAGTAATTTTCAACGTTGTCTGACAGTTTGAGTACTTTTGCGGCCTACCCAAATGTCTTTTCTTTGGTATTGTTCGTCATGTCATTGAGCTCCTTAGTGGTTTTTAAGTTGAGCTATTCGACTATTGACAAATGCTTGCACTGACTGGACAGGTCCACTCAAATATGTTTGGTTCTTTCTTCAAAAGACCACTACAGACACTAAGCTGCATGGTCCTCATATAGAATAATGTGAATGCGAGAACTATGTATGTCGTTATATTCATGTAGATTTTATGATTGTCTGGCAGTTTGAGTATTTTTTGCGGCCTACTCAAATGTCCTTACTTTGGTATTGTTCGTCGTTTCGTTGAGCACCTCAGAGTTCTGAGTTGAGCTTCGCGATGACTGACAAATGCTTGCACTGTCTGGACAGGTCCACTCGAATTCGTGTGTTGCTTTCTTCATAAAGCTCATCCCAGACATAAACGTACATGGTTCTCATAGGATCTAACCAGTCCACATTGTATGGATTTGAACACTAAAAGAGACTTTGACCTCTGAGTTTGTTTCGGTGTTTCTTCTCAGGGTAGTCAGCTAGGAAACACCGGCCTCATCTAGCTTAAACTGACAAAAAAAGCATTGACGTGTAAAAGTGTTCCTTGTAACCTATTTACTGAATAAACATCATTTATCATTTATCATTTAACGCACATGCATTGGAACTTAACTTAGCTTAATTCAATACATAAGAATATATTGAGAAATAGAAGGCCAAACGGTTTGCCAACGTGCTACGGAGCACAGTATTCTTGGTGTTATATTAACGGATCTTAAGAAACACTTTACTGCGCTCCAAAACACGTGGCTCAGAAGTCTGCCCAGCTTAAATGGGACTGGGCTAAACATGTATGCCGCATATAGCGCGCTGGGCCCGTAAAACACAAAATTGGTGCCTGAAATAGCGAGACGGGGTTGAGCAGTAAGACAACACAGGCTAGATATAATAATAATAAATGCTTTCGTAATTAATCGTGCTCGGGAGAAGGATGTATTATCCAGTAAGATGCGGGTAGGGATCTTGACCGTACTTCCGGGATTGTCCTGATAGCCGTGGTATATCTCTCCACTCCTTAAGCACCTCAAAATATGTTGCCTCCTTATTGCTACGTCACACTACGTGCTAGCGACCGTTTTTGGAGACCCATTTATTGAGTGTGCAAGTCACCCCCTGCCTTTTGTATTGATGTATAGATAGTAACATTGTTCAGGCAGGGGCCATAGTCTTTACATAGTTCTTGGTAACCAGTCCACTTATGCCTCCCAAATCATAGCCCGATATATTTGTTTCTTTTTTATCTTGCAATAGTTTCACACCAACCAGGGGTTGTCCTTGGGTGCACTTGCATAGCGCGTACAGGGATAATCGTCGGTTGGTGCTTTATTTCATAAAAAAGCATCTCAAGGGGCCTCTACGAGTTGGCTTTGGCCCCTCGTACGCCTTCCAAAGGTCCAGGACCTCGGGGTCCCGAGAAATTAAATAAAAAAGTGTGTGTGTACTGATGTATGCACGTAAGAAGTTATACTTCTTTGGCGTAACAAGATAAAAAACCAAACTGTCACAAAGTTTACAAAAGGAAAACAATAATTCTTCATGAACCACAGACTATAGGTGACTTCAGGGTATCGGTTTTTTGTGACGGTGTGCGCGCGCATCGTAAAAATTTACTCTCATCATTTTTCCCCAACGCGCCAAAAGAAGTATAACTTCAAAAAAAATCTTTAATTAACTTCACTACTAGTAATACAAAGTACAAACTCGAATATTTAAAAATTCATACCTAAGCTCCATATGTCACAGGCAGCATCGTACCCAGCACGCTTTAGCACCTCGGGAGCGACAAAGTTGGCGGTGTAACATGGCGTCATCAGCAGGCCGTTTTCAGCGCGCAGCTGTTTCGCCAAACCAAAGTCGACTAGACGAATGTCCTCAGGCCTCTTCTCTGCCGTGGCAAACAATATGTTCGAAGGTTTTATGTCTCTGAAAAATATTATATTTATATAAATCCTTTTTTCTAGTTACAAGACTCAGTGTTAGTAAGAATTTACTAACAAATTATGTTTGTAAAAAAAAAAATACATAAAAAGGATCATGACAACACCATAATATCTTTATTTCATAGTTATGAGCGGTTTCCCTGAGTCAAGTGTTATTATACTACTTAGAATATCTGTTTTAGTTATTAAAACAATAATTTATGTAATTGATTAATTAATACAAATACAAGATTGCAAATCTAATTAGTTGCTAGGACAACATAGTCATCCATGACTCATTCTAACCAAAGTAATATTTATTATAAATTCCATAATTTAATATAACTTATTTCTGCTGGATACCTCCTTAATTTAATAAAATTGATTAATAAGGATCTCTTTATTACGAATTGTTAATGGATTATTTTGAAAAGATCTATGATGAGTCTTCAAAATATGAACGAGAAATGCTGTCTAATATACACTTATCTCTAAGTGATATGAGGAATTTATCAACAAGGAACTCATTTCTTTTTATCACAGCATTATCGATTAATGCCTTACCATGCACGACGGTGTGTCTATGTAAATAGTGTGTGGCGTGCAGGACATTCTTCAGGATAGGTGCAACCTCATGCTCGGGCAAGTAGCGGCGCTGCGTGATATGTTCGAGCAACTCGTCGCCGCCACAGAGTTCTGTCACAGCGAGTATCCGGCCCCCCTCTTCTTAAACACCTTGTATGGTTATTCCAACTATTGAACGCTATACCTATGCACGACGGTGTGTCTATGTAGATAGTGTATGGCATGCAGGACATTCCTCAGTATGAGTGCAGCCTCAGGTTCGGGCAGGTAGCGGCGCTGCGTGATGTGTTCGAGCAACTCGCCGCTGCCACAGAGTTCTGTCACAGCGAGTATCCGGCCCCCCTCTTCTTAGACACTTCGTATGGTTATTACAACTATTAAACCCCTTACCTATGCACGACGGTGTGTCTATGTAGATAGTGTATGGCGTGCAGGACATTCCTCAGTATGGGTGCAGCCTCATGCTCGGGCAGGTAGCGGCGCTGCGTGATGTGTTCGAGCAACTCGCCGCCGCGACAGAGTTCCGTCACAGCGAGGATCCGACCCCCCTCTTCGTAGACACCTCGTAGGGTTATTATGTGAGGGTGTTGACTGTATCTGTTCGAAAATAATTTATTTATAAATAGGATAAAGTCTGAAGCGATTTGTCCAGCGTTGGTTTTCTGCATGGTTCCATCCCAGGATTTGGATGTGATATTGGGTTTTACCATTAGTAAATTTTTAATAACAGGCAGCTGTAAAGATAGAGAGATAGATGGCATACTTTTTATTTTAAACCGTTAACTTTCGTTTATTTTCTTAAATAACTTTAAAACGATTTATTTAAAAAAAATAAAAAAATACTTGAGACCCTCAATGCGACATCAAATGAAAAGAAAAGGGTCATAGAAATACACCTGTGTACCAAATTTCAACTTAATCGGACCAGTAGATTCGAAGTAAATTGGCTGTGATACACGGACAGACAGACAAACAGACAGACGCACGAGTGATCCTATAAGGGTTCCGTTTTTACATTCGAATGTTCGGCACCCTAAAAACTAAATTTGCCATCGACACGCTAAGAAGAAGAATAACAATTAGAACTATTTATTCAACTAAAAGATTTCTTCTCTGTTTGTCGCAATAGGCTAACCGCTTTTAACTTTGTATTTTTTAATAGAGGTATATTGGTGATGGTAAACCCACAATTCGCTAGTCATATTTTCATGACTACCAAACATTGGGTTTACCATCACCTATAATGAGATAATACTGAAGCAAACAGGCAGTTAGCAACTGGCCTTGTTATTATTATGATTTGGACAGCGCCTTATAGGAACCGAACCTAAACTGTCCAATCAAACTCACTATATTTAAGAGTCCAGCATTGTAAACTGAACTATTTGTCACTTTAAATACCAACAATATAAAAACGAAAGCACTATACATATTACGTATCCTCTTTGATTACTACGTTTGCACATTGACCTGATATTGAATCATTGTATGGCTTCAGACTTCTAATGCCTCTAAAGTTCTAGGTCTTAGGTCATTAGGTCTTATGTTATCGCTAAACATAAGTTTTCCCTGGTCTATTTCTATGTTGTTACAGAATTTAAGGAAAGAGAATGTTATTTACTTGAAACTTTGCTTGAAGTGACGCAAATACTACTAAGTACCAACAGTTAAAAAGTGTTATTTTCCGTATGAGAAGAGCCCTTTATCTTGTAATGGGAAAATTACTTGTTGTGACGGAAACTGTTCTACATTTTGTTATTTTAAAACATACCTCAGAAGTATTTCAATTTCTTCACGAGGATCATACTGCAATTTGTCCATAATCTTAACAGCATACTGGACCCTTGAGGTTTTGTGTTCACAGAGGCGGACGACTGAAAACGATCCTGTTCCTAGCTCTCCCATTAACCTGAAATTATCTCATATTTTTATCTGTGGTCTAAAATTAACGTTTGTTTGTTTAAAATTATTCCTATCTGGCGTCGGAAAAATGAGCTGTTAGTTCATTAAATATTGAAACTTTTTCTGTTGTCTGTTATTGACAGACTCATTGGTTTGTGGTCGCAACTGCTGAAAATGAGGTCAGGAATTTCTCAGTAACAGGCTTGAGTCTGGTTTTGAGCCCAGTTGATTTCAATAGACCACCACGGTGAATCGTATTGGTGTGTAACCTATCCGTCCCACCATGGTGAATCGTATTGGTGTGTAACCTATCCGTCCCACCATGGTGAATCGTATTGGTGTGTAACCTATCCGTCCCACCATGGTAAATCGTATTGGTGAGTAACCTATCCGTCCCACCACGGTGAATCGTATTGGTGCGTAACCTATCCGTCCCACCATGGTAAATCGTATTGGTGAGTAACCTATCCGTCCCACCATGGTGAATCGTATTGGTGTGTAACCTATCCGTCCCACCATGGTGAATCGTATTGGTGTGTAACCTATCCGTCCCACCATGGTGAATCGTATTGGTGTGTAACCTATCCGTCCCACCATGGTGAATCGTATTGGTGTGTAACCTATCCGTCCCACCATGGTGAATCGTATTGGTGTGTAACCTATCCGTCCCACCACGGTGAATCGTATTGGTGTGTAACCTATCCGTCCCACCATGGTGAATCGTATTGGTGTGTAACCTATCCGTCCCACCATGGTGAATCGTATTGGTGTGTAACCTATCCGTCCCACCATGGTGAATCGTATTGGTGTGTAACCTATCCGTCCCACCATGGTGAATCGTATTGGTGTGTAACCTATCCGTCCCACTATGGTGAATCGTATTGGTATTAACCTATCCGTCGTTCGATACTGAAAAAACCTACGTAAGAAAATATACAAAAAAAAAATACTTTCTCCTCGCCTACCTGTATTCATCAAAGAAATTATTTCTATTAACAAATCCAGCCCAAAACTCTTCAGTAGACGTCTTATTATTGGTAGCCACATGGTTCTGTTTTTCATTAGTAACCGTTTTGTTACTATCTTCGTTAAGTAAACAGGGTGCGACGAAACTGAAACCGCTGAAAAAATAACATTTTAACGATTTATTTGCCGTGAGCGAAGGTTAGTTAGTGTGACAAATGAGTTTATCTTATCATTAGACAATCCGATGATATGATAAGTCGCTGTATTAACTTATTATGCAATTGCCTACCATAAACAGTACTGCAAATGTTTGTTATTTGTTTCAAACATCGATAAATGGAAAGGGTATTTAAGGACGCACCTAAGCTTCCCTTGACATTTATCAAGGTAATCTTGTGCGATACTATAAAGACTGATGGGGTCAAAGGGGTGGTCTTGAGCGGCATACCTAGGTATTGAAAGTACATATTGTACTTTAGTTTAAAAATAGACCCAAGCAAATAACAGAAATTGAATTACACACGCATTGTGCAATGTTTTTAATTTATTTGGGTAATACGATCAAAAATGTACCTACAGATAAAAACGAACTGCCATACAACGATGCGGGACGAGCACGCTAAGCTGGCTATACTAAACGAGTTTATTTTGTATTGAGAGACCACGCCTTTACAGACATAATGTGAATTCATGTAATGTATAGACGATCAGTATCTTACCGGAATAGTTCATGTGCATTCGCCGAAGCAGGTACACCTGGCGAGTCTCGAGGTGTTCGACACGTAAACTCTGAATCGAAGTAGAACGCGTCATCGGCTCGAGAGACAGCCGGCCGGAATGGAGGCACCACCTGTCGACAATGTCTCAATTAAACAAAGAAACAAAAATAAAAATAACCAAATAGTAAGCTAGTTTTTAGGGTTAACGAACGAACCTCCGAATGAAAAAACCTAACCCTTATAGGATCACTCGTGCGTATGTTTGTCCGTAATAAAATAGATGAAAAAAAAAACGGGCTTACAGTTTTGAAATAAATACAGAAAGTTGTTCTTTACTTATAGACTACTGGAAAACCTATATGGTTAAAAAACATAAAAAAACTTATTTACAAAAAAAAAACAACCGACTTCCAAAAAAAAATACACTAAAAATTTAAAAATAACTTTAATTTCGGAAGTCGGTGTTTGCATTTTATTTCTTCGATATTTGACACCGACTTCCGAAATTGAAGTTATTTTTAAATTTTTAGTGTATTTTTTTTTGGAAGTCGGTTGTTTTTTTTTGTAAAAAAGTTTTTTATTTTTCACTTTTTAGTTGTTATACCCCAGAACTAAAAACCCCAATAACATGGAACATGGAACTTAAACATTTGGAGAACACAAAAACGTCATCAAGATATGCGTATTTTTCGTTTTTGTTCAGTTTCTCAAAAAGCGCTAAAGCAATTTCGATATAATTTATATGGGACCACCTCGGGAGTATATTCTTTCCGTTAAAAAAAGAATTTTGAAAATCGGTCCACAGCTGACGGAGAAATGCGCGGACGGAAAAACATACACAGTCGAACATAGAACCTCCTCCTATTTCGAAAGTCGGTTGAAAACAAAGAAACTTTTTATGTCACAGTTTTTTTTTGGAAGTCTGTTCTATTTCTTTTAAAAAAAAAACACACTTTATACTTTTTAGTTGTGGTTCCGCATTAAATTGTGTTAACAATACATAAATAAACGATCGCAGTAATCGCAAGTCATTTGCTGTCAGTTATTGAAGAGTTCTACTGTCTATCTCCCAAGATTTTCATCAGATGCTGATGTATTATATTATACTAAAATCTTCCGTGATAAATATGCATTTGAATAACGAAAACCCCAACCAATTCCGATCAGTAGTTTTCAAGAAAATCGCGGAAAACCAGCATGCATACGTGTCAAATACAGAACCTCCTTTTAAAAAATAAAATACTTACTAAAATTGAAAAATAACTCTAATTTAGAAAGTCGGTGTCTGTATTTTGTTTCTTTGTTATTTGACATCGACTTACAAAATTAAAGTTATTTTTCAATTTTTATTGTTTTTTTTTTTGGAAGTGGTTGTATCTAGGATGTACTATATTTCTGAAAAAAACCATATACATAGTAGGCATATACATGCAAGAGTAAAACGAAACGTCAGTCTCTTTCTGAACGACTCTGGTATGTTACTTTGAGTTTGACAGATTGTCAATTTCGCGCAGTTTGTGTTTTGGAAATAGCTACTTTTGAAGAAGATTTCCCGAAGTTCTCAAATATACAAAAATATTAGTCACTATTTTGTATTTCTATCAATAAATAAAATATCACAAATTTGAAATATTATTAGAAAAATTAGAAATCAAAAACTTAATATAAATTTTAATGATTTGTATACAAAAATAAATAAGAATAATAAATTCTAGATATTCTTCTTTCTGATGAAAATTTTTCTTCAAAAGCTACAGAAGAAAATGGGAACAAGTTTTGAGTGATGAAGATTTTACAAATATTTAAAAAAAAAATATAATTCCTTTTATTAATTCTGGCAAGATCCGCTTATACAGAGCGTATATTTTCTGTAATGAATAATGAATGGCGAGATAAGCGCAATAGGGCCAGTTAATTAATTAAAGCCGAGCTAAATATTTAGTCATTTGAATTTAAATAACAATAATAGCTATAAAGCATTTGTTTTAAATAAATATTATAAATTAAGACTCAAAGTAGCAAAAAATATTCTTTTAAGAAATAAAAGTTTTTTTTTTTTCATCTATATTTTTTGGGTAATTATTTTAAAATTACTATTTTTGACTGAAAAAGAGTTAACAACCCCAGTTGTATCTTTTGTAATTTTATTTTTAATTTTCACTTTCAGACCTAAAACTAAATATTAAAGTTACGCTCGAATTGATAACCCCAATAACATGGAACATGGAATTTGAACATACGAGGTGCATTCAATAAGTACCTAGCCTCATCGCCAGAGGGCGCTGTAGTTTCAAAAGAGTTTTACCACAGTGTAGCACATTCTTTTTTAATTCTTTTTTCAAATTTTCATTCCAATCCCTTCATTTGTTTTAATTTGACAACTTATGGAAGCGAACGTGTCGATCGGTTTTACAAAAATGGAAAAAGAGCAATATCGTTCGGTGATTCGATTCCTATTTTTGGAAGGGAAAACGCGCATCGAAATCAAAGAGCGCTTGGATGCTGTGTACGGTGACTCTTCTCCATCGATGGCCACCGTCAAGAATTGGTTCAACGAGTTTGCACGTGGCCGTACGTCGGTTTTTGATGAACCACGTCCAGGTGCACCGAAAACAGCTGCTACGGAGGAAAACATTGAAAAAATCCATGATCTCGTATTGGCAGATTGCCGATTGAAGGTTCGGGAGCTAGCTGAGACTGTAGGCATTTCAGAAGGAACAGTGCATCATATTCTTCACGAGGAACTCGGCATGAGAAAGCTGTCGGCGCGATGGGTGCCGCGTTTACTCACACCAGAAAACAAGCGCAACCGTGAGACCACATCGGAGACGTGTTTGGCGCTGTTTAAGCGGAATCCAGCGGAGTTTTTGCGTCGTTTTGTGACCGTCGATGAAACCTGGATCCACTGGTACACACCAGAGACGAAGGAGCAATCAAAACAATGGATCCAGACCGGGGAACGTGCTCCAAAGAAGGCGAAAACTGTAAAATCGGCCGGAAAAGTTATGGCCACCGTTTTCTGGGATTCACAAGGTGTGATCTACATCGATTACCTCGAGAAGGGTAAAACAATTACAGGGCTTTACTATGCCGATTTATTGGGCCGATTCGACGCCGAATTAAAGAAAAAACGACCCCATCTGGCGAAGAAAAAAGTGCTGTTTCACCACGACAACGCACCGGTTCACACGTCTGCCGTTGCCATGGCCAAATTGGTCGAATTACGCTACGAATTGCTGCCCCGTCCACCGTATTCTCCAGATTTGGCCCCTTGTGACTTCTTTCTGTTTCCTAATCTGAAAAAATCACTCGCCGGGAATGGATATGGATCGAATGAGGAGGTTATCGCCGCCACGGAGGCCTATTTTGCAGAGTTTGACAAAAACTATTTTTCGGACGGGTTAAAAAAGTTGGAGCATCGCTGGGCTAAGTGTATCGAACTAAAAGGAGACTATGTTGAAAAATAAATTGCCACTTTTCCAAAATTTTCGTTTACTTTTTTTATGCTAAGTATTTATTGAATTACCCTCGTACATGGAGGAAACCAAGACGTCATCTGTGTATACATATACATATTTTTTGTTTTTGTTAATTTTTTTCAAAAATCGCTAAATCAATTTTGATAAAATGTATATGGACAGTACAATTGACAGAGAAATCGGTGAACATACATAAAAAAAATACATACAGTCGAACATAGAACCTCCTCCTTGTTTCGAAGTCGGTTAAAAAATATGGTTTGTACGAATTGCACTTGGCCGGTTCTTTTGTTTTGGCTTCTAGTCTAATACAATAAAGCTGAACTTATTTTCATCCCTCTGAGATTGCCCCAAATTAATCAGGGTCGGTGAAGCACAGGATGCAGCAGCTGATTATAAGTATCTTATATGAGGCGATTGCCTATCTGGCCTCAGTATCCCAGTTACTGGGTTACACGATACCTTTTGGTAAGACTGGTCGGACATAATTATGTCTGTATCAACATAATTTTAATAAGTTGACTTTTAAAGACGATGTAAAGAAGGAAGTCCTTCCTTCAGGCCTCGAAAATGCTTTAGAAACTGACACTTTGGACCTATTACGATATATGGTCTCAATTGTCAGAGAACTCTGTCTAAAAGCCTGTAGGTATCTACTTATACATACGTAAACGTTTCGATGGTACTAGTATGTTATTAAATTAATTTAGCCACACCAATTGTGTTATCAGAGGCCTTGTAGAGGTGCCTCCTCGAATTACGTTAATAATAGCGCCATTTCTGAACATGTTCATACTTCTAGAAAGTCGACATTCAATCCGACTTGTCGTATAACCACAGTAACAACAATCTATATTAAAACTTTGAAACCAAAGTTACAGCAAAGAAACATGCAAATTAAAGTAATTTTTTGCATAAGGCACTAGGAGGAGGCTTTAGGGATACAGTGGCTACTCATGCATGGCTACGTCTATTTATTAAATCAATTATATTCTTAAACAATGTGGGGACGACGATAATTATGATAACAAACGAAAATACTATGTATACCTACTAGTGCAAAAGAATATTCTCAAACCATCAAATAGGTAAATATTTTTAGTAACCAGCGGATGACAAAATATTTTTATACAAGCCATATACTAAGTTAATGCTAGTAGTACACTGGGCCGAACATGGGTTTTGCCTATCTTTAACTTTAGTGATTAAATTATTGGATTCTTGTATCTGGACTTGGACTTTTTTCTTTTCTTCTTGTTCTTGGATTTTTGGTTCTGGTAGATATCGCTGTTCAGCGATAAAACCGCCGTTGTACCAATAGATTTAAGCTCGTGTAAAACAATTGGGTTACTGTTTTGGTGTACAATAAAGTTTTATTCTATTCTGCTTCATTAGATTTACGAAGTTGAAATTATTATCGTATCGTCGTCCTCACAACGTATAACGCTATGCAAAATAACCCACTGAAGCAGGAAAATGATCTTATTAGGACACTAAAAACACCTCAATTGAAAGATAACAGAAATACGTATACAGAAATACGTAGTAGTACAATACATACTTTAACATCAAAATTTGCTTAAGTACACCTTTGATTATTCCTATTCATAGATTTTCCGCTTTTCATTTATGGGCTGATGATAACAGGTAACTAACATAATTTTACAACATAAGTTTATTTTTTCAAGCGTTGCCCGTCGCTAGGAAATTACTCTTGTATCGTGGGTGCGTTCACAAACATGTAAACTTACATACACAAGACACCTCGACCCGGAACAACGCTATCTGTAGGCCATACAAATACCCAGAGGACACGGTGGAGGTCCGCCCCGCTCAGGCGGAGCACCGCCGTGTCCTCGTGGAGGCGATCGGCGGCAGCGACCTCTCGCGCCCGGTCCAGGCCATGGTACGGAGTTGTCACTTCCTGCGAATACTGCTTCGCAGAAGGAGGTGACAGCTTCCCATTCCCTCTGCACATGCTCGCGAAGAGGGAGGCGGAGCGCGTGAGGGAGACTCAACGGAGACGCCCTCACGCTCCTAGCAGCCGCCGCAGGACACGCCTCTATGTCAGGAGACGCAAGGCAACTCCCGGCTACCGTAGGCGCGGGCTAGCAGACGGCGAGTAATGGGTAGCTCGCCGTCCGATAAGGACCAGGCCCGAGTCGACGGCGCGTAGTGTTCCACGCGCGCCTCAAAGAGATGTCAGCAAAACTGACGGGGTCGGTCAGGACCGATGCCTGTCTGGGTCGCGGATAAATTCGAAAGAGATTTACCGCGGCCCTGGCACAAGCAACTGAAGGAACAGTGGTAGGTTTTAGCCAGTAAGTCTGACACACCCTCCTGCTGCACCCACAGCGGGAAAAGTTCTTGGCCGGTGTTTTTACTTTGACACCGTATTGACTAAAAACATACCTCTTTTTTACAAAGCGCTTCCCATTCAATGTTTGCGAAAAACTCATGATTCTTAATGTCTTCAATACCATTAGCTCCAGCTCCCAATCTACAAATTAACAAAACATAGTTAACATCAAACTACTTTTTATTAACAGTTAATGATAACTACATAATTTTTAACTGACCTGTTTTGTGGATTTCTTTTAAACAAAGCTCTCAATAGAGACTGTGCCTCTTCACTAAGATTTGATGGCATTCCAAGTTTCGCTTTTAATATTTGTGTCATGGTTTCATGTCGAGTCGAACCATGGAAAGGTAGATTTCCTGTTAGCATTTCAAACTGAAAAAAATAAATAAAAGTCAAATTAGTTTTTTTACCACTTTTACAATCATCTGAATTACTGTTGTTAGCACCATACCATAAGTACACCAAAAGACCACCAGTCTGCCGCAAATGTATGTCCTCTTCTGTTAACCACTTCTGGAGCCATGTATTCCACTGTGCCACAAAAGCTATAAGCTTTATCACTAGTTGGAGGGAGTTTCGACAGGCCAAAGTCTGTAAGTGCTATATGGCCATCAGCATCTAACAAAATGTTTTCTGGTTTGAGATCCCTGTATATTATTCCCAATTTGTGTACATGTTCTAATGCTAAAGCTAGTTCAGCTAGGTAGAATTTTACATCCTCCTCAGTAAACATTACCTAGAAATAATTCAAATTATGTAGTACACAAAATCAATACGTCCATTAGTTGCCTTACAATGTGCTACCTCATGGTTTATTTATGACCTACACATTCATAACATAAACAATAGGTACTAAAACTTACCTCTTTACTGAGTCGAGAAAACAAATCACCACCACGCAGGAAGTCTAGTATTAAATATAATTTGCCAGCAGTTTGAAATGCATAATGTAATTTTACAATAAATGGATGGCCCATTTCAACTAGAATATTTCTCTCCATTTTTGTACGTTCTCTATCTCTTACTTTTAAAGTAGCCTTTTTAAGTACCTAAAAAAAAATTTTGTTTGTATTATAGTTCCGTACAATTGACATACCTACTATTAAGCTACAGGTATAATTTAAAATGCATAAGTAAAATCACCTTCATGGCATATAAAGTGCCCGCATCAGCACCAGTGACTTTCCGTACTAAAAATACTTTTCCAAAGGAACCTTCACCAAGAACTTTGAGCAATTCAAACTGTGATGGATCTGCCTTATCATGCCCCTCTTTAACCACATCTTGGATTTCAACCTCTCTCTCTTCGCTGATGTCAACAGAAGTATCAAGACTCTCAGTTGTAGATGCTTGACGAGACTCAGCTGAGTTTTCAACCACTATTGGAAGACTGTTAGCTGGCTGTGCAGATGTACTGAGCTGAAAATATATTAATGACTTATAGTTTACATGTTTATTTTTCAAGTTGTGACTGCATCTCAAAAGCTCTATCCATATACAGCTATTGGGTTGCAGCTTAGAAAAGACAAACACAAATAATTCAGCTTCGTACTGTACATTAGTCTGAATTTCCAAGGTTCAAAGTGTAAAATCTAAGGCTACTTTCTTCCATAGAGACAGCCAATGGACTACAAACCTTGAAACTGAAATAGGACTTCAAAGAGAACACAACAAACTTTGTTTGAGGGAATTGCTTGCAACATTAAAGTTCATTGTTATTGGTAAACAAAAAGGTACTACTGTCCATGCCTCTGAACAAATTCCTACTAACAAATTAAACGTTTTATTTACCCTTGGTTTTCTCACACAACAACATTTGTATTTATAGTCAAACATTAGAATGAAAATGGACTCATTAAAGAAATCAGTAAAAGAAAAAGGAAAGGAAGAAATTACCTGTTTCATCTTTTCAATTAATTTCATTATTTTGCACAATCAAGTTTTGATTTTGATTTTTTGCAACATATTTCAAAAAAAAGCAATAGTATTCATGGACATTTAAAATTCAAAAACAAAGCACATCTTTATTCTTCGACTACTGGAATATTATTAATACATAGAAGTAAAATGAATCATAGAATACAAGCAATTGGCAACATATTATCATATCACTTTTCCTTATAAGTTGGCACTGACATGATTTTCAAATTACCATGAATTAGTGTTTTAAGTAAGAACTATAATGGTACCCTTTAGAGTCAGTGTATGGAAAGATCTTATGACAATTTAAATTTATCTCGTGTAATTAATTCTGAGTTAACTAAAACAAGTGGGCGTGAAAAGGAAATTTTCCTTATGAAATTGTAAGTCAAAAATTTAAAACAGCATGCGTAAATATAAGTTGGTAAGTAAGTAAAATACAAATAATAGAAGAGAAGAAAAGAAAATAACGCCAAACAAAATTATTAGGCAAACAAATCTAAATATACCGTGTTATCTCCAACATTCTGCATTCGCCAAGGATCCGAGGACGAGGTGTTAGCCAACGGCATGATTTACCACTTTTGCACTTAAACATTCACTGCAAAATATTTTAACAATGTGTTATAACCAATTAAAACTTAACTACTCTTTATTCCATTTCCCATTTCTCATTCACACCACGAATATCGTGAATATACACAATCATTGACAACAGCAGACATGATATGAAAATTAAGACAAGACTGATTTTGGTAACACTAGCAGGGTTCCGTATGATCGGTAGGTATAATTCACTTACGCGTCACAATGCCACAACTACACGTAACACAAGCAATTTAGGTAAGTTTACTATACAGAAAAGGTGAAAAATAACACATAATTAAAAATAATAAATTTACTGTTACCAATAATAAATAAATTATTCAAAGAAAAAAAAAATTGTTTTAAAATGAGGATTCACGATTGTCATAATCAGTATGGATCCCTATAAAAATTAAATGCACTGATTGCGTTCCACAGATAAGACACAAAACAGGAACTTTAGCTTTTACGTGGATGATATTCTCGATAGTTCATTTTATTGAGAAGGTACGTCTTGTACCTTGAGCATGAGCCTACGCTTATTGATATCTCAAAAAAAAATCACTTGTGCAAACCACGAGATAAACAAAATTAGTTATAGGAAAGTAGAAGCTGGGCCTAGGAGTGATGTATTTTGTACGTGCTTTACGTACAAAATACATCACTCCTTTTCTTACCAATAGTAAGGACCGCAGGTGTACTATAGAGCTCAGTTCACATCTACGAATAAGTAATAAGTCAGAAAGTCTAATTCAGAACAAATTCCACACTAATAGTGGCCCTACTTCAAACCAAAATGACGTATGATTCAAAATACGAATCACTTCCGAAGCTACAAAAAGACGTGCTTGGTCAACGAAAGCCAGGGTTCTATTCTATTCTATTCTATTTTTCTCTTTGGCAATCGTGCCGATGTCGACAATTCTGCCAATGGTGCCGATTCTCCTGTTGAATATTTAAAAAAAAATTAGAGAATCGCTATCTTTTACTAAAAGGTAGTGTGAGAAAAGGACGGCTATAGCTATGAACTAAGTTAGAGATGTCAAACTAGTTAATGCCTTGCGCTTTACCGTGTTTTTAGTCGACATGTTTTTACGTGTACCCTAAATTTGTATGGTAATATTGGTTCAACTAAATTTGACAGCTCTAATTTACGTCCGTCTCTTTCTTGTTTTATTAGAGAGAAAAATATAGTAATAGCCTAAATTAAGTTTAGTTTGTGCATAACAGAATCGGCACCAATGTCAGATGTGTTAAGAGAAAACGTGTGCATGGAGAGGAGAACAAAAAATATAAATTAAAAAATCACGGTTTTAGCTCTATTTGCTAAACTAAAAGTTGGATTTATGTGAAACTTGCTGACGAGTATTAGTAGAACACTGAAACAAACATATAAAAATATTGTTAGTTAAAATATTATTGTAGGTACATAAAATTATCAAAAGCCATACAAAAAGCATCACAATTTGAAGTCATTGACACGAATAAAAATCATCAAAGCCTCAAAGAGCTTTGGGGAAGAATGTGTTAGTAGGGAAAGAAAGTTAATTGGGACAGGGATCTTTAATTTTGGGAGATGGCTATACAGATCAAGGGTTGGGTTATTATTGGAGCAATTAAAGAAGATGTGCTCCAAAGTACCTTCGTCCAACCCACATTCGCAAAGCGATGAATCGCTGACCCGGATTTTGTGAAGGAAAACCGGAGAACAACAATGGCCTATACGGTGACGACAAAGAGTAGAAATTACTTTCTTAGATATTTTTTTTTATAGGGATAAAACCAAGGCTTGGGTGTAACATAAGGCTGGATTGCGTGATGAAAAGCACCTTTCCGTTTACTTGACATTTGCCACTGCACTTGCCATGAGATTAGCAAGCTCTTTTTTGGAAGGCTTAGCAAATCGTAGCCCTGACAATGAAAATGCTTAAGGTCTGCGGCTTGGGACGTTACAGCATCCTTAGCAAGAGCATCAACATATTCGTTTCCTCTTATGCCACAATGACTTGGAATCCAAACCAAGTGCACGGTTTTGTGATTCTTGGCACAAGAGAAAATAGACTTTTTGATTTGGAGTAGAATTCGACTGTGCAATTTACTCAAAGGATTCTGCCGGTCGATTCTGTTAACAGCTCACCGTGAAAACTTAGGTGGAGTGAGCGTGAAGTGGGCTGTCAATCCATACAATCACTGTGAAATGACAGTTCACTTCAAGCTCACTCCACCTAAGTTTTAACAAAGATACTAGC
Source organism: Polia nebulosa (assembly GCA_951329385.1). Lineage (NCBI taxonomy): Eukaryota > Metazoa > Arthropoda > Insecta > Lepidoptera > Noctuidae > Polia > Polia nebulosa. The sequence continues at coordinate 18,474,856 of OX589604.1, forward strand.
TTCTGCTCGCGACTTAGTCTGCGGATTTCAGAAAAAAAAATCCGACTAAAATTATGGCTAAACTTTAGTTAATCTGACGTGGAGTTGGGAGTTCATATTTTTTTCACAGATAGGTCATGTTATTAGAAGCATCCGCGTACAGTTTTTAAGGCGAGGAAATTAATGGTTTCGGAGATAAAAATATCAAACTTTGATAAAATAACCTCACTTTCACACTATTTTATTACTTTTGACGTAATTTTGACAGCTGGTGTTGCTATTTTAGGGTGTTTTAATAATGCGTTTTGATAATGCAAATAATAAGTCGACGCGCAAATTTTTACGTTTTTTTTTAATTCGCATTTTAATTAGTTATTTTATTTGTATATAATAATTTCTCAGTGATGAGTGTTTTTTGGCTGAATAACTACGAAAATTTTGATTTATTGACTATTTAAAGTTATTTTTTCTCTTGTGGTATTTGATAGGTGAAACGAAACGCATTTTTTTGCAGCAATACAATGCATAAAGTAGGCTACACGGAAAAAGTGGTTGGGTTAGGTTAGGTTAGAACGGTGACCCTCTACGCACGAGCCGAGCGAGCGTAGCGAGCGGTGCCGCGGTAGCGGCCGGCGAGTGCCAGAAACGACTAAATTATATAGAAAAAAATTGAGACTTGAGGCACCCCGGCTCAGATCATTTTGTGTTAGGTTAGGTTACTACATTTTATTTTAAGTAGGCTACCCGGAAAAAGTGGTTGGGTTTGGTTAGGTTAGAACCTTGCCGAAACGACAAATTTATATAGAAAAAAATTGTCTGGTTCAGCAAATATATTTTTTAAAAAAAGGGGGAGGGCTTCCGCAACTTTTTCTTCATGGGGGAGCTTCTACACCTTCCTCTCTCACCCTTCCTCCCTTTAAATTGACAAAAAGAATTACGTAAACATAACCTCAAAAAGCGAATTTTAAAAATTCATAAAAAAAGGGGGAGTTTCCTCGCTTTTTCTTTCATAGGAGGGGGGTCTATACCCTCCCCCCTCCCTCCCCTCCCCCTTTCAACCCTTAATTCCACGTCAGATTAAGTAAAGTCGTACCAAAATTATTACAGTAAATAAATTATATGTTATAAGTAGTTGTTAGCCTCCAAAATTTTACTCCTATAAGATTCTGGTCTCTTGATAGTTTGTGAGTCTTTACTGCTCATGATTCCTGCCACAAAATACTACTTAATGATTCTAACAGATATATAAATATTTATTAAATTTGTAGTAAAGTTGTTATTGTACATCGAAAATATTTCCAAAAAGAATGGCCAGGGTTTTAAAGGATAACCAATAGAACCCATTTTCAGCATTTTTGTCTGTTTAGTTGTACACGCATCACGTAAAATGTACGAAACCAATGTAGATAACTTTTATACATAAAAATTGTTCGTAACTTGAAATATTACTTAGTTTTTAACCGACTTCGCAAAAAGGAGGAGGTTCATGTTCGACTGTATTATGTACTTTTTTATGTATGTCCACCGATTTCTCTGTCAGTTGTGGACCAATTTTCAAAATTCTTTTTTTATCCGAAAGAGTATACTCCAGAGGTGATCCCTCGTCGGGGGTAGACCTCACTTTTAATTGCTTTTCTCATGGCCAACTTTATGTTGCTCTATATCTGTTAGCAACCCTAGCAACCTGTAGAGCTATACTGTAAGATCTCACCGTGAAAAATTAGGTGAAGTGACCGTGAAGTGGGCTGTCAATCCATACAATCAAGGTGGAATGACGGTTCACTTCACGCTCACTCCACCTAAGTTTTCACTTTCAGGGTGAGCTGTGAACAGAATCGACCGGCTGTTTGTATATGCTCCGTGTGATTCCACCGCTTACATAGTACCTATATAGAGAAGATAAAGTTACAAAACATAGGTCTTGTTCCTTTGCAAATTCTTTATTTTAAATGGAAGCAGTGATGCAGTCAGTGCCTTGCATTATCCTCTTCTTATTTTCTATAGCGGTCAGGTAAAGTAGGTAACACAGGGTATTGACTTTACTCATATCTAAGCGACTCATTTTAGTTTTTGACAACCACGCGAACGAAGTCGCGGGCACAGCTAGTAGTGAATAAATGGTTATTTTTAGGATTTTTATTCACTTATTATTTCACACCACATAGCAGGTTTTTTTTTTCTTAAATGAATGGGGCGGCAAACCTAACTGGCCCTGGGCGTAATATGTGCCGGGGCGCCAAATCTTCAAATACGCTTCTGCTTCTGGGGCCCGCATCAATTAAGGCTAGGATATTCGAGCGTAGTAGGCATTTAGCGTTACCTCAGTCCCCGCGCAGCAAGTCGCGCGAACGCGTATTTCAAATGAACTCCCTGACCCCGCTGTGCAAAAAGTTTGCGTCCCAGTATAAAATTGTAACAGTAGGTTAACTTTGTTTTACGGAATTTATGTTAGTTTATTTTTGTCTGTTTTTTGGGTGTTATTTTGTTTGTTTGTGTACCTGATGGTGGACTCCGAAGGTAGGTACAGTATCTCATTGACGGCGTTACTTAGTACTATAGTGTTTGGACTCATTTGAAAGAGCTCATGGAGAACTTCGTGACTGATAGTGACCTACCTGATGGTGGACTCTGAAGATGGGTATAGGATCTCATTGACGGCACTATGTAGAACCATCGTGTTTGGACTCATTTTAAAGAGTTCATGGAGACCTTGGTGACTGATGATGTGACCGACCTGATGGTGGACTTAGAAGGTAGGTATAGGATCTCATTAACGGCACTACATAGAACTATCGTGTTTGGACTCATTTGAAAGAGTTCATAGAGAACTTTATGATTGATATGTGACCGACCTGATGGTGGAATCCGAAGGTGGATATAGGATCTCATTGACGGCACTACGTGGAACCATCGTGTTTGGACTCATTTGAAAGAGCTCATAGAGAACTTTGTGACTGATGATGTGACCTACCTGAGGGTGGACTCTGAAGGTGGGTATAAGATCTCAATGACGGCACTACGTAGAACCATGGTGTTTGGACTCATTTGAAAGAGTTCATGGGGACCTTGGTGACTGATGATGTGACCGCCCTGATGGTGGACTCCGAAGGTGGGTATAGGATCTCATTGACAGCACTACGTGTAACCATCGTGTTTGGACTCATTTAAAAGAGCTCATAGAGAACTTTGTGACTGATGATGTGACCGACCTGATGGTGGACTCCGAAGGTGGGTATAGGATCTCATTGACGGCACTACGTGGAACCATAGTATTTGGACTCATTTGAAAGAGCTCATGGAGAACTTTGTGACTGATGATGTGACCTACCTGATGGTGGACTCTGAAGGTGAGTATAGGATCTCAATGACGGCACTACGTAGAACCATCGTGTTTGGACTTATTTGAAAGAGTTCATGGGGACCTTGGTGACTGATGATGTGACCGCCCTGATGGTGGACTCCGAAGGTGGGTATAGGGTCTCATTGACGGCACTACTGTCACGTTCCTTTTTCCCTAGCTGACAGGATTTAAAAAGAAACGCTAAAGTTTAAGAAAAAAAAAGACTATATTTTAAAAGTTTAAAATAAATCCCAGATGAGAGGGTAGGAGGTAAGGCCGGTCAAAGGTCGGACCACGTAGAAGGCCGTCAATACCGCACTCTCCTGCTTGGTGCCAGTCGGTGACGTCGGTGATGGCTTCGGAGTCAGTCTAGCAGTGCGGTTCAGTGCCGCTTCAAGGGTGCCGTCCAGTCAGCCAGCAGTGCAGGGTGCCGGTTCAAGGGTTCCGTCCAGTCAGCCAGCTACGCTGATCTTCAGCCGTGTAGAAGTTCCCAGTACGGGAAGAACACTAGGCACTTACTAATTACTTCAGTAACAAAGTATATTTATATTTCGGTATGGTTACTTGGTGGTTTCTTGTAACTAGATTAAAATAATATGGAGTACGAGGGAGCAGAGGTATGTACTGTTCAGAGAACTTAGTACGCATGGTTCCTCGATAGCCGATTGAGTATCACTGGCGGCTGCCGCCGCGGAATGGTAGCGCTCGTGCTTCGTGTGGTAAGTGAAAGGAAGGGATTTTTGATATATATAAAACCGCGCGCCACAAGAAGTTGCCGTGTCCGTTTGTTCATAATTTTATTTTATTTGCATCAAAGATAATTAAATAGATATATGTATAGATTATTTAACAGTTTTAAATGTTTAGAAATTAAGTAGGTAAGTAAATCGTGACACTACGTGGAACCATCGTATTTGGACTCATTTGAAAGAGATCATGGAGAACTTTGTGACTGATGATGTGACCTACCTGATGGTAAATAAGCTCTTTCAAATGAGTGCAATTACGATAGTTTTACGTAGTGCCATCAATGAGATCCTATACCTACCTTCGGAGTCCACCATCAGGTGGGTCACATCAACAGTCACTAAGGTGTCCATGAACTCTTTCAAATGAGTCCAAACACGATGGTTCTACGTAGTGCCGTCAATGAGATCCTATACCTACCTTCGGAGTCCACCATCAGGTCGGTCATATCAACAGTCACAAAGTTCTCCATGACCTCTTTCAAATGAGTCCAAACACGATGGTTCTACGTAATTTTGTCAATGAGATCCTATACCCACCTTCGGAGTCCACCATCAGGTAGGTGACATCATCAGTCACATAGGTCTCCATACTCCGTCAAACAAAATTCTCAAGAGCGAGTTCAAAACTATAACAAAATAAACAACTATAATAAAATAATAACAATAATGTAGGGTAAGATACTTAGGTACCAATAGTTTCGGAGAGCTCGGCCACGCTATAAATATAAATGTATATTTCGATCGATTAGCGGGGGAACGTAGCGAGCGCAAAAGGGACACAGGTCCTACCTCGGTGACGCCTGGCGGGCTACTGAAGCGAAGCGCACAGAGTGCACAGGCCGCTTTGTTTTATATTATAATAAATATAATTATATTTTGTTAAAATAATAAACTGTTTCGAGAAAAAGTAATCGTAGAATATCATTTTAAACCTCATTGCCTATTTTTTGACATATTTTTTGGGAGTAAAAGTTCAGTCTACTTCAAGTACGACTTGAAAAACGATTAATGATTTTGCTGTTTTCGCGATTTTTTATGATCAAGTAAAGTTGTAAATATCGTGTTTTGAATCGTAGAATAACCAAGAATGTTTATTAAACTACAACATATATTTTTATCAGATCTGAACAGAGAATATTTGATTGTGTAATGTTGAACCAAAATAAATAGGTCGATTCTGAGAATCCTGGCCTTAAGCATAGGTATATTCCTACTTGATGCAGGCAACAAACGGTACCAGAAGGTACCACAGCACTAGAGAGTACTGTGGTACCTTCTTCTTCTTCTTCTACCCTGTATACAGGGTCTAGTAAAATTAACTGGTGTAACTCTACAGAGTTATTAAAAACTTCTTGTTGTCTGTTCTTGGATTGACTATTGACATCATAGATTACATAATTTGTTTGAATCGTTTATAAAGATTTGAATTATTATTTTCTAAACTAATGGATTGAATTACTTAGTCTTGTTAAATATATTACAGAGATTTGGGCAGGGACAATATTTTTTAAATGTTATCCTACGGCACTGATACGGATTGTGAAAAGGATCCCATTTGGAAACGTCTAGGTTGGTATTTAACATTGTAGAAATGTAGATAATTAGAATAGAATAATACTTTATTGTACACCAAAACACACACACATAGACACTTACTTTTAAAATGAAGTGTATCAGTGATGGGAGGACTTAGTGGTCTTTTCCCAGCAGGGTAAGTACCTATAACTAGTAGGTAGGTACCTACCTATATAGTCACTGGAGCAAAGGCACCTACAGAAGCGATTTATGCCTATTAAATCTCTTGTTACTATGTACGTTTTATGTAAGTAACAACTTTTGTAATTTATTTCAGTACAACCGAGTGTGAGAAATGAGGATGTCCCCAGAGGCGAGGATGTCCCCAGAGGCGAGGATGTAACGTCAAAAATCATTGGTGATTTCGGAAAGTGGCAACTAAAAATCAGTGTATTGATGGCACTGTTAAAATTGCCCATCGCTTATTACCAATTAAATATAATATTTATGGCTCCACCACAAGATTTCTGGTGTTCTAAACCAGCAAAGTTTGCTAAGTACAGCACTGCAGAATGGAGAAAAATTTGTGTGCCAGTAAGCTTGTTTATACCTATTGAAGTAGCCCACGTAAAAATGGTGTTGTATACCTAGACAGTTTGTCTATAATGGCACATGGACCCATGGTTATAGGTAGGAAACTCAAAACAGAGATAGCAAACAAGATTGCACGGCAGGTATCTACCTACTTAGGAAGACTTGACTGAAAAGGTAGGTAGGTATTTATTATTACTTAACTTTAGGTGCAGATAATGGAGCCTTGCCTGAAGTCCCTTCATATAAAATACTGGTATTCACAGGCCCCTTTTTCCTACGGGGCACTTTAGGAATGAGCCCAGGGCCTTGGAATCGATGCCCCCCCCCCTAGATCCTGCTTGATCGCTATGTTTAAGTTAAGAAAATCGAACCACACACTGTTTTAGCAGTGACCTAACGCAATTTCTTAAAGTGAATTATGATAATCTAGGTAAGTACCTACTTTTACGCCTGCTTTAGCAAAAAAAGTCCTCTGTCAAAGTTATAGGGGCCCCATTATCCTAATGTGCCCAAGGCCTCCAATAGGTTAAAGACGGCTCTGGGTATTTGTTGTCCGGTTAGAGTGCCGGTCCCCGGGCTAGGCAGATAATGACGAATCTCCATTTACCTACTAGAACAAGATCTATTATATCTTGTTTTATGAACCAGACGAATATTTTTCAGTCATGTTCTATTAAGATCTAAAGCTTTAAATATTTTCTTTCATATTTTAGCATATAGAAGAACACCCGTGCTTAATCTTTGACCCAGATTTACTTCTACTTGAACCAACATTAGACAAGATTCTGATTCCACTTGTGCCGTGTCATAAATTTGATTATGACCTTAGCGTGTTTCGACGAACAATCACGTCTGACTGGAATTTGGTGTGCACCAGACACTGGCTGGCTCATGTACGTATCTCGGTACCAAACCAACAATTTAAAATTCTTTATTATGGTTTTTCAAACACTATTTCTGTTGACAGCATTTGCAAAAAGTGAGTGAGATATAAAACAGTAAATGAGCATAAAGATGAGTAGATCCCATTATTCAAAAGTTAACTATGACTATTATTGACTTGTTTTATTTGAGTTAATATTTGTTAAGGCCGCGTTTCCACCTGCAAGGAACACTCGCGAGTCTTGCAGTTTTTTCTTGTTAGGTACACCGTTTACATACCGTATCCATTCCTGCGCATGCTGCTGCAATGATAACATTGTTGCTTGAAAGAAAAAAACAACAGACTTCCAAAAAAGAAAAACACTAAAAATTTAAAAATAACTTTAATTTCGGAAGTCAGTGTTTGTATGTTATTTCTTTGTTATTTGACACCGACTGCCGAAATTAAAGTTATTTTTATTTTTTAGTGTTTTTCTTTTGTGGAAGTCGGTTGTTTTTTTTTGTAAAAAGTTTTTATATTTTTCACTTTTTAGTTGTTATACTCCAGAACTCAAAACCCCAATAATATGGAACGTTGAATTTAAACATACTCTTAATCGGAGAAAACCAAAACGTCATCTAGGTCTATATATTTTTCGTTTTTGTTCAGTTTTTCAAAAATCGCTGAAGCAATTTCGATAAAATTTATATGGGACCACCTCGGGAGTATATTCTTTCGGATAAAAAAAGAATTTTGAAAACCAGTCCACAAATGACAGATAAATCGGTGGACATACATAAAAAAAACATACATACAGTCGAACATAGAACCTCCTCCTTTTTCGAAGTTGGTTAAAAACAGGTAGTTAGGTAGACGAAATAGAAATATTTTTCATGTTTAACCGACTTCAAAAAAAGGAGGAGGTTCTCAATTCGACTGTATTTTTTTTAATGTGTGTTACCTCATAAGTTTTTACTAGGTGAACCGATTTTGATGTTTTTTTTTGATAGCTGGTGCTTCACATGTGGTGGTCCCATTTTAATTTGGTGAAGATCTGGTGAAGAACTTCGGAGATACACGATGGAACTCTTCAATGAATAGTAACAAACCTTCCAGAATTGCTGCAATCGCATGTCTGTACTTACATTGTTTTCACAACATTACATCACGCTGATATATTCTAAAGGGGTATACAGATTCGTACAGTTCACCCTGATCTGATACACCCTAATTTCACCAACTGTGTTCAAATTCCCTATTTTTAGAGCTATCAATTCGGGCATAACTTTACTATTAATTTAGTTTTCTAATGGGGTACAACAGCTAAAAAGTGAAAAATAAAAACTTTTTACACAAAAAAAATACAACCAACTTCCATAGATAATACTAAAAAATGCAAAATAACTAATTTCGGAAGTCGGTGTTAAATAATGAAGAAACCAAACTAGAAACACCGACTTCCGAAATTTAAAGTTATTTTGCATTTTTTTGTATTATATAGGTACCTATATCATCAGTGTATAGGAAGTCGGTTGTATTTTTTTTATAAAGTTTTTTTTTACAAATTGAATAAATAGGTAGTGCAAAAATACAGGGTGTAAAAAGACACATCACAGAGCCTTTAACTACGCATACTGTACGTCTAACAAAGTAGTTTTGCGCAAAAATTATTGCTGGGAAACGGCTTTTATTTTTAGGTATGAAAAAAAAATACTATTTTTTATTGCGCGCAATGTAACGCAAACTCAGGCAAGTGGAGTAGAGCCCTGCTCCTTCGCTCTAAGCCACGTAGGTACTTGTCGGATACGTTTGCTATTCATTGCGTTTTTGTAACTGCAAATGCGTAATTCCGAAAATTCAGGTAATTATTGTTAGGAAAAAAGTTTAGTAATATAATAAAATCTGGAATTCAACAAAAAAAAATTGCGACTTTGACCTTCAATATCTTCAGAATTCGCTGAGTCAAATATTCCAACCAAATGAAGCCCAGACTCACAATGCGAGGTTTATTCAGGGTGTACAGAACAGTTTACATATTAAGTTGGTTACCCCGAAAGAAGTATCTAGAGAAATTAAGTGTAACTTTAATCGGAGAAAATCCCCTGGTTACGACTTAATTATAGGAGAAGTTTTACAAAATCTTCCAAGTAAAGCCACAGTCCCTGCTTTTCGCCTCGTAATATGTAAGTCTTTGTTCTATAATTGTACTGTGTATCTGTACTTAATTACAGGAGAAGTTTTACAAAATCTTCCAAGTAAAGCCATAGTCCCTGCTTTTCGCCTTGTAATATGTAAGTCTTTGTTCTATAATTGTACTGTGTATCTGTACTTATCGTGGTGTATTATTGTGATGTGTTAAGTAAGATATACGAGCTTGCCAGTAATTTGGTGTTTCACTTCGTTGTGTCTAAAATAGTCCGGCCCTATATCGTCAAAATTGAAGCTTACCACGCTTCTTAATGCTGCATTTCGGTTAAAACACGTTCCTGATACGTGGAAAGTAGCTGAAGTCATCATGATAGCCAAGCCTAGGAAACCACTTAATGTAACAACATCATACAGACTAATTTCACTGTTACATGTGCTGTCAAAACTATTTGAGAAATTATGAAACCTCTTATTGAATCTAATCCCCGATTATCAGTTCGGATCTAGAACAACACTTCATGTTCGACCAAGTACACAGAATTACTAATACGATTGAGAGAACACTAGAGGACAAGAAGGTGTGCTTCACGGTTTTCCTTGATGTTGCACAGGCATTTGATAAAGTAAGGCATATTTATAAACTAAGAACAATGCTGCCTCAACAATTTTCAAACATCATAGAGTCACAAGGTAGTGTACTAGGTCCAGTCCTGTATCTTCTATACACCTGTGTTATTCCTGAGATAGAAAATAATGTCATTGCAACCTTTGCTGACGACACAGCTATCATGGCTGTTGGAAATAGTCACGAGGAAGCCGTAGAAAAGGTTCAAGAGTCCATAAACCGTGTCTATGAGTGGACTGCAAGATGGCGTGTCAAACTGAACGAAAGCAAATCTGTCACATTGACTTCACCAATAAAAAGAGCCACAGTACTTCCTAGTATTGTGGCTCTCTCTACTCATGAATAGTCAACAAATACCATATTCAAATGCTGCTAAGTATTTCGGCATGACCCTAGATGCAAAACTGCGCTGGAAAGAGCATGTCAAAAAGAAAAGAGCCGAATTAGATATTCGATACAAAAAAAATGTATTGGCTACTTGGTAGACAGTCGCCATTGTCAATATCTAATAAAATGTTGTAATATAAACAAGTTTTAAAACCTGTATGGACCTACGGTATTCAGCTGTGGGGTTGCACCAGCCATAGCAATCGTCAAATCATACAACGATTCCAAAATAAAGTACTCAGGAATATAGTCAACGCGCCCTGGTACATTAGAAATAGCGACCTTCACCGGGACCTCAAAATGGATGTCGTAAACATAGCTATACAAACATATGCAGAAGCGCATGAACACAGACTTCATCATCACATGAATGTCGAGGCGATCCAATTCCTTGACAACACTGAATTAGTTCGATGACTAAAATGGGTAAAACCTTAATGAGTTTAGTGCAGTGTATATTATAGTGCCTTATAAAGAACACGTGAATAAAGTGTCTTACCCTTAAATTATAGTGAATAAGAAAGACGTTATTGGACGATTTCTTAATTGTATAGTTTCTTAGCAATTTAAGTTGTATTTAAATTAGCTACTAATTAGCCAATAGGCTAGATTGTAATGTAAATAAAGTATCACCTATTGTGATACTCTATAAAACGAAAGAAAAAAAAAATCTCCAGAACCAATGGATTCCCAGGTATGGTCTAGTGGAAAAAAATGATCTAAATAATGGGTAGAACATGTGGCTTTCGGCTTCGGAAACTGTCTTTTTACACCCTTTACACAACCGACTTCCAAATAAAGAACTTTAATTTCGGCCTAAGGTTTAAACTCTGTTTCTGGATTAATTTCTTCGTTATTTAACACCGGCTTCCGAAATAAAAGTTTTTTTTTTGTTTGGGTGGGAAATCATCCAATGACTTCTCCTGCTCTGGGTGGAGCGGGAGGGCGTGTCAGACTCTTACTGACTAAAACCCACCCCTGTTCCTTCCCTGCCTGAGTGCCCAGGAGTGCGGTAACTCATTTTCAGAATTTATCCGCTACCCCTAAGCATATTCCGAAATTAAAGTGATTTTGCACTTTTGGAAGTCGGTTGTACCTACTTCTTTGTAAAAGAGTTTATTATTTTTCAGAAAGGTAGCAATAGGAAATCAGTTCCCGAGCTTTCAGTACACGTCTAGGACCAACTCACCTTCGTGAAATAGAATAATAATTGATAATATATACTTGTATGTAGGTACCTACATAGAAGCGGGCCGTATCTAGAGTGGTACAGTTCTCGCCAAACATCTTGGCCGCCCTGAAGTTGAATTTCCGATGCGCAAGGCGCAGCGCGAGTATGAGATTTACTACTGCGCAGCCATTGTAGCGAACTTCAGAGCGGCCAAGAAGTTTGGCGAGAACTGTAACTATGTAATTACCACCCTATAGAAACTTCTTTATCTTTTCAGATATGCCAGTGTGTAATGATGTGGGGAATTGTAATAGGTAGTATTCTATTCGGCTCTTGGGCGGACAAACGTGGTCGACGAATACCTCTGATAACTTCAATAGTTATCCAGGCTGTCGCTAGTATATTGGCTAGCGTTATTCCGTGGTATTCGCTGTTTCTGATTAATTGGTTCATTCTAGCATTGGCGTCAGGCGGTGTTGGTATTATATCCTTCGTTCTTTGTATGGAGGTAGGTAAATACAACTCAAAATAATAGTTATTTATGATACTAGTGCGGTAAGTTGGTTTTTTACAAACCATTAGACGAATAGTCGAGGGCTTACCATAGTCACGAGTTTGTAAATACCAATCCGCACGTGTGTCATACAACGTTTTTCAACACATTTGCGAGAAAACAGTACCTACCTACATAGGTAATGAAAAAACTTTTGTTTTTGATGTGAAACATCGATTCGCGCAGCCTGGCAGTAACCCCGACTCGAATGTGGTGACGAAAAACGGCATGACGCCGTCGTGCTACGAATCCCCCACTACGCTACCGCTCTCGATTCCCTTCTTCCTAAAAACATCTATGCGAAAAAAAGTAACACAACAACAACCAACAACAAAAAACAACAACAAACACAACCAACAAAAACAAACAACAACAACAACAAACACAATAACAAACAATAACAACAACAACCACCGACAACAACAACACTACCAACAACAACCACCACAACCAACAACAACAAATAACAAACAACTACCAACAACAACAAAAACATCCAACAACAACAACAAAAACAACCAATAACACTACAAACAATAACCACAACTAACAACAACACAAACAACTACAACCAAAAATACACAACACACAAAGTAGATGTTTCACATCAGCTGTGCGTCCAGTGACGGCTAATATATATTTTTTCGTAATGTGAAACTCTTTGGTGGAATCATAAAAAAATCGTAAAGGATACGCACGGTTTTACCGCACGCTGTACAACGGACGGAGCGTGAGATAAAATGGGTACATAAGTGGGAGTACCTATTTTACCGCACGTTCTATTATACGGTGCGTCATTTTGAACTTTCGAACAATGTGTACAGGCTTCGTAAATGCATTTTTTGAGCAAATGTGTTAAAAATTAGATTTATGACGCGGCGCAGTGCTATTCCTACATAACTTGCTTTTAATTTAAGGTGGTGAGTGGCAAGTGGCGTACCTTGATTCCAGTAATCTATCAACTGCCCTTTGGTTTTGGTAATGCAGTAATGGCAGGATTAGCTTATTGGCTCCGGGACTGGAGAAAGCTAGAGTTTGCATTGGGTTTTATTTCATCATTATTCATACTCTATTGGTTTTGGGTACCAGAATCGCCGAGATGGTTGTTGGCAACAGGACACACAGAAGAAGCTACTGGTAGGTGATGATTACTGACTTAAAAGGTGTCCATCTACTTATAATTTTAGGCTGGTATTATACAGCCTGTAACAAAAACCCTGTCCGATCCTGAAGGGTACTACTAGGTATCGTACTGCGTACACATATACGTAATCATTTAATGTATATGAGATAATTATTTTTCCCCAATGAAAATAATTCATCATCATCATTATCAGCCTTTTATTGTCCCCACTGCTGGGGCACAGGCCTCCTCTCTCGGAGAGGGTGTGGGCCGTAATCCACCACGCGGGCCCAGTGCGGGTTGGTGGATGTCACATGTCTTCGAATTTTTAGTTCTAGGACATGCCGGTTTCCTCACGATGTTTTCCTTCACCGTTTAGACAGCTGTGATGATGAAATAATTTACACAAAGTAAGGCGCCTGCCTGGGTTTGAACTTACGACCTACAACTTGTAAGTCGCAGCTAATACCACTGGGCCACCACTGCTCTTATGAAAATAATTAATTTAAATAAATAAAATATATCAAAGGCAACACTGAGCGCTCAACAAAGTTCACCTACTTTTTCGTTTCAAGGATGCCGCCTGAGCGAAACAGAGTGCCTACAGCGCGGCTAGTGCAGGGCGGTATCGTTTAAAATAAAAGTAGGTAAAAATGAAAAGATTTCGCCGGCCAGTGGAGTGTTGTCAACTTATGAAAATTTGCTATATTTAGTGTTAAATTTTGCATATTTTATCATCATCTTCCTGCCCTTATCCCATGTTACTTGGGGTCGGCGCAACAAGTTTTTTTCTTCCATTCAGTCCTGTCAGCCGTCACGCTATCACTAACTCCCTTTTCTTTCATATCACTCCTCACACAATCCGTCCATCTTTTCTTTGGCCTCCTTCTCCCTCTCCATCTATCCACATTTATATTCATAACTCTTTTAGTTACATGTATTTCATCCCTCCTCTTCACGTGACTATACCAAGATAAGCGGTTCCCTTTTAACTTTTCTGTGACTGGCGCCACTTTTAAACTACCTCTAATGTACCTGCTCATTTCTCATTTTATCCATTCTCTAACGAGAACCTCCACACATCCATCTCAACATTTTCATCTCCGCCACATGCAATATTTTTTCATACGTCTTTTTCACAGCCCAACATTCTAATCCATACAGTACGACAGGTCTAATCACGGACTTTAGATTTCCCTTTTAACTTAAGGGCCTACCTCCCCGTAAGTGGCGCCCTTATTGAATAAAAATTCGTATCTTAGCATAGAAAATAAAGACTATAGAATCCCATGTTGCGTTTGTTACAGATAGGATAAGGTAAAGCGGCCGTTTTTGACACTTTTGCTTACTACTTTGGATACGAAACACTTTGAGTCCTGTTTCAACAACGTAAAAATATTTTAAGCTCTTTGTAACAAACGCAACATAGGATTTTTTAATCTTTATTTTCTATGCTTTGCTGCGATTTTTTATTCAATGAGGGCGCCACTTGGCGGCTATACAGATGCAGTTCTTAAAATATGACCACACCTTTCCGTTACACCCAGTATACGCCTTAAGGGGCATCTGTCGGTCGCGAGTTATTCCAGTGACCTGTCGCCATTTCATCCATCCTGAGTTGATCATGTGCGTTACGTCTCGATCTATATCGCCATCCCTCTGAACAAGCGACCCGAGGTACCGAAAGTGAGAGCAGATCGGTATAGTCGTTCCGTTGAGAGCTACAGTCAAGGACTGGAGAGACCGCCGAAATCGCAGAACAGATATTCTGTTTTGGTTCTGCTCAATTTCAGGCCAGAACTCTCCAGTCTTTGTCACCACGTCTCCAATATGCTCTGGACCTCTAAGCCGCTTTCGGCAACCAGCACAATGTCATCAGCAAACAGCATACACTAGGGAGCCTCTTCCTGGATGTCCGACGTCAGAGCGTCCATTCTCATCAGGAAGAGATAAGGGCTGAGCGGTACTTCCCGCTGGTTAATACTTCGTAGTCACACTATTAACTACTGGGAATGATGCGTTCTACTGGTTAACAGTGTTTACGAACGCGACATTTTTTCCCAATAGTTAATACCCTCGTCTCACGAATAGTTCAGGAGTCAGGTTAAAGAAAATTAAAAAGAAATAAAAAAATATGACGCTTCTTGAAAGTGCTTTTATTAAGACTTGAGGCACCAAATTAATAATGATTTCGTTCCCAATAGTTTAGTCCCAATTGGGACAAAATGTCGCGCATCTATTTCAAGAGTTAGACAGGTTCAAGAACCGTTACTTAACGATACTTCTAATGTGAATTGGTAACGGTATCAAACCCTGCTCCAGCCACTCCCTCATTAGTCATTACGGGTCTTACCGCCGCTATAGTGGCGTGCCCTGCGCTAGGTTGCGCAAGTCGTAGCTCCCACTTCACCACTAGGTTCTGGCGGAGTTCAGCCCTGTACACCTCGACATGACGAGGCATCAGGTGCTTGCCCCGCTCCAGCGCGTCCCTACGCCACCGATATAGTGACACCAAGACTTTGGTGTCAAGATCCCAGGGTGTTGATCCAGACAGAAGGCTCGCCGCCTCGAAGGAGACCGTACGGCTTATCACCCTGACGGCCATTACCCGCCAGGGCTGCCAGGTTTCCCGCCAACCCAGGCGGTTTGTAGATCGCCATGGACCGTACAATCCTCACATAGCCTCCTGCAGTAGGTATTTGTCCCCCCCAGTTTAGGCAGCAAACGTAAATCCACGTAGGTAAATCCAGAAAGAATAGAGATCTAAGAAATGCAGGATACCAGGGCGAGCGAAGCGAGCTCAAAATTTAACACCCTACATCAGATAACCTAGTTTTTTTTAACATATAACTGTTCTTTTATTGACTTATGCAGAAAAGTTTGAGAAATAAGAAAATGTAAGATGCAAGGGCAAATGAAGCAAGGACGGTTATAGCGCCTTGTTTTATTGTTCTCCGTTTTAAAGTTTTTTTTTCTTCACATATGAATTTGGTGCCCCTTGACCTTACCGTCCGAGTCACGTGCCCCGATTGCCCCCCTAGATCCGGGCCTGTCGACGAGTAACATTGACGAGCAAAATGGAGGTGGCGCCGTATCTAAAACTAGTTTTTAATTACATTGACTCCAAAATAGTTTCAAGTACGGTCTAGCAGAGGTATTGTCTGATTAGCGGATAAATTCGAAAGAGTTACCGCGGCCCTGGCACAAGCAACTGAAGGAACAGGGGTGAGTTTTAGTCAGTAAGCTTCTGACACGCCCCTCCAGCTCCACCCAGAGCGGGAGAAGTCATTGGACGATTTAACATCCCAAAAAGAAAAAAAAAACAATTGCTGATCCTTGAGTCTTGCATTACTTAGGTTCTAGAGCATGTATCAAAAACCCTGCCCGATCCAATAAAGGCGTATTCCTAACATACGTACGAGAAAAAGTTGTAAAAAAAAAGTAACTTTAGAAACCAAAAGTTATAGATTTCTTATTTTTATAAAATATGCGAAAGAATTGAGACAGGTATGCCTGGGAAGTATGTGCAGTTGATCCAAGCGTTGTACAGTCGATGCTCTGGGCTGAGAGCCGACCCCTGGTGCAAACAGAGTGCTACACTGAAGCTGTCAGTGGTGCCCACTGCAGACCGGACTTGGATACTGCATTGACTGTACAACGCTCGGATCAACTGCACATACTTCCCAGGCATACCTGTCTCAATTCTTGCGCATATTTTATAAAAATAAGAAATCTATAACTTTTGGTTTCTTGAAGTTACTTTTTTTTTTTACAACTTTTTCTCGTACCTACGTATGTTAGGAATACGCCTTTATTGGATCGGACAGGGTTTTTGTTACATGCTCTAGAACCTAAGTAATGCAAGACTCAAGGATCAGCAATTGTTTTTTTCTTTTCTTTTTGGGATGTGAAATCGTCCAATGACTTCTCCCGCTCTGGGTGGAGCTGGAGGGCGTGTCAGAAGCTTACTGACTAAAACTCACCCCTGTTCCTTCGCTTGCTTGTGCCAGGGTCGCGGTAACTCTTTCGAATTTATCCGCTAACCAGACAATACCTCTGCTAGACCGTACTTGAAACTATTTTGGAGTCAATGTAATTAAAAACTAGTTTTAAATACGGCGCCACCTCCATTTTGCTCGTCAATGTTACTCGTCGACAGGCCCGGATCTAGGGGGCAATCGGGGCACGTGACTCGGACGGTAAGGTCAAGGGGCACCAAATTCATATGTGAAGAAAAAAAAACTTTAAAACGGAGAACAATAAAACAAGGCGCTATAACCGTCCTTGCTTCATTTGCCCTTGCATCTTACATTTTCTTATTTCTCAAACTTTTCTGCATAAGTCAATAAAAGAACAGTTATATGTAAAAAAAAAAACTAGGTTATCTGATGTAGGGTGTTAAATTTTGAGCTTGCTTCGCTCGCCCTGGTATCCTGCATTTCTTAGATCTCTATTCTTTCTGGATTTACCTACGTGGATTTACGTTTGCTGCCTAAACGGGGGGGACAAATACCTACTGCAAGAGGCTATGTGGGGATTGTACGGTCCATGGCGATCTACAGACCGCCTGGGTTGGCGGGAAACCTGGCAGCCCTGGCGGGTAATGGCCGTCAGGGTGATAAGCCGTACGGTCTCCTTCGAGGCGGCGAGCCTCCTGTCTGGATCAACACCCTGGGATCTTGACATCAAAGTCTTGGTGTCACTATATCGGTGGCGTAGGTACGCGCTGGAGCGGGGCAAACACCTGATGCCTCGTCATGTCGAGGTGTACAGGGCTGAACTCCGCCAGAACCTAGTGGTGAAGTGGGAGCTACGACTTGCGCAACCTAGCGCAGGGCACGCCACTATAGCGACGGTAAGACCCGTAATGACTAATGAGGGGGTGGCTGGAGCAGGGCTTGATACCGTTACCAATTCACATTAGAAGTATCGTTAAGTAACGGTATTTTCATAAAGATACCTGCCATATCGATACGTATTGGTGGCGTTACCCAGTATCATAACATACTCTTAACGTTAAACACATCGCTAAAAATTAACAATATATAACGTTATTTCACGCGACGTTGCCGTTTACTTTAGCTTGGCTTGGCTTTAGTAAACCTAGGAGAGATACGGGAGTGTAATAAATATCACTTTTTAACCGACTTCAAAAAAAGGAGGAGGTTCTCAATTCAACTGTATTTTTTTTTTTTTTTTTTTTTTTTATGTGTGTTACCTCATAACTTCTTACTACGTGAACCGATTTTGAAGATTTTTTTTTTATTTGAAAGCTGTTGCTTCACATTTGGTCCCATTTTAAATTGGTAAAGATCTGATGAAGAACTTCGGAGATACACAATGGAACTCTTCAATAAATGATAGCAGACCTTCCAGAATTGCTGCAATCGCATGTCTGTATATTGTTTTCACCACTTCACAACATTACATCACGCTGATGCATTCTGAAGGGGTATACAGATTTGTACAGTTCACCCTGATACACCCTAATTTCACCAACTACGTTCAAATTCCCTATTTTTGGGGCTATCAAATCGGGCATAACTTTACTATTAATTTAGTTTTAGAATGGGGTAAAACAACTAAAAAGTGAAAAATAAAAAACTTTTTACAAAAAAAATACAACCGACTTCCATAAATAATACTAAAAAATGCAAAATAACTTTAATTTCGGAAGTCGGTGTCAAATAACGAAGAAACCAAACTAGAAACACCGACTTCCGAAATTAAAGTTATTTTGCATTTTTTAGTATTATTTATGGAAGTCGGTTGTATTTTTTTTGTAAAAAGTTTTTGTAGACTTTGAACTCTCGACGACGAAACGCACGCCGTACACTCTGAACGTTAAGCAGACTGAACATCTTTGCATTTGGACGGAAGAAATGGTCACATAACGATAACACTTTTAACAATAAAAATACCGATAAAACTTATATTAACGTTCTTTATTTTTAACGATAAAATGTTCCAAAAGTAAAGTTAAGTGCGATATTGTTATTTATAAATTAACGATATTTACATCAAGCAGCTATAAGGATACCATATTTTTACCGGTATTTCAAGCCTTGGACTGGAGAGACGGCATAGCACCCGCATTTTTTTCCGGCTGACACAGCTGTCCGGACAACTAGGTCGGGTTAGGAGCCGACACTCGGTTGGCACCATTGCGGCAACTGCCTCGATGACACGGCGCATCACTGTTGAGGAATGCCCAGTTTCGGCAGTGCAGCGCCTTGACCTTGTCGCAACGGTTGGTGTTGCCGGTATCCTCTCGCTTCCGGATATGGTCCTATCCATGGTCGGAAGCTAGAGCGCGTATGACGCCGTCGCCTCCTTTTGGGAGGAAGTGATGGTCGCAAAAGGATGTGGCCTGCAGGTAACATACTTGGAGAGTCTGTTACCTGAACAGAAAAAGGACCGAGAAGGCGGCGCGCTGTGTTTCGCGCGCGCCTCTATATAGGAGTTGCAGCTGTAAGCGGCTGCAGATGGTGACGGAGTTCACAATTCATGTGGGCCAATTTCTGGCCGTGGGAGCGTGATGAAATGCAAGTGCAAGCACTCGAGCACCCCGGCGTAGGGTAGCTGCAGGACACCGTGTGGTTTTGGTCAGTAAGAGTCTGACAGATACTGTTCGGTCCGAGTGCATTTCCGAACGCAACCTTGAGAGGTGACAGCTGTCACACCCTTTCTTTTTATGCTCTATGACTTTTTTTCTGTCATCTGGCACTTTTCTAGGCTTGGGATTTTGGGATTCAAATCTTGCTGAATCTATTGGTTTTGAACCTAATTCTTTGCTATTAAACTAAATGTGATTAAAGCCCCATTTGATGTCGTGGTGAAACGGGTTATTTTGTGAAAATACTTAGAAGTTTGGTTGGTTTGCGAGAGACTACGCGCTTGTGGAATCACGGCGCCTTTTGAAGTCACCTTTGGAGTCTGGTATACCTACTGACAAGCACTACATTTCCCGTTTAACTCTGACATACACACATTTACCCAGATTGCTCCCTGGACGAAGACTTCGGAAACCTTGGGTAAGTTGTTCAAAACATTTGTAAATTATTCTTTAGGTCTGCGTACTTGCAGACAAGTGTGTGATCAGGTTGGTGCCGGGGATCCGACAAGCACGCTTTCACACTCTTGTCTCCTCAAGTCGGATCCATGCCCCTGGCTTGGTCACAAACAGGCTCCTGCAAACCGACATTCATGATTGATTTCCACACGATAAAAAAAGGGTAGTCGTCGAACCGGCCGGCAGTACCTAAGGCCACAATAGCTTTTTTTTTTTTTGTTGCCGTGTTTGAAAATCCTCATGGATGTCCTTCGCCTGGGGAGGGGGTCTGTCAGACTTACTGACTAAAAACCAACCCGGTGTTCCTTCCCACACTTGGACCGGGGACCGTGAGAGCTAGCACGACTTCCATGATCCCCGGCTAGTGCCGGCCCGCCTATGCGAGCCACTTCTGGCCCACGGGGAGAGTGAGGTGTCCTCCCCCCGTGACGTCTAATAGGGGCGCACGTGGAACACTACGCACCACCGCCTCGGGTCCTGCTGGATGGGGAGCGGCGGACGACCCCGAGTCCGCCGTTCCTCCGGACCTGTTTAGGGGGGCTGGAAGAGGGCGTTGTCCACCCTCCGCCGACGCCCGGTACGCCTGCTGCGGATCGGGAGAGTGACCACGGCCTCCCTCTCTCCCTTCGCAGCCTCTTTTTGCGAAATTACGGTTTCACAGAAGGAGATCACCGCATCCCACGACTCGGCGCTCCCGACCATCGAACGAGCGACGGCCGGCAGCGAAAGGTCGGGGCCCACTTCGGATACGAGGGCACGGCGCTGCTCCTCCCATGCGGCACACTCTGCCAGTGTGCTGCGCCGTGTCCAAGGTCACAATACCCTGCCTGAACACTAGTAGCGCACTCAGCATTAACTGACCATGATACAGTACTATTGTTTCTTGCCAAATAGAGTTCCAAACAACCTTCAAAAAAAACATTGGTGCGTATTAATCATGACCAGTTTATTGCAAACTTAAGGCTAGTTGACTTTAGTCATGTTTACAACACGCAAGATCCCGACGAAGCGGCTGAAACCATGGTCAACTCGGTTAAAAAAGTGATTGAAATTAACTCTAAATACGTGAAAGTACCCAACCGTAAAACAACTGTAAAGCCCTGGGTAACTCCAGGTCTCCTTCGTTGCATTCGACACAGAGACAACCTTCATGGAAAAATTAAAAGGTCACCAAATAATGAAACAAGATAACTTTTACAAGGTACAGAAACTTCTGTAACAAACTGCTAAAGAAGATAAAAAGGGAACATGAAAAAAGCGAGCTGACAAAAGCTGGTAATAATCCTAGGCAACTCTGGTCGGCAAAAAATACACTAACAAATAGGACACCTCACAAAGAAACTTCCAAACCTCTCCCTAAAGTTGTCAAATACCCCAAAGCTCTCGGTTAACAGTGTAAATGACTTCTTTGCTTCTGTTGGTAAACGTCTTGCTGAGAAAATAGTAAGGTTTCCATCGGAATTGGTTACTGATGCCAGCTATAAAGTTACCCAATCTATGGTACTCTTGCCTACTGACGAGGTCGAAGTAGGAAACTTACTTATGAACCTACGCAGTGGCTGTGCGGTGGGATGGGATGGGATATCCAGTGACCTATTAAAAAGGCTTCGGGTCTTGATTACTCCACCTCTAACGTACATCTATAATCTTGCACTCTCCACAAGAAATTCCCAAAAGTTTAAAAAGAATTAATTATACACCCGATCTTTAACCCCATTCTTAAAGATCGGGTGTATAATTAATTCTTTTTACAGAACCGTACAGAAACCGTAGTGATAATTACAGGTCTATAGCGGTACTCCCCGCTCTGTCGCAGGTACTAGAAAGCATAATGAACGTTAGACTTGTCAATTACCTGGATAAGCATAATCTTCTTTCCTCATCTCAGTTCGGTTTTCGCACCGGCAAGTCAACTTCGGATGCAGTTCATGAATTGACTGACTATATCGTTACAAACCAAGACAAAGAGCAAAAAGTCCTTGGCATATTCTTAGATCTTGCTAAGCCATTCGACACGGTTTCTATACCTATACTGACTGAAAAGATGGAGAACTTGGGAATTAGAGGGGTTCAACTTCAGCTCTTTAAAGACTACCTCAGTGAGCGTACTCAGTGCGTTAAGATAGATGATTTTCTTAGTGAGGAACGGAAAGTCACCTACGGCGTGCCTCAGGGCAGCGTGCTTGGCCCGACCCTTTTCCTCATCTATATTAACGACCTGGGTATGCTCTTCCTTTCTAAGGGCAGAATTATAAGTTTTGCGGATAACACAGCCCTCCTAGTTAGTGCGGAGTCCTGGCGCAATGTGTACTCGTACGCTCAGTTGGGCTTTAATACTGTCACAAAATATCTGCGTAGTAACGTACTAACACTGAATGCGAGTAAAACTCATTAAGTTACCTTTGCTTGAAAAAAATCGAGTTTACCTATAGTACCGGACACCATTAAAGTCCACTCATGCCCGACACCGCACGATGCTACCTGCACATGTTTCCATCTTTCTAGAGCCGAATCTGTGAAATATCTGGGGGTATTAGTTGACAACATATAGACTCACTCATTACTAGGCTACGTAAATTGATATATGTTTTCAAAACCCTGAGACTCGTGGCGGATGACAAACTAAAGAGATCAGTCTACTTCGCTCTCGTTCAGTCACTGATAAGTTACTGTATAACAATTTGGGGTGGTGCACCTAAAACCACTGGCCTTGAACTCGAGAGAGCCCAGAGAGTTATCCTAAAAGTCTCTTATATTCTTCCATACCGTTATCCTTCAGATCTTACAGATCCCTATGGTAGGAGTACTTTAATAAAAGATCACTAGATAAAGGAATCTGGTACAAAACGATCCAACCGTGTCCCTTGAACTCACCGTGGATAGATAATCAGCTGTTGAACAGAAGTGATACTGTTATCGCGCTAAGACTTCGTTCTGGACACATTCCGTGCAATAAGTTCGTATACCTAATGGCAAAATCAACAACAGCTAAATGTGATTATTGTATTAATTCCGTTGATGACGTTTATCACATATTAACCGAGTGTGTCCGCAACGAGGAATTTAGAAATAGCATAGATCCCCGATTCCGTTTTGGTGAATTTTAATAAAAAAAAAAAAAAATATCCTACAGATCTTCTATACAAGCATTCAAAAATCCGAACAGTACGCCAACTATTTATCCTGAACACTACTAAAACAACATTCATTACTCACCTATCACCCCTCTTTGGCATAAGGTAAGAGACGATATAATCCTGTAAGTCGCAGTCGTTCTCCCCTTTCGACTGTTTTTTCTAACCGCTTCTTTTGCTATCTGGGACAATTTTTGTACAATAAAATCAATATAATTCAACCCATAATTAACCTCAATAAGGGACAGTGCAAAAAAAAGCTTACCACGTGACTCCTGGGACTCGACTATGATGACACCGAAAAATTACTTACCACCTTGACTTAATATATACCAAATCCTCACCCATACCCGCTTCCCCACATATGCACTCTCAGACATACACACACGAAACATATCTACTTATTCACGCTCTCACTACAAGTAGGTATACAAGTAGTATTTACTAACAATAATAACACTACACGAAACCATAATTTATTTATTTATTAATTTTGTTATTTTAATTTTTTTTTCTCTTCATTTAATTTATTTTAAATTTTTTAAAACACTATGTTGAGCTACAGACAATTTAAAATATTGTTGAAGCATTTATTTTTTATTATTATTTTTCATTTTCATGTATAATAACTGCTAGAGGGTGGAGACCTGGTGATCTGAAACACAGGCCCATAAAGCCTAGCTTAGGTACCAGTCTCCCACAGTAAACGTTATTATAATATGTATGTAACTTAGGGTAACAATGGCACGGATTCTCTTGTTCAATATCTTAACTAAAATTAGAGAATTGCTATCTTTTACTAAAAGGCAGTGCGAGAAAAGGACGGCTATAGCTATGCACTAAGTTAGAGATGTCAAACTAGTTTACGCCTTGCGCTTCGCCGTGTTTTTAGACGACATGTTTTTACGTGTACCCTTAATTTGTATGGAAATATTAGTTCAAACTAAATTTGACAGCTCTAATTTACGTCCGTCTCTTTCTTGTTTTATTAGAGAGAAAAAGCTAGCAATAGCCTAAATTAAGTTTAGTTTGTGCATAACAGAATCAACACCAATGTCTGTTAAAGTTTATTGTAGTGAGAAAATAAATACTTATTATTATTTTCTATCGCTTATATTTCGGAGAGTGTGCGTCGGAATTGCATAATTTAATTCCGCCAAGCCCGTTCCATCATCGGACTACCTACTGACGTACGACGATGGGCCACCGGCCGGTACATGGACAACAGTGAATAGATTACTTCTAGGCAAGTGTGCTCCATCGTCGACGACATCATCGCTTACCATCAGGTGAGATCATAGTGGTCAAGCGCGAGCCTACCAGACTTAAAGAAAACCGGCCAAGTTCGTGTCGAACTTCGCACATTTAGGGTTCCGTACCAAGTTCTGGTATTTGTTAGTAAAATATATGTAATAAAGTTCATAAGTCAATGGGAAGGTCAAAAATTCTTCGAAAGAAAATGTGACAGACGACGGACACGTGAGTATAGTATGGAACCCTAAAAGTGGCAGGGCAGGACGCTATATAGTATCGACGCGAGAAAGTTACTCGTGGAGCTAGCGCCTTATGCTTGAGTCACAGAGTACATTATAATATATAGAAAGCTTGAGTCTTCAGTTAGGTTCTTTTTCATTAGTCTGTGATACCTACCGGCTATAAAAAAATAAAAAATAAACATTTAGAATAAGCTGGGTATTTAATAATTTTCAACTAAACAACATAATATGTTTTTTACCTAATTTTAATTACAGTAATTTTAAAGGACATCACTAGACAGAACGGAAAGTATGTTAGTTCATCAAGCATTCGACAGTTAATAATGGAGCATGTACAGGAAAAACGCAAGGACCCCGAATTCATGTCTTTCTTAAAATCGAAAAATATGA
The DNA here is from genome assembly GCA_951329385.1 of Polia nebulosa. Taxonomy (NCBI): domain Eukaryota; kingdom Metazoa; phylum Arthropoda; class Insecta; order Lepidoptera; family Noctuidae; genus Polia; species Polia nebulosa. The sequence goes on from OX589604.1 coordinate 18,499,994, forward strand.
GAAAGAAAACTATTTTGCTTTCGATGAATTGGTACGACAACATTACGTGATACATTAACCCAATGGGGATGTGGACCTAATTAATTGGAATTTTCATAAAATTTATATCATTATCTATGTTTCTTCCAGGTTCTGTACCGGATTGTCTTTTTATACATTTTCACAATACTTAGGTACGATAGGTGGAGATATATTTGTTGCTGTAGCATTAACTGGAATAATTTCAACATTGGGAGGGCTGACATGCGTTTTTATAATAACTAGAGTTGGAAGGAAGACAACCGTGGCAATATACCAGATAGTCACAGCCTTGTGTTTTGTTTTGATACTGATGACACCTAGGGGCATGTATTTAAACGACTTTCCGAGGCTATTGTTTGCTGGAATTGGTTTTGCAGGAATGGCGGTAAGTCAGCGATGTGCGAAATTGAATGGTCGACACCAGTTATCTGAATTTATATTTTACCTACGTTAGCCTTTCTTGCATTATTTTAGTCCACACTAGATGCACTACCTACCTCAGAATAAAAAATGTAAGTACATGTTTTCAATTCAAAAGGTATTGTAAGTATGACAAAGCCTTTTACCTATTTACTTCTTAACTACGCATGGAATGAATTTTCTAGAGGGTTGACCATTCCGAATGGTTTTCTCGCTAAAAAACTTTTTCATAAAAAAAAAACAACTGACTTCCAAAAAAAAATACCTACACTATTTAAAAATAACTTTTATTTCGGAAGTCGGTGTCAAATAACGAAAAAATAAAATACTGACTGACTTTTTTTTTTTGAAAAAGTTTTTTATTTTTCACTTTTTAGTTGTTGCACCCCAGAACTAAATCCCAATAACATGGAACGTGGAATGTAAAAATAACATAGTCGTAATTGGAGAACACCAAAACGTCATCTAGGTATTCGTATTTTTCGTTTTTGTTCAGTTTTTCAAAAAGCGCTGAACCAATTTCGATAAAATTTATATGGGACCACTTCGGCAGTATATTCTATCAGATAAAAAAGAATTTTAAAAATCGGTCCTCAATTGACAAAGAAATCGGCGGACATACATAAAAAAAAAACATACATACAGCCGAACATTGAACTTCCTCTTATTTCGAAGTCGGTTAAAAATACAGGTTCTTATTTAACGAACTTACTACAAAAGCTTATATGCTCACGTTCCAGTGTATCTCACAAGCAGTGCTTTCGTTTTCAAACCCGCACTAGTGCTGAAACGTACACGGCTAGCCCCCGTTGTTCAGTTTGTCTTTTTTTTTGTGGGTTGGGAAATCATCCAATGACATCTCCCGCTCTAGGGTGGAGCGGGAGGGCGTGTCAGACTCTTACTGACTAAAACTCACCCCTGTTCCTTCCCTGCCCTGAATGCCCAGGGGTGAGGTAACTCTTTCGAATTTATCCTCAACCCCTGGGCATCGGCCATGACGGGCCCCGTCATGTTTCGGTGACAACTCTTTGAGGCGCGCGTGGAACACTACGCGCCGTCGACTCTCGGGCCTGGTGCTGATCGGACGGCGAGTTATCCACTACTCGCCGTCCGCAGGCCGGCGCCTACGGTGGCCGGATCCCGGGCCTGCGGACGGCGAGTAGTGGGTAACTCGCCGCCCGATCAGCACCAGGCCCGAGAGTCGACGGCGCGTAGTGTTCCACGCGCGCCTCAAAGAGTTGTCAGCAAAGTGTAGGGGCCTGCCAAGGCCGGTGCCTGCCCGGGGGTGGAGGATAAATTCGAAAGAGTTACCTCGCCCCCGGGCACTCGAGGCAGGGAGGAACAGGGGTGGGTTTTAGTCAGTAAGAGTCTGACACACCCTTCCGCTCCACCCTAGAGCGGAAGAAGTCATAGGATGATTTCCCACCTCCCAAAAAAAAAAAAAAAACGGTGGCCGGATAAAAAAAAGCAATTGTTTTGTGCATTTTGTTTGTTTGTTTATCTATCTTTACATATAAGTAATATTGAAGTGTCTGTTTGTTTGTTCCGGCAAATCTCCGAAACGGCTGGACCAATTTTGAATAAGGGTTTCGCGCAAAAAAATCTTAGAAATTGTGAACAAAATCAGATTCAATGGTAAATTTTTAACGAAGTCGCGGGTAGCAGCTAGTTATATGTACTTAGATTAAAAACTAGATAACAACGTACCAAAGTAGGTAGGTACTAAATATTATGATTATGGAAGTTTTGAACGCGCTTACTCGAAAACTCGCTCTTACCCTTTAGGATCGCAATGCAACGTATTTCACGTGCACCGCGTTTATTATTCTATGTCCATACTCTTGCGGTGGCAAGCCCTCTTAATCAATTTATAATATTAGGCTGGTCTGCAGCCAGCCCCACCAAAAATCGAAACTAGCACATAGAAAAAAAATCCGCAAGCTATTTCTCACAATAATTTGTTATCTACTAAATAATTATATTATGTTTTTGAAAGGACAATAGATACTTTTGTATGGATTTCCGTATCCAGTGTTGTATCAAGTTCATACCTTTAAAGGCTCTACTACCCGCCAAGTGGCGCGCTCACTAAATAAAAAATCGTAGCATAGCATAGAAAATAAATATTAAAGAATCCTACGTCGCGTTTGTTACAAAGAGGATAAAGTATAACCGACTTCGAAAAAGGAGGAGGTTCTATGTTCGACTGTATGTATGTTTTTTTTATTTATTTATTTATGTCCACCGATTTCTCTGTCAATTGTGGACCAATTTTCAAAATTCTTTTTTTATCCAAAAGAATATACTCCCGAGGTGGTCCCATATAAATTTTATCGAAATTGCTTCAGCGCTTTTTGAAAAACTGAACAAAAACGAAAAATACGTACTTATACATAGATGATGTTTTGGTATGTTTAAATTCCACGTTCCATGTTATTGGGGTTTTTGGTTCAGAGGTATAACAAGTAAAAAGGTAAAAAGTTTTTTACAAAAATAAACAACCGACTTACAAAAAAGAAAATACATTAAAAATTAAAAAATTACTTTTCGGAAGTCGGTGTTTGTATTTTTAACCGACTTTCGAAAAAGGAGGAGGTTCTATGTGCGACTGTACCTATGTATGTTTTTTTTTTTTATTTCTTCGTTTTTTGACACCGACTTCTGAAATTAAAGTTATTTTTTTAATTTTTAGTGTATTTTCTTTTTTGGAAGTCCGTTGTTTTTTTTTTGTGATAAAGTTTTTTTACGTTGTTAAAACAGGACTCGTCGACTATGTTTTGTATCCAAAGTAGTAATCAAAAGTGTCAAAAACGGCCGTTTTTGGTACTTTTGTACATAGATGACGACTGGCTAAAATAAAATGAGTAAGTACGTAATAATAATAATTCTTTTCCTGCACATGTCGAATGGTGGTGTAGTACAATTAAATTAAGGTTTTAATAATATGACCTTTCAACTGGGATATGCCACAACTTGATACAGCACTGGGTCCAAAATGCTCATTCTCTTTTTTTCCGTAAATGTGCTGCAAAAAGCCGTTTGATACAAGTGAGCAATTTTTTTAACCGACTTCGAAAAGAGGAGAGTTATTTTTCAATTTTTAGTTTATTACCCTTTTTGGAATTCGGTTGTATTTTTAACCGACTTTCGAAAAAGGAGGAGGTTCTATGTTCGACTGTGGTATTTTTTTTTTTTTATGGACGCCGATTTCTCCGTCAGTTGTGGGCCGATTTTTTCTCCAAAATTCTTTTTTTATCCGAAAGAATATACTCCCGAGGTGGTCCCATATAAATTTTATCGAGATTGCTTCAACGAAAAATACGCGTACCTCGATGACGTTTTGGTGTTCTCCAAATGTTTAAATTCCACGTTCCATGTTATTGGGGTTTTTAGTCCTGGGGTATAACAACACTAAAAAGTGAAAAATAAAAACTTTTTTACAAAAAAACAACCGACTTCAAAAAAAAAAACTAAAAATTTACTTTAATTTCGGCAGTCGGTGTCCAATAACGAAGAAGTAAAATACAAACACCGGCTTCCGAAATTAAAGTTATTTTTTTCCATGCACTTTCGGCTCCATAACGCTCTTGCCTTCGGCGCGGGCGTATATCTCGCTTCGGTCGCAATTACATTTGCTCACTTGTATCAAAATGTACCTACTGATTCCGCAATGAGCTGGTTCGATTCCTGAATGAACTTTAGGAAAAAATGCAAACAGAATCAAAATATCAAATAATCGGCAACGCGAAAGCTTTTATGGTTGCCCTAGTCGGTCATTCTTCCATACAAACGAAGTATGGCAATTACTTTATTATCAATTTATTTCGCCACTAGCTAGCCCTGTATGGAGACAAAAAAATAAAAAAATGGAAGTTATGAGATAGTTCGACAAATAGCGCGAAATCGTGTCCAACGATGTCGAACTATCTCATAACTTCCAAATTTTTTTTTTTACTTTTTTGTCTTCCTAAATAAAATGGCGAAATAAATTGATATAATTTTTGTGTTTTGTTATTACACTATCAAATAGTAAAGTAATCGCCATACTACGTTTATATGGAAGAATGACCGACTAGGGCACCCTTGTCTTTGAAACATCTTTTCACGAATGGCCCTAAAACCAAATTTCCGTTAAAATATAATTATTTTTTCAGGGTACGATACCTGCTTTATATTTATTTTCGGGAGAGTTATATCCAACGCTGGGAAGGAACGTGGGTGTCAGCGGCGTGACGACTTTTGCTCGTATTGCGTCTATGATTGCTCCGATCGTCGTTAGTTTGGACACTATAGTTGTGAATCTTGCAATTAGCCTATTAGCGGTCATTTCTATCGCACAAATATTCATGATTTTACCTTTACCTGAAACAAAAGATTCTCCATTGCCAGAAACTTTAGAGGCAGCTGAAAGATTTTGATAAGTTACTTTGATCTGATATCGTCTGGTTATTCATTCTCAGTGCTGGATCAGATAATGATTGGAATATCTCGTATTATTTTATGAGTCAATCTATTATTTTAATATTGGTATCATAAACCCATTCATAGTCTAAGAGTGGTATCATAGACTCTTAAAAATATGTGCTATGGATGACAATGTACATGTAGTATCTAAATATTGTTGTTATTGTATAATGTTGAGGGTTTTGAGTAGCAAGATGAATAGAAGTAAATAAATATCTCATAGACACTATATACTGGTATTTATTGTTTAAAAACAGACGTAGTGTAAAAATAAAATGAATTACAAAATTTTACATAGTCATTTACCTACTAAATAATATATAGGTATCCTTCGTAAATATAGACATCAAGGTAAATGCTAATTGCAAAATAAATGCTGTTGTGCAACAACCTCGCATGTAAATATTATATTATTGATAGAAATTTTAGATCAACTCACTGGTAAAACTTTAAAGATCGGAATAGCTACTTTTGACTTACATAATAAAGATGTATGCCTGAGCTGAATTTGGCTTGTGAGAAAGCATCAAGGTTGAAAAGTAGAAAAATAAAAAGACTGGACTAGAATATACTACAAAATGCAATTCACAATTACATAGAAGTATATTTTTACTTGTACTGTTAAAAATGTATTGACATTATAAAATTGTACATTCTAAAATAATTTACCTTAAAAATATTATTCCTTTTTATCATTTGTAGTTTGGTTCCTAATATTTTCAATTCTGTGTAACAATGTTGGATGCGAATGGTACCAAGCTGAATATAATTTATCATAAATTGGATAATCCAAATTGTCTTTTCCTAATTTAATTAGAGCAGACCTCAACTCATTAGGATAAGAGAGGGAAACAGCAAAGTTGTCTGCTTCAAATTCAAACTTTCTAGACAGAGCTGTAGCAAAGAAAGATAACACTGAATTGTATGGTGCAAGGATCATCTGTAAAACAACTATTAATCCAATAATGATTGGTTCCTGTCCAGCAGGGAAGCCGAGGGAGGTATACAACATGGAATATTTGAACAACACTCCAAATGCAGTAAATAATAGCAGCAAGTTCACTTCAGTCAGGGCAATAGATTTGTAAATGTGGCTACAGCTCCAGTGCCCAAGCTCATGAGCTAATACCCCCAATATTTCACTGTCTCTACAACCAGTGGTTACTTTCTTTTCTTCATCAAATTTCTCTAATAATGTATCAAATAAAACTATCCTCTTTGCACCAAATAAGCCACTGAAGTATGCATTACTATGTGCTGACCTTTTAGAACCTTCAACAATGTATACTTGAGATAAAGGAAAATGAAGTCTTGTAGCTAAATTTTCAATTCCTTTTCTGAGAGGGCCATCAGGTAGAGGTACAAACTTATCAAAGAGTGGAGCAATAACTGAAGGATATATTGTCAACAATAACACTGTTGCCACTGTGGTGAACAACCACAGCCACACAACAAACATATTTCCTCCTAGCATTATGATAAATATAGCTATGGATATGATGGGAAGTGTGATTACAAGACTAAGAACTAAAGATTTTAACTGATCCTTTACAAAGAAGCCTGCAGTCTGCTTGTTGAATCCATGTTTTTGTTCCAATACAAAAGTTCCATAAATGGTAAATGGCATGTTGACCACAAAATTGAACAATGTTACAAATGTCATAAATACACAACTGATAAGAATTTCTCTCTCAGGAGCTATGTTTAAACCAGCTGCAATATTTTCTGATTTAAACCATGCCACATAAATCCACCGATTATATAAAATCAAAGATGTTAGTGCTATGCTGTAAAATTCTTTCACTATCTTGAACCGTGATTTGTCGATCCCATATAACCGAGCTTTTTTGAAAGACTCCTCATTCAACATTTCCTTCAGATCATTTGGTATGGTGTTATTCGTCTTGTATATTTTCAACTGCAACAATAAACATAATAATCAGATTGATTTTTTTTATAATCTCTACAGAAGAATCAAGAAAGAAGCTAGCACAAGGTATCATGATAACATTGGACGTACAATCTATATAGGCATGCTTGTATTTGCCTATCACCGCATTAAACATAGCGTTCATAAAAATAAAAAGTATTACTGATACATATACAAAAATATAGTATTGCAACAAATCTATAGCGATTGCAATAATGTACATTACCAACAATACTGTATTGATAAAGTTGTGAGAAAGTAGCGATTACATGCAAACACCGCACAAGATAAGACTAATTACCTGCCGCAAAGACAGATACAGCTCCCACAGATATTCCCCCCATGAGAATAGTAGAATCAGAAACACAATACAATCTTCATCGAATTTCATTCTGACCACTTAATAAAAAATAATATCTTTTTCCTTCTAATCTCTAACCCCAACGGAGCAACGGAACGGACAGGACAGAATTTGACAGCTCAGAGTTTTATTCACAGATAACAAGTCAGACCATAGATGTATAATTCTATAGATTGACAATGTCATACATTGACATATAAATTACTAGCGACCCGCCCCAGCTTCGCTCGGGTACAAATTATACACATAAACCTTCCTCTTCAATCACTCTATCTATTAAAAGAAACCGCATCAAAATCCGTTTCGTAGTTTTAAAGATTTAAGCATACATAGGGATATAGGGACAGAGAAAGCGACTTTGTTTTATACTATGTAGTGATGATGATAGTGAAGTGATGATATGGACTGGAAATATTTGACTAGGAAAAAACAGTTATACAAATATGTGGCATATCGACGCCAAAATCATAAAAATACTGCTATCGCTTTTTAACTTTCTTAATTTTGCAGTGAATAAAAAACTTTTTTACAAAAAAATAGAACCGACTTCCAAAAAAAGTGCAAAATAACTTTAATTTCGGAAGTCGGTGTCAAAAAACGAAGACACAAAACAGGAAAACCTTTTTTTATTTTTCACTTTTTAGTTGTGGCTCTAGTTTTTTCTCTTTAGTTTTTAGTTGTGTGTTAACAATTCATAGACATACGATAGCAGCAATTGCGGTTGATTTGCTATCAATTTTTGAAGAGTTCCGTTGTCTGTCTCCGAAACCCATCATCAGATCTTTTTGAAATTTAAATGGGACCATTTCGGAATACACCCCTTTCGAACAAAAAAAGAATTTTGCAAATCCGTCAATATATGACAGAGTTATGCCCGAACATACATAAAAAAAAAAAAAAAAATACAAACATCCGAATTGATAACCTCCTCCTTTTTCGAAGTCGGTTAAAAAGGCTAGTAGTGTTTTTGACAGTTACTATAATGGCAACCCTTAAATTCCTAGCATCATTGAAATACCTATTTGCGGCCGGTTCGCCATTTTATCCTCTCATTGTTTGGTACTAAAGTTGGGTACGTCAACTGTCAAATGCTCCTAAACAATGGATATATTTTGTGAATTTTGGATTAATTTTGCTGTGTTATTGCGTTTGAACTCGGTTCTAAAGTGGAAGTCGTCAGTAGCAAGATGCCCAATTGCAATATAATCGGATTTGGCATCAAAAGAAGCGGAAATCACCCGAACACAACTTTGCACCAGTACGTATACTTTATTTTAGCTGAAATATCTTTAGATTTAGTTATTAAACAAAAGATTCTGTATTCGTTGAAGAGTTTATTGAGCTATTGAGCGAGTGAGTGAGAAGTGCACTCAACGACCGAACGAGAACTCTTCTCAACCTACAAATTGCAAATTAAATGAGGCCATTTAAAATAATAAGTAACAATCATAATAATAAAATTGAGAAACATCAAACTTATTAATAATTTTATTGGTTGTTTACAGCTTGTAATTCCATCAAATATGTCTGGCATTTTAATTGAAAGTGATCAAAATCAAGACGAACTCTCAACATCTGGATATGATGCTCTGAATATGGTAAACCAGCACGTCCGCTGCGCCAGGTTTAGCCGCAAACGTCTCCGCTGCACCAGATTTGGCTGCTAGCACCTCCACTGCACCAGGTTTAGCCGCTAGCACCTCTGCTGCGCCAGATTTATCGGTATGACTAGCTTCAGTTTTTCTTGTCATCATTATTTGCGAATTTGATCTCAATTATAATAAGTCATCGACTGAATTAAGACTGTGTGGGAGATATCTCTCGCTTGTCTTCAATATCTAATAAAACTTACTTTTATTTTATTTGATTTCAGGTACATATTTCAAATGATTAAGAAATTAAAGGACAAATGTCAAAAACAGTCCAAGAAGAAAAGTCCAAAAAGAGACTTCATGAGAAAGTTAGAAAACAAACGAAAAAAAAATCTTCAGTAATAATTTCTTTATTAAAATGAAAAAAAAATGCAATGAATGCTAGGGGTTTTGAATTTATTAAATTACATGAATTTGAGATACAAATATTGTGGTAAGAACTACTACTACTCTACTGAAAGAATATCACACAGAAATTACCCGAACAAAATTGTATATTCAGAAATGAATGAGGTTGATTTGTTTATTAAAAAGACTATTATAATTATTGTTGACTTTTACTTAAAACCCTAAAATCATCATGCATGTTAGAAAAGATATGATTTAGAGATGTCCGTGCCGGGTTCAGCGTCATTTGTTTTCTTTGAACTTGTTGTTGTTGAACTTTTTTTTTTTTTTTTTTTGAGGGACTTCTCGCAGGTCAGCCTCTGAGGCTGTCGTCTGCTTAACCGGGCTTGCTTGTGTAGGCTTTAATATATTAAAGCCTCCAGCCAGGACTTATTAAAACTTACAAACTAAGTGACCACGCTAAGGGCACCCCCTGCGGGGTACGGGCCTCGGCTTAGGGCGTCACTGGGGGGGCAGCAAGGGAAGGCTGGATCTGGTTTCCATTAATTGGGGAGTTTACTGGCTCAGCGGCACGTGCTGGCGAGAGACGGGGAGGACAATGACTTAGATTTCGCGACGGGCCTCGCCGGCGAGGTCGGAAAATCGGCGGTCTGAAATGTTTTTTTGATGGTGCTGGTCTCCCTACGGCTCTCTTGGAGCAGGGTTGTGGCGTCATCAGGGACTAAGAGGGTATGCCGGGGGCGGCGAATCCTAGAAATTTGGGAGGGAACGTATCGAGTAGCCGATGCGATAAGGGGGTTACGATGCTTAGCAGCAGTTTCAAGGAAGCGCTTGGTGGAGCGTTTCATGAACTGCTGCAAGGTGGGGATTTTGAGGTCAACATGCAGCTCCTCATTCCTCACAAAGTAGGGGGCATCCACCACCCTGCGGAGAAAGCGGTGCTGCAGTGTCGACATTTTGTGGAGGTGACGGGGCTTGGCATGTGCGAACACTGGGCAAGCATAGGTCATGATTGGTCGGATGACCGCGGTGTAGGTACGCAATTTGCACTTGAGTGACAATTTGCTTTTACCGTTTAGGAGGAAGTGGAGTCTATCTTGAGCAAAGGCGGCCCGCGAGCGAGCTTGCTTTATGTGCTCGACGAAGGTGAGATGCTGATCTAGGATTACGCCTAAGTACTTGGCCTGCTTCTCCCAAGGGATCGGCCTGCCGTACATGGTAATCGGACGAGACTTGTTGACTCCGTCTCGAAGGTCTACTTAACGCAAAGCTCTAGAATAACGCTAACACTGTTACTTTTACATTTAATTTTAATTGACACAAAATATTCGATGTTACTGCATTACTGCATTTCGTTTCTTGTAATAGCTAAAAGCATAAATTGCAAGACACTAAAAAAAAACTGCCTTCAAATAAAAAATAAAATTTTTTTTCAAAAAACCTGACTGAAAAACGAGTTGGTGGGAGTTATTTTAGTTCAATTATTGATTTCATGCAACCAACTACATCAGACTGCTTGAAAAGTGACTTGTTTGGAACTTTTCATTTGATTTTTTAAGTCGGGGTTTTGAAAATGTTTTTTATTTTTGTTTTATACACTTCAGTGAGTTAAATTTTTGGAATCGCCTCCTCGAACCTTTTATTCTGATACCCCACTTAATATAGTTAGACGACTTTCATTTTTTTCTTTTTCACAATTTATGGCGTCTGGTGGTCTCCATATTTTATTTTGATTACTGTCATGTCATTAGTAGCACTCGCAAGATTAAAATAAATCAATTGACGTAAGAATGATCAAAATCGACCCACGCTTTCGGTCTCTAAAACACCTCAAAGGAACAAATATACATACATTTAATCATAAATACATACCTACGCTGATAAACACTGTACCCTCCCTTGCGTCGCGCAGTCGGGTAAAAAGGAAACTACGTATTGCGGGGTTCTGGAAAATCACGGCGCTTCTGACCTTCTGGTCGCGAGAAAACTCCACCTAAGAAGCGTTCTAGCGCTGCGTGTCTACTGTTTTGTTAAGACGACTAATTATTGTTTCAGCGCGAACATTAGTTACTCTTGTCAAAATGTAGCATTTCCTTTGCTTTTATGATAGCCTCTCTATTACGTAGTAACATATTATTACCTCAATGCCACTGGTAAAAATACCCGTAGGTATTGTACCGTAACAGAAAACATTCTCAAAATCTTTTATCGATGTTTTTAATAAAGAGATATCGATATGGGCTACCCTATTATCCGCCATTTTATCTTCTCAGTGAAGTGTAGGTATGGCACGTTTTTCTTGTAGATATGCCCAGTGCCCAGTCCATAGGATTATGTCAGTGGTCATAAATCGAACGAGACTTGTCACACAGTGTTGTTCGACTTGTTTTTACGATATCGATAATTACATCATTCTAATATTATATTATGGCTAAGAATTTCTTCTATATAATACAGTATTTAAATTTAGAAAAATAAATGTAGCTGCCTTACCTATAAAGCTGAGCAGCGGTACACTTCTCCATGGCCCGGTTGGTATTTAATATTTTTTGGTTATTTAACTGATGGTCTAATTAGATTTTTTTAGTAAACTACCCTATTGGTCAAATTTCAATTGGTCCATGGAGCACCGATGGTTTCCTACGCAATAATGCTGCTGGTATGCCACTAACCCTCATTTAGCAGGAAGATTTGAGTGAGATGACACAGCAAAGTATTTATAAAAAAATATATATCTTCAATACCGTAAATCTAGGTTTGCAATGTTTGTCTGTCTGAGTGAAACGCAATTTCTATTGGAAAGATTCTAAAATTTACATGAGTATTTTGAGCGTGCCACGCCGTGCCACTAAGTTAGCTGCCATAAAGGAAAGTAAAAAAGGAGGAGGAGGGGTATAAGGGAATAGTGGAATAAAAAAAAACTTAAAACTAAAATAGCTTTATTAATCACATAACGTACATAATGATAACAATGTTGAAATTTCGATAACAAAAAAAAACCAAGCCATCACATCACTCAAAAGTGAGGTTATAATGCCCTCTTAGTTCTCTATTTGTTATTTCTGAAAGCTACTCGCTTGGTACGGTTGTAAATCACGCTAGGTTGTTGTTATTTCTGAAATTAGTCGGTTCTAGATAATTATGCTAATTAATATATGTAATAAATAACATAATTTTCACATGTTATTTTGCTTAAAGCCGGCTCCTTTGTGAATTCTTATTGCAGACATAACGATGTAAACAACCTGTAAACTTACTTGTGAAACTAATAATTCTGAGGATTTTTAGTTTTGCAAGATTCACATCCTAGTACTACACAAAAAACCATCGCAATACAGTTCTTTAATCAGATGTTATCACTATATTCACTAAAATAATTGTCGAAACACTTGTACGCACATTTACCAAGGGCCCTACAGGCACAGGGCCAACACAGGGCCCTAGCAAATACGTCATACGTGTTTGGTCAACTTTGGTCCTGTCAAAGAGAATATAATTGCCGTACTTTTTCTCTTTCTAACACAGCAAAGTTCCGTTAAGAGCTAGCTCTCTTTCACTCAGCCCAATCTACGGAGTATATACTACATCTATGAGTCAGACAGAGGTTTTATCTCTTTGGGTTTTATGTTATGAGCAAAGAGAATATAATTTCATTATGATTATGACGCGTTTGACATTCACAGATTTTTTTTTTGTCTTGACCATATTGCTCTTTTGCCATATTTTTATTTTGTTTTCCATTAGAATGCAGATGTAACACATTCTAATGTTTTTTTGCAGTATTTGGCAAAAAATGTGTCGAGTTAGCATTCCCGCCAAACTTCGCTGAGGTAGTCAATACTACAATAAAATTCTCAGCTCCATTTTACCGAGATCGCATCTATTTCAATGATTCCACATATTGTCCAGTTTCGTAGACACTTGAGACACAAAATTACACCAATTTTACATCACAATATCCACTAGGAATCAATAAGCGAATAATTAAAACAGCCACTTAATTAACTTCACTTGAGAAAATCCCGCCAAAAACCTTTTCCTTTTCCTTATGGAACAAGCTAAGGTCAGAGACCATGCTGCCTAATCATCATTTTGTTCGTAATTTTTCCTTTTTAGGGTTCCGTACCTCAAAAGGAAAATAGGAACCCTTATAGGATCACTTCCGTCCGTCTCCATCTATCAAGCCCATTTATCTCGGGAACACGTGGAGGTATCGAGATGAAATTAAAACCATATACTCAGGTCTACAGTCCCTTGAAGCTGTAAAAAAATCAAACTTCTACGGTAACGTAAAAAAGATACGGCCGTATATTTTGACACTCTCATCGACATCAGCCTTTTTAAATGTCCTCACTGCTGGGGCTCTGATTTGAACTGTACTACTTATTGTATGAGTATGAATACTTTATAAGAGACTTTGACTTCTGAGTTTGTTTCGGTGTTTCTTCTCAGGGTAGTCAGGCCTCCTCTCTGTGAGATGAGAGGGTGTAGGCCGTAATCCACCACGCGGGCCCAATGCGAAATTGGTAGATGTCACAAGTCTTCGAATTTTTGGTTCTAGGACAATTCTTTTTTCTTCTCTTTTTAAAAAAAAACGTTGCCCCGCACTAGGAATTATTCCTGTATCGTGGGTGCGTTCACAAACATGTAAATTCACAAACACAAGACACCCAGACCCGGAACAACTATCTGCAGGTCATACAAATATTTGCTCCGTGCGGGGATCGAACCCGCGACACGCAGCGCAGCAGTCGAACGCTCAACCACTGCGCCAACCGTGTCGTCAACAATGGCATGGCAATGGCATGGCAATGGCATGGCAATGGCATGGCAATGGCATGGCAATGGCATGGCAATGGCATGGCAATGGCATGGCAATGGCATGGCAATGGCATGGCAATGGCATGGCAATGGCATGGCAATGGCATGGCAATGGCATGGCAATGGCATGGCAATGGCAATGGCATGGCAATGGCATGGCAATGGCATGGCAATGGCATGGCAATGGCATGGCAATGGCATGGCAATGGCATGGCAATGGCATGGCAATGGCATGGCAATGGCATGGCAATGGCATGGCAATGGCATGGCAATGGCATGGCAATGGCATGGCAATGGCATGGCAATGGCATGGCAATGGCATGGCAATGGCATGGCAATGGCATGGCAATGGCATGGCAATGGCATGGCAATGGCATGGCAATGGCATGGCAATGGCATGGCAATGGCATGGCAATGGCATGGCAATGGCATGGCAATGGCATGGCAATGGCATGGCAATGGCATGGCAATGGCATGGCAATGGCATGGCAATGGCATGGCAATGGCATGGCAATGGCATGGCAATGGCATGGCAATGGCATGGCAATGGCATGGCAATGGCATGGCAATGGCATGGCAATGGCATGGCAATGGCATGGCAATGGCAACTCAAGACTCAAAACTCAAGTACTCAAGACTTACAAGGTTTATTTATTTTTTGCGTTTTAGTTCTTTTTCGTCGGTTGAATTTTTTGTTAAAAACTTTTTTATTTTATGATATTTTGTGAATCGCATAATCTTTTAATACTCTGAGGCTAATTTCTAATCCTTCATCATTCTTCTTGGCACTGAGGTTCCCAGGATATTGACCAGTTGAGGTTACCTCCAATATTCTAAAGTCACTAAAACCAGTTTTTTATATCTAACTTCTATTGTTTAGGAAAGGTATGGTTTCCTTCATCAGCTCAGTTTCATGATGTGATGATTCCTAAATGCAAATATATGATTAAGTTATGAAAAGTAAACAGAAACAATATTTGTCTCAAATTTTCGAGGTTTTCTCTCAATTTTATCAGGATTCCATGATCAGATCCTGATGTCCTTGACATGGGACTACCCTTGAGGTATATCCTATCTAATAAAAAAAGAATCATCAAAATCGGTTTATAAACAACGGAGTGAGGGCCGAACATACGTACAGAAACGCTAAACGTGCCCACCATTTTCGAGGTTTTCTCTCAATTTTATCAGGATTCCATTATCAGATCCTGATTTCCTTGACATGGGACCACCCTTCAGGTATACCCTAGCTAACAAAAATATAATAATTAAGATCGGTTCATAAATGACAGAGTGAGGGCTGAACATACACAAAAAAAAAATATATATATATATATATATGTATATACGGTCGAATTGAGAACCTCCTCCTTGTTTTTTCGTCGTTTTAAAACTATAAGTGCAACAAATTTGAAAATGTGTGCAACAATTACAGAAGCTAGGCAACTAATTATTTACATCATTTAAATGACTAATTTCGACATTATCTGGCTGGGGTAACGTTCACATTTTACATCACAATATTCACTAGGAATCAATTTGCGAATAACTAATAACAGCCACTGAACTTCACTCGAAAAAATTCCGGCAAAATCTCTCAAAACTTTGACATTGTGAAATGCATGGACTTAAATCTTCTACACAAGTAATCAATTAAAGACAACACGTTTGGATTTGGAACATAACATTTTTTTTTATAGGCACGCGTTTGACCACAATCTCACCTGATGGTAAGCCATGATGTGGTCAAAGATGGAGCACGCTTGCATAGCGATTCGTAGAAGAAAGTAAGGTTACTTACCTGGGAGTCTAAGTCAAGTGTGAATAAGCTTTCAACTCCCAGGTTGTAGCTAACAGGGAACACAATTCTAATCCCTAGCTGTACGAACAATGAATGTGTTCTCATAACGTTTTGTGCGTGTGGGTGGTATATCCACCATGTACCAGTGGCGCATAGCCGTACGTCTTGTAGTCCGATGATGGAACGGGCTTTGTAGAATTAAATTATGCAATTCCGTCGCACAATCCCCAAAATGCACTCGGCGTCTATGCTCAAAGACTTTGAAGCTTTGAGTTGACTCGACTCGACGACGAAAAACAATTAAATCAAAAAATCAAAAATCAAAATCAAAAGTCATTTATTCAAACTAGGCTGAGAACCAGCACTTTTTGAACATCAGAGTTCTACATAAAGACAGTCCCCCAAAAAACGCCCGCCCGTCACCACTTCCTAGTGTTTTAGCTGTGAAGAAGAAGTGGCCAACAAACTCCCCAGCAACACATCTGTCTGTTAAGTTTTAAGAACTTGAATCTATATAATTCTAAGCATCAATCTTAACATTATGTAAAACAGAAAAATAAATATATGTCGTCTAAAATATAATCATAAAATTAAATAATCCGCCACTTGCCAGCTAGCACACTCAATCATGCCATTAAAAACCAACTCAAGCATAAACACTAAACCAAATTAAAGAAGCCTCCATACATAACTGGTGTGCCTGCTTACAAGAACAAAGATTGAAACTATCAAAGGGCTGTGATTCGAAGCCACAAGTGATGAACTAGGGCCATCACACTAAATTTGTTAGACAATTATTATATGAACTCATATAATCTGTTATAACCATAAGCTAAATATGGAGAAAGAACATCAAGTGTAACATTGTCTTGCGT
Organism: Polia nebulosa; assembly: GCA_951329385.1. Lineage (NCBI taxonomy): Eukaryota > Metazoa > Arthropoda > Insecta > Lepidoptera > Noctuidae > Polia > Polia nebulosa. The sequence continues at coordinate 18,516,687 of OX589604.1, forward strand.
TCAACACAGCGACCAACTATTATTATCTTCTAAGTAGTCGTTGATGGAATAGTATGCTTTCGAACAGAGACTAGATTTAACTTTAGTTTTAAATGAATTAAAAGGCAAGTCAAGAAAAGAACGGGGTAGCTTATTGTAAAATTCGATACCGAGACCCTCAAACGAACCATGAACCCTACGAACACGGTGGGAAGGAACATGAAGTTTATACTTATTTCTGGTGTTAAAATTGTGGATATCACTGGTCTTTTTGTACAAATGTATATTTTGTCTAATGTATAATATGTTTGCAAAAATGAATTGAGATGCCACCGTGAGAATTCCAATCTCTTTGAAAATTTCTCGTAAAGAAACTCTTGACCCTAACCTATAGATTGCTCGTACAGCACGTTTTTGTAAAACAAATATATTTTGTATGTCCGCAGCTTTACCCCACAAAAGAATACCATAAGACATAACACTATGGAAATAACTAAAATAGACTAACCGTGCTGTGTCAACGTCAGTATATTGTCTAACTTTTCTGACGGCGTAGGCGGCAGAGCTGAGCCTTCCTGATAGGCCTGATATATGTGCGCCCCATTGAAGTTTGGAATCAACAGTTATACCCAAAAAAACTGCCGAGTCCACAGTTGGACCACAGTTAAGGTGGAAGTGCCAGGATAGTCCGCGAAATCCAGGTCACTATCAGGTTGTATGTTGGTTAAAATATGATACGGCCGCGAATCATATATTGACCAAGATACAACCTGACACTGACCTGCAAATTGCAAAAAACGCAAGAAAATTTGAATTTCGCGGGCTACCCTTGCGCTTTCACCCTATACCAATAATGTTATGCGACCATATTACAGAGAAATGTGTACACAATATGAAAAAATATATTAGCACTATTGTGCCACTGTACATATACTACTGAAACAGAGTTACTACAAAGTCGCGTCTAACAAGATATTTCAATTACGTTTTCGATAACCCGCTGGTAAATCTTGCCTTCGGTCCCCATCCCCTTGTTACAATAGTAGCAGTGATTTTATATAAAAGGGCTACAGAGCCAAGAATAATATATTACAGCTTCAAACACGGCTTGCTTCGTACAAAGTAGGATAAAATAGAATATTAATATGTCTTCAATGACGATTCTTTCAATTTATGCCATCCAAGTATTTTTCGTAGTAATTATAAAATGTGCTGCAGAAGAAGCTTGTGAAACAATTCCATCAGAAATACACGTGACTAAAGGTATTTTTTTTAACAAAATTTTGGTCATAAGACCACAATTTGGTCAAAAGCAGCTTTCATATGTTCCTAGGCTAAGCTTAGGCTTTTCCGTATAAAATGTTGCCATAATTTGATTTTAACTGATCTAGAGTTTTTTTTTTAAATACGCATGTTTCTGTTTCTAGAATGTGTATTCAACATATTTAGGAATCATATCAAAAAAACATTTGTTGTTTTTATTTATTGAGTGAATTTATTTTTTTTTTCACTTTTGGTAACGACAAATGCACGCTCCAAAAATACTAAGTAGGTACCGTACTGTAATTTTACCCATTATTTTTTGCAAATTGACCAAAGCAATCATCATGGAAACTGAAGCTAATACAGAAATTTAAAAATTATTAGCATCAGGTATATTCACACTTATTATATTGTTGTATCTTGTACGTTCCAGAGGAATACGATGACATGGGTAGATTAGCAAGATCATGCAGCGGGGAAGTTAGTGTTAACAAATGTGAAGGGATATGCATTAGTCAAATGCGACCATCAATTTCTGCTTCGACGGGATTTTCAAAGGTACCGTAATAACATCGTTCTCACTAGCACGTAGTTCACTAGTCCATTTTAAATGCAACATTTATAGTACAGTAATATTTAATTTATATGTATTTACAGAACTGCTTCTGCTGCCGAGAAAACTTCTTGCGTGAACGTTTGGTTACTCTGAACCACTGCTACGATCCTGATGGTGTTAGGCTCGAGGAAGGAGACAGTGCCATCATGGAAGTGCGCTTGCGCGAACCAGACGATTGCAAATGCTACCAGTGCGGAGACTACAGCCGTTAAAAATTTGTTTTATAAAAATTTAATGATTTCTACTTGGCAGTTTCTTGAATAATTTAAAGAAGATTGAAAAGCGATAAAGATCATTAATTAGAATGCAATATATGAACATTTTTATTGCGAGTTAGAATATTAAATGGTCAAGGGTTTTTAGTCTAGAAATAATAAAATTAAATAGTATAATTCATCGGTGCCTGTGTATTATGTAATATTATAATAATCAACTAATATAACAGTTGTGTGATAAAATGTTGAAATAAATAATATTAATGAATAAATCTAAATTTTATTCAACCTACAAAAAGTGGAACCTACACCTCTATCGTCACCGTGGGATCTGGAGGCAAAAATCCTCGCGCACCTGTACGAGTGGCGCGAGGAGGCCAAACGCCGGGGCGAAACTCCGCTGCCGCGACAACTCGCGGCTCGGCGGACCGAGCTCCGGCAGGATCTCATGGTGACATGGAGAGAGCGACTGTCGCAACCCAGCGCTGGGCACGCCACCATCGAGGCGGTAGTGCCCCTCTTTGAGGAGTGGCTGGAGAGGCGTCACGGCGCCCTCACCTTCCGCCTGACGCAGGTGCTCACCGGACACGGCTGTTTCGGGAGGTACCTGTGTCGGATCAGGGCGGAGGTGACCCCTGAGTGTTTCCACTGCGAGGATCGCCCAGAGGACACGGTGGAGCATACGGTGGAGGTTTGCCCCGCTTGGGCAGAGCACCGCCGTGTCCTCGTGGATGCGATAGGCGACAGCGACCTCTCGCGCCGTGCCCTGGTTCAGGCCATGGTACGGAGCGAGAGGGAATGGGAGGCCGTCTCCTCCTTCTGCGAAGCAGTAATGCTCGCGAAGAGAGAGGCGGCACACGTTAGGGAGGCTCAGCAACGGCCGAGTCGCCCTAGCGCCCCCAGCCGCGACCGCCGCTGGAGACGCAGGGGCCGCGAGACGATCTCCGGCCACCGTAGACCCGGGCCTGCGGACGGCGAGTAGTGGGTAACTCGCCGTCCGATCAGCACCAGGCCCGAGAGTCGACGGCGCGTAGTGTTCCACGCGCGCCTCAAAGAGTTGTCAGCCAAGGGAAGGGGCCTGCCACGGCCGGTGCCTGCCCGGGGGTGGAGGATAAATTCGAAAGAGTTACCTCGCCCCCGGGCACTCGAGGCAGGGAGGAACAGGGGTGGGTTTTAGTCAGTAAGAGTCTGACACACCCTTCCGCTCCACCCTAGAGCGGAAGAAGTCATTGGATGATTTCCCACCCCCCAAAAAAAAAAAAAAAAAAAACACCTCTATCGTTTTATTTTGGTTTTCTTCTATTTTTCCATTTATTAATACGGTTGCACGTCTTGACAGTAGGCAGGAAATTTATTATTATCCTGAGATTACCAAGTTGGTCTGTCTTGACTGCGTCTAATGAATAACCAATGACATTGATCCTCAAATATAATTTAAAGAAATATTGACTTATAAATATTTTGATGATTATATCCACATATTAGCCGAAGATGAGACAGTCCATAAAATTACATAAACACTGTCACGCAAATCTTTAATAAATAGACTATCGCGAATAATATTCGAGCAAAATCATCTTGCCTTTTCTCCAATAATTGTATCGGGGCCTATGCAGCATGTTTGTTTTTCATATTTACGTATAAATTAGCAGTCATCTCTGCTGTGAAGGCATTTTTGGTGTTAGAAGTCATCAGATGACTTCTCCCGCTCTGGGTGGAGCGGGAGGGCGTATCAGACTCTTACTGACTAGGTAATATAATTATACTGTATTATCTATGCTTACTGACTAAAAAAACTTTTTTAACAACTAAAAAGTGAAAAATAAAAAACTTTTTTACAAAAAAAACAACCGACTTCCAAAAAAAAATACACTAAAAAATAAAAAATAACTTTAATTTCGGAAGTCGGTGTCAAATAACGAAGAAGTAAAATACAAACACCGACTTCCGAAATTAAAGTTATTTTTTATTTTTTAGTGTATTTTTTTTTGGAAGTCGGTTGTTTTTTTTTTTTCACTTTTTAGTTGTTATACCCCAGAACTAAAACCCCCAATAACATGGAACGTGGAATTTAAACATTTGGAGAACACCAAAACGTCATCGAGGTAAACGTATTTTTCGGTTTTGTTCAGTTTCTCAAAAAGCGCTAAAGCAATTTCGATAAAATTTAAATGGGACCACCTCGGGTGTATATTCTTTCGGATAAAAAAAGAATTTTGAAAATCGGTCCACAACTGACGGAGTAATCGGCGGACATACATAAAAAAAAAACATACATACAGTCGAACATAGAACCTCCTCCTTTTTCGAAAGTCTGTTAAAAACCCAACCGTGTTGCGTGTGCAAAACGCAAGAAGCCGAAGACTTTTTTTATGGGACTCCGTCCAAACCTGTAGAGCTATTCTGTAAAATCTCACCGTGAAAACTTAGGTGAAGTGACCGTGAAGTGGGTTGTCAATCCATACAATCAAGGTGGAATGACAGTTCACTTCACGCTCACTCCACCTAAGTTTTCACGGTGAGCTGTGAACAGAATCGACCGGCTGTACGTCATGTAAAACTTTGTAAGTAGGTAAATCAAGATAATTCCCAATTAATATGGCTTAAAAGATCGTCCACGACCACGACCACGGCGAAGGTGGTGTGACGATCAGATCACGTTTACTTCCTGCAGACAGAGAGGTTTGGGTAGAAAAATGGAAGGTCTGCCCAGACAGTCATTCCACCTTGATTGTGTTACAAACCTCCTAAATCCCTCACTTGTGTCAGGTAGAAATATCAAGTCACCAGGTCGGTTTCCTCTATGGGGAAAAAATCACGCCCCGCCCCGCGTGACCCCATAGCAACGACACCAAACTGGATGTGCTTCTGCCGACTATGATGTGATTTCCATGAGTCCACTCAGCAGTCCAGCGATCCCTACGGGATCTCGGCTAACATCTTTTAACTGTAGCGCTTTTGTTTTGGTCGTTATTTTTGTGTGTAAACTATGACTGTCTTGCTCTAACTTGCTCAGCGTGTAGTGAGAAAGACGAAGATCATACTCTGTCACTCTGACAGTCTCTGACGCATAACACCGTTGGTGTAGAATTCATTGAAGCCAGTCCTGTTACCCGAGTCGCTGCCTGTCGGCGCTATGATTTTGTGTGTGACATTTTTAATAGTTAGTGTTGATTTTGTGGTGCCACCTTGCTATAAATATCATGGACCGGTTACAGGGCTTGATAACGTTACCAAATAACAAAATAATTACCGTTACTTAACGTTAATTTCCATTGTGATACCATGGTAACGTTATAAAAAATTACCGTTATTTGATAACATTACTATTAATATAACGTTAATTAACATTTAACGTAAAATACGAAAATTATCGTTTTAACGGTAAAATTATTAGTGTTACCTAGCCCGCGAATTTTCTTGTGTTTTTTGCAATTTAAGGGTCAGTGTCAGGTTATAGCTTGATCAAAATGTGATGCGCGACAATAATAAATATGCATTTACATAGTTATAACCATAAGAATCATATACTCATCATCATTTACTAGAGTATAGATTTGATGTATATATTAACCAGATTGCCGAAATCTAGCTAAGAGAAAAAAGAAAATATAATTATGGTTATAATTATGTACTTTCATATTTTTTTACTGTCGTGAATCATATTTTGATCAAGATACAACCTGACACTGTCCTGAGAAATTGAAATTGAATTTCGCCGGCTACCTCTACGCATTCCATTCATTTATTTATTTCCGCAGCCTTCGACTCCGTAGGTACATTTCGGTACATTTTGTTGCCTGCCTCATTCTGTTATTAGTTTGCCCTAATTTCAGCGGGCCTTTATATAACTGGCAGTTAAGAATATTGGAGAGTCGATGGAATAATTATAAAAAGTGTAGATGTCAATTTTGTTTTATGTCAGACTAGAGTTTTGCCCTTGCAAGTGGGCACACATGTATTTTTCTGTAATTACCAATATAGTTATTTAAAGTGCCCTCAGCTCTTTTCTTATCCGCCCGTAGCGAGTTAACCTTTTATAAACCGCACTCTCGCGTTGCCAGCGAATGAGATCTCTACCCTGAACCACAGATTAGGCCAGATACTTCACTCAGTAGAAAATTTCCAATACCTATTACGATAATTGCCTACTCCCTCGCGTCAACAACCACTGTATGCTAAAATGCGCCTAAATGCTCAAGCGTACAGCAGTGATTGCTTCGCACCGCGCGATTCCACAGTAATCGCAGGGCTGCCTCTTCGATAAAATTAAATTAACATAACTTTTTATCTATGTTATTGAGAACTGTGAATATGTTCTGACTTTTATGTGGCAGTTAAAAATTTTATCATTTATAAAATATTTAACCAACTTAAAAAAAAGGAGGTGATCAGACATACAGGCCAAACTGAGATGTTTGACTTGTATGGTTTGTAGGTATGTATGTTGGTGCGCGATAATCTCGCGTTTGGCTAAACCGATATCGATGCGGTTTTCAGAAAAGGATTTGTTACATTTAGGTGAACGTTTTAAAATAAGTATAATACTTCTTAGTTTGATGATGATCTTCGGAGATGTTCACTAGAAATGAAAAAAAAAGCCTTAAAAAAAGAGAACCGACTTCAAATAAAGCACTAAGCCGTAAGAAATAATTAGTTTTTTTTTATGTTAGTGCTAGCAGCTGGTAATTACGAATCGAAAAAGCCTAAATGGAAAAATGTTAGGTGTTTATCCCTTCTTTTGCTTGATTTACACCCATCTACAGCACATAGGGCACCAGACGGCATCGTAATACGCGTACGAACGAACAGCACTATTAAAATTGAACGGCGTGCGCGCGCTTCGCTTGCGAAAACCGCACTGAATTTGATTCGCCGGCGGCCCGAGACCGCTCGGCTGGGCGGTAGGCACTTATAGCGCGCAAGTACATGGAGTGACGGAGGCCTGCCTGAACTTACTAGAACGTCCCAGGATCCCTGCAGGCCGTACTGGTGCCTTGGGGTCCTACAGTACTTACCAAATAAATACTGTCTTCAGCATTCTCGAGCTTCCTCAGTGGCCTGCCTCTAGGGGTCAAAATAAGGGCAAGCTAAGATAGATTTTTTACAAAAAAAAATCAAAACAGTCAACTGAGGGATTGGCTGATTTTCTTATGGACTTTTATTACTATTATATCTATGAATTAAATGAGTGTGTAGTCCGAAAACCTAGTCCAGTACGTGCTGCAGATAAAGCGGGAATTTAGATTTTATTATTGATAGGCACGCGTTTGACCACTATCTCGTTATTATTAATATTCCTACGACATTAATGTTTGAGTTAGAGTTCATTGCCTGGTGTTTTTTTTACAAGCGTTAATTTAGTTTCACCTGTCCCGCTGTCGGTCTGTAAGCAAATCTTGCAAGCTTAATTAGACCCACTTCCGGATGTCCGAATGGACTCAAATTTAGTGTACTTATGTATCTTCGGTGACAATACAATGACATGGTACCATGGAGCTGGTGTGATGATAGAGACGGAAGATGCCCATAGGAATTTCTGAACTAAACACGATAAACCCGTCGAGTTTGGGCTCGATTGATTCGTCTTGAGGAACACTTTATCTCACATCATAATATCCGTTGAATATTTTAAAACATAACGCCTTCTCTAAAATACTTATCTAATAAAACGTTAAAAAAAATAAAAAGTAAAAAAATATTAATAATATAAATATATATTTTTTTACAGAAAATAGAACAGACTTCCAAAAAAAGTGCAAAATAACTATAAATCGGTGTTTCTGGTTTTGTGTCTTCGTTTTTTAACACCAACTTCCAAAATTAAAGTTATTTTGAACTTTTTTTTGGAAGTCGGTTCTATTTTTTGTAAAATAGTTTTTATTTTTCACTTTTTAGTTGTGTTACCCATTAAATTGTGTTAAGGCGTATTTATACGACTTTTTATGGTTTTTAATTGAACATCGCGTCTGAGTAGTCTTATTTCTTTAAAAAAGATTTTCATCCGAGCAACCATTTTGAAAATATGGATCGTTTTGTAAAAAATAAAATAAAATTTGGAGGCCCATAACTCGGGAACGGTGCGTCGGAGGGCCATGCTGCTCAGAGCCTAAATGGTTTCTATGGACAAGGTTAGTAAGGTGCTGCAATAAAAGGGGCAGAAATCTGTTAAAAAAAATCTCTGAAAATTTTACTAAGTCCTTTGATGATCCGGCCCGACACTTAGAAGAATTTTGCAATAATTTTTTTTTCTCAATAATTTTTCGAGTTTTTACATTATCTCATGGTTTTCTAGTAGAGCAACAATTTCTTTCTTGAAAAGATTTTCATCCGAGCAACCATTTTGAAAATATGGAGCGTTTTGTAAAAACTTTGGCGTAATGATAATATTTAACTGCATTGGGCAGTAATTGGCCCAATGCAGTTGATATTTGTAGGGCCTACGTTATAAGCACTTCAAAAACGCCAACAGCTTTTAAGTAAAGGTAGGCAGTAGTATCATTGGCCCAACGTTGGTAAATAGTTGGTGTAATGATAATAATTTACTGCGTTGTATTATTGTAAGTTTGATGTAGGGAATCTAACTAACTATATCCCAACGGATTCCCCACTGTTGGCCACTTGATGCCAACAGAAAATGCTACTAGGGCAACCTCCTACGGCCGAGACTGCCGAATGGCAAGTGGCCGGGGAGAAAGAGAAGGCGGGAAAGGCAACAAGGGCGGCCAAACGAAGGGAGAGGCGGAAGCGGTGCAAAGAGCGGGCCGCTGCGGCTAGGTCCGCGCCCCGAAGTCCACGGCTGTAGTCATAACACTACAGCCGGAAGCGGTATAGAAGGGCGTGACCTACCGCGGTGTGCTCAGCAAAGCGAAGGCGGCGGTGAGCCTCGAGGAGGTAGGGTGTGCCGACGGCATCCGGGTGAAGGTCACCAAGACTGGAACCCAGATGCTGGAGGTCCCCGGCACCTCCAGCGGCCCAGCCGCAGACGACCTGGCGGAGAAGATCAGGGCGTTGCTGGTCGACGAGGCCCGAGTGTCCAGGCCCACCAAAAGCGCAGACATGCGCACCATGGGCCTGGACGACTTTGTGACGGAGGCAGAGGTGGTGGCCGCCGTCGACAGGACTGGAGGGTGCCCTACCGATCAGGTGAGGGCGGGCACTCACCGTCCTGACCTCACGGGGCTGCAAACCGTAACGGTGAGCTGCCCCGTGTCGGTGGCGACAAAAATCGTCGGGGAGGGCCGAAGGCTCTTGGTGGACTGTCTTGGTATCAGCGCAGGTCAAGCTGCTGGAACCCAGACCTCTGAGGTGCTTCCGCTGCCATGTGGGCGACCACGTGGCAGCTAAGTGCACCTCGGAGTTGTACCAAGGCGACCACTGCTTCCGCTGTGGTCAGCCCGGTCATGTAATGTTGGGTAATGGAGGAGAATAAAACGCTCTGACTGCTCGTTGATAACTGACACATTTATTAATAATTGTTGTTATTTAAGTGCACGAGTAACATACGAGTACATGGTATATGCTAACTTAGAACATAGCTTATAAACTACACCTTCCCCGAATGGAAAAAAAAATTAAATAATATGAGCGTATTATTTTATTTTAATAAGTTAACAAGATTAACTGCTAATAAACAGTTTAGTAGGTACAGTATGTTTACAATTTTTTTATTTCAATTAAACTAAGTATACAAAAGTATATAAGTAATGTAATTGTAACGCTATAACGTCACATTGTGTCTTCTGTTTCAATTTTGAACATAATTATGATTTCAAGGTGATCGTTGAATTTATTGAACACTGCTGTACCATCAGTTTTTCATCACTAAGGGGAATGCTCCAACCTCATCAAAATCACCAATACAACCCTCCAAGTTCATAAAGGTGTGGGAACAAAAAAAAACCAGATAAAGTCATTCCTGCAGCTTTATGAACTTGGAGGGTTGTATTGGTGATTTTGATGATTATAATTCTGTAACTACATACGTCTTACAGCCGCGAATAATATTTTAATCAACATACAACCTAGCACTGGCCTGCTAATTGCAAAAAACCCAAGAAATTTAGAATTTCGCGGGCCGGTTGGAGCATTCCCGTTAATAGAAGATTCCCTTTTTTATTATTAATCTGTGATTTTTATTCTTAATACTGATCTGTGATTGATGCGAATTTACTAATTATAAGTTAGACTTAGATGAAAAACTGATATGTGATTTAAATAATAATGACTACACAACGTGCAAATTATTTCTAATATACGTAGGAAATTTGATCTGTGATTTGATGCAATAATTACTTTAAGAATTAAAATTAAGGGAAGAAAAATAATAATTTCCACATCAACAAGCTGTTTCACTAATATAGTCACAAGGTGCATTTAATATATTTTTTAATTAGCCCCCAAAACTTTTGAACGCAACTGTACGGACAACAGCTTAGGTATAATACGTCCAATAAAGAAGGTCATCGATATGTATGAATCCGTCGCTTTTTAGTAGTCATTCAAATTTGGTCGGATAACCAGCCGTTGTTTACCTAATTTGGTTTTTTGTTTATATTTACTTAATGCGAAACATTCCAAGCTCAATATTTTCACCATATATTTTTGACTAAAGGCATATGATTTTGGTTTACACCTAGACATCTGAGATTTAGCCAGTTCCTTGTATTTTGCCGTCAAAGTTATGACACCATCGTTTTGACTTTTAGCAAGATTATTCAAAAACGCATGCATGAAGCGTTTTGAAACTTTGTATGGTTATTATTAGCGTCAAGAAGGACCGAATACAGTTCTCAGCGAACTTATGCCTTGTCTCATTTAGGCGCTGCGATGTTTTTTCGGGTTTTCATAAAACCGCGATAACTTGAAAACTATAAATATTTTCTTAAATCTAATTGGGGCACATAGGGGCACACATTAAGAGCTACTCGTGTATGTTTATTCTACAGGGGCACATGCAATGGTTTTAGAGATATACGATTCATCAAAACGTTACTCCAGCAGGAAACGCAATATCTCGAAAATCTGAAAGCGCACAGATTTTATTTTTGGGGGCACATTGTGGCACACATATAAGGTCTCTGGCCATGCACAATTTTTCTCTCTCCGATCACTCGTTTAGAATTTTTCTGCTAGAAAAACGTTACTCCAGCAAGAATCGTTTTTCCGTTTTTTTTTCAAAACGACAGGGGGCACACATTTTTTATGTGGGGGCACATTTACAGCAGATAAGGCACCAACTATACGTTCTACTCATATATCTCTAGGAGATACTTTCTTGTTGGAGTAACGTACCTACACGTCAGGGTCAATAACCACTAGACCAACAGGCCAGTCTACTCTGTGACATCTGGTGACATCGATTATTATTGTGCGGCGCGCTAATCTGTCTATCACCACTACATCCGGCTTATTGGCAACAATAGTCCTGTCAGTGATGATATAGATCTGTCCTTCATAATATACCTCGTCATGGTAACTTCGTCCATAATCGCACAGTTATAACCTTCAGTTTCCCCGAAGAGGTCGCTGAAATGTAGCCAAGTCACGGACGCCAAAAAGAAATCTACATCAGGCCCATGAAGAGCCCGATAAAAGCGCCCGTGCAGCTCCTTGCCTTTCCATACCTCCTTGCGGTCATCAGTAGTGACTAAAAGTTTGCGCCAGTTCTCTTTAGCCCTGGTCGCCATGGACAACAGGATGAGTCCATTGTTCACTGTGACCACATTTCGTTGACCCACGTCGGTTTCTAGAAAATATTCTCTGAGGCTTCACACCTCACGAAGCGTTTAAAAAGCCTCGACCTCTACACTTCCGCGGGATGTACCTACAGTTTCATAACCGATAATCGTGGGTGATGCATCCGGTTTGCAGTCAGCAGCGAACGCACCCAGGAGGGTGCGTTCTGGATAGGAATCCAGAGTGACAAGTTCGGTCTGAGTCCATTTGAGTATGCCGAAAGAGTACTTACATCAAAACCGGCATGACCCAACCGTTGAAGGCGCGTGCCTTATTTCCGCCCGACAAAAGGCTGTTTAAAACCGGTTTCAGGCGGCCAAAGAATACTATTATTACTATAATAACATCCGATATTTTCGCAAATTTGGATAAAAAAATGAATGTGTGTGTACCTATGTTTTTACTCCTTAACGCGCAAACGGCTGAACGGATTTGGATGAAATTTAGTACCAGGATAGCTTATATCCTGGATCAACACATAGACTAAAATTTATAAAGGCGGCAAGTACTGATTTCACACGGGCGTAACTAACTGCGGTCGGCCGTAGTGCGGCAAGTAGTGTATTGCAACTCCTGCTGAGTATCCATTTAAAGATCGATTAAAGCTTGTCGGCGCAGTTGGGTCCCGATGTGGCGTCGCATACAGAGATGTACTCGCTAAAATGGATGTCATGTAAAGTAACAAGTCTTCGCGTTTTGTATTAATACACCGTGCCTTTATATAGTGACACAATGCCCCGATATTTCACACAACACTTAAAACCGTCAAAGGATAAGGAACATAGTAGGATAATTTATTTAAAAATGCTTCGTGTCGAGAGAATTTCTTTAAGTTTGATAATTTTTGCTGTTAGTCAGCTACATGATAAACCAGTAAGGGCCCAGTCAGTAGAAGTACAGCCTCCAGGTAAATGCTTACAGTGCCTTTTTCCATATAGAAAAGTGTTTAATATTTATATTTTACTAATATTGTGAATATTTTTACTTGTAGGACACGAATGCCAAATGAAACCTGTATTGCATATTCTTCAATATCCTGGATGTTTATCTGAATACATACAATCCTTCGCTTGTGTTGGCAAGTGCTTAAGTTATGTCCAGGTAACTAGCACTTTTCTTGAATTTTACTAATGTCTATTATAGGCCTACTGCTAAATTGAGACGGTGCCTTGCTTAAGGAAACTACGTGGTGTGGGTCAGTCATTCACCCAACAAAAGGTGTTAACAATCCTTCCGTACCGAGCAGCTCCTTCAGGCACCCTGTCTGTTAAACGGTATAGATAATTCGCTATAAATTTTGAATAAACTTTTTCCCATGTTTTGCAGGTGTCAGGCAGTAAAATTTGGCAAATGGAACGAACTTGCAATTGCTGTCAAGAAACTGGTGAAAGAGTGGCTACCGTAGTTCTGCATTGCCCTAAAGCAAAAAGCGAAGATAGAAAGTTCAGAGAGGTATTTTTTTTTAATAGAAACAGTGATACCTCTTGATAGTCTTTTTGCCGACGGAATTGCGGTGTGATTACATGTCTTATAGAGATGACAAATCAAATAAGGCGGGAATATTTATTTTTCAGCCTTTTTTACATTGTAAATATTTAACCATTTTCTTTATTCCAGATCACCACTAAAGCTCCACTGGGTTGTATATGCCGTTCTTGTAGCAGCATAGATGAGAATTCCCTAATTCCTCAAGAAGTTGCTGGATATGATAAAGAGGGACCCCTTTATAATCACTTCAGGAAGTCGTTCTAAAATTGAAACGAATTTTGATTTAATGATTGTTACGTTACGAAATTAAGATTAATGTATATTAATATGATATTTAAAAAAATAAATTCTTAAAAACCCTTTGACCACTTTAACTTGTGTTTTATTTTAACTATCTTATCTACTTTTATCGTATCTTTTATTTTATCTGACCGTTGGTCAATAGGAGGCCTTTGCCCAGCAGTGGGACAGTACGGACTAGCAATAATAATAATAACTTACCTACGTAACACATTAACTTGAAACGGATTGTCCGTTTCAAGTTAATGTGTTTAAAAGATACTATAAATTATATATGCTATAGACTATTATCATAGAAAGATTCCTTTTGATATCCCATAATCTAGGGTATTAATGAGACCAAGTCAAAAAATCAACTGGCATATTATGAATTATAATATTATTTTTATTTTTCATCCAAATTAATTCGACAAAGTTTATTACGATTATTTATGTAAAACTCCCTTACGTGAAATAATTATGATCACGTCGCATTGTCTTAGCTTTAAATAATTATGAATGATTGCTTTGAGCGAAAGTGATTTACTCGCAAAATATAGATTCGTCATACGGGCGGCTAATTGAATTATGATTGATTTTATCTTCGAAACTATTTATTTTTGGAACAGTTGTTCTAGGAATTTTTGTATTATTTTTACGTATAGCTTATATAACCGAGTTATGATAATTTGGCGATATTTACATATTTTGAGTGACTTATGCAGTTTCTAAACATTTAAGATTTTTGAGGTCCCATGATATTTTTTTATTTCTTACACGTTACGTGACGTCTATCACGTAGGTCTATTAAATATTAAAAAAATATATATTTGACTTACATGGTAAAAAAACTTCAACAACCAAAAATCAGACGAGATTTTAATTTACCGGAAAGTCTTACAAACTTTTCCTATAGTGATACCTTATGGGTCCCAGAGACGAACAAGTTCACTCAGGTGCGGATACAGCCCTTAAGGCGTAAGGGACGGGGCCGTCATGGCCGATGCCTGCCCGGGGGTTGAGGATAAATTCGAAACAGAGTTACCTCGCCACTGGGCACTCAAAGGCAGGAAGGAACAGGGGTGGGTTTTAGTCAGTAAGAGTCTGACACGCCCTCCCGCTCCACCCAGAGCGGGTGAAGTCATTGGATGATTTCCCACCCCAAAAAAAAAAAAGGCGTATATAGCCGCCAAGTGGCTCATTGAATAAAAAATCGTAGCAAAGTGTAGAAAATAAAGATTAAAGAATTCTTTGTTGCGTTTGTTACAAAGAGGATAAGGTATTTTTACATTGTAGAAGCATGCTTTTAACAACGTAAAAACTTTTTAACAAAAAAATTAACCGACGAAAAAGAAAACTAAAGAGCAAAAAATAAATAAACCTTTTAAGTCTTGAGTAATGAGCTTATTTACCTACATAAAATATCAAATTTTATATAAACTATTTTTGAGTCGGCGCCAAACAACAATCTGATTATTAAATATCTAAATTTTATAAGTACTTACAAATGAAGAAGGCTGTAAGTAGGTAATTAATCATTTTATTAATACGTACGTGGGTACGTACGTGGGTACTATACGTATTTTTCATTTAAAGACGTAAGAATTTAAACTCAGCTAAAACAATGTATGGGAAGCTGCCATTGTTCTTTCAACTCTATCGGTCGAGCAGATTCGGAGCTAATTGGCTGTAGCAGACAGACAGACATACGAGTGATCCTATAAGGGTTCCATTCTTCAAGGGGTTTTTCATTCGGACTTTCGGAACCCTAAAAATACAAAGCTTCGGCAATTGTTTTCTGAAAATGGAAACGGCTACAGTTCTGGCAAGGAACGCCATATTTTATCTACGTTGGATTTTTTTTTGCAGCTACTTTCTTGGGCTTTAGACAAAATAATTTTCTGTTAACGTTGTTGCACGAAGCGTTAGCGCTTCGTGCAAATTGCGTAGCCCTACATTTTGCACGAAGCGTTAGCGCAGAAAAGAATTTTGTCTAACCCCCCAGATCGGTAGGCGCATAAACTACTATATAGGTAGGCGACTGTGGCGTGGGCACTTCAATGGGTGTCAAGTCCCACATCAAGTAAACCGTCAATCACGTAAGACTTGTCAAGTGCACTCACTTGATCGTTTCGGGGACCCATTACTCAATGGGCTTGGGCCATTCGTGACCCCGGAAGCTATCTAAATATTGGGTCTTAACCTTTGAAATTGGCGTTTTTTTCTCACAAATAGAGAACCTCGTCACTTCTATGAATTAAAATATACATCAATTTCTTGATATTCTATCGAATAATGACCGACAACTGCCATTGGTAAAAAAACCTTATTACTTATAGTTCTAAACAAAAAAAAGTACCTTAAAAATTACTCCTCTTTGTGTTAGCAGAAATGAAACCACTGTTTGTTACTTATTTTTGTTGCTAAGGTGGAAGCTCCAGGGTAGCCCGTGAAATTCAAATTTTCTTACATTTTTTGCAATTTGCAGGTCAGTGTCAGGTTGTATCTTGGTCTAAATTTGATTCGCTGCCGTAGCAAGTATGTATTTATAGAATTAATCATTAAAATCATCACTACAATTCTTTCAGTTAGAATTGATGTCAAATATAAGTATTTAATGAAATCACGACATGCTCACCTCCGCAGCTTCGGCTTGTTGGTCGCCTCCGGCAAACAGCCTCAGCCGCTACGGCTCGCACGGGTGCCTATGCTATGTTACAGTGGGCGGGGGTTGCTCTCCCTTCGCACCTCCGGTTTTTTTAAACACTCTAGGGGTAGCAACCAAAGGACTACGTGCAGTCGGGGTGCCCCGATTCGGTTTTGGAAAAAATTCGACCTATTTTAACCATGAAGTAACCTAAACATAGGTCAGAGATTACATATCTATTTGTATTGTTATGCTGCAAAAAAAATGGTTATTTTCACCTTTAGCAGATACCTGAAGAATAAAAAAAAACTTTAAATTGTCAACAAATCAAAATTTTCGTAGGTATTCACCCTAAAAACACAAGTCACTGAGAAATTATTAAATCCAAATAGAATAACTAATTCAAATGCGAATTTTAAAAAAAACATTAAAAATTGCGGATCAACTTATTAGCTGCATAATCAAAACGCATTATTAAAACTCCCTAAAATAGCAACACCAAATGTCAAAATTACGTCAAAAGTTATGAAATAGTGCGAAAATTGAGGTTATTTAGGATTCTCGCCACGGGTTTCTTGGTTAGCACTTGTGTTTTGAGAGTTTTATTTGTTTTTGAGTGATTGTTGGAACTTTTGTGACCGTTTTTAATTGTGTTGTCCTTGTGTTCGTAAACAGGTTTGTGTTGTAATTGTTTTGTTTTGTTTTGTGTATTCATAGTTTTAAACAAGATGGATGGCAACAAACCTCCCGATCCTGATCCTCCTGACATCCGAATTTCCCCTAATCTATTGTCCCCTAACCCATTATCACAATTTGCAGATGTTGTTTGTAGCATCACAGATATGGAAACGACCCAGACACATCAAACCTCACGTAAACGTCCCGGTAACGACGAAGTTCTGTCACCCACTCCTCCAAACAAGCAACCGAAAAGCCAAATGGTCGGACTAGATATTCTGTAATGGATAAGGGCCCCTATATCGTTCACGTCTCTCGAATTGAAACCCAACCAAACGCAGGCACCACGTTACATCCCGTAAACTTTGGCAAATTCCTTATGCTCAACAATGTTGTGAATGTTGTTCGTGATGGAGTAAACAAAGTTGGTCGAAATCGTGTGTCGGTAGAGTTTACTTCCCCTCAGGATGCTAACTCTTTTTTGGTGAATGGCTTATTATTAAAGTTTAGTTATTCTGCCTCAATTCCAACATTCAATATTACAAGGATGGGCGTTGTTACTGGCGTCCCAACCGATATAACAGAAGAAGAGGCTATAACATACTTGTCTGTGCCCTCTGGATGTGGGCAAATCCTCAAAGTCCGACGCATTAAGAAAATACAAAAAGACGGTGCCAATGAGTGGAAACCCACGGAAACTTGTGTCATCACTTTTGATGGCCAAGTGTTACCAAAACGTATTTTTTGCTGCTATACTTCTCTCCCAGTCGCACAGTACATATATCCCACAGTTCAATGTCGCAAGTGTTGCAGATTTGGACATGTTGCGAACCTGTGCAGGTCTAAACCACGCTGCAGTAAATGTGGCCACGATCACCCTGGTGATGGTTGCAACATTGCTGAAGGCGAGGCTTTTTGTGCGCTTTGCTCTGGTAATCACTTTACCAATAGCAGATCATGCCCCGAAAATGGTAGACAGAAGGCCATTAAGACAGTTATGGCTGAAAAAGCTATTTCCTATGTCGAAGCTAGCAAGATCATCCCAGTTCCTTCCCGTAATTATGCCAATGCTGCAAAAACACTGTCATACCGCAAAACTGTTACTCTTAAACCCAAGACACATAGCCCACTTTCCCCTTCATATGACAAGACTATTCACCATCAATTAGTTGGTACTCCCCAATCTTCACAGCCTAATGGCTGCAATCTTAATAAGAATTATGTTTCTTCCAGTAATACTGTTACCATTATTGAACTCCTATTAAAACTACTGCCTACTATTATCTCCTCTCCTTCTAGTTCTCAATCACCGTCCAACGTTGCCGAACAACTTATTAAAATTCTTTCCAACTACAGAAATGACGTCTCGCCAAGTATTCCTTCAGTGGAATGTGAGGAGCGTGTGGCATAAAAAGCACGACCTCATATTTCTTTTTAACAAGTTCAAGCCTCTGGCTTGTTCCATAGCTGAGACTTGGCTCTTACCAAGTCTTAGCTTTCGTATGCCACACTTCAACATTCTACGATATGATAGAGCCGACGGCTACGGAGGGTCAGCCCTGTTTGTCAACAATCGTGTCCCACTTTCTCCCTTATTTTTGCCTTTCCTTACAGGGGACATCAGTATTGTAGCTGGAAAAGTGGAAGGTATCACTGTGTTCTCAGTATACATTGCTCATCCTAATCATAACTTCCTAACGATTTTGCGAAATGTTCTTGCCAATGTTCAGGGTCTTATTCTGGTTATGGGCGACTTTAACTGTCACCATTGCAGATGGGGATCTGAGCGTTGTGATTCGTTTGGGATAGCTCTGGTTGAGATCCTGGACGAATTTGACTGAAAGACTGAATTTGGATCTCTGCATTTTAAATAATGGTTGCCCAACACGTAGGTCTCCTCCTGGTCAACGGAAGAGTTGTGTGGACTTCTCATTTTGCTCAAATGAGCTAGCAGCTTCGACCCATTGGGAATGTACAACCTTGTCGCATGGCAGTGATCATTATCCCATTATTATTTCTTTGATTAACAAGACTTATTTAGAAAAAAGTTCTCCTCCACTTTTGAAATACAACCTGTCCAAACCAGACTGGTCAAAGTTTGCTTCACTACTGAAACAGAAAATTGATGATCTCTCAAATTTAAATGTAACTTACATTACCCGTATCTTCTGGTCACCACCATGCCAAGAGTTGTTATGAAGGTTTTGTTGAGGCTGTAACCTCTAGTGCAAACTCTTGTTTCCCTTTGAAAAACAGTGCCCGTAATAAAATCCCGTCGCCTCCATGGTGGGACCAAGAGTGCACTCTGGCGGTCAGGTCGAGGAACGTAGCCGAAGCGCATTACAATCGGGCGATGAATACACAAAATTTGTTGGCCTATTTACAAGTGAATGCCAGATCCAAACGACTCCTCCGTAGGAAGAAGCGTGCGGGTTGGGTTAAATTCTGCACATCCTTATCTCCCCCCAATTTCAGCTGTGTGGAAGAACATTAATAGGTTTAGACGTGGCTGTTCTTCATCTGTCTCCTCACCAATCACTAGGGAAACAGCTGAACTTTTTTTTGATAAAATAGCTCCACCATATGTCCCACTTTCTTCTGAATGTCTTAATGTACCCCATCATATTGTTTCTGATGACCCTTTCGATGTGCCGTTTACTTTGAAGGAATTGAGTATGCTAGTCAGTCACGTCCGGGACTCCGCACCTGGTTTTGATGGTGTGCCATACTCTTTCATTAGTCGTTCTGGGGACAAAGCTAAATTATATTTCTTAGATTTAATTAACTTTTGTTATGATCATGGTTGGGTTCCAGACCAGTGGAAACTACAAATCGTCATTCCACTGTTGAAACCAGGCAAACATGTAGATAATAATGGGCTTACACCTATTGCTTTGTCGTCAGCCTTAGCCAAATTACTGGAACACCTCATCAAAAATCGACTTGAGTGGATAGTCGAATCTAGAGGTTTGCTGCCGAACTACCAATTTGGATTTAGGAAAGGGCTCAGCAGTATGGACAGTGTTGGCGTTTTAGTTACAGATATTCGGTTAGCGTTCTCTAAAAACGAGTCTGGTTATGGTGGGTGTTTATGGAGATGCCGCTCAGGCAGGTACCGGGGTTGCAGGGATGAATAAAAGGCTTGATCCAAGAGATTCTTCCAGTTTATTCTTCTTTCTTTATTCTTTCGCTGCTGGAGACCAACTGTGTCCCAGCTTTTTTTTTTTTTTTTTTTTTTTTTTTTTTTTTTTTTTTTTTTTTTTTTTTTTTTTTTTTTTTTTTTTTTTTTGTGATTGACTACTCGCAGTTCAACCCTATTGGTTGTCGACTGCTTAACCGAACTGGCCTGTGAAGGCTCTAATATATTAAAGCCTCCAGCCAGGACTTATTATTATTCTTACATACTAAGTGACTACGCTAAGGGCACCCCCAGCGGGGTACGGGCCTCGGCTTTGGGCGTCACTGGGGGGACAGCAAGGGAAGGCTGGATCTGATTCTCATTATTTGGGGGATATGCTTGCTCAGCGGCACGTGCTGGCGAGAGACGGGGAGGGCATTGAACAGGTCTTCGCGGGCCTCTACGGCGGGGGCGGAAGGACGGCTGTGTGCGTTGGCGGGCTGTGGTGCTCGTTTCCCTATGGCTCTCCTGGAGCAGGGTGGTAGGGTCGTCAGGAATGAGGAGGGTATGTCTGGGTCGGTGCACCTTGGAGATGCGGGAGGGTTCGTATCGGGCGGCCGATGCGATTAGGGGGTTTGGATGATTCGCAGCGGTATCTAGAAAACGCTTGGTGAGACGTTTCAAGTACTGCTGGATGGTGGGGAGTTTGAAGTCTACATGCAGCTCTTCGTTACGGACAAAGTAGGGGGCACCCGCCGCTCGGCGAAGAAAGCGGCTCTGAAGAGTCTGCATTTTATGAATGAACCGGGGCTTGGCGTGTGCGAAGACAGGGCCAGCTTAGGTCATGATGGGACGAATGACCGCGGTGAAAGTACGCAGTTTACACTTGTATGAGAAGGTACTGCGTTTATTGATCATGGAATGAAGCCTACCTTGAGCGAAAGCGGCCCGCGCGCGGGCCTGCTTTATGTGCTCGGCGAAGGTGAGGTGCTGGTCTAGGACCACACCCAGGTATTTAGCCTTCTTCTCCCACGGAATAGGCTTATTATACATGGTGATCGGAGGGGTGTGTCCCAGCTTATAATTTACCCGACTTGTATACAAAACAATGTAGAGCCTCTCATTGGTCAACCAATCACAATCGTTTTTATTTCGACCATTTCAAAATAATGTAGGGCCTCTTATTGGCCAACCAATCACGATCGATTTTATTTCGACCATTCACAATAATGTAGGGCCTCTCATTGGCCAACCAATCACGATCGATTTATTTCGACCAATCAGAAAACAGCAGTACAAACTTAAAATATGTTACACGAATCTTAAGCACCGCGTTATATTACCGCAACGAGAGCCGCTACACTAACCTTTCGTACTGCGCTACTTTACCGTAGCGATAGACCACTTGTCTTTGCAACATGGTTTTTTATAAATAATCAACTTAAATCTAATTGAGCACTATCCTAAACATTAATTACTCTAATTAGAAGTCACTAGTTCGGCGTCCGTAACACTGTTGTTGCAGCCTTTTTAGATATCTCCTCTGCATATGACAATGTTCTTCTTCCAGTTCTCAGGCAAAAATTGCACCAGCTGAGTATTCCCGGTTCTTACCGGGAATACTCAGCTGGTGCAATTTTTAATAATCGAATGCATATGTGGACTAATTTTGTCTCGCTCCTTGGTTCTGAGAGTCCAGGGTGAGGACTTCGGGGAGAGGCAGACTTGGAGTGGACTTCCGCAGGGCTTCGTCCTCAGCCCCCTACTCTATAACCTATATACAGTTGACATTGGTGGCTGCCTAAATAATAACTGTCTTATCCTGCAGTATGCTGATGACTTAGCCCTGTATTTATTTATTAAAACTTCATGCAACACAAATGTACAAAGGCGGGCTTAATGGCTTTGCCTTGTATGCGTCAGACTCTTCCATCGTTGATGCTGCGTCGTCTCTATGCCTCTCCCTGGACTCTTTGAACCATTGGCTTTTAAACCGTGGGCTGTCACTATCCGCTCCCAAAAGTTCGGCAGTAATCTTCTCTTGGAAAAGATCAATCCCTCACGTCACAGTGGCCATTTCCGGAAAAAATATCCTATAGTCAAATAAAGTTAAGTTTTTAGGCGTTTTCCTTGATTCGAAATTGACAGGTAAGTATCATATTAATCATCTAATCAAAAAATGTGAAAGAGTTATCTCAATATTAAAAGTTCTTGCAGGTGTCTGGTGGGGTGCTCACCCCTACACTATGAAATTAGTCTATAATGCTCTTGTCCGTAGTGTATTCGTTCCACTTGATTCCGTGTAACAAGGGTGCCTTGGCTAGACTAGATAGGGTTCAGTCTAAGTGCCTTCGGATCATCTCTGGGTATATGAAGTCCTCTCCTATTAGCGCGTTGCAGGTCGAATGCGCTGAACCTCCTTTAGCTTTAAGGCGGCAGTATCTGGCTTCCCGTTTTTTGTCCAGACTAATATGTAGATCCTCCCACCCTCTTATTGTAAAATTAAACGAGTTAAATGCCTTATGCAGAAGCTCAAATTATTGGAAAAATAAGGAAATCCCCATAGTCTTAAAACATTTGCGTATGATCCAAAGTTTAGAAAGTCCGATCGTCCAATATCCCAACATTCCCCTTTTTAGCTTCGATTATGAAGTCCTATGCTTCACTCCCAAAATCTTCTATAATATTTAATTGGTATATCCAAAAAGTCTCCTTCAGCGAATTCGGCCTTCAATGCGGTGGTAGGCAAGAGGTGGAATAAATTCTAAAAATTTTTCACTGATGCTTCCAAATTTACTGATTCCAGCTACACTGGAGCTGCGGTGTATTACCAAAGCTCCAGGATTGTTCTACAATATAAATGTCCTAAGGAATCCTCTGTGTTCACAGGCGAGTGTGTGGCTATATTAGAAGCATGTCTTTTTAAAGAGTCACACCCCAACGTTGATAAAGCCGTAATCTTCACAGACTCCCTTAGCTGTCTACAAGCTTTAGTTCAAAACCCCTTCAAAAGTAAACTGCACAGCTCCATAATTTAAAAAATTAAAAAAGCATTACTATCATGTGCTGATAGTCAAAGGGAAGTTCAGCTAGTTTGGATACCTGGTCATTGTGGCATTAAGGGCAATGAGTGCGCTGATGCCCTGGCCAAAGATGCATGCTCATCAGCGTCTGCTGACCTCTCCCACAACTCTCATCAGGGGTATGACTTGCTGAACCTGATAAAAGCAAACCTTCAATGTGCATGGCAGGAACAGTGGAATGCTCTTGGTAAGAAGAAGGGTAGGTTCTACTATGCAGTTCAGCCAACCATAAAATCAAAACCTTGGTTCTTCAAATATAAAAAAGTATCTAAAACTATTGTATCCGCCCTTTGCAGAATCCGCTTAGGTTTTTGCTGTACTCCCGTCTTTCTGGGAAAAATTCCTGTTCGTGATTCCTCCTTATGCGAGTGCGGTCTGGAAGAGGGTACTCTTGATCACATATTCTTTGAATGTTCAAACAACATCCCACCTTATTTATATAGCCGCCTCCCTAAATTTAAAATTCCTCTTCCAATTAATTTCCCCTCTCTTCTAACATATTCTTCGTCTGAACTACTTGTGGCGCTGATGAGCTTCATCCGTCACAACAACATAAAACTTGTGGTACTATGGTATGTTTAATTAATGTTTTAACCATAATTATATTTATGTATTTTTATTCTTTCTTTGTTTCAGTCCAGTACTAACTCGCCAAGTTCAACTGTATCAATCGAAGATTTTTATCGTATTCATGACCAGTTTTAAAAAAAATGCTTTTCCAATTTACTTTTGACATTGGCAGAATAGTCGACATCGGCTCTGCTTGCCATTAATAATAGAATAGAATAGAGGTTATTTAATCGAAGTTTGATATTTTTTATCTCCTAAAGAATTTATTTCCTAAACTTGAAACTTCGGGAAATTGCTCAAGATAACAAGTACTTTGCACAAAAACAAAAAATGAGTCTACTCGCGATCCCTTATTGTAAGGTTGAGCCGTGGAATCATTGAAACAGGCGCGATCTCGGTTTGGAAGCTGAGAATTTTATTGTACTATTGACTACCTCAGCGAAGTTTGCCGAGAAGGCTGAATCGACACATTTGTTGCCAAATACTGCAAAAAAGAATAGAATATGTTACATCTGCATTCTAATGGAAAAAGTAAAAATACACTACGTAAGACTAGGCACATATTGCCTAGTCTTACGTAGTGTATTTTTAGTTTTTTCAAAAGACTATAGCCTTCGGGGTAAAAAAAAAAATACGTCAATGTCTGAGCTTTTGGCGGGATTTTGTCGAGTGTGCTCTTGCTAAGGATGCTGTAACGTCCCAAGCCGCAGACCTTAAGCATTTTCATTGTCAGGGCTACGATTTGCTAAGCCTTCCAAAAAAGAGCTTGCTAAGCTCATGGCAAGTGCACTGGCAAATGTCAAGTAAACGGAAAGGTGCTTTTCATCACGCAATCCAGCCTTATGTTACACCCAAGCCTTGGTTTTATCCCTATAAAAAAATATCTAAGAAAGTAATTTCTACTCTTTGTCGTGTCCGTATAGGCCATTGTTGTTCTCCGGTTTTCCTTCACAAAATCCGGGTCAGAGATTCATCGCTTTGCGAATGTGGGTTGGACGAAGGTACTTTGGAGCACATCTTCTTTAATTGCTCCAAAAATAACCCAACCCTTGATCTGTATAGCCATCTCCCAAAATTAAAGATCCCTGTCCCCATTAACTTTCCTTCCCTATTAACCCATTCTTCCCCAAAGCTCTTTGAGGCTTTGATGCTTTTTATTCGTGTCAATGACATCAAAGTGTGATGATTTTTGTATGGCTTTTGATAAGTTTATGTACATTATTTTACCAACAATATTTTTATATGTTTGTTTCAGTGTTCTACTAATACTCGTCAGCAAGTTTCACATAAATCCAAGTTTTAATTTAGCAAATAGAGTTCTATCACATTTTTTAATTTATATATTTTTTTCTCTCCTCTCCATGCTCACGTTTTCTCATAGCACATCTGACATTGGCAGAATTGTCGACATCGGCACGATTGCCAAAGAGAAAAATAGAATAGAATAGAATAGTCGAGTGAAGTTCAGTGGCTGTTTTAATTATTCGTTTATTGATTCCTAGTGGATATTGTGATGTAAAATTGGTGTAGTTTTGTGTCTCAAGTGTCAATGTAAATGGACAATATGTGGAATTATTGAAACAGGCGCTATCTCGGGAAAATGGAGCTGAGAATTTCATTGTATTAATGATTACTCAGCGAAGTTTGCCGAGTAGGCTGAAACATTAGAATGTGTTACATCTGCATTTTAATGGAAAAAAGTATAAATACACTACGTAAGACTAGGCAATATGGTCAAAAGACTTTCGCCTTCCCTTCGGGGATAATAAAACAAAAAAAAAACTAATCTGTCTGTATTAGTATCTAATCTGTGGTCTGGATCATCTGCTGTCATTATTAAATGTCATAATCCGTTTATTTTGTTTTTGTAGGCATTCATCAAAATATAGTTGCCTGTGATTTTTCAGTAAATAGTGAAGATTCGTTATTAATTTTTCTTCAAAATGAGTCGCAGAAAACGTGCAAAGGTAAATTATTGTTGTTAAAACTCACCGCTTTTCTTAAATGTTTTCAATTCAATTGTTTTGACGATCAGGTTATGTTTATTGATCGTAGGTTGAAACCCGGGAACTGGATGAGAAATTAAAACAAGATGATTCTGAATCTGATCAGTCGGAGAAAAGTAAGGTTACATCTTCAAGTCCTACTTCGGTTGGTGGCCGAAGGGAGTCGTCATCGAGCCGTACCGCTGAAGTAATAAAGGAGACGAAGGAGAAAAAGGAAGACGTTAAAGTTGATGATACTAAGCATGATGATATCGAAGAAATTAACTACAAGGAAATGCTTAACAGGTACCTATACCAAACCTAAACTACATAATCATTATTCCCCTTTTAAATTCTGCCAAAGGTTAAATTGTAATCTGGTCTTATTGGAATTTACCATTTTCTTGCTAACTAAAAAAACAAAATTATATTACAGTCTGGAAGGAGCAGCATTTCAATCTAGGTTGCCGTTTGATAAAATGTCGTCTTTAGAAGCAGAGTGTTTCTCTGATCTACAAGGAGCTTCAAGCCATGCATTTGTTCAAATAAGGAACCGCATATTGAAACTGTGGTTTGAAGACCCCAAGAAACAATTGACTCAAGAAATTTCTGTTCAGAAAATGGAAGTAAGTAACCTGTGCAATAAGTT
The DNA here is from genome assembly GCA_951329385.1 of Polia nebulosa. Taxonomy (NCBI): domain Eukaryota; kingdom Metazoa; phylum Arthropoda; class Insecta; order Lepidoptera; family Noctuidae; genus Polia; species Polia nebulosa. The sequence goes on from OX589604.1 coordinate 18,542,995, forward strand.
AATGTAAAGTTTAGTTACTTTTTTTTTTAAATTGGCTATATTATTACTCAAATTGTGTGTGTTTTCAAATCACTGCTGTCATTTTTTTATCGTCAAATGAAGTGTTTATAACACAGAACATTGGTATAGTATGTCAATGTGCTTGACATTGAAGTTCCTCGAGTGCACCTTGAGTACTACAATCATTTTGATATAGTACTGTTATTAAATGCAGTATTTAACAGTGCACTTATTTGGTACATAAATCTCTATAATGTGTTCTTAAATATAATTTCAGGCTCCATACAATGGTGATCCTGCATTAGTTATGAGAACTCATGCCTTTTTGGAGAGACATGGTTTTATAAACTATGGTATTTATGAGAGAACTACACCTATTCCCACTCCACCAAAAGGAAAACAGAGACCTAAAGTCATCATCATTGGAGCTGGTAAGAAAATATACTTCACTAATCTTAATTAGTTGTTAATATCATATTTAACATAATGACAGTAAAATATAGAACGAAACGAATAAATTAGTGAATGAATTTTGGAAATCCTTCAATAAATGACTGAGATTTTTTTTTTATTGATGCTAGGCACGCATTTGACCACTATCTCACCTCATTTCATTTCTCTTTGTGCTTCTTCATACCAATTTTCAGGAAGTCATCCAAGACATTATAATATTACTCCAGATAGTAATGCTTATCCTCAGTCGCGCTTTTGACACAATTAATCATGACCTACTGTGGGGAAAGCTAGAGCGGAATAATGTTCCAGCTGTGATTACTTGGCTTATCAAATTTTGGTATGGTAATCAGAATAACAATGTTAGATGGGACGGTGCTGTGTCCGAGGATTATCGGCTGGCATGTGGTGTTAGGCAGGGGGGTTTGACCTCTCCCGACCTGTTTAATCTGTACATAAACGATCTGATTGAGGAGCTGAGCAGGGTACCAGTGGGACTCAGGTTAGGTAATCATTATGTGAATAACATGAGTTATGCTGATGGTATGGTTCTGCTCAGCCCCTCAATTAAAGGCTTTTGGAAGCTGCTGCTTATTTGTGATCAGTATGCGAAAAATCATGACTTACTTTACAATGCTCAGAAAACAGAACTGATGATATTCAGGTCGGGAAAGGGGCCTAATTATGTTCCACCTGTGTCCATTGGGGGGCAGATAGTGAAGGTTGTGGAGAGGTTTAAGTACCTTGGTCACATACTGACATCGAACATGAAGGACGATGCGGATATTGATCATCAGCGTCGTGCCCTGTCGGTTGTGGGAAACATGGTTGCAAGAAGATTTTTAGGAAAGCTAAGGTGGAGACTAAGGTGCACCTATTTAGAACGTACTGTCAAAGTTTCTATATGTGCCAGCTCTGGACTGAGTATACGAAGAAGTCCTGGGATGGCATACGTGTTCAGTACAACATCTTCAGACACCTAATGGGGTTGAAGCGAAACTGTAGTGCCTCTGGCATGTTCGCGGAGGCAAGGCTGAATGCGTTCAATGTCATTCAGAGGAACAGAATCGCATCATTCATGTCCAGGATTGGTACGTGTAGAAACAGTATAGTAAAAGAACTTGCTGATAGAATGTATGCTACCAAGACCTACAAGCGATGGCTGGAAATAGCTGCTTGAGTGTATACTGTGTTGTGCCATTTTCTTTTTTTTTTTTTTTTGTATTGTTTTTTCTTTTTTATATGGTTGTTGTATTGTATTATTGATTTTATTTAATTTTTTTGTCTTATTTACTAATATAACTTATTGACATTGTTTTTTTTAATTTTTTAATTAACTGACATTTAATTATACTTAATGATTATTTATTTGACATTTTTGTATATTCTAACTTAATTTAATCAAATTGTTTTTGTACTTTTTTTTTAGAAATTATGTGTTTTATGGATCTTCTATGGTCTGCAATAAAGTTTTATTATTATTATAGCTGAATAAAATTCGATATTTGTCAGGCATTATATTATAGCCAGTTTATTATTGGTTTTTTATTTTACTATAGGAAAAAATCTGATCATTACAGGAGTCTCAGGTTTGGCTGCAGCTCGACAACTGATATCATTTGGCTGTGAAGTGGTTATCTTAGAAGGAAGAGATCGAGTTGGAGGCAGGATTGTTACATACAGAAAAGGGCCTTATGTAGCAGATTTAGGTGAGCATATTTTTTACTGGACGGAACAAATATGATAAAAACGAAATTAATGGGATAAGAAAACTTCAAAAAGTTACTAGAAACTTCTTAAAAAAATAATTAAGTAGTATCAAACTTTTTGAAGTTTTACAATACTACCTACTTACTGCAGTTTTACAATATTTTTTACAAAAATCAGTAATGTTTATGCCCCAGATTTTTTAAGAGCTGGATTTGTTTGAATGTTTGTCTACTGTACTCTTTAATTAAGTTCTCTATACATATTGAATATATTTTCAATAATGAATCTAAAAACTATGTAATGCAAATTTTCAGGTGCCATGGTTGTGACTGGTCTGGGTGGTAACCCAGTCACTACGCTATCAGTGCAGATGAACATGGAATTGCATAAAATCAAGCAGAAGTGTCCCCTTTATGAAGCAACTGGTAATCAAGTGCCTAAGCATAAGGATGAAATGGTATGTAAGGAGCTTATTCAAGGAGTTAAAGTGTAGACTGGCAAACGTCCATAAGCATAGTGCAGATATTATCCTTAGTTAGAGTTGTTCACAGGAATAATATAATGGTCTTCTTATCTAAAACATAAATATGCTTGTAACATAATCTTGCATTCCCTGAAGTAGTAGAAGAGTAGTAGAAGTAGTGTAGTGGTATTTAAATGTATGTTACGACACGGGGTCTCATCTCGAACAAAGAATATTTAGTTCAAATAAATCTCAATAGAAGGCGTAATATGCATCGATTTCTAATTGATGTTGTAATATTAATATTTTGAAAATAAATATGGTAAAAACTATTTTCTCAACTAATTGTAAACTGCACTAAGCATAAAATTGTGGAATAATTGGCTTGTAATTCAAATTTAGACGATTATTGAAACGAATCCTTAGACATCTATATTTCTCGTACCAATAGATGGCGCTGTTTGAAGTTTTAAAGTTTATCCATTCGCCTCAAATTTTGATACGGTAAAACTGCTATGAAGTGCCAAAAATACTATAAAATAATTCCTCAATGTGTGAGAAAATATTGGTAAGACTTTAAGTAAATTCATTCAGCTTGCAAGCCGTCTCTGCTAACACCATCTAGCGAGGTGTAGAGGACGGGCCCGAACGAAGAACAAAAGTTACTTGTGCCAGATGAAAACCTGTAGTTACGGCGGTACCGTTTCTTTGTATGGGATGAGGCATCTGTACGCTAGTATTATATTATCTGTAGTTACGACTAACTTCTGCTAGCGCCTTCGCCCGCGTGGGATTAGTACTTGGACATTATAAATAATAGCCTCTGTGCTATTCCAGACTATATTTGTCTCTGTACCAAATTTAATCCAGACCCCTTCAGCCGTTCTGGCTTGATTGAGTAACAAACATCCATCCAGCCATCCCAACTTTCGCATTATAGGTCTTGTTCTTGAATAGTTTACAAAGTTTGCAAGTTTCAAATTTAAAAAAAATTTAGTCCGTAAGTTAAATTATCAAAAAATGTTGGCCAGATATTTTTGCTTTACCATCAATAAAAGTTCAAGAGCTTGTTACGTCACTTCTAGGTAAAAGGTGGTACGTAGATGTGACATCACGCGAAATTTCAACGCACTGTATCGTCTTCATTTTTTGTTTACACGACAAAAGACAAAACACATGTCTAATAGTTTTTGATAATCTAACTTAACCATACAAATGAAAAATGATGTTTATTCAGTAAAAAGGTTACAAGAAACACTTTTACACGTCAATGTTTTTTGTCAGTTTAAGCTAGATGAGGTTTCCTAGCGGACTACCCTGAGAAAAAACACCGAAACAAACTCAGAGGTCAAAGTCTCTTTTAAAGTGTTCTTATCCATACAATATGTACTGGTCAAATGAAATGAGAACCATGTAAGTTAATATCTGAGATGAGCTTTTGAGGAAAGCACCACGCAGGTTTGAGTGGACCTGTCCAGACAGTGCAAGCATTTGTCAGTTATGGTGTAGTTCAACTCAGAACTTTAAGGAGCTAAACGAACCGACGAACAATACAAAAGTATCCTTACTTTTGCATTGTCTGGCAGTTTGAGTACTCCTGCAGCCTACCCAAATATCCTCCTTTGGGTAGGCTGCAGGAGTACCTACTCAAACTGCCAGACAATCATGAAATCTACTATATGTACTATAGATTTTTTTAGTCACTTACCCTATTGTGAGGTAGCCTAAAACTGACAGATACCGGACAGACTGGATCCGGAAGTATCGTTTAATGTGGCAGAACTTGAGAGAGACCTTTATCCAGCAGTTAATATTGCAATATAATGATTTTTTAACACACTTTTTTTAACTTCACCTGTAACTATGAGACAGGAGCCAAGAGGATCATCGGCAATGATAGGCTCGTTGAGTCGAAACTCCAAAGTCTAGAACATAGACGCCGAGTTGCTAGCCTGTCGGTTTTCTATCGGTTACATTTTGGGGAGTGTGCGACGGAATTGCATAATTTGATTCCGCCAAGCCCGTTTCATCAACGGACCACAAGACGTACGGCGAAGTGCCACCGGTTCATGGTGGACATCCCATCCATACGCAAAAAGCGTTTTGAGAAAACATTCATTGTGCGTACAGCTAGGGAGTGGAATGTGGAATGAAAGCTTTCCATCAGGTGAGATAGTGGTCAAACGCGTGCCTATCAACAATAAAAAAAACTATGTAAAAAATCTTAGAAGTTAAATGTGATCCGCGTCCCGGTTTCCGATTGAGCTGAAATTTTGCATACGTCTTTAGTTTTGATGACAATGAATGGTTAGCTATGTCACGTCATTCTAAATTCAATATGGTGGACTCGCGAAGATGGCGGACTACTAATTTTTAATGCATGTCACGATATGGGAGTCGCAGCCATCTGGTTGAATTAGCCATTCAATTGGACACCTAGACCGTTTATTAAACGCCGGTATTCAATTAAATGGCTAGGCCGACAGTAATTCAACTAGAATCACTCAACGTTTAACAACTTGGCGTATTGAAAGTCAGCCCTTTGAAGACGACTGACCAAGGGGATCCCTTCTTTTCGCATAATTTGTTTTCCCTAATATACTTTGGCATAACTCTTTTGACATATTTTTTTTTGGTATAAATATGCTTTGCCATAATTAGTTTTGGCATACTGTTTTTATTGGCATATTTATCTTGTAGGCTTGTTTTGGCATAATTTTAATTTGCATTATGTTACTTTGGCATAATGACTATTAGCATAATAGTATTAAGACATAAAAATTAAGTCATGCGGAGTGTATCAATGGGTTAAGGTGCGGCTAAGCCGCTAATATGTTTTACATACATATGTATAACAAATTTACAAAACATACCTTTTCTCTAAGTGGTATTAGTATCTAACATTTTAGGAGTTAATAATTATTCGTATTTGTTATGCCTATAAAAATTATGTTTTAATGTCACTATGCGTAAATAAATTTATGCTTTAGAATGTTATGTGTAAGCTTTTATACGTAAATACTGTTATGCGTAAATATTATGCTTAAAAAAAGTATGCCATGTTATATTATGTCTTAAAATTTTATGCGAATGGTTAGGGAAACCTGACCAAGACTCGGCCAAGTGATTCAAATTTACTTCAAATTAAATGAAAAATTATTAAAATGATTATTTATTAGTGATTTAATTTATTTAAAAAGCCGTAGTCGGAGCCCCGCTTAGTATGGCTCAATGGTTTAAAAAAAAAAACCAACAAGCGGATAGGACCGAGTCGGGGTGCCCCATGTCCCGACCTCGCTTCGCTCGCTCTTGCATCCTTACATTTCCTTTTGTACACACACATAATCATGATCAATGGTATCACAAATTCATCAATATCCAATTTAACTAAATAACTACATGATATCCAGCCATCTGGTTCAATATTGCATTCAACGACTTGGCTAGTTATCCTTCAGCCATTAATATCCTAGAGGTCCAATTTACAGGCTGATTTAACCAGAGGGCTGCGACATGGGTATCAAAACCCTTTAAGTGAATGTAGCGGACTCCCAAAGATAGCGGACTTGAAAGACATCACTCTAAACTGAATGTAGCGGACTCCCAAAGATAGCGGACTTGAAAGCGTCTATTTAGTTTTTTAAAACTATTATTACTGACTGCGATAAAATAATTTTCATAAAAACATTTTCATGAACATAAAACGTGTTTTTTGTGCAGGTGGAGCGCGAATTTAACAGACTGCTGGATGCTACGTCTTATTTGTCGCATCAAGTGGACTTCAACTACTACAACGACACGCCCGTCTCTCTCGGCCAAGCGCTGGAGTGGGTTATCAAACTGCAACAGAAGAATGTGAAGCATAAGCAGGTAGCAATCCATAATTTAATCCAATATTGTAAGTGGGTAAAAATTGTATGTTTGTTTGTAGGAAGTCATCTCTGGAAGTGCTGATCCGATTACAGGAATTCTTTCCCTGACGGGAAGCTAGAGGACTTAACTGCTTCGCTTTTTTACTTTGGCTACATTTAATCCTGGAGAAATGTGATGTGAGTGAAGCAAGGTAGCAGCAAATGGGGTGTGCATAGGGTTTAGATAAGCAGTCCGTTGGAAAAAGGTCAACATAGTTAGGAAATGGCTAGGCAAAGATACATGCCAACTGAGACTACAGAGTTATTTCATTTTATTAAGGTGGATATAATATCGTCTCATTAGCCTATCGAACTTCCCTGCCCAGGGGTTGAGGATAAATTCGAAACAGAGTTACCGCGCCCCTGGGCACTCAGGGCAGGGAAGGAACAGGGGTGGGTTTTAGTCAGTAAGAGTCTGACACGCCCTCCCGCTCCACCTAGAGCGGGAAAAGTCATTGGATGATTCCCCCCCCCCCCTCCAAAACAAACGGACTACGTATCTATTTAATTTCGCAATTAACCGGTTTTTACGTTTTTTTTTTATTTGTTCTAGGTACAACATCTAAAGGCACTCATAACATTGCAAGAGAGACTTAAAACTAATATAAACAAGTAAGTAGTGAAGTTTATTAAGTATAATACTTAGTGTGGGTGTGCAAAGTTACAAACATACGAGACAACTACTATGACGTGCCAATGCTATCTTTATTCCGCTGTTAGAGAGAGACGGAGCAATACAGGACGAATAGCACTATCTCTTTTTCACAGCTGATTCATGGTGTCGATGAGACGTCATAGTGGGGCCACAACCGTTTTACAGTCAAAACAATTTTTCAGGATGTCGGATATGAAAGAGCTCTTGCAGTCTATGAAAGCCGAGAAGGACGCTTTGCTCGTAGAGAGAGATAAGGGTGTGACGGGAGATGCCAGTGTCTTGCAAGAGTTTAATTTTCGCCGCCTCAATAGAGAGATGAACCTACTATGTAACGAGTATGAGGCACTGGTCTCCACTAACGCTACGATTGAGGAGAAATTGACGCAGCTGGAAACTAATCCGCCGAGGTATGTAAATAACAATTTGCATTTGAGTTTGAAATTTAATTATCGAAACCCTTAGCTTAAAATTATGCTGAGAATATGTTTTTCAGCATAATTTTCAATATTTGTCAAGTTTTGGGGCGCACTAACATCACAGAAGTGATACAGTACTAACATATTTGAAAGGTAAATTAATTGTTTATCACATTTGACAACAATTTAAATAAATCAACTATCAATATGCACCTCTAAACATCATCTTTCTTTTATGTTTTTTTCCCTTTATCCGTAAAGTAACGAGTTAATAAAAAACTTCAGTGTTGAGAACGAGAAGTAACAATGTTTTGAAAATGTTGATGGATTATTCCTCTCAGTAAATACTAAATAAAAGTATGTTTTTAGTTCGGTGTACTTGTCGGTACGCGACCGACAAATACTCGACTGGCACTTCGCTAACTTGGAGTTCGCGAACGCAACACCGCTGGGTAACTTGTCACTGAAGCACTGGGACCAAGACGATGACTTCGAGTTCACTGGGAACCATTTAACAGGTATGTTTATTGAAAACTAGTTTTTCAGCGTTTTTGCTCCCGTTGCTTATGCCACAGGAACCGTGATAGAATCAGGAAGCCATTTTACCTGCATAAAAAAACTGGCCAAGTGCATGTCTGATTAAGGATTAACTATATTAAGGGTTCCGTACCAAATATTGGTATTTGTTAGTTAATTATACGTAATAATAAACATCACCAAATTTGAAGTTCACTGGGAATTAAAAATATTCTTCGTTAAAAAAAATTTGTGACAGACGACGGACAGACAGACGGACACGTGAGTGACAACAATAGGGCTCTGTTTGGACCCTTCGGTTACGGAACACTAAAAATTAGCCAATGGCACTCGGCGATTGTGTCTTTATATCAGTGAAAAAAATTTCGTACTTGAATCAGTAGGTACTTTCAGAGATGACCTCCTTCTGTGAGAGCGTGATGGTCCAGAAGGAGGCGTCCGCCGCACCGAGCCGTGAAAGGGCCGATGCCGCTCGGAGAATAACGCGTGGAGGAGATTAATACAATACAACCTTTAATACTCTTCACACCACATACCTACTTCACACTTACACACCACACTTTCATCATACACCTCTCATCATAACTATCATACCTATTTTTTCACACACCACATCCTCAGATATACACACACTTTCAATACCGAATCATTTAAATAGTAGTGGCACTCGGTAAATATTGTATAACTCATGGCTGAACACTACCCCCTGAGATACAGGTTACCACCTGGTTCAGGGGATAGGGTCAAAACATCTTGGCGACTACCACAGCCACCACTTTATATTAAGTATTTCGAAATTAAGTTCTTAAAAATTGTAATTTTTCTTTAGTGGTGAGAAATAAACAATTTTAATATAGTGTGGCCATTAGTGCTGTGCACTTCCTGAGGTACGCGCGGCGAGGTGGGAGGCGAAGAAAAAAGTGCATGAGTTCACATGAGATCGATACATGTCGGACAGATCTTACGATATCAGTTTGCATTTCTAAGGCAAGACTTGTGGCGGGGCGGAGGCTATCTATCTGTAATATATTATACTTACTTAGTTGATTAAAATTTAACCCAAATATACTCATATTTTATTAAAAATATACTGGTGATAAATAAGAACTAAACTTATAATTCAAAGCAGGACTTGTTTTATTGAACATTTTTTATATTTACAAACAATTATATATTCTAACGAAAGTTATTCTGACATAGATTCTGTTTCAACTTCATCTTCCATTTCGTCATCATCTTCATCTTCCACTTCGCCACCGGAACTTGAATCAGAGTCTTGCAAATTTATTATGAATGAATCGATAACATTATCGAACCTACTATCGCGACTCCAGTAATCATTTTCATTTTTCTGGACATGATCGTCGCATCTCTGCCATTTCTCCGCCGTGAATTCCGAAAACAATTTATCCAGTAAGATTATCTTTTCGTCTAGAGAAGAATTAATATAGTTTTGGGCTATGTTGTTTTTAATATCAGCCCAGACCAACTCAATTGGATTTAAATCTGAATGATACGGAGGTAAACGCAGAACAGTGTGTCCACTGGCTTTCAGGAGTTCGTCAATTCTATACACGGGTTCTTTTTGTGTATTTTTGATAAGAAGTAGGAGTTGAGCCTTTATCATGGTTCCTGAAAATTCTACATTATGGCGTAGCAACCAATTCTGCATTTCACTTTTGAGGCTTGATATAGTTGGTTTCTTCTCAACCTGAACGCTGTGGTAAGACGCGTTGTCCATTACAACCACAGAATTCGGCAACAACCTATCTTTTAACTTTTCATCTACCCACTTATAAAAAGTAGGTCCGCTCATATCTCCATGATAGTCACCGGTTCTAGCATCTGACTTGAATATAGTCAATGCATCATCCACTAAGCCATTTCGACACCCAGCGTGGAGAATTACCAATCGCCGTCCTTTCCCAATATCAGCATGAATTCCGGGTTCTGACGATGATTGCCAACATTTGCTGGCATGGTGACTGGCGTTGATGTATGTTTCATCAAGAAAATATATGTTGCGGTTTTGCGTTCTGTAATTTCTGATTTGTGTAAGATATTTTTTCCGCCACACTGTAATATTAGGCTGCTCTATAAGGAGATGTCTCTTTGATTTGCATTTTTTGAAACAGTAGCCCATTTTGTGTAAAAGCTGTCTTAAATATTCCCGTCCACAATTCAATATGCCATCCTGTCTCAAACTTTATAGTAACTTACGGACACTTGGTATTTTTTTTTCAACTTCGTAAAACTGATGAATTTTTCTTCTGATAACTAACCAAGGTCAAAATCATCCACATCGTGTTTTTTCTTTAGAACTTTTGGTTTTTTTGGCGATTGAAATTTTAATTGACTTGAATTTTCAATTGATAAATAACCCGCAGAAATCACATTATGCACGGTTCTTTTGCTGTACCCCGTAGCCTCCGCAACGATTTTGGCAATATTCACATCATTTTTAAATTCAAAGCTTTCTTTGTCTGCTTTTCTTTTCTTAAAATATTCAGCCACCTTAAAAATGACAGTCTTCATATCACGAGATAACGCACGACCCATCTTTGAATATTTATCTCATGTGTGTCTGACATAGACAGTCCGATACAAATGACACTACCTGCCGTCACGAGCGTTGACGGCGCACTGACAGAACGCAGCAGCCGATTCTCCCCCCCGTCTCGCCGCGCGCATACCTCAGGGAGTGCACAGCACTAATGGCCACACTATAATAACCGCCTCGTCGCCTAAAACGGGGTTCCGGAACGGTCTCTGTCAGGCCCCGCGTGTCTCCAACCGGGGACGCAACAATAGCTTTTTAATAATAATAATTATTGTTAATAATTTTTAATAATAATATTTTTTTTCGCACGGCCTCACATGTGAGGCGTTGGGCGCCGACGGGGGCAGGCGTGACTACGTAAAATTGTTAATCTTTACGAAAACAAATACGTGTTTGGGATTTTCCTGTATACTTCTGGGGCTTTTGATAATGCATGGTGGCCAATGAATCAAAATGAAAGTCCGTGGTTTTTACAAAATTATTTATGCTCTTGTTCACTCGTACTTTTTGAACGGTTCTGCGAAACTCAAATTTGCGCATCATTCTGTGACGAAATCTCTAACCATGGGATGTCCTCAGGGCTCGGTAATTGGCCCGTATGTGTGGAATTTGGGATACGATGATTTTCTTGATTCCGCTTCCTTGTGGCTGTTCATTAACCAGGTATGCGGGCGATGGGCTGCTGATCATTCAGTCAAGTACTCGGGCTGGACTTGAGAATTTAGTTGACACATCCCTTCGATTAATATCTCAGTGGGATGATCGAAACCGTGAAACCTTCGCACCGTATAAAACCTAACAACTTATTTTGAAAGGTAACCGTAAGTCCTAGTATAAAGTATTACATTTAATAACGTTGTCGTAAAAAAAAAACAGTCTGTGTGCTACCTTGGTATGGTATTAGAAAAGAACTATTCATTTATTGAGCACATAAACACAGTAAAAAAGGTGAAAAGGCTAAAAAGACTTCTATGCCTTGACGAGGATTTCCAAGGTTACTTGGGGTCTATCATTTCTAACGTTAAAAACGATCTGTGGAGGTATGCGGAACAGAGTGTAAAGTCCCGCAAACCTCCATTGAAAAGGGAGGATCCTCCGACCAGACGGGTGTTGTGTCTGGTCCGGCCCGATGGTTGATTTCCGACTGTTGTATATGTTCGAATCGCGCGGAGAACTCTGTTTGCGCGATGTAGGATCTTGTTATTGTAGTTCGTGTGCGGCGTCATAGACGTCGCTACATCACTCCTCTCCGGAGATCGGAGATCGATGGTTCTTGATGAGTCGTCCATACATCTTGTGATGCTTGCCGGGCCAGTGGAAGGTTGGTTCCAGTGAGTCGGAACCGGAAGAGCCGCATAGTTCACGGTGAGTCGGAACTGTCTGCGGTGATGCCCCATGGAGTCGGGGTGGTGCTGTCCCAGTGAGTCGGGATAATGCCCCAGTGAGTCGGGGTGATGATGTCTCAGTGAATCGGGATGATGCCCCAGTGAGTCGGGGTGATGATATCCCAGTGAGTCGGGATGATGCCCCAGTGAGTCGGGGTGATGATGTCCCAGTGAGTCGGGATTATGCCCCAGTGAGTCGGGGTGATGATGTCCCAGTGAGTCGGGATGATGCTGCAGGCTCCAGTGAGTCGGAGTTATGCTGCGGGCTCCAGTGGGTCGGAGTGGTGCTGTGCGACGTAGTGGCTTGACTGCTGGCGTCGACCAGGAGAGGTTCTTCGACCGGCCGAAGGTGCTGTTCGCTGCGCCAAGATCGCTGATGAGGTTGAAGTTGATGAAAGAGGCTGAGGATGCTGACCAGGAATGCGCGTCCGCTGCGTGCTGATGATCAGGATACCCGTAGAAGCCGTTGGTACTGGCTGGCTGTATGACTCGTTGCTCAAGAGCAGACGTCTGAGCGTGACGTCATCATCATCGCTTCCTTTAGAAGCGATGATGATGACGTCACGCTGAAGTAGCTGCACGAAGGCTGCGCTGACGTTCATACTCGAGGGTCACCAGTGTGGAGGCATACCTACGGAACAGGGTGTAAAGTCCCGCAAACCTCCATTGAAAAGGGAGGATCCTCCGACCAGACGGGTGTTGTGTCTGGTCCGGGCAACTGCCCGATGGTTGATTTCGGACTGTTGTATATGTTCAAATCGCGCGGAGAGCTCTGCTTGCGCGATGTAGGATCTTGTTATTTTAGTTCGTGTGCGGCGTCATAGATGTCGCTACAGATCTATGTGGCTACTTAGGTAAGTAGCCACAACTACCCAGGTGGGTTGCATGTGCTACGAGGCACCTGTTTAAGCTGATACCACCAAATGGGCGGTACGACATAAATTGCTTCAAAGCCAACGTGACACCTTCATGTTAGAGCTCATGCCCACTTGTCTAGTGTCGAGCCCGGAAAAAAATTGCCTGTTCTAGTGGCAACATATTTTATATAAAAGTTTTCACTCTTACCCGACACCGTTTTTTTGTCGGCGCCGACAAGAAATGTTGTGTGTTTTGCCAGCCTTCTACGTCCGTAAAAAAATCGTGTCGAATCTCGTTCGCCTATGAGTAAGTATGGCGCTGTTAACATTATGTCGGATGTCGGGCTTGATATTCGTGCCAAAATGGATCGTTGAATGTACTCGTAGTTATCGTCATTCTAAAATACATAATTGACTTCGTCACTTCTCAATTCGGTTCTGAAATGTTCCCAAAGTAAATCTTTCCCTCTGGATTGGGTGAACCCAAACTTTTCATTGCTTGATTTTTTTTCTTCTCAAATAGTGCATACATCATAACAAAAGCTTCGTCGACGTCCATTGTGTACAGTCGCCTTGCATAGACTGCCAAAAATGACTGCAGCTTCGATCGGGTCCGATAACCAACAAGTGTGAACAGAGGCGACGCCGACATCCAATTAAAATACGGCACCCGACACCCGACAAGTGGAAACGAATTCTTACCCTTTTAGAAATCGTCGCATATGTTCTAACATCACGTAAGTACCTACTTACTAGGACCCCAAGGCTCCAGTACGGCCTGCAGGGATCCTGGGACGTTCTAGTAGTTTCAGGGTAGAGGTCTCACTCGTTGGCAACGGAGTGCGGTGTATAAAAGGGTAATAGGTGGATAAGAAAAGAGATGAGTGCGCGATAGACTCTATATTGATTTTTATAAGAGTTATATGTGTGGCCACTTACAAGGGTTAACTCCAGTCTGACCTAAAACAAATGTGACACCTATTCTTTAATACTTATTCCATCGACTCTCCAATAATCTCAACAGCCAGCTGAAGGCCGGTACAGACCCCGCTGAGTTTAGGCTGTGTCTACAATCGCCACAGTACCTACTTTTTTTTGACAAAATACGTTGAGTACTTATGTCATTCGATAGGGAATCGAAAGATTGCCGCCGCAGCGTTAAACAAATCAAAGTCGAGGATTTTTTGACCCAATTGAGACGCGTAATTTAGCACCAAAAACAATACTTAGGTACTTACCGTATGTCAGTGTTGGGTAAAACCGGCCAGTGCGAGTCGGACTACCGCGCAAAGGGTTAAGTCGATGCTGTTACCACTGAGCCACCACTGCCGACGTAGTCTATAAGTAGAGTAATATTCTTTGAATTTTCAAATACTTAGATGTGGAGTTAGAGTTAGTAAGGGAGGGAGGCTGGTAATTTTTCATCTATTTTCTTCTATCTAAAATTATGAAAAATACATATTTTAGGCCCTCTCAATAGGCCCTTTCATTTAATATGCGCGGCTAAGTAAAACATACTTTTTAAAATAGGTATTATGTAAATTTTTCCCCCCAAAGTTATCCAATATTCAAAGTTTATTTATTTACGTTCCTCGTCCGGCATTGGGTCAAAGAAGTTCATATGTGTACAAAATTTGAACTGAATCGGTCCAGTAAATTGGGGAAAAAATGGCTATGACAGACGGACAGACAGACACACGCGAATAATCTTATAAGGTTCCATTTTTTCAATTGGACATACGCAACCATAAAAAACATTCCACGTTTGTTTACACTTACGTAAATAGAAATCATAAACGATTTTATTTTGTAAATGGGTTATAAATAACACTTTTACACGTCAATATTTTTTTGTCAGTTTAAGCTAGATGAGGCCTGTGTTTCCGAGCTGATTACCTTGAGAAGAAACACCGAAACAAACTAGAGGTCAAGTCTCTTTTAATGTCCATACAATCTGTACTGATCAAATCATATTTTGACGACACGGTTGGCGCAGGGGTGGTGGTGGTGGAGGTTCCGGGTCTGGGTGTTTTGTGTATGTGAGTTTACATGTTTGTGAACGCACCCACGATACAAGAGTATATCCTATGTTAAAAAAAAGAGAACCATGTTTGTTAATTTCTGAGATGATCTTTTGAGGTAAGCACCACGCAGATTTGATAAATGATTTTATTTTTGTAAGTAGGTTTTAACAAGACTTTTACACGTCAACATTTTTTTGAGGCCGGTGTTTCCTAGCTGACTACCCTGAGAAGAAACACCGAAAGAAACTCAGAGGTCAAAGTCTCTTTTAAAGTGTTCAAATCCATACAATATGTACTGGTTAAATCATATGAGAACCATGTACGTTAATGTCTGGGATGAGCTTTTGAGCAAAGCAACACGCAAATTCGGCGGTTGGCGCAGTGGTTGAGCGTTCGGCTGCTGCGCTGCGTGTCGCGGGTTCGATTCCCGCACGGAACAAATATTTGTGTGACCTATAGATAGTTGTTCCGGGTCTGGGTGTCTTGTGTATGTGAGTATACTGTTTGTGAACGCACCCACGATACAGGAGTAATTCCTAGTATGGGGCAACGTTTCTTTGTAAAATAAAAAAAAAAAAACAAAAAAAAATTCGAGTGGACCTGTCCAGACAGTGCAAGCATTTGTCAGTTATCGTGAAGCTCAACTCAGAACTTTGAGGAACTCAACGAACCGACGAATAACACCAAAGTAAGGACATTGGGTAGGCCGTAAAAGTACTCAAACTGTGAGATATCGTTAAAAAAATACGGGAAAAAGGATAAAAATAACCCACATGTATAGTCCTCATAATTACAATAAAAATTAATAATAAAAAAATTAAAAAGTACTTTAGAAAGTAAATATTTATGTCAGAAAAGAAAAGAACAAACAAAAATACAACCGACTTACACATAACACACGCACGCTCACACAAACACACACACACGCACGCACACACAAACACACACACACACACTAAAAAACAAAACACAAAAAAATATCAGGGTGAATTGTACAAATCTGTGTACCCCTTCAGAGCGTATCACCATGATTTTATGTTGTGAATTGGTGTAAACAATAAACAGACATGCGATTGCAGCAATTCTGGAAGGTTTGCTATCATTTATTGAAGAGTTTCATTGTGTATCTCCGAAGTTCTTCATCAGATCTTTACCAAAGTTAATTGGGACCACATGCTTTCAAATAAAAAAAGAATCATGAAAATCGGTTCACCAGTTCAAAAGTTTTGTGGTAACACAAAAAAAAAAAACTGGCCAAGTGCGAGTCGGACTCGCGCACGAAGGGTTCCGTACCATTATCTATAAAAACGGCAAAAAAATCACGTTTGTTGTATGGAAGCCCCCTTTTTTTGTTTTTTGTGGGGTGGGTATCCATCCATGACATCTCCCGCTCTGGGTGGAGCGGGTAGGCGTGTCAGACTCTTACTGACTAAAACCCACCCCTGTTCCTTCCCTGCCATGAGTGCCCAGGGGCGCGGTAGCTCTGTTTCGAGTTTATCCACAACCCCTGGGCAGGCATCGGCCATGACGGGCCCTGTCATGATTGCTGGCAACTCTTTGAGGCGCGCGTGGAACACTACGCGCCGTCGACTTCGGGCCTGGTGCTGATCGGACGGCGAGCTACCCATTACTCGCCGTCCGCAAGCCCGGGTCTACGGTGGCCGGAGATCGTCTCCCCAGGCGTCTCCTGCGGCGGCTGCTGCTGAGGGCGTGAGGGCGACTCTGTTGTTGAGCCTTCCTCACCCATGCCGCCTCCCTCTTCGCGAGCATTAGTGCTTCGCGGAAGAAGGAGCCTGCTTCACATTTCCTCTCGCTCCATACCATGGCCTGAACCAG
The DNA here is from genome assembly GCA_951329385.1 of Polia nebulosa. Taxonomy (NCBI): domain Eukaryota; kingdom Metazoa; phylum Arthropoda; class Insecta; order Lepidoptera; family Noctuidae; genus Polia; species Polia nebulosa. Next base: position 18,559,802 of record OX589604.1, read on the forward strand.
GGCCGGGCGCGAGAGGTCGCCGCCGCCTATCGCATCCACGAGGACACGGCGGTGCTGCGCCCAAGCGGGGCAGACCTCCACCGTATGTTCCACCGTGTCCTCTGGGCGATCCGCGCAGTGGAAACACCCGAAATCATACACATCATACATCATCTGTGAAAACAACTGTCTAACTATCACGGTTCATGAGATACAGCTTGGTGACAGACGGACAGACAGACAGACAGAGAGACGGACGGACAGCGGAGTCTTAGTAATAGGGTCCCGTTTTACCCTTTGGGCACGGAACCCTAAAAAAAGAAAAAAAAACAGTTGAATTGAGAACCTCCTCCTTTTTTTGAAGTCGGTTATAAATAAAATTTCATCTGTGTATAAAAACGTATCATCACTATCACTACATATTATAAAACAAAGTCGCTTTCACTGTCCCTATATCCCTATGTATGCTTAAATCTTTAAAACTGCGCAACGGATTTTGATGCGGTTTTTTTAATAGATAGAGTGATTGAAGAGGAAGGTTTATATGTATAATTTGTACCCAAACGAAGCTGGGGCGGGTCGCTAGTAAAGTATAAACGAAAACATTGGGTCATGTATATCATTGAAGCAGCTCAGTCCCAAGCGTTTACGTCCTCAAGGTAGCCTTTTATTGTGTAAAAAACTTTCTGGCATAGCTTACGTTTGATAACTTGATTTTATAAGTCTTTCTTCTGTTACCATCGTCCTAAGTATGTGGACCCATTTTTAACCGACTTCAAAAAGAAGGAGGTTATCAATTCGGATGTTTGCATTTTTTTTATGTATGTTCGGGCATAAGTCCGTCATTTACAGACGGATTTGCAAAATTCTTTTTTTGTTCGAAAAGGGGTTTGTACCGAAATGGCTCCATTGAAATTTCATATAGATCTGATGATGGGTTTCGGAGAAAAACAACGGAACTCTTCAAAAATTGACAGAAAAACAACCGCGATTGCTGCGATCGTGGGTGTATGAATTGTTAACACAGTTGAATGGGGAACCACAACTACTACTAGAAATACCGACTTCCGAAATTAAAGTTATTTTCCGCTTTTTTTGGGAGTCGGTTCTATTTTTTTTTTAAATGTTATTTTATTGGCTTTTATACTGTGAGCTCAGTTAATATGTTCATAGTAATAAACATAAAGCCCCCTTCTAAGTCCGCATGTTATAACGGGTGACTATGGAACCCTATATAGAGCGTGGCCCGACACGCACTTGGCTGGATTTTTAGGGTTTCGTAGTCCTATCAAGGACAAAAAACCCTTGTGGCCTATTTACACTCAAGCCTCGTGGCTCGTCTCGCGACTCGTCTCGTGTCTCGGCCACAGCTCGTTCGCTGGTCAAGTTAATCAATTTATCTTCACACTCTCGCTGTGCGTTCAGTTGTTTTCTCTATAACTACTCGTAACTATGGAGAACGTCAAAGTATTAGCGGCATAAACTCGTATCTTTACTGAGCTTCTACTGCGACTAATTTAGAAACACAAAAACAAGCCAAGTCTGAGGTCGGACTCGCGCATGAAGGGTTCCGTACCATTGTGCAAGATTATACGCGTCTACATTTTGCCATTATTAAGATAGAGCAAAAAATGACAAAAAACACTACGTTTTAGTAGGGGAGCCCCCTTTAATATTTAATTTATTTTTATTATTTGTTGTTATAGCGGCAACAAAAATACTCATTCTGTGAAAATTTCAACTGTCTACCTATTACGGATCATGAGACACAGCCCGCTGACAGACAGACGGACAGCGGAGGCTTAGTAATAGGGTCCCCTTGGTTACCCTTCGGATACGGAACCCTAAAAACCGACGTCGCCGTAGAAGGTGGTGGAAACATCCACCACACACATCGATTCATCGCAATAGAACCCCGTACGTATAACGTGCCTATGTACTGTATTACTTTTTATATTGCTAATATTTTTTTGTTTTTGTATATATAATGTTTGTACTTGTTAAATTTCGTACAAAATTCTTAGAAAATATTTACTTAGGTGAAATTGTTACTTACTTATTATTTAAAACGTTTAGTTATCATGTAAAATTTTGGATAAAGAAATGTTTTTTTTTTTTTTTAATTTAAACGTAAAACCGCGAACTCAATTATTATGTTCTTAGTAATATAAATAAACCCTCTTCTAAGTCCGCATGTTATAACGGGTGGCTACGGAACCCAACCATGCGCGAGGCCCGACACGCACTTTGCCGGTTCTTTAATAAATCATGTTGACTCGACGTTGCATAATACAGTACTACTCCAGCACAAAATCGCAAGACCAGGCAGTTACTCCAATCATGAAAACAACCAAGGCAAGCCGAGCTACTGACATAAAAGTACACAATGCGAGCAGCTATCTGCTCGTTAATTAGGAGCTCGTACTGTAAACCAGCTATTAGGGTCGCGTTTTTGAGAAAGTGAAATACACGTTAACAAAGCATCCATGGGCATCAAGTCAGTCATAAAGGTTCTCTATTGTGTTACCTAACTTTTTTATCCATAATCTAAAGACCATAATTTTTTTGTCCTAATCATCATTTGCCCGAATTTTGTGTCGCATGTTTTAAAATTGAAATCCCTAAATACAATATGCCCTAAATCCGTTTGTCATAAATATTACAATCATATACAAAATACCTAAAACCGTTTTTTTTATTTTTAATGAACTTCTCTCAGTCGTTACGTAGATACGAGTTATATGCAATACGAGTTATAGAGCTATTCTATTATGAAATTAGCTTAGAATTGGTCTACAAATGATTAATGAATGAATATGTATCTACGTTTACGTAATATTTTTTTGTAATTAAATATAATCTGATGTATTACAATTGTTTATTATTTTACCAAATCCAACTGATACAATACATAAATAGTAAAGATGCAAAAGCAATAATTGACTTTTGTCACGGCTCCGGCGCCGCATGTATGTATACATCACTCAATAAAAGAGTTGATTGTGAACATGTGGATTTTCTTTCCCTATATGAAGCATGCAAACAAGCATACACCATGCATGCAGCAAGCAAGCGAGCATGCAAGCAAGCATGCAGCATGTAGTTACAACCACCTGCTCCTCAACTCGCGGGCCGCTTCGCCCCTCCGCGCCTACGCGGTTCTAAATTACACTCTAGGGATAGGGCAGACAAGACTGCGTGGAGTCAGATTTACAGCGATTCGTTTCTGTCACTAAAAAAACCTAATTTTTAGAAAATGTTTTAGGACTTACAATTTTTATTATAAATGAACATTCGGAATAGTACACATTATATGATACAATACTTAGGACATATGACTTTATTTCATTCAAAATTAGGCGATTGAATTATTATAGTACTCGATATTATGACAGAATAGTTTTAGGAGTAAAAATAATTATGTAAAACAAAATTTCGAATTTTTGAACATTATGGTTACTGAAGTTTATAGCAAACGTGTTATAGACAATGATTTTCGGACAAACAATTTCAGTAGAAGAAAGGGAGTACCCATCATAAAACTAGCTAATTGTAAATTGTTTTCCGTTTCAATGCGCTGAAGCGAAATTACCATAATGTATATTAATTGTCACCGTATGCACCACGACTTAATTAGTTTAGGGCCTCAATTATATCTAATCGATATAACTGATTCAGGAGTCGTTTATTATCAACAAGCCTAATTATTGTCACACCTGCAACATTGGTAAGAAGTAATATGGTTATGACAAAAACCTTAACTCCTATCCTGTTTCGCGTGAAACAAGTACTTTAAACCAAGAAACTCATCAATCAGCCAATAGGTACGAGATTAGCTGATCGATGAAGTGACAAACGGCGTCGATAAAGAAGCACTCCATTAGAATGGTTTCCGTCGCTAATCACCTGGGCATTCGGGCGTCGGCGTCGGGCCTACCACGGCAATAACTTCAATTAGCCGATGCCACGGCACTCGTTAGCGTTTTGCTGAACGTTTCCGTGCAATCCAGCACGATCGATGCGCCATTGTATCACACACAAAAGATGCTACCGAATAGCAATAGTTGTCCCTATAAGGGTTGTTTTACCTCGGTGTGTTATTTGTTTCCACTTAGGCCATCCTATCTAAGCAACGGTGAATCTGCTGGGCTTATAAGGCCTTTGTATATAGCTACATATTTTAGCTGCCTAGCATTTTACTAAATACATTAGGTGTCATTGATAGCATATAGCGCAGGCAAGCTATTGACGTTATTGCTTTTTAAAATATACAAACTGCATCGTTAAAAGCTTTAAATAAAGTACACCGTTTTGTCCACAAAATGGTTTCGCAGTGAACATCGATTCTTCGCGAGTGTGGTTCGACAGTGGCTCCGTTCGTGCCCAAGGGCTTGCTCCGTTATGAATGTGGAATTTTCGAGTTAGTGGCCGGTTGTGATCTTTAGCAGCGGATGGCGGATTTTAGCCCCAAGCGTCGGTTCGTGTCAATAATTACTATCATTTCTGGCCGCAAGTTTCCATCTTCTACAGCCGATAAATTACCAACTGACTTCTGTGAATTGTCATAATGACCGTTGCAGAAAACACGACCCCTGACAACTAAGGGCCGATTTCACCACTTCTAAACGTCCAGTTTTCGACGTTTAAGCTCGCTTGAACGCGTTTAGCCGTTTTCATAAAGCTGAAGAGTTGGTTTGCTAATCTCAGGAACTACTGGATCGAATTAAAAAAATATTTTTGTGTTGAATAGTCCATTTATCGAGGAAGGCTATAGGCTATATGACATCACGCGACCAACCTGAGCGAAGCATCAATGAAAATAGTGGCAAAAACGAAAAAAAAAACCTTTTGAGAGCTTCAGTTGCGTGCGCTGAGTTACGCAAAAATGATGTATGACGGAATAGTTCTCCTTTTAAAGTTCTAAAGAAATCCGCAGCATATATCTATTTTTTAAGGTTAACTCACTATAATCTTTTTATGGTTTTTATTTTTTACGCTAAGCTTAGTTCAGTAAAACTTAGTTTATAGAGCGAATGGTGAAATCGGCCCTAAGACATACCTACTAAGTTCAGCTTGTTCATGTTTAATTATAACCTAAGCAAAATTTAGAAGTAGTGTAGTACTTAAGTACTCGTAGTGTTGCTTGTCTGCTATTTGTTAACCAGATTTGCATAATGTATTCTTCTGAGTTAGCGTCAGGTTGTCGCTGTCAGTTGCTGAATAAAATAGCATTTGTTTGGGTTTCATTTATGTTTGTCGATTACGCGTAAAATATAAAAAGGAAAGGAGTTAACTGTTGCGTCCGTTGTTCAGTCAAAAGATATGTATCGCGACATCCCCGAGACGCCTCTTTTGTACGTCGCTGTGCGTGTGTTGTCAGCCATATTTCTTGGTGTTCGCTCGCTCCGTGGTGTGTTCGCGGCGTGGGTAGTTGAAAAATGACATCTTGATTGTTGTGCGTTATTCTACTCATGAGAATGTCGAGTCGCAGTGGTCGCGTGCACCGCCATTGTCGGGGTTCTCAGCCTCAGGCTCTACAAATTGAACGATTGTTAACTGTTCCTTGAAAACTCTGTTATCGTGACTTGTCACAGAATTATGTGTAAGTACTTACTCAGATAACATTATTTTGTTAGGATATTAAAGGAAATCTAATATATAAAAATCTCGTGTCCCAGTGTTTGTGGTTGCATGCTCCTCCGAAACGGCTCGACCGATTTTAATGTTTTTTTTTTGTATATTTTGTTGGTATGAGAATAGGTCGTAAAGTATTTTTCACCCTCCTACCCCCACTCCCTATTTTGTAATCGCATAACATCGTTTGTCGTTTCAGCTAGTATATGTTATTTATAATCTATAATATTTAAGCCTGGTTCGCACTGCAGCACAAGTTCGCGCTACACGTTTTGGGACTTCTGCTGTTGTCCTACACTTAAGGATTTTTGGTACCATTACTGTCGGCACATCTAATTTCAAAACTAATTTGACTAAGTTTAGTTATTATCTATTTTATCGTACACATACACCAACAAAAATGCACAGAAAAGACTTTATGATTCGATATAACACAACGTGCTGAGGCTCCTTGCCTTTTTGGGTGAAATGCACCAAAATATATAACAAGTTTAATTTTAACATTACTCACTGGCAGCATGTACTTCCATTTAGTTGGCATAAAATCGATAAGTACGGAAATTCCGTATTACGGTACTTTGAATTATTTGTTGATTTAGCTAATGCTTATTTTTCAATAGATTGGCGCTACCGCTACCAGAATAAATTTTACATTCCAATGATAATTGCACCCCGCAATAATTTACTGACTTGGTATAACGACTGAGGCATTCGCAAATCATAAATAAAACTAACAAAGCCACGGTCAGAATGACTTATAAGCTGTTTAGCTGTTTACCAACGACAAATGGCGTTTGAAACAAGTCCCCGAGGTGGCGGCGAGGGCCAAATGATCGGAGTATAGAAGAGCTCACGGCGGCAACAAGTTTTGATAAGAGTGTGCGTGGCAAGATGCGAGGCAGTAATGAATGTGATACAAGCGCGACCTTCCTCATTTATCACTCGCTCTATGAATAAAATATCTCGACGTTCCTTTCGGATAGTGTCTGGTCGTGCCGGGACGCTTACGGCTCACAGCCGGCCGATCACAATCTTCAGCCTAGTACCTAATAATGCTGGGCTCTCAGGAGAAATTCACACTATTCGCTCTTGTTACGTCTCTTTGTTTGGTGCAAAACAGCCACTAGGGACTATTTCTTTCTGATTTCGAGTGCTGTCTATTTTCTTATTACGTCGATCCATTACTGAAGAGTAATTTTGTTGTAGTTCGGTTAGTCACTACTTTCTGATTACTTAATTTTAGTTTGGGTTTTTATTCTATCCAATGCTTCGTTGGCTTTACATGAACGCATGACGTGGAAAAAATCTGCGATGTAAAGTATCCATGCACATTTCTGATTTCGTACTAACTGTTCTTACAGAGAAGAAACAGGATCAATCCAGGGCCATTGACGTTGTGAATGCTTAGTAATCGAATGTATCGGCGACAATTCTCGAGTTTATTACCACGGTAATAAATGACGGTAAATGTGGCTGGTATGGTGAGTTATTATGTTAGCATTCGGAGTTGGGGCCTTTCTCAAGAAGTTGCTATTTGTTCTTGATGAAAAATTCTACGTTACTTAGAGTCTGGAGCATGATACCACCACGCCACTGCACACAAGATGATCAGCAGAAGCAATATGTTTTTCTCCAATGGTATAACTGCTGGATGATGTTCCAATATGAGGATAAACTAATAAATAAATAAAATACTTAACGAAATTCGATGCGCGTTGGAAAATAAACGTCTTTCGGTTCCGTTGGCTAAATGTACTCGTAGTTAAGATGACAAACGGCCTGCGAATAAACTTACAAAAATGGCTCCGACGATGTTTCCTAAGAAAGCACTTACAGTAGTTGTTGCACACCAGTATGGTGTAAAGACATAAAGGTCTTTTGACTCACGAGGATGTCAATCGCGGCGGTGGCGTAGCCTGCGGAGGCGTCAGGGGCGTGGATGAATAAGCAATGAAACGACGAATGGCTCTATTAGACCGCCATTGTTGCCTTGCGATCGCTCGACTTGCGCAAGCGACATGTATTGTTCGCGACTCGAGGCTTTCACTACCAGCGATGACGTCACAACGCTTGCGACCTAAATGCTTGCAGTGTTAGATGTAGTGCAATTTCCATTTATTGAGCCTTATATAGCTTGGAATGCACCCAATACGGTGGTAAGTCGTTGTCGCTACAACAATGCCTTGAATGTTACTTGGTTCATGTCTGAAGAAAAGGATTGATCGTAGTAAAGGCTGAACTTTTTAGGTTTTATTCCAGTATAAACTTAAATCTATGGCGAAACAATGCCTCTCAGTCAATGCTATCAAGTGTTGCAATTGGCCTGTCTAAAAAGGAAACTTGATTTTAGATAGTAAATTATTGTTGTAAGATAGTTGGAAGAAAATCGTCGAAGAAGTAGTTTATCAAGATGGTTCCGTTTGACACGCTTTTCTGTGGTGCACGTCACCGTGGAGGATTTATGTGGTACATTGTGTTACCACGGGTCGGCACTTTGTGCGTCTAATTGACAAGTGTCCGGAAGCGAACGCGTCACACCTGTCTAACGAGCTCGTCGTGCACTTGATTGCACCCACTCGGCCCGACTAACAAGCTGCTCATCTTTGCCTATATCAAATTCCTGCATCTGACAGTTTTATTGACAATTTGAACCATCGGAAGATTGATTTTATGTTACATTTTCTTAATTTTTTACTTTGTAAATCAAAGCTCTGTATAGATTTTTTTTGATATTCACTTATGCACCTTACATTGAATGCAACGAACGGTACGAATATTTATCGTAATTTAAGTGTACCAAGAGATAACTTGTTTTTGATAATTGTGCTAATCTGGCTGAATGCAGTGGAGCAGGACCCTCTGGGCTACTCCGGCTAGTAATATAATTTGCATCGTGTACGGTAGTAGTTTTATTGCCAACAATTGGCCATTATCTGAGAACATTTGCACGCCCGCCCGTCATACTGTGTAATATATTGTTTCTCGTCGTCCATTTCTATTGGTCTAAATTTTACTATAAATAATCCGTCTATTTCATGAGAAGTACCTAGATTTATTACCCAGCTATATTGTCATCCCTACTTTTTCCCATAATTGTCAAAGCGCTCTATTAAGGCTTCACGGAATATATTTTGGGAGTGACAAAGGTTCAATTTAATTTGAACTTACAACGTACTCATTCAAATTTTGATTATTCCACGTTAGTTTAAATCGGGTCTCCGCTCAACTTTCCTTTCATTGTAAAAGTTGTAATCCTCTTTGTGGACCCTAATTGAATTCACTGTTATGCTAATACTCTGATTTCCCATCTTATTTCGTTAATAGAGGTCTGTGGTAAACCAATTAAAGGGTACGTCTGTGGATTACTCAACTTTTGGCGAGTAGTTTGTGGGTTCTGCATGCACGAGAAATTAAACATTCATTTGGACCTTTCATGTAATAGCTGGATCATTTGCTCCCTAAAAATATTGCTATTATCTAGGCTTTTGAATGCGCGTCTGTATTTGGTCCATTGCTAAAATTGTCCAGTAAATCGAGCTTGGTATCAGCTAAAACGTTGCTATAGCTAACTCTACAACACGCTGCTCAGTTCGAAACGGTTTCATCAAACTGGGTAGTAAATTGAAAGAACTGACTACGATTTATTGTATGCAGTATTACCTTTGTATGTGTTTTCGCAAAGTGTTTGTCTGATATGTGCAGATGTTTATGTGAGGCGGTGCATATGTCGCTTTATTGCGCGTTTCGGAAGGCTTAGCATTCCGCCCGTGGACTCGGTCGTCTCTAATGCTGGCGTATTGCGGTTTTATTAACGTTGTTTCCTTTCGTATTACATTCCGCAGCATCTTGTTCACATGTGAATGTATTATCTATTTTCCGAGGTACCAGGATTTTCTTTAAATCTTCCTGTCTTGTCGTGGTGGTGCAGTTCAGTTTATTTAAAATACCTTTTTATTTAGTTTTAAATTCTAAAGTGTTTAAAAGACAAAGACAAAATAAAATTCGTTCGTGGAGCTGTTTGATTACTTGCGTTTGTAGTATTTGAGTAGCCTACATACAAAGTTGTGCATGTATTAGGAGTGTGTTCATAGGAGCGTTGTGCAGGGTTGTGTCACTCCGTTCGGTCGAGTGCCCTGGCAGTCAGCGCAGCGTGAATTGCGGACGCCCGTTCCAGTGCCACTAGGGCTGCGCCGGCTGGCTACACAAAAAACGAATAGTTTTGTTTAAGTTAAATCCGCTTAAACCTTTCCAAAAGTCGCAAACGTCGAATGGTTTAACTAGAAAAATAAACTTTTCACTGTATTGGACTGGAACATAAATTTCAATCCTGTTGAGATATTACATTCTATGTAGGTTGGATGAGGCTGGCGTCGTTGCCAGTTGGTCCTGAAAACGGCCCAGATGTCGACTGGAAGTGCAAAATGAAACACGTTAGCGCTTCGGCTGACGTCAGTTCCCTTTTTTGTCGCGCCGCCTGTGGAAGGCCATTTATCAACTTTTTATGGAAACGCTTGTTTTAATTTATGCTTACACTAACTTCAGAGCTTGTAGCTATCTGCGACCTCATTTGCAACCACAGCTTTGTTGCTGTTTACGCGAACTACTCGAGCTGTTCTCCATTTTAAAACAACGACACCATAGCGCCTCTCTAAATGAATGTTTACGATTATACTTTGTTTTAAAGATGGCTTGCTTGGAGTGTACCGGAACGTTTCTCGAGGCAGTTTTATTTATGCTAAGACGTTAAAAATAAACTTATTATAACGTTCTTTTAACAGTACAGTGATATGTTGACATACAAGTTTTTATACATTTGTTGTCATGTCTATGTGTTTCTGAAAATATGTTATTTTTATTGGATGTAGATGGTCAACTTGTAGGTATGTATGTCCATCTGGCGGCATATTTAAAGCTTTGCCTGCTGCAATTACATCTGATGCTTGTCTGAACGCACATCTGATAAGGCAACTAAAACGCCTTGTGAAGTTACTTTAATTAAATACTGACTTTTTTGCTCTAGAGGTACGTACGTGTGATGTCCAGATAAGATCACACATAAAACGCAAAAAGGTTAAATATTTTTTTTTTCAAACGGTAATTATGAGTCATTTAAATAAAGTGAGAGAATTTATTTAAATTCGTATCAAGGCTGAGTCTTATTTATTCTACTGGTGACTAAAAAGAAGATAAGGTACCTACGTAGAGGTGGCAGGTAGAAAAACAACATCAGGTGTTAGCTTAAAGCCAGGAGCTAGTCTCCAGTAAAGGTCTAAGTTGCTGGAGCCGCTCCGCAAAACGTCCGCCGCAGGACAAATTTCGCTTATATTAACTTTTGCTTCGAGTAAATTACTCTTGAACTGCGCGACCACTGCACTTCCAAGTGGCAAAGTTTTAATCTCGTCGCCGGGTTGTGGCTATACTTTCTGTGTCTCTCATTGAGACATCGTCCTCTCTCTTCAACCTTATTTGTTCACTTTAATGAAGGTTCTATTTAGTTTCGTCTGATTGGTATTTATCTGTTTGTTTGTTTGTTATTGACCAAAACTTATAATTGAGTCTAAAGCAACGTGAAAAAATCCGCCAAGAGCAAGTCGGGCACGCTTGCCTTTAAAGGGTTCCGAACGAAACTTTTTTTTTTAATCATAGATTTCTTTTGGGTTTTCGAATATTATAGATCTACGAGGTGCATTCAATAAGTACCTAGCCTCATCGCCAAAGGGCGCTGTAGTTTCAAAAGAGTTTTACCACAGTGTAGCACATTCTTTTTTAATTCTTTTTTCAAATTTTCATTCCAATCCCTTCATTTGTTTTAATTTGACAACTTATGGAAGCGAACGTGTCGATCGGTTTTACAAAAATGGAAAAAGAGCAATATCGTTCGGTGATTCGATTCCTATTTTTGGAAGGGAAAACGCGCATCGAAATCAAAGAGCGCTTGGATGCTGTGTACGGTGACTCTTCTCCATCGATGGCCACCGTCAAGAATTGGTTCAACGAGTTTGCACGTGGCCGTACGTCGGTTTTTGATGAACCACGTCCAGGTGCACCGAAAACAGCTGCTACGGAGGAAAACATTAAAAAAATCCATGATCTCGTATTGGCAGATCGCCGATTGAAGGTTCGGGAGCTAGCTGAGACTGTAGGCATTTCAGAAGGAACAGTGCATCATATTCTTCACGAGGAACTCGGCATGAGAAAGCTGTCGGCGCGATGGGTGCCGCGTTTACTCACACCAGAAAACAAGCGCAACCGTGAGACCACATCGGAGACGTGTTTGGCGCTGTTTAAGCGGAATCCAGCGGAGTTTTTGCGTCGTTTTGTGACCGTCGATGAAACCTGGATCCACTGGTACACACCAGAGACCAAGGAGCAATCAAAACAATGGATCCAGACCGGGGAACGTGCTCCAAAGAAGGCGAAAACTGTAAAATCGGCCGGAAAAGTTATGGCCACCGTTTTCTGGGATTCACAAGGTGTGATCTACATCGATTACCTCGAGAAGGGTAAAACAATTACAGGGCTTTACTATGCCGATTTATTGGGCCGATTCGACGCCGAATTAAAGAAAAAACGACCCCATCTGGCGAAGAAAAAAGTGCTGTTTCACCACGACAACGCACCGGTTCACACGTCTGCCGTTGCCATGGCCAAATTGGTCGAATTACGCTACGAATTGCTGCCCCATCCACCGTATTCTCCAGATTTGGCCCCTTGTGACTTCTTTCTGTTTCCTAGTCTGAAAAAATCACTCGCCGGGAATAGATATGGATCGAATGAGGAGGTTATCGCCGCCACGGAGGCCTATTTTGCAGAGTTTGACAAAAACTATTTTTCGGACGGGTTAAAAAAGTTGGAGCATCGCTGGGCTAAGTGTATCGAACTAAAAGGAGACTATGTTGAAAAATAAATTGCCACTTTTCCAAAATTTTCGTTTACTTTTTGTAGGCTAAGTATTTATTGAATGACCCTCGTACTTTGTGTATTTTACATCTATTTTCTTAAATAATAAAAAAAAACCATTTAAATATTTTAATATTATGGCAAAACATATTTTAGATCCTTACAATAAGCCATTTCATTTGATATGTCACAAGGTAGGTACAGTTTGAAACCTTTTTTAGGGTTCCGTACCAGAAGGGTCCAAACGGAGCCCTATTGTTGTCACTCACATGTCTGTCTGTGTGTCTGTCCGTCCGTTGTCTGTCACAAAATTTTGTTACGAAGAATTTTTTAACTTCCATCGACTTATGAACTTGAATTTTGGTGATAATGTTTATTAGTACGTATACTTTACTAAAAAATACCAATATATGGTACGGAACCCTTAATGTGCGAAATTCGACACGCACTTGGCCATTTTTTTTTTTATTATATTCAATTTTTTTTCCCAAAACGAAACCCCATACTGAAAATTGGTTTATTTACATATTACGCGTCCGTATTTGGGTCTTGGAAATTCATGTGTGTACCAAATTTCAACTGAATCGGCCCAGTAGATTCGGAGCAAATTGGCTGTGAGAGACGGGCACACAGACAGACGCACGAGTGATCCTATAAGGGTTCCGTTTTTACATTTGGATGTTCGGAACCCTAGAAAGGGCTTTTACATGCGTCTTTTTAGCACGCTCGTACAGTGGTAAAGAATTGACTAAAAGCAATAGTAAATCTTCCAATCTGACACTAGTTGGAAAAATTTAAACTGACGAGTTGCTTAGTCAGGCTCCGCGCGTCCCCGATCTGAGACGTGACAATAAATGTTTAATTGTGTCTGTTATTCCAGGGCCTGACGGATTAAAGGTATTGGAGTTAACTTTCCTCAAAGATATTGAATAGTTAGTTCAAACTCGTTGTACCAGTTTCTGGAGCGCGGTTTGATCTAATGAAGAATAATGTTGACCACATGGATATGGGTCTATCAAAACCTCACCGAATTCCAATGTATGCAACGTAATTCGGCGTGGTCTCCTAAAAGCGAGCACTTAACCACGGCGTAATTCCGGTAAAAGGTTCGGCGGGCGCACCGTCCATTCTCGTCTTAATGTTTATTTAAGCGAAAAAGTTCGACGCTCATTAACCGGATTGGCGGTTAATGAAACGCGTGCGACTTAGAATATTATACGTCCAACACTGCTACCACCAGATAATATCACACATTATTTTCACATCTCATTGAAGGCAACTCTCTTATTAACCTGTTTTTCGAGTTGAGGTGTTAAAGTCTTGATGTGTTAAGGCGATAAACTCAAAGTTTTAGTGGCTCGAGCATGAGGTTTGAAGCTTCCACTGAGACAATTACTGGGGCTTAGTGTCAATGTGCTAATGATGGAGTTTTTGCAAAAAAATTATCCTTTCAGTGTTGATCTCAAAACGTCGTATTAAAATGCAGTTAATATTTTGCGATTTTAAAGACTTTACATGAAGGTAGTAGAAGTACTTGGATAATCTTTTCACTACAAAGTCACGGAGTTTGTCTCTTCCTTGACAGAAGCAACCAAATCCAAATTTATAAACATCTAAAATTAGCAGACGTAATAAATTCTCAAATTTTCTGTTCTAAATATTCCTCAACTGTCACCATATGAGCTGTAAATAAACTCATGAATATAACAGAGCACTCGTTAAGGGCCTTTTTCATTCCGCACCATCGCTCGGTGCGGTTTTCCTGTGCCTTTGAATTGTGCTGCAGCCGCTAACTTCCGCGGTGAACTGTTCCACCCTCAGGGCTCTGCCGTTTTTGCATTTTAACACCTCGGATAATGAGGTCTAGAGGCACGTACTAACTGCAAAGTGCCGTAAATATGACTAGAAACCAAGTTTAATCTATCATGAATTAATAACTGCTATCTGAATGCAAATTAGTTTTGCTAACTGAATACCTATATTTGCTAATAACATTGATGTATTTGCATTGATCTGCTGTAAAAGTGAACATCTGTGTGTTTGCAAGCACTGCGCTGAAAACTGCGGAGCCATTTTGTAATTTTTCGTGTTGTTCGTTTTAATATTACGCTTTAGTATCAAATTCGATCGTTTCGTTGTAGCTTTTCTATTTACCTATTTGATTTTTCCATCCCCAGCTTGTGGGCTATTTAGAGATGCTAGTCTCAAGTTACCCTGTAATCTTGTATAATGAAAAGGAGTAATATATGTGTCTAGCGTTGAGTTGTGTCCTCTATCCATGTTTGTCTCTAGAATAAAATACACTTGTGCAGTGAACAGAGCCATGGGCAAACATTTAATTCCTATAAAAAACGCTTTCGGAATTCTTGTTCATATATTTTTAAGAAAAAATAAGTATCAAAATTTGTTGGTCTCTATTGTGCTCTCGCTGTAACTGTTGGTTGGCAGCATTTGCCCGCGTCTGTTTAAAATATGTAGCAATAAAAGCGCTTTGGACAATGTCCGGACGTGTTAGAATCCATTTATTGCTCGGGGCCCACGTGTTGTGGCTGCCCGGTTATACACCGACTCTCTGTGGTGTTGTGACATTTACAAACATTTTGGTTTGTTGTCTCTACAGCACAATTAAGTGCCCTACAATATTATGTTTTTCTACCACTCGTGTTTTTCCTAGAGATTCATATCCTCCTGATTTAAACAAGTCCTCTAAGTTCCATCTAGGTACATTTGTCACACATTAAGTAAATCACTTTGGAGAGAACTCTTTGTCCAGCTGATAAAGGTTTTGTCGTCTCACTTAAGACGTTAAAGGAGAAATAGAGCCGTGGGGGTGGAAGCAACGTGTAACCTATTTGTACTTGTTTATCAAGGAGATAAGTGTCTGGAGTGTGCGGCGGGGTCCGCTGGCCGTCTTAACCCATTAGTTCAGAGGAAAGATAGCGGACCGGTCGGATTCCTCCTTTAATTGCTAAACTATCCGAGCTGGGAACTGATTTACTAATGTTTTTACACCCCGACACAGACGCCCCTAAATAAAATATGTTTTGAGCAATTGTTTCTTCGATTTAGTCAAAATTTCAAGAAATACAAATACATTTCGTTGATGCCTTCGCTTACGAATCATTAAAACTTCGGTTTTCTATGTTGATTAATGTATTTATAATCTGAAATTATAGGGGTTTACACCCGATTAATTATTCTGGGCTACCTACCGCCTGCATATTTGCCAAATGCATTTTCCTTACCTACTCCAGGCAATGCTAATGTGCAGAATTTTAACAATTTTCATTTCTCCTTACCTTCACACTAGAATGATGTCCTAGTTTTATGTCACTGTTGCCAGAGAAGAAATTTATTTTCTTTGAAAAGAAAATATGTCCCGCTTTTAAAGCTTTTCTTACCTTCCTATTTCTATTATGAAAGGAAAAGAAAACATTGTTCCTTACCTATTGTACCTACATAATAAGTCTGTTGATGGTAACATGAGTTTCGACTTAGGATACAAGTCGGAGTATACAAAGAATGGTATTATGAGGGTATCTAACCATGGAGCGCCGTAAGCGCATTATTGCAAAGCGCGGGTGGCAGTGGCGGCGGGTGGTTCGCGGTGAGATGCGACGCCTCACGAATGTACAATGCGCCCTAAGCTCCGGGTGGACGTATTCACAGAATAAGTGCTTTGGTAGTCAAAATGAACATCGCTTTTTGAGCCTTATTTGGAAATGCGACACACTTTCCCTGTAGTGGAATTACCATACGAGAGGATAAGCCCTGGCTGGCTGCATTTGACTTCGCGGCTTTTTAATAAAACATCTCTTTTAAGATTTCATAGGATTTGCAAGGACTTTTTTCTACCCTACATTTATTTGTTTCAGTTACATCTTAGGGAATGACAAAAACTCTTTTTTTTTTACTAGCCCACGCTATTCCACTGCTGGGTAAAGACCTCCCACATAATCTTTGTGTCCTGTCCTTGCCGGTCAATCGGTCAGGAACGAGTCCAGATCGTCACGCTAGTGTTTTTTAGGCCTGCCTCGGTGACGACGCCCGTCTTCAGGTACCCACTGTATTTTAAATTAAACATGTGTAAATCTTACAAGAACAGGCTACTTAATAATTGTACATTTATCGTTCAATGCCAGTAATACCTGTTCAGTGACTGACTACAAAGCTCACATCTGTAGCATCGGCGTCATTACATGTATTCAACGAATTAATTCAACGAACGACGACGAGCGTATAATGAAACTATTTCGCATTCATTATCTTTCTTCGGATTAGTTAATGTGAATGTTCTGGTTGACAGTTAGGAACGCCCCGCTATGCAAATGTCATTGTCTCTAATGCGTGCCCGACCGCGCCCTGGCGTATGGTGCTGCCTACGCAGTGTACGAACTACGACAATCTCAGCCAATGAATATTAACAGCCAAACTTAATATGATGCCTAGTGCCTACTACGACAAAAGATGTATATCATACTAGCACGTGGCTTTGACTCTTGTAGAAATCTATACAGGTATACTGTTTGTTAAGATTAAGACATTAGCATGAGACAATGTGGTTGTGGTTGGTGTGGTGGGGTTCGTTGCAGTTGTGATGTGGTTGTTCTATTGCAAGGCAAAGGTTGTTTTCTGCCTTTTCCACACTCTTACGATAAAACAAACAATCTACAAACAGTCTCAATGTTTGTATTAAACTTTTTAGGCATCGTTGCTTCAACGCTTGAATTAATTTTATTTTGTAGGTAATTGCGCAAATCAATGAAAATGGAAGCTTCCAGATCGAGTCTTAAGTAAAGTCATTTACATGTATAAAAATAGCCTTCTCAGGGGCAAAAAAAAACCGCTAAGCGCTATATTGATATAGCAAGCCCATAACGATAAATATAGGCATTGTCACACAGTCACTATAGCTAGACGTGACATTTAGATCGCACGCGTAGCTTTCTCTATTATGCAAGTCGTGATTGACACGTTCTGCGCGCGCGCAACGTGCCCTATCGACCAATTGTACAGAGCTTTTCCGTGTTAAAAGATCGCGAGATTGAGACCTCACGATTAATGCTTGTGTCACATTCTCACATTAAGCCGTTACGTCGTTTAATAACAAATTACGAAATGACTACCAAGGGAATCGTTTTAAAATAAAATCTGCAAATCCAGTGTTAATACTGTTACGTCGATCGTATTACGAGAATGTGGCCGAAGTTTGCAGACGGTTCCAGTTCGTTCGAGAACATTCCACTATGGTACTGCATAGAAGTTCAAGGATGTTTCTAGAACATTCCGGTATAGGCTATTTCGGTAATGTTCTGGAAACTTCTATTATGACTGGTCGGTGTAAATACACTTCTGGACACATCTATTGGCCCACCTTAGAGTTTAGGTTTCGATGGCCCCTACCGAAATATGATTGCTAGATTGAACAAAAACTGTTGATGCAGTTTTAAACCTGATACATTTTACCATCTTTTTCGATCGTATTGTTTTAAATTTGAATTCAGAATACCATACGACATGGACATACCGCCTAACAAGTCGGATATGCGCCTTGTTAAAGGCAATTGATTTTTGAATAAAAAACATGTTTTATCAAATAAAGGTTTAATTTAATAACGCGTGTTGCCTCCATGGGCATCTACCACAGCTCTCATACGATTAGGCATAGAGTTTATCAACCGCTCTATGAAATTTTGAGGGATCATCTCCCATTCCTCTTCTATGGCAGTTTTCAACTCCTGCATCGTCTGGGCAACTGGCTGACGAGCCCTAACACGTCTTTTTAGCTCGTCCCACATGTGCTCAATGGGGTTCATGTCTGGGCTTCTGACTGGCCAGTCCATAACTGTGATGTTCACATCCCGAAGATATTCCCTGACGATGCCGGCCGCATGGGCTCTTGCATTATCATGCATAAAAAGGAAATTTGGGCCCACATAGTCCGCGTATGGTATCACGTGAGGTTCTAAGCACTCACGAATGTACCTTTCAGCATTTAATGTTGGCAGCCGTGGTCCTGTAACAACCTCAAGTTGAGTATTGCCGCTCGCGGATATACCGCCCCAGACAGTCCATGAGCCACCGCCATAAGCAACCCTTTCTTCAAAGCAGCATTGTGCGAAACGCTCTCCCTTACGTCGGTAGACCTTCTTCCTTCCATCATTGCCATGTAACACAATTTTAGACTCATCAGAAAAGAGTACACGGATCCAATCTTGCTGTGTCCAATTTAAATGACTGCGTGCGAAATGAAGGCGCGCTGTTCGGTGGGCTCGCGTTAGTTTGGGCCCATTAGCTGGCCTGTGTGGTACCATATCGCGTTCTTTTAACCTTCTCTGAACAGTTCGAGCGCTCACAGATACTCCGTGGAAGTCGCGAAGTTGGTTTTGTATCTCAATGGAGGTAAGGTGACGATTTCTCAAGCTGGTCGTCACGATGAATCGATCCTGCCTTTCAGTTGTGACCCGAGATCGTGGCCTTCCTTGGCGACGAACAAAGCCGCTAGTCTCTAGGTACCTCCGATAAACATTTCGGACCGTAGATCGACTTAAATTAAGTTGAGCACTCACGTTTCTTTGGCTGTGTCCGGCCTGAATAAGTGCCACAGCTTAGGCGGCGACTTCAGGTGAAGTATCCATAGATTATTGATAGAACCTCACCTTAATGTTAAGAATAAGTAATGTTTGTTGCAAAACCAAAGATATCAATCACTTTTTCAAGAATTAAATCCAAGTAAACCAATAAAACCAAGTTTTCTTAGTATTCGATTGTTTGATATCAACAAACAGGCTCCAAATTGTCTTATGTTTCTTTAAATTCTGTGTTCGAAATTCAAAAAAAGACTATTGAATGAAATTGTGAATGTGCCAGGTTCAAAACTGCATAAAAACTTTTTGCTCGACCTAATATAAAGTTTTAGGTAGGACCAAACGAAACTGAAAATACAAGGTGGGCTAATAGATGTGTCCAGAAGTGTAGGTCAGACAGGCCGTGAGTGAGTCAGTCTGTTTTTGACTACAGATGCGAGCGCAAGCGATTACGAAGAAAATAGTGATCATTAGGGAATTAGTGTTTGTGTAAATATTTTTTTTTAATTAGTAAAGGATATTTGGTTAATCATCATCATTATCCTGCATTATTATTCTTATCCCAATTTATTTGAGGTCGGCGCAAAATCAATCATCAATCTTTTTCTTCCATACTCCTCTATTAGTCGTCACCTCTGCAGTCACCCCCTTTTTACCCATATCCGCTTTCACACAGTCCTTCCATCGTTTCTTAGGCCTTCCCCTACTCTTATAGCCATCCAGATCTATACACAAGACTTTCCTCACGATATTTTCTTCATTCCTCCGCATCACATGCCCATACCACGACAACCGATTGCCACACATCTTGTCAGTCAGCGGTGCCACTTTCAGACTTCCTCTTATATACTCATTCCTAATTCTATCCAAGCGCGTAACACCACACATCGCTCTTAGCATTCTCATCTCAGCTGTATGCAATTGTTTTTCATTCATAACTTTTGTGGCCCAACATTCTGAACCATACAAGACAGCAGGTCTGACCATTGTTTTGTACCTAAATCTTCCCCTTAAGTTTAAAGGGAATGCGGGAGTCGCAGATATTTGGTTAATCAATCGGTGTAAATTAATTTATCCCATACTCGCTCGTAACATTACATTTAGTTCAGTAATCTAGTAATTGTCTTTTTATTTTAAAATTATTCTAATATTATATTTAAATAAACAACAAAAATTTAATGCTGATTGAAAACTTCTCAGTCATAATTTTACGGAAACCATCTGGATGACTAATTGAGACACGTATAAACCAAGCGTTTTATATGGCAATCAATTAATCAATTCGTCAATTGACAGAATCGAGTCTAAGTTGTTATTTAATTTAGACGAGAGTGATGAACATCCGTGTCGATCTCTAAATAAAGAAAAAGAACCTGGTTTAAATGAAGCTGTAAATTGTCCTGCCCTTGTATAAAGGGGACGATCATAAATCGACGCTGTAGTGGGGTCATAAGCGTCGTCCGATGTCGCGCCGGCCGGACAGACTCCACACTGGCATGTATATGATTATTAGCGGTCCAACTTGTAAATTTCCTTTTAAAACTACATCTGAGATCTTTATCTCTATGGATGCGAGCGATAAGGCTCTGTCTCGGCGAGAAGAGGCTCGCGTCAGCTCATATTATTGTCACCGCATTCAATTTTATTGTCACCTATTTGCCATTTGGGACTGATTTAAAATAGCTTTTAGCATAAAATAAGGCTAGGCCATTCGATTAGATCACCTTATTTAATCAATTGAATGTTAATCGAGTTTTCGCGTTCGCTATAATAACATGACAGTTAACAAGATCATAGATCGTAGATTGTTAGATTAATATCTCTCGGTATGACAAATTCGAATATCAAATGACTTTCTGGTAATGATCCGGTTTGGTTTTTGGCTAACAATTTTTAAATGTCTACTGATATATCCTAACTATGTGGCCATTTTTAATAGTCTTTATCTGAATAATATTAACATAATATTTTGCGATATAAAATGATTTTCATGTTTCTAAAGCGAGTTTTCAATTATTACTATTTGTGGCAAACGCCCACAGACCGCCTAATAGAAGCTATAACTGTAAATGTAATCTCATTACCACATTGCAAAATTGTATTTCCATTACAACATAACGAGAATTTATTTGTTCTCCATTTTCATAAAGTTGCGCTTGAGAACTCGATACTGGGGCCTATTCGGCTGGTCGTGCCCTTTTTGGAGAAATGTAATTGTGAAGTATTCGCGTAGGTACTGATCAGGGGTACTGGAAAGGTAGCAAGAAAATTGCTTTGAGTCAGTCTGACGATATGTAACGAGATGGGACTTATTATGTACTTAATAAGTTGGTTGTGTATCCGGTGTGTGTTTTGCATAATGGCGGCGAGCACGCATGCGTATTTGTTGAGGATCTGCCGCGGGCGCCGAGTCCCGACCGGCGTGCTTGCACTGCCGCTTCTAGTGTTCATGGATTAACAGCCCCAGGTCATAAATATCGTGCACGTCCTTCGTAACGTATTCAAACTTGAAATCGATGCATCTTCTTTTTTGTGGCGGCAGATTGTGTGTATTAATATACTTCTACATGCAAGGTTGCAACTTTTTAAGACTGATCGATTGCACAACGATAAACTTATAATATACAAGGTGGAGACGACAGTAAATTAAAGCACTGGTAATACTCATCATTATGAACAACTTTTATTATTCGACCGGCACTGATACCGCGAAAAAAATCTGCTGTTTTTTTTGCAAACATTATGTATGGGGTAGCTGATTTGATTTATTGTCATATTGATGTCTCCAGTTCTCAACCTTGTTAATATTAACATAGGTATATAGCATACGTTTCATCAATTAAGACAATTCAACTAGCCCCAATTTTTGCAGACTGGTATCGGAAAGTAACTTCTGTGAATTTTCTTATTATTTATTAGATCTTGCAGTCTTTGAGTTCATTCGTAGCTCGGCTCTATTAGCGTCGTTGTTTATAGCTTGAGTTGAGTCACAAAGGGATCCTGGAAAGTAAAGAAACAACAGAAATTAAAGGACTATAAAGTGAGACATTATCAGTGAGTAGGTACTAAGTTTCATTATTGCTAGACGCAAAGTTTTCTTCCCAAGAAAAGTGTTTAAGTGCACTTTGCTCTCATTTATTCGTTTAGCGTGGAGACGGTTTTCTGAAATCTGAAAGTTTCTTGATATTATTACTTTTTAAATAGGGCATCATATTCTTTCTTTAAATTGTAACTGTGACATTGGATACGTTGGCATAAAGCTATAAAGGCTCTGCTTTATGATCATCTTAGCCTTCCTTTCTAGGAAGATTTGGGCTATCTCGTGTGTGCAACCACCGAATATTAATAACTATGATATTTCTCCCACTGCACCGAGCCGAGCCAACGACGACACGGAACTTGCTATGACGTTTACATTAATAACTCTATGAATGTATAAAGGCGTTATTAGCTGCCAATGACCTTGAGTGGTTAGCTTGAGTGTTCAGAGCCTTTAGACATTTTGCATTTTTCATACATTTTGCACGAAGCGTTAGCGTTAACTTTAACAGAAAAGTATTTTGGCTAAGGGGGCTGTGCTGAGCTCACGTAACGCGTCGTACGTCCACCCAGTAATAGGACTCGCCCATCAAGGAGCGCTGTCCGAAATCAGACGCATTATTAATTTATTACACATAAAAGAACAGGTATTAAAATAAAACACTGAGACTAAAATTATAAATAATTAAATGATCTTTAAAATGGTGAAGGTTTCATAAAAATATACTTTATAGTTTTTGCGTGATTCTCAATTTTTTATCCGCGTTAGACGTAACAAATTTTACACTATGTTACATGTATGTTAAAAAACTTTACAAATTAATTACACTATGTTATAAAAAATATAATTTCAAATATTCTCAGATCAAATTACGACGGAAATTGTCTAGAGTAACATATATTTTTTTCAAAGAAATAAGATTAGTCGTTTAGACGTGATGTTCAATTAAAAACCATTAAAAGTCGTATAGCTGCGCCTTAAAAGATCCCTGGTTATTATTGTAATACTGTGATTTTAACGATTACCTATTAAGCCTAATCACCTGCTCGGTCATGGTCTTATAAGAATTAAATAATTATCTATATCTATTATAATGTTGTCCTTTACATTTGTTAATAGCTCTGCTATATACGCAGAAAATAAATCAAAGAATATTTGAAATATTAGAAATTAAATAGAATTTTTAAATTATTAGAATTACAGTAAGAGAATGTTCAAATAGCATGTTTAGGGTTAGAAAATGACCATACACCACCAACCACCCCGCCTGAAATGCAGACAATAGTTCATTAAGTACTTATGGATTGAGTACAGGATTTTATATTTGCTAAAATAACATCTAAAAAATATGATTCGTTCGGAATTCTTTGCACGTGACTCCGACTCGCTTTTGACCGGCTTTTAGCGTTCCGTAGTCCTAACAAGGACAAGGAACCCTTATAGTTTCGGTATGTCCGTCTGTCCGTCCGAGGCATAGCGTAGAGACTGTTAGTACTAGAAATCTGCAATTTTGCATGGGTATATATGTTACTGTAACAGCCCGAACTGCGGTAAATATTAAATTTTACCGGTAAATCCTAAGATTTAGCAAGTATCACCGGTAAAAGTCCAAATTGTTCTATAATTATCATTCATTTCGGACATTTACCGATGTCTGCGGTAAAACCTAGGATTTACAGACTGAATGGCAGTAAAAGTCCGAAATTTAAGATTATTATAGAACAATTCGGACTTTTACCAGTGAGACTTGGTAAATTTTAAGATTTACCGGTAAATCCTAAGGTTTACCGCAGTTCGGGCTTTTACAGTAACATATACCAACATATTGGGTGTAAAAAGACAGTTTCCGAAGCCGAAAGCCACATATTCTACCCATTATTTGGATATTTTTTTTCCACTAGACCATACCTGGGAAACCACTGGTTCTGGATATATTGAAGTTCAGTCGCAATTTTTTTTTTACTTTTTTACCTAAATGAATTCTAAGTGTTATTACTAAACTTTTTTCCAAACAAGCATAACCCATAATTCGATTTTTTTTTCGAAATTACGAATTTGCAGCAACGAAAACGCAATGAATATCAAACGTATTCGACAAGTACCTACGTGGCTTAGAGCGAAGGGGCGGGGTTTATCACCACTTGCTTGTGTTCGCGTTACATTGCGCGGAATAAAAATTAGTTTTATTTTTCATACCATACCATAAAAATAAAAGTCGTTTCCCAGCAATAATTTTTGCTCAAAACTACTTTATTAGACGTACTATTGAAGACAAACGTGCATGGAGAGCGTAAGGTTGACTTTTGACTGTGAGGTTTTGCATTACGTATCATGACTTTCATGAGACGACTAGATGGCGCTGTTCAATCATGAAAATAACACTGCAAAGCTTATAAACCTTATTATGCTGAGGCAGATAATAAGGTTTTTAATACCTAAAATAATTACTAAGTAATAATAATATATTTATATTCAAATAAACAAAAATTACTATATTTTCTTATTTCCGAGTACTTAATACAGCGCCATCTAAACCAAACTAAATAAGCCAATTGGTATATCGGTTAATTCGACTACAGATGGCGTCGATCATAAATAATAAAAAACCCTACATTCACAAAGTAGCTCTTATTTTCACGTTCCAGAATAAATAATCAGTAGCTCAGGTGGATAAGCATGGCAGAATAACATAGATCGTTCAACAGGGCACCGGTTCGCAACCCAGCTCTCTGTCGACTTTTTTTAAATTTAATTATTATAATATATAATTTATATTCTATTTTTTGTATTTTTAAACGTTTTTATTTTATTTTTTGTTATAAATAATATAAAAAATATGAGGTATAAGATGTATAAATGAATATAGGGATAATATACAAGTATACATATACTACTATATATTACTTATATAAATTACTTTCATAATTGGTGGTAAGTATTAGTATTATTAGTAAAAAACATTTATGTAAGAAGATTTAGATATATTTTTCTTACAGCTTAAGATTTACTAAGTTTAATTCTCGTAAAGGATAAGAAATGAAACTATTTTATTGATTATAGTTTAAGACATTTAATTCTCAAAGAAGAATACAATTTATGTCTTTCTTTCTTATAGAATGTATAACCTAACCTAGCAGTTTTACATCCAATTAACAATGATTTAATTCACTTGTTAAGGAAAAATACAAGTAAAATTTATAACTGAATAACTCTTTTACAAAATAGAAGACCTTAACAAAGTAAAACTGTATAATAGATATTATAAGTATTCTAAATCAAAACTGTGTTGTGCTATTCTTCTATTATTTAGTTTTATTTACATTATGTTATAATAACTTTCACTATATATGCAACCTTAGTTCTGTAAATATTTTACCTACTCATAAATTATAAAAAATTTACGTTTTGCATAATTATGTTTAGTGGTATTGACTATAATGATTGATTTGTGCATTATGTTATGACTAAGGTTCATAGCTTAAGTATTCGTTCCAGAAGGAGGAAGAAATTGAAGCTAAACCTAAAATCAATAACAATTGTAAGACCGGGTTATAGCTGTCATTTTGGGACCGAGTTGTTTATAATAATAATTAAATAATTTATTATGTTGGAAAGGAATCTATATTTATATTGTTTTTATTTCAATTTCTTATATTATATAAGAAATCAAAATCATTAGTGTAATAACATTTTGTTGTTATAAAGTAATGTCTAAATTTATCCAACTTACACCAAGTTTGATTACTGTAATTTATCATATAAATTATAGCTACCCCGGTCTTTTCATTTTTACTCAATCATTATTACTCAATTCAATAGTCAACACTTTATATTCTTTAATATTTCGTGTATCCGCCATTTTGATCGATTACAGCTTGCAACCGCGAACCCATGGAGTCTATTAATTTTTCACATAAATTGTGACCCCGTATAGAATCCCATACCTCCATGCAGTGAGTACTCAGTGCTTCCTTAGTCCTTTCGTTCCTATTGTCCCACTTTTGAACCATAACGCCCCATACATTTTCAATGGGGTTTAAATCTAGCGATCTCGCAGGCCAAGGAATAATTCGTATGTCCGATTGCTGGCTAAACCACTCTTGCACAATTATGGAACGGTGTATAGGACAATTGTCCTGCACGAACGTTATTACTGGCATGTCTTCTACAGGAAAAACATTCCGCACAGTGGGCAACATGACGTCATTCAGTACATCTAAGTAGTTAACACTGTTTGCACGACTGGGTATTACAGTAAGTTCTCCTGGTCCTGCAGCTGTCATCCATCCCCAAATGTTCACTGTTATACGTCCGGATTCAGAGTTAGGCACAACGTGATCAACTATCATAACGCGTATTATTCCTACGCCACAACCTAACTCGCCCGTGCTGGCTAGACTTGAGTCTTTTCATCACTGAAGATAACGTTGCTCCAGTCGAAATGTCTGTATTTCAAAGCGAACTCCAATCGTGCTCTTTTATTAGCTTCGGTTAGCAATGGCTTTATAGCATGTCGACGATAATGCAGGCCTTTCACTATGAAGAGCACGATACACCGTCCGCAATGATGTATCAAACAACTCTGCGTAATATCTTGTTGGTGTAAAGCCATTTTCCTCATAACCTTGCACCATAAGTTGACGCTGGTCTGAGTCAATATGGCGTCTTCTGCCAGATCTACTGCGGTGTTCCAACGAACCCTCTTCTTGAAACCGCTTTATCCATAAAGTGACAGTCTTTACCTATAAGGGAAATATATTATTTATTATTTTCGTGTATCGATAACCATGGATAATAAAATAAATAACGAACAGTGATTTTAAAACATTACTTACGTTTAAGCCAGTTTCTCTCGAAATTTCAGAATAATTTAGGACTTGATTATGCAATGCTATTATTTGGGCCCTCGTAGCCATATCAATATTAGAACGCGAACTCATGGTAAAGATAAATATTAAAAAAATGTTAAATGCAATCGTAACTGAACTCACTCAAAGATAGTAAAGAACGTTATGATTGAACAAAAAGATTTAATTTTTATACAGTCAATATTAAACTACCCTCAATTCTTTTGAGATTTATGATACAGGTTAAAGTCGCTAAACAACTTCGATATAATAAAGAGTACAATAATTTCAACTCATTGCGTAATGACGCAATAGTCCAGTGGCTATGGTATCGGTAAATTTTATGCCACCGAGTTCGAATCCTAGTTATTACGAGCTTTGCTTTATAAGGTTTGTAATGTCGTAGGAGAATTTGTGTTAAAATTAAGTAATATTGTAACTAGCAAAAAACAAGATAATGTTCTTTAACGAGAGATGTATATTTTCCAATCCAACTACTATACTAGCGCCATCTATGTCGTTCAAGACGTATTATTAAGGCGATGAAACCCTGTACAAACGATTTTGGTTTGGAACTCTCCATGCACTTCTGTCTTCATTAGTACAGTATGCGTAGTTAACGACTCTGTGATGTGTCTTTTTACAGCCTGTATATTAACCAAGACAAGAAAACGAAACAATTAAATTTTGAAAAAGATTTTTTTTATGGTAGCTCCCGTACATGTAAAGCGGGGATGATTTTTTTTTTCTCACCTATTCTATACCCGTAACAGGTTAGGAACTCACTATAAGTACTTCTGTGCCTCAAGTTTTTTAGAATAGGTATATCTAAGGGTCGATTTCACCATTCGCTCTATAAACTAAGTTTTACTGAACTAAGCTTAGCGTAAAAAACAAAAACCATAAAAAAGATTATAGTGAGTTAACTTTAAAAGAAAGATATAAGCTTTCGCGGACTTTTTTTAGAACTTTAAAAGGAGAACAATTCCGTCATACATAATTTTTGCGTAACTTTAACCGTTTACGCAGCGCACGCAACTGAAGCTCTCAAAAAGTTTTTTTTTCCCGTTTTTGCCACTTTTTTCACGGATACTTCGCTACTGTTGGTCGCAGCGTAATGTTATGTAGCCTATAGCCTTCCTCGATAAATGGACTATTCAACACAAAAATAATTTTTCAATTCGATCCAGTAGTTCCTGAGATTAGCGCATTCAACCAAACAAACTCTTCAGCTTTCACACAGCCAGACAGCGGCTAAACGCATTTAAGCGAGCTTATACGTCGAAAACTGGGCGTTAAAGGCCGATTTCACCAATTCTAAACGCCCAGTCTCTCAGTTCTCCTTTTAAAATTTTGAAAAAAAGCGCGACAGCATATGTCTATTTTTTAAGGTTTACTCACTATAATCTTTTTAATGGTTTTTATATTTTACGCAAAGCTTAGTTCAGTAAAACTTAATTTATAGAGCGAATGGTGAAATCGGCCCTTAGAATTGGTGAAATCAGCCCCAAGTACCTACTCGTCAAATACTAGAATTTATTTTTAACTTTTTAGTTAATTGTCCCACATAAAAGCTTGATTTGAAAATGTTTTTACTTTATTAGATTGAGTTGACCGTGTCATCGTATATCCGATATAAAATTAAATATGACTCAGAGAGCAAAGTGACTTGGAAACTGATTCACTTGTCATTTCACAAAACTCCTGGAATGTTAATTGAAGATATGCCATTGTGGGTGTAAGTGAGAGAGAAATATAGGTAAGTCGTATAGTGGTGGTCCCATGTTTCCGCATGCGACGGCTCCTGCAACGGCCGCTTGCGCACGCGCCTATGGGCCGTGTTCCCGCCGGTAATGAATACGAGTTAATTAAGCAACATTAGCTCGAACATCGGCGCCTCCACACGATGAGAGATCCAGCCAGCGATTGCCACTTAAACCAACGTCGTTAATACCTATATCATGGATTCTAAATAATCTCGTACGATGAACTCATTAGAAGCTATTCAGATTGATGATTGATGCCTTGCATATTACTCTATTATCTAGTAATAGAGCCTTTTTTATAGGGTGGGAAATCATCAAATAGGTAACTTCTTCCACTGGGCGGAGCGGGAGGGCGTGTCAGTCTCTGACTAAAACCCACCCATGTTCCTTCAGTTGATAACCAGTTGGTAGCCTTTCCCGAACGCAAAACACTTGTAAGGAATTTTCTAGTAAAAAAAAAATAAAGACTTAAATGATACGACAACCTGAAATAAGAACGGTACCAACAGAATGATATAAAATCACTTGAGATACCCACAGTCATGTACGGGGTTCCGAAGTACGAAGCATTGAGGGGAAATTCGCAGGCCATTCACATACAATTGCGAGGAGAGGCTTCGATAAGCCGCTGCGAATGCTAATGTTTTCTAAATAAAATTTTATCGCATGGCGTGTGCACTATCTGTGCGCAGCGTCATGTATAGCTAGTTAGCAGAAATTATAAGCGTTTACAGAAACTAAATGACTTTTTGTGGCTGCATTTTCGCAATAGCCAAATTGAATGGCAGCGTTTTGGCGACTGTTTTTTTTTTTATATTGCGTATGTTGTTTTCTGAGAGTAAACAAAATAACCTGAAACAGTTTTTGCAAATAAGGTTGTAAGTGTGATTTATGCCAAACTATAGCCCGGATTACACAAGGCTGATTATTAATGCTAAATTAACAAGCATGAAATATTCGGCACATTTTCCTGGTTTGGCCGAATAAAACATGTTGCTAGTTCTGTAAAGCTAAAGACTAGCTTGTAGCACAATTTTACTATTCTAGCTTGACAAACTAGCTTTGTGCAATCCGGACCTTGGCGTAAATGATGAATTGCTGCGCCATCTTTATGTGTGGTGCACGGGAGACGTGTTGTAGGTGTTAAATATTTAAACATATGCGTTACCTCTCAGTTAGTGATATTGTAATGATGTATTGTTTCAGGTAAGTGGGCGGGGAGCTGCTTGGTGAGCGGGAGATGTGACGACTGATACACTTTCAAGACGCCATGAGGCAACACCCTGGCATCATCGTCACGTGGGAATGTGCCCATTTGCCCTTTAAAACAATACCAATGTATTGTTTCTAATTTGCTAACCCCGCAAATGTTAGTAAACGTATCGATGAATTTCCTTTTTATAGGCCGCTAACTTTGTCGAAGATTTTCGGAATCGCGTGTTTACACAGGCGCTAAATTTTCATCAGCAACAAGGGATCACTCGAGAGAATATCCTCCCTAGTTGAATTATGTAAGCTCGTGCTTTGATATGATAAGGCGAGGGAGCGATCGGAGCCAGTGCTCTCATTGTGTTGGCCATAATCTTGCGTATCGCGTAGGACTCGTGTCGGAATGCGAGTTTATTTTAATATTTAATAACTCCCGGGCGGGCGAAGATACCGTCTGCTCAGAGGCGATTCTCTGCTCGTTTTTCCTCTGTTATCGCATTGCTTTTGTGTCACGCTTTCGCTCTTATTCGTTTTACTTAATCACGTTGCTGATCAGCTCGAGTGGCTGGCCGGGTTCGCAAATCAGATCGATACTCCTTTACTTTGCCTTAAGTTTTTTAATAAATTGGAGTAAAATAATTGGTGTATCGTAAGTTTTAAATGAAATGTTAGATCTTACGCATTATATTAACGTAATACAAACAAGGCAGCCATTGTTCCCTGACAAATAAATTGTAAACATAATTATAGGGCATCACGAGTGCGCGCCAAAGCCTAGGAGAGCGCCATCACTTTCTTTGAGCTGTTAAATTTGACGCCTCCCTACATAAATTGTTGGAAAGAGCGCCGAGCGCACGTGACGCGCAAATAAAAATACTAATTCAAGTGGGAATTTATCGTCTAATTGTTTTGTATTTATGAGCTCGCCGGCACATTGTTGTGAGACGATCGCTGCAGCCGCTCGACGCCCGGCATAAAACAGAGTAACGAACGCAGGCACTTTAGAAGACTTCGCTTAAGGTCGCGTCGTGACTCGCAATATTAACCCGATGCAAATATATTTAGGCTCAGGTTACGTTTTACTTTTCAGCTTGTCACCGTAGCGTAGAGCGTCGCTAGGGCGTAACCTAAGGTGCGCATTAATTTATATCAAGCAAGCTTTTATCGTAATGATGGTCGCGGCGAAAAGTAGGTCAGGCAAGGCAAGTCATCCGAAACCGACGAGTACTTTTTTAATCCTGCACGGTTGCACGCATCCCTCTGTTTCTTCGGCCTGATTATTTATTCCGAGTTATTTTTACTCTTATTTACCTAGAATAGGGGAGCGTGGATACTGATAGACGTAACAGATAAAAGGCGTGCCCAGGGTACGTACCGTAACTCTGAGGATTTCGGCGGTTTTTGAAACTGCGCCAAAGATTTATTTGTTGTCTGCTATACTTTTCTGGCGCCGTCGATACGGAAGGAAACACTTCACTTTGATATTTTTTTACTACGGACCTCCGGAATTGATTAAACGTGAAGAATTTAATGTGGCGCAACGTCGATCGCCGATCCCAAAGTCGATTGCGAAACGGGCGTGGGAAAAGAGGCTTTATTGAGTATTTATGGAAGTAAAACATTTCGGGAATCTCGTTTATTGGCTCCTGTTCAATCGCTTGTCAATTTTGTCGTTGCTTAATTTACAATATGTCATCAAAATGGATGGCGTTATGATAATGTCGAGCGTCTTTGTCGTTTCGGTTTACTTTGCTTCATGACCAAGTTAAGTGCATGCACTAACCATTACTAAATCACCTTTGAAGAGACCTCGCTTCCTAGATATTAGACACAAATGATATTACGAGCGTTGATAGGCATAGTGGTCGCGTGAGGTAAAAATAGCACGGTTGTTAAGCACAGGGCTCTCGTACATGAAGATAACATATGAATGAGTGACAAACAAATTGTCTGTCAGTCAAACGATTGCTGCGGGCATTGTCTGGATGCATGCGAGTTCTATTATATTATAATAATTTCAGAACTACGGTAACAACTCAATAGGGGAAGAATTGTTTTGCGTTAGTAATGCAGAAGAAGATTGTAGGTAGTAAAATACCCATTGCTTGTATGATCCATTTGTGTAGCTGATGAACCCGTATCCCGATTTATTTGGGTCTGCGCAGCATGTTTTCTTCTTCCTTACATCTTAAGCTCTTCAGCAAAGTTTAACGGTCCATGTATCGATGTATCGCTGTGCAAAGGTGTTATATATAATCGCTCATTACTCGGCACTCCGTACAGCTTACGTACATAGATGACGCCTGATTGAAGTTCCGCCACGTGATTGGTAAAGTCAAAGACACAGCTCAACTGCGCTTCAATTTACTTAGCAAGCAATTTAAGCGATTCCGTAAACTTGAAGCAGAATTCTAGTTGACGACGCTTTGAGCATGTTATCTCAACATGAAGTATGCCATTCCTACATGACATTAACGTTAATATGCCCGCAAATTGCGGAAACCTATCAAAATATTCATTATTGAATCCGTGTCAAAGGACTTATGAAGTTTATGATTTTCTATAATTATTAGAATGCTCGGCGGTACCTCCTGCGTAGTTGTAAATAATAAACTGTGGCTCACAATTTATTGCATTCGTATTCCTTTCTTGATTTAATTGGTATTTAAATTAAGTCTGGTCGTCTTTCAGCAAGTGTAATTTTCTATTAGTTAACACATATATTATATGGTGATCTTTTTAACCGACTTCGAAAAAAGAGGAGGTTCTATGTTCGACTATATGTATTTTTTTTATGCATGTCCACCGATTTATCTGTCAGTTGTGGACCGATTTTTAAAATTCTTTTCTTATCCGAAAGAATACTCCCGAGGTGGTCCCGTATACATTTTATCGAAATTGCTTCAGTGTTTTTTTTATAAAACTGAACAAAAACGAAAAAAAACGTATACATAGATGACGTATTGGTTTTCTCCAATTACGAGTATGTTTAAATTCCATTTTATTGGGGTTTTTAGTTCTGGGGTATAACAACTAAAAAGTGAAAAATAAAAAACTTTCTTACAAAAAAAAAAAAACAACCGACTTCCAAAAAAGAAAATACACTAAAAATTAAAAATAACTTTAATTTCGGAAGTCGGTGTCAAAAAACGAAGAAATAAAATACAAAAACCGACTTCCGAAATTAAAGTTATTTTTTAGTGTATTTTCTTTTTTGGAAGTCGGTTGTTTTTTTTTTTTGTAAAAGAGTTTTTTAAACCAATACTTTTTAAGGTGATTTTTACCCATGTGTAAGTAATTTTGGGGGTGTGAGTCAGATAGACTGTTCACTACCGTAATGGAGGTTGTCTTCAAGGTTCTGGTGGCGAGTACATCACTCACCTTCGATTTGCTGATGATATAGCAGCCATTGCTAAGACTATGGAGGACTTCAGTAGGTACAATGCTCGATGACCTCAGTAGATCGTCTGAAAGAGTGGGTCATAAAATAAATATGGACTAAACCAAGATTCGTTTCCTTTCGTGGTCGAATCAGAAATGAAGATATCCACAAGAGAATCAAGGTTACCGACATAGCTCGAAGAATCGCCAATTTTTAGTGGCAGTGAGCTGAGGACATTGCTCGCAGAACCTCGGTGGACCGATGACCTGCAGAGGGTAGCGAGAATCCGATAGATGCGAGACGCACACGACTTGTCGTTGTGGCGAAACTTGGCGTAGTTCAATATCCAGCAGTCTTTCGACTGAAATGACTATGATGATAATGTAGGTAGTTTCGTTGAAATTTAATAATTACTTTATGTAAATACTTCTGGAGCCAGCAAACAACAGTAGGTATTACAGAAGGTTTTACATGAAAATCAACAGCCATAGATAAAGGAATCACTCAGTAAAATGCAAGTAAATGTTTCTTTATTCAATGACAATACCATTAAAAGAAGCGTTTCCTTTTCAATT
This sequence comes from Polia nebulosa, assembly GCA_951329385.1. Taxonomy (NCBI): domain Eukaryota; kingdom Metazoa; phylum Arthropoda; class Insecta; order Lepidoptera; family Noctuidae; genus Polia; species Polia nebulosa. The sequence goes on from OX589604.1 coordinate 18,593,721, forward strand.
TTCTCACGCACCGGTCGTCAGACGTCCGCGATCTTGGATTCGCTCGATCATGAAAATATATAGCTTCATTCGAACGATCAGTATCGGAAAAGCTCCTTAATCGGTTTTCTTTTATATGAAAATGGACTTTCAGATTTATTACACCATTTTGGTTGCGAAAAACGTGATATACGTCTGCTCGGGTTCAAAATTGCATATTAAACAAAAATTCAACAACGTGCCGCTACATATTTTAGAGAGAGTGCCTCTTTGCGAAGCTGCTAAAAATATTGGCTATGAAAGAAAATTGCTCAGGGAAAGTGTGGTTGCGTTGATTTCTTATTTCGTATTCATTGTGCGTGGAAATGGATCATACCCCTTGAGTCGAGATGTCTTTGCAAAGAAAATGATGTTATGGGGATTTATATTGCGATATTTTTATTTCTCGCATTTCATTTACATTTGCAATACTTTTAAATCAAAGTCGAAACTACTTTATGTAATTGTTCTTAGAGCACATAAATCGCAGCTCGAGTATATTTCAGTTGGTTGCATTCATAAGGAGAGTTAATTTGGGCGACTCGGTGCGGCGATAAGGCGACACGCACGCGAGCCATCTCTTGTGTCGCAGTGCGTGTTTCATGCGGGCGCGCATCGTAAATCTCTGCGTACGAACACCGACGAGCGATTTCAGGAGTGCAGACCGCTGCATGCGTCCCTTAGCTGTTGTCACTGTCGACAAGATTGCGGCCTCTATACGACGAAAGCTTTTCTCATGAAATATGTTTTTCCATGTTAATTTTTTTTCCCAGATAAATTCATAAACTTCTATCTTAGCTTTCTTGGGTTTTTGTACAGTTATTTTAAGTGCACGTGGTGTCTGAGTTTGATTAAAACAATGGCCATTCAAAAATCGCATTGCTTAGTCATTCAAATAGTTCAACAACTTAATTTATTCAAAGGCTTACGAAGTGTGAACATTTAATATAACAGCTCCAACAATTCACTACATATCAGCACGTATGTTAATTCAATTACGATAATAGTTTGACGTAACGAGGCGGCACCGAAGAGTTGCATCAATATTCGTACTCGCCCACGCGTCATTGCGTGGGACGGTCGCGGGGCGCACACGTTTCTCAAAATTTTTACTCGCCACCTTTCATGTAATCCTGGCCTTACACCCGCCTTATCTTTTTGAACACGTCCATATTAACTTTCGAGTATTCGTGTTTCATGCGTACCCACACTCAAGTATAAACTCAGCTTTAATTTTATGCTAGGTAGGTGAGAGATCGCGGCTTAAATTATTAGGGTATTAATGTAATCAGGCCTTCAGTAATATTTTTAATTTGAAAATTACACTCTACATGTTTTGGGTATATTTTAAATCCTTCTACCTTGGGTTTTTGTTTAGGTAATATAATGGAGGGGCAGGCGGCGACCGCTGTAAAAAGTCTAACTCGGCGGTTATTTCGAGCTCTGGGCTCATATTTTTTTTTTGCAAAATGTCTGAACTTTATTAAGGCAAATATTAACGTGTGCGTCCCATCATTTTATGTGCGGGGTGTTAGCAGCGTGTTGATATTTTATTTACTTTATCGCCGGCTGAGGCAAGGGCCATTGCGTTCATAATGAAACTCAACTCTTTCCGAGATTTTGTCGGGTCAGTAATTAAACACATCTGCTACTCGTGCAATTGTATCTCCCTGTGCGTGTTTTCATATTTTCAGTTAAACATTTCAGAGGGATTTTTGTGATACTTATGGGACCTTTTACTTTGTTATGTTGGTAGTTTGTTTTAATGTTAACGCTTATATCGCAACATGTGTCGATTATGTAAATAAGTTTCAGCGTACTTTTTATTGCCATGCAACATGTTCTCCGAGATATACATAAACCGATACATACGTACGCCTTTGTGCTCTATGACGAAATAATAAAGGACAAAAAATGCTCTTGTGAATATCTAATTAACATAATTGTTTAACTCTAAACATTTTATGAACGCGCTTTGCTTAGCTCAGACAGAAAACCGTACCGATGCTAAATAAAGCTAATGAAAATTTATCTCGCTCCATGCGTGCTTGATTAACAGCCATTACCAGTCGTATTTCTATTGTATGAATAAATGTTCTCGCCTTGAATCATATTTAATGCGTGAATTTACTCGTTCTTCTTTTAATACAAACAAGGGTATCGTATTGTAAAGGGAAGAGCATTTCGAAAACAGGCTCCTTTGCTCTCCGGCTTGCTGTGTAGGCGCTATTATACATATTCCACGTCCATTGTGAATTGTTTCTGAACAATTCGTTTCAATTCCCACTACTCGGAGGACCGTTTTAATAAAATAAAATTCGTTTCGACTTTATTTGCGCATCAAATTAATTGCAACCGACGTATAAATAAATATTATCTTCGTAGTTAATTGGTCATGTAGTGCGTATATTCAGTCATACGTTTCCGTTGGTGGTTGTGATCGTGTGTATAAATAACTGCGGAATGAGTGTTGTACTTGGTGGTCTCCGGATCGGTGACCATGGTCCCGCGGGCCTAGCGACTTCTCTAATAACTGTAATTAAGTACAAGCCATCCCGTTTGTCGCTGCCATTAGTTACGTACGAAATTGTAAATTGTTGATATCGATTAAATAGAACACTGAACTAATACTGCCAAGTTGCAAGTGTAAATATAATTTAACCACTATTTTATTTTTACAAAATGTTGTCAATCAATAAATTCAAACAGCGATGTGGACGAATTTCTCGATGCCCAATGAGTTTTACGCCTCTCTTTTTTATGCGTTTGTACATATTTTATTTATTTTCTATCAGCTTGTATATTCTTTGTAATTTTATGAGATATGCTTTTCTAATAATACGATACTAAAATAAACGCTTCCATAAATTCAGACATTATTCATAATGTTTAATAATTTATTTGCTGGACTTTTTAGTCAGGTTTCCAGATATAAAGCAGGGAAGGCAAGACTTAAAGTATCTTTAATTCTGTATTGATTTTCGGTATCGTACCGTAAACCTTCCGTATTTGTTTACTTTAAACATTAAATATTCGCTGCTATTTAAATTTGCGCAAGTTTACCTATATCGATAAGCAAGTGTTGACATCACTATAAATATGAAGGGTGGTTGCGATCTGTTAGTATCAACTTGTCGTTGTGGCGCGAACTAGCCGATCGCAATCTGCGCTTGTTAGCCACCATTATGAATGCAAATTTAACAATTATATACGCACTCTTCAGCCAGGTATTTGAGTACATCTGCCTCGTTCATCGCGTGACTCTCACTCCTCAGTAACTACGAGAAAATTGTTTGTTCGACGAAAGAAACTCAACCTTTTTTTGACGATATTGAGTGTCACAATTATGAAATGTAATTGAGTAGGCACTTTTGCGGTGCTTGTTTTTAACCGACTTGAAAAGGATGTTCTTGCTTTGTGCGTGTCACGCAGCGAAAAGGAGGTTCTTGCTTTGTGCGTGTCACGCAGCGAAAGGTGATAGGTAAGCATTTAATGAGGGAGTTCCTTTACTTCTTTTTATTTATCTTTTCAGCCAACTTCCTTGTTATCTACTCTGCTACACGGCAGTTAGTGTGTTAATTGTCATAAATTTGCTTGTGAAAAAAAAAAACTTTTTAGTGTTTATTATTTTGTTCTGTTCTGCGAATTTTAAATAACATCATGAACACAGTAATTTGCTATAGCTGCATGTCTCACCGCATAGTTAATACAAAGTAGCCGCGTGACGCTGCGGTCCGTTGCGGTTCGCTTACGGAATGTCATCGCAACACCGACTCGGCTCTAATAGAGCTTAATCAAGCTCCCGCCTTTCATCCAATCTCGTTAACGAACTAAATTGACTTTCTTATTTCGCGCAGTTTCTCTCACACTACACGATCTAAGTTTATAAACCTCTTAATCCGACGTTACAGTTGCAGGCAGCGGCACTAAAAACCGTAACAACTGCATTTGCCTCTAAACAAACATCGTTTACTAAGTGTATTATCTGCCGTGCGCTACACATTGGAATGAGTCGAACTACTTAGCAAGTAGGCGATGTGCTTCCACTAAAGTGGGTTCGCGCCGCGGAGATGGCTCTCTGATGGCTTCCTACGGAGCTAGTTTGTCTTGTATCCTTCATTAAATGGGTAATAGCTTCGGCTTAAATCGACTACATAGCTTTATCCTTTAATGCTTTATACTGCACAATGTTCACGTTTAAATTAATTATAGACCATAGACCTACCTATAAAATTAATGTTGTTTTACTTCAGTTACCGCGGAATAGTATAATAAAAATGTTTGTTTAGGACTAGGGAAAAGGTATCCCGCAAGCTTTCAATATCCGCTTCCGCTGATGGTAACACAAAACTATAAAACTGTTTATGGCGATATGAAAATAATTATTTTATTTAGCAAACTGAGAAAGCTTAATATTAGGTTTGTTTTATACTGGACATGCAAGGATTGCCTCGATAACTAAGGTACCTGTGGGTAATAAGGCCTGTGGGATAATAAGGCCTAAGTACCTAACGAAAATTATATTTAAAATTATCCCTCTCGCTCAAGGTTGCACTCACAGACGCCTATTGCACAGAAATGTCGTTAGAAGTTTGCAGAAGCACGATACCCGCTCCTTGTCGCCAGTGTTGTATCATATATCTTAAGACCACGCAGCACGAATGATTAAAATGTTATATGTTAAATCAGTTTTTTTTTCTATCAATTTAAGGTTCGATATCTTGGATAATTGATTAATTGTTTTAAAATTAAGTTGATTTTTATTATTTTTATTTGTACCCACATTGTGTGTACCTGTGTGCCAAATAAACTAGTTTTCTTTCTTTCTTCTTTCTTAGTCAAATTATTTTTTATTTTGTCTTTCTTACTTTTATTTCATTTAAGTTTATTATAACCGTAAGCCTTATCATCGTAACCGTAAGCCTTATCATCGTGGTCGCGGATAAATTTGAAATAGAGTTACCGCGGCCCTTGGCACAGGCAACTGTAGGACAAAAAGTCTGACGCGCCCTCACGCACGGAGAAGTCATTGGATGATATCCCACCCTAAAAAATAAAAGGCCTTATCATCGTACCATAGTTAAATAAGGCCTAAAGGCAAAGTTTTTACAAATGTTTTTCATTTTTTTATGGTAAAAGTTGCCATTTTTTGTTTATATTTTACAGTAAATGAATTTCAATAATGATTACTATTGAAAACTTGTTGATTGATTGTTTTTCACTTTATTTCAAATATCCCTTAGGCTTTATTACCCACAGGTACCTTACGATGTGATGTGTGAGAACACTGAACAGTGTTTATTTAGTGACCCGTGCTCGTGACACGACTCAATAGAGCTGACGGACACAGTCAGTTCAGCTAATGTAACGTCAACCTAGAGCCACGCTATGTTGGTGGCCACCTTTCATGATTCATTATACCTACATACCTATTAAACTATTTGTCACGATTAAATTGAAACTTCTGGATACAAGTAAAATAATATTTCGTTCATTTATGCCGTAAAACTTTTACGACTTACAAATTCGGAATTAATTGAATCGCATTAACGACAATCATTACCAGTCTTGAATTTCGCCAATTCAATTAAGGATATTCGTAAATTTCTAATATATTTTTATACAACAAGCGGTCGGTCATAAACACTTTTATAGCAGTTTCCTAACAAGCAGTGGTTTGCAAATTGAAAATTACCGCAAAGTCATTTAATTCGTCGTCACGATATCTCTTTAATGTGTCTCATTTTTATAAAACCACTTATCTTTATGTACTCGCGTTTTATTAAGAACTGTGGCGATTCGCTTATTATCATAATTATTGTGATCTGATAAGACTTAATATTTCCTGCTACATCAAATGTCGCAGATTATGTGGTAATAATTAGTGGTTGGATAGACAAAGTTTGTTTTAGTGCTTCCTGTGACGGTATTGGATTTCGCGACAGATAAGCGTTGCTGTTAGTATTCGCGCGATTCACTGAATTATGGGCATTGTACACAAGCCGGGACTCCCGCTGGGACCACCCGCGTCCGTCTTCAGTGGCAGCGCGCCTGCCGCTGCGGACACGCTGCGTATTTGCTGCGCACAAACACCAGTCTTATATTGTTAAGTTACATGCTTAATTCGCAACACAGGTTTTATTGGGAACAATAAAAACGAAATATTTTCTATTAAACTCGTCAAATAAATCAACATTGAACCTTGCAACACAATGCATTAGCCATGGTCTGGTGGTGTGTCTCCTAACACAGTGTCAACACAGCTCTGTGACTACATCACGTAATTTGGACTAAATCTCGTTAATGTGGGGCGTGCTCCAGCTTGTTGTATCGGCGTATGAGCTTTTACGTTGTTATGCAAATTGATATTTGATACGCTTTCGGAGTTTGCGAGTTTGTTACCACTTAAGAAAGTGGATGCTGTAAGAAAACGGAGTAATGCGAGTTTAAATAGACGCCTAATTTAGAGGAAACGAATATTAAACGTTTTGGGTCCCATTACAGTTTCGCTTTTCATCACTTTGGTAAACTGACGGAAATGTACGCACATCACCCACAGCCACAGTACAGTAGTAACGAAATAATTCTCACAGAATTGTTAGTACATATACTACCTATACAATTTAAAATATTATAAGTTGTGATGCAGTAAATTTTACCTGACCCACGATCGTTTCGGACAGCTTCTACATCATTGTTGATCTACATCGGGCAGTTGGCACTGAAACAAAAAAAGGCAATCACAGTTAACGACTGCTACTATTTGTCACAAGTCACGGTACGCGAAAAAGCAGGTGCGCTGGCGCGTATTTATTACGCCACTGAAAAATGTCCGGCGCACACGGCGACAGGACAAACGAGAGCCCACCGATGCAACACGCCGCCGCCATTGACATATCCCTACCTAATGAGAACCACCGACGTTACGGTAATGAGAAAGAATATCCTCTATTCGCTTGTCGTAGCGTAATTAACTAACTGGATTCCTCGGGTAGTCTAACTAAATAGACTTCTGTGCTTGTAAGTTTACATTTCGTAGGCACAGGTCTATTTGATTTGGCAGATCTGTTTACCTTTCGGTTTCACCGTTTTAAGTTGTATGTTCATGAGCTAAAACGTCTGGTATCTTATTAGTGGTCAACGTGAAAGGAAGATTGAAAGTTTAGTTGGGACTGATATCGCACTGCTTCCAAAATAGCTTCAGTTTTTCGTGTCGACTAAACCCCTCACATTTTGTTCAACCATTATGTGGCTACCTGGACAGTTTGTGATTGGCTACTTTTAGATCCTGGAAGGTGCTGGTGGTTCACAGCTAACTTATGTTCAAGACTTATGTTGTCCTCACCTGAAAAAAAATGCTGTTAACGTTTAAAGTAAATGAAAACGGGCATGAGCTGTTTATTTTTTCAGAGATAACGTCATTTTTTCGATACGTAGGTATAGAAAAAACTAACCGGAATAAAAGCATGTCATGGTCAGGGGTGTTTGGAACACCGTTAAATAAACTCCAAAAAAAAAACTCAACTTTTCAAGAGGGTGAACCTTATCCAAAAAGGCATAATCGATAAAAAGTGTAGTGTGTTTCATATAGAAATAAACCGATATAATTTAATTTCCCTTACAAAACCGAAAGCTCCATTCACACAGAAATAATAAGGAGCGGATGAAGGCATATGGCGTTTTCAATAGACCTGCCGATCGACATAATTATTTTCGTTGTGGAATTGAATTCACATAATGCATGTCATGTGTACGATTCTTAAATGGACTGTCAAAATTTTGTTTCTTTGTAAACTTAACGGCAGGTTGCCGTTTTAATGGTCACATCAATTCGTTGCATGTGCAGTTTTCGAATTACTATGGATATTAATAAAATGAATTGTTTTATTCATCGTGTACCGTAAATTTTACGATTATGTCGTTAAAAAAGTTTATACAATTGGGCTATCAATGTTCTTTCACATGGTCTAAGTTTTGCTAAAATATTAGCTACCTATGTGTTCAGCTGAATGGACGAACGGTAATTAACGAATAAATTACATTTATTGATCAATATACCTTAAGATGTCGTGGAGCTCGTGGCTAAAGTAATAACAGCCGCACGGGTCGATCCATCAGGTTAAGCTACGCTGGCCGGGGTTGGTCCATGGATAGGTGACCATCTTTACATACTGAGACTCCTCCGTGCCTCGGAAAGCACGTTAAGCCGTTGGTCCCGGCCGTCAATCGTGGATCTTTGACAGTCGTTACGGGTCGTCAGAAGCCCGAAAGTCTGACAATCAATCTTACCAAGAGGTATCGTATTACCCAGTAACCGGGTTGTGGAGGTCAGATAGGCAGTCGCTCCGTGTTAAATACTGGTATTGAGCTGCATCCGGTTAGACTGGAAGCCGACCCCAAGATAGTTGGGAAAAGGCTAGGCAGATTGACACCTCACGATGTCGAATAGCCCGAGGCACCTAAAAAGGAAGTAACTTGGCCTATATCCTATATATTCTCAGTTTCTGTGGGCACTTACTCTTACCCTATTATTACGGCTATATTGAGATTGGTTATTCACCCTGTGAAGCCCCGAAACTCACCGGTGAGTCGGACCAAAAAAAAAAAAAATTAAAGAGAATACAAAAAAAAAAAAAATCGGCTGTCAACCCGGGTTGTCCTCGGGGTTTAATTTGACAACCCGGATTTTGCCATGGGGCTTCACAGGTGCTGTAAAGTGCATTTGAAAAAAGTTGTACAAGGTTTTTTTTTTTTGTGGGTTGGAAAATATCCCATGACTTCTCCCGCTCTGGGTGGAGTGGGAGGGCGCGTCAGACTTACTGACTAAAACCCACCCCTGTTCCTTCCTGGCCTTAGTGCCCGGGTGCCCGGGGGCGAGGTAACTCTGTTTCGAATTTATCCTCAACCCCCGGGCAGGCATCGGCCATGACGGACCCTGTCCCTATTGCTGACAATTCTTTGAGGCGCGCGTAGAACACTACGCGCCGTCGACTCTCGGGCCTGGTGCTGATCGGACGGCGAGCTACCCATTACTCGCCGTCCGCAGGCCGGGGTAGGTTGTACATGCTAGCTAATGGAGTAACTTAGGTAACTAGATATTGATATTTTTGATCAAAACATTGATGTGAATCTGAAACAGTTTATTGCCACTTTGTCAAAAAAGAAAAGCATGTTGATCGCAGAAGATTTAGGAAACCGCTGAAATCTTCTAATTATTTTCGGAGACATTGCATTGCCATTGTCATTCACTATTATTATCTATAGATAGTCTCAGATGGTTGCTAACTTGTGTTTTCAACCGCAGAAATACTACATTTCTTTAAATCTTCTGTCTGTAAAGATGGACCCATACAGAATTTATTATGTTTGTTGTGGGAGTAAATTATTAGTCCGCCTTCATTAAAGTGCACCACAATGCAACAATGTTGTGACGTTGTTTTAACTCGTAAAGTAGAGGCTGGTTTCGTTATTTCATCAGCATCATCGCATATTATTGGAGCTGGTCTGCAGTGATTGTAAATGGCCGCGGCATCTGAGCTCGTTAGTGTTTTTGATAGATGACGGCCGGTCGTTTGTTGAATTTGTTGTAACACACGCTGCCCGTGTAAAAACACACGGTTCGACAACGAGATATAAATGGACACTCCCCTCGGCGATCTAAGTTAACGAGCCACCATATAAATAAGGAGAGGTTAATATTTTATAATTCTGACGCACGCTACACTAGTTAGCGCTCGAGACCATTGAATATATTGAGCAAAAATTATTACTTATTACTTGTCATGCCCGGGAAGTGCTTTACCTTCAATTCATTAAACCTCAACTCTGCCAGTTTCTCAGTTGCGCAACAAATAAAAGTCAACATAATTATTTCGAAACATGACAGTGTGGTGCGATAATAAATAATTGAATACGCGTTGACGCTGATAATTTGTAAAGTCATTATTCAATATTCGTGACGTGAAGCTTATAAATTTCTCTGCAGCGTTTTACACTTTAGCACTTGGCTGATGTAAAGCGCCGCCCAATAAGACAACGGCCGACTATTTTGACGAAGGCCGGTCACGTTTCGTCGATACTCACCATGAGAATATTTGTTTTTTATTGTGCGCCCGCCGTCGAGTAAAAATTGAAGTGTAATTTTACGTTTTAACCGGTGCCTGCCCCCTTTCGTTCCGCTCGCCTTGAGTGATGGTTATCATAATTGGAGAGAGGGTAGGTGAACAGTGCGCGCCGCCTGGATGATGACGGTGGGCGGGCACGCGACGAATATCCCTAACTACACACTTGTACCACCCTTCTCCTGAAGTAGGTCAGTACCAACGAACTGTCCGAATCCCCGAAGGTAACTAAACATAGAAGGCTTCTTATAAATCGAATAGTAACCGTCAAGTAAGTAAGGTAGGAGGTGTCAGTTAACTGTAATCGAAGTTATTGATTGCATTAAACAAGCGGGTTTACCATTAGTGTTATCAATGCGCATATGTTGTGAGATGTTGTTGGCTAATACAATGGTAAGATTAATAATGCGGACGTATCGGGCGGACCGTTATGCCGGCGACACGAGTGATCGCAGACCAACAAGGGCGGAAGAGATGGACCGGATAATAAAGCATCAGCTCGCTGCATCGTAACTCAATACCGTCGACATAGAAATTGTTGGTTGCATCGCTGCGCTAAACTCTCCACAATACCTTATGGATGGTAATTGGCCAGTCTCTCTAATCGACGTGTTTCAATAATAATACACGTATGTTCGAGGTTTATGCTGACAGTCCTGTAGATTGAGTCCCATTCTAATATTTTAACGACTGTTTTAACATATCTGACTCATGAGACGGCAATAACATTTATTTTTATTATGGTATAATTTTGCGTCAGCGCATGTAATACAAAATTTATGGGAAGTTTTTAATCTGAAGTTGTCAGGTTCGCAGCTGTAAAAATGTAAATTCAGTAAATAACTCAAAGAGGAATTGTTTTGTTTCTGATATTTTCGTGTCCTGTAGTTTTAGCATCATAAATTTATTACTTTGTTTAACATTGCAATCGTACTTACAAAACGTATTTAAAGTAGGTACAGTTTGTCGCAAATTACATGTCATATCCAGTACTTGCTATTGTTTTAGATTGTATTACAAAGGTGTCTGGTGTCGACATATAAACTATACAGATGTAACAGGTTCGCCGTGACCGGTACGCACGAAGAATCGTTTTCGTGCCGCGACGGAAGTAAATATCCTTTGACACATACTTCAATAGGTTTTTCATGATCATTATTAACATCTATTTTGGTACAGTTGCGTTGGGAATGGTTATTGTCTCATCATGATTGTCATTTTGTCGTGATGAATGTTTAATAAGCTGTAATCTAAATGATGACGTTGTTAGTTGAAGTTCGTCTTTCTAAACGTAGAAGCAAGTTGATGATTTGATATGATCATCGTCAAAGAGTGCATCTTCCACAAGATTATTACAAACTCCGTAAGTCTACAACTTTTTCTCCCTGATAAGACATGGATAGGTATTCTATAAACTTTCGAATCAGGATGGGATTTATGGACTTGAAATGATCTGTTCACAATATATCGAGAGTTTATAAGTCTTGCAATATTTATTACTAATTTTCCATAATCCGGTGACTTATCTATTTCGTACTCGCGCTTATTTCTCCACAGTGCAGTTTAATTGTAATGGAATTCATGCCCCGCTAACTTGTCTATTTACAATTTACATGAATTTATACAAATCTGTAGTAACTTCCTAGTGTATTGTTTCATGCGATGAGTTCGCGACTTGTTTATAAACAATAGCAATTTGCCTTTCGGCGTTAGGTCACGCCTGCCCATTGATTCCATGCTACGTAGTCGAAGATTCTATTATATTATCTGTTCAATATCATACAGAAATGCACCCTTGTTGGCCGTTGATTTTGATTAGATGGGCCTAGTTGAAATATGTTTGCTTTTTAGCTTTAGATAGGAACTCTAATCCTACTTTGTGTAAAGTGCATTTTTTAGCAACAGCAATAATGTTTTAATTTAAAATAAGGTACTACCTACCGGAAAACCTTAAGCGATCGGTATACCTTATAATTTTCAACAAATAAACCTTTTGAGAGACCTACAACTACAGATGCATTAGGTCCCTACCTACTTAATTTTCAGAAGCTCATAAAATACGGATTATAGAGCCAAGTAGTCCCATGTAAAGCTGTAATACTTATGTAATATATTAATCAGAATGCACGTAGATATTGTGAGCGGGGTGTAACTGTTTACAGCTAGGAGGCGCGGCAATTAGCTGTACACTTGTACAGGTGGTGAATGCGACCCCCTGGCCTCTCCGCGCCGGGACCCGGGGCCTGCGGGAGGGACCCGTGTCTTGCCACGATTATTTGCATGTTTATCGCCGATACGCTTTCGTAACTAGGACGAATTAGTCGCTGTGTTTATGACTAATGTTAGACATATTGTATCCGGTTAGGCTGGAAGCCGATCTCAACAAAGTTTACCGTAGCTAGGAAAAGGCTATGCAGATGTTGAATCCGGATCCAATCGAGACACCGTCTCATTGTTTTAGATGACATTATCCATCATACCGATAATTATCAACGTTAACATGTTTCAAATCTGGACAGGTGTACAGCTTGCCCTATGTAGGCTAATAAAAATGCCAGATGAAAGCTCTTTGAAAGTTTTTTACAACGCGACACGTGGCTTGGTATCATTTGCAGAGCATATTGAACGCGTACATACCGTTATTAGTTTTTTAATGAAACTTTTTAGATTACCTTTTTTATGGTAATCGTAAGGACAGGGTGTCGTACATGTGGCGAATGAGTTGCGACAAGCGTGTCGGTTTTTTTAATTATCAGCTGTCAACTTTTTGACACGAGCTTGATCAAATATGTGGTACCTGAAATCATTTGGTAAGTGTGAAATCGATTATGACCACTCATTAATCAAAGTGATGATGATTGATCACTATGCGAAGGTGGTGGTGGGTACTTGGGAAGGTGTGGCGCTACAATATCCATCCATCCATTGCATACTTAATATTATAAATGCGATAGTAGCTCTGTCTGTCTGTTATCTGTTCGCGTCTTAACAGCTGAACGTATTTGGATAAATTTGGCATTCGGGTAGACTACTCATGTCCTGGAATAGAACAGGATGCTTTTGGTTGAAGTATGTTGCCTTGGGATAATTTTCGAAATTCCCGCGGGCGAAGCCGGCCATACATTTTTGGTATCCATTGTCATTTACAATAATTGAATACTTACTTCTAGCTTCTTCTGCTAATCTCAGATCATCATCATTCTCTTGCCCTAATCCTAATTTATTTGGAGTCAGCGCAACATGTTTTTTTCTTCCATACTCTCTATTAGTCGTCATCTCAGTAGTCACCCCCTTTTTACCCATATCCTCTTTCACACAGTCCATCCATCGTTTCTTTGGCCCGATTTCCACACATATTTTCAGCGGTGCCATTTTCAGACTTTCTCTTAAATAGTAATTTCTAATCTCGGATCTGAGTAAATATTTTTTGCCGAGATAATACTCGCACCTGGTATTCAGATAAAAAAGGCTTACATTTCCTGTTTTGCTCCTCATTTCTTATACAAATATATACAAACAATTCGCAGGAAACTTTGTTTCGTAAAGTTCTCACATAGTCGCCGAGGAATCCTGAAACTGCGAGTGAGTAGAGAGGATGGCTTTGCTACTTACATTTACATAGGTCACTGCACTTAAATATATTAGGTATAGAAATCAAATTATGTAGGTAGGTAGGTACTATAATATCCGGGGGTGAGGAGCATGGACTAACAACGCGTGACTTTTACTATGTTTTTTTACTTTTTTTTTGTGTATGTGCTTTTACTTATAGAATTGTAATCATTTAAATCATCAATACAACTCTTTCAGTTAGAATTTATGTCAAATGTAGTATTTAATGAAATCATGACATTTGCCATCAATTCTAACTGAGAGAGTTGTATTGATGATTTTAATGATTACAGTTCTGTAAATACGTACTTGCTACAGCCGCGAGTCATATTTTGACCAACATACAACCTGATACTGACTTGCAAATTGCAAAAAAAACGTATTGAATTTCGCTGGTTACCCTGGCGCTTTCACCATAATTGACTTTTATTTGAGCATGGTTTCAGCGATCCAGATATGAAATATTTTCTCAGTAAATAGCTATACTGGCTAAAGTTACCCGTTCACGTTAAGTTCGATTCCAGTACGTAACTTTGAATTGAATTGAACTCAACCAGAGATTTGTATGAAACGATTGAAAAATTCTTAATTATGTAATATATTTTATTGCATTTATTCGTCTTTATGCCTTAACATGTTTAAATTTTTCATGTTTAATAATTCATTTTTAACCGACTTCGAAAAAAGGAGGAGGTTCTATGTTCGACTATATGTATGTTTTTTTTATGTATGTCCATCGATTTCTCAGTCAGTTGAAGACCGATTTACGAAATTAATTTTTTATTCGAAAGAGTTATACTACTGAGGTGGTCCTATAAATTTTATCGAAATTGATTCAGTGCTTTTTGAAAAAATCAGCTAAACCAAATATATGTATGTATACACAGAATAGATGACGTTTTAGTTTCCTCCAATTATGTGCAAATTCCATGTTATTGGGGTTATCAATTCGGGCATAACTTTAAAATTTAATTTTAATTCTGGGGTGCAACAACTAGTGTTACAACTAAAAAGTGAAAAATAAAAATCTTTTTTACAAAAAATACAACCGACTTCCAAAAAAGAAAATACACTATGTAAAATAACTTCAATTTCGGAAGTCGGTGTCAAATAACGAAGAAATAAAATACAAACACCGATTTCCGAAATTGAAGTTATTTTACAATTTTTAGTGTATTTTATTTTTTGGAAGTCGGTTGTATTTTTTGTAAAAAAAAATATTCAAAAAAACACATTTATGAATATGTAAGCTTTCGCAGGTCTGCTGGAATAAACTTAAGAAATAAGCAGTTCCTTTGTACCTGTATTTATTATGTTTTCTACTAGGTACTGTGTCTCTGTGTGTACAGAAATATTAAATAAATAAATATCTATATTAAAACGAATACCGTTTTAAGTTTTAAAGCGGTCTCATAAAGAACATTCTTTAGCGTTGTTTCAGTACATTTTATCAGCACGTACCGAAGCTGAGACTCAGCTATACTGCTATAACATTATTTCAGAACACGTATCGCGTTCAGATAATCTAATGCAGACGCGTTATGACGCATTTATTGGTTCAAATGTGTTGCGCTATGTAAGCTCACGTAGATGTAATTAATCGGGGACATTTGTATTAGCAACAAATTACTTTTAGCGCAGTAACTATTTACACAATGGTCACAATGGTAATAATTGTTACTAGAAAAGGGACATATTTTATCTGCACACTATCTAATTTATTTTACGGTTAATTGCGGAAATCGTTGTAAGTACACGTTATCTTTTTAATAAAACCT
Organism: Polia nebulosa; assembly: GCA_951329385.1. Taxonomy (NCBI): domain Eukaryota; kingdom Metazoa; phylum Arthropoda; class Insecta; order Lepidoptera; family Noctuidae; genus Polia; species Polia nebulosa. The sequence continues at coordinate 18,609,250 of OX589604.1, forward strand.
ACCAAGATACCCAATTGACAGTTTTACTGTTCTTTTGGCCGGCAAACAAACCAGTAATTGTAGAAATATCAGTTGGTTGGAATGATAAAATATTTAAAGAAAGACCAACTTTTGCGAGCCAGAAATGTTGAAAAATAAGGTGCACTATTGTCAATTGTTGAATAAAAGTAAATTTTCTTTTCAATGGGAATGTTGTTCTGTGTTCGTTGAACATTGTCGCCTTTCGTTGGCCGTCGGTGGGTGCCGGTACATGCCGAGACAGACCTATTCAAATGTCAGCGTGAAGACCGCCTCCTCCCCGCGCACACCTCGCGCTCGCCTCTTCACGGATACTGAAATGTCACTCGCCACACGAAGCAATCAATTTCGTATTTGTATGCTCTGCCTAGATAGTGGTAGCAGTAGATTTATCGGATCGATGAGCTTGTATTATCTTGTAATACTTGTTTTATTCAATTTTACATTTTCTGCATACGGAATTATTTGCACTTTCTCGTCTTTACGACTAATATCAATCATTGATAGGTTCATCCTAATTCTTATACTTTGGTAACAATAATAATTAAGTTTCCTAAACCGAAAACACCTTTCGCAATTAGTCCTCTACCATCAAATTAAGATTGGAATCTCTAGTCAATGCTTAATACACAGTAACATTTCGATCCCAGTCATTGTATTGTCGGCGCCAAATGTCGCACTAATTGCTTTGCACAACTGAAAGACATTCACGACATAGAGCCGTCTGTCTGTTAAAGTTTATTAGCAGGAAATTAACGTAAGCGACAAACGAACTATCTTACTTCACCCATTTGTAATCTCTTCACTTCATTTAACAATGAAACGATTGTTCAGTCTGATTCTGATACACCTATTTTTGTTATTTAGGCCAACATTTACATTTTCAATTTAAATTCAGTACACAGTAGCACAATTCCTTAACCTTGTTTGAAGTTAGAAAGCAATTAATCAAAGTCTAACAACATTCTTATTCCCGGCGACGTAGGAGCGCAAGAAATACAGCCTTTAAATGTCTTAAAGATAGCTTCACAGTTGCTGGCAAGCAATTGTCCCTTTTAACCGGTCGGCCTCATTAGCATGGTCTGATCGCTCTGGCCTATCAACCTCCTCAGATTGATACATTGACGGTAAAGGTCTTTTTAGTAGCTGCTCCAACTTCAATCGTAATTAGGACTGCTAGCTTGACGTATCTGGTTTCGTTTGCGTTTGATCGATTCTCTGACTTTATACAAAACGTTGTGTATCTAGACACTATGTGAATAGGCTGTCGTGTATACTTCACTGTGTACAGAATTCAATAGATAGGAGTATAAGGTAAGGAACTCGATGCGGACAATCGCGTACTCGCTATCGCAATTTAACGAGCCACGATTGTTTTTCTCAGTTCTGAATAATATTGAACTTGAACGTCCCTCGGTATCTGATGGCGATACTTTCGTTGGGCCGCGCTGTACTGTTAGCTGGCTAGCTTACAAATGAACGGTGTGATTATGGGCGCGCGGATCTAACTCCACGATAATTTAAATGTTCCCGCAACCAGCACCACAACAGCCCGTGAGATGGCAACGATTATACCCGTGACTTCCTCTTATGGTTACAGTATATCTGCGAATTTTGAATAAAGTTACGGCCACCACCGCTTCTTGATTAGGAATATAACTTTGATTATAATTTTGTATTCATTAAAATTTAATTGAAACGATTTATACTTTACTGAAATAGTGAGAAGGTACGGTGGGACATTATTCCCATGACTGAATCTGTAAGAAAACATGGCATTTGTTTTGCAACTTAAACACCAACAGGTGCGTAAACAAGCAGTAACGCTCAGCTATGTGTAATTCAAACAAATCTCTTGATATAAACTAAATCTTTAGGGCTTTACGAGCTCTCTTTGTAGAATGCATAATGTGGCACCGTGAAACGGCTTGTTATGTTAACAGAAGGTAGTTAAAACCCTGTAGCTTTGTATTAATCATGCTGCCGAATTTAAACGAATGGCCATTTTGACGCGGTGCAGGGTGGTGGTAATAAAAATGATCCTATCTCCTAAGTTACACAATTAAGGTAGTAGGTAAATTGTAGTTCGTGTATGTAATCCCAGTGGCCCGCCTGCCGCGAATTCGATGCGCGCCTCTCGAGCTTAAACTTCAGAATACGCGATATGGATCTCACGTTTACCGCCGACTAAATAGCGGATAAATTAGCTAACCGAGTAAATTAGTGTAGCCAGCCAGCTAGGCTTAGATCAGGCCTTTTTAATGTAGATTTTGTTTTGGACGTTGATAAAAATGTGAACTACTTACACCTCTACTAATTTGCAAACACTGGGCAAGAGAAGTCCAAGGCGAAAAGGAGAGAACGTAGGGAATACTCAAAGATAGAAATGCTCCCTTGTAAGTGTAACAAACAAACCTATAAATAAATAAATAAAACCATGATGCCATCAAACTCCGTTTCAAAACAAACACCAAATGCCCTGTAAGGCCCAGTAGTGTCTATAAAATAAAATGTAACCCATAACAGTTTCCGTTCCTATCAGGTCCTCGATGGCATTTAGAAAAGAAGCACGTTATGTGAAAAACATCTAAATATAAAAAGAAAATTTGAGTGAATGTCGAAACAAAACAGAACAAAACCGTTTGGTGTTAACGCTCCACGACTTTTCCTTCGCAGCTAAGTTTCACTGCATAAGTGAATCGCAGATTCAGCGAGTGCCGACCTCCGTCCCGTAGGTATCGACACTGCGAGCCGAAGAGGAAGTTGTGCCTACTTAAAGCCACTTTACAATGCCACGTCCCGGCGCCCTTTGTGCACTTGTCGTGCGTTGACTGGTTTGGAATAGCTGCCGCTCTTCGCGGAAGCGAGATCGAATTGGCCGATTCGTGAAGACACGCTGCCTGAGAGCTCAATCTCTTGTGAGATCACTTATTGCTACTGTAGGTACCGCACCTGCGCACAATTATTTTAGAATCATTATCTTCACTTAGTGCTGGTAATTGAATACCGTTGTAACTTGATTATACAAAAAATCTTGCTTAGGTACTTTTTTGTGCATCTTATAAAAATGATATCGTAATCAATGAATTAAACACATGTAAAAGTCCTCCCCAGCCTTAGCTAGGTATTGAAATAAAAAATACATGGATATTTTTTTCAATGAAAATTTATGATGGATCGTCGCAAAATCTATGATTGATTCGTGCTGTATTATTCGTTGCTTTCATAAGAGTGCCTTCACTAGGTGCTCGCGTCTGGGGCTTTCCGCGCCCCTTCAGTCGCTATGATTGATTGCTTGCCGGCAAACTTCATATGTTTGGGAGATAATTTTGTATTTCAGCCGTAAACAGATTACGTGTGAAAAGAATCATCACTTTCTTCCGAGTTTCCCCGTACAGTTTGTCCTACATTGTGACGCCGCATTTTTCTTGCTCGATTACACATCCATGTCTATTTAAGTAGGTCTCCTGGGCCCGTTTCAGCTTCTGCGCAATACGAATCTGCGCTGTATGTCAAAACAGAATGTTTCGTTATGTTCTTTTGATTTATTTAGCACTCGAGCGTTACTTAATCACTCATTCTATCTGAAAACAGTGTCAACTCTATGAATTATAGTTATTTGAATATTATTTAAATATTTCCATATTGGCAAACCTCTGGTTTCTGAAATTGTGTAAGTCATAACGATTAAGGCGCTAGTACCGACAGAACTGATTCTATTCACGCGAGAAATGAAAGTGACTGGCAGCTGTATCCCTATACGTTATGCGGTTCTCCTTTTTGTTGCTAATTTATTTTCCATGACATTTTAATATAATTGAATTCAAGAATTATGTCATGCCCTAACACCTAAAGGTAAAATAGTCTTACCTGTAATGTACTGGGCGGCTGAATATTTTACCGTGCTAACCTCATTGGGTAACGAATGAAAAACATGTAAAGTGTAACAGGACCTTTTCACTTTTGCTTAAGAACCTAAATTGTGAGGTTATAGATACCTAGCCATTAAATTCGGTACCTATACATATTATAAATGTCATAATTTTTTTATATCATAGCTTCCATCCGATCGCGAAAAAATCTTCAAGAGAAAGTCAGGAATAACATTTAATCGTTAAAATAGGTGGACTTAAAGTAAGTGGTGAGTAGATAGTCGGTGGTCGGTAGCTCGTTAGAGATTGACTATCTCACGCTATCGAGATCGCGAGCAAATTGATTTGCGCACGCGCACCTCCAGGTATCGGTTGACAAAGCTGACGTGATTGAATATCTAGACCGCACACTGAAACACTGAGTAATTTTACTACTTCAACTATTTAAATTGCTTGTACTGCAAATGATGATAAATTATGCTTTACCCTGACATTTGCAGTACAGATACTGAAATCGATTTACTAAAACAATTTTATGATTACAGTTTATAACGACAACAATTTAAGCTAAATCCCACAATTTCGCGGACGTTTTTGATTTCATATTCTGACTCACTCGATTTTCTTAGAATTAAATTAGCTTCACGTTACATTATTTCAGTTAACCTCAATGTGAGCGGCAGTAAATTACTTCAAGCTTGTCGCATTGTTGAGGCGATATCTTAATTCAAAATAATTTGATGACATAGAGTACAATTACTGGCCGCAGCCACTTCCCACGGCAATACCGGCGTGTCCACAGAACTGGAGCACGCTGTGACACATAGAGCGCTCTTGGGGAACGTAATGCCGGTAATATAACAATACTCTTACGGGTACCATCCTAAGATGACCTCTACCGCTTCTGTGACTACCGCCCAGAAGAGGAGAAAGAGTACAACTGTATAGGTCTCAGAGTAATGGTGTTTTGGTATAGTGCTCCAACCTCGTAGCGGTTTCATAACGCTGGCATTTGCGTGAGAGCGCCGACGACGTCGCGCGTTGTCGTACAGCCTACGGGCTTGTTCAACACACGAATAATTGCACCGAGATATAACCATACTGTTTCTTAATTTATTACATGTCTTCGTATAAAATAAATGCAAGTAGAGAATAGGAGAAATTTTAAAGTGGTATCTAGAAGTCGCGTATGTGCATATGTAGGTAGATACACATCCTAATAACACAGAATAATATAGTCAACAACTTCTTTAACATAAAGGAATTAGTAATACGACACCCATGATTTTCCATTCAGTCAGGTTTCAGCAGTAAGAATGAAACATACTTTAAAGACCAGACCCAAAAAAATGGCTAATCAATGTACATTACAAGCACCAATAAATAAATTACTAATGGGATATTGGAAAAATTGCTTGATGTAGTTATTCCTCAAGCAGCTGGCCACCCCTTTTCATATAATTAATTAACCAACCCAGTAGCTTCTTGCGACTCTCATGGGGTGTGACGGGGTAATCTTGAACAAAATCAAACGTTCAATATTACAAATTGATCAAAGGTAGGTATTCTGTACACATTTCTTAACGCATAAACATCAAAGCATTCAGAAAATAAACTTGAGAGCTACCAGGATGTGAACAAAATTTTCTTGAAAATGTAATTTAGTATTTGATTACACGCAGTATTACTGGGAAACGGTTTCGTGTAATTACGTGAGCTGTTTTGTTTAAACAACGCTTATGGTGATATTATACGGGTTCGTCATCGCCAAATCTCTTTATAATAGAGTTGTTCTTCTCAAAAACTTAGATTTGGCATCATTTGCTACATAATTACGGTGGTGTCGTTGTCTGATGGACATAATTTGGCTCATTGCTCGGTTCCACTGAGTCAGTCACAGTTAGAAGTACTCGACTTGTAATTTAGGTCGAACCGTGACTTGATTTGCATGTAGGGCGCTTTGCTAAGGTTCATAGTGAAGTATTTTATGTGTCTATTCAAAGGTTTTACGTAAACTTTCCAATCGTTAACCGACGTAAATGTTGCAAACGTTGCTCATGAGTGTGGTAATATAAACAAGAAGAGCTTCCTAACAGTAAAGTCAAGCTTTAGCTTGACTTTAAATGTATGTGTATTTACCATAGGAGAGTTTATTACACAGATTTGAAAGGATCCCAGAAGTAATTTAAATTGCAAAAGTCGACGTCCGGGTGACGCTTCTATTACTGGTGATGACTAAGCAACGGTTGCGCCAGTAGAGGCTGAGTCGGCTCTCAGATAGCAAGGAGTGATTCCGCACGTCAAAACATGCGATTGACAGCGATACATTAGGAACTATCGAGCGATCGCATTGCTTACGCCGCCGACCTGGGAGTCGTAATTTTTCACTGTCAGCGGTGAAACTAAACGTCCTCGTCATCGTTTCAACTAGTGACTGTCAAAAAATGTTAATGCAATTTTCGCTTGCACGACGAGGGTGCTGTAAAATATTGCCGTTAGTAAACCTTTTCGGTTATCAAGTGCCGAAAAGGTGCCTTGTTTGCTTAGAAATTATTTGTGGTAACAGTTAGCCCTCTATCAATGTTAGTCTCAATTTTGTTTATACTACTGTGGTAGCCTGTCATGTTTTACAAGAATTATGATTACAGAATGGTGTGCAACAATACCAGTTGCAGGAACGTGCTTTGATAAGCAAATAGGTATCTTTCGCAAGTGTCCGGGGTCCGGTTGGAAATGGTCGAAAAGGTGTAGTTTAGTCGTGCAGTTTGTTGATCTGGTTGGTTCTGCGTGCCGGTCATGGCGCAGGAATCTGTTCACGTGTATTGTTGGGACTGCCGCACGCCGGCGATCCCGCGATAAAGCTGGATATAATCGGTTTAGGCACGCTGTCGCTCACCGGTCTATGTACTAATTGCCATGGTTATGTGTTACGTGGTCCGGTTAATGCCCGCTAAAATATCGCGTGCATTTGCGCAACACTTTAGGTAATTGCATGATCGGTAGATTGACATAGAGATAACATTGTCTGCTTTGTCGTTCTACTACCCTTTTAATGGTTGCGTTATGAACTGATGATTTCATATTAGAGACTAACTTTAGTCGTTTAGAAAATGAGGTAATATTTGCTGTAATTAATTCCAAGAGTGCCGTTACATAAGACGGCTTTCTAAAATTTTCAGCTATAAAGTTATTCAACGATCTTTTGGCAGGACTTAGTTCGCTGCAGTTAGTGAACGGTGGTCTTTAATCTGTTATTCCAACTCATTTATTCAAAGAATTACAGAATTAATCAAATGTGACTAAGATAACCTTAAAGGAACGTAGAAAATGGCAGTAGGTATAAGGAAATGGCAAGATTTAACTTTCATTATTACGGTTTTCCCTTATAAGATTTTGTCCTTCAAACATGATCTACATAGGTCTAGCTAGGCACATAACGTACCCAATTATCTTGAAGTTAGATCTAAAGTCAGTGTCAAAGCTTGATCAAAGCCTTGGAGCACTATAAAATTTACATTTACATTACGTTTGCTCCAGATTCTGTTTAAGTTGCGACACTAGCTTAAAGGTTTTATTGACAATTTATATCTCCATTCTACTTACATAAACGCTATGGTTTATGACGAAGTGGGAAGTTCTATTAAACCAAATACGTGAGTTATTTGATACTTTTCTTAAACACCAACGTTTTGCAGCTACGATATGTTCGAAGGTATGAGTTGCTACAAGCACGAGCATTGTAACTCACGCGCATAACCAATGTTTGAAAATGAAATTGGATTTTGTTCTGCATGACATTTTACTCATGTGCTTGAACCGCAACATCGATTTCCTTTGCTCTTTCTCTTCTCATATCGCTAAAAGCAGCGGCACGTTGAAAAGAGACGTCGCGAATTTTGTGAATTTCCGTCGAGTGCCTCGGATCGGGTCACTCGGGCTATGTAAATTTGAGACCTTTTATTTTCTGGTGCGGTAGAATGTTATAATGGAATTGTGGGGCGATGTTTGTGTTGCCAATGCTTCTGCCGCACGCGCGCATGCTTTGTAAATGCTATCGATACCGTGCCTTTAATATCGATTAATTTTCGAAACAATGTTTTCGATTTTAAAGTTCACTGGTGCACGAGTCACGAGCCACGAGCTTGCATCTGCTGTGTTTACATTTTCAATAAGTATGTTTCGCTACGTTAGCGCTTGTATTTATGATTTATGTACAATACTACTAGTAATACAATGTTGTTTATATGTTAGGTATTATGGTAAAGGTCCCTTTTGCAATGCGTGAGCGCACTGTTCAAGAGATCCAATAACAATATTCGTTGCACCAGTTGGCAAGAGTAATTTTATTTTCTTGAAGAAAAATAAACTTCAATCTGATACATTAATGCAGTCTCCATTAAACGATTAAACGTTGTTCGCTCATCTGCATGCATGCAACGCAGTAGCCGTCTTCAAAGCGCAGCCGCTCGAATAAATTCGGATTTGTAGTCGTACTGTGGATCCATTTCCAAACATTCGTATTTGGAGAACACAACAGCCTGGAATGTGCTCATATAATACCCTATACATTTTCAATAAAATTATGTCAAGAAATGTTAATGAGAACATGAGATTTGGTGAAAGTTTTACACCATAATATGTTCAAACAATAATTTACAATTATGATTATTGTGGTGGGCAGATTTTCCGGTTTGTAATTACTTTATTTAGTAACTTGCGGACAATGATATGTTTAACATCTATAATCATGGTATAAGCGTTTTAGTTATGAGCAATACTGTAGCTCTACGATAAAAATAAAGCTCTTTATTTATGAGGCGCTAACTAGTTTAGTAGTGATAAATTGTGTTTCAAGCCAAAGATACAATACTAAACAATTTGTTACCAAACATTTATTGGAGTTTTTTGTTTATTGAACTATGATAAATATTTCTTAGAGAAACTGGTATGTGGTATGAAGACAGAGTGGTCGTGTGGTTGTTGGCAGAGGCTGCGAGTTGCGAGTAGGCACACAACTGATTAAAGCTCACAATCAGGTCTGTAGTTCGGCAGGGCCTGCTCTTTGAATTTACGATGTGCCTGACCGACGCTTATCGCATGCGAATGATCTGCCCACGGCGCACGGACCGCTCCGCACACATATTTTATTTTATTCGCGCTACTGTGATGTAATGAGCTGATAAATGGGAGAAAACCACCAATTAGTGTCGATGAATTTATTGTTTCTACTTAAAACGTTGGAGGGCTACGTACTTAATCTTAAATTGCGTTTTAAAATTTGTTGCTTTTGAATTTAAATCATTATTTAGATTGTTGCCAATTACATATAACGTACGTTTAAGAGTTAATATTAAATTAATCAGATTTCTTATGTTCGTTATCGTTGCTTGACATGCACCGTATTTTAAAACGTTGAAAAATAAATTGTTACCAAGAATATTTAATAGTAGATAGAGCCTTATAGACCCATGAAGATACCAGTTACCCTGAGTGCTTTAATATTTTTAATGTATATATTGCACGGGTATTTGAAGACAATAACTCTATCGTAGCCTTGAATGTCTGATTCGATTGTTTAGTCTGACGTATGAAAAGCATGGAGTAATTTGTAAGAGAGATCTGACAAAATCCGTCTTGTCACAGTTTCGCGTCAGTTGTAAACGAAGAAAAGCTGACTTACCTTCTTCTTGCAGCTAGACCATCTACTCTTTCTATGTTAGCCTTAATGGATAGACTAGACTCTTGTCCAGTTGATATTTATTCTCGGCTCTGATCTTTAGCCTAGCACGTACTCCTAGCTAGACAGTTTGATTAGTGACCGCGCATTTAGTGTGAACATCGCTGAGAGAACTCTCACTTTTATCAATAGCTAGCGAAATCAATATTAAATCGTTTTATTCAGTGTTTTATATGTAGCTATAGACTATTCTATTAAAAGCAGCTGCAATGTAGTGGTAGAAAAGCTGAAAACTTGAATGTTCTAATTCATATTATTCAACATACAGTTAAGAGGTTTTCCAGGAAAAGTGTGCGTTTCGGCAATCATTGTTGATCACAAATACGAACGCGCGATGATGATCTAATATTTTGATTTAACATTATTCAATATCAAAAATACTTTTCAAAAGTTTTGAGCGGCAGATAACGAGGTGAAACCTTGACTCGTTTACCGGTACGTCATGAAACCAATGTATCAAAAATTAAAAGAAACCTCACCAATTCAAACTAAACAGAAGCAATGAATCCTAAAGTGCGTGTACACCATGCACCAGTACACAGCAACAAAGAATCGCTTCTTCAAATTGTAAGTGAAAATGGAATGACAAACTGTACGAGTAATGTCAGGTGCGTGTGGCGTACAAAGCCTTGGCATAGGAAACTTCGAAGCTTTCTACTAACTCGGAAGCACAAAGATTTCCGAAGCGCATACCTTTTTGGTTGGACTATACGACTGACTTGTGCATCATGAATTTATTAAGCAAAAATTAAAAGAATCTTTACCAATGACAAGCTGTATGAGTTAGTTCATAAGACTTGGGAATCGCTCACACCCCGTGATTGACGTACAAATCGTGGCACTTGAAGAAGAAAACTTTGAAGCTTTTTCTTCTGTAGGGGCTTACTCTTTGGCGAAATGTTCTTGCTAATTCATAAGCACGAAGATTACCGAAGCGCACCCTTTTCAGGTTTAACTTTTTATCACTTTTGCATCATAAAAAAATGTACCGATGTCATAGAAGCAATGACTTATAAAGTGCGTGTATACCAGTATACTGCAACAGAAAATGACTTCATCCAATTGTAACGAGTGCAAATGAAATGACAAACTGCACGAGTAAGGTCATGAGTCACGGCAGCGGGTGCGTGTGACGCCGTTGATTTATCTCGCTTCATTACACAAACCGCTCGAGCATTTAATCGGACTGCGGGAGGCGCCCGCGCATAAGTGTTGACTGCGATCGTACTGGTGTATGCTCAAGTGTTAAGACGTTGGGATTATTGGAGTGTTGGAAAATGCGAGAAAAAAGCAGTTGTGATTAAAATATTGGTGAAGGAGAGAAAGGTGAAGTAGGGACACAAAAGCAGTTCAGATTTAAGTGTTGGTCTTGGTGTTAAAATAATTCTTATCACTTTATATGGTTGCCATGAAACTCAAATACCATTAATGTTCATATAATAATAGTAATAGCCTTTATAATCAATCTTATGAATTACATTACATCTTGGTAATACTTAGTTCATGTGTGTGTCAATGTTCATGTAACATAACATTAATAAAAATCTCATTGCTGATTGCTGTACCTTGATCCCATTTAGGCAAGCGTGCTCCATCTTCGACCACATCATCGCTTACCATCAGGTGAGATGGTGGTCAAACGCGTGCGTATCAACCATAAAAAAATGCTTTGACACTGCGAATGTTTGAACTTACGAGTATATCTGAAAATTTTTGTGAACATTTTGTTGTTATTCGTGCACTTCCAGTTGGATTTTGATCTACGTTACTCCAAAATTAACGTGTGATTGAGAATTAATTTATAATATTTGTAATATTGTAACAAAATGATCAAAACACTTTTGCGTCCGATATTATTCAGAAGTCAGCTTCTTTTAAGATTGTCCCTTTTGTCCATGTCACGCAAGGAGGCTGCGTTGATCGAAATCGACAATAATTAAATATCTCATGCGCCCTTTAATACACCAATTTATTCACTCTCTGTCTTCACTGTGTATTAATTAAGATTGATACGAAATGTTCCCTCTTTAACTGTCGAGTTATTTATTTAGTTACAAGTATAAATTATTGCCATTTTATGTGAGTGAACGACCAGCCATGTTGAAAAATACAGCGGCGAATTCGTTCCCAACAGTTAATTTTGACGCGAATACAAAAGACTTCAACGGGCGGCTTACGATTGTGCCATGTATTATTTTTATTATATTTATGGACGGAATCTTATTTTCAGATAGTTTGCGGTTTGAAACTTCTACAATTTTGAAATTTAATTGATATTGACCTAATGATAGTTAGTTTATTACATACTGGAAATATCTAAAATTATTATTTGTTTTTAAGGGTGAAATTCAGACAGTAAAATGTAATCTTACTGCATTTTAGGTCCCAAACATTGCTTACTTTCTATCATTGGTCAAAGCATTGTTAACCTTGTAGTAGTTTAATGTAAAAATTAGCATGACTTGTTACACACATAATAATTATTGTCAATATGTTGCATCGTATCTGCATCAAGGTAAACGGTAGACAGCATCAGTGGCACATTTGCAGTGCTTTGCGATTATCCACGCCAACTTAGGATGAGAATCGAGTTTACGTATATCAAACACACCGTAGATCAGATAATTGACTTTTATATCTTATGGTGTACGAAATAGAGTTTATATTCATTTAATTATAGTTGTGAAGTCTAGTCTGGTTCACATGAAGTTTTAATAAGAGCGTGTCACACGTCCTCGACGGAGCTTTTTAAATTTATGATGCGCTTATTAATCCAATTGTAACGGTTGTTTAGTTCGCTTTCTGTATTTGATTGAAGCTGTAATGGTATTTCTACCTTATGTGAGTCCAAAGGAATGCATCCGTGGGTATATTTTATTTTTGTCTCGGTGTTCACAAATGAAAATTGTCATTCCGTATGTGTAATTTTATTGTCAGCGGTTTCCTAAACAATAAATAAATAAAAATAAAGTGCAACTCCTTTAATTTGATAACTGCAACTTGTAAATATTAAAGTGGCGACTTGCGCGGGTTAATAAAGCAATGTAATTGTAACGTTGGCGGCCATTTTGTTTGCGGGTGGGGTCAACGCGACCCCGCCTCGCGTTTCCGCCACGGGATAATTAAATATTACCCCACCACAAGGCTTCGTCTGAAGAAATGTGATTCGCTATACATCGGTTTACCTTTTTTTCTTTTATTCTCTGTACACGGTCTTTCATAGAGGGTTAAATAAAAGGAATATTTTTTTAAAGAAACTTAATTATCTCATTTCAATTGCAGTTATGTTGGGGTTTCTTTTCTTTAGTTAACAATGCACGTTGCACATACACTCGTAAATAGTTATTACTTAAACAGCAGTTTTTGTATAAGAAGGTGGCTATTTAAAAACACTAGGCAGCTTAAAGCAATCTTGTTTTACGGCTTTAGTAACTATTATGTAATAAAGAATATTTACTAAAGAAAAGTTTACTTACTTTTTTGCACCATGGAGTGCGTCAAGAACTATAGATTCGCTATGAGTTTCAGTCCTAAGCCAGAATTTATGAGAGACGTCAATTTTATGTTGTACTTGAAAACAAATCTTTCAGTAGTAATGTTGATTATGCAAAGAAAGGTACAAATCATCGCACCTTTAGAATAAAAGAGACCTAACTCAAAAATGAAATATGTGGGCAATGAGCAAGGACCTCTTTAAAATGTATTATATTCATATGTGAAGTTAAATGTATCTCACTAGTGTTTCTTTTTTACTCAAAATTCTGGCTATTTTTCACCACTGCATTTCTGAGTGGGCTTTTTAGGGTCGGTTTAAAAGAAAATCGGAATTAACAGGAATTTCGAATTAAGAACCGGTTCTGCCCATGGAAATGGAGCTATATCTACACTTCTGGACACATCTATTGGCCCACCTTAGAGTTTAGGTTTCGATGGCCCCTACCGAAATATGATTGCTAGATTGATCAAAAACTGTTGATGCAGTTTTAAACCTGATAAATTTTACCATCTTTTCCGATCGTATTGTTTTAAATTTGAATTTGTTTTTATTTCAGAATACCATACGACATGGAGCTACGCCTAACAAGTCGGATATGCGCCTTGTTAAAGGCAATTGATTTTTGAATAAAAAACATGTTTTATCAAATAAAGGTTTAATTTAATAACGCGTGTTGCCTCCATGGGCATCTACCACAGCTCTCATACGATTACGCATAGAGTTTATCAACCGCTCCATGAAATTTTGAGGGAGCATCTCCCATTCCTCTTCTATGGCAGTTTTCAACTCCTGCATCGTCTGGGCAACTGGCTGACGAGCCCTAACACGTCTTTTTAGCTCGCCCCACATGTGCTCAATGGGGTTCATGTCTGGGCTTCTGGCTGGCCAGTCCATAACTGTGATGTTCACATCCCGAAGATATTCCCTGACGATGCCGGCCGCATGGGCTCTTGCATTATCATGCATAAAAAGGAAATTTGGGCCCACATAGTCCGCGTATGGTATCACGTGAGGTTCTAAGCACTCACGAATGTACCTTTCAGCATTTAATGTTGGCAGCCGTGGTCCTGTAACAACCTCAAGTTGAGTTTTGCCGCTCGCGGATATACCGCCCCAGACAGTCCATGAGCCACCGCCATAAGCAACCCTCTCTTCAAAGCAGCATTGTGCGAAACGCTCTCCCTTACGTCGGTAGACCTTCTTCCTTCCATCATTGCCATGTAACACAATTTTAGACTCATCAGAAAAGAGTACCCGGCTCCAATCTTGCTGTGTCCAATTTAAATGACTGCGTGCGAAATGAAGGCGCGCTGTTCGGTGGGCTCGCGTTAGTTTGGGCCCATTAGCTGGCTTGTGTGGTACCATATCGCGTTCTTTTAACCTTCTCCGAACAGTTCGAGCGCTCACAGATACTCCGTGGAAGTCGCGAAGTTGGTTTTGTATCTCAATGGAGGTAAGGTGACGATTTCTCAAGCTGGTCGTCACGATGAATCGATCCTGCCTTTCAGTTGTGACCCGAGATCGTGGCCTTCCTTGGCGACGAACAAAGCCGCCAGTCTCTAGGTACCTCCGATAAACATTTCGGACCGCAGATCGACTTAAATTAAGTTGAGCACTCACGTTTCTTTGGCTGTGTCCGGCCTGAATAAGTGCCACAGCTTGGGCGGCGACTTCAGGTGAAGTATCCATAGATTATTGATAGAACCTCACCGTTATGTTAAGAATAAGTAATGTTTGTTGCAAAACCAAAGATATCAATCACATTTTCAAGAATTAATTCCAAGTAAACCAAATAAAACCAAGTTTTCTTAGTATTCGATTGTTTGATATCAACAAACAGGCTCCAAATTGTCTTTTGTTTCTTTAAATTCTGTGTTCGAAATTAAAAAAAAGACTATTGAATGAAATTGTGAATGTGCCAGGTTCAAAACTGCATAAAAACTTTTTGCTCAACCTAATATAAAATTTTAGCTAGGACCAAACGAAACTTAAAATACAAGGTGGGCCAATAGATGTGTCCAGAAGTGTATAATATCTCTAAGAAAAAATTGAAAACTCCCAAAAAAAAAATAGTCTTTCGATACTGATCAATATTTGCATGCGAAATATTTTTTTTTTTTTGAGAAAGTCCTCTGGTTTTCTTAAAGAAAGTTATTCATATACATGGGCAGATGCAGTTCTTAAAATATGACCACACCTTTCCGTTACACCCTGTATATACCTGTAGTGTAAAACAAGCTTTATTTTTTACCTTTAATAGTCGGGCAAAGACTGAAATATTTGCTGTTGTCTTCACTGTCTTAAAGTTATGTGCTGTCTTTAAAAAATACAAAACCATATTCCAAACAATTTCTGATTTTCTTTGCGTTCTAGATTCGCTGGAGCACGCAACACTTGATGGCCCGAATTAACTTTAACGTTAATATTTGTAAAGATTTTCTCCTACCCATTTAACACAACGGTTTTACGACTCATTGTCAATGGAAGCTGCGGAAGGTATTATTCTGACCACAATTCGAACATTTTCTGTTTCCAGTTTCTATTTAAGCGTCTTGCTGGGTTAATAAACGCCTTTGAATGTCTCTTTTACGTTAAAATCAAGCATGAAAACTAGCAGCCAGTAAGTACGTGCTGCAGTTGATGAATTCCTAACAGATAAAAAATATGATAGGAATCATTGCCAAAATATGGCAGCCGGACCTTCTTTGAAAATAAATAACTTACGATTACTCAGAATCGAATTCGTACTAATAATTGAATTTAAACGATTTCAGAAAACATAATATTGGTCACTACGGTTTGGTATTGTACCAATTCCAGAAACATATTCAATTATTTTCTTAAAACACAATCCGCGTAATCCTCTAATTGAATCACAAAGCTAACCGCGATATGGGATGAATTAACCCCTAGGATAAATACTGTGTATCGTTCGCGTTGTCATCTGATAACGTTTATAATTATGCGTAGAAAATTACGAGTAATATAATTGCATGCTGGAGGAGCTTCGTAGCCTAGCTTTCGTGCCGCGGTACGCCGCGCATGTCTTTGATTTAGAGCAAATTGAACCGGGAGATTGGCTGTTGAGAGAACATCTCATTTGACGCTGCAATGCTTCCAATTGTCTCAAGACTTCGACTCTATCTATTGTGTCTGCAGTTATCACCTCGGCGTTGTTAATGCGAATCAGCTTCCATATTGGAAATCTTCTTGTTTTCTGTGTCATGTTGTTTATTATAGAAATCATTTGAATCGAAAGCAAAAATATTTTACACATTCTTCTTTATCAACTAATGCTCTGTTCGATATAACTACAAGCAGGTCTATTAACATGAACAAATTATACTTGTAAAATTAATACGCTTTTAGCTGTCTATATTTGTAAGCTGATAAAAACTGAATGTAAATTTAAATAAAGTAATTAAAGGTTGGTTTCACAGCAACCCAATAATTTGAACGTCGCTCGTTACCAGTTTCGTTTTATGGACGCGTAGAATAATATTTTGAAATTGGACGGTCTTTGCAAGTGTTGACGCAGATTATATCCTGCAGTCTTGTGTTCGACTGGTTTTTAATTACGGTCCAAGCGTGCGTTCCCCGCGCTGATTTAGAGCAAATTGAATGCTTCGAGCACCGGGCGTCCCGTAACCGACATCTCATTCGTCCGCAGTCGCGGCACCTATCAATTAACTAGCACTCCAATTGAGTAGCCACCTCATTGCTTTAAAACTATGCGCTTGCCGCAGAGCAGCTTGTTATTATGCCGAGAATTCGTTCACCAACTCATTTTATCTACTTTTAAATGAGAATATGCTAGACTGGCAGAGTATTCGGACCATTTTCGTAGCATTCCAACGCTCACAGAGCTCTTCGGTATACCACTTGTGTGCTGTGTGAAATGTTAGCAATTGAATTAAGTGAAATAGCCATTATATCTCTGATCTAATGTGGATACCTTGAGGTTGGAGTGTGAATTAAATTAATTGTGCTCAACGTCGAGTTTTGAGATGATGGTATTGTCATAACGGCAGCTTTTCGCAAGTAATTGTGTGTATGAATATTAAATGAATAGCAGATTATTTTGTGTACTGTCAGTTAATATGATGACAGCACAATGAGGAATATTCGGTTGGTTGGCGGCTGACGTCTTCGGAGGGCCTTTGCATAAAAGCTGCTGTCAAAAGATTTACGATACATCTAGTAATAACAGATGGTCGTAACGTAACCTCAATAGCTAAGTAAATATTTTTGAAAGGTTTTATGTTAAAGATGTTAGGAAGGGATACGTGATAGGCTATTGCGTTAACCATTTATTTATTACTAGCATGTATCATGTTATTGAAAGCCAGGAAATCTTTCAGATATGTTGCCCAGCAGGCGTATTCGCTTACTCAGTTGACATCAACCGTACATTGCTGCTTTGACGTATAGGAAAACCGTAGTGCCTATTATAATCGATGTCCACCGAGCAATGTACTGCATAGTGCCTATCAAATATCATTGAGTTAGCGAATACACCAGCAGATCTGCTAGGAAGACGATTTTAATGTTCAGACCGGAATTTACCGTAAGTTTCTGTTAATGTAAATATCTCTGCTTAATTTAAAAACTGAATTTAGTAACTAGTAACAAGTCATCTCAATTATCTTTATTCAATCAGTTGTTTCCAAAAAACAGTTACATCCTTGCAATAAAAAAAACAGAAAACAATTATGATTTCTGCATAATAATAAGCACAGGTATAATTTGTTTATCACATCACTGTCAATTTTGACTTTTCGGTTTCCAATTTAAATAATCATATGTTTCGAAATACTTTTATGGTTGCAAGAGTCACTGACATTCAATTATTTTGCTAATCAACTGATTGTAACTTGACTTTAACGCAAGGTTACGATCAGATGACAAAAGCTTGATAGGCGTTAACATACCAAAACTGAGTTAATTGGTACATTGTGTAAGCTCATTGGCAAAACGCGCGTCAATCTCAAGCGCTATCCATCTGAACTTAGCTTTAAGCTTTGAGTTCTTCATTTTGTAAACGTAATAGACTGGCGTACAAATTCTACATTTTACGGAGAGCTGAAAGGGTCGCACGAGGTTACTGACATCTCAATAGACCGTTCAGAATTTCATCGAAAAATAAAAACTCACAGTAGTTAACAAGGACACGTAATATCGACATCTCGTCACGGTGGCTTTTTATGCTTACAAATTGCAGTTGGCTCGTTAATTGGTCAGAATGGGACGGATGACTGGTGTTTTTGGTAGTGCGAAGTGCGCGCGCGACGCGGCGTAATGATCAGTTGCGTGGTAATGGCGGCCGGAGTGCAGGCCTGCTGAGTCAGCGCAGTTGAGCGGTGCCGGCGCCAAGCAGGTACCAGTTCTTCCTGATTCTTCGCGCCTAATGTATAGTTTGGCGTTAAAATACTCACACGCTAGTCGCTACCGACTTTATTCTTCCTAATGGTCATGCCTTTTTATTATTATTTTTTTTTTTTACTAAGAATAAACATGAATTTGGTATTGTTTTTGCTGACTATACTGTAAGAAAGTACGGAAACCATCGAAACTTTAAATAAAGTATACGTATCAGCTAGTTTATAGAAATATTCAATATGGAACCATAAAGAAATGAGAAATCTCCAATTAAGGGATACTAAGTTAATCTTACTTGCAAATGGCCGATGTACAAAAACGGAGACTAACAAATTTCCCGTACACTTAGTCGCCGAATCGGGAACTTCTCTTTATCTATTTTAAATTCCTGGCACGTACGCCTCCTTGTTTGATTGTATTTCACTTAATCCGTCCGTTCATTCTCTATGGTAATTCATAGGCGGCATTGTTTTATTTTGACACAGTCGCCAATAAAGTTAGCATTATCTGTCACATGTATACATGCTACTATAGTCTCTGCATGAAGGATGTACTGTCCACAATCGCGTATATTAACTTTTTGACGTGAGCAAGTAGTTTGGGTGCCTGCCGACCCTACGCATCCGGTCGAACCACTCTCGTTTGCACCTTGTCAGCGCTACTGATTCTATCTATGGCCCTAATTGCTGATATTCCATTAAAGTAATAAATACGCTTCGCCTTCTCACCTTCTTATTAGAGTTGATTACTGCACTCGTCTGTTTCTATTATGTCAGGAGTTGTTAATGTTTGACGAGCGATTGTTCGGCTCTTTTCGTTGTATTAACAATATTCGTGAGATTTGATGTTTACTTTCACAGGTGTATAGGGTATCATCAGAATTGAATGAATAATTACGTAGACGGTTGTTAAAGTACGTTTTATTCGAGAGCTTAATGGTATTTTATATGTGGCATGTTTCGGGGTGATAAAAGCGTGGGTTCATAACTCTGCTCTATGCTTGGCACGTCTTATTAAGTGTTATAATAAGATAGGATTTTCTTCAGAATAAGGAAGTTCACACCGTTGTGGTGAGTAACACATATTTCGTTATGAGTACGCGTAAGTTCTCACACACACATCAGATTGTGTCGCGAGTGGGCCGACGGGAATGTACCGAAATGCGTGTACGTTGTCAAATGTAAGAGTTGGCGGTAAGCGGTATGGACACAGTAATAACTGACTGCCTTGTTTTTAACATTCTTGCCTGTACCTATATTTCAATTTAATATGCCTACCTCTGTTGTACAGATTTGAACAGCGTGTTAAATATTCATTGACTAGTACAATTAATTAACTATTCCAAACATAGCGCCTGAGAATAAGAACCTCATAAAATCTGTGAAATGTAAGCCTAAAATAATAATCTTTTTCTTATCAGATTAGGATCAGCAGACCAGACGACATCTAATCGACACTAAGTATAATTTATATCTACCGTACTCTCCAAATCAGGTTTTTCTGTTATTTAATAAATTCCTACCATATACTTTGAATAATTAGGTGACTACAATCGGTTTCTATTCTAATAATTATGTACAAGAATGAGCTTACATAAGCTCACGCCTTTTCCCAGGGGGATAAGCAAAACTACAGATGAAGAATGCATAGGCATATCACCAAAAAATACAGATGAAGAATGCATAGGCAGATCACCAAAAACTACAGATGAAGAATGCGTAGGCATATCACCAAAAACTACAGATGAAGAATGCATAGGCATATCACCAAAAACTACAGATTAAGAATGCATAGGCATATCACCAAAAACTACAGATGAAGAATGTATAGGCATATCACCAAAAACTACAGATTAAGAATGCATAGGCAAATCACCTAAAACTACAGATGAAGAATGCATAGGGATATCACCAAAAACTACAAATTAAGAATGCATAGGCATATCACCAAAAACTACAGATGAAGAATGCATAGGCATATCACCAAAAACTACAGATGAAGAATGCATAGGCATATCACCAAAAACTACAGATTAAGAATGCATAGGCAGGCATATCACCAAAAAATACAGATGAAGAATGCATAGGCATATCACCAAAAACTACAGATGAAGAATGCATAGGGATATCACTAAAATCGCTGGAAGCTTTAGTTTTAAAGCTATGCGAGTATGTTACAGCATCTCTGTCATCAACCGCACGGCCGTGGGCAGGGTACGTGTGTAATGACACGATCACTTCATGCTGATAACAATAGATAAACATTGTACTCATGCCTTGAATAAAACATCGGTTACTTAAGCGTCAACTTACTTACTACCTACCTGTTTGCACATTCCTAACATCCGGTATTGGCTGATTTAAGACACAATTTACATAGTTTTCTCATTATGAAATCTAAATGTTCACATTATAGTGGCAATTGCCCAACATTGGAGATAAGACTCGACTGTTAAGCAAAATCTGTCAGAAAATTTAGATAAGGCTGTGCAAAAAATAGAATTTGTAGCCTATAATGATATTCTGTATTCAATTCTGTTCGCAGGCTCCATATTGTTAGAAGTAAGTTAAATATAATGGGATACTTATACGCGACTTAAATATGAAAATCTTATGTGTGAACTTGTTCAGAGATATTCATAGATTTTTAAAGTAAATCGATAGAAACGCGTTGAAGTCTTTTGATAACGTGATTTGAATATACATTTTCTGTTAATGTAATGCTTATTATATATGCATGGAAACACAAAATATAGTAGAATCCAATCTCAAGTCTGAATGTAAATATTGTTATATAAGACTTCTGTTATTTTAGGACTTGATAAACGGATATTTAGTTATAATTATGTAAAATAAGGTGTGACCACAACACCTGCCCATTGCACTGCACTGTAGAGATCGCGCCGATAGTGGCACAATTTTCATAAATGGAACGTTATCGATGCAATCCAGCATGTTTTGTTTGTTCTAAATAGATAGTATTTATATTGATTCTGTCTATACATCTAGTATGACTACGAGTGCAGTGTAAGGTATCTTTAAAATATAAATGTAGGCGATTCAAATGCATCGCAGCGCAGCACCGGCACCACAGCTAACCGGAGATGTGCGGAATCTACTCCGGAGGCACTTAATGTGGGCCTCGTTTAAGTAAACAAGGTACACGTCTGCGAGTAGGCTCCATGTCTTGTTTTTATCCGTCTTAGTCCGCCGCTCCACGCTTGTTATCTTGTTATCCTATCTTGGCGAGATTGTGCCTTTTTGTGCAGCTGATGCACTCAATGTATGCACATATTTCTCTCATTTTGAAACGGCCAGACTCTATACGTTTTACGATAGTTGCAGTCAGATCAATCTAATTCCAAGAACAAAAAAACTCCCTTTCTTATAACAGGTTTTAATATAAGGAAAATTAATAGACTGGGTTCAAACCGCTACTACATTCGCTCTCCGGCTCAGTTTTGTGAGTAACAATAAACAGTAAGCCGGCTAAAGAAAGTCACGTTTTTCCTGAACACCATTTGCGGTTACAATACTGTCAACGTATATGGCGTTAACGAAGTTAAAGGTCTCTGCTTGCGACCTCCTATGTACCGCTTATTATGTCTAAATTAAGATTAACACGAGCGTGTTATCTGCCAATTTCATCTAAAGTCGGGTTAGAAAAGGTTTATTTTAGGTGCCCAAATAATGAATTGCTCCATGTTTCCATATTTTAGCTCTTAGAATAAGGATCATCATTATTTGTAAAATTAATTTTACCCTTTAGTTTTATGTTAATTAGGGAGGTTAACTATAATTTTCTTTGAACCCGCGACCCGTGGTGGGTATAAAGTTGCTTTAAAGCCGCTTCTACTCGGCGTTAAGCTTATAATAGAGAGGTAGGCGGGAGTCGGGAGCGACGAGGGCACGGCGCTGCAGCCTTTGTGGGGGTGCTCTGTGCGCGGGCTATCGCGGCGACGTTCAACCTCGCGAATAACGTAAAAAATATTTTCTCTCCATCGCCGCTCACCAAACGTAGCCCCGTCGACCGTTTTCCGCTGAGTTAAATTCTCATTACTTTTCTTTGAAAAAGAAGTTAGCTTTTATAACCGCGCAGCGGTCGAGAAAGAAAACTCTATTACAACGATGGCTTTTGACAGAGGCGCTCCGTATGGCGCGCAGAACTCTTTCAGGCGCTTGCTTTATTCACAAACAATTACAGAACATTAAGGGACATTATGAAATCGGAGCGCGAGCGAAGTATCGTGAACGTTTAATGATAAAGCGGACGGCGGCGGTGGCTTTGGATCGCAAATCTCGCTTTAAGTCGACGTGCGAGCAATGGCTTCGATAATAAAATTAATTATGAAATTTATAGCACCGGCCTCTGCCGCGGCGGTCGTTTCTGACGCGAGGGCTTTTGTCGTTCAAATGTGTACCGTCTTAATCGACAATTTACGAGGGCCGTTTAGCGAGACAGGAACGATTCCAATGTCCTATCCGGTCATAAAAGCTGGCTTGAATCAAATTATAATCGCAAGATACATTATTATTTAAAGATTGCAAGGTTAAGCCTTTTGTCGCCATTACCTTACAATACATAAGCCTTTAACTGGCACTTCAAAGAGAACTCGACACTCCCGATTCCGATCGGAACTTATTGAATTTGTAAGCTTTTATTATTTTTACAAAAGCTCTTCATGTTTGAATAAAGACAAATGTATTTTAAAATATCTAGGAAGCGCCTATAATCAAAATGTTACAGACAAGCCAAGAATTTAACTTCTTAATACCGAAAAGATAGTATAGCCCGACTTCTCTCAGCACTTGGGTTGCCAAACAACATTTTAAATTCAAAATTTTAGTTTAGTACTTTTGTTAGAACAAAAGTAGCGGCCTGTGGCTGGCCGTGTCGTGAGCCTCGCTAGTCGCAGGGTCATTCATACTTTGCGAACTCGCGACATTCGCATAATGAGCGCAACATTGTAAATTTGTACTGACCCTCAGCTATATGTTAGGGCTAACTAGTAACTAGAAGTTGCTGGTTTGTTGCGCTTGGCTACAACTGTGCCAAAATGAAATTCTACAAGCAAAGGCAAATGTGGGCTACGTTATGCTTTCTGTTCGCTGATAGCAGTAAATATTGTAATGTTTAAATACACAGCATCATTCACCTCATTTGTGATGTTCTTTGGGAAGGTCAGTTGCGTAGTACTTACTCGCAACTGGCGATGTGCGTGTGTGTTCAGATTTAAGACGTAAAAAAAATGTAATCGAATTAAAAGGTGTATGAAAGCTCAACTTTTTGGGAGACTTGAGCTTAATGTCTAGCTTCTGCCAGCGGCTTCGCCCCGTGAAAGTAGATAATTATCCCAAGAAAACATACTCTCGGGATAAAAATTGTCGATTATCTTATTACAGGACATGGCCTACCTGTGTACCAAGTTTAATCCAAATCCGTTAAACCGTTGAGACATGAAGAGGTGACGGACAGACAGATTAACATTCTCATTTATAATATTAAAAAAGGATTTCGGTTCTCTCTCTCTCGGCATTAGAGGTTTCCAATCTAATATTTGTCCTTAACGTGAACCTGTACTTGGTGCATCCAGTTAAGCTTTCAGTAAACAGGGTGTAACGGTGAGGTCATATTTTAAGAACCGGTTCTGCCCATGGAAATGTACAACTTTCACTAAGACAAAATAGAAAGTTCCCAAAAAAAAAATTGACTTCCATACAAAGTTATCATCAGCTGATCAATATTTGTATGGAAAGTATAAAAAAAAATTAGAATTTCCTCAGGTTTTCTTGAAGAAACTTATACATATCGATGGCTAGATGGAGTTCTTAAAATTTGACCACACCTTTCCGTTACACCCTGTATAGACACATAATGCCTGCCCGGCCTGGAAGAAGAGATAACCCTATATCGGGCGGTATAGGTAATTTATTTATTTTTTATTTTCAAAAAGCTCGCGTCACATTCACATTATTTTGAAGTATTAGTCTTCTTAATGTTCTGTTGACAACCACTTGACTTATGCATCTTGCGTGAGTGAATTATTCACATGAAGATTTTATGATCCTCATTCAAATTACAGTGAAGAAAAGGTTCTGAATTATGTTCAGCGCTAAACTCAATGAAATGGATAACTTTCACGCTTTCATAACAATAAATCAAGGCAATTAGGTTTTAAATCGACTCCGTCAGTAGTCCCACTTGAAGCAATCATCGTATTAACATGAGTAGTTGTCGAGAATTGACTGATTGCCTGTTCAGTATACCCGTTCGTATTTAATCACCCTCAAATTGCCGCAATTAATAGCTCTTAAACGGTAGTGCCAGTATAATTGTTTATGTGAATGGTTTCTCTACCTATAGACAAACTAGTTAACGATAATTTGAAGTGATGTTTCGAACTTAAAAGAAACTTCTCAATTACGGTGTTGCAATTAAATTATTAACATTCTACGGTGGGCTGTAATGAACTAGACTTGTGGTTCTGAGCGCAGGTTAACGTTAGTCGAACAAAATCTTAAGAATCTAATGTCTGTCAAACTAGAGGTGATGTTAGTGGCTTCTCAGCATTAGCATAACGCATTCAGTAACAAGACACGTTCGAGTACAATAGCGTTCGCGAAAGAACCCTACTCAAACATCCCATTTCTATTTTAGGTCGCAACCGCTTGTTTAATGTTCGGCCCGTACAACCGCGTCGGCTAACACTTAACGCTTTTTGCATACGAAAGCGTCCAACGTTTACCGCCCAGTGTCTCTTGTTATTACGCTACTCTGTATTCAGGTCGAGCTAAGTTGAAGGTCGCCTTTCTGCTCGAGATAACGAATAACTAGTTTCTTTTATTCATTTATCTACTGCTACAACTCTTCTCATAACATTATACCAAACTGAAATCGTATTGTCATCGTTTTGAGCTGACAGTGATAGAGCATTCGTCCGGGAGAATTCTATCTTTTAGTTAAAGTCCAGAGGATTTATGTAGTTACAGATTCATTTAGTGTGTCGTTGTCTAAACTGACCTAAGTAGCCCAAATAAAATGTTACGCGCTGCCACAGAATAGCCCATAAAAGAGCAACTATGTTGGACGTAAATGCTTAGATAAACGACTGCACTTAATCCGGGAGTTAGAATGTTGACAACGAATGAACGCAATCAAATATAAAAAAGGCTAGGCGTTTTATTCCATTAATCCACGTCATGTTGAATGTATTTGTAACAAAGCTAGCACTTAATAACTCAAGTCGGTCCACGATCGAGCCGCAGCGCTTCTACTGAAACGTCTAATCATTGTGTGGGTTGCCGTAATTGAAGTGGAGGATCGTCCCTTTGCTTTATCTTAATTTTATTCATTCCGAGCGCACTGATGGTTAATATTGCTGTGACCGCTTGTCACTTTCAATAACAAGCTGCTCGTTAATGAGATTGTGCACCTGTTACTATATTATGACAAATTATGAAGTAGATAGTTGGTATGTAGTTCAAACCTCGATTTGTCCAGAGTCGGTGATAAATGATTACATGTTGATTTTTACTGTAATTGACATGTTGTATTTATAGTAGAAAATAATTAGTTAGCTTGATGGTTGCGTGACTAGGGACGTATGATGGATAGCGTGCCTGAGATACGATCGTCGGCTGCCGCCGAATTTCATGAGAATCTTATTTACAGCCGAAGGCGCCCGCGCTGGATTCAATGTTGTAAATTATCGAATTATACTGAACCCGACAGAGCGTGCCTGTGCGTGTTTATTTAATTTTGGAAATGTTTTGTTCCTATTAACGTTGCGTTTTATATTATCTAGTGAATTGCAGGAGAGTGTGGGAACATCGACTCTATCGTTTTGTTAATTCGTGTGTGCATTTGTTATTGTTTGTGGTCACGAATTTAATTTGTAGGTGTCAAGTTGTTAATGCTCAAATTACCCAGTTGTTTTATCGTATGCACGCATCGTAAAAGTTAATTTACGAATTCATTGGTGTTGGTGTTAGATTAGATTTAAATACAGAAAACGTTATTGCTAGCGGTTTTATTCATAACAAAACGTTTTTTTACAATAAATTAAAGTTAAAAAAAGTATTTTAGATTTTATTGTAGGCACTACCCGTTACAGGTTAGGTACTTCCTATACTTCTGTGCCTCAAGCTTTGAAGAATATAGGTAAGTACCTACACGCCAAATACTTACTAGAATTTATTTTCAACTTTTTAGTTCATTGTCCCAGATAAAAGCTTGTTTTCAAAAATATTTTTTTACTTACCTTTAATTTATTTTAACTTTTTAGTTGGTTAGTATTTTAGAGTAGGCGTGATGTTTTAAAATATTCTACGGACGTTATGATGTGATGTAAAGTGCTCCTCAAGACGAATCCTTTGAGCCCAAACTCGGTGGGCTTATGTTGTTTTATTACAGAGATGCTGTGGCCACCTGCCAGCTTCATCATCAGACCCTGGATATTGTCTAGGTGCAAAGTGCTCTTCGAGAAAAATCAATCGAGCCCAAACTTGGTGGGTTTATCTTGTTTACTTCAGAAGTTCTTATGGCCATCTTCCGTCTCCATCATCAGACCAATTTCATGGCACCATATCATTCTAGATGTATAAATACACCAAATTTGAGTCCAATCGGACATCGGGAAGTGGGTCTAATTTGAGTTGCAAGATTCCACCCGAACAAACATAGTTACATACATACAAAAGCTTGTAAAAATAGATCCGACTTCCCAAAAAAAATAACACAAAATGCTGTCAGAAACGGCCGTTTTTGGTACTTTTGCCTACTACTTTGGATACAAAACATTCTGAGACCTGTTTTAACAACGTAAAAATACTTTATCCTCTTTGTAACAAACGTGAAGTTGGATTCTTTAATATTTATTTTCTGTGCTATGCTACGATTTTTTATTCAATGAGGGCGCCACTTGGCCGGTAGTAGACCCTTAAATTGTGGTAACAATGCATATTTTTGCGATAGCAGCAATCGCGGTTGATTTGCTGATATTTTTTGAAAAAAAAAAAAATTGTCCTTAAATCCGAAACTCATCGTCATATCTATATGAAATTTAAATGGGACCATTTCGGAATAAACCCCTTTCGAACAAAAAAATAATTTGGCAAATCCTTCTATTTAGGACGAAGTAAAGAACGAAAATACAAGCATCTAAATTGATAACCTCCGCCTTTTTGAAGTCGGTTAAAAAGGATTTAAATCGACAAATTTCCTGTCCGAAAGTAAAATATGCACAGTGAATACAACAATTTGGTTGGCGACGATATCACTTGCAAATTGTATTGGTATCTAGTCCAGTATTCTTTGTCTTAAAAATAATACGCGAGGTCGTGTCCGGATTAACAAACATCCTATTTGGTGGGGATCGCGCCGTTTCAGCGGGGTTCTTGCTCAATAGCTCCACGTAGCGTGCCAGTTCCCCGAGACCAAAGTGCATCAGATTGCCGGTTACATTCCGAATTATGTATCGCTGTAAACTGGATCGCTACTCGATCTTCGATGCCCGTACAAAATAGACGAGTTTGTATGCATGATGTCCAAGTCCAACTTAAATGTGCATTTGGTACACGGACTACAGATTCCAGTGCAACATTTGAACGTATACCGGTTTCGTAACAAAGCACGCGGATTACGCGACATCGGGGTCGCTGTCTTGCCCCGTCTTCTGACATCACCGATTCGGATCTACTTTTACTCCCATCTGTTAATAATAAAAATAACGAGGTAATCACTTTGACTGCTTATGTCAAACACGCAATGAGAAAAGGTTACGTGATAATATGATAGTCATGTTGTTTCGGCACTCGTGTGCGTTTAAGACACAAAAAGTGAAAGATACAAAATAATCTTTGCTGCACTATTTTAGGGTTATTGTTTCATAAATCAAACACAATAGACAGAAACAATAGTGGCACAAGGTCCTTTATATGTCAAAGATGCCGAATTATATATTGACCTCAGGTTAGTCACGATTTCCACCATATCAGATAATTGCAACGATATTTTCTCTTAACAATAAATTCTCGTTGGCCTTGTCTCGTTAATGCAGTTTGAAATTTAAAGGTCCTATGTTAGCCATCTACGATACTGACCGAAACCGATAGCAGTTAATTTTGGAAAAGAATTACTACTTTCTCATTATTCTTTGCCATTTTAGTTGTAACAACAGATGTGGGTCAGAAGTATGACAATAAAGTTTCTTTATAGGGGTGTTATCTCGTTGAGCGATCGCCGCGAACCGTGAACAGTTTTTGCAGTTTGTACACAACACTAAATTATGGCACGTCATGTACCTAGCGACTCGATAGGCCCCGAAAGAATTATTGCAAGTCGCTGGGTGCATCTCCCGTTTCGCACGCCCGCTTCACATTGTTATTAAGTTCAGAGGTCGCTTTGTTTATGAGTCAACGCTTTCGAAAGGTAACACGGCGGGCTCGCGAGTGAAAACATCGCTCCGAAGACGCCGATGACATACAATTGATAATGTAAATATTGCGCTTAACCTGTGCCCGAGAACATACTTTTCAACGAGATTTAGGTCTCCAATAACGTGCTTCATAATTTTATATCTGTCTTCATCTTATATTAGTTGAGAACTTGAGTCGCACGGGACGCAAATCATTTTGATACTCGTTCTGCTAGATTTTGCAGCTAGTAAGCATGGCTGTTGATGCAACTTCGTTTGCTGATTACAATATCCATTAAAGGAAGTTGGAATGAAATGGCAGCATTTAATGTCGAAGTCGTCGATCGGAAACGGTAAGGTCATTTATGATTGTATTCTTATTGTCCGATTGCGCGAAAGTCTAGTCACGGCGCGCAACAGGCAAATGTTGGGCGACATGTTTGTTGCGGGCACGACAATTCACTTTCGATAGCGGTCGTGCGCCTCTCGGCCTACGGACACAAATGCTTGCCATAGTTGGTGCAGTATCTGGATTATGATCAACGGCTACAACTGTGGGGCGGGTTACCTATTGCACATCGGGCCAGCTGTTTGCTTATTGTCTTGCGTAACCCGGTGAAGCCAACTGGATGATAATTTGCTCGCTCGCCTCGGCTTTCATTATCGTTGGGGCTACTTCGTGCGTGTTTAATTTAATTTTCTTGCCAGAGTCACTCGTTATTAAGTAACTGAAATTACTAATTTACTTAAAAGGCCCTGTTTGTTAAGTTTCAACTAAGCAAGGAATTAATTAAAGTTTCACTCCATCATAATAACTTTGAGTCAGGACAACATTTTCTTCTAGCAACCACAACATAACAGAAAAGCCTTAGATTAAACGTTATCATAAATGTGTGTGTACAGGCGCTAGATATGGTCCAACAATTTCTAAAATTACGAATATGTTTGCAAGCCTAGAAACCCCTGAGACAAAGATCACAGCAAGGTTTTCGTACAAAGATTGCCACAGAAATACTTTTACCGAAACATAGCTCTTTCGACAGTGAGAGTGGCGCAAGGACGTGTGATCCGTTGACTCAACGGTCTAATAAAGCTTCGCCCTGCCCGCGAGGAATGCCGAAGTAAGGCGATCCTGTAAATGAGTGAGGAGGAATCCCGCTCAGTCGTGGTCACGCGAACAACCTGACACTGACACTATCCTTTGTTATGTGTAAGGTGCCTCTCGTACCACGATCGTGAGTTATTCAGATTCCAGATTTATTCCGTGTTTGATATATTTTATTAAGGTAGTGCGGTTGGTTAGATTCTCGTAATTTTTTGTTTGTAAGTTACATAAAACTCCTTTATTTTTCTTGAGTTGGAATTATCCAGCAAATAATTGTATTCTTAAAACGAAAACATTAAATAATTCAAAATAGATAATCAGAAATAGATAATCAGGCATGGCAAGCACCTTTAATGGTTGTTTATTGCCAGAGAGCAAAGTTTTAATTAGTAAGTATCGCTTTTCTAAAACATTTTACCTACCACATAATGATCGTAGTATCTAATACCATAAAAAAATATAGGTTTTTATATTCCACACAAAACGATTTACTCGTGCACACTTGAACTGGAACCTATTCCGATTTCTGTGTACATTGTATACTTTTCCCTGGGGCAGGATTAACGCGCGATTATAAAGGTGAGTGCTAACCGACAGCGATGGTTTTATTGGCTGTAAGCCGTAGTGCAAGGGTTTGGTGTAAAACGAAATGCGACAGTATGCGCTCTGTATCTTGTAGCACGGCAACTGCTTGATGTTGTTGCCTTTGCAGCCGGAGATCATGGCGACGTGGTGGTATTTCACTTGTAACAAAATTATGCAACTATACATTCCTATCCGCTAGATTTCTCTCCTCCACATGTGTACAATATCTCACACACACATACACTCTCACACTACTCACACACACAACATAACATCACACACTCACACACACTTAGATCACATAATATGTCCAGTCTATATTATTTTTTATTTTTATTTGATTTTTTTTTTCTGTATATTTTATTATATTTGTAACTGTACCTAGAATGTAAGTAAATTTCATCACACACTTTGTTTTTTGTACATTAATTTGAATAATTTGTACATATGTAAGTATTGGGGGGCCTGGTGACCTGTAACACAGGTATTTTATGCCTTTTTCGGGCACCAGTCTCTCACAAATGTTAAGCCTATTTTGTAGATTAAGCCACTTACTGCCCACATCAACATTTGTGATGAGAAAATAAATGTATACATTATACATTATAGTAAATTAAATAAATTAAATAGTAAATTTACAGATTCGAATTAGCCAAAATTCAGTCTGCAAAGAAACCAATAGGGTAGATGACTAAAACAGGCCAAGTGCGTGTCGGACTTCGCACATTCAGGGTTCCGTACCATCATCATCTTCCTGCCCTTATCCCATATTACTTGGGGTCGGCGCAACACGTTTTTTTCTTCCATTCTGTCCTGTCAGCCGTCACGCTATCACTAACTCCCTTTTTTTCGTATCCCTAAAAACACAAACAATCCATCCCTCTCCCACTCCCACTCCATCCATCCACATTTATATTCATTACTCTTTTAGTTACATGTGTTTCATCCCTCCTCTTCACATGGCCATACCAAGATAAGCGGCTCCCTTTCTGTGACTGGCGCCACTTTTAAACTATCTCTAATGTACCCATTTCCCACTTTATCCATTCTCGTTACTCCACACATCCATCTCAACATTCTCATCTCCGCCAGATGCAATCTTTTTTCATCCGTCTTTTTCACAGCCCAACATTCTGATCCATACAGTACGACAGGTCTTATCACGGACTTACAGATTTTCCCCTTTAACTTGAGGGGCATCCGTGGTTTGCAAGTTGTTCCAGTGACCTGTCGCCATTTCATCCGTCGCGGTCTATATCGCCATTCCCCTGGACAAGTGACCCGAGGTACCGAAAGTCGGAGCAGATTGGTATAGGCGCTCCGGTGAGAGCTTTAGGCACAGGACTGGAGAGACCGCTAAAATCGCAGAACAGGTATTCTGTTTTGGTTCTGCTCAATTTCAGGCCAACACTCTCCAGTCTTTGCCACGGCTGAGGGCCGACCCCTGGTGCGACTGCCACACTGAAGCTGTCAGTGGTGCCCACTGCAGACCGGACTTGGGTACTGCATCGACTGTACATCGCTCGAATCGACTGCACATACTTCCCAGGCATACCTTTCTCCTTAAGGGTCCACCACAAAACCTCACGAGGCACCTGGTCGTATGCCTTTTCGAGATCAACGACCAGCATGTGCAAGTTTTTATGCACAGCTCTGTATTTCTCGCACAGCTGACGGATAGCAAAAACGGCATCCGTATCAGGCATAAAACCGCTTCCACCTTCCGCGTTCCAGCTTCATCCCTTACACATCTTATCCGACTAACATCCTTCGCCTTCCTCTCTCTGGCTCTAGCAAGCCGGTACACATTTTTTTGGCCAGCTGGACTGTCCAGTGTGTCGTACAGTTTGTCCTGAGCTTTTGCTCTCGCTATTGCCACGGCTTTTTTAGCTTTTTTCTTTACTCACTCTTTTTTTCAGCTTTCAAACTCACGTTTTCCAGTTCTGCACTCTGCCATTCCTTGAATTTATTCTTTTTTTCTTTCATCACCTTCTGTATCTCTGTCGACCACAACCATGTATCCCTCTCTATTGTGCCCCTTCCTTTTGTATCTCCTAAAATATCCTTCGCTGCGTCCCTAATACACCCAGCTATCTCATTCCAGCTGTGATTCACACTTCAATCATTCATGTCTCCCATTTCTATCATTTTGTCTACTACTCGCTCTCTAAATTCCTTCGCACAATGATTCTTCTTTAGCATTCGCCATTTAGTAGGAGGACGCTCTATACTTTTTGTACACTGTGTTTTTATCGCTAATACCATAACCAGGAGCCTGTGCTGTGAGAACAAATCTTCTCCTGGCATTACTTTGCAGTCTTTGACGTGCTTAATATGATTACGCCTAACTAGAAAATAGTCAATTTGGGTCTTGCGGTTACTACTTTTGTATGTGACTAGGTGTTCATCTCTCTTCTGGAACCAAGTGTTGGCTACTGCCAGGACAAATGCGGTAGCGGATTGCAAAAGCGTCTTTCCCTCGTTATGGGGACTTCCAAAACCCCATCCTTCATGTATTCTTTCATAAATATTTTTCGTTCTTCCTACATACGAGTACCCATTAAAATCACCTCCAACTACCAATTCCTCATGCACTGGGATGGTCATTACAGTTGTATCAAAATCCTCCCAAAACTTCTCTTACTACCTACCTCTCACCCTTTCATCACATACTACCTGCGGGGCATACACACTAACTATATTCAGCATCACATTGTCCATCATAACTTTCACAGCCATCAATATATCATTAATCCTTTTAACATCCATGATTTTTTTCAATTTATTATCTAATTCTATTCCCACGCTATTTCTTTAACCGTCACTTCCACAATAGAAAAACTTGTATCCTTCACCAATTTCCCTCGCCTTTGTACCCTTCCACTTAGTTTCCTGTAAACATACTATATTTATTCGTCTTCTTTTTAATACATCTGCTAACTCTCTAGCTCTTCCAGTCATAGTCCCAACATTCCAACTGCCATACCTCAATCTCACTTCCCGAGCTACCTTCTTACGTTTCCCCCGCCTGGGGTGGTGCAACAACCCTAGTCCATTTGCTACAGCGGCCGGGTGCTGCCCCTGCGCGTCGCCTGTGGGGTACGCCCTAACCCTATCGCACATTCCATTTAGACCCATCATGCAAAAAGCGTTTTAAAAAAGCATTCATTGCGCGTACAGCTAGGGAGTGCAATTCCCTACCGGAGTCTGTTTCCTGTTAGCTACAACCTCGGAGTCTTTAAGTCATGACTGAATAGGTTACTTCTAGGCAAGCGTGCTCCATCTTCGACCACATCATCGCTTACCATCAGGTGAGATAGTGGTCAAACGCGTGCCTGTCAACAATAAAAAAAAAAATGTACGTTACTAGAGATTCGGCAAATATTTTACAGTCGGCCGCTAGCCTGACACCAACCCTCCTTGGGAATTCTATTGCTGATGGTTTACCCGCCACCACGCTGGTGATCGTACCATATGAGGGAAATCAATATTTTAGTATTTGTAGTAAAATATACGTAATAATAAACATTATCACCAAATTTCAAGCTCATAGGTTAATGAGAAGGTAATAAATTCTTCGGAACACAATTTTATGACAGACGACGTACAGACAGACACTCACGTAGAGTGATAGCAATAGGGCTCCATTTGGACCCTTCGGGTACGGAACCGTAAAAATGAAGATGATACAGTGCGTTGAAATTTCGCGTGACACGTCACACAAACAATATACCACTTTTTACCCAGAAGTGACTTATAAAGTCCCCACTCCTGAATTTTGAAGCGTTTTATCTTTGGCAACTTTAATTGATTTGCTAAAGCCAAAATACGTGTCAAATATTTTTTGGTGATCTAACTGAGAGAACAGTGGTGGCCCAGTGGAGAGCAGTGCCCAGTGGTATTGGCCGCGACTTACAAGTTGTAGGTCGTGAGTTCAAACCCAGGCGGGCGCTTTACTTTGTGTAAATTATTTCAACACCACTGCTCTCAAAACGGTAAAAGAAAAACATCGTGAGAAAATGTCCTAGAACCAAAAATTCGAAGGCATGTGACATCCATCCGCATTGAGCCCGCGTGGTGGATTACGGCCCACACCCTCTCACAGAGAGGAGGCCTGTGCCCCAGCAGTGGGGACATTAAAAGGCTGATGATGATGATGATGATGATGATGATGATGATGATGATGATGATCTAACTGACGGACAAATAATTATTTTTTACCCAGGAATCATCGCAATTGGTACTTAATAAAAACGCGGCAAACCACTCTTTCTTTACAAACTGTTTTCATGGAAGAGATTTGACTCTCTTTCTCATTACTTAAAAATAAAATCATTCACATGGTGAATTCTTAAATATTAACAGCAAAGTGAAAGATTAAAATCTGCTCGATGGATGTTGTACTTGATAGAACTTTCGGTTCATGACAAGTAGCTGTCGGTACTCATCAACAGCATAACATTTTTGATTCCCATCAAATAATGAGCAATTTATATTTAGCTTTATACAAGCTATTTGCTCAATGGACTCTCCCACAGACTTCTTAGGATCCTTTGGGAATTAGTTTCCAAAAAACCCGGCCAATTGCCACTCGCGTGGAGAGGGTTCTGTACGATTAAGATTTTAAAATCATGTTTTTATTTGTGGTAAAGAAAAAAAATATGTATGGTTCTGGATTGTAGAGGGAAATTGCTAAATACTCGTATACAGTATATTATTGAATTCTGTCTCGTACATTCTTGAATACGGGGGGGGGAATAAGATCGATTGGTAGAAGGTGTTCTGATACTTCATTTTTGCTTTCACTCACGTGACCGTATGTCCGTCTGTCTGTCCGTCATCTGTCACACGAAGAATTTTTTAACTTCCCATTCATCTATGAACTTGAAATTTGGTGATAATTTGGTGATACGTATATTTTATTGACAAATACCAATATATTGATAAATCAGATTTATTCTTTGATAATTCCCTCATTCGGTACGGAACCCTAAATGTGCGAAGTCCGACACGCACTTGGCCGGTTTGTTTTTTAATTTGTGTTTTAATTTATATTGAAATCTCCTGCTATGAAAATCTTTTCGTGTGCACTGATAACATTCTTTGCAATGCATTAGACGACAATTTATATTCGGAAGTCATTTTGGTGGTTTATATTTGATTAAGAACTGATACACAGTCATCAAACGCTTCGAATTGGAAGCAATCACGTTGACCACTTCCTGGACTCTATATAGGAACAAACGGAACACTGAAAAAACATGTTCTCCCATAAATTTCAAGTGAATGTAAGTTTGTATCCATAACATCAGAGATTTGTACTGTATTGCCCCCCAAAAGTCACCCCATCTTTAAAATTCATTTATTTACGTTACACGTCCGTGTTTGGGTCACAGTAATTCATATGTGTCCCAAGTTTCAACTTATTTGATCCAGTATAATCGGAGAAAATTGGCTGTGTCAGACACGAGTGACCCTATAAGGGTTCCGTATTTCCATTCAGACGTGCAGAACCCTAAAACCGAAGATTTAGACTCATTTTCACTTATCAACAGAAGTCGTAAGAACTTAATTCGTAGGAATTTCTTTCTTTTTCTAGTGTAAAATTTCATGTTTCTTGACCCAGCGGTTTAGTCTGTCAGGGAGTGATTTAATAATTTTATTTAGAATATTGATAAAAGAAATAAATACCCACAAATTAATTCAATAGCCCAGTAAAGCATGATCACGTCTAACTCCTCTACAATACCACTTCATACGGGGTTAGAAACACAAAAGAAACGCGCTGGACTGGTAGGAAACACTTGGCTACGTGAGAACACGACCTGCACATTACACCGCACTCCAATGGAACGCCACCGCAATTGAAGCGCGGAGCCTGGTGCTACATGGAAATACCTTTAAGAATGTGGGACGGAAGCTTTGACGGGAATACTATATGTGATCAATAAGCTATTTTTCGACGAATAATATTGCTCCACTATGTATTTGTGCTATTGACTAGAAAGTGTCTTGTTGTCAAACGTTCTCTGTGATGTTATTTTGAAAGGAGTTAGGGTCCCGCAGGCAGGCGTGAAGCGACAGTGTGAAACGATTTAATGATGTATATTCATAGAAATTACTTTATCTGTCGTGCAATTTCAGTGTCGCATCATCATCACCATCATTTCAGCCGAAAGACGTCCACTGCTGATAGGTCTCCCCCATGTTTCGCCACAATTACCGGTCCTGTGCATCTCGCATCCATCGGCTACCCGCGACCCTCACCAGGTCATCGGTCCACCTTGTGGGAGGCCTTCTAACGCTGCGTCTTCCGGCACGCGGTCACCACTTCAGAATATTCAGCCCCATCAATCATCTGCTCTGCGAGCAATGTGCCCTGCCCACTGTCATTTAAGTTAGGCGATTCTTCGGGCTATATCGGTAACCTTGGTTCTCTTACGGATAGCACTATTTCTGATACAGTACATAGTTGTTTCGGTATCAGTCTGGGCGAACCTTTGTGGTCTCACTCTGTATATTTATACCTAATTTTCATTGATGCCACGCCACCTAACCATATGTAATGCATGAGTACTTAATTATAACTTAATTTTGTAACCTGATTACATAACCTTTGATCTTACTCAAAAAAAGTTATTCTTTAATTGCTTTAGTGCATCAATTTAAGTTATTGCGTTCGCCCTACGAACCGCGACGCACTGAACCGAACGTTCACAGGTAGAATAGTTAACTGTAATTACCGCTTTTGTCTTTGCTGCCGAAAATGAGATGCGCTTTGTGTTCACCTCTCAACTACTGACACAGGCTTTATTATCAGCGCTCTTACGATATTATACATTGTAGTACGTTGTGCGGTGTGCCGCGCTGTATATTATACGGGTCAAAGATTTCTCTTTGCGTTGTAATTATAACAACTTTAAGAGCTTTTATGTCAATCGTGGATGCTTAGACTATAACCTTTCATAGTCTAAGCGTGGATGGTATTTTTATATTTCATTTGTGTAGAGGAGTTTTGATAAGAGACCTCAAACATCAAAACTGTAGAGAAAAGTAGATTCTAAAAGTAGACAAGAACTACATTTGGCATTTTCCGAAAGGCTTTGAGCGTCTTAAAAATTTTAGCATAGTTCGTGACTTTTGAGCGCACTTAGAGGTACGGTTTTACCTGACAAAGAAGTGGTGTTGTTTTCTAGTAGTTCAAAAGCTCTTTAAAAGAGCTTTTTACAAGACTGCCCCAGAAGGAGGGTAATGTTTTTCGAGAGTATATATGTATGTACTTATGTATACAGGGTGTAACGGAAAGGTGTGGTCATATTTTAAGAACTGCATCTGCCCATCGATATGAATAACTTTCTTCAAGAAAATCCGAGGGAATTCTAAAAAAAATTTTTTACCTCCCATACAAATATTGATCAGCTGATGATGACTTTGTATGGAAAGTCCAATTTTTTTTTTGGGAATTTTCTATTTTTTCTTAGAGAAAGTTGTTCATTTCCGTGAGCAGAACCGGCTCTTAAAATATGACCACACCTTTCCGTTACAGCCTGTATATAGGGTTACTGGTAACTCGACGTATTCCTTGCAGGACGTTACGGGCTCTAAACAACTGTCACACGTGCAAAAGTATTGACAATCATACCTTTTTGGATAGCTAGTAAGACAAGGATATTTTCATAGTAATTTGTATATCAGGCGTAGTACTTTTTTTTTGCACATTATTAGATTGGTCTTGACCATCGAAGTGACATTTAGGCTATGTGAATTTTGAAAAAAAAAACAAAATGGCGACCGCCATTAGGTAAGTGTAGTCGTAATTTTTGTGACCTGTTCATGTGGGGCATCAGAATAAAAAGCTCGAGGAGACAATTCCAAAAATATAACTCACTAAAAGTTAGGAAATAAAAAAAATTAAAATATCAAAAAAATCCGACTGATAAAACGACTAAAAAGTTCCAAACACGTCACTTTTCAAGCAGTCTGATGCAGTTGGTGACATAAAATCTGTGATTGTACTAAAATAATACAAGCTTAAAGCATACCAGTTATAAAATCTGAGATTTTTATTCAAAAAGCTTTTGCCGTGTCGGTCTATGTTTCTTGCAACATATTTTATTATTGCTACACCAACACGGCTGGCACTCGCAGACTATGTTGAGCAACTGTTGCGGGAACTATTCTTTACGAAGCTTTTCAACTCACGTAAGTAGTAGTGTAAAGCTGAAGGGGTGGTAACTTATTCACAATCGAGTTGACAGAATGAAGTCGGAACCTTCTCTCGGTAGCTCAGTTATATTTAACTACTGTTAGTGCTGTAGGTACCTATATATGCAACGTTGTTGTAGTACCTAATTTAATGTCTCTTTTTCATCGAAATACTTTAGTTCGATCATGTCTTTTAGCTTTTTCTGATATTGCTTGTCCACAATTGAAACTAGAATAGCGAATCTGATTACTTTTTCTGCGCTACACAGCGGATGCATTAATGCGATGCAGCTCGTTACATATGATTTTAAATCGATCCCCAGTTTAGATTGCGAACGCAGAATTGGAACGGAAAAAAGAACAAGTCCGAGTAAAGGTCAAGTAAAACTCAGCGCGCTATTTATCTTAAACTTATCAGAATACCGCAGCGTGTTCGTTTTTCTCTCCCGTCCCGTGTATACTTTGAAATGGGTGTCGTTTTATTCTCGTTTCAAAAACAATGATTACCGCGTTGTCTGGAGCGCGCGTCGTGCGAGAGGGACGCTGTGATCGTTTTGCATGGAACGAGGTGAAACCATCAATTTGCACCGAGCCGCGCCAGAGGGAAACGCGTCGATCTCGCTTAAAAGAGGCGAAACGGAGCTCACTTGTGATGCTGCGCTATACTTTGTACTTAGTACCTAGTGCGGGTACCCGTCGCCCTGTAAACTCTCGTTGACTTCGTGGAGGTACAAGTGTCCTGACTTCGACAGTGTCGCTTTTATTGACTACCATACCAATTATATTAGGAACCATCCGCATGCGCAAGCGAGCTAGCAACACATTCCGCACGAAGTGAATAATAAAAATAGTAAAAGGTTTCGGTAGTTCTGATACGAACATTCCTTAGAACAATGTCGTTAAGTTGTAGTTATACGCGACATACGTGCATACAGACACTCTTATTGCATTCGTTGGGCTCAGGCGGTAGAGGCGGCGAGGATCGCGCTGAGGTGCGATTCTCCCAGCGGGCGGTAAATGCAACACCTTGGCTCCTTTTTTCCCAAGTTGCTCGTGTTTTTGCATGAGAAGCGATCGAGCCAGTTTCGAATAAGGGGGCGTAGTGGCAAAAAAATTGCTATTTTTACAAACAAGCTCTTTATGGCGTAAAAAATGTGTGCAGCGGCGCCGCAACTCGGTAATCGATTCAAACGAGCTTCATTGTTTCGAGAAAGAGGAAGGGCTCGAATATGTCGATATCGGGCGCAACTGCGAGCTGCTCCAACCTCCGATGTGGGACTTTATCGGATCGAACGACTGTTGCTAGCAGTTTATGTTTACCCGCAATGGGCATTCCTGTTCCTTCTAATGTTCACCTTATGTTCACTTCCATGCTTGTACGTGCACTTATATTAGGTATAGAATTGAAACACCAGTGGTCCTTACAATGTATATAGCGCTACAAGTAGGACCTCCTATCTAGTGTTATGATACCACATAGCGTAGGAATTTTATTGGAGCACGATAAGTACGCGGTCGGAACGTCGACAATTCATAATAATTTGCAGAGTTAACAGGTTTAGGTAGTCGCGCCACGGCAGGACGAGCGTGTCGGGCCGCCGCATCGCCTCGTAATGAGCAACATCTGCGAATCAATGAGGTCGGTGCGCGTTTTATTAAGCGTCGCGATAAATTTGCATCGTCAAACAGCGGCCGCGGCGGAGAGGCACGTTCGCCAAATAGAATAAATACGTAGCGGCTCCTCGTTTCCTCGCCAGTCTCCGACATCCCCCGCCCCTACTACAAACACAATTTGGCCCTATTTATGTGCTGCTATTGCCTCAGCGCCGGCGCCGCTTTCCAATTACCTTAAATAGAAGAATTGTGAGCGCGCGATATGCGTGCCTCTCTACTTGTTTCAGTTTTCACTTTACGCGTTATCGCGCGCACAAACCGGTACAACCTCTACTCTCAGCTTCATTAATCTTTCAACGTGATTTGATAATGATCTATATTAATGAAGTATCAACTGTTATCGCAGTGATTTGCTACTTCAAGTACTAACCTAACTTCATGCTACTGTTAAAATTTATTCAAATGGACAAGATTGTCGTTGTATCTAGAACATAGGCTTCCTACGTATAAAGATAACATAATTTATATCACTACTACGCTTATTTTAAGCCTTTCTTTAGAACATTTTCAGCAAAAAAACATGCTCTCAGAAATTTTTACCCCTTGTTAACTTATGTTTAGATTAGGAAAGGGAGAGGCATCTCATTTGTTCTCGGCTCATCATAAAGTATAATGACGTCGTTGGTTAGGTAATTTGCAGTAAAAAGAATTCCTGAAAAAGGCTTGACAAAGTGCGCGGTCGTCGGCGGCGGCGGTCAGAGGAGGCAGTCTCGATTACACGCGTCAATTATACCGTAATTGCAGACAGCTTCTAAAGCTAGTGTTACGCGGGTCAGTAGTCGTCGTAAAACTTCACGACCACTCGCACCCGGACGAGACGCGAGAATCCCTTCTGATGGTAGCACGAATTACGCCCGAAATTAATAATGAATCCTTAATCCAAGATATAAATCGATCGCAGATATATACCGATCTATGGATCGATCTTCAATCCGTGTGCCAATAACGAAAAAAGACAATCCTACTATTACTCAATCCGCAGATATCGGGCAATCCAGTCCCTCTTGGTTATTCCGTTTTATGCAAAACCAAG
The DNA here is from genome assembly GCA_951329385.1 of Polia nebulosa. Classification (NCBI taxonomy): domain Eukaryota; kingdom Metazoa; phylum Arthropoda; class Insecta; order Lepidoptera; family Noctuidae; genus Polia; species Polia nebulosa. Next base: position 18,650,768 of record OX589604.1, read on the forward strand.
AAATGTTTTTGTCGTATATTAATATGTTATATAAAAATAACTATGTTTAAACAGGTTTAATGATTTATTGTAGGAGCTTTTTAGACCGATCGCTCTATTTCCAAAAGAATTTAAAACGAGTATCATCGAAATATTATGAGTTAAAAATGGTGGTAAAATTCTAAATGTTTTGGTTGTAATGGAACGTCACAACACCTTATGACGCTATTTATAGTCTGTGGTTTGTTTGTGTTGCGAGGTGACTTCAACAAAGTTCTTCAACGGCTTGTTTTTGAAGAGTATTCTAAAATACTCGTAGATAAATCAATAATTTAAGAATTGGCCTACCTATTTCGAGCTATGGACTCTGACTCTGACGTGGTAAGTAATTTTGTTTTACTTTATCGTTGTGCAGGCAAGCGCTTTACTTTGTGTAAATTATTTCATTACCTCTGCTCTCAACGCGTGGCGAAATGGTGAAGGCAAGCATCGTGAAGAAACTGGCATGTCCTAGAACCATAACATCGAAGACATATGACATCCACCAACCCACATTGACCCCACGTGGTGGATTACAGCCCACACCCTCTCCCAAGGTGGCCTGTGCCCCAGCAGTGGGGACAATAAGGATGATGATGATTGACTGGTTTTTTTAATTGTAGTAAACGTTTCTAAAAACAATTTCTTATTATTTTAGGTGAGAGGTAAACCCCTATCCAAAGATGAGACAAAGTCTTTGTTGGGATTAATAGAAAGCAGTCAAATCATTTTATCGAAAACTACCAACGCCACTAACAACAAGATGAAAACCGATGAATGGGTTCGCATAACGAATCGGTTCAATGCCACTGCCACAGTTCATCGTCGAACACCACAGCAGCTGCGTTTAAAATGGGAAAACTTGAAAAAAAATGCTCGTAAACGCAGCACTAAAATAAGAATGAACCGCATACAAGTAAGTTTAGTTGATTTTTCTAAAAGTTGTTATTTTAGGTCAATGACAATACCTAATAGATTTTATTTTTGCAGACTGGTGGTGGGTCAGCAGAGTACATACCCCCAGATGACGTACTGGACCGTGTTACTGATTTACTGGGAAGTACAGCCACTGGTTTTGTTGTTCCATTTGGTGGTGATAAGGAGCCAGATCTTTATTATGGTGATGGTGGTGGTGGTGGTGATAGTAGTGGTGATGGGCCTATCGGGGGACAGGCTAAGGTGTTGCCACTTGACTATGGATTTGGCGGCTCACTATCAATACCAGTGTCAATAGACACAAGTATGAGTACATCAATACCAGTGTCTATAGACACTGGTATTGAAATATCAATACCTGTGTCTAATGTCAACGATAGAGGAACTTCAATACCAGCAGATGTGGCTGAAGTGTCTGGATGTGCGCTAACAGGTGGAGCTGGTCCAGTTAGTACTCTAGCCACACCCAAGAGGCTAACATTAAGTACACCAAGAACAGGTAATAGTAATTGTTTACTAATTATTTTATGTAGGTAATTACTGATAATGTAGTATAATAATAAAAATAAATGAAGTATAAGAATAAAAATCCATAAGAATCATATTATGATTCTTATGGATTTTTATTCTAATATTGTAGATCTAAAGCATGAAATTGTCTTGTTTGCTTTTCAGCCTTACATGACTGAATAGATTTGTTGAAATTTGGGATCTAGATGTGTATCCCTGAACAAATGGTTCCTGTGGAATATTAACTAATTTTGTCCTCTGTGATGAAAACATCAGGCATATCTTGTACATACACTTGATGTCTAATATTAGGAAGTTCCTTACATTGTATAATACTTCTTAGTGTCGATGGCTATCTAAATTGTATCAAAACTTAGCTATGAGTATTGCATTGTCAATTGCGTCCTTACATATTTTTTATAAAACCAACTAACAAGTTTAGTGGGATGTGGTGAGCTGAACATAATATGACTTTTAGTGTATTAAAACTTATTTTTTTTCCAGGTAAGAAGAAATTGAAAACAGCAGATGGGAGCAAGGCAGCTAGAGATCTTGCTATAGCTGAATATTATATAGTTAAGAAAGAAAATATGTTATTGCAAAATGAAAAATTAAAAATAGAAACTGAAAAACTAAAAGAAAATATGTCATTGCAAAATGAAAAATTAAAATTAGAAACTGAAAAACTAAGAATAGAACTAAACAACTTATCATAAAAGTTAAGAAAACGTTTTTTTTGTTTTACCTTTATTTGATAAGTTGCTTATTTCTATGTTTAGTTTTTGTTTGTGTAATTTTGCATTTAAACAGCTTTTGGTAGCATGCAGGGGTATTATTTCTACTTAATTTTTAAGTTTAGAAAGTAAATAATAAAAAACTGAATATTTACATTGTATTGTTTTATTTGCTTATATAAAATAATTGTTTATTAAATCTGTTCTTGTTTGGATGTCTTGGTCATCCATATTTTGACTATTATTGTCATCACTGGTATTTATTTCCAAGTCAACTTCAGGAGAAACTTCTGCAATATTATTATTTCTACAAATGTTGTGTAATACTGCAGTGGCTATTACTATTGCCTGGGCAACAGGAAATGAAACACGCAGTGTCAGTGCCACAACTGGGAATCTTCGTTTCCAAACTCCAAATGTCCTAAAAAACACACTTTGATTAGATCATAATTACCAAGAAAATCGAATTGGTACCTTCATAATATGTTACACTAGCCTCTGCCCATGACTGTATCCCTTTGAAAGACATTACCAGGACAAAATTTGCACTATGAGTTAATCAGTTAACCCAAAATATGATAAATCTGTGTGACAAATTCAGTGATTGAGTAAACTAACATTTTTACAGACACATTTATAATAGTTATAGGATTACCTTTCAATTGTATTTCTGGTCCGAATGTGTGCTTCATTGTATCTGCGTTCAGCTTCAGTCCTTGGATTTAAAAGAGGTGTCAGTAAATAGCTTCTATTTGGATAGGCACTATTTCCAAGTAGCCAGCGGCCATTTAACAGTCCTGCATCACATTGGGCTGTAATAATTTATAACTAAGTTAGAATATTATATTTTACTAACTAGTTGCTAACCACATAGTGAAAATGTAACCTCTGAGAACAGAATTGTTGAAAATAGTTGCATCATGAGCAGAACCCGGCCAGCGAGCAACCACATTCATGAGTCTCAAATCAGCATCACAGACAGCTTGAACATTGACAGAAAAGTAACCCTTCCGGTTCCTATATTCCTCACCAAATAATTGACCTGAAAGATGTTAAAGAAACGGACAATTGAGAGGCATAAATATAGTCATATTAGTATAATTATATCTAAAAGAATTTTCAGATAGAACAACTGGGAACAATATATATTTTGAAGTGACAACCATTCTTTTTAAATGGTTATTCCATATTTGTATGGAGGTTTCATATCTTCACCATCAAAAGAGTTTTGTTATACAAACTCTAACAAAAGAAATTTTTATTACTTGGAATGGAAGTTATTTTCTATTTCATAATAAACTGAATTAAAAAAATTGTTTTTAAACTAATTACATGGTGATTGTATACGGATATGTGTGCAATCTATTGCTCCTAGAACCCGAGGAAATTGAGCCATTTCATAGAATTTTTCTGAACCTCCACTATGTAGAAAAATGAATTTGTCATAGAAGTAGGCGATTGCTGATGAAATATCCCGTACTATTCTACCAGCTGTAGATTTGGATACTCCAATAAAATCAGCTACGGAAATCAGCATAGTGCCTAGTGCATAAAATCTTAATGTCATCAACAGTTGATGAAGCGGTGGCACTCCATGGTTTCTGCAATAATTTTTATATATTTTAATACTTTATTGGTATAATGCAAAATACTGAAAACTTTTTAATGTAATATACATTTAACACCACTATTTTAACTTACCTTGATGAGGTTACACGGACGACAGGCATAATTTCAGTCAACAGGAAATTTACTGCAGATTTTGATAACCTAAACCTAAAAGTAAACTCGGCATCATCCAGACTCTGCATGTAGTTCACCCTTTTAATTCTCCTTGAAGAAGCGCGTCGGCGTCTTAAATCTTCACCAGCTTCACTATCTGTACTATCCCAATCAGATAACCGAGCCAGAATCTCCATATCACTGTCACTATCACAGGAGAATATCATCAATGCCATTTTTTGTAAATAAAATCCGTAAACCAGTCCTAAATCTGAGGAAATTCTAAGATTACGATTTAGATTGTTTGTAGCGATCAAAACAAACGTCAAATTCAATGGATATGTTATTGACACACCCTTACTGTCATTTTCGAACAGAGGTCAATCTTTAATCTACGATATGTCCTCTCAACGATTGCTTGGTTTTAAAGATTGCGATTTCAATCCGTGGATAGCTTATTGATACACTTTATTAGTAATCTGGATTTTATTTTCGATCTTCAATCCAAAGATTTTGGATTAGATTGGTTATTAATTTCGGGCGTTAATGTACGGACACTCACAAAACAACAGTCTTGCAACATGCTAGATTGTTCCACCAGGCTAGGATAGCTTGATCTACAATATGAAACGAGCGAGATAAGAGATGATATTATCGAGCGGTCCATGTGTCGAAACATTACCAGATAATAATACTTCCAATAATGCTAGCGCTGTAACGACTTACATTACGGCACTTGCATACGTGAATGTCCAGTGACCCGAAAGCTGTCAGATTTAGAAAAGATAACTGGTTCGATAGTGTAGGCTGGGAGTAAGACGAACGATGAACTCGGAACGTGTTGGGCTGATCCAAATCCGTTGAAGAGTTCAATAAGCCAGGCTTAGCATCGATCTTCGATCCGACGATTACGAGCGACGGCGTTGACGGATGTCAGCTTAACTTGTCTGTCACCCGGCCGGCACGGACACCTACCATATTAATCTCTATTCTCGCCGAGCAACACGTGGATTTACGCATCGACGAAAGTAATTTATATGCAAATCAGTCCAACCTTGACGATTTCGTGACTCTAATACGGCTGTCATAGTCTAAAACCACAAAGCCTCTGGATTTATCTAACGGTACTTATTAGATGAAAAGGTGTGAATTAATTATCAACTGATTTGTAAAAGGCGTTAATATACTTTTTGTAGAAATCATTCTGTTGTCATTCCTATTCATTTTCGAAGATAATCAAACACTGTCCTATTTTTAGTAAAACCATGAACTTGAAAGTGTAACAGGTTGTTTCACAAGTCGATGCCTTTTTATTCAAAGTTTCGATTAATATTTCACTAATACCGATGTTGCTTGTCACGGAACAAAGAGCTCGGCGTTGTACCGGCGCGGCGTCGCGTCGCGATCGCTGGCTCTTTGTGTGCGCCACAACAATATTTCTGGCGTCTTGATAAATAGGAACAACTGTTGGGCCAACAATGCGGCTCGTAAGGCGATACGCGCGCTATCGACCGCTCGATTAATGACCGTCTCGCCTAAAAGAATGGACCATAATATTTATTATCAGATAAGCGCCCGCTACTGGGTAATTCGTGTGTCTCCGACTATTATACAACTCTCCGTGAATCGCCTATGCATTAGTCACGTTGCGTCTTACGATATCATTTTATGGATTTATGCCTTTATATTATAGATCGCGTCGGTTTTATGTTTCTCGGAACCATTCTTCGCTTATGGCGCGTGGTAGGTGTTCTTTATTTGTGATACTTATGCTACTCTTATTCAATAAAACATTAAAAAAAAAACATGGCCGTAACGTAGGGGAGCTCTCATGACACGCCTTACAAAATTTTTATATAAATATCGATTATGGTTTAAAAAGCGTTAGTCGTTCAAGGAACTAATCAGCTTGGACTGCTTTTATATTATAATAGTTAATGAAACGGTCCGCCCACGGCTCGAAAGCCAATTGATCTCCGGCGCGTTAATGGGCGCGTCGAAAGATGTGTGCATGCACCCAGACATGTGAACAGAGTCCCCGCCGTCCACCATTATACATTTAAATACGGATATTTATAGATTTTTATGATTGGGTACACGTAATCAGTATTTGATAATCGTTGATGCGATGACGGTAATCATTGCGGTGAGAATATTGTTCGCATAAATTATGTTTTTAAATGCTTCTTTACGTGGCTGTTGTATTCAACGAGTTAACACTTTATAAAACAGTTATTACAGGCAGTTTATCTTATATTCGTCAATCCGGACTCTAAATAAGTATCTTTAGAACGTTTTGGTAATGTGGAAAGCGGAGAACTAATCTTTGCGGGCGTGTAGCAGATACTTGCGAATGAACTAACTATTTTTGAAAAATGCATACAAAACGTTTCCATATGTATTTATCATTAAAGAACACAATTACATTATTTTAATTGTGCACTACCTATACATACGAACTTTACATTTAATTGTTGTTAACAGATATAGTATTCGTCAAACTTAATAGCGAGTGCGAAGCAAACTGCGAGTGCAACTGCCCGCAGGTACAGTCAAGTCGACAATAATTTAGGCCATTTAATGATTTTTATAACTGTGTGGAAGCTGTGTGATATTTTTAGGGGTGTGTGGTACCTTCTTATTTCTCAGTTTGGAAGTTGGTGGTATTTCCACACGCCATTAAGTTTGACGAATACTATACAATGCAATAGGGAATATGCATGAAAATAAACTTGTTATGTAACCGGTTTATCGATGAATATACTAAAATAGAGTACGAACAGTGAAAGCAAAATCAAAATTGATCGAAAATTAAACGAGATATAACAATTTTAAACAAATATATATCTGTCCCTCTCTCGAAAACGCTGTTTTCTGTGGCAGTTGTATGGGCGTCATGTCCTTTGACGTAGAAGAACACGTCGGACTTCTCTTTCTAATTATCAACTTTAAAGCTTTATGACTTCGTCGCTGATGATGATATTTTGAAAATTCCTCATATTTGTTCACTATAGTTAATAAGTCTTTAATTGAACAAATAAAAAAATATCACGCATATTCCCTATTCTCTGTTCTACTTTCTATACTAAAGACATTAAACTTGTACACAACATCAAAAAAACTGCTGTGCACACCATTCAAAAAGTTAAAATAGTATTGTGTTGCAACAAAGTCTCCCGAAATAACCGCAACGGCAACTTGTAACAGTTGTAACGGAACTAAAAGCTCCAAGTTGTAAAATAATACATCCCATCCGCGGGTTGTTATGAAACATTATCATAAGAGAGGCCTCGACGGGTCTCGGTTACAAGGGAACATATTTCCCGCTGAAATTTATAATCCGATGTTGAGATAAACGGCTCCTCACTCACAGTAAATTAGTCAGAATAAATAGGTAACGCACATAAATTGTTACACTTACATGTCACTGAGATATTCAGATATGCGTTATGAAGACATTGATCAGAACGGGTTATGCGACTCGGGGTGTGGCGGTTTTTGTCTTGATAAAGTGTACTTTATCAAGACACACGACCGCGACACACGAGGCACAGGACCTACAGGTCCTACAGGTCCTGTACGTTATGTATTCTTGCCGCTGTTTCTTTTAGCGAGTTCTCGTAATGAAGAGATTTCCATTTGAGTTTTTGACGTAGCGTGTCGAGAAATGATATACTTTTGTAGTGTCTATGTTACTTACTCACTTATTTGTAGATATTGTTTATTTTTGCAGCAATGATGGTAGATATCTGTTGCTGTAATGTTCTAACTTGGATTAGATCGATAGGTTCGATATCAAGTTAAATATTTTAGTGATCGTTATATTTTACCCTAGCTAAACAAATTAAGAATTATTTCATTATACATATTTTATTCTACCTAAATAGAATTCAGGACTAGGCAATAAGAACACAACTAAAGTTATCAAAATGAATTAACTTTTTAATTACAATTTCAATATTGCTGCCTAAATGATAGGAGCAGTGGTGGCCCAGTGGTAACGGACTTGCAAGTTGAGTTCGTCGTGGTTTCAAACCCAGGCAGGCGGGTTTACGCCCCATTCCCTGTCCTAAAGTGGTGGCCTGAGTCCCAGCAGTAGAAATATTATAAGGCTAATTATGATATGCCTAAATTAACTGAAGTAAAAAGTAGTAAAAAGGAATGTTATTGAAAAATATCCTTGCCACCAGCTTTGTAGAATCGAACGTGGTCTGTATTGTTGCTTTGATATCGATCATTTTAATATGCAGCTTTCATGATAAACAACACACGGCTCTGGAATGTAGTCCGCGCTTGATCCTTTAAGCTTATGAATACCTAACGCGTTTCCAACGATCTTTATTTAGAATTGAATAATACAGGATCCATTGATGTACGATTAGGGACGCTAGGCTGGACTATTTCTGAATAACAATATTTTGGATATAGGTACATACCTACTCTTAGATATTTATTCTATTGTATTTCTGAGCGTAGCACAGCAAGTACCCTTGGTTAACATTTTCGTCTCATCATCGTCATGATCACTGTGTTGCCCTTACGCCAATTTATTTGGGGTCGACGCGTTCTCTTTCAGTTGTCTTCTTAGCAGTCAACTAGTCCCCTTTTTCTAGTCATGCAATGTTTCTCACTCTTTCCATTTTTTCTATTTCTCTTTCCCCACACAACATCACCTTTTTCGACACAATAATTTTATAAATAACCTTGGTTTATAAATATAAAATTTTGTCGTCCATAGCGCGGTGTTGACGATCAATTTCGGTTGACAGTGTCAATAGAAGCAGTGTCGGTGGTTCGTTGGCATCGTTACAATTAGCCGCGATTGGTCGCGGTGCGGGCCCGACGCGCACGGCCGCTCTTCCCATAGCCACCTGCGGCTCTTCGCACTGTCACCGTCAGCGGCTTTAATTAACTTTTTGTCTTCTCCACCTCGCACAATCGACAGACATTCCGGACTCCGGACGCTTCTACTAGTGAATCACCGTCAACTTGTTTAGACGACGTTTTCTCTTCATTCACTATAGTTTATGGGAAGTGAAGATCCACTCGACTGGAGCGGACTCGAATTAAGGTGGCTTGGTTTAAATCGATTAAGCCTTAAGCGTTCAGTTATATCGGACATAGCTTTATGAATGAAGCTTTCCTTACAGCTGGGAATTTTAGACCTGTTTCTACCATTACTAATGAAACAGGAAAGTATCACCGGGTTAGTAAACTATCAAAACTTTTTAATCTCTTTTTATAATAATAAATCAGAACTGAATACAAGACCGTACTCCAGCAGTCCACTGGTCACCGAATTATTTAATCTCGGTCTGCGACTCCACCCATATGTTTTAAAGTAATTACAGGCTGCCGTAGCACTCTAGATTTATGACGACGACGACGACGTTGAGGATTTCCTCTTTAAATTATGTCAATCGTTAATTGAACCATGTTCTGCTTTATCATTCTCGTTAACCTGGGTTTAACTATGCAACCTCTCCTTATACATAGCATTAAAGATTAAACACATCAAACAGTTCATACGGACATTTATAAATCATAATAGAGAAGTCAGCAATGAATGGTGGTAACATTGCGCTTGACCGTCCGCAAGTTCAAGTTCGCACGGACAGACGGTGCGCGCGCTAGTTGCGCAAACGCAGTGCCGCCGGTTCTCCTCCGCACCGCAGACGCATGACTTGCGTCATGACTCATCAACAGTGTCAGCGCGTCAATGCCTCGTTTATATAAATACGTTGCATTCTTCAACATGTTTATTTATAGACGAGTGTTCCGATGAAAATCCTCGATCATTGATTAAGCACCTATTTATTTTCTCTTGTCTATTGATAGGCCTTCAAACACATTTTGATATGTTGGCGATTTATATTTATATGTTTTTTAACATGATTTGGTATGGTTCGGCTGTATGTAATATCAGCCTACCCATCACATCAATACACCAACAACACAAACATTCTTATGCAAATGTAAAAGATTGGAGTCGAACAAAAAGAACGATTAATCGAAGTCAAAAGTAAATCGAGCGTGCGGGCGCGGCGGCTCTCGGTTCGCGCTGTCTCTTTAATTGCTCTTTGATAACCAGTAATAGTAGTTTATATGCACCCATTATAGTTTCTTCCATTTATATTGATCACATTAATGCTGATCGCGTTTAAAATTTAAACGCCCTTTGTGCGGCCATCGCATGGTCCCCGTCTCGGTGAGCAATACGAATAAACTTTACTACGAATGGTTTCACACGAAACTCTCGCACTCTGTTGGACTTGTAATGCGAGATATGCGTGGGTTTCGTTTTAATCCCGGACGTATGTCGCGTCATTCTATGATAGCTTTACGATACTATTACGTTTTTCTAGATATTATAATGGTTTATCAGGCTGTTGTTTGGTGAAACGGTGACGGATGAGTCTCTTTCAATCTTGAATATCTTAATGTAATTAAGATTTGGTGAAAGCTTCTAAAAAGAATCGTTTACCGGTCTACCTTTTATCGATTTTTACTTACCTGTAAAATTTCAGTTTAGTTGTTCTGAGACCGTGTGTCAAATGAAACTTTCAGTGAGCATTTGAAGTATTATTTCAAGTCATGTCTTTTGAACTAAAAAGATTATTGACGGCGTCATATTAGCAAACATTAGATCTTTACCTATGAAGTTGCCGTTTTATAAAACGGGTCACTTTGGGCTGTGATAACTTCGGATTGACTTGGAATTTTAAGTTCAATTAAAAATTTATATTTACGGCCTTTTATTCTTTTTTTCTAAATTAGTTATTTATTTGTTTGTTTCTTTGGGCTTCGTATTTTCTGTAATATCGCGGTTTTGTAATAATTTTTGTATGGAATTTAGGAGAACTCCTGTTTTTTTTGGAAAATGAGTTCTACCGTGGAAATAAGGCTTCGTTGCAACTCATCCCTAGTCCCAACTCGCCCACTTTTTTATATGCCTATTAGCTGCAAGGGTACAGTTTGTTGGAAAAGTGCTACGATGTAGAAAATAAATACTTATCACGTATTTTATAGACATACTGATTTTTTAGCAGGGAGTTTTAATTATTGCACAAACTGTGATTTTTTTAGGTTATAGTTTAAATTAGCAGAGAGGTTTAATTATTGTAAAAACTATGATTTGTGATGACTAAATAAAAATAAATACAAACCATACAAGCACTTTTCTTACCATCAGTACTTTTGCGCCTTCTAGCTATAAATGTAGGTAGATATATACGGACCGGGCGAGTTAGGACTAGGTATAAGTTGCAACGAAGCCGGAAATAATGAGTCAAACGGTACGCAGCATTAATGACGTATACAAACTTAGAACTGCCAAAGAATGAGCTATTTTGTCTCGATCGCTTTTTTTTGAGAAATTTTACCTCACAAAATACCCTTCTTCTCTGGGCGGTTTTTCCTTTTGAAACGCAGTTTCCACGTTGGAACTCAGATTATAAAAAAAAACACATTTCTTTTTGTGATTTTGTCGTTATAGATATCGCAATATTACAAAAAAAAAATAAAGCCAATATAACCAAACGAATGACTAAATTTAGAAAAAGAATAAATTACCTTAATTATTAAGTTTGTTTGAACTTATAATTCTTAATCAATCCGAAGTTATCACAGCTCAAGGTGAGCAGTTTTATAAAACGGCAATTTGCAGGTAAAGAAAAAACCTAATATTTCCCACAAAGAAATTTACACTTTTTTCATAACTTTTAAATAGGTATTTTCTTCTTAGTTCAATTTTCAAACAATATTAAAACATACTTTGTTGAGACTCAGAGTGAGATTGGCTTTTATTGTAAAATATCCTATAAGTAATATTGTTGCGTTAGTAGTACTAACTTTTGTTTCTCGGGTTTAATTTTACTTGACATGGCCCGGGCGTTTACGACAGCAACTTGTGCGTCTCTACGTTTTATGGACCACTGTTAAATAATGCGTACTCTTTGCGTATTGTCAGGATAGGGAACCATGTCGTTTTGTACTCTTTTTATGAGTTGTAGGGACGTGTCTCATTTTATCCGATTGCCGCGGAGGGTGAAGCTTTTATGATTTTGTTTAGTACGATATGTGCAAAATACACGTACACTTTCAAGTTAAATGTAAACTTTGCTTTGACGAGACAAGCTACCTGACTGAAGCAAGCATTGAATGTGTGTATTGGAATATAGGATCGTTATTTTTAAGTGTCTTAGGATTGCAATTATTCCCGTTTCTTCAATTTGTTTAAATGTGTTGTTTTGACATCCGCTTTGAAGAATAAAGCAATAAAATCTAAACGCTCGAATTATAGTGTCCTAATTTATTTTGAAGTTATAGGAATAATAGAAGAAGTTCACTAACAATCTTAACTACTAATCATACTTTCGTTAGAAAGGCATTATCGTCATGCTTAAATATATTTCATGCCCCCATGTATTTATTTTTCTTATTTTCATTACAACTTAAATACAAAGTGATGAACTATTCCCATCGTCCTTGCATCACAACTCATAAATTGTGATTGCTTTCTCCATACCCGTTGTCTACGAGACATTCCAATCAGTCGGAACGCCTCAGAGGACGAACTAAGACTGGGAAAACCGTTAACTAGATCCGCTACCGTATTCGGGTCGCACTTCATATTCGACGCGACGAGCGTCTTCCAACTGCAGCAGAAATGCGCCTTCCAGCTGCGCAATAAGGGCTCATGTTAATTAAATATTGAACTGTTTTCCTCGTTTGAAAATATCGGTGTTAGAGCATATTACGGTTAAATAATTGTATAAAACATAAAATAAAGTTTAGCTAAGTATATGATGTGCTAGGATAAGTAAAGAGGAATCTACATGAACAACTACGTGCATTCTTTTTCAACCAATTTAAAACTGGTAGATCGAATCGACTTTAGTCGCAATGAACCGGGTGTTCACAACAGCATGGTACCCCTCGCATCAGCAGGTATTGACATGTGGGATGTCACTCGAGCCCGACGCAGCGCGCGGGTTAATACCGATAAGATTTTTCCAACCAATTTGCCACTGAGCACTGTTCGCAACACCTGCCCGTTTTTTACGCTAAATCTGCTACAAGTACGCACTTTGTATGGCGCGAGCCCTTATGATCTGTTTCTTTAAAAACATATGCTGCTCAGATTAGTTACACTTAGAAACACTCGGGGCTTCTTAAAGCTAGTGTGCCACTCAACGTACCATTTTTGTGGCGTACGGGTATCCGAAGAATTTAGTGCGCGTTTTAATATTACATTCTGGAGAGTCGCTCGCCCCGTTATGTCAGACACGAGGATACATCCCGCCACATTGCAGCAACATTTCCTCGGATCGTGTGCCCGCCGAGTTTTGAACTCGGTTAAGCTTGGCGAAATAGCTATTCTGAAATTTCAGCAACGCATATGCAAATGTCAGCTCTCGACACTGATTGTACGAGTGGCACGGGGAAAATTCATGCATTTACATTAAAATTTCACCGAAATTGGATCCCGACTTCGTAGTTTATATACGAGCTAGTGTGACACGTGCGCCCCGCTCCCGATATTTACGATTTTCAATCGCATCTGTCTCAACAACTGTGTGATTGTTTAGTGTGCGGGGACCCTTATTCCTGCTCGTTAACTGTTTCATATTTTTGTGACATATTGCTGTTTATGCGTTGCAGTAATATTCCTATATCACTTATGATCAAATATCGACAGTATAATACTGTACAGGCAGTTACTATTGACTGCAGTCACTAAATCCCATACAAACGTAGAGCAAAACAGTCCAATCTAAATCTAACCCATACCGTGTAAATTGGCACACAATTGCACTATGTGAAGCGATTGGTTGAATTGTGCCGATCTGCACAATTGAGTAACACAGTCTATCGCCATCCGAAGCATTTTTAAGGAAATTCCTGAATTGCTCTGTTTAAAAAAATCCTCTAATCGACGAGATAACGATACGATTACGATTGAGCATAAGGAATGCAATTAAGACTGTTGAGTTGTTAAAACGATCCGTTCTTTCCACACAAAGCTATGCTGAAAGTAATGATGAAGGGAATTACAATATTAATGTTATGCGATACGTTTATGGAACAAATAGTCCTCTTTTATAAATCAATCAAAGCCCCTCAGTCTTACTATCTATCAGATTTCAACAAATTGTAACATGCAATGTAAAATGCAATTACTTAAAAAAAAAACTATCATGCGGGTCAATTTAGACGCAATAGCGGACATACACACTTTTTTTTTTTTTTTTTTTTTTTTTTTTTTTTTTTTTTTTTTTTTTTTTTTTTTTTTTTTTGGGGGTGGTAAATCATCCTATGACTTCTTCCGCTCTAGGGTGGAGCGGAAGGGTGTGTCAGACTCTTACTGACTAAAACCCACCCCTGTTCCTCCCTGCCTCGAGTGCCCGGGGGCGAGGTAACTCTTTCGAATTTATCCTCCACCCCCGGGCTTTATCCTCCACCCCCGGGCGGACATACACACTTGAAAGTGTTTTATAGTAGGTACTAGGTAGCTAATGTTTTTTAATAACTGTTGAGAGGAACCACCAGGAAGAGGTTACTGTTTCTTCGCCCAGTAATTTTTGACGTATTTATTTTATTGATTAACTTTTTGTTTTTTAACATATTCGTAAAATTGGCCGTAAGTACGTAATTTTTAAATTAGAATTGCTTCAACAGTGTCAGTCACTATTTCTTTCGTCCGTCCATTGGGCTGTCATAAGAGTAAATATTCTCAAAACATTTGCGTTATGGCCGGGAATTGCAAATACTTAGTAGGTACGTGTATATTGATAAACGGGACAAGTAACAGTACGGGAATACGGTGACAGTTACGTATACAGGGTTTAACGAAATGGTGTGGTCATATTTTAAGAACCGGTTCTGCCCATGGAAATGAACAACTTTCTCTAAGAAAAAATAGAAAATTCCCAAAAAAAAAATAGAACTTTCCATACAAAGTTATCATCAGCTGATCAGTATTTGTATGGCAGGTAAAAAAAAAATTTTGAGAATTTCCTCACATTTTCTTGAAGAAAGTTGTTCATATCGATGGGCAGATGCAGTCCTTAAAATATGACCACACCTTTCCGTTACATCCTGTATACAGGGCGTATGGCAACCCATCATTCGTGTCATGTCGTGTTTTGGTCTTTGACAATAAAACCTTAATAACTATCAAACTTAAAATTTTAATTAATAATGGTTGAATTTCGATCACCGGGCGACCACTAGTTCTAGGAAATGACTCCTTCGATTGTTTCACTTCCTTTTCATTAAATTTTAATCAAAGCTAGGCTATCGGCTGTACTATTAAAACGTTAATGGGTCGGTTACCGGAATAACTAATCGAATGATTGTTTACATTCATTCGGTTCGCAACCACACCAGCTTGCGTATAATGAATGTTGGTTACATTAATTACTACTTTAGTGCCAGGTTTATAGCTTTGCCGTTATCGGCTTGTGTGAGATTACGTGTTCAACCTTATTACTTTTTCTCTTTTATTTTCGATGACTCAATTCAACTTTATTGTTGCTTTTCTGAAGAGCTATAAAGTAACGATGAGTTTTTTTTAGCCAATTAAAGTTTTTATGAGGTTAGTTAGGATAGGTGAAGCTTTCACAATAAAGCACAACTTGCAGCTTTGTTCTTTGTCTATTACCTAAACTTTTGTTTCATGTGCTCCGACTGAACTTATAGCTCAAGCTTAACAAAGACGTGTATGAAGCATTACTATTCCATTTTGTTACAAAACTCATCCACTGAGCTTTTCTTAGTGTTACGAAGAAAATATCTCACTATCTCCCACAGTGAACTAATTGTATCAATTGTGGAACAAGTGGAACGACCGTTCTCTCTAATTTGTGGATAATGCCGTCGAGCGCATGAGCCTAGGAAAGGTAATAAATTGGCGCGGGCGATCGATCGCGGCGCTCGCGCACAAATCAACCGGCACGTCAAAACAATGGCGGCTAGGCTGCGGGGGCGATCGTGCAACCACCCGCCGCTTATCGTCAAAACCAACTTATTTATACCACAGTACCTCGGGACCTACATACGCTTGCTGGAAATCATTTAACTAATAGCTATGGGCCTGATCCCATCTTACGTTGCTAGCAATTTCTTGAATGGGAAATGCGCCTTGATCAGATTGCTAGTCAAATTAAAGAGTAAGCACACGGCTGAGCTTTAATCTGCCGATAGTTTAGAAAGATTGTTAATGGGTTATGGAAGTTGCGAATTAATTAATCTCTTGAATATTCAAAAATCAGCCGACAAATTGATGAATGAATTTTATAATTGGTTGTTTCTTTAAGTTATCGAATTTCATAAAAATTCAATTTTAATCCGATGATGTTCGTATTAGGTATCGTGAACCTGTTCCTCAGTGTGCTGGGAAAAAACCATGAATGAATGTTAGTGAGTTTTTGTTCACTTGTCACTGCGTTTCCGGCGGTCGGTCGGTCGCACGACGGCGCGCGCGCGTGGAGAATCGCCGTACGCGTCGGACCGTCGCGCACTTGATCGCCTTTAGGGCCACCATCAGCCCTTTTTTTCTTGATTTTTTTCATTAAGGATCCAAAACGCCCACTTTTGTTATTGGCCCAAAAAAATCAAAACTGTAACCTACCGTTTTAGTGTTTATTAGGGTAAGTTTAAAATTAAAGTCCAAATTGACTCAGATAAAAATTCAGGGTCATCTTCTGCCTTTGTTCCATGACAACCCTACCTCTATCACGCGGTGGTCATGCTCCACCAGTTATTAGTGATTGAAAAACAACCCAAAATAACCGATCATCATGGGACCGTACTGTAACATGCCGGTGCCGTTGTTTAGTAGGATGTAGCTGGTAGCTTTTTTGTCTTCTTTTTTAGCCCACTTTGAGCTTCTTCTTCTTACTAAGTCAAATCTGCTAGCAGGTGTCGTTAATTAGAGTGTAAACAGACAGACTGCATTCCAACAAAGTTTTATATTCGGTTTGGATATAATGAGAGCCAGGGAAACTGCAGCGTGTCAGACGAACCGTTCGCAGGTCTACGCTTTTGTGCTGTGCAAACTGCAGTCACGTTTGTAGCTGATCGTCTTTTACCTTTCAGGAGCCATTGCGCTGTTTCGAAATACAAATGTTAAAGTATGATAGATGAAATGATTTATTTTCTTACCTCAAAACCTTCATTGACCTTGATTATAATATTTTCTCACTGAGTATCACAAACTTACAACTTCATCTGACATTCTTGGGACACACGACGTGGAAAAAAGTGCAAAGGCATCAAGAAAAATTGCCTAGTGGTGTATTACGAAACTGTTCACGTGGAGTGCTCATCTCTGAGTGTATTCGCTCGGGAACTGAAAAAAACAGTAAGGCGAAGCAACAGGTAGACGTCCAATTAGAGGGGGCCGCACTTGAGTGGCCGACGCGTCGCGCGACACCGCGCTTTGACGGCCTCCACAAAAACTGCGCCCCGTTTCGCCTGCCGCCATTACACTAGAGCTTTTTGCACCACAAACTTGTCGCGCTTCACTTTGACTTTCTCGACCTCCATGTTGCATACATATGTACGCATTATTCAGCATCAGTCAAGTAAAAAATAATTTGCTCTTTTCTTTACGCCATATCGATCTAGAGCTTCGATACCCACTACGGAGCAATTTATTATAACTTTAATTTGCACTGATAAGCAGTAACACTGAAAGACATCGCCATAATTTACGACGAATTCACTTGCACATTTTATCGATGAATCTGCTGCGAATTCTTATTTACATTTTCAATTTAACTGGAAATATTATTCGGCGACCATAAATCAGGAGTCTCCGCCGGCTTCTTGCGACAATTTCGGAAAGAGCTTTAATTCTTAATTATGGCCTTGGTCGCTCTGTCGTATTTATTTTGCTTTGTGAAATTATCCTTCGGGCAGCCCTGCTATAAATTTGCTCACGCGATCAATAATAAAGATGTTAATACATATGGAGGCAAGTTCAAAATTTTTGATCTCATACAATCGTTTGATGTAGCCGATTATAACTGCTAATAAAACTTTGTCATATTACTTTACAAACGAGTTTATGGGATTTTCTTGTACCTACGAGTATATTGGGTATGGCATAATTTCGCAAACTTTTTGGTTTGTACCTCATACCTTATTTCTTGGGACGTATGTACTCGTATTTTGGGACGCTCCACTTCACAAACACAACATTCCCCAATGTAGCTCTACTAGGTGCAGTATTCAAACTAAATACAAAACCCAGATTCTGTTGTTAACAAAATGTAGGCTATTCGTTAAATTCCACTGATGGAATTTTAATTCACAATTTGTCTCCCAATTTTTGGGTTTGCTCGGAACGCGCGCGGTAATGGGAAGGCATGCCACGCGGTAGTCGCACGCTGTCTTCGAATACGCTACCATAAAAATAATCTGGATTAAGTGCGATCGACGACTTTGTGGAGCTAAATTGTGTTAACTGCGAACTAAATATAAGATTGTCTAGTTAACTGCGAATCTTCGAAGTCCAGTTAGGCGAGGGGACTAGCGTGTGATGCAGTTTTAATGACATAATCCAGTTATCGCTGACTCGATTAGCCCTCGCTACTGCCAGCTTCGCTAAACACCTATCTTCACGTGTTGCCTTTCAGACACTGAGGCTATCTAGTGCCGTATTAGTTATTATCTGTTGATCGAAAGCAACCATAGCTCCGGCCCTGACGTTTCATCGATTTACCGCGCTGCCTCGTTATTGATCATTCGTTTTGATTGCGCGTACTTGCCTTACTTAAATATGTAACACCGAACGCCATTTATGAAATGTTGCATAATTGGGGCAATTATTCTTGGCCAATAGCGATATCGATATTTTAATTTGGCATTAGTAAAAGTGTTTATTAGTGGGTTAGTGAGTGTGAAGTAGCGAGTTACATGAACATTTGGATCACTGATGGGTTCGTACGCCGCGCGCGGTGCGGCCGCAGTCACTCTCTTGGTATAAGCTCATCAGATAAGCACGCGTGACTTCACACGGTGACGCGCGCACGCAGCACGCAATGAACATTCACTGCTAAACTTTTTATTACATACAAAGCAACTCACTGCTGATAATAAAAAGAACATGATGCTGTTAACTTTTACCTTTTAGTACCTTTCAAGATATTTCACATCATTCTTTTTACAACTAAGAAATACGCACTTTTTGATAGAGCTTAATCTTATGTGGGCTGACCGATGTTAAAAAGTCATCGTATATGTCACATAGACGTTGTTTGATGTTTAAGTATCACTAAAATTAGTACATACCTTCTTCAGTAGCCGAATAAAGAAATAGAGGCTATTAAACGTGTAAGACACATTTATACCGATATATTTCAAGATTTTTATTTTATAGTTACTAGATTTACTGTCTCCGGTGGTTAATTTATTTGTATTTTTATTTCAAGATTTGCATATTATATGGGCCGAATAAACATAGGTATCTTTATGTAGGGAAGTTGTATTAATTATTAACGTAGCACATGACGGCTTTACGTTACCGGATATCTCAATTGATAGCGATGTGTTAAGTTATTTCAGATTCTGTGAAACAGGCAGACGGGGCGTGACACTTTACTTTTTATGTAAAGTAGACATATATTATTAAAAGTAACGTACGAAAGCTCAAAAAGTTTCGCATTTCATAGTATGTCATATTTCGTTCAAGTATGTACTATTACTATAGGCGAGCGATTACCATCGATATTATGCGGTATCTTACTGTACATTACAAGGTGGATTGAAATGAGCGTGATAACGAGGCAGAATCGAGTGAGACGAAGGCATGCATGACCCCGGGATCAAGCGCGTGCCTCGCGCCAGCACTGACAAATGTAGGCGACAAATGCGAACTAGAGCAGGCGCAGACACCTACTGAGAACCGTACGCCCAAAAACCAGCCGTTTGGCTAGTTTTTGCATACGTAGAAGGTAACTCTTTGTTCAAGAACACAAACTTACCGCAATCACAACCGGTACACCTCAAACACTTTTTTGCTGGTGATTGGAAACGGGATCTAGCAAACAAGTCGTCTAAAAAATTAAGGCTTGATTTACCAACAATTTAAAAAGCCGCTAATAAGCGTATGTAGCAAATTGTGAAGTGTTAATGGTCTATGGATTTCACGGCGCACACGTAATGGTTGGGGCTGTTGCCTTACTTCTAATACTGCCTGTCGTAATTGCTCTGTTGAACGAATCGTTTATCATATTAGAAGATTGAAATTGCTTCGAGCTAGAATTTATAGCATTCTAATTTGAGCTTTGTTACATGAATGTGTTATGCTGATTTTGTTTCTACTTAGCTTGTAAATTATGTCATTATTAGTCTTTGAATCATATCTATGCAGGAGTTGATTTGGTTTTGGGAACTGATGCTTGAAAACATCCAGTACTGCTCTCAGTCAAATGCATAATTTGCGTGAAATTTTTATGTAGGTACCTAAATGATTGGAGCATAAAATAGTAAAAGTTTATAAAGTTAACAAGCTTTGTTGTAAATTCATCGTAATCATCGGATTTAATTTTCGCGCACTAACGAACAGATAGTTTTATTGCTGTTATAAAAGACTATCGGAAGAATTCATTTGTAATTAAGATTTAATTTATAAATCAACCGTCGCTTGTATAAAATTAATAATGTTATCGAATAAGGCGTCTATGGATTTGCTTGTTATTTTTATGAACAACAATAATTCAACTTTGTATTTTCACTGTTACATAGTCAGGAAGACAAATGTTAAGAATTTCTTTTCATTAACTGGGCATTAAGTACATGGAGGTACGGTGTTGGTGAGGCAAGGCGACGAAGCTCGGCTCGAGCACTATAAATCAACACGGTAAGACTGTATTTCTTTCGTAATCAGCTCATATCGGTTCTCGCGGTTGTGGCCGCCTAATTATTGTCGACTTTTACGATCGACCTAACGAGTTTTCACTTGGAGCCAATCACGATTTTACGGCGAACATATTTTGAGTTTTAATTATTATAAAAATATCCCTGTGCGAAGGCATAAAATCTGAAGTTTGATCATTGTGACTATATGACCTGGTTAAAATGTTTAATAAATAGAATAAGCTACCTAGTTAGTCGTAGAAAATAAGAATAGTATTGTTTAAAATATTTACCTACTAAGCGAATGTGGATGTCTCAAAACAATCAAAAACTGTAAAGTGTTGCCAGGCGAAGACTTAGTCTCTCAACACAGGCTCATAATGATGGACGTAACATTCAGTGTCTCGTCCAGTAGCAACAAAGATCGCCCCCCACACAAAATCAGATGGCGTATGATAGAAAATGAGGAGTGTGCAAGTATGTTTAAGAATCAAGTCGTAGATAAAATGATAGAAATGAAGGATATGGAAGGAAAATCTGTGAATGAATGTTGGAAAGACATGGCGGATTGTATAAGGCAAGTAATAAAATATGCGTTTGGAGAATCGCAAGGGAAAGGCATGTTAGAAAAGGATACATTGTGATAAATGATAAATGATTTTATTTTTGTAAGTAGGTTTTAACAACACTTTTAAAGTCAACATTTTTTTTAAGCTTGATGATGCCTAGCTGACTACCCTGAGAAGAAACACCGAAACCAACTCACGAGGTCAAAGTCTCTTTTAAAGTGTTCAAATCCATACAGTATGTACTGGTTAAATCATATAAGAACCATGTACGTTTATGTCTGGGATGAGCTTTTTGAAGAAAGCAACACACAATTTCGAGTGGACCTGTCCAGACAGTGCAAGCATTTGTGAGTCATCGTGAAGCTCAACCCAGAACTTTGAGGAGCTCAACGAACCGACGAACAATACCAAAGTAAGGACATTTGAGTAGGCCGCAAAAATACTCAAACTACCAGACAATAAAATCTTCATGAATATAACGACATACATAGTTCTCGCATTCACATTATTCTATAAATAATAATAATAATAAATCATTTATTTCGGACTCATCTTACATCCATATTTGTTTGTACAATTGAGAGCTTACAGACTAGTGTTAGTATATGAGAACCATGCAGTTTAGTGTCTGTAATGGTCTTTTGAAGAAAGAACCACACATATTTGAGTGGACCTGTCCAGTCAGTGCAAGCATTTGTCAATAGTCGAATATCTCAACTTAAAAACCACTAAGGAGCTCAAAGACTAGACCAAAACAATACCAAATAAAGGACATTTGGGTAGGCCGCAAAAGTACTCAAACTGTCAGACAACGTTAAAAATTACTGTAAAAAGGAGGAGAAAATAATAATAATAATAACCCACATAGTCCTCACATTACCACTAATTAAGAAATAAATATATATATATAATACTTTACGAAGTAAATATTCATGTCAAACAAAATAGTAATAATAAAATGTCAATCAAAAAAAACAATAGTAATATAATATAGTACTATACAAGTATTCATGTCAAAAACGAATATAAAAAAAAATCATCAGTGTTTATATGTAAGTAGTATAACATATGAAAATAATGGCTCATGTATACCATTGAAGCAGCTCAATCCTTTTTGTCCTCAAGGTAGTCATTAATTGTGTAAAAAGCTTTCTGGCATAGCTTACGTTTCATAAATGATTTAAATTTATTTATGCTTAGTTCTTGAATTTGGCTAGGAACTTTATTATAGAAACGTATACATTGGCATCTAAACGAACCACCTATTTTTTTCTTAAGCTTGGTTTTAGGTACAATAAATTTGTGTTGGTTCCTAGTATTTATGCTATGGATATCACTGTCTTTTAAACAGATTAATATTTTTATGTGCATTCATGAGATTCTCATAAATATATTGAGAGGGAACAGTCATAATATTAATCTCTTTAAATTGGCCTCTGAGGGAGTGTCTGGGACTTAATTTATAAATTGCACGAATAGCCCTTTTCTGTAAAACAAAAATTGTCTGAATATCGGCGGCATTTCCCCACAACAGAATGCCGTACGAAATCACACTATGAAAATAACTAAAGTATACTAAACGAGCTGTCTCTAAATCAGTTAAACCACGAATTTTCCTTACGGCGTATGCTGCAGAGCTAAGTTTTTTGGACAGTTTATCTATATGGGGGCTCCACTGAAGCTGCGCATCCAAAGTTAAACCTAAGAACACTGTAGAATCCTCGGGTTTCAACTTTTCACCCTTTATTGAAACACTAGTGTTCACTTGTGTTACATTAGGTAATGTGAACTTTATGCATTTGGTTTTTTTCTCGTTAAGGAGAAGATTATTGATATTAAACCAGTTAACTACAGTTGAAAGAGCATTATTTACGTCATCAACAAACACCTGCTGACGTTTGAGTTTAAATAAAAGTGAAGTGTCATCTGCAAACAGCACTATATCATGTTTATCCTTTATGAGGTAAGGCAAGTCGTTGATATAAATTAGAAACAAAAAAGGCCCCAGAATTGAGCCTTGAGGAACCCCCATTCTGACTACAGACCCGGGAGACCTTTTACCGTTCACATCAACTCTGAATCCTATTACTCAAGTATGAAGTAAGAAGATCCAGAGAGTCGCCCCGGACTCCGTAGTAGTGCAGCTTCCTGATCAATGTATCATGGAGAACGCAATCGAAAGCCTTAGACAAATCGCAAAAAATGCCCAACGCATCGCATTTATCTTCCCATGCATTATAAATGTGTCCCAAAAGTTCAACACCAGCATCAGTTGTTGAACGACCCTTTGTGAAACCAAACTGTTTGTTATGTAATAGTTTGTGTTTATTAATATATAAATATCTTTGAATTTGATCTAACATAATTTTCTCAAAAATTTTACTTAAAGTAGGTAGCACTGATATAGGTCTATAATTAGTAGGGTCTGATGTACTACCCGATTTAAACAATGGTATTATTTTAATATATTTCATTAGATCAGGAAACACCCCACAATCTATACAATTATTAAAAATTACTGCTAAAGTAGGTGCTACAATTTTTATAATAGACCTAGCCACGTCAACAGAATGACCCCATAGATCTGCAGTCTTTTTAACATTTAAAGTATTAAAAGTTTTAATTACATCATTACTAGTGACATATTGGTGGAATGAAGATTTGCAAAAGATGCTGAAAGAAAAGGAAAATTTTAAAGTATGGCAGAATGTAGAAACCGGAAATGATAATTTGAAAGAATAAGAAAATTTATAAAGAATTGAAGAGAAAGGCAAAAAAGGCGGTTGCAGTTTCCAGGGCTAAGGCGCAGGAAAAGTTATATGATTTAGCGGATAGCCCTAGAGGCCAGAAGGAGCCGGATTACAAAAGTAAGATAAAGGAGAACGATGGATATAATCCATATAAAATGTATGAAAGATGTAATCGGTAAAGTCTTGTCGGAAGATGACGAAATAAAAGATCGATGGAAGGTTTATTTTGAAAAGTTGATAACGAAGAGAATGAATGGAATGGTGTGCTCAAAGAAGTACAAGTAAATATGGGCTTGGTGAGAGAAATTAGCATGGATGAAGTGAGAAAGGCAGTTCAATGTATGAAAAATGGAAAGGCCATGGGCCCTGATGACATACCAGTAGAAGTATGGAAGTGTTTAAAAGAGGATGGATGTATGTGGCTGACTTTATTCTTCAATAAGTTGTTGTATAAAGAAGTGATCTCACAAGAATGGTGCAACAGTTCGTTAGTGCCCATCTTCAAGAATAAAGGGGATGTACAGGACTGCAACAACTATCGAGGGATAAAGCTCATGTCACATATTATGAAAGTATAGGAGAAAGTGATAGAGAAAAGATTGCGAGAGTAGAGTGAGATTACCCCGAATCAGTATGGGTTTATGCCAGGTCGAGGGACAATGGATGCCATCTTTGCTCTCCGTCAATTGTGCGAGAAGTACAGACGTGTGCACAAGAACTTGCACATGGTGTTCATTGATCTTGAGAAAGCGTATGATAGGGTACCTCGCGATGTGTTGTGGTGGGCCTTGAAAGAGAAATCTGGTTTGCCTGGGAAGTATGTTGAGTTGATTCGTGCTATGTACAGACAATCTAGTACCTACGTCCGTTCGGCTGCTGGCAACACCGATGAGTTCTGTGTGGCTGTAGGCTTGCGTCAAGGGTCGGTTTTAAGTCCTTACCTCTTCCTGTTGATTATGAACACTTACGTCAGAAATACAGGAGGAGGCACCCTGGTGCATGCTGTTTGCCGACGACAGATCCAGAGCATATTGGAGAAATGGCAACAGAAGCTGGAGAAAGTTGGCTTGAAAATCAGCAGAACCAAAACTGAATACATGTTCTGCGATTTCGGCGGTCTCTTCAGTTCTGAAGCTCTAGTCCAGATGGCGCGTTTCTCACCGTCTGCTCCGATTTTCGGTATCTCGGTTCACTCATGCAAATCGATGGCGAAATAGATCGGACTGTTAAACACATAATTAACACTGGCGGATGTATGAAATGGCGGTAGGTTACCGGGACTATCTGCGACTCCCGCATTTCCCTTAAACTTAAGGGGAGATTTATAAAACAATGGTCAGACCTGCTGTCTTGTATGGTTCAGAATGTTGGGCCAAAAAAGGGATGAATGAAAAGCAATTGCCTGCGGCTGAGATAGAATATAAGTATAGAATGCTAAGAGCGATGTGTGGTGTTACGCGCATGGATAGATTTAGGAATGAGTATATAAGAGGAAGTCTTAAAGTGGCACCCCTGACTGAAAAGTTGTGTGGAAATTGGTTGTCGTGGTATGTGCATGTGATGCGGGGGAATGAAGAAAATGTCGTGAGGATAGCTTGTGTATGGATGTGGATGGCTATAAGAGTAGATGAAGGCCAACGAAACGATGGTTGGACTGTGTGAAAGAGGATATGGGTAAAATGCTGGGGGGGAGGGGGGGGGGGGGCGTGTGTGAGGCTAGCTATGGGTAGCTTGTCTCTGTGTGTCTCTGTGTGTCTCTGTGTGTACATAAGAGATGACGACTAATAGAGGAGTATGGAAGAAAAAGACATGTTGCGCCGCCAAGTAAAGCTTTTATTTAAATAGTAAAGTATTTTATCCGTACACATACACAGCGTACACGTGCCTTTATTTAACACATAACACTTTTTATTAAAAATTTAAACATTTTATCGGTGTGTTGTATACCTTATGCAATATCTCATATCTGAGATCATAATCTCGAAATTCTTTAATAATATTCATTTATGAAATCAACTTCATTGATACCGGTTTTCGCACTTAATAAAAACAAGCGCATTATAAAAATAATTATCTATGTAAGCAATTATATTATGTATCGTTAGTTTTCATATAGAGCATAAGTATTTAAATATTATTGAGATAACAAGAAAAACTCATCAGATTGGTCTCAAAAACGGTGAGATGATTGTTCTATTTATGATCGTATCTCGTAAGAATGTGGGTTACTCTTGTTCCACGTCGGTGACCATATGTTTTATGTTTAGGAATCTGACTGGCTTATCTCAGATATTAACATATTGATTGTGCTCACCGTATTGATGTGCGACAGACGACTGCCTGGGCTGCGAGCTGCTGCGGACGACACTGTGAACTAGTTTGTCCAGAATAGTGCTGCCCCTTAATGCGTTCAATAAAAATAACTTACAACACCGTAAATACACCTTTACGATACCTCGTATCCATTAGACACAGCCTGTATATGGCAACATACTCGGTTCCTTGACTTTATTATAAATTATTAGATCGTGAAACACCATGCCGTGTAATATACCTGTTTATGGCTGTTTGTGGCTGTCGAAAATTAATATAGAAATTCGTTTAATGACGGTGAGTCAGTGTCACGTAATACAAATATAAAATAATGTAGCACTTTATCGCTAGTTAGCGGCAACACTAGCGTTCGGAGCGCACCGGCCGGGTCCCGCATCGACTCGATCAAGTTATCTCGGAATCTGAACATAGTGTAGATGTAAGTGTTGATAAGGACCCCTATCTTCTCAGAGGCTGAGGTGTCTGGATATTAGGAGCGTAAGCAATTTGTCAAGTTCGATGTACGTTTTGTTAACGGTATTTTATAAAATACATTCAACCAATATACCGATTTCTGTGAGCGAGGATCGCCTCCGGCGCGCCGTTCATTGCATTATCTGATAACAATATTTTAAAGAAACTTTGGAGGAAAGTTTATGATGTGTTAGTTTTTTATTTCAGTCATCATAAGATTGATGCTAACAGTTGGCGTCTGAGTTGATGTTTAATGTTTCTGTACAGTTTTTGAACTACTCTGGGTTTGAACCTGTCAAAATAAATTTAGGTCTCTCGACTGATAGTTTGCAAAAGAATTTAACTGGTTTTAAATAAATAAATAATTAAAATAACTGCTCATAAATCTCGCTTACTTTTGCAAACCCAATACCAATAACGTATTGAAATACCAGTCAAGTGTGTTTCCGACTTCGCAGATTTAGGGAAATGTGCGAAGTTCGACATGCACTTGGCCGGTTTTTTTCTTTGAAATACCCGCATTTTTACGGAACCCTTTCCGTACTAATATATATGCCGTAATTTCAAAGAAAAAATGACTTGTTCTCACTGATTTTACAATATATTATTATTTGTTAGTAAAATATACATAATAGTAAATTTTATCACCAAATTTCAAATTCATAGGTAGATCGGAAGTTAAAAAAATCTTCGGAACAAAATTTTGTGACAAAACGACGGCCAGACAGACAGACGGATAGACACGTGAGTGACAACAATAGAGCTCCATTTGGACCCTTCGGGTACGGAATCCTAAAAAGGAGCACTTATATTTATTTGCCAATTTGCCTCATGTTATTCATTATTCCAATCGAAAAAGATTGGCGAAACTCATTGGCACATGGCAACATTTTGACAATTTATGAAGCAATCAGTGTTTCTTTTCCCGTGTTTATTTGGAGAGAATTATTTATTTTATCTCAGGATGGTGTTGGAAATTATTTCGGAGGTTGCTTAATATTCATTGATCTCGTCTCACGATTTGTTTACGTCGGTGCGCGTAGGCGCCGAGGTAGAGATTGGTCAAATTAAAAGGTATCTTGAGCTGGCCTCGGTGGCGAGTCGAGCGACGAGTGCCCGACGAGCCGACCAGCCGGTTTTACTCCCCGGGGCTTCATGAGGTGTGAATATGCGGACCAATGCACTTGTAACGATTCACGCACTGTGACAATTTTAACCGAGTGATTTAGTAATTGCTTTTGCCTGGTATGCAACCCGCTAATACGAAATGGTCAAATTATCTGAGACCAATGTCTGAATTAACTTACTACTGTTCGTGTAACCAACGCAATGTAAGCCACCGTAACGTCTTAGATACGTTCCATGATTACTTTTCCAGCTTCTGTACTCATCGATAATTTTATTTTAGACATGCATGATTCGATAAAGCTCAATAGTGGTAGCTGTCAAATACTGTCATGGATCTGTACACGCAGGCTTCCGGCGTGAAATTTATAATTTTAAACTTATCAACTTGGTTTGGAGGTACACAGCAATTTAAGATTATTTCATTCCTTGGTGTGAATAATGATTTTGATTGAAGCTATAGCAGCTAATATAGAATAGAGAAATGTTTGGATGTTTTTCTTTTTAGGTACCTCATTGTATTTGTCATCATCATCATCATCATCATCATTTCAGCCGAAAGACGTCCACTGCTGGGCATAGGCCTCCCCCAAGTGTCGCCACAATTACAGGTCCTGTGTTTCTCGCATCCATCGGCTACCCGCGACCCTCACCAGATCATCGGTCCACCTTGTTGGAGGCCTTCCAACGCTGCGTCTTCCGGTACATGCTCGCCACTCCAGAACCTTTCGGCCCCATAGACCGTCCGTTCTTAAGCAATGTGCCCAGCCCACTGCCACTTCAGTTTGGCGATTCTTCGGGCTATGTAGGTAAACTTGGTTCTCTTGCGGATATCATCATTCCTGATTCGATCACGCAAGGAAACTCCGAGCATAGCCCTCTCTATTGCCCTTTGGGTGACTTTAAGCCTTCTGATGAGGCCCATTACGAGCGACCATGTTTCGGTTCAATAAGTCGTCACTGGCAACACTCACTGGTCATAGACTTTCGTCTTGAGACACTGTGGTATGTGGGACGAGAAGATATCGCGCTGCCTCGAACGCCACCCAGCCGAGTCTGATTCGATGATTAACCTCTATCTCAAAGTTAGCCTTACCTTATTGGACCGTTTGTCCCAGGTAAACGTACTCGTCTACAACTTCGAGTGTAGTCTCCGATCTTGATAGGAGTAGGTGCTACATGGCTATTTACCAAGATCTTGGTTTTGTCCATCTTCATTTTAAGACCCACTCTTTCGGAAGCTCTACTGAGGTCATCTAGCATTGTACTTAGATCCTCCATAGTCATGCCCACTATATCGTCGGCAAATCGCAAAGAGCGATGTACTCGCCATTGATGTTAATGCCTAGCCCTCTCTAGTCCAGAAACTTGAAGACATCCTCCATTGCGGCTGTGAACAGTTTCGGAGAAATAACGTCTCCATGCCTCACACCCCGCTGAAGGAGTACAGGTTTCGAGGACTAGTTCTGAACTCGGACTGACATGTTGGCGTTCTCGTACAAACACTTCAGCACGGAAGAGAGACCGCAGTACAGCCCAAGTCTCGATCGAATCGAAGGCTTTCTCGTAGTCCACATGGTGCTGAAGCCTTTTCGGAATCGGGCTTGCTCGGGAGGCTGGCAGTCGTCAAACCTACATAAAATTGTAGCGAAATGGCATTACGTATGTTTTTGGTGATGATTTGGTGTAACACTTCACACAAATATGTCCGAACATTCGGCCGATACTTCGTAAAAACACTTCGGAGTAGACCCCCTGCGCGTGAGACAGTTCGTGATGACTCTGAAAAACAGCTTGTAGACATGGCTCAGAAGTGAGATGGGCCTGTAATTCTTAAGCAGGGCATTGTCGCCCTTTTTGAAGAAGAGTACCCCCACACCTCTGCTCTATTGAATTTGTATGAAAGCTGAATCATTTCCCACGTGGAACGAAATATCGGGTGTAAAAAGACAGTTTCCACTTTCCGAAGCCGAAAGCCACATATTCTACCCATTATTTGGATCATTTTTTTTAACCGACAAGTACCTTCGTGGCTTAGAGCGAAGGAGCGCGGTTTAACTCCACTTGCCTGGGTTCGCGTTACATTGCACGCAATAATAAATCGTTTTTGTCATACCTAAAATAAAAGTCGTTTCCCAGCAATAATTTTTGCGCAAAGCTACTTTGTTAGACATACAGTATGCGTAGTTAACGGCTCTGTGATGTGTCTTTTTACACCCTGTAGGTATGTGAAAATAATTTGTCTGTCATTAATTTCGAAATAAGCGGTACACATTAAAAACGATGCCGTAGAAAGAATTCAAATTAATTTAAATTACTTTAGACAAGTAAATGCACAAAAGTATTGCTGGAAGAAGGCGAACTAATTAAAAGTTAGCTTCTGTACTAATAATTCGTTTGACTGTCAAAGTTTTCCGTCGTTAATTTTAATTAAAGAAACGCGGGAGCCGAGTTTGTAACAATATTAAAGCATTGAAATTGGTGATCCGCTAAACTTCGACATTCTGCTCGCGGATGACCGTCCATTCGTTTTAATTAACCCTTCTGTGGCTCTCATCTGCCTCGCTATTAGAAAAGTTCCCCCCTTTTTACAGAACTGTGGCGACCACGCGCTAATTCAATTATGAGTTAGACTTGCTGTGGGACTTGCTTGAAACCTTCTGCTTTCATTTGACCTAATTCTAAGGTATTCAATAAAATTAGTCTCCTTTATTGTGGACCTCAATTATTGGGTACAAAGACAACTAACATGCTTATTACCAGTTGCATCACAGTCAAAGCATGCAATTTGTTATAGAACTTCCACAGCTTTCATATTTTCTCAGTTACCATGTTCATTTGTATACCCGAATCCATTTCTGAGGTTTTATATATAAATGGTCTCCTTTAATTTGAACTTCAATTATTGGGTACAAAGACAACTAACATGCTTGTTGCCAGTCGTATAATAGATAAAGCATGCAATTTTTTGTAGAACTTCCACTGCTATCATATTTTCTCAGCTACCATGTTCATTTGTATGTTCGGCTTGTGTGTATCCAATTCCCAATTCTGCACGTTCCTCCCTGCTGTCCATGTATTAATCTTGGTCGGTTTCTTCGCGTCTTTGATTAAGGCTCGCTGTGATGTATTTCTTGCGCGCTAACGTAATGGAAAGGCATACGTCAAGTGTCCACCTTATTGGCTAGCGGATTGGCTTAATGGTGCCAATGCCTGGCTTACAGTAAATTTCGTCACTCTCACATTGATATGGTCACGCATGTGAGATGCAGTAGATAGAAGTACACCGTAAGATAACTGTTGAGATAATAATATTGGCTTGTATATTTTTTTGAACGAGATTAGAATTAAATGACTGCGATATAATCTCTTTATTCATCTTATTGTGTGCTTTATCTCAATGATGGTAGGCTATTTGCATGCGAATAAAATAACAGAATCGGTTTCTTCTATCTACTGTTTTATTTAAAATCAGGGTCAAAGACTAGTGATAACCCATGCGGACGTTTCGGATAATCTTTGAAATAACGATACTGGTCTAATGTCCCGGTTTTACATATTTTCAATTCGCTTGCTTCGCTGCTGACTATGTTTTTTCAAGGAAATCTAGATTTAAAATAAATTTACATTTTACGTATAAAAACGTTCAAATTGTTTTGCTCTTAATTTGCCTTCATTGGAACTTAAGCTCAAGTCAATTAAAAATAGTTTAAAATAATATAAAAATAAGAATTTATATTTAATATGAGTAGCAACTTATACGTAAGAGTATCAGCTTTCGCCTTGCATTGCATGTTGAGATAAAGATAGTCATCGTAGCGTGATTAATAGTCATATCGTTTTGTTAACTAGCCAACGGTCTAGAAGCCTTCTTTTCAGTCAATACATCAATGAGACGTCACTTTTTATACCGTCGAGTGGTGCGAGACGTATTCCAACAGGCATGGATCGGCATGTCGTGCCTCGCATGTCTGTACGAACCCAACATATGTCATAGTTCACTATTTTAACAACAATTTATCACATGTCTACATCGTCTGTTAATTTTTTCTTGTCGGTCATATAATGTTACTGTAAAATGCCGTTAGAACTGTCAAATATCTATTCCCAATCTGTATTAATATTTTTTTCTGACGTGTAAATCTAATCCTATAAGCATCTTAATCTGATGTGTTGAATTAGTTTATGGTGATATGAACACAGCATCGGTTTAACTCGACTATATGCGAATCGGCTATTATTGCTCGTAAGCATGATATGGCCGTCTTATTTCAAAATCCTTTGAAATATTAATATTCCTTAATCGATATTTATGATATGTCCACAAGATCAATAAAAATCATCAGCGTTAATTTATTCTAAAAGCTTTAAAAAATATGTCACTCATTTCATCTTGTGTCTTGATTGGTCGGCGCCTGCCCATTTCGATCGATTCTAATATATATGTGTAATTAAATTTTATCTACGTATTTTACCGGTTGTTAAAGTTTTGAGAATGTTTAGTATCGTATTGTTTGTTACGTGATCCCTTCGTTATGAGAGATGGCGTGCTAGAGTCGATTATGGCCATACCATAACTCTCGTTTGCGCCGGACCTTTATATGTCTGGTTTAAAATTAGTATTTTATGGCTTTTGGAATTCTGTGGTGTCAGTCAAATTCCTGAAGCGAATGTAATCTTTGTTAATGCTTTCCACATATTTGGATTGCTTCATCGAGTGCTCGTGTTATTTTAACTTTTGGTTCAACATCAGTTTTCTTCAACATTTTAACGTTATGTCTGGTATTTTTAGAGATAATATCTTACAGGGGCTTTTATTTTGTTCGATTCTTGCAATAATGCAGCCGAATCTATTATAAAGACTCTCACTTATGCTTAAAGTGTTTAGATGCCGGATATCAATTTATTTTCAATAAATCATCATATAATAGGTATATGAGTAAGCACTATTAATTTCATATCTGCTCATAAAATCCAGACCATGTTTCTTCGTTTTTTTCACTCATGTGGGTACCTATGTAGGTATCTATTTATATGAATGACTTAAGTGATTAATGTTTCGAGATAAACTCCATACAATAGACAATATGCAAACGGACTGAACGCCGATCAACCGTTTTGATATCTACACTAATTTGCATTGTTAGATATCTAGATGTGCTAATGCAGTATGCCGCGTGGGCAATTATAGGTACATTTATTTATGTTCCATGAGTTATTCATGCGTTTTCTCTCGAGGAGACTCGTTTTGTAAGCTTTTTGTGTGTTCTTGTCTAGTGTTGGCAGGATCTATGTAAAAATCCTACTTAATATTATAAAGGACAATGGGCACTCTTGTATGAAGTCCGTACCCAGTGCTGTATCAAGTTGTGACATAGAGCTGCAGTGTTTCAAGACGACAATCTTTGACTAGAGCGTGTTGCCAGTGATATGAAACCGTGATGTGAAATGATTTCATATCACTGGCAACACGCTCTAGTCTGAGCCTGATAAAAAGGTTGAAAATCACTAAAGCCACGAATAGAAAAGGCTATGCTCATAGTTCCCTGCATGATCGAATCAGAAATGAGAAGATCTGCAAGAGAACCAGGGTAGTGCAAACTTTGAGGAATGGCCGATTGGGCTGAAAAGTTTTGGCGGCCTTTGTGCCGCGATTATGCAGGCAACTTTGGGTATAGCCTTTTCTATTTGTGGCTTATGTGACTTCACTCATGGTGCTTCAGATACCTATATAGGCACTTAAGTTTACTCTAAACGAAGTTCAGTAGAGAAGCGAAAGCTCTGTTCACCACAGAATTACTTAAATTTTTGTCCATTAAATGACAAAAAATTAAGTTTTGTTTCCATTCCAGGAAATATCATCTGCTACATTGATGAGATACTACTTACATATAATGAGTAATTTTATTTGCCTACATGTGTCTGACTGTTGGTACCGTATATTAAAATGAAGCTATTACTATGTCGGACCTTTTAAATCTTGAAACACTACAACAGCTCTGGGTCCAAAACGCTCATTCTCCTTTGAAAATCTGGATGTTTGTTAATCAAGCACGCCTCAACGGCTGAACAGATTTAGATTAAACTTGGCATAATGGTAGGCCATGTCGATAAAGTCATAACATTTTTATCCCAGTGGTACAAATATGTTCCCTTGGGAGGATTTCCAACTGACGCGGGCAGAGCCACGTGCTGAAGCTAGTACTTATCTCATAATCATCATCTCATGTTTTTAGTCAGTGAGAGCTTAAAAACCTTATGCCATGTCGAAAAGATTTGCTATCATTAAGTTTGGTTGCAGTGACTCAATACGTTACTGGGCGGACAAAATATACCTACGTATGATGCCTTGATCACGCGTACCGAGTAGATCTGCGAGACAGCAAAATGATACTAGGCCGAGAGAGTTGGGTAGACGAGTAGGTGTTTACACGTACCGAGCATTTGGCTAAGAGCACTGTCTCGGCTATCTACTTGGCACGTATGATCAAGGCATTAGTCATCGATATGAAAAGGAGAACTCAAGAACTTATTGCGCAGGGTATGAATTGTAATAGTGGGTTACCGCGGCCCTGGCACAAGCAAATGTAGGAACATTGGTGGGTTTTAGTCAGTAAGAGTCTGGCACGCCCTCCCGCTCCACCCAGAGCGGGAGATGTCGTTGGATGATTTCCTACCCCAAAAAAAAAAGATAAAGGTATCGCCAATCATGGAGGCTTCTACTATAATTAACACAAATTGAATGAAATGTTTTAGGTAGAGAAAAAAATTTAGGTAATTAGTAAGAATAGAAAGTGGAAAGCTCGTTTTTGGCACAGCTTGTGGGCACCACAAAAAGATTTCAGAAGCTGTAACCTTTCAAACTCTTACTGACTAATACCACCCGCTTTCACTGTTCCTTCAGTTGCGACTATGGTTTAATAACAGTAGTTATAACAACTTCCGTTTCCTTTCATTTTCCATTCAGAATTTAGAGGCATGCCTTTTGAGACCTGCATCCATAAATTGCTTTTTATCTGGCGCCACTGTTAGGCACGAGCTATGACTAAACATATGTGTCTTTTATCTACTAACAGGCTAATCAGATAGAGCTGCTATTTATCTACTTAAGGCGCAGTTAAACGACTTTTAATGGTTTTTAATTGAACATCACGTCTAAACGACTTGTCTTATTTCTTTCAAAAAAAATTTATGTTACTCTAGACAATTTCCTTCGTAATTTGGTTTAAAAATATTTGAAATTATATTTTTATAACATAGTGTAATTAATTTGTAAAGTTATGTCTAACTCGGATAAAAAATTGAGAATCACGCAAAAACTATAAAGTATATTTTTATGAAACCTTCACCATTTTAAAGATCATTTAATTGTTTACAATTTAGTCTCAGTGTTTTAGTTTAATACTTGTTGTTTTATGTGTAATAACCATCATTAATAATGCGTCTAAATTCGGACAGCGCTCCTTGATGGGCGAGTCCTATTACTGGGTGGACATACGACGCGTTGCGTGAGCTCAGCGCAGAACACGCAAGCTCAAGGTTGTTTGCAGCTAATAGCGCCTTAAACGGCCTATTTTCTAACCCCCTGCCCCTCTTGTAGGCAAAGGCCGTCCCAAGTCCTTCCAATGACAAATTAGCGAGTAATAATTTTCTCTTAAATCATGCATATGAAAGCGATATTTTTACTCGCGTTTATTCGATGCCCACCTGAATCAATGCCGCTGTACAAAATTGGGAACTAAAGGCGTGTTGGTAATACTCGTTTCCCACTGCGTTCACGCAGCGTCGGTGTTTCGGTAATTCTGTGTGGAAAAATGGTCGAATGGCCGGTAGCGACTGCGGCTCTCATTATATCGAATGAATCGGCGAAGAGCATAATGGTGGGCCGCGTGCATGGCAAATTATATGCCAGGCGATGTCATTGTGATAAATAATTCACTCGCTCGTATCCTCGGCTGAACCCGGCTCGGTTCACTGGGGGTAAAGCTGTTGAGTTGTAATTATGGAATGTTGTCTAGTCTATTAATTGACGGCTATGTTTCTGAACATTTCTTTTTAGAAGTTTTAATATTCCTTAGTTGATTCTGTTGAGTATAACGATTTATGAAACTGTGTCCTATAACTTGACGTCAAAACTTTTATCCATGCAGGTTATTATTAATGTTGATTGACAACAAACAGAAAAGGTAGGTAGTTTAGGTTGCAAAGAGTATGAGATTTATGGGTCAACTAAGTGCTCAAAAGACTTCAAACTACATCAATAATGGTGCATAGACGATGCATTATCTACCAGTCAACCTTCATTATTTAATATTGAAATAACTTTATCATAAAGATTATGTAGGTATATTAACAGAGGAGGTTCGAAGGTCTGACGAGGCTAGACAAAGTACGAAACGAGCATATCCGTGGTAGTTTCAAACTAGCCCCTAATGTCAGAGAAACTATAACTGAGAGCCGACTCAGATGGTATGGTCACAGTCATGATGCAACGAGACGAGCATCATGTAGTGAAAAGACCGGCCAAGTTCGTGTCGGACTTCGCACATTTAGGGTTCCGTACCATATGAGAGAAATCAATATTTTGATATTTGTTAATAAAATATACATACCAATAAGCATTATCACCAAATTTCCAGTTCATAGGTCATTGGGAAGTTAAAAAATTCTTCGGAACAAAATTTAGTGACAGACGACAAACAGACAGACAGACGGACACGTGAGTGACAGTAATAGGGTTCCGTATGAACTCTGAGAGAGTACGACCTCCTGCTATGTGGTGGACCAGAATGACGAAAATCTTAACAGAGCAAGAACGGCCCGACTCGACAACCCAGAACAGATTATCCTGGCGCCACAAAATTAGGAGAGCCGATCCCACATGAAGTAAGAAAGAGCGAGGAAGAAAAAGAATAAACTAATAATCTTCATACAGCTGTGGTCTTGGTGGTCGTCACTGGCAGCTTGTCACGGACGACCACAGCTTCAAGCTTCATGATATGAGAAATTTATTGAATTTCAATACCTTTTTTTGTGGGGGTGGAATATCATCCGACTGGAATAATCTCTGGAATATCGTCAGACTTTTACTGACTAAAACCCACCCCTGTTCCTTCAGTTGCCTGAGTACCCAGCGGCGCTAACTCTGTTTCGAAATTATCCGCGACCCCTGGGCAGGTATATCAACTACCTGTTAAAGTTAAAGGTTGGTTAGAGGTCATATTTTAATAGGTACATCCTATTAAAATATGACCTCTAACCAACCTTTAACTACTATGAGTCTAGTGTAGGTATCTGATTACCTAAGTTTTTGTTTAGAAATCCAGCTAACCGTGTTACACTAGAAAAGAAATGGCTCAAAACACGGACTTCTAACAATATTTGTTGATAAATGGAAAGATAAGTGGGATATTTTACGCCGGCGATGCTACAAATTGATACCAGCGGTTCACCCGAGTATTTTATTGTCGATCTCGCCAATGTGTGCGTGTATTAAAATCTCTATCTAACACGTTTATATAGATGCAGTATCACGGCGCGCACCGATCGTAAATGTCATCTGAAAATTTATATTCATTACGATTAGATAGCAGTCCACAATGGCCAGACCATTGTTGGCCCTGTGTACCACCTGATCGATGTATGATATTGCATTTTTATAGGTGTCGTCCGGACAGACTATCTCCCATATTTTTTATAGATTTTCAGACTACTGAACGGAGGGAAACAGGACGCTGCGTGGTTTCTATATGACCGCACATTAAAACTTTTATGACAATCTAATTTAAACATCGGCCACCTACAAGGTTCTTCATACCTATAACGTTACATTAATGTCAAATATTATACCTAGAAATAGGTACCTACCTAAATACGTTATTAATTCATAAAGTGTATCGGGTTCCTAACGATACAGCTTTATTTCAAAACTAAACGTCTATGGCGTATAAATAATTTTATGATAACCTTACGGAGAATTGATTAAGCATTAATTTCAACGTTTACATCGACAAATAAAGACGTCGGCAGAAATAGTATTTAATTAATTTTAGGGAACACAATGGAGACATATGTAATGTAGAGATTTACAGTCTTTTGCAATAAATATTATTTTATTGTTACATTGAATCAAAGTTTACGAGCTTTTCTAAGAAAAGCGCATATAAGTGCTGTGAACCTCAGTCTGATCAAGAACCCGAATGCGCGGCCGCGTACGCGCAGCAATTTGCGAGTCGGCTCAATATCGCCGATTTACGAGGATCCATTTCCAATTTTACGAGCTGACTGACGCGCCCATTTATACGAGAACTCCGATCCTTGGCTGCAACACTCTAGCTAGAAAGTTGTGGTGCGCAGATACGGTAGGTCATGTTACAGCGGCGGCACTCAGTCCACACGTTTAGTTCCTATTCGTTGTTACACCACTACTAAGCTGCTCTGACGTTCAGTTCAATTTATACGACCTGAGCAGGCCTCCGGCCCGAGGGTTCTTCTTACGACAACACAACTTACGCACAACTTTACACTTAAAATTAATTCCTGTCTCTCGTTTAAGAAAATTACTGCAACTATTAACAATTACATTAAGAAAATAATATTCCAGTGTGGTTGGATTCGCTACGCGGACTCTGTGGGTTTTAGCGCTGTGCAGTGTTTGTGAAACCGGTATTTAGAGCTTTATGTGGAACCACACGTGGGGGTACATTTCATGCCGCACTTAGTCTAACACATGCAATGCGCTTTCGCGGAAAGCTAGCTGCGTTGTGGTTTTGCAATGAATAATCGCATACAAAACCGTCTCACAATGGCCAATGCGAGTGTTTAAATGCCCTATTAAATCTTACGGCCTGCGTAGGATTCTGTGGGATTCAATTACGTTTTGTGCGCGATGAAAGGCGCCGGAGTTGTACGTGTAAAGTGAGCCGCGAGCCGCGGGAACACATCCCGACACCTCGCCCTCAATGAGCCCTGTCACAAAAGGTGCAAACGAAATAAGAACACGGCACACAACACGTATCGCGCCGGGGGCAGATTGAATAAATGCTAAATTAAATAAGAGCAAATAAAACCGTCCATTAATGAGTAAAAGCGTCTCGGATAATTCGAGTGGCGTGACATTCACGACAAAAGGTTGGCTCGACCGCCACCGCCGTGCCTCGCCTGCTCCCCCGGGTGAAATGCTGACGACATACATTTGAGCCGGATTATTTGATTGTGTAAGAAATGAGTTTGCTCTCTAATGTATTGTTAGGGATTTACGCATAGTCGAAGCATGTGGAGACGTATAAAGAGCTTATCATTTGATTTGGGTTTTATTGTTAGTCTATTGTAATAGTATTAAATCAATGCCTCGTGTGGTTAACTCTGGTATTCTTCATGTTAACATTGCGCACTCTTCTCTTTTTCCACATTACTTTGTATGGTCCGCGTTCCCATGAACTCGTATTAGCAGTGTAGTTGACTTTTATTGCGACACATAACTGTCGTGCACTGATATACTTTATTACTCATCTGTTTCGTTACCGTGTAACGTGTTGACATTATGGTGTCATAAACAAATAAAATATTAACATAATCTTATCACATAATTGCAGTCAGAGTGTACGGTATGGGCGTATTAAAATTATTATCGACACTTGCTCCCCGAACGTTCGGAGCAACATAAACAGAACGTTTTCTATTCGGGAACCAATTATCATTTACATATCATAGACGAGGCACCGACACTCGCGGCACGCAGCCGGGGTCAATACATTTACGCTACCACCACTTTATGATGACACCTCACTCCGCATGCTCTCCTTCGACAGTTGCTCCGCTCAAGAGAAATGTGTTCAGAATTATAGGTCCAGTTTGACTGGACGCACCAAGCTAGATTGGTATATAGATGCATATGTGTGGTATGTGAGTACCAAAACAAGACGGCTAACCAAATCGCTTTTGTTAAGATTTTATCTCACCGTTAAATACTTCTAACCATTATAGTATATCGAGCGACTCGTTTAAACCTGCGGCAACCAATTATGCTTGTTACCATTGGGATACTGTGATTTGGGAAGGTGTGGAAGTATCTGGGAAGATTGGAGCTAGCTTGTTGTTTTATCGAAATTGCTTTTAGTTTTATAGTAAGGGTTGGGGATTTCAGATAAAGACAATGTAGGGCAGGGCAGAAACACGCTCGTTTAAATAAAATTAATGTTGCGACTGCAACAACGTTCGTCGATTTTCATGCAGTTTGAAAACTGTACCATGTGCTCTGCTTCTTCTTATAAATCTGAACTTTTTCAGTACTTACTAGTATGAATCCTATCCTATCCTACTTCCTACTTATATTATAAATGTGAAAGTTCGGATGGATGGATGGGTGGATGGATGGATGGATGGATGGATGAATGAATGAATGAATGAATGAATGAATGGATAGATGGATGTTAAGTACTCAATCACGCCCGAACGGCTGAACGGATCTGGATGAGATTTTGCACAGAGATAGATTATGGTCTGGAAGAGCACATTGGGATGATTTTTGATTTGCACGCGAAGCCGCTGGCAGAAGCTAGTTTTATTTAGAAACGTTTTATAGCATTTACTATGTTATAACAGTACCAGGTGTATAGGAGTTGTTTGTTCGTTGATAGCCCCTTTACACACTTACCGACTCGAGTGGGTATCAATAAGTAATTAAAGTAACCACTCGGACCACTTAAGAGCAAACAAAGCGATTCTATTGGTCGTTTTACGCCTCGTCCACTGCATTTGTTTAGGCGAGAAATGTTCGGGCTATAACAAGGCATGACGAATTCGTGTATGAAACCGTTCATGTTTCAATTTAATGAGTTATTACTATGAGTTGATAAATAGGAATGTAATTTTTGTGCTGACACTGAAGCGATTCGTAGAATTTGCACCCTTTATGTTGAAAGTATGTCAAAGCAATACACCTATTGGGTGTTATAGTTTGAGTACTGTAGTTAGCGTAACGTAACAACACAAAAATGTTTTGTGCGTCGAAGGAATTTAATTTTTTAGGACGTTATTAAATTGAACCCAAATATTCGAAACTAAACTTATCTTGTTACTTACATCACTGAACTCATAAATTTGCTATAAGTATAAGTTTCCCAACATGTTCAGTTTATTAAGAATTACGGTCCAGTTACAACACTACACGTGATAGGTCCGCAGTTATTTTCATAATTGTAGTAGCTTTTAGGTCGAAAAGAGGTTAATGCAAAGTACATTCGTCTCACGACGTGACTAGATTATTATCCGTTAATTCAAGATACGTAGTTAAAACAAATAGCATAGTTGAAATAATAACTGCCTGTGAACATAATTGAAATAAGAATTTGATAATCAAATTAATCTCATGCAGGCAACTTAATTATCGTTGTTGCTTATAACAGCGTATAATTTGCGTCAAAATTGTTTCGCGTCCAATGAAGATCGTTATTTTGGTGAGTCACTACGGAACACATTATAAGCCAGCACGTGATATTGTTTGGTTTCGTAATAGCTGTACAAAATAACAGGTTGGCTCATAACGTTAACGAGAGAGATTAACACTCGTATTTATAGTGAAGCTCAACCGCTTCGTCAACATCGCCGACGCCGATTTTGCGAACATCTTTCGGGCACCGTTATGTTTTAACAGTACCGCCTTTTAACAGCCAGTCGAAAAAAGTTAATTTGATATCAAAATTGCGTGGGGAATGTGTCTGTTGGGAAGATTATTTTTATTGTTTTTGAGAACGATTGTTTAAATGAAGATTTTGCTTTTTATAATTGAGTGCGCAATAGTAAAGGAGTTCTCAATTTATAACAATGAATTGAATAGTTCACAGCATTATTTCAATTTTACACTTATTTGAAAATAAATTACCACTTAATAAAACTTAAGAAAAGTAGTCCGTCTAAATTGTTATTTTATTTTCATCGAATGCATAATAATTGTTTAAATATTGCAGTATGTAGATCAAGCTCCACAAACACTATGCATACGAGCGAGGCGAGGCGGGCACCTCGTTGAACTCTTTCGTTCGGCGGGCGCGGGCTATGCCCGGTTTTTTCCCCTCGCGCCTCTAATGAGATTTAAGTCCAAACATCGAGAACGGTTATGGAGGAACATTACACGCTCTAGGATATTAAAATGAGACAAATTTATTGCCGCTCTCCGATTATACTTTCGATAAACGCGCAGACCGGTGATTATGATATCTAGTGGTTTAATCGTACGATCGATACGGAGTCGCGTTCCGTTCTACACTAAACCAGTACTAATAAAAAAGAAACTAGTTACGGGCGGGTCGTATCCGACAGTTTACGTTGGAAAATCAACAAGGTGCTATAGTGGGCCTATAAGTCGGAACCGCGGTGCGTTATCGACTCAATCGGGCTCGAACAATGCATCGAATGTTTCAATATAGCTCCGACAGCATTTTTAACGTTTCATCGGTGCTGTAACAATCGTA
The DNA here is from genome assembly GCA_951329385.1 of Polia nebulosa. NCBI lineage: Eukaryota > Metazoa > Arthropoda > Insecta > Lepidoptera > Noctuidae > Polia > Polia nebulosa. The sequence goes on from OX589604.1 coordinate 18,693,256, forward strand.
AAATAAATTCTCTACGCCTTCTCAGAGCTCTGATTAATGTTGTACATAGCGCAGCGTCTCGTTTTTATTTTTTTTTCACCTGTGTGTTATTCTCTAGCTTAATTTATGGAGGCTGGTGACTGAGAGCGCGACTTGTGGTGGAAGCTGTGATTTCTCATTGTTTGTGTACCTAGCCGATGTTTGCTGACACCCGTAACGGGTAGTGAAGTATATTCTGTACGAAAAAACTGAAGTGTGTAATTAGATATTTTGACAAGTAAGCAATTATCATGACATTGCGAATTTCAAAATTATAGTCTTGTTATACTGCTGACATGTAAATTAATTTTCTGTCAAGTGTTTTGACATGCGTGTGTTGTACAATATTGCTGTTATTATGGTGTGTTGTTACTTTGTTAGTTTTGTTAGAAGTGCGTTGGTCTTTGCTGACCGCAGCGTACGTTTGTTCGGGGTCTGCGGCCGCAGAGCATTACCCTCGTCGGGACGGATGGATGCATCGACCTAAGAAACTCTTTAAACTTAGGATACTATTTGTCTATAACTATTTCTGAAAGCAGCAATGTTATGGCTAATTAAGACGACGGCAGAAGTAGAGATGTGTGGATGAAAAAAAAATGCTGAACCAACCCCAAATTAATTGGTAAACGGGCTAGAAGAGGGTGACGAACAATGAATGAAAGCATTTCTGTAATAAAACTGAAATAAGAGTCTCTTGAAACGTGTTTGTTTGTGATAAGACACTTGTGAAGGATATTTCAAAATAAGTACAACAGATTTTGATGCTGCAAAAGGAATAATCACATAGTATGCTATCGCGTCATATTTTTCTCTGCAACCAGCGAGAATCGATTTAATAATCGATTTACTATGGTGCTCCTGAGCGATCATTATTCAACGCAGTTGCGATATTCAAATAAGCAATGAATCCATTACATTATTAGCGTATACCGCCTTTATGAGGGCATTGATGTTCCTTGAAACTAAGGAACCACTATGAGGTATAAATGCAAAAGCTTAGTGGTGTGTTTGTGACCTTATCGACTGTATTCATTCAGATTTAAGAACTACACAATAAAATATTTTTTAAACACGACCAGCAGGAGTATTCGCTTACTCAGTTGACATCAATTTGATAGGCACTTTGCCGTACATTGCTGCTTTGACGTATAGGAAAACTGCAGTGCCTATATAATCGATGTCCACCGACCAATGTACTGCTTAAGGCTCTTCTCGCGGTCCAGTGGCGCCCTCATTGAATTAAAAATCGTAACATAGCACAGAAAATAAATATTAAAAAATCCAACTTCACGTTTGTTACAAAGAGGATAAAGAATTTTTATGATGTTAAAACAGGTCTCAAAATGTTTCGTATCCAAAGTAGTAGGCAAAAGTGTCAGAAACGGCCGTTTTTGGTATTTGAAAAAACTAGCCATCGTGCTCCCTCATGCCTGCCCCTGTAGAGTGCGATAGCGACAGCTGCAACTCAGACCGATTTTATCACAAAGTTTTTGATGAGATCGACGTTTAGTATTCCCCTTTTTTCTCCTCGAAAACTGAGTCTATTCAATTATTTTTAAGAAAAAGTATGTCTATAGGTCCCTATTAAATGTTTTATGTTAAAACTTTTCTAATTTGTCTGGTAGTCTTCTAAGAACGGCGGTAAAAATAGGGCCATTTTTTGTAATTTTTGAGGGTCATATTTTCTTTACTTATTAGTTACTGAAAAAAAAAGAAATAACAGGGACGTGTCAACAGCAGACCTTGACTTTATAAAAAAAATGATTGCTCTAGAGGCATTATTCAGGAAGAAAACAGGGGAATACATTTGTATGGAGAATCGCAGCACCTGTTCCCTCTTAATGCCTATCAAATTGATGTCAACTGAGTTAGCGAATACAACTGCAGGTACAGAACAGGGACACATTTGTAACTCTGATAAGTAATTATTATAAGATATAAATTCCGCCTGTAACAAAGGTCATGGATTTTAAGTCTACTCTGTGGCAGTTTTTTTTTTGTACAAATTGTCTTTTTGGGTAAAGTTATATTATTATTATTTATTACTCTCTCGACTAACAGCTTGGACTAATACGTGCGGAGTCACCAATTATATTATTATTAAATAATAAAAAGTTCGATAAATTAAAACAATAAAAACGGAACAATATTAAAATTTTGCAAAAAGACGTTACAATTGACAAACAATTTAAAATATCATTAATCATGATTTAATTGATTTGTCCCTACAAATGTCGGCACGCAATGTATCAGACCCCAATGCCCGCAATGTATTAGGCCTTCCTATCCTAGAAGAGCACGGAAGTACATCTACTCATTCTAGAAAACTGTAAAATCTTTACGCAGATGGAACCACGGTCAAAGCTTTTTAATTATCTAATAAATCCAATTCTTTATCGACGACATTAACTTCACAAATGCATTGAAGTTCGCTGAAACTTGCTTTAGAAGAAAGAAAATTTAGCTGGATCTTTATTAGCTAGATTTTATTGCTTATCTAAGGTACTGGTTTCAATCGTGAACAGGCTTTCGTAGAAAATGAACAGTTTTATGCTATATATTTATGGTATATACTTATTGTCATTTCCAGTAAAGGAAAACAATAGGCACTTACAACAACGGTTTTAAGGTTTTTGGCGGATTTTTCTTTTGCGAAGCCAAAAGAAAAAATAAACAATGGTATCCAGAAAATTGAAACTTTACTTTGGTTGAACCCATCTAACTGTCACAAGCAAGTCGATCTTACTGTTTTATGTCTTGCCAGTGATATTCAACCTTCAGGTGTTAACCAAAAAAAAAACAGCCAAAGTAATAACAGCCGCACGGGTTGATCCATCAGGTTAAGCTACTGGTTTGTAAAGATGGGTGACCATCTTTACAAACCAAGACTCGTCCGTGCCTCGGAAAGCACGTTAAGCCGTTGCTCCCGGCTGTCAATCGTGGATCTTTGACATTCGTTACGGGTCGTCAGGAGCCCGAAAGTCTGAAACCAGTCTTACCAGGGGTATCGTATTACCCAGTAACTGGGTTGTGGAAGTCAGATAGGCAGTCGCTCCATGTAAAATACTGGTATTCAGCTACATCCGGTTAGACTGGAAGCCGACCCCAAGATAGTTGGGAAAAGGCGCGGACAGATTGAGGTGTTAAATAATCAAATTCCCTAACTGCATCTATACAGATATAACAGCATTTGGCTGTTAATTTGATTTCAAGCGTTCCGACCACCTTAAATGTCTGGTTGGATTTTGTAATGGTTCTCTTGTAAGAAAGCTTATTAGATTTTTTCTGTCATTTTTATAACTACTGAAAACATTTTTCTCACCTATTTACTTATACGTTATTAGTATCAGTCACTTATGACAGAAATAGTTTCTGGATCCATACTTAATATTATAAATGTGAAGGTAACTCAGTCTGTCTGTTACTTTTCACTCCTAAACCGTTAACGGATAACCAATGTTGAAGAATTTTAATATAGAGATAGATTAGACCTTACATCATGGCATAGGATACTTTTATCCCGAGATTATGATTACTTTCACACCGGTAAAACCACTGTGAGATCCTAGTTAAATATAAAGCTAGTGCTAAAACGTTACGCTAGTAAATCTAAAAGGAAAATCATTAACCCATATTCTTTAAGTGAAGAAAAGTGCCCATCGTTAACTAGCCCAGTAAGTACTAAATAACTTCATCAAAGTATTTCAGCAGCTCCATCGTTAATGATTCCCAACAATAAAAGCAAGACTCGTGGCTGTAAAACGCTTGTAAATCCAACCCGCGGACAAGGTGTAAACGCGCTATCCTTTTGTTCGGGCGAGCGTCGGGCGTCTGGCTCCAAGCGTCCGTCCAGTTAGGTACTTCGTTCCGTTCGCGCCTGCATAGGTGTGAGCCAAGGGCTCGTTACCTCAGATTGAAGGGCCGCGGTCGTCGGCCGGATCCCCACTGATCCTGTAGCAAAAAACTTGGCATGCTCACGCCTACCCACTTAGAGTACGTATAGTTCTCATTTCTATGGAATGTTGAACAGTGTGCGTATACGTGTATGCTGATATTGATAGCAGAATTGTAGGGTGAATAAGGTTTGTGGTAAATATAAATTGGTTTGAAAAGTGATTTTCTAATTGGATACATTTTGTGTTGGAATATTGCCTTATTATTGATAAATGATCAATGGTTTTCACACACTAACCTTCATTAGAGATAAGTTGTTGATAAATCAAAAATATGTGATTACCTTATAATGCAGGTGGAATCAATAAATATATTCTTAATTGGTTAGTCTTGTTGTAGTTTTGACTTTATTACTTCACATCACCAACCAGTGGTTATTACAAAAGAAAAAAAGAATATTAAATAACCCTTCCATACCTTGTTAGTCATTTTAAAAGTGTTAATAAGCCATTAAGTTTTATTTATTTTGTGTTATATGGTAATTATTGTCAAGACTACACAATAGGACGAATTTATGTGTTAAATATGCCTAGATTCACATTAGAAATATAAAGTATCACTTACAGAGTATTTGGTTTCTTGCGTAGGCTTTACTACTTGATTCTGCACATTCTTGCTAATTGCCGAGTTTGTTCCATTTTAATATCGGCCTATTTTACTAGCTTGTAGGTACTAAAATAATTATTTGGAAACTGTAGTAATACGTGATTGCAAGTAATGTATGTGGAAAACTAGGTATCAAGGACTCGAACCTTTTTTTGAATTTACTTAGAAGAGTGGGTATTTTAAAGTAATTTTATCCTATTCAAATAAAGTTTCATTTGATTCCATTAAAATTTAATTATTACTGTCAACTTTCGCTTTTTGGTAAAGGACATAAAAGTATAATCACTATAAAAGTATTTTCATAAAAACTGCCACGTTTGCTATTTTTAGCTGATGTTCAATTATTTACTGCAACCTCTCATATGGTCACATTGGACATTCTAATTAAAATAAATTAATCTGGATTTCAAAAAGGAATCGTATCCATTTGTATGCAAATTTTAAGTATGGGGTGAGGCCGCATAAGGTGCAAATGAAATGAGGTGGAACAATTATCTGTTGTCATCAACAATAACACATGGATATAGTTTTAATAATATTTTGAATGCATTTTCTTGATTTCTAGTACATATGGTGATAGGAATATGATTGTGTAGGTTTTTTTTAAGTAAGTATATTATGTATCACTGATAAGATTTACGACCTTACTTAAAAAACTTGTGATTAGTATAAACACTGATATGCACTTAGCAAGTTCTTAATTCAAAATGTTCTACCCAAAAGGAGGATAAATTTTTGTGGTATGGTACTGACTAACCATTTGAAGGAGATTTTGTCGTATAGACTGCTGAATATGGTGTATGAGATTTTGTTATGATGAACTTAGGATATGCTAATTAGTATTTAAACTAAGCATGTGTTTAGCAGTTTTTATAAATAAGGCTGTTAAGTAATAATTTAATAAAGCTGAAAATGTGATAGAAAGCAGTAAGCACTTAACTTGACATTTTTTGTACCTAGTATGTCATGGCATGTGTGAATTCTTTAATGTTTTCACTCAGGTTTTAATTCAGAAATATTAAGAACGTTATTTTAGTATATTTTTATCTTGTAAGATAAAAACCATAATTATTGTTATAAGTGATTGTTCTTTTGAATTGTTTTTACGGAAAATGAGTTATTGCAAATATTATAATGTGTCATGTGTTTCAGTGTGTATGTCATTATAAGTGTGATAAGGATGTGGGTAATTTCTTGCAAATGAAAGTAAAAAGAAACTTGTTATGATTGAATTGTATTTTATTTTTCATTTATATTTTTTTCCAATTTTACGCTTTTTGATTATGTGTTTTCCACAATAAATATTCTTTTAGTTCAGACTAAAATACAAAATATACATTAATGTGATATAAAATGAACGCTAACTATATCTAATTTTATCACAGATTGCGGCAGTATTGCCATTTTATTTAATAGTAGTCGGCAAGTTTTGCCCAACAAACACAGCCTAAATAGGCCTAACTCATGCAACTATTTATTTATACATCGATTTAGTTAAGCTCAGATCACATAATATGACAGACATTGTGATACAACAAAGTTGTTACAACAGACCTTTTAATACCTAACATTCTTATGAGATTATTTCTTGTAAGCTTATTTCTTAAACATATACAAAATCAGGCGTATTTACACTACTATGACTAAAAATATTTTTAATTATGTACAGTTCATAAACGCTAACCGACTAGCCATCACAAATTTAAAACAAAACGGTCACTTCAATTAATGTCTTTGATCACTTCATTCGCATATTTATGAAATCACTTGGTTCACTGAGAATCACATTGAACAGTTCACTTACACGTTACACATGGACGGACATGGTGCGCGGGGACGCACGCGGTGGCACTTGGTGAGCAGCATGGGAGGGGTGTGGCGGCAGCACAGGGTGCGCGCCGTGCACTGGCGGCTGCGGCAGCATGCCCAGGTGGTTGCGTGCGTGGTGGTGCCGGTGCATGGGCAGGCCGCCGCTCACCACCGGGCTCGGCACTCCGCGACATCGCTGATTATTGCGCACATCAGGCAACGCAAACTTTAGTTTTTCCCAAAACAGTCGATCATCCGCATGGAGACACTTATTCGTTTTCAAATACAGTCTTATATCAGGATCTAAATCCTTTTGAGGCACTTGACCTAATAACACTACGATCAGTCTTTTTCGCCGGTCTCTTAGCACTTGGTGGAGAGCCGATTTTAGCTCGTACCGCACCCACTCACATCTTAGAAAGTTTTCACTGAGCACCATGATTGTACGACGCGAAGATTCAACAGCTTGTCTTATCTTCTCTGTCACGTGGGCGGATAAGTCGCGGTAATGTAGGCAAAGTTTGTAAGACGGGTCACCGCGCTCTAGCATGGATGCAAGTTCCTCAGTAACCCATACTTCATCTTTGGAACTGTAGCACAAAAATGCATCGTACATCTTCTCCGAGTCTTCCCTATCAGTAGCTCGATAAAACAGTCTTACACCGAATTTCGAGTGGAACCATACTCTCATTTCTTGTCTGAATATGAAAATAATCATGCTTACTAGTGACACAACTAAGAAGCATCCTAGAGTGGTAACTAGGAGTGGAATGTAATCTTGTACTTCTTCGTTGGTGATTATTGTCCTGGTGGCAGTCAAATTTCCGTTGACACTATTGTTAATGCTTGGTAATCCGGTACACAAAGTTCCATTTTCAGTTGAAATTTTAAATCCAGTATCTGGGTCGCTGTACATGCTTTCGTTGTATAACGTTAGTTCAGTTGTATTCCCTTTGGAGTAAATGCATTTGATGTCTGTCAGATCAGTTATCGAGTTCACTCTCTTCGTCCACTCTCGAAACATTTCAGTGTATTCGCAGTCACACGACCATGGATTAAACGAAAGTGTAATTTCCGTTATCGCAGGATTAATTTGCCACACTGTCAACGTAACAAGTCTATTGTTGTGCAGGTGTAACACTTTCAAACGTGGCATATGATTAAACATCTCCTTGCCGATGCGTTTTATCATATTATTGTTTATGTATAGTTCTCGTAAGTTGTCTAACCCATCAAATTCCTGTCCTTCGAGGGCTGAAATGCTGTTATAATCCAAATGTAGTAGCTCTAGTTCTTTTAATCCATTAAATGTTCTGTTGTGAATCGTTTCAATATTTGATGCATTTAAAAATAAAATTTTCAACTTCTTACGGCCTATAAAAGCGTGGCTTGGTAACACTTTGATATCATTACCATCAAGGTATAGTTCGGTGGCTTCCATTGGTATTTTTTCCGGCAGCATATTCACATAAGCAGAGTTAGCACAATCGACAACATTTGCAGACCAAGATGGATCATGGTAACAAGTGCAGTTGTTAGGGCAAGTCATCTCACAGTCGCAGGCATCAAAATCACAGCAATGGCACAGTGCGTGGCAGTGAGATTCATATTTACACAAAAACTGGTGGGGTGCTGCTTCAATCAAAGCCACTAGAGCATTTCCACGACTGTACAACAGCTTGCAGTTAATGCTGTCTAAATCCATCAGCTTTGGCTGTGTTCTAGCTCTGTTTCCAGTGTTTATTTTTTGTAACCAATCCATTGTGCAATCACACTCCAATGGGTTACCGCCTATGAAAAATTCTGGCACCGTTTTATCCTGAGGCACTGCAGATATTCTCAAAGAATTTGGGTCCAAACTAGTTATTTTATTCCCATACAAATCAACTCTTGTCAAATTAGGTTTTTTGAAAAAAGTGTAAGATTGCACTTTAGATATTAGATTGTCATTCAAATACAACATTTCCACTGAATTTGGTATTGCACTTCCAGTTATTTCTGTTAACTTATTAGAACTGGCGTCGAAAGTACTGAGCGATAGTTGTGATTCAATCTCAAAGTAATTTCCAAGTTCAGCTATCCTGTTAGCGTGGATATCCAGCCACTGCAATCCAGTTGGGATCATTGCATAGTCGAACCACTCCAATCGGTTATCAGAAATGTTCAACCATACCAAATTAGGCAATTTTGCGAAAAGTCCACCGATGTCAGTCAAATAATTTCCATCTAGTCTTATTGCTTGCAAGTTGATGTTTGCATCAAATGCACCGGCTTCGATTTTGTGTATTTTATTTCTTGATAAATTCAAAATTTTAAGAGAGGTCATCTTGTCGAACACGCCTTTGCTGATATTGCCAATGTTATTTTCAGTTAATCGAAGACCGTACATTTGTTCCATTGTCATGAATGACGCATTTTCTATGCTTACAATTAGATTTTCTCCCAAATCAAGGGTTTTCAACTGGGGTATCTCTTTCAATGCAAGTGGAACTTCATCTAGCCGGTTCCCATTGATGTGCAAGTCTTGCAACGAAGTACAATTCCTTAATGCATGTGGATGTATTTTGGATATGCGATTACTGTCTATAGACAAAACAGATAGCACTTGCAAGCCCATAAAAGCATAGCTCTCTATATTGGTAAGTCTATTGTTTGATAATGTTAATGTGTGCAGATTGGTTAGCGAACTGAATACATTTTCTGGAATGTGTTCAATAAAATTGTCCTGCATTTTTAATATTTGCAGGTTATGTAAGTCTCTGAATAGTGCTATTTCCATTTTTGACACCCGGTTGTGTGAGAAATCCAAGTACACCAGTCTTTTCAGTCCAGAGAAAGTGGATGTATTGATCCAGTCTGATGTTAATTCGTTGAATGATAAATCTAACACTAATAGTTGAGTTAGATCGCTAAACAATCCAGGAGCAAGTACTGTAATAGTGTTATTGTTCAGGTAGATTTCTTTCAATTCTTTTGTGTCGCTGAATAGTTCAGGTGGTAAACTGGTGAGCTGATTGTCCGAGAATCTTACAGTAGTCAATGAGATAAGACCTTCTAAAGCTCTATCTGCGATTGAATTCAGTCCATTGCCTTGGAAATACAATTTTTGTAGTCTTCTTAATTCAGACAGAAGATTTGGTGGCAAGGTGTCGATAACATTCCGAGATAGATCCAAAACTAGTAAGTTATCTCCGCATTTCTCCGTCGGATGTCTGTGTGCTGAAGAGAATTGAAAATGACTAATGTCTCTCATTCTGTTACCAGTCATATTCAAGTATTCTAAGTTTCTCAGTGTGCACAATGCACCTTCTGGGAACACTAACATGTTATTCTCACTCAGATCCAATCGCTCCAAGTTTTGTACGTCTCTTGAAAAAGCGCTGGGAGTTATTTCAAGTGACATTGTGGACCAGTCTGTATTGTGTGTTCTTATCGTCAGGTTTCGTAGTTCACGTAGACCTGTGAACGCGCTATCGGAAAGGTTTCCGATCTTGCAGTACTCAATTGTAAGCTCGCGCAGTTCAATCAACTGGCGGAAACTACCAGGAGCGAGACTGCTTTGGAAGAAAAGCGCGTCGCTGCATTCAAGCCGCAGCCTGACGGTTGGATGAGGTTGTATTGCACTGAAGTTTGTGTTCTCCAACTCGCTGTTAATAGTTCTTAACCTACATTGTAACGCAACTCCTGAGCCATCGTAATCCGTCATCCACCCGCATTCATCGGGAGCCTGATAACGTGTTCCCGCTGATAAAGATGCACCCCTAACAGTTACTACGGTGCTTAGCACCAGCAAGGCGCACGAAAACCGTGTGAGGAACATTGTTTTGTTTTCACTGTTATCACTTTGTATTACATAGTTTTATTTATCATCGTTTCGCACTATAATTTCACTTCAACATCGCATCATGAGCGCACTAGTTCATTTTATTTTGCCTCGCAGTCGAGTACTTCACTAGTCGAACCGGCCACTTAACTCGTTTCTCGCGAGAACACTAATTGGATGGGATCGTGCGTCCGCAACCTACTGAGTCGTGGTGCACGTGACGCGAGCGACCACGCTGAAATCTGGGGTGGAACTGAGTCGCAGTCGAACCTGCGGTGCGCTCGCGCACAAGGCCGCGCTGCGCCGGTTCACGCGTTCCAACAGGTAAATTCACGCATAGAGCTAGAACGTATTAAGCGCCTTCAAGATTGTTTCGCATTTAGCTCTATCGGTTCTGCCACAAAGCTTGTCAGAAAAATATACTGAACGCACACAGGTACGCGTGGGGCACACCACCATAGATCGAAACCGCTTTTTGTGGTGTTGGAGCAAGCTTTGATACGGTGTGTGTGAGCAGGACAGAGGGATAGTAGCGGGGTAAGGCGCGCATAGCTTGGTGGGGGCTCGAGGCAGCTGGCCAGGTAGTGCGCGGGCGCACTGCCACAGTCGCTGCTTGTTAACACTCCCGTTGATAGAATTGTATTGCAGACATTTGATGACTGTTGACATTTTGTTTACTCACTATCGTTAATGAAAGTAATGGTAGGTATAATAAATATCGTGCTAACATCGTTCTCTTTTTGCAGATTCTTACATATTTCTTGTTAAAATTATGTTACTAGAAATTAATTAAGTAATTATTATGGGGTTTTTTCGGATTAACCTACAATAATATTAAAATTGGTTTACCTCTAAGAGAGCTTTTACTACAGGTTTTATTGGAATGTTTATGATATAAGTTTTTTCAGTTTCGCATTGCATTGTTTGGCACCAGATAGCATAACGTTTAGTAATTATGAATCTTAGAAAGGAAACACTTTAAACTAACATTTAAAATTTTATAATTGTATTGCATTATAATCAATCTAAATTCATTATTTAAAAAAAGTTTTTTTTTTCAATAATATTTCTTTGATCTCTTTATGTTAAAATCTTGCCTAAGGAACTATATTGTCTGGTAAAAGCTTCTGTGTATCTGTGTTATGATAATATTGAATTGAAAACAGTAGGAAATACCATTGATTTAATTCCATGTAAAATGTTTCCTGCGTTCAGCACGCGAGAACTTTGATTCCTTTGCATATTAGTTATCGAACAAAATTGCTGTTGCCAGAGTTCCAGGTAACCTCGGTCTAATCACCCTTTAATTCAGTTAAACGATTTTAATATAATTCCAACCGTTGAGCCCCAAACCGCTCATCAAATTAAACATCTGCACATTATGCATTTTGTATAGCCGCCAATTTGTTCGACACCGTTTGATTTTACAAATTCTGTCGGGCCTAATATTAGATGACTTCCATGATTTATACCAATAACCTAAACGTTTTCATTCCTTACGTATTATTATGAGCTCTTTCTTATTTTTCTCGAATTCGAATATCTGTGCCATTAAGTAACAATAAAATGCCTCTCGAAATTGTATGGTGTGGCCATATAAGTAGGCGCGACGCATCTGTTTCTATTGTGTCCGCTTGGTTGCTAATTGTCGGGCTCATTCACACCTGCCGTTGTGCAAAAAATTTAACGAACGTGCCCTGAATTTTCTTTATGATCTATCAAGTAAATCACTCGAACAACAATAGCGCATCATCTGGGTATCGATAGCTTCTAAAATTAACACTTCGTTATTGCTTTCACACATCCAAGATTGTACTTAATGGAGAAGGTATAAAGTATTATTGCTGTACCTACCTACTGAAAATTTTATTCTAAAGAAATGAAAATGTATTCTTGGTCTAGTTCACGATAAATATTCTACTTAATCTCGTGTAATAAATGGTCATGATGATAATTTTATTTGGTGTCGGGATGATAGGAGGACGTGGCGCGTCCGTCGCTTGGTGCTATTTATGCGAGGTGTTGTGGCCCCGATCCCGAGGCGCCTGCTATATCTCAATTGCAATAAATTATCTCCTTTGACACGCGAGAAGCGGAAAATTTGCAATCGCACCAGTCGGGACCATAGAATTCGCGTCTCACCTCCTTTATGTAAACAGCGCAAATGGCTTTGTAATAGGAATCGCGTCCGTCCCACTATGACACCGCCTCGATAATTCACACCGTGTCCCACGGGTAGTTTGTCCAGATCGCGCCTAGAGACATTCACTACAAAAGGCCAGCGGGAGATCTCTCCTTCGACTTTTTGTTATAAGTGGCGAGGCGTTTCTTGTCCTGTGTTTATAAAAGAACAGATTGGCGGTAAATTGTCGGTTATTGTGGTGCTATTTAATGTATATTTCGAGGGTCGCCATCAACTGCTATAACAAAATTTCTGTATTCAATTTACCGTGCTTCACGTCGACACGCAACTGCCCCGGTGGTTGATTGTTCGCGTGGGCACACCATGATTTTGATGTGGGTCACTAGGATATGATTCACCTGGTATATTTAAATTTTAATTCAATATAATAGGGCAATAAGATTGAAGAGCTATATTTACACCGATTGAAATATTTTCAAAAACCTCGACACGACTAACCGACTTACAACAATACATCCGCTAGTTATTCGTAACCCTTTATATACCTAAATACATAAAAGTGACTTCTGAGAATAATGTCGAACATCCTCCGTAACATGTACTGCGTCGTCGACTTTATTTCGTTTTATCGGGTGAGTTCATCGGTGTGTAAAATCATTCCGTAGTCGATTTCCATTATGTTATTAATTTTTGTAATTTCGGTGCCTAATCTCCGGCGACAGGTCAGATACCGGCGGGACACTTATCTTGGTGTCGGCGGACACATATAATCCATTAAGTCGTCATTTCCACGCGGTTGATCATTCCTCAACCACGCGTCAAACCCGCCCCCAGACCGACGGCAACGAACGTATTGTTCGCTACCGCTTTATCTCACCTCCGCTGCACCAAGGACCTCTCGAATTAGCCCCATCAAACACATTATAGACCTTAAAACAATAGCAGCAGCCTTTATAACCCTTCGGTTCCGGGTTCATCGAGACTTTATCCTTGTCGACTAATGGACTAGTTTGTTATCTAATCGGGTACACGGCGGACCTATTAATAATTTCCCACATAATTTTCTAATTAACGTCCTGTCTGGCGTACGGTCGGGGCCTCTGGATACACGAAAACGGAAATGACGTAGAATTAGGGTTAAGTACTCCCAGTATTTATCAAAGTAATTTATTTGTGTACACTTTGAGCAGTTAGTATTCCTATTAACATTAATGACTAATGACATTTGTTTTTGTTTCAGGTAATCAACATTAGCGATTTCAAATTCTGAGTTGCGAGGTAAGCAAAAACAAATAGTGTCCACAAAATAATTTCACAACGATACAACGATCGCAATACAGATAATATATTAACTGCAGGTGATTTGTGAAACGATTCGCGGCCTTACTTAATCCTATTTACGAATAATGTAGAAAATAAAACTGAATGCGCACATTAAACATTAGGAGTGTTATGTTACCTGGTGTTAACCCCTGACGGGTTAAATTGTAGCGTGTAAATTGAAGAGATTTTACACGTGAACGGAACCCTTAGTAGTGCGTCAGATCGCGACACGGGCAATTTGGCGCGAGAGAGCCAGCGCGGGTTTATTTGTTCACTACGGCACCTGGCGATTCAGGACCCACGGGGTGCAGAACATAAGTGTCGTGGAGTCGGATCTGATTTATTACACTACTTATTTTACAAATCAGAATCGACTCTATATAAAACCGATACTTTATGTGGGTGATACTTTAGTTTCATCTTTATGTCGATATTTTATATCGCATTTATGTGCGGTAGAACAAACGTATACTTGCAATTTTCCTTAGATTTTTGTTAGGTACTGATGGAATCTGACTCACATTATTTTGACGGGGATATACCTGATCCTGCAACTTTCTATAGTTATTATGTAGGTACATGTTATTCATATTCCCAGTCCTGAAATTAAGCAAAACCAAAACAGAATATCTGTTCTGCGATTTCGGCGGTCTCTCCAGTCCTATGCCTGTAGCTCTCAACGGAACGCCTATACCGATCTGCTCCGACTTAAGGTACCTCGGGTCGCTTGTTCAGGGGGATGTCGAAATAGACCAGAGACGTAACGCACAGAATCAACTTAGGATGCATGAAATGGCGACAGGTCACTGGAACAACTTGCGACCGACGGATGTCCCTTAAGTTAAAGGGGACAATCTACAAGTCCGTGATTAGATCTGTCGTACTGTATGGATCAGAATGTTGGGCTGTGAAAAAGACGGATGAAAAAAGATTGCATGTGGCGGAGATGAGAATGTTGAGATGGATGTGTGGAGTAACGAGAATGGATAAAGTGAGAAATGAGTACATTAAAAAAAAAAGAGGTAGTTTAAAAGTGGCGCCAGTCAAAGAACAGTTGAAAGGGAACCGCTTATCTTGGTGTGATCATGTGAAGAGGAGGGATGAAACACATGTAACTAAAAGAGTTATGCATATAAATGTGGATGGATGGAGAGGGAGAGGAAGGCCAAAGAAAAGATGAATGGATTGTGTGAGGAGTGATATGAAATAAAAGGGAGTTAGTGATAGCGTGACGGCTGACAGGACAGAATGGAAGAAAAAAACGTGTTGCGCCGACCCCAAGTAACATGGGATAAGGGCAGGAAGAAGAAGAAGATTCATATTCCCAGTACTGTTTAACAAATTTCATAACCTTTCCTGACAAATGTACATAATCGCCAAAAAAAAACATGAAGAATGCGCTATATACGAGTATATACACGAAATACGCCGGTCCACTCAACATCCTTATTGTGCTGCTCCAGAGACGACGTGCCATCGAATGGGACCGGTTAGATTACGCATTGTCGTGGCACAATTAGAAACTGTTGCGGAACCATTCGCTCACTTTGTTATTTGCAAACAATCGCCGCGACATCTGCGCCCCTCTCTATCGTCTCTCTATGCCGTGTCACCGCTGAGTAATGGTGAACGCCGAGCATCTGCTAATTGCGACCCATTCAATTAGGCCGGCTTCGAAGCAGATATATTATACATTAGAGAAATGCTTGTTACAATTAGCGAAATCTATCTACGACACTGTTTAAGAAAAACTATAAAACAGGTTCGGTAACTTGTTGATGCTTTCCTAATTATAATACGTACTGTTCGTTTTATGTCAATTAATTTTTCAAATAAGCAACTAGAGTTATTAATCGTTTTATTACCGACACGGACAATCTGTCCGTCTGCTACAAATCTTTACATTCTTGTACACTGTCCGTAACAAAGTTCCGATATGTTACCATTGTCTTGAATGAGAGGCTAGCTGTACACGCTGACTAATGATTGATGAATGATTGAGTGACTCATTGATAAAGTGACATTCATCTGTTATCGGCATTTGATACGGACCTCACTATTCTATTGTCTAAAAGAAAGCTTAAACAAAAGCTTTGGCTGTTGTATCGTATGGCACTCTTTTGTCTCCTTACGCTTATAATTTACGTTTTTTATAGGTATCTATTGATCTGCATTCTGCTTTTAGTAAGGTAATTCGTATTAATTTCTTATGCAAATTGATCTTCTGACTGTAGTTAAATTTGGTAAATGTGGGTCACGTTCGTCGCCAGTATCGCACCGTTTCGGTGATACAATTAAAAGGTGTGACGAACGTTTTTACGTCGTATTTGGAATAAAGACTGGGCTTGCGTGACATCCCCCGCTGAGAAATACGTGCTCCTACTAAGAAAAATGTTTGTAGGCATCTTAGAAATTTCAATTGTAACATTTGTTGTGTTCGCACAACCTTTCCAATTTGTTCGGCTCGTGTGCCGCCAATGAACGTCTCTAGATATCATCGGCATACCGGTCGCTATGTTGACTCATGTGATTAAATTCTTCGCCTGGATATACGGCGAAGTTGTTGTACACCTGACCTTTTTTTGCAAGGCTCGCCAAAGCATCTATTTATTATTTTAAATCTACGTTTTATAGAATTTATGCTTTATTTTATCTTTCCGTGCATCTAAATATGTTATTTAAAGAATAATTTTTCAAGCACCAGATAGGCAGATAATTATAGCAAAATTTAAGAGTAAATTATACGGAATTCATTAAAATGGAAGCATTGAATAAAATCTGATTGTAAAAAAACTCATTTCACTATCAGTTTTATGTGGCATTTATTCTAAAAACACGCAAATGACATTATTATTTAAATGAATGCAAACGAGGTAATGATGTTTGATGTTGTTATTTATGACATATAAACAGAACGGTGACAAATTCTGCAGCGCTGTGCCAGGAAGGGTGTCGCGCCTACTCCTTCCACAAACACAATAAATATCAACTGTACAAGGGACACAATGATGCAAACGCCGTAACTTGGGAGATTAATTTAATATTTTTGCGTCCGTACACAAGCGGACCGTTGCCGTTGGCCTAATGAAATATGGCAACATGTTCCTTCATTCCTGATAAAACCTCCGGTGTTGGAGTTTTATTGCGACTCGAGTACGATAATTCAAGTTGGCCAGGCAGTGAAATAATTTACATGGTGGTCCCTTTACGTTTTTTAGGCCCGGCTACCGCATTTTTACCATACGCCTGCGAAATGGACTGGCCTTTCGGCATACCCACTGAATCCTTATCTCGGCACACATGCGATTTAGTTAGCGTCACAAATATATCTTATCGATTTAAATAAACAGCTGTAGGTATTATTATTAGATTTCACCTTTACAGTTTTTTCTTTTACGTTTCAGTATTTTTATCTACGCTCTTAAAATACTATTGGACTTGCAGTTAATCTTTACGTATAAAGATTGAAGATCGTGCAGCAAAAAACCAAACCCTTTAAAGTAACTTTATTTGGAATCTGTTTGGTCAAAGTATAACTGTCATAAACTTTATACCAACACTAACGGATTTTAAAACCCATTGTACGAACAGAAAGTTTAGTTAGGTATAACCTTTTTAATAAAAAAATAACAATAGTTTAATCACTTTTATTAACTTGGGTGTTCGAGTAAAAAGTGCACAATTCGTACGCCAAACGCAAAACCATTGTGATATTAACTCTCTATTAAATATTTTCTGCGTTGCTGCGGACTAATCTTTATCCCACAATGGGGTAATAAAAATACCTGAATAAAAAAGTTGGTGAAGCGTAATACATCGTTGGCAGCGGGGTTCCGTCGATGTAGATTGAACTTATTTATTGTTGCTGAATAGTGATTTTATGTTAATCATAGACTGGCAAAACTTTGGTGATGCAAGGATAAGTTTAACTGAGCTTTACCCCAGCATGTTGTTAAAGCTTTTTACAAACAAACACTAATCAGGAAACAAACTAACTTACGTCTCATTCTCTTTTTAAAGCTTTAGCGGAGTGTGAAAAGATACCTACTTAGTGAAAATCTCTATCTCTGCAATTTCGGTGAAAGCTTATTATTTTTTGTATATTTTTTCATTGCTAAATGCTAAAACCCACAAGCAGTAAGAGTTATGGCAATATATTTATGACTGTAAATGTCAAGATGTCGCTGCTCGCATAACACTTTAAACACTGTTCGACCCCTTTAAGGTTAAGGTTGAAAATCACTTTTTAGGTTAATCTAGCAAAGAGTAACACACAAACATCCGAGACTTACTATAAAGGCAATTTAAGATTTCAGTTTTTAAGTGACTAATATTTTTTTATTATTATTTTTCACGGAACCCTAAAAAGTCACCAAATTGAATGAGCTATTCATCCACGGTGCTCGGATCACGTGTCAATCATTGCTTGCACAAGCCGCAATGGATCGTGTTATTCTATTTTAACGTTTTGTTATTCATTGCCTCTATCGAAACTCCCCGCTTTTGGGTGATTCACAATGGCCCGACCCCATATTGTACATGATCCCAACTAATAATAAATGCTTATTAAGTACGCGCTTTGCATAGATTAAAAAAATATTGGAAAATGAAAAGGAAGCGTTTAATCTTTTGTTTTTTTTGGAGCAAAGATAATAATACATTTCGGGATTGTTTTTTTTTAATGCAATGGGTCCATAGTGTAGTATGTTGTGTATCATGATGCCATTACGCTCTCGCTAAGACTGATCATAGTAGCTCTATGGTAGATACATGGTCAATTAATGGATTTAAATCTATTGAGTAAATGAAATGGTGTACAAAACGTCTCGAACAGGCGTGTGGTTAACTTATAGACTGAAACAGTACCAGTTTATTTAATAAAACTTATAAAAATTATTACAATTTGCAACAAAATAAATCCGAACCTAGAAATGATTGTCTATGCCTTTCGTAAAAAGGGTAACCGGGTTGTAATAAGGGCGGGAAAGGGGTAAAAAAAAACTAGCGTATTGTTACACCAATTTACTTACATACAGAGGTTCCCTAGCTCCCAAGCCATACGCGTTGGGCGCGTATTGTGTTACCCATGCTACACGCATTCTTTGAAACCTGAGCTACGAGATGGGATTCTTTTGTTGTGACTCGATTTGAATATTACTTTAATATGATGGGTTCTTGCTGTTAATAATAACTGGGTAGGGAGACCGGGTAATGGGTGGTTATGGGGAGCGCCTTTCATATGTTTTACCCGGTTAATAAAGTAAAGACCGCGGGTTGTTTTTGCGTCATTTATAAGTATAGAACATGAGTTGAATCCCACTTGTGATATTATAAATGTGAAAGTTTGGCTGAACGGATCTGGATGAAATTTGGTACAAAGATAGATTATAATCTGGAATAGCACATAGCCTATACTAGTGGGGGGAGTACTAATTCCATGCGCGTGTTTCTGTAATCTACGTGTAGTTGAATGTGTGTGCTCTAAAATCCATCTACATTATTACCCAGTTCTGTTAAGTGTTTATAGTCGGGCAATACTGTTATAAAATGCAACCGCAAGCAATGAGGTAACACATAAACCCATTGTTTGAAAACGTTTAAACCCAGCAAGAGTACAATTTAAAGCTCTAAAAGTTGGCTCGTGGATAAAGAATAGGTAAATAAGTTTAGAACTAGGAAAAAACAGCGATCCTTTTGTTTTAATACATGGAAGCTTCTATTTACTTTTGTTAAACGGATTTGAAAACGTTCGCGGAATAATAGCAGCTGTGCAAACTGAGCGCATGCCAATATCTCAGTATATTGTCAGTTCCGTGTAAATCTCTTGTAAGACGATTGTAAAACAATGCTTATAAAGTATCCCAGCTACGGGCCGCGACTGCAGGCGTGACACGAAAGCGTTAACAGAATTCATAAATTTAGGACAACAAAGGAATCGAGAAACCGTTTAAGGTCCATACGCAGATTCGACCGCATTATATTAGTGATATGGTAATGTGATTGTTCGCGATAAATTAAACTGGCGAGTCCCGAAGCTGGGTCGCGCACAGCGGGACTTCACGACGCCCGCGCATCGTTTTCGTATATTCGCCAATTTGAGGTGAAGAACCTCACAATTTTTGACAATAATGGTCGCACTTTTATATCGAGGGACAATGCTAAGTGCCACGCCTTGGCTGCCACCCATATGCGTTGGGTTTCTTTTTTACTGCCCGAACTTTGTATGCTTCCATTATGAGAGCTATCAAAGAGAAATACGAATATTCCACTTAATCACGAGAGTGAGCCTGATCATATTAAATTATACGCATTCCTCAACAAGTTCCTCCGCCCTTAGACTGGTTCAATATGGAGGCCGAATTGAAGTGTCGCGAAACAAATGAGTACCTATACGGTTCTACATGACCAAAAACTAGTAATGCTTGTTGATCTGACACTCTAAAATGGTCTGCAATGAAACTGCGATATACTGAGTCAGCCTTAGCCTGCACAATTAATTAAAAAAATTCGGTAACTTATCAAGCACACGATATGATTCAGCAAATAAAGTATCTACACTTATATGTAAGAAGCGAAGAAATACAAAAAAATATGTTATAAAAAGCGCAATAAAAATATTTACGCCAGACAAAACCCAACATTTTCTGGCGTGGGATGATGACATTTCTGCTTACGATCGAGAATACCGGAACCTTGCCAGTATGTTTTGAAATATAATTGAAAATTATAGCGTTCATGAAATAAACTGTCAACTTCGGCGAACTGTCGACACGAAGTTCGTGTCCTGTCGCCTCCTTTAATTGGCCACGTTCATTGTTCTAACCTATCCCTTTTAGAGACCGAGTGATTGTCGCCATTCCCAGAATTCCTTATTTTGAACGATCGTCTATCTCGTAGCTCACAGTTTGTAATTCCTGTCCCTCATGTGTCCAACAAATTACTTTAGATCGCCACTAAGTTACGCGATGTCGACAAACTTTTTGTTAGTTCGCTGTATGAACCTTTACAGCTCCCGAACTCCTCTAAATTGGGTGAGAAATGCTCGGTTTGACGTCCGCTTTGCATATCTCAGCGATAAATTTCTAGGAGCTGCACCTACGCAGACATCGCGCTGGTTTCTCGAGCATTTTACTTAGTTAGACACTTTATTAGCTAAATAATACCGTCTTCTGTCAACTTGACAATTTATTTAGCCCCCCATTTCATTACATGGCTCGTTTTTATAAGCACTTGTATCCTTCTAAAAGATCCTATCACAAATTTTGTTGCCCGAATTGCGACTGAGTCCATTTATATAAATTACGGGTTAATTAACTGCTTTGTTGTTGGTCGAGCGCGTGAATTCGTTGAAACGAAGCAGTTTGAGGGAATAAAGTTAGATGTTAACAATAAAATATTAGCCTCTTTTATTTGGAACTATTACTTAAAGTCGTATTCAATTTAAATCCTTTATTCACAGAGAGTGTATTCTTTTACTAGATTGTAGTAATACTTTGTCAGAAGTATTGCTGGTTTTATATCCTCATGTCTCTCTGTAATGGTGAATATCACATGTCCTCCTAAAGAATTCAGTGTAAGCACGGATCGAGTTCGTTTAAACCTTAGCGAAGAATTGCATCTTGTGCTAGGGCATTTAACTTTATTGTTTTATGGCGCGATATTATTGGCGTGGCAAGCACAGGACGGCGCGCGTCCGATTGTTTTCTCACAAAGATCGATTTACTGTTACCCATCGATTCAAAGTTTTCAGCCCATCATTCTAACGAATCTATTTTCACTACATCTCCAGGGGATCAAGCTGATAAACACCGTTCGGAGTTACAAAAGTCTTATTTGGAGATACAAATAATAAACGAAAAGGGAAACAAAAATTTTATGACATACTCGCTTTGGTTATCGCCAATTTGTGTCAACTGAAGCGTTCGTTTAATATTAATAAAACTGCTAGCCTCTCAACCCTCGGCGTGCTTTTACGGTCGGCTTGATGGCGACTTATTTGAATAAATATTTTCGAGTGTAAACGAGTCGGAGACTTGTTTAAATTTATTTATTTTGTAATTTTTTTCAATAGTACGCAGTATAAACAGGGTAGTGCGTTTGACGCTGTTGTGTGACGCGACGCCCCGCCAGGCGGCGCATTACTAATGTGAATGACGCGACACTATTACAACCCATCCTTTATCTAACACAATATGTCCTTTATTATAAAACTAAAATTAAATGTCCGACCTCTTTCGAAGTTATTTGATCGCCGCGGGAGTCCATCACATTTGTTATGTGCAACAGCAAGTAAGTGTTTATTGGTTTATGGATTCTTTTTTGCTTTCTCTGTGGGTTTGAAAAGGATTGATTTGTTATTTATGGAAATGTGGTATTAGGTACTCGTTTGCAAGGAATATTTTAATAAATTGATTCTCAAGCCAATTTGTGATTTATTATTATTATGCCCATAAATATTTCTGAATACTTTGTCATAGTTGGTCACGAGAACGTGGTTTTCGAGTTACTTGTTACTTACAAACATAAATCGATCTATGATTACCTTATTACAGTTAATTCGTGATTAATGGTAAATGGCTCTGTTAAACTAATAGGTGGAATTTAAATGTCAGAGTGGCTTGGAGTCGGGGTCGTTAAGGCGATGTTCACCGAAGCCCAATTCGTAATTACACATGGACCGACCGACACCCGCGTCAGCGCGCGGAAGTTAATCGGAACCGACGGTCGGCAAATGATGCGTGCCTCCGCCGCGAGCCTACTTATGTCACCCGCGATTATCGCGCACCCAGCACAATGACGGATCGCTTAACATCACGTTTAATTCCAATGATAACAAAGAGCATCTACGATTAAATCGACGTAATACATCATACACCCATTAAAATGGGTCATTATGTCAGGCCTGTCATGTTCTATCAGATAAACTTGTACCTGTGGTCCTGTAGTTCGTAAGTTTAGTAAAACTCATTATTTAGCGACTCCAAATTGAATTCAGCAT
This sequence comes from Polia nebulosa, assembly GCA_951329385.1. Classification (NCBI taxonomy): domain Eukaryota; kingdom Metazoa; phylum Arthropoda; class Insecta; order Lepidoptera; family Noctuidae; genus Polia; species Polia nebulosa. Next base: position 18,715,930 of record OX589604.1, read on the forward strand.
GCTCGGTTACTTAGTTAGCATAGAAAGTAATGGGATCTTCGTATACCAGCGACTATTGCATGGCCAGTTCATTTGACCGAAATACATATTCCAACCGTGATTTTGCGTCGTGCCTAAATGAAACATGACTGAAGTAGTCTACAGACCATATTAATGTAACGAATGTTTTCATTTAAAGAAGCTAAGAGAACAATGCATCTTTATTACTTCGAGCACATGTTATTCTTGTTTTCGACAATGTATTCGATTTCGTGTATTACACGATCGAATTCATATTCCACGCGAACTAAAAGAGTCGTCATACGGTAAATCGTTTATGGTAATACAGGCTGGTCGTACACGTATTTCGATCATGGTGTTCGATCGTGAGGCTGAGTTCGTGAGCGGTGGACTCTCGAAAGTCCTGCGGTCCGCAGACATGAGTTACTTGCTGATGTGACGTTATCGCACCGTGCCCAGCGTATTGTGATATCATACATCCCAATGGAACTGCACCTCCAAATTTTATCAACAATAAATATTACCTCGAATCTGTATAAACTCCTGCCATTTGCCTTCAGGGGGTCTAAAAATGAACACAGCAAGCGGTAATATAATCCTTGCAAACTTGCCGAAGCTTTATGCTGGTACTGGACTCGTAGAATAGAAAGGTGGGTTTAAATTTCCATTACAATGATAACTTACTGTAGAAGCTGTAATAGAATATGATCGCTTCGGGGTTGATTTTGATTTAGCTGTACATAGAAATCCCGGAACAGATTGAAAAGGGGTAATAATAGACTCGACCAGATTTATCTCGCGCAGCCCATCTCTTGTTTGATAAATAGATTTTTTCTCAATGGTTTCGAATCAAGCGCCCCACAGAAGACGGTCTGTTTCCATTGTGATATAAAATAGCTCTTATTTATTTGTGAAACATGACAGATAATTCAGGACGGCTACCGATAGAGATGTCTTTGTTGGGAAGAATGCTTGTTTGGTTTTGTGAAACACAAATACAGTCGCTCATTGTTGTGCCGTGTTTTGGTTATGAAATTTATTTATTGTGACAAATTGTTAGGTCGAAGTTAAGCCTTTCGTTTGTATAGCATCTGCCGGGCTTAAGGTATCGTCAACATCATAATTCTTTGAATGTTGAATTATTTTGATGAATTTGCAGCCAAGCAGAATGTTCTTGTCGGTTGTCTCAGGTGTTTATTTGTTTGTCATGATTTTGATTATTTGGTAATATTTAAAGCTGCTTGGAAAACAATCTTGGATGTTTGTCAACATTGCACTAACTTTATGAATTTTAAATGGCCTTTGCAATTGGGCAAGTTTCTATTACCTACTTGGACGGAAGTTACGATTTGTAAAGCTACTTTAGCAATAATAACTAACGTTAAGGTGGATGCGCCAGGGTAGCCCGCGAAATTCAAATTCTCTTACGTTTTTTGCAATTTGCAGGTCAGTGTCAGGTTGTATCTTGGTCAAAATTTGATTTGCGGCCGTAGCAGGTACATATTTATAGAATTATAATCATTAAAATCATCAATACATCTCTCTCAGTTAGAATTGATGCCAAATGTCATGATTTCATGCAATACATTTGGTATCAATCTACGGCAGTTTATTGTGTTGATGAAAGCCTACATAGAACGAATACACTTAAAGGAACGACAAAAATGAATAAGTTGGAAACTCACAGAAACTACTGGTCTATTAAAATAAAGAAGACAAAGCAAAATTTACTCTATTGACTGCTGAAAAAAGTCAGTTTCCTTATAATTGACGTGAACATCAATTAAAACCCAACACGATACACGTAGTGTCTACGATGTTTACAAAAAAATAAATCGCGACTGGGTACATAAAAGCCATGAAAGTTTCATTGATCTCAAGCGCTTTTCCTTATTTGAAAATATACTTTGAAATTCGCAATAGAATGTCAGTCGCAGGGGACCGACGCCGCGGCCGAGTAAAGAGCATTTTATAAATGTGTTTTGAGAATAGCGAGCGAGACGTGGGTAGTCGGGCCGCGCAACGCACAGCGATGCACCAAGTTTAATGGAAAAGAATTGAAAAGTAGCGCGTCTATATGGTAATAGAAATTGCCCGGAAGAAAGGAACACAGACGACAGAGTGCAGAGCTCTAAGTTATAGTTGTTTTCTTGAAAATTGAGCGTTATTGCGTACGTTTTCCCCGAAGTATTGGCGCGTTCGGCGTCTCGGTTCGCGGGCCGTACCCGCACCGTGCATCTGAGTTTTATTGGGACCGGAAGATTTACAAATGTAAACTGAGATCATTTCCGTAAAGAACTATCGTCTGTGTAGTTACTTTATTTGCGTCGAAGAGTTAAGCTCAAAAAAGTTATGCTCTTATACCGTAACTCACTTCATAATGTCAGACTGTCGTCATATAAATACTCTGTATCGTTTATGATAAATCGTGTTTGTAAACTTAAATGTTAAAGTAAACTTCAAAGAGTACCTACCTAACGGGTTATATATTTACAATGTTTGTTTGCAGTTTCTATGGCAACATTTTTTGAATGAAATAAGTATTTGTCACGTTTGCTGTGGTGTGAGTGTTACAGTACGGCGTCGTTCGGCTCTTTCCCATTGATTATTGGTAAACAAAGCTCTCTGGCCCGTATTTTGTACAAATATTTGTAGGAAGAGCATAAGAGGGCACTTAGCGGTATGACATTGTTATGTTCGCCAAGCGCTAAGAAATTTAAACTAGGTATCAAATAACTCTACCAGCCAATGTCATTCATATAATTTGTTTCCGTGAACCGGTTTATATTTTACTTGTTGTACTAAACATTTGAAGTTTCTCCAACGTATATCAATTTCAACAATTTTTTAGTTTGCCGTCTTACAGAAACCAACTTGTTGATTAGAAATCCAATCGGCATAAATATGAGATCTGGCGCCATCACTCCATGCCACTTGTAGCAATAATGTGGGTTTAAGAATTTAAATATGTAGAGGATTATTAGTGACCTATTGACAGTCTATCACCTACGTTACTCAGAATTATTCATTACTGTTATGAGACATTGTGGAGGGAAGTCAGATATATTGCTCGTTCTCGAATGCAGCTGACAACTTTGATCTTTAACCCATAATTTTTCGTTGAATGTGGTTATGGAGTGGTGACAACACAAACTAGTGGAGTTGATAAAAATTATTCTAACTCCGTATGGGAAAATGGTCCCAAAGGAAATAACAATAAAGCCCACAATTAAGTGTCTGCATTCAAAATATATAGCACGTCTCTGATTAACGCAAGGCTATCGGTTGCTGTGCCTGCACCACGACCTTAAGAGATCTAGATTTCAATAGCGTGATGCTATCAATGTCTAATTGGATGCTGTTGCCATCTAGATGTGATCTTTAAGCCTCGATAACATTTAAGACTGCAGAAGGGTTTGGGAATGTAGGAGACTAATGTCGTCATTAGTCTCCGGGTAGACTATGTCCAGGAATAGGACATGATATCCCGAAAGTATATTCCCTATTGTATCTAAATTTACTGCCATGATTTTTGTAGGTTTAAAATTATCAATGCAAAATTAACTCGGTCCGTCTGTTTGTTACCTCTTCACGTCTACGTGACTAGGTAACGGATTTGGATGAAACTTGGAACACGGGTAGACTATGTCCAGGAATAGGACATGATATCCCGAAAGTATATTCCCTATAGGGTCTAAATTACTGCCATGATTTTTGTTGGTTTAATATTATCAATGCAAAAGTAACTCGGTCCGTCTGTTTGTTACCTCTTCACGTCGACATGACGAGGTAACGAATTTGGATGAAACTTGGAACACGGGTAGACTAGGTCCAGGCATAGGACATGATATCCCGAAAGTATATTCCCTTCGGATTATCGACTTTCACGCGGGTGAAGCCGTTGGCAGAAGCTAGTCTATTCATATTTTGTTATTGGATGTCACATTCAATGCTAGCGGTACTTTTCGACCATCTCTTATATTCTCACAATCTCTACGCTCAAATTGGTAAATTAATCAGGTTTATTACGTTTAACTATCCTTAATGAAAAGTAATGTAGTTGTTTGCCCTGGCCATGTGTACGTTTTATCTGTGTATACCGTTACTATCGATAGCTAATTGTGAGCTGTTTATAAATGTCGCCACTTCGATCAATATTCATGTCCAGATTATACTCTTCTAATTGCCACTTATAAATCTGAACGCGTCGATGACATCTTAATTGCCAAAGTAACAAATCACCTCTAATATATGAAAATATTTGGCAGCACAAAAATTTGTTGATATATTAGGAAGTGTTTATTCAAGACCGTGCGTTAGAAAAGAGTTTTCGATTATTTTTCTTCCCATAGCATAGAATTTGTTTATCACCGTGACGTGATAAAAAAAAAAAAAACCGTGACGTGATGACATTTCTTATTTCAAATTCATCTTTTCTATTTACCGTGTAATTCATTTAGCTGGGAGCTCTGTGACATTTTTAAAATACGATTTTGAAGCTAAACTCAGTTTTGTGTTTAGTTTGGATATAATAAAAACGTCAAAGTGTTAAAGTGCCATATTTTATGTAACAGTAGTGACCCCCCACGACTTTGTCGTCTCCTTGTTACAATTCCTATGATAATTTGGTTACTATAAATTGTTTATTAGTAAGTTTTCAAACACTGTTTGCCTGCTCATTCTTAACACATGTATTTTATATACAATTTGCTTTGTATATTTAATAAACATTCCTTCTTATCATAGGTAGTTTCTGTTATTCAACATACGGAACCCAAAGCTCATCTTTAACATAATCTGCATAAAATTTTACTGCTACATTTGGTTATCCGAATTCCGGCTGGGATTTTCTAAACATTTGCTTTTAGTAAATTAATGTGCTTACATTTGTTTACGTCGGACGGTTAAATATTTCGTGGTTCATAACAAATTGAGTTAGCTTGTTATTATCTAGCGTCCGTCACGAGTAATTGGCAACGAGACGTTCCGTCACGTTTTACTAATGGATCTGTTCTCATATAAAAGTGGAGTAGTGGTAGTGTTAAAGCAGATGCTTTTTTTATTAATCATGTTTTTGCTTGTTACCTATGTATATTTTATATTTATTTATTTAAACTACATTTACAAGAGTGGTACCTACATAGGCGGCCTTAATGCAACAAGGCATTATCTAGCAATCACCCTTTGGGTTGAAGAGACTACTCCGTGGTAGGTATACAACAATATGTATCTATAGCTTCTTAAGTTTTACTGAACATTTATTGAATACCTATGTAAAAAGGTATAGAAAAATAAACATGTCGCAGCTTCATTCCTTAGCTACCGTGGCAATAAGGTCTGACTAGATTGGTGGATATTGGAACTGTTGAAATACCTCATAACTCGTAACACTTTTCAAACAAATAACCCACTTAATTACAAGTGGCGTCAAAATAAAACCAACACGGTTTTAAACATAATTTACATGATTCCTGCTATAGAAATTGTTTAAGAAATCGCTGATATTGTTTACGTCATAAGCTACTAAACTAGGGTCTGCTCTCGACCCGCCACCGTTCATTAGCAGCTATAAATCTGAGGCTGTTTGTCGTAGACGCTCGTAATTATGAATAATTATGTTATTTTATGGTTGTCGACAACCGCATCGTGTCTCAATATTTAAACATTGAGACAGAAGACGTAAATGTAGCGGTATCTGGAACAGATTTTATGTAGAGCAGACTTGTTTTAAGAGTTATACATTTTTAAAGTTAGTCTGGACAACATCAGGTGACACTGTGGGCAGTTGGCAGATGTAGATGACCAGACGAAATCGAGTATTGTATAATTGGAGGCTGTGTGTTCCAAAGGTTGTCTTGAAAAGATCGCTTTTAGCGATAAGGCCGCCCATTGTGTCACCCTATGTAACGTTTTCTTCATATTTTTATTGTAATTTATATGGTGTAGGTACATAATAAAGAGTATTCTATTCTATTAAACTGTCTCCTGTAACTGAACGAGCACACGTAAAAGAGCCTTGAATTATTATGATTTGAGTTATGTTTGTGTAGGTATCCTTTGTTGGTGATCCAAATTAAAAAATAATTAAAACAATTAGATTATGACCCTGAATGCATAGGTGCAACAGATAGATTGGCTGCGTCTCCAAAATATTAAGAAACTTCTGGATAGGTATTTCAGAAAAGTATTCCTAAATAACGTAGCCTTGAAAAAGCTTATATTTAAAGCAGCGTTACTATCTTTGTTTAAACTGTTGGGAACTCAATTTGAAACCAGCTATACAATTAGAGTTGTCTGGAAGTCTCGATGGATCAATTTTATCTGTTGCATTCGATAAGGTTAATCTGCAGGCGACAACGTCGGACCCATATCATAGTTTATTTTCCGCTCCTTATGCAAATCCGTATTTAAATAATGTATATTTATTCGTGCACTTTATTATTACTGTTTAAATCGGGATACGAAATCTTATCACATTGTATACAAAGATACATGTAGTACTTGCAGGGGTTCGGACTGACTTATTGGGTTCATGTTTGTGCATAGTTTAGATAATTGCATAGCTGTAAACTATGCTGAGCTCGTCAGCGGAACATGTCAAGCCACGTCAAGCAAACCTCTCAAAAGTCTTAACTCAAAAACTCTCACTGCTAACTAGCTAGTAACAGGTTATAATAATTTTTACAACCTTGTTATATCTAGCAAGTTTCATCTTTTTCGATTTTTATTCTCACTTCGTAGTTATAGATCATTTACGAGTCTACACACGACCAACGGGCGGCTAGCCGTGTGGGGGCTCGGCTGCCTTAGCTATATTATGTTTATGACTCATTATTTCTTTGGACATTCGACAACGTTTATGGCGTTAAATTAACGCCTGATATGAACCGAGGAGACCTACGGGTTAATAAAATTGTCTGCCTATTGATCTTATCTAACTCTGAAGATAGCTTTAACAGTCTTGAATGGGTTCCATTCTGAACGCTCGTATTGTTCATAAGACGCACGATATTGTCATTCACAACCTAAGTTTACCAATGATTAAGTGGTTTCTGCTCGTCAAAATATGTCGGTTGTTTACAATTTTCTTGAGCTGATGTTCTCAAAATTTAATTAATTACCTGATTGGCATGGAAACATTAAAATTTATTCAAAGCCTCTTGAAGTTTATTTGGGTCAAATCAAAAGTTCCCACAGCAATTACACAGTATGCTCCAATCACATGAATAAATGTTTAATGTTTCACAAATAACTAATTTTTTGTGAATATTTGTTTCTTTCCATTCAACATAATTTCGAATTTGATGCATTTCTTTCTCGTTAATCTTTATTTATTGAATGTCAATGTTTGAATTATGGTCGTGGTCACAAATCATTGACTAAACAAAACTGGCTATTCCATATTGATTTCGATTATAATTTCTGTTATATATATCTCGGATGTCATGGTAGTAATTATGTAAATTGATGGAAGAAAGGTCGATAGCCTGTTGTGTCTACAACGGTATTGGATTTTTCCCAAGTGTTGAGTTTGACCGTTAACGAAATGATTCATTACTGGCACTAGAATAAACTAAGGAGATATTTGTTCAAATATTCTCACGCGTGGCTGACGCAACGTGTCAATTGCCTGCTCGGGCCTGGTCGGGCTGGCCCACATTTTGACACCTCTCAGAGGTCAACACAGATAGTTTTGCGCGCTCCACCAATATTTGTCCAATACCATCTTCAACCATCACTATGATTGCACTCGAGTTGAACGGTATTGTTCAGCTTGTCACAAAATACTTCGTTATTTGCGTTGCTCTTTGTAAATATAACAGTACGTTTAGATAACGAATCAAAACGAACAACCTGTCATCTTCCTGTCAGAGGGTGCGTCTACTGAAAAGAAATGATTTCATGAAATTCAAACACACCAACTACCTTCAACTATGTAACGTTATGGTTATACTTTATTTTATTTTTTGTCAAGAGCCTCAGTCAAAGACACTAAAAGAAATAACCCTTTGATTTTAAGGGAGATATAAACTTGTCCTTTGGGAAGATTCTCACATTGGGCTCGGGCCCATCTCATTAAAAGGTGTCTTTATATTTTCCAGTCAGCTGCCGCGTTATCGCTACCATAAAGCAGACCCGATCTAAGGCTTGATATGATAATTGTAATCCAATACATCACTATCAGTTTCATCCGTCTTTACCTGATGCTCAACAACAAAAATAGGTTAAAAGATTTACGAATGATAACTTTTGACTCAAGTTATCAATTTATTGGTAATAAATGGAGTAAATAATACAACATTAAGACAAGATATGCTACGAAAATTAATAGAAGTTACCTACGCAAGTTCACAATAACGTATTGTTCAACCTACACATGATGGTTAGGATTGCCCTACGCCCACTTTCCTATAGCATTGTTGTCACGATGAGTGAAAATTTTCCACAATGAGGAAGTGACCAGTCGTTAGGAGTGATGGATCTGCTTGAGCCTCCTCGGACATCTCCTCGGGCGCTGGGTTTGACGCGTAAATCGATTAAGTTTGACAGTTGACTCTTTGATTGTGGCGCGTAAGGTTCACGCCAGTAATGACTGCAGCCTCTGCGGATATTGAGTCGATGCGAACGATTCCCCATGACACCCCGCTAATGAATTCTGTCCATGTTGACGCGACACAAACATGTGAGGAATTAGTGTTATTTTAATTACTCCCGTCTGTCTACCAGCACTAATTCGTCTTGTCCGACTATAATACGGACGCTTTCGATTTCGATAATTAATGGATTTTATAATAAAGCTTGTTACAGAATGATCAGTTATTTTTGGACTCCAAAAGAAGAAAGTTTACCATCAAAGAGCAATAACAATCCGTCAAAAAGTTTTTGTTGCTGTTTTAGCCGAGTTCATTGCAAAAATAACACATTTTGTATCATTAACACGAATATATCGGTATAACTTGTTAATTTGATGTGCCATATCATAAAATCAGCATGTTGAATATATTTAAAGCTATTAGTATGTATATTTATTATTTACGAAGCCATTGCATTTTAGGATGTCATAAAATGAAGAAAAAATATTTAGATTTTGACGATTGAAATTTGAGAACGAATTAAAACAAAACGACACTTAATATGGAACCATAAATGAGGTGGTGGCGGCCTGTTTAAGTGTATTTACGTGTCAACTCATCTACACAACGTGGCCTGCGAAAGGAAAGGATCATTTATTCTAAATTTTATTACTGTGACTCCCATTTTGTCGAGAGCGTGGCATATTATTTTCAATTACACGAGGAAATTAATACAAATGACTTGCACAGTGATCTTTCGTTTGTAGGTAATATAAATCAAAATTCAGCAGGTTCTTTTCCCATTACGATAACCAAAGTCAAAGTCAAAACGTTTATTGCGAACTAAGTGTACAATGTATGTGTTTTTAACCGTCGTACATGTATCGTTTATTCATTGGTGCTCATTAACTATAACAATTATCTTAACAAGCTGGATCGCAAGGTGTTTTGTATCTTAATCGGCGAGTGGCCGTTCCAATCTAGGCCCGATGGCGCATTATCGATTGTCGCACAGCGGGGCGTACGACAAAAGAATTTCATTTTAAATAAATCGCGCGAGACCGCGTCGCGCCGAGAAATTAGGCGCGGTATCCCCCGCCGCGAAAACTCATCGTAAATAAGTGTCGCGGCTGGCTCCGACCAGCGCTTCGCTGCGTCGATGCTTAAAAACACATTCTTGTTATACACTCGTTTAAGGATTTAATTACTTGCACCGCTGATGGGACCTCATCGCGCGTCCCCCGTCGCCCGCAAGGACCTCGCACGTGATCGTAAATCCTCAGCTCGTTAATGATCCGAACGTTGTTCCGCGATGAATTACCGCTTAGTCTTGTTGACTTTTTGCGCGAAATATTTTTCCGATTTTAGTGAGCGTGGGTTTCGTATAATGGACTGTAACTCTTTAAGTGGTTTTTCAAGTTCATCACGATTTATGTTTCAATAAGTATGCAAGATTGTATTTTATATCGCTCTTTTATCTCCGTGCACATCATATAAAATGCAGCGGTAGAGCCGCTGTCAAAGCTTGTACGATAAGTGTTTTCCATGAGCGTAAGAAGTGAAACAAAACATTGGAAATTTATTTCCTTTCTCAATTTGCCAAATTTGCAACTAATTAAAAGATAAATATCACCATCATCGCGGGTCAAAGATGCCGATTGGGGGCTGCTATCTCTCGTGTAGTTAATCATATAGGCGGGTCTGGCCACACCTTTGCACCTTTACTTCTGACACTTTTGCTGGGTAAGTTCTTTACGATATAAAGAGTATCCTCACCCGCCTATCACCTAGTTGAATGATATTGTGTTCGGTGGCCGCGTTCTTTATTCCTTAAAGGTATCAGTGTCGTCGTTTTCAATTTACTTTGGCGTGGTGTCGAGTGTCGCGAACAAGTGAGCATCGAGGTCTCGGCATCCGGCTTCAATTGCCTTCAACTAGGAGTCTTCTCCGTTCGGCGGCTGCTTCTCGGTCTCAATGCAGTCGGTGCGCCATTTGTAAACGCGATACTTCCTCAGTCGCAAAACCTCTTCGCATGTGATTGCGGCCCCTTTACTTTAATCAAATGGCTGCGACAAAGGATTGAAAGGAACGCTCCTCGATTTCGTACAAGCGATCGGTATTGGCTGAGAAATTCCTTTTACGGATTGCCGGCATTTTTTACTGATGCCTCGACGAAATAGGTTTTTTTTTAATATTGTCAAGTTTTCATACTTGTGATTCGAGGGTTCTTGGCATTCAACGTTCCCATGAACTGTTTAAATTTAAGTTTGCTTTGAGTTTGAATACTTTAAACTTTATATGGACAAAGATTTGTTGCGTTTAACAAGATTAGGTATTTTGTTAAGTAATGCTCTAGCAAAGTGTGTGTCAGTGTATTAAAACACACGTTGGGTTGTCACAGACTATATTAAACTTTTTCTAGAACCTCAAAGACAATACAATGAAATGACAGCTTATCCAAAGTTTGACATAATTACTGGCAGGTGTCGCTACTAGAACTAAGTATGTAATTTCGTTATAAATTCAACATACTCCCTTAACGAAATAACACCATATTTAATTTTTTTTAAAAATCAAAATGATATAACCTTACAAAAAGCAAATCAAACAAATTATATTATAAATCTGTGATACCAAACTGTTCAATAAATTTATAATGTTTGTGAGAACTTAGACTCTTTGTCAGTATGTCAGCAGGCATATCATTTGTATTCAAATAATCAATCTTGACAATATTTTTCTCAACAGCTGTTCTTACAAAATGAAATCTCACATCGATATGCTTACTTCTCCTATGGAATACACAATTTTTTGTTAATTTTTGAGCACTTTGGTTATCATTATAAAGACATACAGGTAACTCATTTCTACATTTCAATTCAAACAATAAATTTTTTAAATAAGTGGCTTCTTTAGTTGCCTCACAAATGGCCATGTATTCAGCCTCTGTGCTGGACAAAGCTATTGTCGTCTGTTTCTTACATTCAAATGAGATTACACTGCCAGACATTGTAAACATAAATCCAGTATAAGATTTTCTGTCTAAGCAATCTGATGCCCAATCAGCATCTACATACCCTATTAAATCTAAATCATCTTTAACATATTTTAAAGCAAAGTGTTTTGTTTTCTTTAAATACTTTAATATTCTTTTTACATGCTTCCAATGGGTTTCACTGAAACAGTTATTAAATTGGCTGAGGTAACAAACAGCATAAGATATGTCTGGACGGGTAAGTATTGACAAATAAAGCAAACTTCCTATCAATTGCTGATAAGGATACTGAGTAGAGCAAATATTTTCCTTCTTAAGCTTTAAATTTACTTCCATTGGTGTACTTACTGGGTTACAATTCTCCATATTAAATTTTTTTAATAAATGTTCAACAAATTGTTCTTGATCTACAATTAAAGCATTATTTTCTTTTCTAACTCTCATACCTAGACATTGTCTGACTTCTCCTAAATCTTTTAACCTAAATTTTGAACCTAATTCAGTTTTGAGACATTCAGTTTCATTTTTACAGTTAGAAAAAATAAAAAAATCATCTACAAATAGAGCTACAAATGTTTTAACTTTCTCATTCTGTTTGACAAACAAACAAGGCTCATACAAAGACTTTTTATAACCTAAGCTTTGTAAACAATCATCTACTCGCTTATACCAAGCCCGAGCAGATTGCTTTAAGCCATAAATTGCCCTATTCAACTTTAGAACTTTATTTTCTCTATTATTACAAACAAAATTTTCTGGTAAGTTCATATATACACTTTCATTTAAATAACCATTTAAAAATGCTGTGGTAACATCAAGATGAGTTATATCTAGGTTATATTTAACACTTAATGCGAACAAAAGTCTTAGTGTTGAGTAACGAAGCACCGGGGAAAAAGTCTCTTTATAGTCTATTCCAGCTTTCTGGGTGTAGCCTTTAGCTACTAAACGCGCACGATATCTCACTTTTTCACACTGGTCTAACTTTTTTTTAAACACCCACTTGCACTTAACCACAGTAGCTTGATCTGGCTTATCCACCACTTCCCATGCTTTATTATCTTCAAAAGATTTCAGCTCTTCTTCCATAGCTTTACTCCACTCTTGCGATTCAGGACCACTTACAGCTTCTTTGTAAGTTATCTGGTCTCCATACAGATTGAAATCTGCATTAACACACATATTGCTATAACCAAATCTGTCTGGTTTTTTTCTTTTTCGTACTTCTGGCTGAAGTTCAATTGTGTGAGTAATATTCTTCGTCTCCTTAAATGGTATAGTATCAAGAAACTCTTCTGAGGAACTGCTGGCATCTGCTTCCTCTTCTACATAGGTACTATCATTCTTTGATATCACTGTACTAGTAGACACATCTGAGTCGGAGCTATCTAAGTCTCCATGCTGCTCAAGACTTGCAGGTGTTTCTTGGTTGTCAGTAACTACTGCTTGCACCATTTCTGAGCTTGACTCCATGATGGTAACATCTCGACTTGTTATAACTTTTTTGGTTACAGGGTTGTACAGTCTATAGCCCTTCACATTATCAGCATATCCAACAAGATAATGTCTCACAGCCTTTTTGTCCCACTTTAGGCGTTTTTCCTTAGGAACATGTGCTAATACTGTACTACCAAATACTCGAATGTGACTGACATTCGGTTTTCGACCAGTCCAAAGTTCATAGGGAGTCTTCTGATTTAATCCTGATGCAAGGGATCTATTTTTCAGATACACAGCAGTGTGAACTGCTTCTGCCCAAAACTTTTTCTCCAATTTAGCATCATATAATAAACATCTTGCTCTTTCGACTATAGTTCGGTTAAATCGTTCGCACATCCCGTTCTGTTCTGGACTATAAGGGTTAGTTCTCTGATGAATAATGCCACTTTGTTTCAAAAAATCCTTCATTTCATTAGAACAAAATTCTGTGCCATTATCAGTCCTATAAGTCTTAATGCTGGAACTCGTCTGTTTTTCAACCATATTTTTAAACTCTTTGAAGCAAGTAAAAACTTCACTTTTATTTTTCAAAAAATGGACAAAAGACATCCTGCTATAATCGTCTACGAATAGCAAGAAATATCTGGATGAACCGATTGACCTAGTCTCCATTGGACCACACACGTCTGCATGCACAATCTCAAGTATCCTCTCACTCCTGTGACTGCTCTGTGGAAATGGTAGTCGACTTTGTTTACCCTCACAGCACACTGCACAATTGTATTTACTGATAACAGCTTTGTTCTCATACACTAAACCTTCTACGGCTCCATTTCTCATAGCATTCATGTCTGTGCTGTTAATATGGCCAAGTCTTCTGTGCCATATATCTGAGGTTGTTGTAGCTGAAGCTGCTAACACACATACTGACCTGGTGTTTAGTCTGTATACTCCATTCACCGCCTGTGCAATGCCAATCAACTCATTCTGCCTATTTCTGATGTAACAATGTTCTTTTAGGAAACATACTTTGTTACCATTCTTTATAAGCTGGCTGACGGACAACAGGTTAGTAGTCAGATTTGGTATACATAACACATCTTTCACCACAATATCGTGTTCTGTATCCTGAACAACAGTCGTAATTCGTGTGTCTCCCGAGCACAACACCGGCATAGTTGTTTTATTCGCAACTATAATCTCCTTTGTTGTTAGGTTATGTGTCGTATTTTTCATGTTTTCCTGACTTATCATCATATGACGGCTAGCTCCCGAGTCGATATACCACTCATCTTTACTGAAACAATCGTTAAGGAAAACCGCACTAAACGCATTTTCAGGCTTTTCTTTAACTTGTGGACATTGATTTTTGTAATGGCCGTTTTTTTTACATTTATAACATTTTATCACTTTGACAGGTCGATTTGACATATCTGCAGTTTTGCCAACCTTGCCATTCTTTTTCCGTTGCCAACCTTTCGCCGATAAAAAGGCGCTGTTTGTTTCAGTGCTGCCAACACTATCACTCATATCCATAAGTTTTGATTTAATGACGTCAGCTGAAATATCTATGCCCGAGTGCTCGATCGCCATTATCATCGGCGAAAATTTGTCGGGTAGTCCCGCCAACAATAATGATCCTACCCATTCTTCGCTGATGTTGAAGCCGGTTCCTCTTAATTTATGCGACGTATCAATTAATTGTGTTATGTATGCTGTCATTGATTCACAATTCTCTAGCCGTATTGAGATTAGACTCCGCAACAAACTGATTCTGCGTGTGAAACCCGAATCATCAAATAACGATTTTAGCTTTGTCCAAACACCATGCACTGTGTTTTCACCCTTGATGTGCACATACAATGATGAATCGATGGTCATGACTAATTTCGCTTTTGCCTTTTGATCTTCGACGCTAGTTGCTGCATTATCGCCATCTTGCTTGTGAATATCAACGCCTTCCAGAATTAGGAAATTTTCAACCGCAAACGCCCATTCATCGTAATTTTCACGTCCCTTGAGTTTGGGAACGTTTACGATGTAACTACCAGCCATTTCACTGCACAAAAAACTGAGGAACTAATACTTTTACAGAAAAATTAAGGGACTGGGCCCATAACCTATTAAAACACACGTTGGGTTGTCACAGACTATATTAAACTTTTTCTAGAACCTCAAAGACAATACAATGAAATGACAGCTTATCCAAAGTTTGACATAATTACTGGCAGGTGTCGCTACTAGAACTAAGTATGTAATTTCGTTATAAATTCAACACAGTGTCTAATTTTGAGTAGTAACAAAAGTCCGTTTCAGTTACTAAGCAATCATAGCCAAACAATGGGATTCAATTAAGACAAAATCACTTAGAAATAAATTCTGTGAATTCGAGGGTATATAATTGCTCGTATTCTTTGATTCAAATCATCCCTTTCCTGTTTACCCTTCGGGCAAATTATGACGTTTAGAATGTTTGTATTTCTCTCATGACGTTTGATTAACATTAAATTTGATTTTGATTACATAATAAGGAAGCCTCACGAATAAAATGTTATCGTTTTATTACCTTAAATAGTTAATAGTTCACTATTCATGTAACATATGTTTGGAATGACAGATGTTGTTTATACTAACATGGGCGTCCCTTAGGCTTAAACATACCTATAATTATTTCTACTTAAAATAGTATTAATTTAATAATCTGATATTATTTGATAAATAATCAGCAATTTGGTTCTGTTTAATGTAATGAATAATTATATGCTTACGTGTTTAGATAAAGTATCAATCCAAAAGTGATAATGATATCGATTATGATGCGTATGGTAGTACTAGTACCGTTCTCAGTTACAAAACAATCGCAAAGCGTGTAACACTTGTTTTTCAAAAACTGACAAAATGAGTTTTATAAATAAAGTAGTGATAGTGACTGGTGCAGGCTCTGGTATCGGAGAAGCTATAAGTCATCATTTTGCCAAATATGCAGCAAGATTATCACTCGTTGACAAAGATGCCGACAATTTAAAGAAAACAGCTGAGGAGTGTGAAAGATTAAGTAGAGCTAAAGTACTCACTACAGTTGCGGATTTACGTAATGACCAACATGTGCTAAAAGTTGTGCAAAATACGAAAAATGAATTGACGTTGTTATTAACTGCGCTGGAGTTTACAAACCTGCAAGTATATTGGATCCTAATTTAATTGAAGTATATGACGATGTAATGGCAACTAATTTAAGATCTATAGTTTACCTAACTAACTGTGTCACCGCTGAACTAGAAGAAACTAAAGGAAACATCATAAATATTTCAAGTACAGCGTGTTCTTTGGGTGCCGCTAAAAGTGTTCCGTACCAGACGTCAGTTGCGGCCCTAGATCATTTTACTACCTCTGCAGCAGTGGATCTGGCTGCAAAAGGAGTTCGTGTCAACTCGATTTCACCCGGTGTAGTTAAAACAAAAATATTGGATAATGCCGGTGTCAATCATGAAGAAAGTGAAGCATTCTGGAATGAGGCTTCTTCTGGTCCACTGAGTAGGCTGGTGAAGACGGAAGATGTAGCCGAGTTTGCTGTATTTTTGGCCAGTGACAAAGCAAAAGCCATGACTGGCTGTAGTTACTCCATCGATGCTGGATTAGCTTTAGCATTAGCACTTTAGTATTAAGTATAAATTTAGTACATTTTTAGAGTACGAATAAGTAGACTTGTTCAAGATAAACATGTTAACCTTGAAATGTATAAACAATTGGTTTTTAATGAGTCTACATAATTGTAATCAGCTATCGGTTACTAGATAATGTACCCAAGGCTAACACTTCAGATAATATTTTGATGTTGGCTATAGTTAATAGTATTCATAATTTTGCATTACGAAAAGAAATTAAAATGTTAACACTTATAGCATGCAGCTTCACTCAATTTGAGAACAACAAAGGTATAAGTAACACGAGACCTCCATTTAAATGGTGCGGTTATTGAATAAAAACACAATGTAAAAACGAATCGTTGGGCTCAACCTTGCTCCTTATGAGATTTTTTATGAAGCGTGAAATGCAGGTATAGAAATTATGGAATTGAAATACATATACGGTTTTGTAATAGCTTGTGTTTTACTCTGTCATTCCTTATTTTATATGCCTTTATAATAATTTACACATATACACAAATCTAAAGTATTAACAACCTTCAACAAATTTCTATCTGCTTTGTAATTATTCAAGATTTTATTTGCATTCACGAGAGCAAAAACATATACATTTATTCCGTCAGCATCATTCTATTACACGTCGCCATCGTTCCGATAAACTGGCTACCGTATAACACATGTATGTCGTCTTTAAATAATACGAGTAGCTGGAACTTGGTGCCATAAACTAATGTATGCAGAATGGTCGCCGCCCGGTTCTGCACAGACAATTTCACGCGCGCTTAGCTAATGTTTGCCGAGCGATTTGCCGGCGGCATCGCGATGGACGGTCGTTTTTTCCTGCCGACGGCCCGTCCAAGCATGTTAGAGAGATGTTCCCAATCTAGACGCCGCTGTATGCACGAGGAATTGATGTATGAACACTGCTATTCCGATGGTTTGTGCTCCAAGCGATATTCGGTGTCCCAACTTTGAATTTTTCTGCTCAATTATGTTTTCCAGTATGTGATTCTCTTTGCTCGTCTTATTGCTCTTTTCTTTCTTCTGCTGTCTCTGATTTTCTCAAAGTAACTATCATCTTCTCTTTGTGCTCTAACACTTCTTATGCACCTTTACTAAGTTCCAAACCATACATCAGTCATAATTGGAAACATTTTAGTTTTCATTCATGAGTTCCTAAATAATTTTGTAGATTGATTGTCTGTCCTTTTTAACCGACGAAAAAAAAAGGAGGAGGTTCTCAATTCGACCGTATAATAATATATGTTTTTGTTTAGGTCAGTTGCCAAGGCGCTTCTCCAAGTTGTTGCCTTCTCCACTTCTGTTGAAGTGTTTTAGTTACCAATACTTCCCATTTGTTCACGAACAACTTACGAATACACTTGATCGAGATTCCTTTAAGAGGCACTTGCTTTAATTTAAATTATTATTATTTTTATTATTATTTTATATTTTTATTATGTTTTTGTTTATTTATTTATTTGGAAATTATTGATTACATTTCATATACCTAGTACAATTACGTACATAACTACCTAACAATATAAATGTATGCATAAAATCTTTATTTAAGTAGAATTGTGACTGTATGCTAAACTTTGTGTGTAATATGTAGGTACACACTTTAAACAGAATACATACATAAGTACATAAAATCACGCCTTTTTCTACATAACGCCACCTGGTACGATCTTTACATACTCCCTTCCCTCTACAAATATAATATAATGTGTGTTTAATTATGATAAAATCTGTAACAAGTTTCTATTGTTTACATTAAGACAAGCTTGTAACAATTATAAGCGCTAACCTATTTCATGTCTAATTTAAATAGGAAATAGATTAATCAAACGATACTAACTTTCCCAGCCGACACTAAAATATTTAACAATAGCCTCATCCTGTGTTTTACAACGCTGTCCTCTTTTTGGGTTGGGCGTTCGAAATTTAACTAGTTTGTATTTCACTAGCGTCGGGACCTTATCGGACGATCGATTTCTCAACCCTTTAATGTATGCGTCACCGGGCCAAGTTTAACGAATATTTGTACGTAACGAACGATGTAGTGGTAAAGTTGAACACAACACTGTGCGGCCAACTAAAGCGAAGTTCGTATTTCCAGAGCGCTGGAGCAATAAAGTAAGCAGTTTTACAAGTGAGTGCTCCCAGAACGAATGCGCGGGTTAGCATACGCCCGATATTCTTATTTTATGAGTGAAAATCTTACAAAGAATATTTTCCGAGACAGCGGTGGAAGCAGCTCCCCTTACCTTAACAGAAATGTCTTGTAACCTTTACAATCTCTGATTCAATTGCTCTCGTCCGAATATATTGTGGTCGAGGCGCATTGATTTTGTCAGGACTGGTTGTCAAAAGTTCCCATCGTCATTAGCTCGGTTGATTCGTGTATTCAGTCCGGCAAGACGAAGAATGCACGCTCGGCAACAAAGCGTCCACATTATGTTGTCGCACGGCGCGGCGCGTTCCAATTAAGAGAGATTTATTCATCCCCTCGCCGTCATACGACTTCTCCAAAGACATTATCAGAGATTTAACTCGGCAGGACGATTGTTCCCCAATTTTCTAAACACCTCGACAATGCTGTCGTAATTTGTTCCATCCTCTTGGCTGTTTGATTGTTTGCTCTGGGAAAACACGAACCGTCATCGCGCAGCTCCAGGGTTGTTGCTTTGTACTTGGAGCAGTTCGCATTCGATATTCATTTGCTCGAACGCTTTGTAACCATTCGTAATTCGAACACGTCGAGGGAATTTAAACGATGTTGTCATTATTTTGTTAATGTTTACCTAAATTGTGATGGTGAGTGTTTCATTAGGACGGAAATACTGGTTCCCATTTCCCAACACAAACTTAGCTTGTTTCGATTCCGAGAGTAAACCTAACTATTGTTTGATTTTGTGTAGCAAAGGTACACACGGTACGATTTATGTTAACAATAGACAAAGTTTCTCAATACTGGATACTAATAAACTTGAATTTCTGTTCATATGAAACTATAGTTTCTGAGCCTCATTCATTAATAACTGGTTAGTTAATTGGGCTACCGAGGACCCCGTCTTTTGTTATACATGAACCACGCCCCGGGTTTGCCTAAGCAGTAGCTTATTTAAAATGATAAACGAGCTCCCAATCGATTTGAATAACAAGCAGGCAGATGCTCTTAATCCTTTTGATTTCATTAAATGCATGCGCCCCTCGGCCCTTGTCGGAAATATCACTCGAGTGTGGGCCTCCAACTTATTTCAGATTGTTCGTAATAAGATTCGTCGGATCTTATAGACTTATTTGTAAAAAACAAGCAATTTGGTGATCTGTGTTCCGTACACTTAATTAAATTCTAAAATATAAAAAAAAATAACAAGAGATGGCGACGATTTAATTTAGCCTGGTAATCATTTGATAGTCTAAAATTCTAAAAAGAATTCAAAAGTGCCGAAAAGGGTAGTAGGGCGTTATTGTAAACGGAAAATATTTTTTTTTTTTTGAAAAACCCGTCTAAAAGAATTTAAAATATTTTTTTTTTGTTCCATCTTCGTCCAACTCATCTTAGTCAAATTTTAGATACGAGATAGCCCACGCTTTTTTTACCATGAATATTTTTTTAAACTTAAAAATATAATAAACTTGACACGGAACCCTAAAATAAACTAACCTTTGGAATTTACAATGACTTAAAAAATAGCAATTCATTTTGGCTTATTACGTGACTGAACGATATTTTGCCGGATTTGTCATTATTTCCTATTATCCTATTTGGTATTTTATCCCTTTTATTAAAGAAAAAAAAAATATAACAAATATTTCTATCATGATGACATTCTGTTTATCAGTTCACATAGAAAACATGTCATCCTCCTTCGTTCCAAAGGAATTTCTAATGAACCTAAGCGTCTTTGGGGAATATAATAAGACTTAATTTTGAGTCTACCAGTCGAAGCTTCATTTGTTTGATCGTTTCGTTAAGGAGAGGCCAAGTGAAAAATCCGTCAACATTAATCACGTCGATGCTGAAATATAATTTCGAACGGTCGAAAAAATTTACATAAATAATAATTTATACTCAGGGGACGGTACCAGCGTTCGGAGCTTTCTAATCCGTCGTCTTGAAGCGAGGACGGCTTGCTTCCGATCTTACGATACGGACCTCGGAGGCTTGCTTTGTTTTATTGATAAGATGCGCTAGTATTTTGTTATTGATAAAGCTCTGTGCATATTTCTGTCTTCGGTTTTCTTTACAGCATCGATAAAAACGCGCTGTTGGATGTTCATGGTATAACTTATAAATCGAAACATTATTTTCCTGTCTGGTGTGTTTTTATTTTTAAGTATCTAATACAAAGCT
Source organism: Polia nebulosa (assembly GCA_951329385.1). NCBI lineage: Eukaryota > Metazoa > Arthropoda > Insecta > Lepidoptera > Noctuidae > Polia > Polia nebulosa. The sequence continues at coordinate 18,736,948 of OX589604.1, forward strand.
AAAGCGTAAAGTATTCTTCATGACGAGGTTTGTTCGTATTATAGAATTTATTTCGAAATTATCGCAAGAAATGTACAAAAAAGCTTTAAACCAAATGAAATTACTTTTCGCAAGCACACGTCACACAAGTATTTTACAATCGCGAAAGAATTAAATATTTGATTATGTATCGTCAGTTAGGTCGGTCTCAGCGGGACGCCGCGAGGGTGTTGGTTGGCGGTCCTCTCATCTCCATAAGAAGTGGCTGTGCCCTGCCGGGGCACACTGCCCACCGCTTGATGGAGCATTATTTTAGGCATGTGACTGTGATCGATTCGATCGAATCTTTCTTCGGACAGCGCGAGTTTTTACCAATGTCTGACACCACGTTCAAAAATACACAAATAAAGATGATGTAGTGTCCGCGGTTTACAAGTGTTGTTATGATAAATGGTTGGCGTTATGAGCCCCGTTTTAGTTGGTTTTAGTGTAATTTATTGAATGTTACTCATATTGCTTGTGTGAATTTTCGTTATTAATTTTATGCGAGTTCACCCTGAAGAGGCGTATAGCGGTGCTTTTATCGATTAATCATCTAGATTTTGCCATACAGAAGCACAAATTAAAAAGTTATTTTAAAAGGAATGTTTGCAAAAAACTTGTAAATTAATATTGATTATGAATTGTCAAAGTTCTTTGTGCCTTTGTATGTAATTAAATAAAAAATATCTGCCACAACGACTTTTCCAGAACCGAAAAGGTAAAAGATAGTCTTACTTTCTATCCAGCACAACATCTTTCTAAGCCATAACAATATTTCTGATGTTATCAAGCGCAAGGTGTGCCTCCGACCTTAATACAAAATAAAATGTGTGAGACATCTAATTCCCCCACACTTTCTTCATAATTATTATAATAACTTTTAATATAATTTAGAAAATACAATATGAAACGTTCCAGCGGTGTCGTTAACAGCATCGGCTCGAACAATTAACCTTCGTTAGCCGCCAATAAATAGTGTGCTCGCTAAACAGCTTTACGACTAGATAATAATTAACTGGCCCTTGGTCCGTTACGGTAGCAAGTGCTTCATCCAGGCTCCGCGCCATTTAGTACGCTCGACACCCGATAAATCATTAACAAGATCATCTTATAAGGCCACGGAAAATGTAAATAGAGCCACTTTATCGCTGCAAAATTGCTTTAAGATATTATGTGCTATATTCATGTGGTTTTATTATTATTGGGCCAGAATATAGGGCGTTATTTGTGGCTTCATTTGTTGTGTATTTTTTTTTATTCGTATTCCTTGTTATAATTGGTTCTAGGTTGTAAAAGTAGGTGGTGCAAATAAAAAGAGTGAAGAATAAGATAAAAATAATAGAGACTATAAAATTAAAACAGACGATTTTTTATTCTACCCGTTTTCTATGTTGTTCTATTTTTTAGGGGTTCCGAAAGTCTGAATGAAAAACGTAACCCTAATAGGATCGTGTGTCTGTCTGTCTGTCCGTTTCGTCTGTCCGTCTGTCACAGCCAGTTCGCTCTGAATCTACTTGACCGATTGAGTTGAAATTTGGTAAACATGAATATCTGTGACCCAAACACGGACATGTATGTGACATTGTGGAATATAGGGTCAGTTTTGGGTGCACCCCAAAAGAGAAAAATAAAACTGAAATTTCCAAAAAAAAAAATTAGGCTGTCAATTCAAAGTTATCATCAGCTGATCAATATTTGTATGGGAGGTAAAATTTTTTTTTGTGTATTTTCTCAGTTTTTCTTGAAGAAAGTTGTTCATATCGATGGGCAGATGCAGTTCTTAAAATATGACCACACCTTTCTGTTACACCCTGTATAGCACAGTACAGTTTGGAAAACTTTTTTTTTCTGGTTCACTTTTAGGGTGCACCCAAAAGTGACCCCATATTCCACAATGTCAAATACATGTCCGTGTTTGGGTCACAGATATTCATGTTCACCAAATTTCAAATCAATCAGTCAAGTAGATTCAAGCAAACTGGCTGTGACAGACGAACAGACGAAACGGACAGACAGACACACGAGTGATCTTACGTACACTAACATAAGGCTTACCTTTTTAATTCAGACTTTCGAACCCTAAAAAATAGAACAACATAGAAAAGTTAGGGTAGAATTAAAAATTGTCTGTTTTAATTTCACCCTGTATATCAAATGAAAATCATATGTTTAAAATATATAGTTTTTAAGTTATTTAAGAAAATAGATGAACAATGACCATTCCCTCCCCTTTTCTCCGCCGAAACCACTAGGCCAAATTTTTGAAAAAAAAAAAAAAAATAGAATAAGTATAGTTATTTACTTATATATTACAGAGAAACCTATGAGAAGTGCCCTTTAGATTAAACCTAAAAAATTTTATGATAGGTCGGAACACTTTGCGCGCGAGTCACGACTCGCTCTTGGCTGGTTTTTCGATTGATGGAAAGCTCCCGCTAGATAGTGAGATTTTATGATATAATAAGATGAGATAAAATAGAGGTTACGCTAAGATTTATCATCGTAGCTCGGCATATAGACATTGACAAGGTTATTGGAAAGGGAGTTATTTCACTCTGCAGCCAATATATTTTACAAACAAGCCAATGGCCAGTAAAAATAGTAAAATAATCGAGCCGCCAATTATATAGAAGGTTAAATAGAATTGCTTAAAGACTACTTAAGAAATGAATCAATTAAAGTCCAAAATATAAAACCCGCCGTTCGAGCTTTTACAGTAACAAACATAAAACAAACTTCAAGCTTTGATTAAATCATATTTCAATCTAATAAAAAGCTGAACTGTATAATTGCAATGGCACACCAATCTATTGTCGACACCAGACGGCCAATGTCCTTCGGCATCGAATTTAATAACTCCACATGAATTAATAAGCCGTGGCCACGCCCCGTAGGCGTCAACTCTATGATTAATATAGCCATTGCAAACGACTACCGGAACGTGAAGACCCGCGTCTTTCGCCCCACTCAGTGTGCTCCACGCCTCACTATAACAAAGCTAAATTCACACGTCCGTATTATTTATATCGATTACGTTAACCGATAAACCGTATATCAATCCGAGTGTTAATATTTAAATAATAATGTCAGATTATAAATCGTCGGAGCAATCTCTTATACTAGACACTTTAGCGCTCGTTTACAACGCATGATCTTCGTGATTTCGATGTTATTTGTACGATTCGTCTGGTCGTTCAACTTTTATGCTTTCGATAGGGTTATTGGTGATTGTTTATTCGCGAAATCGGTTTTGAATGGATTCCGTTTCGATACTATTGCTAGGATTTTATCGTGCGAAGAATTTTATTACGTCTTCTATCCGCATTAGAATTAGCATACTATGGTCCAAAGAAAAAAGTGCACACCTCGGCAATCAGGAAAACAAGACGCATCTTGTAACATTTTATGTATTTCCACGAGCTTCTGAGCTCGAGTTACACTAGTGAAAATTCTTGTTTCGCCAATGTTCAATATTTCAGATCTTCTTTTTTGCCTCAATTTTTTGTTTCAGCCAGATTTGTCCTTTTTCTTATAGCGACAGCATACCCATCGGTACCTAATGAAAGTAGCAAAGAGAGGAGCGAAAATATTGTCGAGGTAGTAAAACTAGTGAAATTTTACTTTCAAATTGTTTTTGTCTAATCCTTCTGAACATTATATCTTTTCTTACTCCGCTATTCTCCATTGTACTCGTTTTTGTTAACCAGTAAAGCGTGCACCTGTCTTTGTTACAACTAAAAATTATCGGGAGAATAACGTTTACGTCCACAGTTAATACCTTTGCGTCTACTACAAGACGCCACAACAATCCGTAAATATACAAGCAACATAATAATTATTTCTCACTGTCCTTTTGTTTGTTATCTCGGCAACAATTAAAAATACACTATTCGTACCTCGCAAAAGATGTTGGTAGCGTAAATCCTTTATTCGCTAAGAAAAGGATTAAAAGACAGCAGGCAAAAGAAACTTTTTTTAAGTCGTTTACAATAACAAATTGATTTTTTTAAGGTGTTTTTAAAAGAGCCTTCTTTTAGAAAATGTAAGGTTAGCCTTAACCTTACATTTTCTAAATCTACTAAAGAATGTTCGAAATGGTACTAGTCCATTATTAATTTAGGTTTCCCGTTTCGTATTCTCTGTGGTTTCGTTAATAAATCTCGTAGTACCTTTATTTGGTAATCACGAAAATCCCCATTACCGTCCATTTTGTGATAAAAAATTCAGCATCAAAAGTTTCGTCCATGCGTCTAGCCTTAGTGGTCAAAATGCCAAGCGGCGCAGTGCTTGCTAAATTATTCCGTAAACATCAATAATGAAGGTAGTTTGAAGAGAATTTCCATCGGTAAGTAGGCTGGTTTTGTAGCTGATGCTTCGGTGGGTTTGTTCCAAAAATGTAGTGTCATTAAAGTCACGAGGGCACGTGACCGAGGCACCTGCCTTGCCACCGGTCGCGCCGAACTGCCGACATGCCTCAACAACCAGACGCTTCTATCTCACAGTCCTTCGCTACGCTAAATACTTCGTGAATTCACAATTAGTGCTATTTTGGGAGGGTTTGATTACCATTTATGTTTTAAGGTTTCGCCTTTGTGCTGTTTAAGACTGAAGAGTTAATTGGTTTAAATGATTTTTGGAAATCTTAGCTTCAATTGAATGTCTCAGCTTATAAATTATTTGCCGTTAAATTTTCCGTCGAAATATTTTAATATCGTTGTCGTCATTGTCTACTTATTTATTTAAGGCCTCCACAGCCGGCGCCGTGACCAGAAATTGCAGCCTGCCAGACTTTGAAAAAAAAAAAAGTGGAAATGGGGTTTGCAAAAAACTCTTACATGCAGTTAAAAGTAAAAAAAAAATAAAAAAACTGTTCTTTGCAGAAAAACCTTCAAAATAAACTCTTCCTTAATTTAAACTTTCAATCACAAGCATACGGATTGCCAGATCCGACCACTCAGCTGGCTCACTTCTGACGGAATAGTTGAAATAGAGAGGTTTAATGGGTGTGGTATGTGTGTTGTGTTTGTAGCAAACCGGCATGTCCTAAACCAAAAAAATACGAAGGCATGTGACATCCACCAACCCGCATTGGGCGCGCGTGGTGGATTACGACCCACACTCTCTCACAGAGAAGACGCTTGTGCCACAGCAGTGGGGACATTAAAAGGCTGATGATGATGATGATGATGATGATGATGTGCTAACGACGACAGTAATAAGTAACCTAACCTATCCGTGTCGGGGTGCCCTAAGTTCCCGAGCTCGCTTCGCTCGCTCTTGGACTAAATAATATAAAACAGAAAATAAAACATTAAGAATCCAAAAATGGACTACCGGTACCCAATGGCGGTATTTTTGGGTGCCGCCACCGGCTGCGGAGGCACTCCCTTTATTTTATTGTTAGTTTAACGCTAAACTAACAATAAAATAGAAGTTCTACTGTTAAATAGTAACAGTAGATAAAACTATCGAGTGACAAAAATAGTCGTCTTCTCCGACCCCTTTCTCTAAGCATTCTTCGACTTATTTGCCTCGTTATAGCCTTTTGAGGAGTTTTATACTGAATTACTTGGAGCTTAAGGAAACATGAAATAACGGCACGAACGTTTTGTTTTGCCTTCTCAACACCACATTGTGTGGCGCAAAATTACAATTTTTATTCGCCAATCGCGTCCGTTGATATCGCCTTGCCTTAACTTTGATATTTTATTTGACGTTCAAATAAAAACGAGAATGAATTGATTCGGTTTTTGAACTGGGTTTTATGGAGCAATCACAAAGTGAATTTCAATATTAGGGCCCTAAAAACTTAAAAGTGCAGATATCTGAGTACACTTATTTATTCCTCGGGAGAAAAATATTAACTGATTAATTAACAAGATATTTTAATTAATTTGTAGGTATTTAAGCCTCGGCCCAAAAACGGTCAAAAAGGTGTTTTTTTAAAGCAGTGTATCTCTTAAACCGTAAGTAATTTAGACAAATAAAAAAAATATGATATTTTCAAGTCCTATTTGCATAGGTACAGTGATGGAGCTCAAAACATAATTTAACATACTTTAATGCATCAAAAAAATCTTCAAACATACCTCTTAATTATCTTTAAAAGCAGTTTATCCCTTCATTAATAATTATAATCATAATAAAAATATACCATAAAATTCCAAATGCATCCAGTGATGGATTATTTTTTTTAAATATATTAAAATTAGTAAATCCTAAGTAAATCGATAAAATACTTCATATTTTGCAATAAATTACGAGCATTTGTCGTCGCGCATCTCTTTCTTTTCTATGCAGTCCGAGAGTGACCGCGTTTTAGGTGATGTCTGGGCCTTAAGAATATTTTCATTATTGTGTAATCATTGCTCCTACCGTTGCGGTTGAAGTCATGTCGTCTCCACCGGCGGTCGGGAGAAACGCGTCCGGAATCCCGTCATTCGGGAATATGAAAATAAGGAGAATAAATCAAAGTTTATTGAAAAGTATTCCACTTGTAGTACTATTGCGGCGTCACCGTCGCGGTGTGGGCGGCCACTACACGCCGTGGGACGAACCGATATGGTTCCTTATTATTGTTAACAAATTCGAATCTCAGCAATCCACATTTTTCTGAATGCTGTTTCATTCTTTAAAATTTATTTATTTTTAGGAACGAAAAATCTTTTTATTGATTACCATAAAACCTAAATGGTTGTAAGTAAGTCGCCAAATTATTTCTAAGATAACAAAAAATGAGACATTTTGTACCTACCCGCCATTCCACTCGTTGCATCTGATCGGTTCCTTCCTTCATCAACGTATTTAAACATCGATCATTATAATACCCAAACTGATTCGAGCCTCCATTCAAGTAGTCCTAAGTAAACTTCAACGTTGCATAATGCATTATTCGCAAAGAAATATGATCTTTGACGTAGCGCTTCTCTAATATTGACTTTATGATGATAGCTTTAACGTCTTGACACCTGAGCTAACAGGGGATCGAATGATTCTAAAGGTGTCCATGGCTTAATTTTTATTGATATAGGAAATTGCATTTGTCTGTCCATATAATAGCCGTTTTGTATGTACTGCTCGTAATATAATATTATGGTTACTTCTTCATTTCTGTGCGTAACGGTAGAAATACTTGCCGTTCTAAATGTGTGGTCTATGCAACTTCAAAGGCTACCGGTTAAGGCTGCCGATTTCGTACGCAGAATTCGTCATTACGCTTCATTGCTCGTTCCTAAAGCATAGAATAGATCATGTTTAAAAGTCCGAATGGCATCCTCGATCGTACTTTGTGAGTGTTTTCATAGCGCGTCACTTCGTATTCTCGAAACTTGGCTGCGCGGTCACTGTTTATCTTTGTAAGACTTACCATTGTGCTCCCGGGGACGATAATTGTACTCGGACATATTTTTTATATATTTTTTGTAGTATTATCGTGGCTGATGATATTTTAAATGTTTGTGTTTCTGCTCAATGTGTCGGTCACTGACGTGTAGGGCCGGACCCTATTGTGTCTGAAATCGGTCGGTCCGCAAGGGCCGTTGGCTTTGCCTTCTCCGCTATGCCTTTTGTGTGTCCACTGTACAATTTTATCACACGCTAACAATTTTGATACTTTTGACGATCTAATTAATTTTGTATCTAATAATATCAATTTGATGTTTGATCAATATTTATCTGCATTTTAAATCTTTCACCATAGTAATACATTTTAATCGTAATATTAGTTAAATTTAATAGGATGGTCCAAAATTATTTATCTGTTTATCGATTATTATCTATTTCAATTAAAACATTTTGCTAAATAAACAAATCATTCATAAATTCATAATTATATTTGCATACACTAGGCGAATGTTAACTAAGTAGAAAATTTGATTTTCTGCCTATTATTGGTTGTAGTGTATATGAGTCGTTTTCTTTTAGATTCTAATATACATACTTTGATGTGTTATTAGATAAAAATATGTAAGTAGTAATTTATAAAATATATTTTCTAATAAGTATATCTTTCAGCATACAAATTGTATCATTATATTCTAATGCCAATATTTGATCATAAAATAAATTAAGAATACTATGTTATTATTGTAATCATCGAAGCATAACTCTTTATTTTTAATTTGTTGAAATACCTCATTAATAGCGTGATAATTAATGTAGATTACGATTAGTAGATAAATAATAATTAAATTACTAATTAGTCTGCTAATATACAAATATAATATTTTATTTATATTAATAGTATTAAAGGATACAGGCAGTCATAATGATCTGTTTTAAATATGAGTTCTATTCGTTCCACTAAAATAGATTTTTAATTGAGTAATTAGCTTTTATTTTTAATAAAACGAAATTTTTGAAAACAAAATCCGTTAGTGAATAATTATCAAAAGTATCAAGAAATTGTGGTTTCCTATCAAATCATTCGTAGCTCCTACGCACATTGTTCAAAGGTAAACATGTAAGAAATTCGTTCTTTTTGTTCGATGCCAACAATTGAGCTTACATCTCTGCGAGGTTGAGACGTGCGTACACCGTACTACAACTAATACAACCATGAATTTTTGGTACAAATAGTCTTTGTATTGTCGGCCGTCGGCCATCTATTGTGATGCGTTTAATATCTATAGGAAGTGTGGGCATTCAAACGAAAGGCAGACAACACTGTCTTGGTGTTGTCAGCATTTCAAAAGAGGCGGTCTGCTTACAATTAAATAATCCAAAATTATGAAAGACTCCGTTGAGGCGAGCTATTCTGTTAGGAACGAATATTAATTTGATCCGGACTTTTATATGTGATAACATTATTTACATCAGCCTTCAACTCATCGTGGCTCATTAACGTTTTAATACCCGTACATAACCGCTGTTCAGGCGTTTAAACACTGATTACAGGACGTATAAAATTCACTATAAATTCTATATTTATGTGACAAAAAAGGAAACAGTGGGGACGCTCTTAGAATTAAATATATGCTCGCGATCATAAAATAAAGAATTTATAGGCGTCCTTTGGAATTACCGTGGCTCGGTTTTATGACTTCACGGGGCGTTTATTCAGCGTCGCGTTGCGTGGTCGGATCACAGGCATTCGTGATAGTCTCTCGCTCCCGTTGTCATTGTACTGAACAATTGCGTCCTCACATATTGCTTGTTATATGTTCCATGTTACGCTGTGACTTTTACGAATCTCAGGCAAACGTTATTGCTTAGCGCAAATGATTGTCGTTTATATGGGGCCAGTAAGTAATCTCGCTGGAGTTTGTTTTTTTTATTGTACTTGTTATTGCGGAAAAATAATTCAAGTAGCGTATTGATATACCTAGTTTTATGGTTTCTCATTCAAACATTTAAATATGGTCATTAATGTGAAAAATAATATACGTAGTAGATTTATGTAAGTAGCTCCAGAGTGTGCATTTATTCATTCTTTTTTTCGGTGAATACTCTCGATTTTTAGGAAATCTAGTCAGCTTCTTACAAATTCTCCCGATGGCGTCCTTGTTTGAAAGTCGAAAAAAAAAACATTATTTTATATTCGATAAATAATCCGTAAGGAGACGCAATCATTTTCTCATAAATATTTTAATATTTAAAAGCCACATTTCCTTTAACGGTACCATCAATGAGCAAATCTCTAATTTTAATACAATTTTTATTTATGTTATGTTTTATGACTACAGGAACATAATAATATATCATCGAAGCCAAAATTAATCACATTTTTATTATTTTATTGGTCCTTTATACAAGCTATTAAATATTAAAAAAAGACGTAATAAAGAAGCTGTGTGAAATTTATCTGTGTGTGGACCTCATTATGCGTTAAAACACTTTTGAACGGGTACCAAAATGTACACAAAAACAGGCGTGACCAACAGTTTAACATGTTTGTACTGTCTATAAGTACGCGTGAAATTGTGATTATGAGCACAAACGAGTCTTTCAATCCAGTCGTGATGTGGGCACAGGTGAGAAGGTGAGGAATTCAAATTTTCCTTTTGTACTCACAGTAGCCATTGCGTAAATTTCATTAATAAATAAAATGATTGGGGTAAAGGTTGACGACCACACAGGTACGACTTATTCATATGCTAAGAAGATACTCTTCAAATACCAGTTCACTGGTTGGTGTTCAAAATTCATCCATACTAATACATATTATAAATGCAAAATCAACTCTGTCGGTCTGTCTGTTTGTTATCTTTTCACGCCATAACGGCTGAACGGATTTGGGTAACACTTGGTACACAGGTGGAATTAGACCTGAATTAGAACAAACGATATAAGTAATTTTATCCCGGTAAGATATTCCCTTGAGAGGTTAAAACATTTATCGCGCAGGCGGAACTGCGAGCAGAAGCTAGTACCTAATACTATAATATGTCAACAGTTTGATCTTTATGCTAATTTGACAGCTCATTAAACAATCATGTTTATTAAATCACTGCACACATCCAGTTTTCTTTTTTGCTGACAGATAACGAGCATTTTGGCATATTTATTGGACGATTAAATGCATGAAAGTCAAAGTTCACGATCATTACTTTTAAACTTTATTATAAATGAAACGAACACTTGTGTCAAATGGGCTGTTTTAATCGAAATTAAATGTTTTAAACTGATATCAACACGTTATACTGGATCTATGTGAAGGCACCCTTAATTTAGCCTCAGATTATGATGTAAGTTTGTTGATAGTTCTTTGTGTCTGGCTGTATTCCAAATAAAGACTTATAAATTGAATAGTACCTACCAACCTGTCCATTGTAAGCACTGAACCATCTATTGACCGGAACTAATATTGCTAAAGGTTCGGTTAGTAGAACGTTGTCGATATGTGCATCGCGGGCCCGTTGACGCGAGGCTACATTGTGACCGATTCGATACGGTTTTTGTGCGCCGGCGCACAAACCGCTGCCTCGTCATTATGACGCTGCTCCGCGGGTTAGGTTAGGTCATGTTAGCAAACGGCCAACGTAACCGTTATAGCATAGTTAACCACAGTTTGTCTAGAGTCATTAACTACTGAATTTTTAAATGAGAAAGCATTCTTATTACTGACACTAACGTCCGCCGTTATTAGCAAATATTCATAATGTTAATTTAACGAATTAGCTAGATAAAGTTTACAACACCTAGAATTTACTGGAAAAGCGTTCAATTTAAATACGTATCATTTTATAGATGTAGGCGTTGCTGTTAAATGCCAATCCGTTTAACAACGTGCCAATCTCGTTATGATAGACTAGGTATAATGTCTATGGGGCATTAACCTGTTACGAAGAAACCGTCTGTGTAATATTGACGCAATCATACTCAGCGCACCGTTACAATGCAGCAGCATTCAGAACTGGCACCCCGGGCACGCCTTCAACCAAATGGGATCCATCGACATGACTTACATACTTACCCCATATGTTGTGTTGTCCGTCGAACGTGAGTCTCGCTCCTTATTATAATCACAGATCAGACGATTGTTGTCCACATATAATGTATAATTTATAAAAGCAGAACGAGGAATAATCCAGGAGAGGCATGTTTGCTTTTTTTTCTGCTGCGAGTTAGCAACGTGTTACACTTTAGTTTTTACGGAATCAAATCGAATCGATTCAATGTAACGGGCGATAGATGCTTTTTGTGCTATACAAACGTCGTTTGTAACATGACGAATGGTTACGTCGGCCGGGTAATAAATTGTTATATTATTTTAATTAAATCGATATTATAGACTGTTATGACATTCCGGAGCGATGCAATTATGAGACGATAAAATTAATTCATTCCGTATTTAATAAGACAATTTGAACATGGATTTGCGAATTTCCGTAATAGGGTTTTATAATTAATTTTTAACGGCTGTCGTAAATAAAATGGTGGAGGCGAGAAGGTTAATCTTGATTGTTGGTATAGTCATAGACGAATATCTCTCGTGTGACGGTGAGACATTGCTTGTTGTGATTTTATGGCCCCCATAAACCGGCCATTACTATTCACACTGATCTAATACGATTTTTATATCCAGTGTCTATTAATTGTGGTAGTTGTTCGACTAGATAGTAAAATTGAAAGGTTTATCACTAATAAATTAGATATACCTAGTTCTGGATTTACAACGAGTAAAATTACCATACGCAGCTCGTTTTGTTTCCAATTATGTGTGTCGTTGTTAGTTTAAATTTCTATCTCTTCAGTGAGCCGTAGCAAATATTTTTCCGCTGTAAAGTCGTCCCAGATTCACCTTGAAATGATTTTAAACACTAACGCAACACGGAAAAACGGATCACAGCTCTATATTCCGTCATATAAAAAAGCTTACCTGCGCACGCCGCCCATTCTTCGATATGAGAAATTCGAGTTGCAATTTAGCGTCTATTGTGTTGGAACAAAGCGTGCGATGCGTTAATAACAGGTGCATCGCTTTCAAAGTTTGGTGGACGACCGCGGACCCTAATGCTACGTGACCAGTTTTATTTTATGCCATTCTCGCCATGATAGCGCCCATTCTGTGTAATTTGCCGTTAAACTCGAAAACTATTTTTCAGTGTTTGGCCCTTTTTGTGCCATTGTCCCAGGGATGTTAGATTAGTCGTCGGTCCGCCCACGTTTCATTAATGCGAATCTAATTTGTGTTGTGGCCCGGCTGTTGGCCGTTCGTGTTTTTAGCGTAGCTTTTGTTGGGGAACAGTTGAATTATCAGCGAATATTTTGGGCAGATGTCGGTTTAATTAGGCAGTTACATTTTGTGTGATAGAATCAGTTTTACAAGCTTTGTAAGGGTGGCTATACGTTTATTTGAATTAAATGTTTTGTTCGTCAATTTAGTATCGGTTCGTCACACCCATTACTGATCAGTGATCACAGTTTTAGTGACGGATGACTAAAATCTATTCCAACTGGATATTGCAATGAACGGATTTGATTTATTGATTTTAAGTATTTCTGTTCAATTTGCAGATAATCATGTAATTATTCCGTTTTGAAATCCCTCCTTTCAAGTAAATCAACTTGATAGGACTAAAATACCAGTAATTTAACTATCCGTCCAGGACGTAAATCGCAAACCTGAAAATGGATGATTGTGGTAAGGCTGGATATTTTGGAAGATATGGTAGGTTGGTCATAACATATCCCTTCCAACTCAATAACTCCTGAACCGTCCATATCTTAAGTGATAAATTCTACTAGTATTTCATGTAGGAAAATTCATAAAAGATGTAGCAACACAGAGCAAATTATTTCTTACTGCCAAGCGCTCGTTGATCGGATCTGTCTATTAAATGTCAAATGAATTGAATACCTGACATTTAAACGTTGTTTTCTTTCCGTCCAATTACTGCTGTGTACACCATGATTAATATCGGGAGAATTTCTTAGTAATTACTAAGCAGACTAGGCGCCAAGGCCGCAAAATACACAATATCCGTTACTCCACTCAATAGAGATGTAGATACCATATCTGGCTCTCCGTTGAAGCGGAGAGTTTGGCCCAAAGATAAGGAACTTCACAAAAACATCAACCATTACAGATCGTGTGCTCGAAAGATAAACTAAAATGTTTTTGTTCCAGATTTTGGAATTCCAGAAAAAAAACATTCGGAACTATTGCGTTTCTGTGTAACAGGTTTTTTTTTGATAATTTATGACTGTTATATTAAACTAACGTTACTTAAACGTTTATTGTTTGACAGACACCATAATAAAATCATTATGCTATTAAAACTGGTACAATTACAGGTGTAACAACTTAATAAACGCAAAGCATGCGTACTTAGAGACATCAGAATACTGTTACTATTTCTAAGAATTGTTGCTATAGAAATTCCTCACGAATTTTTTTATCTGATTAGTAGATCTGTACTAGGAAAATTTAATTAACACAGCACTCACCAATAAAGTCGTGTTATAAAGTATATCACGATCATCAACCTTGTTTTATGAGAAACTTAATAACATAATTGCGCGTTTATTACTGCAATGCTATTAAAGTCATACGGTAATAATTAGCCTCATTTTAATTATGCTGTTTATAAGTGTTCATAGGATGGTAGATCAGAGCTTTTTATGTTCGATTAAAAGAACTGGCTAAGGTTAGAATTCCGGCGGTAGCAAGAGACGTGTAACGCAAACAAAAGTAGTGCGAAACTAAGGGTAATAAAGAGAGGCTGGGGAGGAGCATCCCCGGGCACGTACGGCAATTCGTTCTAATAGTCGCAGCCGACAATGGCGCTATTCTGACATTGTTTTGTTAGGACGGAACGTTGGCCGATGCAAAACCCGCCACCGAATGTAAAGGCGCCTACTGTTTTTTATTTCCCTTCTCGTGGGGGGCGAACTGAAGTGGTCCCAGTTCAGTAATTAATGACGGATTGACGTGGGCGGTTGTTTCGTGTCACACTGTTTTGGTAACAAATTGTAATGAATCGCCCAGCGGGACCCCACACTTGGAATGTCAACTGAATTACGTCATCGTCTTAGCTGTTTGTCGGAATCATGTTTACGTAAGATTGTGTAAGTAAATAATATGTTGTCAATCAACAACACTCCCAGTAAAGTTAGGAAACCTGTACTGTATATTTTGAAACGTGTCCTAGGCAATCTAAAATTGCCGTTTGCGATACATAATGAGTTGGTGAGAACAACCTAAATCAATTCAGTCATTCTTTCTTTCATTTCACTTGCCTAAATCAAAAAAGGTAAAATTAGACAAACTTTCATCTTCTAAATAACTTTTTGTGTGCAAGTGAAAATACTATTTTAAAATTATGACATGACCATCCCATCAGTTTTATGCCTAGCTGTTAAATAGAAAACTACCACAAACAAATAATTCCTACAATCACGTATCAACAAAGTCATAAAAATCTGAACTAGTTATATTACATTGATTTAAATTTCGATAAGCAGCAGCTGCGGTATGAAGACATTTCCTGCCCAAATGTAGTATCTATTAAACTAAAAGTACCAACTAACACTGACCCACGAAACAATTTGTTACTATCACTTTTTAATGGAGCCATTAAAATAGTTTTGCGGTTGAGACCGAGTCATAACATTTTGGCGCCTGTTACTGTCTCGGAGAACAAATATCTTGCGGTTGATAGGATTGTGCGCTCCCTTTTTGAACGTGGGATTGAGAAACCGTGTTTCATTATTTTCTATCACTCAGTGTCTGTCCCCTTTATTGAATCACGAAGTTGAATTTTCATAAGTAAGTGACTAAACCAGCATTACAAATTCATCCCAACGGGGGACTTTCCTAAAAACATGCGTTACGTCACCTTTCATTTGAATCAGAGTGATGGTATTTGCCTATGTTCTTGTTCAGGCGGCATCGGGAATTTGTTGAAGTATCATTTTTCTATTGTCTTCATAAAAGCTTGTGCCCTTTCACTCTCTGCCGCTTTTTATTTGTCTTTCGTGTTTTTGTCTCCGGTCCCAAAAGATTTTATGGATATGACTCAATTTTTGAAAAGATTGTTAACAGTATTTTTGTTGTCAATCTTTGTTTGTTCATAATACGCAACATTGGGCCAATAGAATGTTTATGACAGTAGACAGTAGTTTATTGGATCATCCATTACGTGCAATCGTGTATTAAATGTACATATCAGAGTAATATCTCTTATTTTCTTTCTAGTGTCGCCTAAAAGCTTTGCTATGATATTAGTATCATATTCCAGCAGTCGCGTGTGGCCTTTTTTTTGTGGCAAATGGGCCGAATGTGTCATCTGTCTTAATTGTTTAACAGCTTATTGTTTACACAAAAAAAGTTTTGTCTCAAAAAGATATATTGCCTCATTCGTTTTTGCAGTTTTACTCTAATAAATATGTCCTGTTTAGAATTTGTATTTTGGGTAGGTAGTGACAGCTGACTGCACGTGCAATTTGTCTTTTGTTGTATGTTCCAGAAGTTGACGTTGGTATTTGGAGCGACTATTGTCTTTGTCATTTCTATATTGTACATAAATATCTTTTGTATTACTATGACTCACAACTGAACAACTTGTAATTTGCGTTCGACAGACTAATAATATAAATATCACTGATTTTAATTACTTGTTCCATTTTAGTTACAATGAACATGAACTAACTAAGGCATGTTTATTAAGGGCTGCGCTAATTCTTCATTAGCATTACTATTGCTACAGTCTAATCAGGTCATTATTAATTGTTTGTGTTGTGACTAAGCTAGATTTGACTGTAATTTGTTATTAGTTTTCAGTAATATAGATATACCTACCGTCCGAAACTTTTTTTAAATAAAACTTGGAAACGGAACATTAATACAGTTTTTTTTTCTACGTTTCGTTTTTTCACTG
This sequence comes from Polia nebulosa, assembly GCA_951329385.1. NCBI lineage: Eukaryota > Metazoa > Arthropoda > Insecta > Lepidoptera > Noctuidae > Polia > Polia nebulosa. The sequence continues at coordinate 18,753,291 of OX589604.1, forward strand.
TTTTACAAACACAATAGAAAATAATATTGTTTAGAAAAATGGAAAGTAAAAAGAAAGCGAAACCACTGCTCAGCTCATTTGTGCGGTTTGGACTTACCAATCTGGGTTGGGTGTTATTCAGAATTTTTCAGTCTAGTTGCCTTTTAAAATATTTTTTTTCCAGCAACCGTAAACCCTTTTCGTTTCGGGTGTTCGCTCGTTATTGTTTCTTTATTGTAGACCCTTGCCGACAACCAGTTTGCATAACATTTACCTAATACGATTTAACGCTGGTTCCTAAAGTATATTTCATTTTGTTTGTAAAGGGTTATCTCTGTGTCTGTTTTGTACGCAGCAATTATTTGACGTATTTAAGAGGCATCATGTCAGCTCTGTTTACACAGGATTCTCATCATTTTCTCTCCATTTTGAAACAAAAAAAAACGTGTATTGGTTTTCCCATATCGTTATGGAGGCTAGGATATATAGCCCTTGGGCCACGTTTGCTCTAATAACAGGTTTCCAGAAACAATTAGTCGGGTCTCTTTGTAAAATAAAGAATTTTATCGCCTAGATTTATTATATTTGTAGAGAATTTTATCGCTGCTTCGATTGCTCGCATCGGACCGTTCTATAGAATATTGGCTTAGGGACCAGGTAGAGCTGAACATTTATCAGCCGCTTTAGTTTTTTGTGGTTACTTTTGTTATTATTCGTATCCCTCCGATGTATTAATCTCGCGTGGGTCCGTCTGAACCGGTCATTATCAAAAACTTGGGGGCGTATTGCGTCCGGGTGCCTAGTTATTACGGGTTTTCTAATAAAATAACCCTGTATCATTTACGAAATTAGATACATCGCTAAATATTTTATAATGAGGGATTGGAAATGAGTTGGGTTGGCATCGTTTATGTGAATGTTTGTGGAGCAAGCCGCGTGCAACGGGCTCGGGAATATAATGACACCGTTTTAAATGTTTTCACATTAAGTGGGAGGATCAGTTTTATTCATTTTGTCAGTCACCTGTTCCTGAGATGTCATACCCGTTATTATCAGGTTAGCAGGAGACTGAACTTGTAATTTGCTATCTTTTTGCTTTCCTTCCAACTGTCTATGTTAACCATACAATTAAACACAGGACAGACGTTGCGAAAGGCTCCTTTTACATAACACCCGTCATAAAACGATTATGTTCTTGGTTTTTATGAAGAATAAATAATTCTCGCGAAAGAATGTTTAAAAGGCCTTTTTCCTGGAGTAATTTGAATTCATGCAAAAGCAAACATTTTCATAGCAAATGCGTTGTTGTGACCGCACATTATGCTCACGACATATTGTCATAACATCCCATTTCATTTCACTTTCGAGAGTTGTCCCGAACATCGTCGGTGTGTGAAGTTTCGTTTAGAGACGGAAATGAGGAGGAATTTTCCCAAAGAGACCTCTCTAGCAGAATAAGAATATTTTGTGAGCAGAGGTCCCACAATAGACACGGCCGGCCGCCACGCCTCCGGAAAGAATCAATTATACGAACCCCCTGTTCGAAGACATGTTGCCGAATGGGCGAATTGTTTGTTTAATAACATTTCGGCGCTTCCACAAACGTCACGGTAAAATATTTGTCGCTTTTGTCCAGCAACGCTTTGTACGTAAATTAAGCGATAGACACTTTTTTCAACATTACATTCCGTCGTGTCATGTCTCTATTCAAAGCGGATGCGCTCCTAGTTTTTGTTTGGGAATGCTTCCTGTCTCTGCTTAGTTTGCTTTTTTAATAGTTTTTTGGATTTCTTTTTAAAAAAGTACATAAATTTAGCTTATGACTAATAAAATACGTGAGAATTGTGAACTTTGTGAGATATATGGGGAATATCGTAATAATTCTACGTTTTACCAATTGAATGGTTATTGTATTGGTGAGATTGCCAGTAACCGGAAGTCATAATAAGAAATAAATTGTTTGGTATAATTCATTTATTTATATTCTGTTACAATATAAGGACACCCGCACAATGATCTATTAGAATTGGTCGTTTAAAAGGCCGTGAAAACCGTTTTGTAATGTCATACGTGACTGTTTTAATAATCCCGCCACACGGTAGCACCTTTAAACGTGATCACATCATATTGATGCAACCCTTATGGGACTTCATGTTATTTGAATTTTCCAAAACATTATTTTTAATCTACTTTCAAGGCACGTTGTAGATATATAGATAACAAGCAATAAAAAGTACCTATTTGAATTTTAAGAAATAGTATCGTACTTAATTATAATAGAAAAGAAAGAAAGAAAAAGTATTTATTTGCAACAAATTAACGACATACACAACAATCTGAAACCCGGAAGGCCATTTAATCCTGAAAATGTCTAAAACTACGATGTTACGCATTTTTGCATATTTTGTTGCAATTTTTACTGGCGTTACTTATAACGATTTGACCTTTGATTAAAATAATATCATATGCCTAAAGAGAGAGATGGAGGTTTCCATCTCCTAGGCAGCTGTCGCAACTATGAGTTGGCTTCCATTCTAAATGGATGCAGCTGAGTACCAGTATTTTAAATGGAACTCCTGCTTATATGGGTCAGCGCAGACAGAAAGGAATAATCCCCGCGCGGTCTCGGGCATTTTCTTTACGGATCGCGGATGCTCCCCGCATATCTTGAGGACGCGCGAGCATTTTTTGTCAGGTTCAAGCATTTATACAATTTATTGTAATAATTTTATTTTCAAGTGCGTTAATAAAATCCTCTCCGCTGCGCTCCGTTCCGTCTGCGCTGAGCTTAAGACTTCCACAACCCAGTAACTGGGCAACACCCTCTCTGGTTGGTGTCAAACTTCATCTCACCTAATAGATTTCAAATGTTCTAAGCCTTGGTTCTTGTTAACAGTTTCACACGTGCATCAGCGCACTAATATAAGATGTATTTATGCAATAGCAGGCTCGCGTCGTTTCGTTAACGTTCTTACAAATTTACCTTCTTATTGTCTCCATTGGTGGTCTGCTGATCAGTAATACGTATTAAAAAGCACATACATTTTACTGTCTCACTCTTGGGTAAGGATTCATCCCAATGGGGGGGATGGGGGAAATTCCTTGCATTTTTTTTTTTTTGATATTTTAAATTTTTTATCTCCTAAATTTTAGCGAGTTATATTTTTGCAATTGTCTCCTCAAACTCTTTATTTTGATACCCCACATGACCAGGTCACAAAAAATACGACTAGGTGCACTTACCTAATGGCTTTTTTTTGTCACTTCGGCGGTCAAGACCAATCTAATAATACCTTATTTAGTAAAATCCATCAAGCCGTTTCACAGAGAGGAGGCCGGTACCTCAGCAGTGGGGACATTAAAAGGCTGAGATGATGATGATGATGATCAAGCCGTTTAGGCTACAGCGCGTGCCAAAGAAATAGACGTACAAACATACACACATACATACATACAAACATACATACTCTCGAAAAACATTACCCTCCTTCTGGGTCAGTTGTTAAAACTATGTTAAGTATCTAATTCCTTCCACTTTGTTTGAGCCGTAGAAGACCAGGAATCTATATAATTATTAATACCGAATACGTGAAGGAAAAACTTTCGATCCCTTTTTACGAAAACCATGCAGATGGAGGAGTATGCAATTTGGCACAGTTATTGTTTTGGAGAAAGAAGGAGTGCAGAAAGATAATATTTCTACAAGCTTTTATTTAACTTGCAATGTACTTATGTTAACTATGTTTGTTCGGGTGGAATCTTGCAACTCAAATTAGACCCACTTCCCGATGTCCGATTGGACTCCAATTTTATGTAGTACTTATGTATCTTTGGTAACAATACAATGATATGGTACGATGGAGCTGGTCTGATGATGGAGACGGCAGATGACCATAGGAACTTCTGAACTAAACAAGATAAATACATCGAGTCTGGGCTCGATTGATTTGTCTTGAGGAGCACTTTACACCTTGACGATATCTCGGATCTGATAATGAAGCTGGAAGGTGGCCACGGCATCTCTATGATGAAAAATCATAAGCCCACCGTGTTTTGGGTCGATTGATTCGTCTTGAGGAGCACTTTACACCTAGATTATATCCAGGGTCTGACGATGAATCTGGAAGGTGGCCAGGTCTTCTCTGTGATAAAACAACAGAACCCCATCGAGTTTGGGCTCGGTTGATTCGTCTTGAGGAGCACTAGACGATATCCAGGATCTGATGATGAAGCTGGAAGGTAACCAAGGCATCTCTGTGATAAAACAACATAAACTAACGGTGGGTTTGAGCTCGATTGATTCGTCTTGAGGATCACTTTACATTAAATCATAATATCCGTAGAATATTTTAGGACATCACGCCTACTCTAAAATACTTAACTACTAAAAAGTTAAAAATAAATTAATGTTAAAAAAAATGTTTTTAAAAACAAGCTTCTATCAGGGACAATGAACTAAAAAGTTGGAAATAAATTCTATTATGTATTTGGCGTGTGGGTTCTTACCCTTATTCGTAAACGCTTGCGGCGCAGAAGTATAGTAAGTACGAGGTGCATTCAATAAGTACCTAGCCTCATCGCCAGAGGGCGCTGTAGTTTCAAAAGAGTTTTACCACAGTGTAGCACATTCTTTTTTAATTCTTTTTTCAAATTTTCATTCCAATCCCTTCATTTGTTTTAATTTGACAACTTATGGAAGCGAACGTGTCGATCGGTTTTACAAAAATGGAAAAAGAGCAATATCGTTCGGTGATTCGATTCCTATTTTTGGAAGGGAAAACGCGCATCGAAATCAAAGAGCGCTTGGATGCTGTGTACGGTGACTCTTCTCCATCGATGGCCACCGTCAAGAATTGGTTCAACGAGTTTGCACGTGGCCGTACGTCGGTTTTTGATGAACCACGTCCAGGTGCACCGAAAACAGCTGCTACGGAGGAAAACATTAAAAAAATCCATGATCTCGTATTGGCAGATCGCCGATTGAAGGTTCGGGAGCTAGCTGAGACTGTAGGCATTTCAGAAGGAACAGTGCATCATATTCTTCACGAGGAACTCGGCATGAGAAAGCTGTCGGCGCGATGGGTGCCGCGTTTACTCACACCAGAAAACAAGCGCAACCGTGAGACCACATCGGAGACGTGTTTGGCGCTGTTTAAGCGGAATCCAGCGGAGTTTTTGCGTCGCTTTGTGACCGTCGATGAAACCTGGATCCACTGGTACACACCAGAGACCAAGGAGCAATCAAAACAATGGATCCAGACCGGGGAACGTGCTCCAAAGAAGGCGAAAACTGTAAAATCGGCCGGAAAAGTTATGGCCACCGTTTTCTGGGATTCACAAGGTGTGATCTACATCGATTACCTCGAGAAGGGTAAAACAATTACAGGGCTTTACTATGCCGATTTATTGGGCCGATTCGACGCCGAATTAAAGAAAAAACGACCCCATCTGGCGAAGAAAAAAGTGCTGTTTCACCACGACAACGCACCGGTTCACACGTCTGCCGTTGCCATGGCCAAATTGGTCGAATTACGCTACGAATTGCTGCCCCATCCACCGTATTCTCCAGATTTGGCCCCTTGTGACTTCTTTCTGTTTCCTAATCTGAAAAAATCACTCGCCGGGAATAGATATGGATCGAATGAGGAGGTTATCGCCGCCACGGAGGCCTATTTTGCAGAGTTTGACAAAAACTATTTTTCGGACGGGTTAAAAAAGTTGGAGCATCGCTGGGCTAAGTGTATCGAACTAAAAGGAGACTATGTTGAAAAATAAATTGCCACTTTTCCAAAATTTTCGTTTACTTTTTGTAGGCTAAGTATTTATTGAATGACCCTCGTATCTAACCTGTAGTGCCTCAAGCTTTTAAGAATATAGGTAAGTACCTACACGCCAAATACTTACTAGAATAAAATTTATTTCTAACTTTTTAGTTCATTGTCCCTGTTAAAAGCTTGTTTTTAAAAACAATTTTTTACCATTAGGTAATTAATTATATATGCATTAGAAATAAATTAAATGAATAAAAAAAACCTTACATTCACACCATGCGTTTGACACGTATTTATATTACTCTTTTCTTTATGGTTCACGGTCATGTCATGTCATGTTTATAGTCTTTGACAATTAAACTTAATGGTAGAATTTCGATCACCGGGCGACCACTAGTTAAAATAATTTGTTAATTGTTTAAAAAAAATAAAATATTTTTATTTCAGACACATTTGGCCCATAACATTGATAGTAGTCACCTAGAAACTATGTTATATTTAAAAATTAAATATAAATTCAAATCAAAATCAAATACAAATCAAAATTAAAATCGAAATTAAAATCAACCCCTCGTACGTGCGTGCGTGTGCGTGCGCGTGCTTAATATAACCAAATTCGATTAGGTTGTATCCACAGATTCGATACGATTAAACAAATTATTACAACACTTTCTTCAATCTGTAGTGTCTTTCTTATATTTTTAGTTTATTATAATATCGCAGAAAAGTTGTAAATATTACAGTAGGTCATATTTTATTTAGGTGTACCACCCACGAGTTGATTTTCTGGGAAAGCGAGCAGTTTTGCCGAAAACAGCCGTTGTGTTCGGGACCACACAAATGTTGCGTTGCCGGCTGCTGCTTATCTTGTCATTTGTTTCAAACATGTTGCATAACTGTTTTATTTCTTTGTATTGTGTTTTTATGATAGGATTAAAGCCAAAGAAGGATTTGCCTTCATTTTTATCGCTATGAATCTGATGTTATTTATGTAGGATAGGTACTGCGATCAGAAAACATTAAATTCGCGAAAATATGTATGATTTTCATCTCATTTTGTTGTCCTTATTGCGCCTTCATGGAAAAAGACATAATCATACTTTATGACTTTTGTAAGTTATAACTTTTATAGCAATCTGGCTTGTTTATAGGCAAATAGACACTGGTTAAAGGCTTTCCATGGCGCTTTCAAACTGCCATTAACCCGAAAATAAATTTAAAAATATTACGCGTTTAATATAAAATTTATTACTCACGCCAGTAGCCAATTTGCAACTTTTATGGGGTGGTATAACAGGCCTTACACCAAATAAATTTAGGAGGTAATAACGCGAAACCACTCGATAATCATAACGTCTTCTAACGACGCACTAACTTTGAACGACTTGCCGGCATAGAATATAATGATAACCGATGAAAGTCATTGAAGTAATATGCAACTAATTACTATGCCTTCGGTGTATCAAGGCTCCTTCTAGTTACACCAATGAATGAGCCCACAATAAAACCCTATTTTATTGCTGTTTCCTCTCTCGCTTCGTTGGCATTCATCCCGAGAACTACCAAATCATTAAAGCTTGTGTTTGTTGATTTTTTCCTGCCTCTTTGTTTGCTTTATGATAATAGGTGTTCGTTTCGTCGCGCTTGGAGCGCGGGAGCGATGCGGTGTGAAACTTAACGCCTTCATTCACGTTCCTTTTTATAGAGGCACTTGATTTAGCGAGCCAATGTCGTTTTTAATAGACTCCGTTGAAATTCGCTTTTTACAGCCACGTAACTCCGTCTGCTCATCGAATTTCGCTCTTGAGTATCATGTTAATAAGTACAAGATGTTTGCTGGTTTCAGGTGTCAAATATTTAGAGTCCTTTTATATTGCTGTGATCCTGCGACCGTCAATTTGGAGCACCTGTAGGTACGACTAGGGGTCGAATGACTTCTGTCAGTTTATTGAGAGGAGAGGTCGTATAAACTTGACAACTTGGTTCGAGGTGAAGGTGTTAATGCCAGTAACTACCTAACTCGTGTCAGTAATCAAAGTGTTGTAGTTTATTCTGAGTTTCACGCCATCGTCCGTTTACAAGTGTCACTCGACGCCTGCTCATTTTACACCAACTATTACAGGGCCTTCTTTGAAACCGAACTAACTGCACTCATTAAAAGTTATACGCGACCGCGAGAACCCTCGAAACTCAGCCGAGGACTGTGGAATTTATCAGCTAACTCAAAAGTGCTTGAAGGGAAGTCTGTTCGGGCCATTATTCGCCATTGTCCCTTACAATAAGATTAAACTAGCGCCCGCCAACTATATAGATAACGCTCTGACCAATTCGCGAGCGAACTGCTCACGTAATAGTTTTGTTGTTATCGGCCGTAACCACTCTTCAGTTGCTTCTGGGACGATATTAAAAAGATTTTGGCAAGGAGCCACTCTGATATTGATCTTTATGCTTGGCCAGACGGCTATAGGAGTTCTGTAAGTGCCAGGCCAGTTGCTTTAATGACTTCCCATGTTTGTAAGTTTTGGTTAATATTTTACGTATTTGGCTGTATCTGGTGACATTTACTACTGCTCTGTTTGTTGTGTGAACAAGTCATATGCTTTATGATCGCGTAATGTTATTTTGTCAAGTAATTTCATCCTGTCTGCTTTATTACTTGCAGCAGCTCTAAAATGTGTAAAATCTTTCTGGTTGTTAGAAAGTTTTTATCGTTTCATTAAAAGGAATGACGGTGGTCCTAAATATGATATTATCTAACTATAGCTAATACCCCACAGCTGCGTGCTTATCGCTTGTGCGAATTGGAATATATTGTTAAAAACGTGTGTAATTAAGTTGGTATGTGTGAAGGGTAACACCTGCGTCTGCTATCAGAGATCGGGCCGTTACGGTTTATGGGGTTCCTACCAAAAACAATGGAAATGGCAAAAAGTCGAAATGCGGGCCAGGTACCAGGGGTGCAGGGAAGGGTAGGCGTGCGGGTCGCGACGGGGCACCACAATTTATGATTGCGCCGTGTCAGAGTGCTAATGAACGCACTCTGTTGCTCTTTATTGAGATAACGCTCGCAATCGATGGCCGCGCCGGTATCGAGTCATTACTTATTGCGTCGCCCGATCTCGCGTGTCCCTTTATACATATTTTTTGCTCACCACATTCGTGCAAAGAAACTATTATTAACCATCCTTTCCATAGGTATGTGATAAGCTAATCCATAAACTCATACCTGTGTCGTGTAATGAGAATATTCTCATAGTTGCTTATATATCTGCATTAATAATGATATAAAATAACACACTATTATAAATATAAAGAAGCTCATTTAATTTTACTCATTGCGTGTTATTAACTTTGTCATCTCGCTTTTGAATATTAATGACTTTAGGAGATTGAGATTGCCTCACGCATTTTATTGTCTCGCTAGAATTGATTAGGAATAGTTTTTCTCAAACGTGCTGCGTTCCTGTCTCAAACAGTTTTAGTATTTACCAACATACATATGTATATTGTCTCTAATCTACATAATCATGGTCTAAAAAAATCTGAATCTGATCAGTTCTAAATATGTGTTATCACAATGTGTTATCTACAAAATTGACACATGACGTATCGAATGTATATGAATTGTGTATTAAGATCTCGCGTCGTCCGCATCCCGAAGACTGGTACGTATCGACGATCGAATCGCGCGATACGCGGAGTGAGAATGATATCATCATTGGAGGCTGCGTGTACGCGGCCACTAGCCACTGTGTACACAGTGGGTACTAGTTGTCGGCATTGTGAACTTACTTTATCGTACGACGCCATGTGAGAAGTTACGAGACAGGCTCATTGTCACCAGATATACACGCACCCACTCTAGCTAGGTACCAGTAAACCAGTGGCGTAGAAGTAGATAGTATAACGTACCTACTGCTACAAATGCGAGCATCTAAATTTGTAAATGCAAATGTTCTCTCTAGCACCTAAGGCAAATCGTTAGCAGAAAATAATGTTTCACACAAAGTAACATAAATATGTTCTACTCGAGTTTTCTGCTACAGATACCATTAAATAAAATTCTGACTTATTTATTTGGTGCATAAACAAATTCTCTGACTATGTTAAAAGCTCGAGACAGTTCCCAAGACTTATTCTAACTACACTAGTTGCTTTAAATAGTAATACTCTTTATCAGTCTGAAAACTGGCTCATCAATTGCAACTGAGATGCAACGATGGGTTGAGTCGTCGTCGAATCCATAAGAATACAACTTTATCTTCATGTCTGATTCTGTTATGTTTCTCATATGATTTGACCAGAACATATTGTATGGATTTGAACACTTTAAAAGAGACGTTTACCTCTGAGTTTGTTTCGGTGTTTCTTCTCAGGGTAGTCAGCTAGAAAACATCGGCCTCATCTAGCTAAAACTGACAATAAAAAAAATGTTGACGTGTTAAAGTGTTGTTAAAACCTACTTACAAAAATAGAATCATCTATCGTTTATCATTTGAGGTCATAAGCACGCCTTCAACCAAAAGTAAGCTTGGAAGCCAATCGAATGTGCAAAATGAAAACAAAATTCTCCATATCGATGATCTGTTACTCTTTCCGGTAAGTTCATGACAGTGGTCGGTTACCGGGAGCTTCCACGCAGAGACCGCGTGCGCAGCGCAATCCCCCACTATCACCGATCCTATCGACCGATAGCCATTGTTCACAGTCATCGGCCCGCCATTTAACTGTTGTTAAACTTAACGTACAAAGTGATGAATAGCGCACCGATCCCGGGATATGTTTATCTGCGGACTGTCTTATAAGATATGTCATTCACAACTGGTTATCTTATTTGATATCTTTTTGTTGGATGTCGAGTTATTAGTAGTAGAATCGTTTTCATCACTTTTTGATTAGTTTGTGATAACTGGAATATTTGTTGAATGTTGCTTCGGTGCTTGGGTTTTGTTTCTCGTTTTAGGCACAGGTAGTTTTACAATAGAGCCTTTAGCTATGTATGCTGCATTTAGATAGGTTACTACTTGGCAAGCGTGCTCCATTGGGGACCACATAATAGGGACTGTAGACCTGAGTATATGGTTTTATTTTCAACTCGATACCTCCACGCGTTCCCGAGATAAAGGGTCTTGACAGACGGAAGGACGGACGGACAACAAAGTGATCCTATAAGGGTTCCGTTTTTTTTCTTTTGAGGTACGGAACCCTAATAAAAGATGGCAGCAGTCATAATAGGATAACTATGTATTTGTGTACGAAAGAACCGTGTTGATTACTCATTTGTTAAACAGATATGAAAAAAGAATTTACCTAAAACCTAAGTTAAATTAAAGTAACAGAAGTATTCTTAATTTTATTTTCTCTTGACTAAGTTTTAACCATTTTCTCGTTGTTACAGGTAATTGTCACGATCAAGAAACTACAAGGAACAAAAATACGTACTTGAAAAAAATTAGGCTAAAAATCCAGTAAGTTTTTGAACAGCAAGATATTGGAAAGACAAACCAGTAGGTACCTCCTTAGCACCTATAAGATATTCTCCAAGTAGAAACTTATGAGATCAAGTTATCCGTCGTCGACAATAATATTCAAATAAGATATCTCCATAATAATTCGCCGTAACGAAAGGGCCCACAAAGCATCTCAGAGCGAGGAGTAGCGGACTTACATGATATAAGGATGGTCATCCAAGCTGCGGACGACGCTGCAAATTAAATGCAAATATGTTAAGAGTTATTAGTTGGGAATGTGGCCATGATACCTGGTTCTTTCTACAGCTAATTAATCGTCTTCTTCGTTACGTTACAGGAAACTCGCGCCTCGTTGAAAATTAATACTCGGAACACTCTTGGTTTTTGCTAACCTAAAGTAATTTAGTAATATTGTATTTGTAGATGGTCTGTATCAAATGTAGCGATCACGGTCAAGGCTTTGCTGAGCTATTTTATGGGGTTTTGTTGACATATTTTATGGGTCTCTTTATGATACCTACTGGTCGCCTCAAAGAGATGAGTGTCAGCCACCACTGACGGGGCCCATCGTGGCCGGTGCCTGAATGCCTAGGGGTAGCGGATAAATTCTGAAAATGAGTTACCGCACCACTGGGCACTCAGGCATGGAAGGAACAGGGGTGGGTTTTAGTCGGCAAAAGTCTGACACGCCCTCCCGCTCCACCCAGAGCGGGAGAAGTCATTGGATGATTTCCCACCCCACAAAAAAAAGACGTCGGGAAAAAAATTGAAGTCATGTTTTTTATATTTTTATTTGCTTAATTTTAGTCAGTTACATTTTAGAAATTTCTTCTCAAGCCCTTTATTTTGACAACCCACACTTACCTACCTAATGGCGGCTGCCATTTTTTTTTTCATAATTTATAGCCTAATGTCATGTGGACGGTCAAGACCAAACTACTGATACCTCATTTGTTAAAATCCATCCAGCCATTTAGGCTACAAGGCGTGCCAAAGAAATATATATACATATAATATTAGTGTTAGTTTGTGTCAAAAACGGCCGTTTCTGACACTTTTGCCTACTACTTTGGATACGAAACATTCTGAGACCTGTTTTAACAACGTAAAAATACTTTATCCTATTTGTAATAAACGTGACGTTGGATTCGTTAATATTTATTTTCTAGGCTATGCTACGATTTTTTATTCAATGAGGGCCACTTGGCCGGTAGTAGACCCTCAAACTGATTCGCTGTATACTCAGCTATTACAATCTTTACATTCAATGGGATATCGCGTTACAAATAATAGCTATGCTCGATTGTCTTATCTCAAATTGGTGCTGGCTGCTTGTTCTATGGAAGATGGTCCTTAGATGCGCGCGCATTACGGTCTCATAAATCGGGCAGGAGACAGGACCGAATGAGACGTCCTGACTGTGTAGTGATGCCGACAGACTTAGCTCGGAGTCGCGGATCAAGGATTAGTGGCTCGTATCCGCACAAGTTTTTAACTCGTTCTGACTTATACTTGTGTCAATTTATCGAAATGTCGTTATGATCTTTTGTGTTGTTACCAGCAAAACTTAATTTGATAATATCTCATGATAGTAAAAATCCAATATGCGACTATCTCAGAAAAACGAAACCAATTCAATTTTACCAAGTTTCAAAAATTCTTATACCAATCAAATCAAATATTTACATTGCGGCCGTTGTCTTCGCAATACAATTTACCTATCAAAAGATAGAAGTTTACAAAATCACAATTTTCCGAATTCCATTGAAGAGAAGCCGCGGGCGGTCGCCAAGTTCTTACATAAAATAACAGTCTCTATAGGACGCCGATACGAACTAACGAGTAAATTACACAGCTCGGAAGTGTTTGCGGACCGCCCATCGCCCCGTCTGGCCCGATTTGAAATTCTGCACTGAGAAAATAGACTATTCATAGTCAAACATACAAACGTTGTACCCCGAAGCTTGTAGGAAAGTTAAATTTATTTATCGTTAGCTATTCGTGTGGAACTTGTTTTGTGTCAACAATTTCCTGCTAATGATAACTCGGTCGCTATCGCAATATACGAGTATTTATAGACTCTCAATAACTACGTCATACTCATAACACAAACAGTAGTAGTGATAACCAAACCACTATTTCAACCATGGTTATCAAGCCCGGCTAGCTCAGTCGGTAGAGCATGAGACTCTTAATCTCAGGGTCGTGGGTTCGAGCCCCACGTTGGGCGCAACTTTTTGTACTATTTTTGGTACGGAAAATGATTTTCAGATTAACTTTTATTGATTTTTCATTGTATTTCTTGTATTATTGTTGCTTTATTTTTTGAATAAGTTTTTACAATCAAGTTGTGCAATCAGTCCGTCGTAGTACCGTTAAAGGGTCAACGGATGGACAGACAACGCTATATAAATGTTTCCCACGTTTCGTAGTCACATGTACACACTCGATGTTGATTGTGGTGACGTTCAATATCGTTGGATTTATTTTGACTGGTAACTGTTCGCCACTTATTAGCTGTCAACGTTCAAATCTATAATACATTTATTTATTGTCTACATACTCGTAACTGTTGTAAGTGTATTTATAAACGAGCTTGAGATTTCTCTTATAGATTTTTCAATTTAACTTATTACGAAACTTTTCACACTCGTAATCAAAGAAACGTGCGTCAATGGTTAGGAAAAAGTTAAACATGTATCGTTCTCACGAGGTATTAAAGAATACGTATGTGTATTTAACATTTTAGCTATCCATTGTGTCATGTCATCAGCTAAACACAGTCAGTCTTAGACCCCTGACTCCTTCAGCAGCACACAATTTATTTGATCGTGAAAGGTTAGTCTACTTATTCCTCGGTACTACATTCCTACTTTCCGCCTTTTGTATTGGTTTCGTCATTCTTTACTCTGGCATTCTTTCAATATTTTCTTAGTTTGCCTTTCTCACTGTAAAGACGACATTTAGACAATTATGAGACAAGATTTTAAAAAAAACGTACTTAATGTCCGTGATTTACTAAAAAAAAACCGATGTGTGCGAGTCCGTCTCGCGCGCAAAGGGTTTCGAACAAATACCTATACTATGTTTCAGATAAATTTGCAATAAAGTACATTGACCTTTCCCTAATAACTCTTCGTAGGTACCTGAACAATTAAATATAAATCGTTTTTCATTATTAGACAATGTTAAGGATCACGAGAGATGTTGATTCGGGACAGCTTTGAGTCATTAATTCCGTTTTTCAAATTAAGAGAGAGAGAGAGAGAGAGAGAGAGTATGGAAGAAAAAGACATGTTGCGCCGACCCCAAATAAATTGGGATAAGGGCAGGAGAATGATGATGAAATTAAAAATGTCAATAAATGTAGGTGGGTCAATGACCGTTATTGCACGTTTATTTGGAACAACCTTTAATATTTTTTTACATTTGTTTTTTTTTTAACCTATGACTTCTTAAATGCTTTTTTTAAATAACTTAAAAACTATGTATTTTGAAATTGTAAAAAAATACGTTTAGGACCTTCTCTATATTTAAATACATTTGTATATCGCACGGTACAATTTAAAAGACTTAACCTGTGAAGCCCCGCGGCCAAATCCGGGTTGTCAAATTGAACCCCGACGACAACCCGGGTTGACAGCCGATTTTTTTTTTTTTTCTCTTTAATTTTTTTTTTTTTTGGTCCGACTCACCGGTGAGTTTCGGGGCACGATATTCACCTCAAAAGTTAACCCCATGTTCCAAATTCAAATATCACATAAATGTGTACATACCAAATTTCAACTCAATCATTGCAGTCCAGTAGATTCGAAGCAAACTGTCTGTGACCGACGGACAGAATCTGCACGTGTGATCCTGTCAGGGTTCCGTTTTTACATTCGGAGGTTCGGAACCCTAAAAAAAAGTGGATCAAGCTTAACTGTAACAGCAATAAGTACTTAGATTATTAAGAAAGATTTAAAAAATATACGAGTGTTACACTCTGGCCTTTATAGTTTTTACCGAGAAATACTTGCCTTAATTAAGTAGTAGAAGGTACTTATGCAAACAGTTTAACTGACATTTCTTGAGCATGTAGCTTATTATGCAGAAATGTTTCGACCATTTTTAATTACCGTTTATTCTTGATCCAATAAATTGTATTCCCGAATCACCCAATAAAGTACGAGTAGTTCACTTTACATTGCATTTGCATATTGAGTATCTTCATTAATTCTATTAATTTAACTTGAGTTTAGTTTTTTCTTATAGTTACAGTAAAAACTATCATTCTCTGTTCCCATGGGTGTCTAGACAAGGAATTGTCAAGTGAAGTAGCTAACGAGGTGGATCAAAATCTATCATTACCATATTACCATATCCTTCATTATTGTTAATTGTAGTGGTTGATCAGATAGCCCATGTCCAGTAGTAAACCCGTCTGTCTCCGACATGCCTAGAGTATAATAACGTGCCTTGCACTCCTTACAAGGAAACCAGTTCAGTCATGATATTTTCACACCTCGACATAGCTCATGCAATGTTTATTACAAACTTTGTATTAAATGTATTTTTTCGCGCATATCCTTATCTAGAGAGGCAATCTTGAACATATTAACAATTCCCATTTAACATTTTATTTTAATATAGTCTGCGTTGATCCAAGGTCTTCTGGCACTATTTGTATGCAAAACTTTATCCCGATTCAATCAGGCTATATAACCAGCCACGCTTTTCGGTATATACTGGAACATTAAGAAGTTAATACCTCTTGTATGTACAGTGCGAAAAGCTTATCTTGTTCCTTAATGAGATTGTCGTCTTTAAATTCGCTCACTATGGAGTAAGTATCCATACACGGACTTAAAACTCTGACTTTGTGATTATGAAGCTGGCTTGTGCGATTATCATCAAACCAATCAGATTAGTTGATAATTGTAGTTGTAGTTTTGAAATAATTATGTTGGGCGTCAGGAGGTCTTTCAATGGTTGTAGCCTCCTTTTTGTCTTTTAAACTTCTTATTTTCTATTATTTACTTATTAGTTCTTCTCCATATTTTAGTCATATAAATTAAAGTAAAATTTCAACATTACCTTTATTAATGTACGTACCCTTTGTCTATAATTGTCACTGTTTGCACGTAGGTACCTAATAAAAAGCAGAAAGCAAGTAAATATTGCAAAAGAAAGCTTTGTGTCATTTTCACTTAAAGGCACAGAGCACTCAAAAACACGCAAGAACGTTTTCTTTGGATATGTATTTATTTCTCTTTAAGTGTGTATTTGCTTTTGAGTTATTATTAAGATTTCGCTGGAAATGATTTTATACGAAGAAAATTACACAAAAGCTTTGTCCACTGGTAAGTTTGTAACATTCTCAGTTAAATGTACAGTCGTTGGCTGTCTCAGTAGGTAGCTCGAACATTCCGCAGGTCACCCACGCGTTGTATTGTATTGTGTATTATAATGTACCCTATTTGTGTCAACTTATTGTCTTTGAATGTCAATATATCATAGTTAAGGATGTTGGACTATTGTGCTGTTGTTCCAGGATACGTAGTAGGTATGTCTACTACTAGATAAATATATCGAGAATATGAATAATTCTATTTCGGTTTGAGTAACGACCTGATTTGTCGTTTGATAAATCCCTTCATTGCGGGCGCCTTATTGTTCAACTAAATTCTTGTTACATTCGTCTTGATTTCAGATGACTCACTATTGTAATATCATAAACAAAAGTACTGCAAGAAATGTTTTCAAGGCAGCTTCTTATTTAAGGACAGCCTTTTCAAGATTTAGGACACGATAGTATCTTAATATCAGGTGGGGCGTTCAAATCATTTACTTTTATAACATTGTTGAACTTTCCGTTGGTAAATAAAAAGGTTCATATAATACAAATATGAATTTATAAGCACGTAGTCACGTCGACGTAATTATCTGTATTTAATTCTATGTGTAAAACGCTTCACGGGTTGATCGTAATTTATTACGATAGATAATCAGTTAAGTAAGGTTGAGTGGATGTAAATGTTTAGCACCGCCGTAGGTCAGAGTGCTGGTTTCTACATAAAATTACATTTCAATCTCAACAACGATGATTGCTATAAGTTTAAACCGTTATGTTAAAAGGTAGTAGTTCGCAGAAACGTTCGCACCGAGCTACTTGAAAACGTTTGAAACTGGCTTCAGTTTAATTAATTTTACCGTGTAATAATTAATTTTAAGTATTCACTATAGCACTTTGTTCATTGCAAAGCTGAAATATTGTGGCGTTTAAATGTTCATTTTATTTATTTTTCTACTAAATGTACAGGGTGTAAGGGAAACGCTTCCGAAAACGGAGACAGGCGAAAAGGCTAGTGACTCTTGATACGATACCATATAAAAATCTGGAAAAAAAGAAATACCAATTTTTTTTAGCAATTTGTGTACACTATGCTGTGAAAACAGTTAAATGAAACCGTTATTTGCAATTAAAGACACTTTATTTATTTACAACTTTAGCATGCAATGTAATATTCGTAAAATATCAGCTGACGCTCGCGCATTACCTCGAGTTCAAGGTGCGTGCGCGCTTGCCGACAGCCGCGCGGCCAACGACCCCAC
Organism: Polia nebulosa; assembly: GCA_951329385.1. NCBI lineage: Eukaryota > Metazoa > Arthropoda > Insecta > Lepidoptera > Noctuidae > Polia > Polia nebulosa. The sequence goes on from OX589604.1 coordinate 18,771,106, forward strand.
GTCCACGCGACAAAAGTAAAAGGTTACTGATATCCGCTCGCATTTAGGTTGTATATAATCTACGTTCTGGCTTCAGAAGCGTTCCCCTTACAGCCTGTATATAGTAGTTGCCACAAAATGCGGCATATAACCAAGTAAGCAATATTCAGATTTAAAAAATCACTCGAAAATTAAATTTCTCTGCTACTAACTACGAAGTAGGTACCTACGCAATATACTAGATATTAATAGGTAAAAATATTTATACTTAAATAAGAAAAATATTTTTATAAAATTGGGTTCGAACAAATAGAAGAAGATTTAACTACTGTTTTCAATTACTTACTCTGTGGTGGTGCGAAAGCCGTACAAATTGATACTAATTATGTTAAGCTGTTCCTCTGTATTCGCGCTGAATAGCATTCTGATGATTTTTTCAGTCTTTGTTATAAACGTGAATGAATAAACGTTAATTGTTATCTTGATTGCTTAGACTAGCTATTAATTCGTTTTTAGGGTTCCGTATCCGATGGGTCCAAACGGAGCCCCATTGGGTTATTTTGTTCCTTTCCTGTCTGTCGTCTGTCACACAGGATTTACAGCCAACTGGTTGAAGCTACAGACTTCAAATTTTCACAGTATAAGCATCTTGTTGACCCAACACCATACAAATTGTCAACAAAATATCAAAAAAATATTTTTAAGGGCTCTCCCATGGCTCCCATACAGTTAAAGAGGGGCGTGAAATAAAAATTACCTGCCCCATCGAGCGGGATATCGTTGTTTAGAAGTTGTTGAGTATTTAAATACTAGGTTTTTTTTTTAATAATGAAAATCAAAGGAATGAAGCCACCAAAGTCAGCTTTTTTTAAATAATTTTGTTCTGATTTTTTTTTTTAACTTTCCACTGACCTATGAACTTGCAATTTAGTAATAATGCTTATTATTACGTATATTTTTGCAACAAATACCGACATATTGAGAAATCAGATTTTTTCTTTGAAATTTCCTCGTTTGTACGGAACCCTAAATGTGCGAAGTCCGACTCGCACTTGGCCGGTTTTTTTAAATAAATGTCATTGTGAATGAATAAATTGTAATTTTATCACAACCGTTTTTGTTTAGCTTTATTACGATCTTATTCTGCAATGAAAAACATCATCTCAAAAAAAAGTAAAATTAAACGTTAACAAAAGCAATATTGTAAGACATCGCAAAACTGTATCAAAGTTGTATCTTCATTTAAATATAAATAAGAACGACGAGGGGAAAAAGGTAAAAGAATGGAATCTCTGACAGCGAAAAAACATCAAGCGGTTCAATCACTCTCTACAAGTGAAGTGAGCGACTCATAACAAGCGAAAGATTGAAATGAGATGATAAGGGGGAAATCAGAAATCTTGCCGAAAATACGAACCTACCTATTATGAGGCGGCGGTAATTTTACAAGGGATTCCTCGGTTCGATATGGGGCCAATCATTAACCAGACCCAAGCATGCTCTCGGTACATCGCCGCGGCTTTTTGCGAGATCTACGGGAGATATCCATGAGCTTAAATATGCGGAGGGCTCTGTAAGCGGATCAATGTGCGTACAGGCATTTTGAAATCCAATCCCTGGCGTTTTGATTGAATCTCTTGTCTTATTATAAAATTCTTAGAATTTAACCCTGTCTTAATATATCACTTCGAAAACTCTTCAACGTTTGCCAAATTGAATGTTGTTTATCCTCATGTGTTTTATATTCACGAGTCTTCAGTAAAATCGTACTTTATTGTTCCGTGCGTCTCGCGTCGGGGCGGCTCGTTAACGCGACCTTTCGGATATTTATTGTATCCTCTTTAGAAAATACAATTTCCAAGTCGAATACCAATAAATTTTAAGCTGTGCACACTCATGTATTTAACATCAGTGAAAATTAGATCTTATTTTTTTAGATTCATGCAAATCAACAAGCCGTAGGAAATTGTCTGCTTAACGCGCGATTTCCATAACGTCTTTGTGAGTTGTTAAAGAATATAATCTGTTTTAGATCTGTCAACATTCATTTGCTGCTCTTAATGCGATCGTACAAAACTTCACGCGCATAATTCACTCGTGAGTCAAGTATAAACACAACGAGTCGCGATTGTTACGGAAAGAACAATCCAACTGATACAAGATAGAAGCGAAGGCGTGAAATAAATTTATTTACAACTGGCAACCAAATGGTATTTAATAGGAGTTTCACCACAAAGTTGTCAATACCTTGTAGAGTGTATAATATGAAAACGATAAAAAGCGCTTTAATTTTAGTGCGCTTTGATTTACACTTGAAATTTTTCTGCAAATCACGTTTGCTGAAAAAGCACAGTGGACACGATTTATGGTGTCCATACTCCAGAAAAAAACGCAGCTGCAAACGATAAATCGCTCACTTGCAAGTTAGAAATAAAAAGGTAGTAGAGCTCGCTCTGCGCTCAACAAATAGGCATCCACGAGATTCGTGTCTGCTAGTCGATCATTTTGTACCGTTGCCTTACATATTGTTTCGTCCATAAGCGTTGAGTATGAGATGTGTACCTAAACGTAGAATTGAATTTGCATCGTCACTTTGGTCCTCTATGGTCAAGCACCATAAAGTGATAAAGTATTTTATGAAAATGTCTGTCGAGCGTCGCATACTTGACATCAAGGCTCGTTAGTGTTGAGTGACTTTACGGTCAGCTCGTGTATATCCCATATATGCTCGAAAGTGAAAGGGCTACCCTTTGGGCGAGAACAGTTTAACGATTGCCAATCGTTGTTGTGGCCAATTTCCAATCGTCGATTGGAAATTTGTATTAAGCAACTGCCTAGTAGGAAAGTAAGGAAAACTGAAGATCTTAAAAGGTGGCTAAGACAAGCTGGATGCGGTAAGCAGAAGACTGTGTGTTGTGGCGCTACTTAATAGAGGTGTCCAGCGTACTCTTTCATATACAACGTGTTCCTCTTGATGTCCCAAAACTCTAAGGTTTTGGAGATATGCTCTCATCATCATCATCATCTTCCTGCCCTTATCCCATGTTACTTGGGGTCGGCGCAACACGTTTTTTTCTTACATTCTGTCCTGTCAGCCGTCATGCTATCACTAACTCTTCTAACTAGTTACATGTGTTTCATCCCTCCTCTTCACATGACCATACCAAAATAAGCGGTTCCCTTTCAACTTTTCGGTGACTAGTGACCACTTTTAAACTACCTCTAATGTACTCATTTCTCACTTTATCACTTCTCGTTACTTCCCACATCCATCTCAACATTCTCATCTCCGCCACATGCAATCTTTTTGCATCCGTCTTTTTCACAGCCCAATATTCTGACCCATACAGTACGACAGGTCTAATCACGGACGTATAGATTTTCCCCTTTAACTTAAGGGGCATCCGTCGGTTGCAAGTTGTTCCAGTGACCTGTCGTCATTTCATCCATCCTGAGTTGATCCTGTGCGTTACGTCTCGGTCTATGTCGCCATCCCCTTGAACAAGCGACCGAGGTACCAAAAGTCGGAGCAGATCGGTATAGGCGTTCCGTTAAGGCATAGGACTGGAGAGACCGCCGAAATCGCAGAACAAATATTCTGTTTTGGTTCTGCTCAATTTCAGGTCCACACTCTCCAGTCTTTGCCACCACGTCTCCAATCTGCTCTGGACCTCTAAGCCGCTTTCGGCAACCAGCACAATGTCATCAGCAAACAGCATACACCAGGGAGCCTCTTCCTGGATGTCCGACGTCAGACCGTCCATTATCATCAGGAAGAAGTAAGGGCTGAGGGCCTACCCCTGGTGCAAACCGACCGCTACATTGAAACTGTCAGTGGTGCCCATTGCAGACCGGACTTGGGTACTGCATCGGCTGTACATCGCTCGGATCAACTGCACATACTTCCCAGGCACACCTTTCTCCTTAAGGGCCTACCACAAAACCTCTCAAGGCACCCGGTCATATGCCTTTTCGAGGTCAATGAACACCAACATTTATTGACGTGTAAAAGTGTTCCTTGTAACCTATTTACTGAATAAACATCATTTATCATTTATCACCATGTGCAAGTTTTTATGCACAGCTCTGTATTTTTCGCACAGCTGACGGATAGCGAAAATGGCATCCGTTGTACCCCGACCAGGCATAAAACCGAACTGGTTTTGTGGGATTTCACTCTCTTCTCGCAGCCGCTTTTCAATAACTTTTTCCATGCTTTCATAGTATGTGACATTAGCTTTATTTCTCTATAGTGGTTGCACTCCAGCATATCACCTTTGTTCTAAAATATGGGCACCAACGAACAATTGCACCATTCATCAGGTATGGCTTCTTCCAGGAACAACTTATTGAAGAACAAAGTTAACCACGTCCACCCATCTACCCGTAATGACTTCCACGCTTCAATTGGTATTCCGTCTGGACCAATTGCCTTACCATTCTTCATTCCATTCACTGCTATTCTCACTTCATCCACACTGAACATTCTCACTAACCCCTCATTCATTGGTTTATTCTCTACAACACTAATCCAGATATTTTCCTCATTCATCAGTCTTTCAAAAAAGCCCTTCCATCTATACTTAATCATTTCATCCTCTGATAGAAGCATTCCAGCTTCATCCCTAACACATCTTATCCGACTAACATCCTTCGCCTTCCTCTCTCTGGCTCTAGCAAGCCGGTATAGATCTTTTTGGCCAGCTGGACTATCCAGTGTATCGTACAGTTTGTCCTGAGCTTTTGCTCTCGCTATTGCCACGGCTTTCTTAGCTTTCTTTCTTTAACGCATCATACTGGCTCGCGTTTGGGAGATATACTCTATGTAAAAATAATACAAAAAGTCCTAGAACAAGTTAGTGTACAAAAATACGATAGATTAGACGATAGTTTCGAAGACAACATCAATCGTAATTCAATTACTTAAAAATTGTCACCCGTATTCAATCTTTATTTTGCGAGTAAATAATATTCATTCAAACCAATTATTCGTAGTTAAAGCTAAGAAAATGCGACGTGATCATAATTATTTCAAACTATCCAAAAACAAAAATTGCATCTACTCAATTAAAATAATAAAACTTTATAGCAAAAAAAAAACCGGCCAAGTGCAAGTCGGACTTGCACACGAAGGGTTCCGTACCGTAAACTAAAAAAAATAACACGTTTCTAGAAACGTGTTTATTGTGGCTTTTTTTTTGATTTGTAAAAAAAAAATTAATGGGTAATACTATAATTTTTATTATGTGAAAGCGGTAACAGAAATACACATTCTGTGAAAATTTCAACTGTACCTACCTAGTATGGATCAAAAGATACAGCCCGCTGACAGACAGACGGACAGCGGACTCTTAGTAATAGGGTCCCGTTGTTTACTCTTTGGGTATGGAATCAATTCGAATGTTTTTTTTTAAATGTATTTTCGAAAATTCTTTTTTGTTCGAAAGGGCTTTATTCCGAAATTGTCCCATTTAAATTTCATATAGATGTGATGATGAGTTTTGGAGACAGACAACGGAACTCTTCAAAAAATGATAGCAAATCAACTGCGATTTCTGCGATCGTATGTCTATATAGTGTTAACACAATTTAATGGGGAATCACAACTAATAAAAAGTGAAAAATAAATACTTTATTACAATAATAGAACCGACTTCCAAAACAAGTGCAAAATAACTTTAATTTAATTTCGGAAGTCGGTGTCAAAAAAGGAAGACACAAAACCAGAAATATTCTCAAGAACACAAACAATAAAAAAGCAAACTCTTTAATTTGATACCCATAACATGGGAATGCATCAAAAATAACTAGTCCGTCATCTTTGGGAGTCCGGCCATATTGGATTTAGAATGGCGTCACTTAGCTGAACATGCATTGTTATGCAAACTAAACATGTGCGCAAAATTTCAGCTTAATCAGAAACCGGGAAGTAGGTCAAATTTAACTTCTAAGATTTGTTTACATAAGTAGTTAGTTAGTGAGTTAGTTAATTACAAGTGAAGTGTGTTCAAAAATGGATTTGTCGCAGCCATCTGGTTGAATTAGCCAGTTAATTGGAAGTCTAGGTCGTTCATTAAACGCTGGCATCCAATTAAATGGCTGAAGGACAACTAGTCATTGAACGCAATGTTTAAGCAGATGGCTGGATGTCGTGTAGTCATTTAGTTAAATTGGATATTGATGAATTTGTGATACCACTGATCATAATTATGTGTGTACGAAAGGCAATGTAAGGATGCAAGAGCGAGCGAAGCGAGCTCGGGACATGGGGCACCCCGACTCGGATAGGTTAGGTTCGAAGGCGAGCGCAGCGAGCGAACTCAGACCCCGTCATCCCCTTCGTGGCTATTTTTTTCGAAACCATTGTCTCAGACTACGACTTTTAAATAAATTTTAATCACTAATCACACACCAGACACACACACCTGACTTTCAATACGCCAAGTTGTTAAAAATTGAGTGATTCTAGTTCAATTAACTATCGGTCTAGGCATCTCATTGAATGCCGGCGTTTAGTTGGCAATTAACTGTCTAATTCAACTAGATTGCTGCGACAGATATAAAACAACAGAAAAAAATTGGCCTCAAATTGAAATGGTGGCAAAAAAAATTTGAAAAATTTGGAGTTGGCCATCCTACCTTAAAAATTCACCAGAATACAAACGTGTTAGACGACATTAAATCTATGACTTTTTTTAGAATTTCATACAGTACATTACACCAATAATTCTCGAGCACCCGTGTTGGTAAGATCGCATGATTTTCTTGTATACGTCTTTAGTCAACACGCATAAATTAGGCTTAAGCAGGCCTCGAGTTTATTACCTTTATCAACACGCGAGTGAGGTCTCGTAAACGAATAGGGTACTTTTACTTGAATAGGATTACCGGTGCCTGTGTTATATTTCTCCTTCAATATCGATATTACATAGGTTGTCCGCGACTAGGTAGGGGCATCGCGTGTGGTGAGCCGCTAACGCTTGATATACGATCGTCTTAATCACCACCTCGTTTGTATAAGATTTATATCACACCTGTTGCGCCAATTATTTACATTCGGAAGTCATTCTGTACGGATTCGGTGTGGTTCTTTGATGAGTTGAGGTTTAAACGTCTTGATAAGATTTGGAAGTGTGGAGAGCTCGTTATAATATAAAGATAAGACAATAAACGGCATTTACGTTTAAAACCAACACGCTGACTTTGCTAAAGGTAAAGTTACGAAAAACATAGATATCATAATTCCTAAATGCTTTGTTTATGTTGTATCAGAACATAATCTGGCCGTTGAACACGATGTTGGCATTATGAGGCAAAAATTGCCTTCTTGACATTTACAAGATGCACAAATTATCTAAAAGCCTCATGAATATAACATCAATAATCAGCTTATATTCATATTTCGAGTTAGAGCTGGTGAAAGAAAATGTAAATGAACCATGTCATATCATATTATGTGATAAAAAATTGCACCTACAAATATTTTCTCGACCGTTCATAAATTATACACATCTTCTAGATGATTTAATACCGGTTCTGCCACGTTGTATTTACACTACTTTTGCGAGCTTAAATAATAAATAGCGTGGGTATTTTAAAAGTCGAGCGTAAAGCTCGAAACCCTCCATTAAATCGAGTATCAAGTTGCCAATGACGATAATTTGATAATTGAGAGTGTCATAGTCTTCTGCGCCGTGATGCCGGCACCTGCTGTATCGGAATATTTTATTTTTACTTGGCTCGTTGCTCCTCGAGTAATTTGAGTAATTTTTCACAGCTTTATCTCTGATATAAAAGTGTCAGAATATATTTCACAGATACGCTAGGCATTTTCGTTTAAAGTTTTTCTATCAAGATCTAACGATAATTGAAAACGAAATCTACGAGACTTTGGTATGTTTACCTTGTGATTTATTTCTCCAAAAAATTCACCGAAGATATCGCGCTCTGGCGTGAAATTAATGTAGGAAGTAATCGTTTGTTGGGTTTGGAGTGTTTTACGTAGATATCGGTGGGGTGGTAATTGGTACGTGTTGAAAATCACTCGACGCCACAAGTTTAACACCTTCTCTGCTCGTGTTTACCTCGCATGTTTGCAATAACGCCGTTTTGTTAAAGTGCAAATGTTGAGTTTATTTTACAAAGACAGGTGCATGAAAAACCCATTAGTGGTTTCTCTTTGTTTGACATCAAATTAAGACTTAATCTTACTATTTATTTAAATGACTAAACACACGGAGGACCAATAGTAGTGGAAACTACGAATTGATGACTAATGAGTTGACATTACTTTCCTATCAGACTTAAACATGAATCCTCAAGTACAAAAACAAATCATGTGTGAATACTAAATGTTAATTACTCTGCATGCTGCAAATGAAACCACACGATAACAACTAAAATAAACTAAATAGTAATTGTTGGCAACAGCTAAATCAACGTGTATTTAGTACTATTGAATATGTAGATGGTAACATCATCACATTTCTCATTCGTAACACTTACACTATCACACACAGACGGTCTCGACCGCCAGCCCCGCCGTGATTTATCTGCCTGCATCTCCGACCTGCGAACAGCTCGTTTATTGCCCGCTTGTTATTTATAATTTATTTTTAACGGTCACCGATTTGTATCCGTATGTATACTATACACAGGAATTCATCGCCGCTCGGCTCGAAAGTACCATATAGTCCGCAGTTACGTGTTAATTATGAATCAAAATTGTGTTTTCCTGCTTATAAGCTGCAATTGAGAGCGAGTGCCAAGTGGTTAATTTACAATAATTTGTTCGTAACGGAGTGGCCTACTTTGTTAAAAAATGTATCAAAAATTCAAAACATGTTTGCCCTTATTTTACTTTAATCTACTTTTTTCATGAAAAGGTTATCCAGTTCGTTAATGGTTATTTTTTCACCTGACCTTATTAAAACTGATGAATGTTTTTCGTGGCAACAAATTCATTCCACGTGCATAAGCATGCACTTGATAGCAAACAGGAACAGCAATACTCTACAATCTACATCGAGACCCCGACAGTGATATACAAGTACTATCATCAGATATTCCAAGACTGTTCTCAACTCATCAACTTACGATACACTTTGGCTAGTGATTTGACCATCGATACTCGCGGCAGATTTACAATACGGACAGATAATTTATAGCGTTGTTCGATCTAGATGTAATTTAATGTCGTCGGTATACATAAATCACGGTCATCTACCGCGCCGAGATCAGGCACAAGTCCACCTCACCTGATAATGTGAGCGTCATTATCTTTCGGACCGTTGACCTTTGTAATTAGGCTAATGGCTGGATGAATTGGTTTCATTTATTTTTTCTATAGAATCCGTCAGGATTCGCTATTTTTGGACTGTCCTACTTCTGTGTCTATTTTGGAGTTCTAGGACCTTGTTCTTAGTCGTTGAACTCTTCATCAAGTCAATTGGCACAGTTAGCTCAATAACATTGTTAGATTATACGTCGTTGCTCTATGTGGGGTATATTTATTTATTTATCGTTCAATATATTCATTTGTCTATATTCCTTTGTTCTCATACATCGATCATGTTAAGACATCCTTGAAGTATCTTCACACGGTCCAACGGTGATTACAGGTAAGGTCCGCCAGACTATCTCATTACACAGGACTTCTTAGGCTGAGTTATTTAAATGCTGCCTTTTTATTTAGGTATTTCGAATAGTTTTAGTAAGAATAGCATTTACTGTACGGTAAGTACTCGGGCAATTATTTTTCCAAGTACAGGCCTCTGGTGCATTCAGGTTCTTAGTGGTTGACTTGGACATCGAACGGTAGGAAATAGCGTCAATAAACTGGATTTATAAAATAAGTAGATGCGGCACTGTTTTTATTTAAATGGGCGTGTTTTTCTATGGTTATTCTTTAAGAGCTAATTAAATGGTCGCGGGCAGAAAAATGTGGCTGTACAATATAGAGTAGGACAGTGCATCACTTGAACTGGAAAAGACTGAGAAAATATTTAGATTTCTGTCGTTGCTACTAACAACCGGAGCCGGACGGAACCAGGTGCAACGATTTGCATTAGGTGCGACTCATGAAGTAAAATTGCCACGCCAAAAAGTGACAAGTAATCACTGGGCGACTAGCAAAGTGATAATAATCACACTGCCCACTGATTATTCTCCTGTTTAATTTGACCTGTCGTAAGTGAATGATTTATTATTATTTGTGATTTTATCATTGTTTGGGATAATTTCTCATTAGTTAAATAAATATTGCGTATATTACATACGGCCAATTTGTATTAGTTAATAAAACATTACAGACTTGATGGGTCCATACTGCATGCATGGGTATCAATAAATCCTGCTAATATTATAAATGCGAAAGTTTGGATGGATGCATCTTTGTTAACTCAATAATGCCAGAACGGCTTAACAGATCTGGATAACATTTGGCACAGAGATAGATAATGCACTGAAATAGCACATATGCTATAATTTATAATGGGAGAAGCACTAATTACACGGGGGCGAAGCCGCTGGCAGAAAGTTAGTAAAAAAGCAATAAAATTAAAATCATAACTTCAAGTGGACGCATGATTACGAAAAATGTTGTCCCGGTAATCTGTGAACATACATATCGGGTGTAAAAAGACAGTTTCCGAAGCCGTAAGCCACACATTACGCATTATTTGGATCATTTTTTTCCACTTGACCACACCTGGGAATCCACTGGTTCTGTCAAAGTTGCAATTTTTTTTTTGACTTTTTTACGAAATTTATTTTCATGTGTTATTACTAAACTTATTTCCAGACAAAAATTACCAGAATTTTCGATTTTTTTTTTCCAAATTACGCATGTGCTGTTACTAAAACGCAATTTATAACAAACGTATCCTACATGTACCTACGTGGCTTAGAGCGAAGGGGCGGGTTTAACTCCACTTGCCTGGGTTCGCGTTACATTGCGCACAATAAAAAATAGTTTCTTTTTTCATACCTAAAAGTAAAAGTCGTTTCCCAGCAATAATTTTTGCGCAAAGCTACTTTGTTAGACGTACAGTATGCGTAGTTAACGGCTTTGTAATGTGTCTTTTTATACCCTATATTAAGTATTTATTTATTTTCAGACTGTTCTTGCTCACTGCAGGGCAAACCTATACGGTAATCGTTTTGTTGTTTGTTTATTTACTCAGATACTGATGCCGAATTCCCATGATTTCAAATTAACCCTTTATTTAAATTTTGACTTTCTGAGGCATCTTATTATTATCAGTTCCATGGCAGCTAAGCGACTAATCGAGCGGCAGCGTGTCGTAGAGCTAAGAATAGTCGAGCGGACACTTTTTGTCCTCTCATTCCATTCGTTAGCAGAAACACTGCACCGCCAACTCGGAGGGAATTTCTGCCATATTTGCCTAGAAAGGGTAGACAATGAATGATGCCTTTTATTTTGATTTATTGGTTTGATAGGCAGACTTAGAAAATTTGTTTGTTGTAGCTAACCTTTTTTTTTTTTTTGTGGGTTGGGAAATCATCCAATGACTTCTCCCGCTCTGGGTGGAGCGGGAGGGCGTGTCAGACTCTTACTGACTAAATTGCAGCCAACCTTGGCGATTTAAATTAATTATAATTATGAACAGCTGTTGATAAGTTTTTAATTTAGATGATTTCTTTTTTTTACCTATTAGGTTACCGTGGCTATTTAATTTCAACCTTATTGACATGGTCTCCTTAAAAAATATACATATGTTAATTATAACCCTTTCAATTCGTATTGTTTGCACTGTTAATTAGCGTAGGTATATACCTGATGGCAATTTGAGAGCCGGGACGTTTATCCTCTTCAATGTATTGAAATAAGTTCAGATAATTCGTCTACTTTTTTAAATAATCTCTCGTTACTACTTCATAATCCAAACAATAATAAACATCAGTAAAAACTCAGGCAAGCCATTTATGTGATGAGAATATCTTAACGGTGGTTATTAATGAAGCAGGCGTCTAGCACAAAAAGCTCTAGTGTCTATCAAAGGCATGGAGACAGCTACTTGCTACATACTTCACGCCCTATATGGAGGGTTAATAATTTGTTTGCGCACCAGCCATTTCCTTCAAGAGGACGGCCAAGTGGGCAGACTCAATTCATATCGAGATAAACAGGTTGTACACGTAAGTACAATGCAGATTAAGGGTCTCTTACTTACGAAAGAAATTATTATTGAGTGGGTCTCGACGAATATTATTTTTCTCGGAAAAAGATAGATCGCTTAAGCGATTTTACGGGAAATTAATTTTGGCAGTGAGCGACAGGGCGCGGCGGCGGGCGCGGCGTGCGCGCTCGTCGCGATGATTTGTTGCGATCCGACCGCGCTCGTTACACTTCCCGATAATGACGCATACCATTTACTCAAAGGCGAGAGCTAAGGTTGTAATTCAAGAGCCTTATCGAGACTTCCCGGTAACCCATCGCGACTCACGTCGTAACTAAAATTAAAACCGAAAATACAAAGGAAATCATTCCACAGTAATTCTTAGGACCAAATGGTATGCGAGTGTGTAGAATGCGCAGGCGCAGGCCCCGCCCCAGTTGTCGCCACAGCCGGCTCAGCCGCAATTAATCCACTGTAATGCGATACGAGCCTCCTGTCGTCGGCGACGTAATGCATCGTGATTTACGCGCAACGAACAAGCCGTTAATCTTATTACCACTTTCAATAACTTTATTATCGAGTGTTCGATACAAATGCCCTGCGAACCAATATACACCTTGAACGCACCACGCAGAGATCATTTGCATTTACAAATAGCTTAGACGGTAGGAGTTAGGAAGCTTCCCACGAAATTTATTTTAGTCGACTTAACGATTGTGTCCGCTTTACCAAAAATGGAGAGTTAATGCGCCCGTTGCTTAACTTCGATTAAACGGTTATAGGCTTAACAATCTGATCCTGGTTAAGGTTTCCAATTTCAAAGTTAACATTTCGACTTCGTGTCTGGTTCACGTGCATTGATTTAAAACTTAGAACATATTTTTTGTTACCCTTGCGTTTTGAATAATAATTTAATAGAATCACCTTGGAAGACCAGAAGCATGTTCGTGTGAAATCACTTCTTATTCAGCCCGCAGAGTCTCGAGGCGACGGTAAACACGATTCAAATTCGACATGTTATCCCCTAAAACATACCAATAATAAGATGCAAATGACGAGTCCAGCGGCACTGAGAACAAAAACCGCTACTCTGGAAAAGGGATATTTCCAGTGAGTTGGTAATTTGCATATATTTTCGTAATAACAACTTCCGTTTGGTTCGCCGGCGGACGTGTCACGAGCTGAGCATGTAACTACGGTAGCATCCGATCAAGCTTTGTTACTTTGCCCCCGGCTCTTTGACACTTCTATATTGTTTAATGATTTTCCATTGCGAGACGCTCCAGTAAGGTTCCAGTCTCCTGAGAGACATGTCGTTTGGTTCTCATTCTGAGCGCATCTTCAATTTTCGGCGATAATGAGATGTTACCTGCTCGTTTCCATAATGCGTTGTAATGAGCCGACGAATTTAACGGTTCATCAATTATTCATTCGTGATTGTTTTATGATTAGTAAGAAGTTTTGAACGTCTTCAGGATATGGTAACTTAGCTTTTACGCTAGTAACGTTTTTCTTCTTAAGGGTCTACTATTACCGGCCAAGTGGCGCCCTCATTGTATAAAAAATCGTAGCATAGCGTAGAAAATAAATGCTAAAGAATCCAACGTCACGTTTGTTACAAAGAAGATAAAGTATTTTTACGTTGTTAAAACAGGTTTCAGAATGTTTCGTATCCAAAGTAGTAGGCAAAAGTGTCAGAAACGGCCGTTCTTGGTACTTTTGCCTACTACTTTGGATACGAAACATTCTGAAACCTGTTTTAACAACGTAAAAATACTTTATCCTCTTTGTAACAAACGTGACGTTGGATTCTTTAATATTTATTTTCTACGATATGCTACGATTTTTTATTCAATGAGGGCGCCACTTGGCTGGTAGTAGGGCCTTAACACTTAAAGACACTCGAGTACACTCGCATGGATAAGGTTTTTATGTTCTCGCGTACGAGCTTTAGTATTTCTTCGATTAATAAGGTAGTCAAAATCACAAGCTCGTTTCGTAGTATCATATAACATTTTTATTATAATATTTACATGAGGACCATACATTATTATATTCTGCGAGGTTGGTGGCGCCACGCTGTCCCACGGCAGTTTCACGTCGAGTCACGTGTGTCACAAACATTTGTATTCAGTCTTTGTGTCTCCCAGTGCCCTACTCATTGAATAAAAATAATGCAACTTGCGTAGGTTATGAATTATTTATTTCATTTTTAATTGAGTGTTAAGAGTCATTGATGTTGTCTGTCATGTGTAATTGCTTATTCATTGCTGTGTTTTCAAGTGTCTCACGGTGGACGTTATGAATAGCAAGTGCTGTAACGCCACTCACTTCCCTTTTATATGATGGAAATATGAAATAGATTCTGTTGACTTTTTACTTTTGCCTTTGTGTCTCACCACAATTTTGAAACAAATTAAACTTGTAGGTGGCATGGCGGTTACATTGGCCTCGCTGCTTCCACAAAATTTCACACTTCCTGATGAAAGTTTTAACACAATTACCCGGTCCACGACCATTTCCCCCGGCCCTCGACGACTGGACAGGAAAAAACTTGGCAAAGAACAAACTAACCAACAGTCCAATTTAGCGACATCCGTATAAAGTTTAATGTACCCAATCTGAAATGTTGCCGTATTTTCGCATTTTAACTAGGCACACGGGGAGCGTATTTTGTTTTCTTTTGTTTTTATTATGTTATTTGAAGCAGGTGGGTTTATTCCCAGCAATATCAAAACATACGAGTAAACAGTGTAAGCACACGAATTTATCAGTACTAAAATACTTGACAATCGTCCCTATTTACCAAAGTTCGACGCTGATGCCAATTGTCTAGAGAGAGAAGATAATTATTGATTGGTAGATTCAGGCAGGTCGTTGGCAAACGTCCGAATTAGCTCAAAGTTGCTCCTTTGATCGCAGTTCCGATGTTTGTTGGTCGGTGTCAGTTGTCCTGACCAATTCGAAAACGTTATCCCTATGGCAATTGGTGACGTTTCCGTTCTATTTATTTACGGAAGTGAATCCATTGACTTGTATAATTTTAGTTTAATACAGAATCTCAGCTTGGCTATTCATATATTTGGAGTTAAGTATAAACAGTGTCATGTAATGCATTTTTAATTCCATTAAAATTTTCGTAAACAAAGGTTTCACTTCAACGCCGTCGCTGGAGGCAAGCGACAAAATCCTCTTTTATTCCAGCCGCGTACGCTGTTCTAGATCTAATCAAAATTTAGCAAATTTGTTTACATACATCATGCGGCGGAGCGTGGTGTATCACGATATTCACCACACGTAAACAGTGCCGCGCCAGCGATGACACCTCCTTTTGATGTCCCCATACTCCCCATATACGAACCCCGAGCTAATAAAATGTCACTGGCTATGTACGAGACATGTTTGTCATATAAACGAAATTTGATTTTGCCGTGATTCCGTATTCCAAACCCAATTTCGTCTCATTTTTGTTTGTAACACATCTGAAACTATTTCCTTTATCCTTCCGGGAGTTTGGGATCACTGTGGGCTTTCTCGTCACGGATTTTGATGTCATCTAAACGATATTCGTATAGCTTTTCTACTTATTGGGCATGTTAAGTTTATATTTATAATTTTCTGCTTTATTGATCTTCAGAGTTAAACAAATTTATACTACACTGGTTAATTTTATTGTTCAACGATGTCAAACAACTCTGCATGGATGACCCTTACTGCAAGCTTCAGAGATTATGTTAATCCGCCGGTCTCGGATATTCATGAATATCTATGATAGTCCTCACAGGCAGCCAAATGCAACGTTCTGGCGCTAAGGTGACAGTTCTCCTCGTGGCAAATTCGGATTTTGAGTCACATCTGGCAAGAATCAGAAGCATTTTGCATGGCTTTTTGTAAGTGTCAAGACTGTTTAATTAAAAAACTGAGTGTGTAAAGCTATTCTTGCTTCTTCAACATCGATTTTATCAGATAATAAATCGAAAATTCTGTCCCAAGCTTTATTTTTAAGTAGGTCTAGGCAAGATCGAGTTGGACAAGAAGCCGCTATCGGTATAAATTAGCCTCGATGTCGTATCGCCGCGGACAATACCGCTTTCACGCTGGCCGCCGTATCGACTGTCCCTGCCGTCCCTGACCGTCCACTTCTCGCACGAATAGGGTTGTTTAGGGACTTTTAGTCCCAAGTTCAAATATATTTAAGGCTTTGTTAAGTACCCAATATTCCAATACAAAAAAAATCTGTTGTATATCTGATACAGATATAGCTTTCAGCTAAAGAAAGCAAATAAAAGTAAGAATTGAAAAGGTACCACCTACTTAATAGTTATATGGACTGACTTTTATTGAAACTGAAATTCATCTAATAATTCATTCAAAAGCTTTAGAAACAAAAGTGACCTAAGTTTCTTTCAATTTATTTATTGAATACCAAATAGAAGAGACTTCCAAATATCTCAAACTGAAAATCTAACTAATCGAAACCTACGTCATTCATTCAAAAGTTTGTACCAATTTCTGTTCGAGTAACATGGCAACCTTATAATCGACTTCCCCTTCGAATATTTATTATAAACTTTGCGCAGTTTATATAAGGTTCAAATTCAGTTGTGTTATTTGGTATTGTTTACGGGACAGGCTTAGTGTTGCGGTTGGCAGGTGACACGAGGCTCTATAAATCTGTGCCGCACGGCCTACGTCGTAAACACGACGAGAGCACAATCCCTCGATCTGAACTGCGACTGTTTCAATAACTCGCTATTATTTCAATAATTGAAAAGGTGCACTATTATTTCGCTTGCACTTGTACAATGGAGCTTGAATGTGGGAATGGCAACTGTTACACCGTTTGTTACTGGTTCAAGATCCCCGTTTTGTTCTCAACATAGAAAGGAAAACTATGAAGTGTCCGAAGTTGGATATTTTTCAGAACGAAAAATTATAGATAAGCACTTAAAAAGTTCGAGGAACAAAGCTGTAGCTACGAATAAAAATCTCTTTTCTTCGAAACAAGAAAAAATTAACCAATTGTAACATGGCTCGCGGCCGTAAGTGGTTTCAGATATTTATCGACTCGAGTTTTTCTTGAAGAAACAAACTCTCTTAACCACAAACGAGCGATTAGTGTACAACAAGTTCCGTACACGTTATACGGGCGAGTATAATAACTTTCACCTATAGAGAATTTATTGGGTACTGTCTCTAGTTGCTAAGTAGCTTCGCACCACGATGTACTTGGGTACTCGGAGGCAGGTCCGTGCCTCGGGCTGTTCAGATTTACGAGGTGGCGCGCTCGTGCTGTGCCCCACCCCGCCCTCAGCATCCAGCACCCTCCCCCCCTCGCCCGCCCCCGCTCTCGCCCGCACAGAATGCGGCTCCCTCGGTCACTCATTGTAACGGCTCTCAGTTAGTTATGAACTAGAAGCAAAAGACCTCTTACCGTTTCAATTGTAGAAACCTTTGAAGATAGCTGTTAATTGTTTAAGTTTGCTATAAATTTCGAAGCTTTCGCGGTTACGCCTTCTAGTTTGTCTTAAGTATATCTAAAATCTGAAAGCTAGAAATATAACTTGAACGCTGATCGTAAAAGAGGACGATTTTACTCAAGATTTAGTAGGAGTGATAATCTTCCGAATTTATTTGCCAACTTACAACTGTACTCGGAATAGGTTGAGTGAATAGCTGAATGTTGTAACTTACTGGAATTCTTGTTGCGTTTATCTACAGTGAATCTTTACAGTGCCTTTACAGTTATTCCTTTATCCATGAAGATTGCAACTAGACAAAGTGATATGTAGTCAAGACATGCACCCAGGAGCTTTTATAGTCTGTTTCGTGGATCTGTTTTATTTGAAACTGGTTACCTCTTCATTGCAGACGACATTCCACTGGCACAAATGAGAACCATGTTTTTCACAGTTGTCTTATTCATCTTGGTATTTACCATGGTGTTGGACCAAGGTAAGGTCCATCACCATAGTTAGGCCTGGTTGCTATTAAAAGCCCACGTTGTTCAAAGATTGATTCATGTTCACCTTCCATTTATTGCTATATCAAGAGAAAACCTCACTGCTTGAGCTGTGAAAAACAACGCTTTTATTAAATTTATCCGCTCCCCGTGTTGCTACAAGAAACATGCGTTTGCATTGTACATACATATGTATGCAACAAACTCTTACATGTGTTCCAGGTTGACTTGCGTTAAAAAGTGGCAAGACTAGTCTGTCCGCTTGATCTCGTCCTTATGTGACGTCACACGTCATAACTACCTACCAACAGGCCACTTGATTACTACAGTTCAATATTTAACGAGCTACAAATTGTTTCGAGACTTTGTAGCCTCGTGTTTTTTTTTTAAATAGATATTATTAAAGAGAACTGGTTAATAGGTCAGGTTCAGTATATTTTTTATTTATTACTGTCATAGTTTTTTAGCACGTCAATGTTCAATATGGACAAACAACGGTCGTGAAAGAATTTTGTCGTTCCCACTTTTTAATTCGTTTGTGAGGAAAAATATATTCAGACAATCATGGTCTCAAAACATTTTTCCTTTCCTTTTTTCCACTTTCGTACACTTTTCTACAGATGTTCAATTTTCCTGAATATTACTTTATAATATTTAGCTTTTTTTATTGATCAAGATTATAGTAGACTAGAAACTCCAACTGACTTAGAAGAAAAATCTACTGCTAGAATTACTGAGTAGTAGTAGTTTTGGATAGTTAGGGTTCCGAAAGATTGAATGAAAAACGAAACCTCGTAGGATCACTCATGTGTCTGTCTGTCTATCCGTCTGTTACAATAAATTTGCTCTGAATCTTCTGCACTGATTTAGCTGATATATGGTTGGTACACTCATGAATACCATGTATACGTATAACGTAAATAAATGGATTTAGGATATAGATATAAAAGTGACCCACTGTTGGGGAGCATAGCGGAAAATTAACAAATAAGAAGTTTTCCAAATGTGTCAAATGGCTATGGTTTTCAAATATATTTTCCTTAATTTTAAAATATGTAACATTTAAGTTATTTAAGAAAATAGATGAAGAATGACCATGCCTCACCTTATCTCCCAAACTAGTGATCCTAAAATTAAAAAAAAAATAAGTACAGAAGTTATTTACAAAATAATAGGTTTTTGCTTGATTGATTGATTTCTTTACTTATAGATTATAGGAAACCTATAAGAAAACAAAAAAAAAAACCTGAATAAACACGTGAAATGTTCGGAACCCTTTACGTGCGAGTCCGACTCGTTCTTAGCCGGTTTTTTTTTCTTGGTAACTTAACGCTTTTAGGTATACGCTCTTTGGGCACGCCACTATTGCGGCGGTAAACCCCCTCTTTGAGGAGTGGCTGGAGAGGCGCCACGGTGTCCTCACCTTCCGCTTGACGCAGGTCCTCACCGGACACGACTATTTCGGGAGGTTCCTGTTCAGCATTAAGCGGGAAGAAACGCCCGGATGTCACCACTGTGTGGATCGCCCAGAGGACACGGTGGAGCATACGGTTGAGGTCTACCCCGCTTGGGCGGAGCATTGCCGTAACCTCGTGGGGGCGATCGGCGGCAGCAACCACTCGCGACCGGATCTAGTCCAGGCCATGGTATAGAGTGAGAGGGAATGGGAAGCTGTCACCTCCTGCGAAGCAGTAATGCTCACGAAAGAAGAGGCGAAACGCGTGAGGGAGACTCAATGGAGACGCCCTCGCGCCCCTAGCCGCCGCAGGAGACGCCCGGGGCATCGGGAGACGCAAGGCGACTCCCGGCCACCGTAGGCGCGGTCTTGCAAACGGCGAATAATGGGTAGCTCGCCGTCCGATTAGGACCAGGACAGAGTCGAATGTGCGTAGTGTTCCACGCGCGCCTCAAAGAGATATCAGCAAATCTGACAGGGTCGGTCAGGACCGATGCCTGTCTGGGTCGCGGATAAATTCGAAAGAGAGTTACCGCGGCCCTGGCACAAGCAACTGAAGGAACAGGGGTAGTCTGTAAGAGTCTGACACGAGAAGTCATTGGCTGATTTCCCATCTCCAAAAAAACAACCCATCGCAATTTGATATTTATTTCAATAGAAAAAACCCAGTGATTGATAGTCCCAAGAAACGTGCTTAGACAATGTAATGTAGAAGCTTATAAGAAAGGATTTCTCATAATTCCCATCGGTTTCAGAACATAGAATAGGCAACACAAACGATATTTTCGTATTTGGTCAAAAGATAAAAGAGGAAAGATAGAAGAAGCATCAGGTATTTTCTATTTCTACATTTTGGTATTTTACGAGCGATAAAATTATTTTCAGGGCACAAGTTTTACTGCGAAACATTACTGTTGGGGGATTATTGAAACTTATTATTGTGGCCAAGCGGCACTGATGCTTTGTGTCTTCCATGACGTTGGAATCAGGCATGTCCGTTCACAGGTCGTTAACGCGCATTTAATATAGGTACCTACTCAACGTACAAGGTCCTACATAATTTCTCGCTCATTTCAACCGTATTATATCTTTAAATATCATAACAATTATTATGTTAATTTTGCTGTAAATAAATCGAACGATGTTAAACGGATTTTATTTAATGACCCACCCATATAATGCCAAGTGGAATGAAAAACAGTCTTGATTCCTTGACGATTTAAGTAGTCATTAAAACGTGTCTAGAGATTTTATGGTGATATGTCTAAGAATTTGTAATGTTCGTAGTGTATCGGCATAATAGTTAGCACATAGTAACGGGTCGGTAAATGATCTGAAACACACAAGGTTCTAAAATGATCATTCACACCTGACTAGCCGTCCACCGGTAGATTTTACGAGTTTTTGCAAGATGTTGGATATAAACCCGTTAATTGGATAATAGTGGAAGTGATAAAATATCGATGGCTGGATAAGTGCTGTTCGGCCAAGCCTATTAGATAGCTACAAACTAGATAGTAAGCAAACATGATAGCTTTTATGACCAAACATTTATCAAACACCTATCTAACACTATTGGCATTAAAATTGTGTTTTTTTTTTTGTATGAACATGTACACTGAGGTGAAGCGAAAAACAGCAGCACAGTAATCTAACTTAAAATACGTGTGTTGCTTTATGATTCGTGTTGTAACAATAATCGATTGAAAAATCAACATGTAACATTTAATTGTACAAAAAATCTAAACTGTGCAGTTCACATTTTCTTAGATTTTCAATTTTCAAGTCTAATGGGCCATGTGTCAAGATGGTGTCTCAGCAGGCTGACATTAGGGCTAGGGGCTAGGGCTTCTTAGACTATGGATCCACTATTGATAATACAGGAAAAACCAAAATCAGAAAAAAAGATGTTTGTTTTTTGCTTCACCCTAATGAACACGACCGTTTAAGTTTGTCATCATATCAAACTGTGCTGAAGAAACGATACCCTAGTGCGTCTGTTTGTATGCCCGCCTGTCACAGCCAATTTTCTCCAAATCAACTGTGACCGATTGAGTTGAAATTACGAATACAAAAATACAAAATACAAATACAAAATAGTTTATTGTGCCAGAAAAATAATTACATTTAATCGTGTATGAAGCCTCCTTTTAAGCAACCAATGCCTGGCCTGTATTAGGAGGCTCCAAAATTTGGTATACACATGAACTGTGACCCAAACACGGGCTTGTAACGTAAATAAAAAAGTGGAATTTATGGTGAAAATCTAAAATTAAAAAAAAATACCAACTGTACCGTGCGAGGTGCGACATATCAAATGAAAGGGCAAATTGTGAGGATCTCAAATGTCTTTTTTTCATAATATTATATTAAAACACACGTTGGGTTGTCACAGACTATATTGAACTTTTCTAGAACCTCAAAGACAATACAATGAAATGACAGCTTATCCAAAGTTTGACATAATTACTGGCAGGTGTCGCTACTAGAACTAAGTATGTAATTTCGTTATAAATTCAACATACTCCCTTAACGAAATAACACCATATTTAATTTTTTTTAAAAATCAAAATGATATTACCTTACAAAAAGCAAATCAAACAAATTATATTATAAATCTGTGATACCAAACTGTTCAATAAATTTATAATGTTTCTGAGAACTTAGACTCTTTGTCAGTATGTCAGCAGGCATATCATTTGTATTCAAATAATCTATCTTGACAATATTTTTCTCAACAGCTGTTCTTACAAAATGAAATCTCACATCGATATGCTTACTTCTCCTATGGAATACACAATTTTTTGTTAATTTTTGAGCACTTTGGTTATCATTATAAAGACATACAGGTAACTCATTTCTACATTTCAATTCAAACAATAAATTTTTTAAATAAGTGGCTTCTTTAGTTGCCTCACAAATGGCCATGTATTCAGCCTCTGTGCTGGACAAAGCTATTGTCGTCTGTTTCTTACATTCAAATGAGATTACACTGCCAGACATTGTAAACATAAATCCAGTATAAGATTTTCTGTCTAAGCAATCTGATGCCCAATCAGCATCTACATACCCTATTAAATCTAAATCATCTTTAACATATTTTAAAGCAAAGTGTTTTGTTTTCTTTAAATACTTTAATATTCTTTTTACATGCTTCCAATGGGTTTCACTGAAACAGTTATTAAATTGGCTGAGGTAACAAACAGCATAAGATATGTCTGGACGGGTAAGTATTGACAAATAAAGCAAACTTCCTATCAATTGCTGATAAGGATACTGAGTAGAGCAAATATTTTCCTTCTTAAGCTTTAAATTTACTTCCATTGGTGTACTTACTGGGTTACAATTCTCCATATTAATTTTTTTTAATAAATGTTCAACAAATTGTTCTTGATCTACAATTAAAGCATTATTTTCTTTTCTAACTCTCATACCTAAACATTGTCTGACTTCTCCTAAATCTTTTAACCTAAATTTTGAACCTAATTCAGTTTTGAGACATTCAGTTTCATTTTTACAGTTAGAAAAAATAAAAAAATCATCTACAAATAGAGCTACAAATGTTTTAACTTTCTCATTCTGTTTGACAAACAAACAAGGCTCATACAAAGACTTTTTATAACCTAAGCTTTGTAAACAATCATCTACTCGCTTATACCAAGCCCGAGCAGATTGCTTTAAGCCATAAATTGCCCTATTCAACTTTAGAACTTTATTTTCTCTATCATTACACACAAAATTTTCTGGTAAGTTCATATATACACTTTCATTTAAATAACCATTTAAAAATGCTGTGGTAACATCAAGATGGGTTATATCTAGGTTATATTTAACACTTAATGCGAACAAAAGTCTTAGTGTTGAGTAACGAAGCACCGGGGAAAAAGTCTCTTTATAGTCTATTCCAGCTTTCTGGGTGTAGCCTTTAGCTACTAAACGCGCACGATATCTCACTTTTTCACACTGGTCTAACTTTTTTTTAAACACCCACTTGCACTTAACCACAGTAGCTTGATCTGGCTTATCCACCACTTCCCATGCTTTATTATCTTCAAAAGATTTCAGCTCTTCTTCCATAGCTTTACTCCACTCTTGCGATTCAGGACCACTTACAGCTTCTTTGTAAGTTATCTGGTCTCCATACAGATTGAAATCTGCATTAACACACATATTGCTATAACCAAATCTGTCTGGTTTTTTTCTTTTTCGTACTTCTGGCTGAAGTTCAATTGTGTGAGTAATATTCTTCGACTCTTTAAATGGTATAGTATCAAGAAACTCTTCTGAGGAACTGCTGGCATCTGCTTCCTCTTCTACATAGGTACTATCATTCTTTGATATCACTGTACTAGTAGACACATCTGAGTCGGAGCTATCTAAGTCTCCATGCTGCTCAAGACTTGCAGGTGTTTCTTGGTTGTCAGTAACTACTGCTTGCACCATTTCTGAGCTTGACTCCATGATGGTAACATCTCGACTTGTTATAACTTTTTTGGTTACAGGGTTGTACAGTCTATAGCCCTTCACATTATCGGCATATCCAACAAGATAATGTATCACAGCCTTTTTGTCCCACTTTAGGCGTTTTTCCTTAGGAACATGTGCTAATACTGTACTACCAAATACTCGAATGTGACTGACATTCGGTTTTCGACCAGTCCAAAGTTCATAGGGAGTCTTCTGATTTAATCCTGATGCAAGGGATCTATTTTTCAGATACACAGCAGTGTGAACTGCTTCTGCCCAAAACTTTTTCTCCAACTTAGCATCATATAATAAACATCTTGCTCTTTCGACTATAGTTCGGTTAAATCGTTCGCACATCCCGTTCTGTTCCGGACTATAAGGGTTAGTTCTCTGATGAATAATGCCACTTTGTTTCAAAAAATCCTTCATTTCATTAGAACAAAATTCTGTGCCATTATCAGTCCTAAAAGTCTTAATGCTGGAACTCGTCTGTTTTTCAACCATATTTTTAAACTCTTTGAAGCAAGTAAAAACTTCACTTTTATTTTTCAAAAAATGGACAAAAGACATCCTGCTATAATCGTCTACGAATAGCAAGAAATATCTGGATGAACCGATTGACCTAGTCTCCATTGGACCACACACGTCTGCATGCACAATCTCAAGTATCCTCTCACTCCTGTGACTGCTCTGTGGAAATGGTAGTCGACTTTGTTTACCCTCACAGCACACTGCACAATTGTATTTACTGATAACGGCTTTGTTCTCATACACTAAACCTTCTACGGCTCCATTTCTCATAGCATTCATGTCTGTGCTGTTAATATGGCCAAGTCTTCTGTGCCATATATCTGAGGTTGTTGTAGCTGAAGCTGCTAACACACATACTGACCTGGTGTTTAGTCTGTATACTCCATTCACCGCCTGTGCAATGCCAATCAACTCATTCTGCCTATTTCTGATGTAACAATGTTCTTTTAGGAAACATACTTTGTTACCATTCTTTATAAGCTGGCTGACGGACAACAGGTTAGTAGTCAGATTTGGTATACATAACACATCTTTCACCACAATATCGTGTTCTGTATCCTGAACAACAGTCGTAATTCGTGTGTCTCCCGAGCACAACACCGGCATAGTTGTTTTATTCGCAACTATAATCTCCTTTGTTGTTAGGTTATGTGTCGTATTTTTCATGTTTTCCTGACTTATCATATGACGGCTAGCTCCCGAGTCGATATACCACTCATCTTTACTGAAACAATCGTTAAGGAAAACCGCACTAAACGCATTTTCAGGCTTTTCTTTAACTTGTGGACACTGATTTTTGTAATGGCCGTTTTATACTCGGGAGTATTAAAACATTTTATCACTTTGACAGGTCGATTTGACATATCTGCAGTTTTGCCAACCTTGCCATTCTTTTTCCGTTGCCAACCTTTCGCCGATAAAAAGGCGCTGTCTGTTTCAGTGCTGCCAACATTATCACTCATATCCATAAGTTTTGATTTAATGACGTCAGCTGAAATATCTATGCCCGAGTGCTCGATCGCCATTATCATCGGCGAAAATTTGTCGGGTAGTCCCGCCAACAATAATGATCCTACGGGCGCGTAGGGCAGGGAGGAACAGGGGTGGGTTTTAGTCAGTAAGAGTCTGACACGCCCTTCCGCTCCACCCCAGAGCGGAAAGAGTCATTAGATGATTTCCCACCCCCCAAAAAAAAAAAAAAAAAAAAAACCCATTCTTCGCTGATGTTGAAGCCGGTCCCTCTTAATTTATGCGACGTATCAATTAATTGTGTTATGTATGCTGTCATTGATTCACAATTCTCTCCGCAACAGACTGATTCTGCGTGTGAAACCCGAATAACGATTTTAGCTTTGTCCAAACACCATGCACTGTGTTTTCACCCTTGATGTGCACATACAATGATGAATCGATGGTCATGACTAATTTCGCTTTTGCCTTTTGATCTTCGACGCTAGTTGCTGCATTATCGCCATCTTGCTTGTGAATATCAACGCCTTCCAGAATTAGGAAATTTTCAACCGCAAACGCCCATTCATCGTAATTTTCACGTCCCTTGAGTATGGGAACGTTTACGATGTAACTACCAGCCATTTCACTGCACAAAAAACTGAGGAACTAATACTTTTACAGAAAAATTAAGGGACTGGGCCCATAACCTATTAAAACACACGTTGGGTTGTCACAGACTATATTGAACTTTTCTAGAACCTCAAAGACAATACAATGAAATGACAGCTTATCCAAAGTTTGACATAATTACTGGCAGGTGTCGCTACTAGAACTAAGTATGTAATTTCGTTATAAATTCAACATATTAAATAAATGGTTTTAGGAAAATAGATGAAAATGGACCATTTCGAAAACTACTGAGTACAAAATTTTTGAAAATAATCGGTACAGGAAGTATGAAAAAGGAAGTATGGAAGAAAATACATGTTGCGCCGACCACAAATAAATTGGGATAAAGGCAGCAGAATGATGATGATGATGATAATGAATAGGTACAGTAAATTCTTTTTTACCTATAGACTACAGGAAAATCTATAAGTAGGTCTATAAATTTTTCAAAAAACGTTATAAAAATATGATTTGTTCGGAACCCTTTTGCGTGCGGTACCGACTTGCGTTGGCCGATTTTTTAACCGACGAAAAAAAAAGGAGGAGGTTCTCAATTCCACCGTATATATGTATTTTTTTTTTTGTATGTTCATCCCTCACTCCGTCATTTATGAACCGATTTTGATGATTCTTTTTTTGTTCGATAGGGTATACCTCAAGGGTGCCGACTCAAAATTAGTTTATGTAAAATTTGATATTTTATGTAGGTAAATAAGCTCAATACTCAAGACTTAAAAGGTTTATATATTTTTAGCTTTTTAGTTCTTTTTCGTCGGTTAATTTTTTTGTTAAAAAGTTTTTTACTGATTACAACTACGCTATTCCAGCAGTGTGTTTTTGGACAATATATTATCAGTATAGCCATTTTAAGAGACCATCAAGTCATATTTAAGCAAACGAATGACAAAAAAAACGTAGGTACTAGAAATGGTAAATGATATCAAAAGCTGCAGCAATAATCTCAAATATTGGATAAAGATTAAAATTGTCAAGGTGGGAGCGCCGTTACAAGTTGGCATAAGTCCTTGTAGGGCTAATAACGAACGTTCGCTAGACAAGGACTATTGGCAATTAAGTAAATGCTAGCAATATTTCAGTTTCGAAATAATCAACTCACGAGATAAAACGAGAAATGTTCAAAGTATAAAAGAACATAATTAAATATTTTAAAAAATCATGTGATTAGTTTAAATATTCATCTTGCACGTTCTTAAGGTGAAAGCTCCAAGTTAGCCCGCGAAATTCAAATTTTCTTAGGCTTTTTGGAATTTGCAGGTCAGTGTCAGGTTGTATCTAAGTCAAAATTTGATTCGCGGGCGTAGCAAGTATATATTTATAGAATTATAA
Source organism: Polia nebulosa (assembly GCA_951329385.1). Taxonomy (NCBI): domain Eukaryota; kingdom Metazoa; phylum Arthropoda; class Insecta; order Lepidoptera; family Noctuidae; genus Polia; species Polia nebulosa. The sequence goes on from OX589604.1 coordinate 18,798,608, forward strand.
CAATTAAAATCATCAATACAACTCTTTCAGTTCGAATTGATGCCAAATGTGAGTATTTCATGAAATCATGACATTTGGCATCAATTCTAAGTGAGACAGTTGTATTGATGATTTTAATGATTATAATTCTATAAATGCATACTTGCTACGCCCGCGAATCAAATTTTGGCCTAGATACAACCTGACACTGACCTGCAAATTGCAATTAACGTAAGAAAATTTGAATTTCGTGGGCTACACTGGCGCTTCCACCTTAATTCAACATATTCTATGGAGAATTAAAATTTAGAATACTTACGCTAGTCAGTGTTGGAACTAAGGATATAGTTAGCGAGTTCTTTAAATAACGGTGTTAAAGTTAAGAGACAGCCTTAAAATAAAATCAAGTCGATATAAAAAGGACAAAGCACAAACATCGAGTCGATTACCGGACATCTCTTTTTATCGTCGCGAGGTATGTGAGATAATTATCCGTCACAGGGGGTAGTCTCGACACTAAATTCTTAAGTTTTATTGTAAAGACTTAAAATCTTCGCATAAAATTGTCGCGAATGAAATGAGAACGTCCCATTTAATTAGGTACGACCGCGACACCATCGGATGCTTCACGAATGTCGCTTCACCTCCTCTCCCCGCCGGTCCCCCTTCACTCGTTTGTTTCGAAACTACCCGCAAAGGATTTTAACGAGATTACTTTCAGCACATTTTATAGGTCATCTCGCGAGATTTATTTAACTGTGATTTGTAAGGCATTTCTCATCTGTGCAGATTAAAAGAAATTCTGTCATTAAAAGTAATGGTCGGTTTATATTCCAAGAGATTTATTTCAGTTTATCAAGTGTTATGCTTAGCCTAAAACGGAAGAATTAAATTTAGTTTTACTACCGAAATCTTGGAAAATAAAGTTATTTTAGTTTATATTATTTCCTTTTTGGCCAATGAAACATGTTCAGTTCTAACACTTCGATACTTATGATTACGAGAAATTGCCGGCTTGTAGTCTGTTACGATGATCTGGCTCTCCGTAACCTTAGACTGTTCTGAGAGTTCAGCTATCTTAATATGAAAATACGATATTGACTAATCCTTCAGGGAAGCATGAAAGTGGTAGGCATGTTACGAGTTTTTTTTTATAGATATCGATAAAAGCTGTTGGAAATCTACGAATCGTATCAAGAAAAGGTAACCAACGGCTAGCAGTGTGCACATGTCTTCTTATTATTTGCGTTACGAATACCTAATACAGTTAGGCTTTCATAGGTTTTCTTATTTTTCTTGTAATGCCCATTAGAAAGTCCTCGCTTTGTCATAGGCGTTTATGAACGATCATATACTTTTTCAACGATTGATCAATACGTTTAAAACGGGTGTTGCACAAGGCAGCGTACTTGGTCCGTTATTGTTTGACATCATAAATAAAAAAAATAAAAAAATAAATAAAAATGGGAGTACCCATTTCCATAGCTTGCTTCGCTTAAGAAAACACGCCGTTTTAATTCCGACAAGTGCAGGGCCATTAAACAATGAACGTTGGCGTTCATTTAAGCCTACAATTAAGGTGTGTTAGCGGCAATACTAAGTAGAAATAATAATACCATATCCAAAAACACATTTACATGCGTGCGCCGTTAAGCGTACGTTACGACCGCGCGCACTTCCCTCGATGTTGTTATTGCTCGCCCCTTGGGAGCCACTACACGCTAAGAGCGCGAAACCGAACATCAAAGACCGTATAAAACGCACTTCATTCCATAAAGTTCCATAACAGAGGCTTTGGCAGTGAAGCAACCAACGCAACGAGAACCCTTGACACCCTTTCATATTCCTCGACCTACCTACTTGATGTTCCGTGTATTACAGGATAGAGAGTTCAAACGAAGGTGGTAGTTCACATGACCGCCGCAGCCGCACGCGGTATCGACGCGCTTCCCATCTAAATGGAGAGCGGCGCACGAACTACCCGCAGCTATTGTAAACAAGCAGCGTTCTCTATTCAAACTATCGTTACGCCTTCTATTCGCCGTTTCGTGCCGTATTGACGATCCGGAAAAAGGTCTTACCGTTTCCCTGCTCTTTGGCGAGGAAACTTTTATCGGTAGGCTCAGATTTTCATACGACTTGAAAGCCTTAAGGTTTTTATGACTCCATCCGGTTCGTTTTGCTCCAACCCTAACCTCTCCTCGTGTCAAGGACACGGGAAATTAATTTATTAAAATGTGGCCATACGTATTGCATACGGAGTTTATATTTTCCGTCTCTAATTTGAACAAAGATACTTTAACATTAAACAATGAAAATGCAAAACGACTAAGTGTAATGTTTGCCACAATGAATTGTGACAGAGTAAAAGCTTTGTTTGTGTGTTTGCGAAAATTAAATTCTAGTAAAGTCAGTATCCGGTATCCGGTAGAAACGTTTAAAAGGGTAGCACTTTGATAAAACTATATTTATCCAATTTCAAAGTATTGTGCTACATTTGAGTCACTGAGTGTACTAGAAATAATTTTTATTTTGAAATGTTACGAAAAGAGCGAAACTGTGTTTGACAGAACTTACCCCTTTCTGTGACTATAATGAGACAGGCAACGAGAAACAACGAGGCACTCCGTTCGCTCTGCTTTTTAGACTAGAGAGAATGCATTACCGAAATGTCATTGTGATATACTGATCTTGCTCCTAAGAAAACTCAAACATAGCGGTCTTCTCTTCGCCATGGTAATTTTATTTAAATTAAGGCGCTAAGGGAGACCTAGATATTCTTTTTGAAATTTGCCGTCTGGAGTCTTCAGATTTATATGCGGTAACACTGCGCTCACGAACTGCCTATCGACGCGTGGATCCACGTGCGACCGAGGCGTGCCCTCGCGGTAAGAATTCGCGCATTTTTACGGCATAATAAAAATCGTAAATAATGCCAAGTGAGGCAGACGAAGTCGGGTCACGATGTGCCCCGGGCCCCGGGCCGTCATCGCGACTTGTGAATTTACGAGTGGCCCGCGAGTATCGCCTCCATCCCACCATGCGAACGCTCATTTGAAATTAGCGTTCATTTGTTTAAAACTTTCAAAATAAACATCACTGGTTTGCGTCAATACAGCTCACAGGCATCTCGACGGCCGTATCATTATAAGAAAAGGTCAACAGTTAAAGCTCCAATTTTACAAGGCGGCAATTTTCGTCGAAATCAGGCACACGTCCGAGCAATTTGAGAGAGGGTCCTGAATATTATTATCACCGTCTCGCGGCCTCGTTGCTTATTTGAGAGGTGCGGAAGCGGCGAGGAAAAATCACCTCTGAATTACTGTTACAAGACACGACGACGCGACCGCCCGCCACTCTTATAGTCGTGAGTTAAGATGCCTTTCACACGGAAGGCAAAAGCCCCCTTGTACACGCTGAAACTTGTATTATTATTAGGGACTACTAGTCAAGATTAAAAATTAACCTTATAAATGTGTTATTTACACGGAAAGACCTCGTTAAATAAAATAAATAAAAATATTTATTCGTTAACAAAAAATGGTTTGACAATACTGGGGTTGACTTCTTCTTTTATGTGTGAAAACACCTGTGCCAGGAGAGGCCGCACTCCCTTAACTCGATTACATTTATGTATTTTAATAACTAGCTTATTTATATCTATTTGCTTAAATTAATTAAAAGATATATAACTTAAGTGTAAGTGTGCGAGCACGCAAGCGCACGCCAGTGTGTGTGTGTGCATGCATGCATGTGTGTGTGTGTGTGCGAATATATAACGAGATACTTATTTTATTTCATCTATATATAAGACTACATAGTAAGTATACAGGGTGTAACGGAAAGGTGTGGTCATATTTTAAGGACCGGTTCTGCCCATGGAAATGAACAACTTTCTGTAAGAAAAACTAGAAAATTTCCAAAAAAAAAAATTGGACTTTCCATACAAAGTTATCATCAGCTGATCAATATTTGTATGGGAGGTAAAAAAATTTTTTGAGAATTTCCTCAGATTTTCTTGAAGAAAGTTGTTCATATCGATGGACAGATGCAGTCTTTAAAATATGACCACACCTTTCCGTTACACCCTGTATACACATGTACATACATATATAAGCCCAAATATAACCATAAGCATTACTACTTAATAATATGAACTATCATATTTTCTGTATCTATATAATTTTGAGTTTTTACCCAGTTTGTCACCATCTGTTTACATTCCAAGGTAGTTTTTGTATATATATTAAGAATTTTATTAATGGAGTTATATAAATGCGATGATTGATTTGAATATTTCGTTACCTTTAACGCTGCTTTAAATAAGGAACGGCAGGTTATGTTTGTGTATCAACCTGAATATTGAGAGCCAAACAAACCACTTCCGAGAAAGCAATTTGTGGTAGCTATGAACAACAGTTTCTAGAAGCAATTCTTCTAACCAGTACACACAAGAGATATACCTGTGGTTTGAAACATGGAAATATCTCAAACATTAGAATAAACACGCAACCTAGGAGTTTAGTTGAACAAAATTATGAAAAGCGCCACAACCTTTATATTGTGGCCTGAAAATAGTGGAGAATGCACAAACATAAAACGTTCGAATATTTCACATTCGATGAAGTTGAATAAAACACATTCAACATAAATCTCTCAAAAAGTTCAAAGGTAAAACCTCGAACGTCTGTTGTAATAAGTACAGTTTCAGCAGAGCCGTGGTTTAATTTAAAGGCAATAGAGCGAGCCAACTTAATTTTCAGGCTCACCGCAGTTTCCTTTGTATGTAACCTCGACGGATTAACGAACTTCTGGTTCAGTTAAACTGAAGAGGCCATATACGAGATGAACACGTTAATAATATTCATGTTTGGTTATCACGATGAGTCTGATATAAAGGGGTAACTGTGCGTGAAATGGACAGCTTGGAGTACGTTTTATTTTATGTACCGCTGAAAGAAGATAGAATATTGAATGGGAAAAGTTCTGAAAGAAAATCTTTGGAGACGCCAAACGTTGCACATTTCTAACTTAACTAAGTATCTAAGTATCGCTCTATTTTATTGGCAGCTTGCTTTTTGACTCATGTGAAAAATCTATATAAAATGTAGTAATCAATTGCCGAATGTATGTAAGCGCATCACATCAGAATGGCTGCACCTATTTGGCTTATTCTGTTATTGTTGTGTTCGTAATTATCAGGACAAGGTTTGTATGAAAGAATATTTTGGGGAATCGAAAAAAAATATTGCACGCGTGCGAAGACATGACAAGACGGTTGCTAGTTAATCATAAAAATAAAAACACTGCTAGGCTGTATTAATTCCGTGCTGATATCCCCGACGCAAATGCAGTTGAATTATTTTGCGCTGCATTAATAAATATTGACTGCATCAATATTCTATGCATTGAATGATGTAAAATTATGCAAGAGGTTGGTCTCTCGCCTACGCTTGTTACAGTAGCATTATTTTGCCGAGAGACTTGATTGAAGTATTTTCAGGCAAGTTTAGGTAGTACTCGTTCGCAGGAATGTTGCAAAATTTTCAGTTGTTCGTATCATTGAATCTGGAATCGGTTTCATGTTGTCGATTAAGATTATAACAACTGCATTGTTGTTCTACCTTCTTAGCAGAGGATATTCTGGTGTATCGTTCGAGTTATCTTTATACGTATATTAAGATATCAGTGTACGGCGAAGCCACCGGTCGGCGTCCAAACGTCTCGGCGCCACGGCATTGTACGGAAACGTTCGTGACCCCTTTAAGCCTGATTAATGGGGGTGGCCTCAACCGTCGATCCCTGTGTGTTTTTTCCCTAAACGACAATCCCGGATTTTGAATTTTTGAAAACACGATAGGCCACTTAGCGCCCCGTGTCGCGCCCGATCGTAACTTAACGCCGTTCGATACGGCTGCCATATTGGCTCGTTCTTTTTCGGTGCAATTTACTGCGCGGCGCCGCCGGGGGCCTACCGACATCGTCCGACTGAAAAGATGCGCACCGATTTATTTACCGTCGATTGCATTCGGGAGCGTGCCCACTGTGTCCGATATTTATGTTACGCACTGTGTTCTCGCGCGAATTGCCAACAATGCGAAAATACATTTAAAGTAACGCCTACAATACCGCGGATGTCTCGTATTTTTTTCAAAGTCCCATTTTAATCCGACAGTCTGTATTCTTTGCGCTCGCTGTGTCAGATTTATTTTTGGCATTTACTGACTCCTCTGCGCCGCCGTCAGGTTAGTTTATTTAAATGATTACCCCGACGAAGTTGAACGAGGTTAATGCGGTTCAACATCCCTCGGATTGTCGGGTAGTAGTGACCGCCCATGCCCATTAACATATCTTAATTTGTCACCTTGCGGCTGACCATAACTTGCCGTTAAGTACCTCCTCCTAATAAATAGCGGTCAAATGATCTCCTGTTATAATTTAAATGAATTTAAAAGAAACAGCTGATAACCCGTACATTCGATTCAATTTAATGTCTTGCCGGTCGGAGTATTCTTCGGTTGCGACATTACGGTGTGTGCTTAAATTATTTAAAGTAATTGAGTAGATAAGAGGCATATCTCGTAACGATAATGTTCAATAAATCTTATTTTGAACGTTTGGGTCATTTGTAACGTTAATTTAAAAACCTTGTCCTGGCAATATAACTGGGTGAATTTAAATCTTGGATTGAGTGCAGTCTTCCTTTCGATTTGATAATGTTCACAATTGGAAATGACTTTTGAAGCATGTTTTCTGTTTTCTTAATATAACAACTTCGGATAATTGAAATCTTAACTGAATCCCAAGATATTTTTAAATCTTTTATTTAGATAGTGTACTGGCTATCGTGCATGAAACTAAAATTAGATTTGCGTTGGCGTTTGAGTCGACGGAAAACTAACAATTGGGTTGTGCTGCTACGCCTGATTTTATCGTCGATCTTGCGTCTTGTTTCAATTTGGAGGGCCCTTTGTGTCCAGGCTTGTGTACCGTACACGTACACTGAAGTGAACAGACTGAAAGCGCTGCAAGCAGTTTGTTTTACAGTTTAACATTGTTTCCTTTTCGATCAGCAGGTACAGACAAACGTCTGCTTTGGGCCGCACTCTCCCAGGCCGCTCAAGTTATTTGCTTTTGTGATGGTAAACTTAAGAGGAAAATCTGTGTAAAATTTTAAGAGAAACTACAGAGTTTCTAAGATATTAAATTTTACTTTGACCTTCTAAGAGTAATTTATTACCAATGGCAATACCATCGTTTAGTCACAAATAAAACAGATCTAAATTCTATTAGCAACCAGCTAATGGGAAGCATATCTAATCACGTGTCTTAGTTCCGGAGTGGCAGTCCGTATATAAAGTCACATGGGTTAAATAGTAATTGCCGACAGTCCTTCCTGGCGCGTTCCCTTCCATGTATTTCGCCGGCTCCTGTACAGTCTCAGTTCCAATTACTCTTTGGAATCGGTGTCCACTGTAATTGGATTGGGCTGGCAACCGGACTTGTTGGCATTTTAATTGTGCTATTGTGACGCCGGACAGCGTCCGCCGCCCGTACGACAGTCTGCGCTAGACAAACCGCTTTTTGTATCACATTCGTACATCTGGATTTGCTAATACGACAATAAATGTTAGTCGACGATTAATTCGTGCGATCATTATCTACGCTTGACAAGCGATCAAATTGAAATAAAATTGAAAACTCAAACGTTTTGTTCCCACGATTAGATCAAATAAGTATCAAAAACAAAACACGTGAGAAAACATCTTTGTCGTCGAAGCGTCAAATATTTCTTCAAAGGCCGCGAGTTGCGTTGTTTTAGGAAATCGAGACATTAATGGAATGACTGACACGTATTGTCGATCGCTGTTCGAAGAAACTTGGTGTGTCTTAAAATGTAAGGAATTAAGGATTAATGCGGTTCCCAGTAGAACGTCGGCTCTCTGGCTATGTGTTGTATTTGGCGCTTCAGAAGAGTTGGTCCATTTTAATGGCGGTATTAGGTAATTGCATTTACATCATTGTGTTTTTTTACGCGTAAATCATTAACACTCAAATGTTGAAAAATCTTCTTTTATGTATGCTTCAAGACCACCTGTGTGTATTTCCATTTTTCATAATTTGCGCACGATAAAACTATAAAGAGCTTAATAACATTACAAAATCCGCTTGTTTGTTATTAGTTCAGGTTTGAATTGAAATTCAAACATAATTTTGTTTGGGGCCGTTTCATGTTATTCATTCTGTTTAAGTCTTATTATTCGCCACAGAAAGCATTGTCGGCGACGCTGCCACTTCGGAATATTTTATACAAATTTTAGAAACAAGAACAAGGGCCGAGTGACAGGTACTACAGGTATTCGTGTTGCTTATTTTTGCTTAGTGAAGTTTTATCGGATACCAATCGTGGAGGCGCGGCATGTTGTAGAGATGAATAAAATATACATTTCTGCGTTGAGCGCGCTTGCTCGCGCCCAAATGGGAAGTTTGGATGCTGGTTTAATGGAGTTCTGAAGTTTGGCATTCGTTTCTATTATGGCTACGGAATTGTTTGTTGTCGTTGATTTAAATTTCACGCTCCAGTTAGTGAGTATAAAATCTTATTTGTCAATTATCTGCATTTTGAATGAAGACCGTGCTTGTCTTTATGGGCCATCGCTTTTGTTTTTGCTCGATGGTTATTACTATAATTGGCTTTCTTGCTTTGAACTCGTCTTGTTCTCCTAATTGATTGTATTTTAACTATTTTGATTTTAGCACATAAATTGATTTAAATCTCACGCATCTTCTGCAAATAACACGGTTAAAATAGCATTGGTCGTCGGTCATCTTTGTGTTTATTCTATTTTATTTGGTCAAATTTTTCGCGTCCCAAAGTCACTTTTAAATTTGAATTCTTTCCTCGTCTTCTACGAAAAGGTATCGAATGCTTCGCCTTTGTATCACTTTTTGTGCTATCTCATACTGTGTTGCGATTCGGACATTATTTATGATCCGCGGGCTTTCTTACAAATAAACAATCATGTAGATAACTAATACAATACAAGGTTACTGTTTTAGTTTGTCACAGTTTTGTATCGTAGAAAATTAGAGACATTTTTGTTTATCATCTGGAAGTCACATTTTTTCCGTCTGACAGAAGGTTATTTTATTGATGACTAACTTAAACAGCTATCAAAGGAAAAATAACGTCACTTTTCATTAGGAAAATTCTCAAAGTAGACCCTTGAATAATCCGTAGTGATAAGATGTTCCGAAACGAGCTTAGATTCTGACACAACTGAAACTCTTACCTACATTGTTTTAAAGAATTATGGATTTTTTTTCACGATTTTGAACAAATGGCAAATTTTCGATTGCCTACGTACGATACAAGTTTGTATGTTAGATGTAATTAAAATTGGCATACTCAAATATACATAAAACTGTAGTTTAAATTAGTTTAAGGTACATTTATTCTGATTTTTAACCGACTTCCAATAGGAGAAGGTTCTCAATTCGTCTGTATGTTTTTTTTTTGTATGTATGTTACGCGATTTCTCTGCCATTTGTGTATAGGTTTTGATGATTCTTTCCCATATAAATTTTATGGAAATTGATTCAGCACTTTTTGAAAAAATCAACATAAACAAAAAATATGTACACAGACGACGTTTTGGTTGTCTCCAATTATTCCATGTTATTGGGGTTATCCGTTTGGGCATAACTTTATTATTTAGTTTTAGTTTTGGGGTACAACAACTACACACTACAAATAAAATCAAATCAGGATCTTAAAAAGTGAAAAATAAAAAACTTTTTTACAAAAAATACGACTTCAAACACCGACTTCCGCAATTAAAGTTATTTTGCAATTTTTAGAAGTCGGTTGTATTTTTTGTAAAAAAGTTTTTTATTATTACAACTGAAGGAATATATTACACAAAATTCATTTTGCATTAAAAGCTCCACGGTACAAAATCACCATTTAATCAACTTGTAACGAAATAATCTCTTGGCGCCAATTTTTACTATTTATTGGCATATTAAGATCTGCAGATTTCTAAATAATAGAGGTAAGAGACATAAATCAGTCTGTGCTTCCGGTGTTAGGCAGTGTCCGTCTTACGAGGCCCATTTATCAGGGAGACTAGGCTCCAATACAGGTATCCAGCGAACACGAAGCGCTCAACCATTCACTTTCTGGTTTTAATACGAATCTGTCGACATGAATCATAGATTTACATTATTCACAATTTGAACATCTCTTGTTAACTGTCCTAATCAAGATATACTCCATTCCGGATCTTAGTTTTCACTCACGTACGAACCTAATTTAATTTATCGAATATGCTTTCGTGTTTATTGATCCGTGAAATGGCTTTTTGAAGCAAAAAAGTATCTATTCGTACAGAAAAGTTTCTAAATTGCACCGTCGGGAGGTAATAGGTTCCGTTACCGTTATTGTTTATGCTACAGCGGAAAATTTTGAACAATAACAAACAAAAAATGAAGACAGTCGCACTAATGCCCTGATAGTTTTAGAAAGTGAACGCTGTATTAACTCTGAAGATTACTCTCACGGCCACTTTTTGTGGGTAGCTAATTTAAGTACGCAGCGAAATTACCCAGCGTTATTACGTACATTGGATCAAATTATAGCACGCGATGTATTTCGTACATGTACATGGTGTGCTGCAATTGTTGTGACTCTAATCGTCTCATTCTCTAATACGTAACTCATGTGACCATTCATTTTTAGGGTTCCGAAAGTCTGAATGAAAAAACGGATCACTTATAGGATCACTCGTGCGTCTGTCCGTCTGTCACAGTCAATTTGATCCGAATTTGCTGGACTGGTTCAGTTGAAATTTGGTACATAGAAGAACTTCTATGACCCAAACACGGATATATCACGTAAATAAATGAATTTGGAATATGAGGGTCACTTTTGGGGTGCTAAATTAAAAATAAAGTTTTTCAAGCATACTGGTAGGGTGTCGAATGTATTTTTCATAATTTTAAAATAAATAGTTTCAAAGTTATTTAAAAAAAAAACTTTTTACAAAAAAAATACAACCGACTTCCATAAATAATACTAAAAAATGCAAAATAACTTTAATTTCGGAAGTCGGTGTTTCTAGTTTGGTTTCTTCGTTATTTGACACCGATTTCCGAAATTAAAGTTATTTTGCATTTTTTAGTATTATTTATGGAAGTCGGTTGTATTTTTTTTGTAAAAAGTTTTTTATTTTTCACTTTTTAGCTGTTGTATCCCATTCTAAAACTAAATTAATAGTAAAGTTATGCCCGAATTGATAGCCCCAAAAATAGGGAATTTGAACATAGTTGGTGAAATTAGGGTGTATCAGGGTGAACTGTACAAATCTGTAACCCCTTCAGAGCGTATCAGCGTGATGTAATGTTCTGAAGTGGTGAAAACAATATACAGACATGCGATTGCAGCAATTCTGGAAGGTTTGCTATCATTTATTGAAGAGTTCCATTGTGTATCTCCGAAGTTCTTTATCAGATCTTCACCAAATAAAAATGGGACCACATGTGAAGCAACAGCTTTCAAAAAAAAGAAAAATCTTCAAAATCGGTTCACGTAGTAAAAAGTTATGAGGTAACACGAATTGAGAACCTCCTCTCTTTTTTTAAAGTCGGTTAAAAATAGATGAAAATTGTTCATGAGGGTATGAACAATTTTCATCTATTTTTAACCGACATCTACTAACTCTAAAATTTTGAAAAAGATATTGAAATTAGTTCTTTGCTATAAACATTATAGAGAAACCTATACGACGTCTATATTTTTTTAAATATGATTCGCCTAGAACCCTTTGCGCGCGATTCCAACTCGCACTTGGCCAGTTTTTGTTCTGCTAATTCAGTGACAGCTACAATATTTATCTACTGCCCATTTCGAATAATTTTGGCATTCACGTTTTTGCAAAATCTTTAGAATACTATGGAAACTCAATTTCATGATTGACTTAGCTGTCCCTTGTCTAATAATAATAAAGATTTCTGACTTGCTCGCAGGTATCCCAGCAAAGTACCTCGATGTAACCTTAACATAACCCTAACCAATCACAGTGAGCAGATAGAGGTGTAATCGAATTGACAGTCTCGCCTCGATATTTATCGGATATACGAACGTAACTAAAAAGGGCAAGAACCCCAAGCCGCCAAAGCGAGTAACTACGGTATTCCATAAAAGTACATCGGTTTATATCGTTCAATTAATTTAATCAAGCGTATTGATTAAATGTCAGGTACCCAATTAAATTATCGACAGCAGATCGGGGATGCAACGCCAGCGCATTCTCAAGTCGCAGCAAGTGTGCCCGCGGGCGATACAATTCGCGCTTTGCTTTCGTATCTCGTTCCAATTCGATTGCTGAGCCAACATTTGATGCTGCTATATATGGTGGTAAATATTGCCGTAGATTACAACGCCCGACTACACTTTGTTGGTACTCGTTATAACAACTTGTAATTCCGAACGAACTTACCCTTAAATAGAAAACAGTGGTATTTTCAAGTAGGTTCGTATAAATGAAATTCAATAAGGAATTGGTGCAATTTAACGATGCTAGTGAGAATATTTCCAAGAATCCTATTTATAATTAATTTCTCGAACTGTTCACACATGGAACGTCGTTTGCAGTCGGCAGCCATCTCCAATTTCGATTAGACCAGATTCCAACTCCATCGTTCTTTTGTGAAGTTAATAAGCATATAAATAGACATTGCCTTTTATATGTTCCCTGTTATTATCTTTATTATAGCTGGCATTTTCAGTAGCACCATATATAGACCATCAATGAGGTATTCCACCTTTTTACAACTGTTTCTTATTGACTGCAAAAGTCAACAGTGTTTCGTTCTTAATGAAAGCTATAATTTTCATGTCTATATAGAGTGGAGCTTATTTTCAATTGTTTAAAAATTATGGGTTACTGTATGTAATGTAGTTATCAGGAAAGGAAATAAGGGCGTTGAGTCTTGAGGCAGGATGGATCACTCACGCGTCCGTGTATTGTTATTTTTCGTTTGACAGTAAAATTGCGCGTTTGATAGCGCAGACCGCACCTAAGTTTAACCTATGATTGCTTGGGTAAGTTCTGTGGTGGGAAAACAAAGTTGGTCCCCTAGATTGAAGTTCGTGTAAAAGTTGTATAACTGTTTTGGCGAACAATAAAGTATAATTCTATTCTATTCATCGGATTTGGCCACCCTATATTAGGTATTTACCTATGAAGTTGCCGTTATTATGTTACATATGAAACAGGTCACTTTGAGCTGTGGTAACTTCGGATTGACTTGGAATTATAATAAGTTCAAAAAAAAACACAAAAAAAAAACAAAAAAACTTAAAACAAAATAAACTTTTAACATACTCGTATCTAGGTCACGATATTACATTTTCAAAATTAGTTATTTATTTGTTTATTTGGGTTATGTTTTTTCTGTAATATCGCCATATTATGAGCAAGTCTGTGTGAAATTGGAATAATGTATAGCCTTACCGTGCATAAGATTAAACATAGCGTTAAGCCATGGCTAATGTCTCTCCCTCGGTTACGAAGGAACAGAGCAAATTCTCGTGACACTAATCCTACCTTTTTCTATGAGGCGCACTCAACTTCAACACTTACGCCGCGTTTCCACCTACAAGCAAATTGCATGCAAGTTGAAATACATTGCGGGGTACGAACGACCGATTGATCACAATATACCTCGGTAGCCCGCAATGTAATGCAACTTGCATGCAATTTTGTTTGCAGATGGAATCGCAGTCTTACTACTCACCACATAATACACTCACTCACTAACAACTTTTGTTTATATCACTTTATTTTTAATTCAATTCATTTAATTTTACGGTCACTGGCTCCTCTAACACACTCCAGCCCCCCTAGGCAAATAATTTTTATATTAGCGCAAACGCTAACGCTTCGTGCAAAATGTATGGCAACGACATTACCTGCGGAGAGAATTGTCACGTGACACACGCCCAGTAATGTCGTTACCATACATTTTGCACGAAGCGTTAGCGTTAACGTTAACAGAAAAGTATTTTGTCTAACCCCTCTGTAATCACCTAGCATAGGAGTCAGGGACTTCACAAAATTTGTGTGCTTTCTTATCAAACTAAGATTATTTTAACTATTTTTAATCTTCCATCTACACAAAGCATTTCTCAAAGTTGATCAATCAGCTTTCGCAGCGAATATTTACTTTCAATAAAAATATTATTTTATTTTGTCACAGAGAGATTTAACGGGTGGGGTACATACCCCAAAAAAGCTTCCATCTGCGGGTATGTCAAAATTATTATACATATTTTCATTTCATTATGATTTTTTACTTGGCGCTAAACTAAATCCTTTTGAGACCAGCGGTGGCCCAGTGGTAACGGCCGCGACTTACAAGTTGTAGGTCGTGAGTTCAAACCCAGGCTAGTGCTTTACTTAGTGTAAATTATTTCATCACCACTGCTCTCAAAACAATGAAGAAAAACATCGTGAGGAAACCGGCATGTCCTAGAACCAAAAATTTGAAGACATGTGACATCCACCAACCCGCATTGGGCCCGCGTGGTGGATTACGGCCACACCCTCTCACCCTCTCTCAGAGGAGGCCTGTGCCCCAGCAGTAGGGACATTAAAAGGCTGATGGCTTATGATGATGACTTGGCGCCAATCGAAATCCATCAAAGGAAATTATGTGGAGACAGGTGTTGATTCTTAGGACTAAGTAAATAATTACGATTTCAGTTTCAAATTTAAGGCTTATGAAGGTCCGATTTTTCAATCGTCAGATTATTTGAAAAATAAATATGCAGCTTCTGTGTTGAAAATATATAGGTAGGTAAGTCAAACTGAAATATTTATTTTTCACATAAAAGCTTAATGAAAAATCAGCCCTTAAACTTAAACTCTAGAATTAAGTCAGAAAAATCGCACCACCATAAATTGATCAGCAAGAGTCTACTCGCTACAGGTTTTAATTTTCAAACTCTGGAGGCGGAATATTTTTGAACCTTTGCCTCCGCTCCGAGCCCGCAGATTGCTTTTGAGCGAACCTTCATCCCGAATGCTTTCGGAAAGCATCTCGTTACCTCAATTTAACTGTCTTGACACATACAAATTTTATTTGCCTTTTTGTGTTGTAGCTTTTGTGAGCAAATTTTATTTTCGCGAAATTAGTCGGCGGGGGCTTATTGTGAGCGAAATCCAATTACGTCTGAGCGCTCTAAGGATTTGTGTTCGGCGACGGACTCTTTTCAGTGTGTGTCAAGTAAAGTTGGTACAGATTCATTTATCCGTCATTTTAGGGAATTCACTTTCCTATCTATATTTTATCTCATTCAAAATACCTGCCTTAATACCTATCACTGTATGTGAAATGAATAAAAGGTAAACAAAATGAAAGAGCACTTAATACGCACATAATGGTGATGTGATTAGCACATCGCAAATTAGTCATGTTATCTCAGATGCGCGGGCGACGGATCGAGCATACAATTACTGGATTCAACGTCACTCGTCTTGGAACCGGCTCCGCTCGTCGAGATAAAGTGGTAGTAGATGTGCCATTACGTATTAAGATTGTTTTGTAAAGGGAATAATTCAAATGACGTCGTTTATATTTTCTGCTACCAACTTCGCCATCTGTGAAGACGGACTTTGATATTGGTATTCCTTATGAACCTTTATTTTTCATTCCAGTTATTTATCACAGTGGCAATTCCTTTTATTTCAGACTTTCTGTCGCTTAATTTTTCCAAAGATCCAGTTATGTAGTGCTTTAGTAATATAATTATCTCACGTCTTATTTAACACAACATACGAGTAGTTACTATGAATATATTCTTTTTCGATATATAATTGCAGGGTGTATAGTAACGAATGCGTTTTCTTAGTAAAATATTAATTATATCCACACTTGCTCGCTTGTAGTGCGAGCTCTATAAATGGTGGCTTGTAAAGGACTTGTTTTTCACATCTCAAGGCGTGAAGGTTCTTGTCAGTCAATTGCAAGTCGTCGTTAAGGTCTAGAACTTCGTTATCTCGCCACGTTTTGAATTTGCAATGACTATTTTTTTAAGGCTAGCTTGGACGGTGCAGCGATCTGAATTAGACATGCTTTTTTAAACACAGCACTATAGTGTATGGCACTAGGTACAGCTATATTTGTTTAACTTATGTAATATTCAGAAAAATTAAGTCATGTTTCTTTTCTGTCCCACTCTTGGGCAAATGCTTCTGTACACTCCTTCCACCATTCGCGAACCCAAGCTTCCGGGAGGAAGTGAAATAAAAAGAATAGCCAAAATTAGAAGGAATCTGCTTTGGCTCTTAGTATCATTATTTTGTAGAAGACTGCAAGTTTGGTGAACTTATATAGAGAACAAGAATACTTATTATGCTTGCTAACCCACAGGTGGTAAATCATTTATATATTCAATCTAATATACTAGTCACCACCTCCTAGTTATTTACGAGACGCACAAGTAAATAAACTTTAGAAAATTGCCACTGAAAGGCCGCTTAAGCTAGCTGAGCGGACTCTCATTGGGTAATACTTAATTACATTCATAATTGTAAATATATGTGTGAGCAGTAACTGCAGTAAGCAAGGTATGAAGCGCGCCGTAGCAGTTCGTAGAGCAATTTTCACGTCACTGTGCACTTTGTCATTATGCATCAGGATCGTGACGCCCCGAGACAACTCGCAATTATTATGTATGTAAAAGAAATTCTTTCTGGCGTCGAACATAGAATGGCGTACAGTTGTCCCGTTGTAATTTTTTTTAATTTATTGAGTGTTTTTTTTTACAATTTCAGGAAAATCTGTAAAGTGAAAAGGTACGATTTTAAATCGCCGTGAAAATGAATTTTGGAGGCTGCAAAATGTTTGCTGCAATTATTTAGATTTATAGACTTAATTTTCTTTAATAGCTCGATTTTATTTGGGAGTTCCCCAAAAATGTTAAATATTTTATCGGGTCTACTCCTAAGAAGTCGCAATTCCCGAAGTTCACATTATTATAACGAGGTAGCGGCACTAGCGGCTCGGCGGCGAGTGCAAAGCAAACTGTGCCCACGGCCGCTCGAATAACCGATACTTTGGCGTAATAGCCACGATCGAGGCATGCGATAACAAGCCGCCGATAGCTGAACCCGTATTTTATTTATATATCAGCTCGCCTCTTTTTCAATAACGCCTTTTCCCTCTCGCAGCGGAAATTTTGCTCTTTTATGGCATGGGGGCTATGCTCGTTATTTACTAAGGTAATTATCCGGCTATAATTCTGAATATTCAAGGGACAAATTGCCAATCTATGTGACAGTTCCCACCGGTAGGCTGGATGGTGACTTTACCTGGCAAGCGCCCCGCTATTATCACATTATGGACATTTTTCAGTGCAACTTGTATGTGTTAATTTTAAACAATTTTAGCTTATCCCATACCAGCTCGATTATTTGCACAAGACGTAATTTCTCTTCGTAATTTGTCTTTTCTCGTAATTTCTTTTCTCTCTCTTTTCTTTTCTCTTTTTTTCTTTTTTTTCTTATATAGTAAAGGGTGCTCTTTTGAACATAAGATGTAGTGTACTTAAGCTGTCAAAGCTCCAAAAACCTTCAACTTTTGTAATCTGTGCAGAGGACTAAAAGTTTGGTCTGGGACAAAACTTTTGGAGAGATAGGTATGTGCCCTCAACATTGAGGCCTGAAGTTGTCTGCTGCGACTCGACTAACGAGT
Organism: Polia nebulosa; assembly: GCA_951329385.1. NCBI lineage: Eukaryota > Metazoa > Arthropoda > Insecta > Lepidoptera > Noctuidae > Polia > Polia nebulosa. The sequence continues at coordinate 18,816,347 of OX589604.1, forward strand.
CCTCCGCTGTTTCAAACTCATGTAACTTACTATTTACCTGGTCTGGAAATTTGGAAAATACTGGACGATGAGCACATGTTGTAATTTGTTGATGTTTTGTGGAGACGTCTGGCGATGCGACGCAGCGGTGCAGCGGTGTGGCGACGGCGACGCCGGGGCGCGAGTTCATTAAGGAGCCAGTCGCGATGCCATTGTTAACGTTTTTAATTCACGTGTCCAGTGCACGCGCCGCCTTCTCCCTCGGCCCGGAGACTGCTGGGAAATCTCGCTGGAAAATTAACGCCACAATTTTTATACCTTTTTTCTCGTTTGCGAGGCGCTTCCATTTTATTTATTTCACGCTTCGATCGCGCAGCGGCGTTTAGTTAGCACTTTTATTTTTATTTTGTTAGAAAGTTTTGTAATTTCCGCTGCATATTTTAACGCGAATTTCGTGTGTTTTGAATTATCCCTATTAATAAATTTCTTCCCAATCAATCAGTTACTTTGGTATTTCAATTTATGTTCGCCATAAAAAGATCGACTAATCCCCAAATCTCACGAGTAGGTCAACGAACGGCTAAAAAACTCAACTTACATCCGTTTTGTTTAGATAGAGGTGAACACGGCAAAAAGTTAATTGTTTTGATTGCCAATACACAAACACGTCCGGCCGTCTGTCTGTTGCAAGTTATCGCCGTAGAAAAGCGTCCGATCTTAATTAGTTTTCACGTCTTTGAAGGCGCCTAGCGTGATACAATCTCTCCCTTGCTACAATTTGTTTTCCTTTGGCACTCTGTTCATGACACAAAAACACATACCTTTTTGTTTCACTGAGTTTTATTTGGATGTTTCCCGGTGATGTATGGTGATTGGCTCCCTTGTCCCGGCGCTCGTGTATCTTATTTATCATCGTGATAATTCCCGCGTTGGCTCGAGAAACAATATTTGAATGGCCGCCGCGTATTCGTGCTTGACGTTTTGAATGTTTATTGATTAGATTTGTTTTAAAACAAATAAAAACAGTGCGCCGCCGGCGAATTTAATTAAAGCTATCAGTACGTCGACTCATAGTGCGAGGCGCGATATCTATGGATTATCAATTTTTTGTCGTAGTCCACACAATACGAGTACATTGAAAAATATTCTATTGTTGAAACATTGAGATAACACGTCCTTACCTTGTAAGTTTAACAGAGTTACGATGAGTCGCCGTTTCGTCGGCGGGTTCGTTCAGTGATGAGTGTCAGAAGGCATACCGTCAGTTTTTTGCTGCAACCGCGATCCTTTCGTCCAATTTAATATTTACTGCTTGTCAAATATTATTCAGCCCGCTACGCCTTCTCCAGACGATACTTGTAATTTTTATTTACATACCGCTTGTCGAAATTCATTTTTTACGACTGCAATTTGCCAATGGCCGACTCGTTGTAGCAATTATAGAATAATGGCTGCTCGGGCGTTGGTTGATCATTTCTCATTTCAGTCATTCGGAATATTATTAATAATTATGGCGTTTCCTCAGAACTTTCTTTGTAAATTGTTTTTTTGTGTATTTTTCCGGTTTACACCTTTCGCCGATGGGCTCGTTATAAGAAAATACCTCCAGCGTTTATGAACATGGAATAAAGTTGTTAGCAAAGTGAGTTTATAAACTTACTAGATTCTGCCAGCGGCTTCACCCGCGTGGAGTTAGTACATTCTCCATTATGAATTATAGCCTTTGTGCTATTACAGACTATAATCTATCTCTGTGCCAAAGAACAATGCACATTTTTCACCTGACTATGTATAGAAATTAAATAAATCTTAAAGTTCGGCTAATTTAATTGTATATTAATTATGCTTAACACAATGTTTAAAGAAACGCAGAAAGAAAATATTTTTTTAATTTTTCTACATGCTTATTCTACGTCAAGGGTATCCGTATTACCATGTTTTGGACGCACTTCAACTACACATTTTACGACGTTCCATTTAACACACTGCTAATTGACTTTATTCAACTCTGGTTCTGAGTTTTATACATTATTTCTTCATTAGTCTATGTATAATACAGATTAATCAAAAATAACATTATAATTTAAATAAATTAATCATGTAATTGAGTTCGCACGACTGAAACGGATTGTTTTGACATTTGTTAGTTCTTTACTCAATTTATAGTGACAATCATCGAGAGTCTAAGCAGTGACGTAAAGTTGGTTTCAAATAATTCTCAAAGTAAAAAAGACGTTTTAGACCATAGCTAGGTAAGTATTCCTATTTTAGACTAAACTTCAAGAGTTAATAATTAGTTATAGCACATTTATTTCTATATTAGGTAGCTATTTGGTATCAGCAAATCCTAACCTAAAAAGTAACAAATATTTTTTTGGTCTTCGTAGCGTTTAAATCGTAAAAATTACTATTTGACATTATTTTCTAAACTTACAGGTAGTCTTTCTACTATACCTTATAACTATACATAAATTTTCATTATCAGGTTTTTAAATGTGTGGGAAGTGGGCATTGTTCTTGTATACGTTCACCCGTTCTATCGTGATTGAGTTGCAAACATCCATCCATGTATCCATACATCCAAACATTCGCATTCATAATATTAGTAGGATAGGAAGTAGGATGACTTCCATCGTAAAATAGATAGGTGGTTCCAGATGTCTGTCTGACAGTCTCGCAATCCCGGCATTGTGTCAAAAGTCCGCGGGCCATCGATAAACAGAGGCAGCGGCCGCGGCGTATTGAAACCCGACCGAGTGTGAAATGACCCCGGTCCGACTTCCTGCCGCTCTGCCGACATATCTAATACTTCTCTTCTTTGGAGTTTAACCGACTCTGTATGACAATGCCTATTCGTAAGGATTAATTAATCAATAGAGGTGATGGTGAAATATGTATATTCCAGAATCATGTATGTGTGCTCACAATCGCGACGTAGCATTTTTCGCACGTTTAATTTAGTCCATTTCCGTCAAAAAATCTCTACTACTTAATCCCATAAAATCCTTGATTTCACGATCTTTAATAGGTTTTTGACCGGGCCCTAGATAATTATGTCGGTAATTTTATTTCCAATCTGTCACATTTCCTGTTGGTTTATTTGAATCATTTTGATGACGCACCGCTATAAAATTGAGCAATTTATGCGTATGATTCTTTACGAGATAAGATACCTACTAAATACTAATTGAAGTTCCTTACTGCATTTGTTTGAAAAGCCTCCATATTAATAACATTAATCATGGATAGCTTAGGTATTCGCATAATCAACGCGAACGATTCCGAGTATTTCCGACCCACTCCGAACAAATGAAGCTCTAATCACACCATCAAAATTGAATGAACTGTGAAATCACAGTGAACTTTTCCGAATGTCGTAATGAGAGTAGCAATTTGTTTTTCCTTACAAATGGGAGCTGTTTTCACCTGACTGGCGCAACAGATGAAAGTATGGCCGAAGTTACAAGCGAAAAAGTTGTGTTACAACTAAAGTAAGGCGGACGACAGTTTTCTTGCTTCAAAGTAAACAATTTAAAGTATTAATTTCAACAAACTGTAGACGAATACAAGTACCGTGTTGTTTTTACCATTATTCCATGAAAATCATATTTTTTAGGCGGGACGTTAACGTAGAGCGTGCCTCTTTTCATTTGCACCCCACAACAGATCCTTATTCAGAAGCGGGCCTTACTAGTAAGGGTACTTCAACTCAACGATCATTGTCGCCACGCCGAGGTGCAGCCCCACGCGGCATTGGCCCCACCGCTTAATTATCTCAACGACTAACGCTTACTGTCACGTTCACCCTACAGACATTCACTTGCCTCTTCATTGTCGACATCAAACGCTCATTTTACAACGCTTGTCAACCGTAAAGGGTTACTGTCCTAATTGTTTCCATAAAAAAATATTACCGTCATTTAGATAAAGATGTAGGCTATTCGATATAATAGTACCTCGTCTTAATTTCGGGTCGTTTGATGGATCACATTTTCCATTAGCGCTGGGAATGTCTTAATTTCCCCGTAGTTGTTGGCTAAGTGGTAGGCAGGTTTATTCTATCAATCAACAGCGGGCGGCGGCCGGCGACAAGGCGAGTTATCACTACAAAGTGGCATCGATTGATCGCGTCACGACCGCCACCTCTTATCGCACTAATTACTGTGTATTAGAGAAGTATTTTGTGGGAACCATAATAAAAACGTCAATTTAAAGACTGTATTAGTCTTTTAAGCAGCCTATTTAACGTTACTTTGTCGTAGCGCCGATATTTTGAAATTATCTGTTTTGATTTGATGTGAAATGATTCAAAAGAATTTGTCTTACGACCACAGTAACGGACTTGAAAGATGGCAATAAAAAGAAAGTTAATCAGACGACAGCTTTTTAAAATGAACCCGTATGTAGTTAAAAATGTAATTAAACTGAGTTAAACCGACTTCAATCGACTACGTCCGTAATGTTACTTTGTTTGCATCTTGTCGTAAAACGTTATCTCTCTCGAATGAACCCAAAGCATGCAATGTGATGTCTACCTTAATCACTCATATTTATGTATATTTTTTTTATGATATACTTTAATGAAAGTATCCTTTCCAATTTTTTTCATTTGACCTCTGTATAAACGTTTTAAGAAGTGTTTCGCATTAAAAGTGTAATAAAGTATGTTTAACGGCAGGCAAAGTTTATTATTCGAAGAATATTATAATACGTTAATTTTTATCCTCTCCAGTTTCGGTTATTCTCCAAGTATGATATATATCGCACTTAAAGCCAAGTCTTTAATAAATATTGTTACAATGTGAAGTACTTACTTATCTCGGTCGATTAATCGCTAAACATTTTACTTTGATTTCGGCATTTCTAATTTAAACGGAGAAGATGAAATACTGAGGCGTAAAATTGTAGGGCAAGACAGGATGATTTTCGCGTCATCCAGACATAAAGGGCGTAATTGTTGCGCATCGGCTGGAACTAATACGGGAGAAATGGAACGAGATAGGAGCTAAGAAGGATCGTAGAAAATAATTTATCCGCGACGGTAGAACAAAGGGCGGGTCACAATGGAACAAAGAAGCGCCGGAACGGCCCGGTTTGTTTTCTGACGGAAGCCTAATATAGGGAATCGATTGGTTGTAGAACCAACCAAGGGTACCCTCGTTTCCGTTGTCCAATGAAAAAACTTACGATGATCTGTATGAAATTGGGGCTTAATTGATTTTTTTAAAGGTGGCTCACGTTCTTGCGTGGTATTGTATTGTATATTATCGTCTGTGCTGATGCGTCTACAATGCCTGGTTTCTTATGGTTATTGTTATGCATCCTTTCTCCGTTTAGGGAATGTGGAAGGTCATGTCGCACCCCTGCCGTCTTTACAGCGTGTAACGGAAAGGTGTGGTCATATTTTAAGACCCGGTTCTGCCCTTGGAAATTAACAACTTTCTTTAAGAAAAACAGAAAATTAAAAAAAAAAGTTTGATTTTCCATACAAAGTTATCATCAGCTGATTAATATTTGTACGGGGGTAACATTTTTTTAAAGATTTTTTTCAGGTTTTCTTGAATAAAGTTGTTCATATCAATGGGCAGACGCAGTTCTTAAAATATGACCACACCTTTCCGTTACACTCTGTATAAGCCGAAGGCTAATCTAGCAAATTTTATTTGGAGCTACGATGTATAGAACAATGGTTTTTCTATTCTTAAACGTTATTATTTTTATGTTATATTTTATTATTTAAAATTCAGTGATCCTCGAACCTATCGATCATTGTTTCTAAACTTTTCTACACCGAGTCGCTGACACACGAAACTAACACCCAAAACTAAACTTAACTTTTTATCATAATAAATTGCTTTCGTCACTATAGACTACCAAAGTTATAAGAAGTCTAGTGCTCAGCACTTTGGTCTATCAAAGTGACATTGACAGGGCTATTTCTGCTGACCAACCCGTCTTTTTTCTGTCTACCTTTGATATTTTCGTTTTGATGGAAATAATTGAGAAAACATGGAAGATCGCATCAGAAAATAAGATTACTCATGCAGAGTGTAACAACGTTTTACAAGCTCCCAAGAACACATTTCAAAAACAGCACCGGTAGCTGATTATCCTTACTCAGATAAAGTTTCCTCTTTTAAAGTGTCGAGGTCTCCTACGAGGGCGTTAGACGTCAATTTTCAGTAAATCGTTGGATAGGTGACAGCGAAAAGCGACGTGCGCGCCTCTATGGCGCAAGTAGTGGGTTACCGCACCCCTTCAATTTTTACATTCAGACGCTGATTTTACGTTTTCGAATTTCAAACTTAGAAACGTGATGCGAGTGCAAAGTTTGTATCGTGCGGACACTTCGTCTAATATTAAAATTGTATGGAAGAAGAGTTTTTACTCATACTCGTACGTGTGGAAAACTTTAAATGGATGCAGTTCTAACTTTTATACTACTTTCATGAACATTATTCCGCCTGTTTTCCTCACGATAGTATTCAGTACAAACAAAAATATAAAGTGCTAATTTAAGCTAAGCTACATAAACTAATAAAAAATTAGCAGTAGATTCAACCCCTATCATTTGAGCTCAGTCGTAACACGAAAAATTTATTCCTCCAGTTGATAGTCTATAATTTTACAGCATGGGATATTGTTTGGTAATAAGAGCTTTATTTTAGCTACACTAAACTGAATTGTTTATTAATTGCGTCGTAAAAGATCCAGGTAGTTAATTCACGAGTTTCTTATGTGTTATTTCTGAGAATATTATACACAACTTGTTTCAATTAAAAAGAGCATTTATGTTTTAATTAATTGAGTCTGAGCGTGCTGGAGATTGCTTGACACATCTGGTTAGTATAAACGAGATAAGTATTGTTACGGGAATTCATTTTGTTTCTTATTCTTTGTTTGAGCATTAATGTTTGTTCTATGGTGTTAGCTTGAATTTGATTTGTTTCTTGTTTAGCCAAGTTGTTTCTCCTCGATACCCTAGGGAACCATCGGGTTTCGCGATAAAGTCGAGCGGACGGCGCGTGACGCCGCGGCCGAATTATGTCCCGCGATAAAACTCCTCGTGCCTCCAGTTACGGGCAAGTTTCAACTGGGCCACGATGCCCGTACTATTTTCTATTCATTATTATCGGATTACAGGCGTACCGATACGCCCGGCCGTCGCGGCGTGCACGAACTCCCGATACGCGAGCAAACCATTCGGACCATAGCACAGACCTCTATCTATCAAGATTATCCTCGCAAGACATACACTCTCAGGATACTAAAATCTTTTCAGATTCAGAAGGTTCCATGACTAAAAATTATCTTTCTGATGTTTCACTGTCACAAGATGCAGAAATGTATTTTGTATTTCTTCGTTCTGGATTTCATATATATAAAATTATTGTCCATTTGACTATGCATGTTTTCCATTTTTGAGAGTTAAGATATATCAATGCAATGCACGTTGAATACGAGAGACAAAATTTATTGTGTTTGAATTTTAATATTTGAATTTGCCACGTTTTCCTAATTTTTGAATTATATATGAATTTTCCTTGTACAACTTGTGTAACAGTTTAGTTAAACTTTGATTAAAAAGTTCCGGAATATTATAACACTGAATAGCGCAACGCTATACAGTCAGGTTAAAATCCCTGCTCCATGCTTTTCTCTCTTCTCCAGATCACCATAGAAAGATTCCCCATTTATGACCTTTATTTTACTCGAAAGATTTTAATTATAAAAGTCACAGTACCATAAGGCACTGTGGATACTGTATCTTGCCAATCTGGTTGTCGTAAATAACGCATCGGGGCGCACGATGTCGTCCGAACGTCTCCTTTCTGTTCATAAATCTTGTTAATGAGCGACGCTGATCGTATACTGGATTAGATCGCGGATTAAGACGATAGTGGTTCCTGTTTTCCGAAGTTCGCGCGGGAAATAGAAATGTTCCCCTTGTTTTTCGGAAGAATTCGGGAACTACACTAATGTATTTTGCCGCGTTGGCAGTTTATTAGCCGCGGTTGTTAGTGTTAATTTTGTTGTTAACACTTTGTCTTAACAACGCATAAAGTGAAAATTGGTTGTTTGTTATAATTATGTGCATTTTCAGTATAACAAATCTCATTTGCGCTGGATAATAGCTCTCTAAAGTGAGGCAATTGAATCGAACTCGATTATTCCGCGGAATTCGAGCCCGCGGCTAGGTTTGTTAAAAATGTATCGTTTTGTAAAATAACGAGCACATCTGTTCTCGTTCAAGCACATGCGTTACGAGGGAAATGTTCGCTTTAATGTTAAATAATTGTAGTGCTTTTATTGAATCGCAATAATTCTATTAATGCAGTAGTAAAAATGTGAATTATGAAATGCATTTTCATAATTTTCCCGAGAGTACGTACGTGAATTATTTAGAGGCCGTTAAATGCGTTGTAACTTACTTTTAACAACTTCAATTTTCATGAAATAATTAGGTCACATTTGATATTTTGTATAACTGTAAAGCTTAAAATTACTGAAAGGTTTTAAATATTGTTTAGCCCGTCTACTGAAAATTAAATGGATCCTAATCGTGATCCTAACCTTAGGAATATACATTGAAGCTCTAAAGCATTAACAATTCGATCCTCAATTTATATAAGGTGTACCAGATCCCACCCACGACAGCTCAACTAAGCTTTCGGGTGGGTGGATGTATAAATCTAACTAACATGCGGTGAATATCAGGGACAAAGACGATGTCAGCCGAACTGAAGGAGCTTAATACAAGGGAATAGGTAGGCCAGGTAATCCAGCTTAGGGGGGGGAGGGATTACACGTAAAAGCCTAATGCTCTGTACACCGCTAACACCACAGTTATTTGATCCTTTCGCGTCTTAGTGGAGGTTCGGTTGCAAATTATTGTTCACGCCACAATAGGCGACGTTGTACAACGCAACAATGCGTAGTCGGCTCTCGTGCCTTAAAAGACGAAGTGCCATTATTAATGGGCAAGCCGATAAGAACATCGGCATGCGGCTGCGTTAACTACCAAACGAAGATATTTTGTTTCTCAATGTGGGAATCACTATCTATTTACCATCTTAGATGGGTTCCGTGTGTTAAATTAGAAAATTATCAACAACGTTTCATTTAGGGCTTCTCACCTTTACTGCTTACTGTGGGCAAATAAATAGATAGGTAGGTACTAAATATGAGGTTTATGGTTGAGATTGTACATAGACTGTAAATAGCTGATCGTTTGGTCAGCAAATTGGTGATCAAGTTAGGAATTTATTATTGCCACTGGTGCCGATTTACTTGTTCAATAACTGAACTAAAACTAGAGAATCGCTATCTTTTACTAAAAAGCAGTGCAGGCAACTAAAGGCAACTAAGTTAGAAATGTCAAACTAGTTCTTCACCGTGTTTTTAATCGACATGTTTTTACGTGTACCCTTAATTTGTATGGAAATATTGGTTCAACTAAATTTGACAGCTCTAATTTACGTCCATCTCTTTCTTGTTTTGTTAGAGAGAAAAAGATAGGAATAGCCAAAATGAAGTTTAGTTTGTGCACAACAGAATCCGCACCACTATATGGTGCTGATAAGCAATGCCAATCTTGACATTTACCTCTTGGTTAACATTAACAGCATCCGTAAAATGAAAATTTGTTATTAAATCACGTCTTATGTAAGACTAGCTTCAGCCAGCGGCTTCGCCCGCGTGAAATTAGTACTTCCCCCACTATAAATTATAGCCTATGTGCTATCCCAGTCTATAATCTATCTCTGTGCCAAATTTCATGCAGATAAGTTCAGCCGTTCTGAGTTACAAACATCCATCCATCTATCCACCCCAACTTTCGCATTTATAATATTAGTAGGATAAATAAACTGCATGAGTAATCTGCTGCCAATAAAAGTCTTTTAAATAACCATAGAGAGCTTAAAACATTAAGCTCCTAAAATGGAGAGCAGTTTATTTTCATACATTCCTCTCGCATACCTACCTATGTAAAATCCGTTCGTGTTAATTTAAAAAACAGCAGATTATGCAAATCCTAACATGTAAAGCTTATTGTCTGAATGTTAGCCGTGCGTGTAAAACATACTCGTGCAAAATGCTTAGGGTTTGTTGTGTCCATGAATAACAACGTTCGTTAATCTAATATCCTAATTATTTACAGGCATTAAAAGGATGCTTATACAGTGAATTTCTCTCGTAATGCCTTACTTTTCCAATGTATATAGTAAGGCACCGTTCTCGATTCTGCTCCTCTTCTTGACAACTCCTAAGGTAGACATCCAAGTCGTTCGTCCATCTCCTTCGTGGTCTGCCGCGGCTTCGTCTCGCGAGAGCCCACCGCTCGATCGGCACGCGGCAGGCATATCCACCTAAAAATATTACTATCTACCTTCAAGATATTATGTCCAAAAATCATCATATGGCATAAATTACAAGTGTCATCATTGCAACAGCTTCTGGAATGATGATATTCTAAATACTAATGGCACTAAAGATACCAGGATTGCATAACTCAGAAGCAGCTAAGTGAAATAACGTGCCATGCTGTATCAGTGTTTAATTTGACGCCGATGTCTTCGGCACCTCAGATGTGGCTGGACAGGGACACGGCGGCTAACACGCCATTGTTTGCAAATAGCAACAACAAACGTGCACTTATCCCGTTGCCACCATCGACAGAGATGGCAAATGCCAAAACAGGCAAGAGAGAAAAAGCAAGGAAATTAAACTTATTTCGCGTCGCGAAAACACCATATCCGTGTAGATAGCGCAGATAGAAGACGACAAATTTTATAACCCAATTTAATATTACTTTAGAATTAAACGGAAACTGGTGTTGGTGTCAGTTTTTCTGCTGTTGCCACGCTTATTGGGACGACGGAAAAAGTGGACTTTACCTGAATATAAAGAGGCTCGATGCGAGAGGCGAGCGCGTGAGATGTTATAGTTTTTGCTATGAAACTCGCCGCTAGCGGTGCGAGCGAGACGTGTCCGTGTTTTGTGCTCGTTTGTGTGAAAGACATGCCGCCTGATATTGCTAAATGAATATAATAAGCCACAACAAGGTTTTGCACGAAATAGTTTCAAAATATCGAAATACAACACACGTTTCTGTATTCAGTTTGACTTAGTTCGTAACTGGATCAGGCGGTTCACTAATGTTTCGCCAAAACACCATTGACAAATTTTTAGTTTAAAACCAACGCGGCAACGTTTCGTATACTATTTATTTCACATACAATTTTATTCCGCAAATGTTTTATTTTATAAACACTCTCTTTACAACCATTTACTTATTAAATGCTTCTCTTTACAAATGGTTCGAATGATATTTAATATATTATAATTTTTTCATTTAATATTTTGATTCTTTTGGATAAATCACGTATACAAAATATAATTTTATAATACATTCTCTGAACCAGTCACAATTTTTTTATATGTGTAGTGTGTGTGTGTTTAGTGGTTTCTGGTACTGGCCGGCTGCTGCCGCGGCACTGCTCACTTAAACCTAATCTAACTAGTTCGGTTCCGGGTAGCCTACTAAAAATAAACTCTAGTTGTTACTGGCACTTGCCGGCCACAGTCGCGGCACAGCTCGCTTCGCTCGCTCGGCTCTTGCGTAGTGGGTCACAGTTTTAACCTAACCTAACCTAACCATTTTTTTTTAAATTAACCTAATTTATCTGGTTCGGTTCTGGGTAGCCTACTAAAAATAAACTCTAGTTGTTTCTGACACTTGCCAGCCACAGTCGCGGCACAGCTCGCTTCGCTCGCTCGGCTCTTGCGTAGTGGGTCACAGTTTTAACCTAACCTAACCTAACCATTTTTTTTTAAATAAACCTAATTAGAAAATTATGTAATAATAAGTCAATATGCATAACCTTTTTATTCCAAACGTTGTTTTATGAGACAAAATGAAAAAAAAAAAATGTTTGTCAAATAATATCCTATTAAAAATAAGTTTATCGGATAATTATTTTGTTAGTGAATTATTTGGCAAACTTTTTGTATAGTGATGAAATGACTGCATCTTTTTTTTTTTCATTTGCCAATCGTTGCTTGTCAAGTAAAAATTTGTAAATTAATTTTTAGTGAACTGATTGGACACCGGTTCAGGCATATTGCGTTCTCAATATTCAGACGTAGGTACTGTACTGACTGCATCTCTGTTCGATCTTTACTAGCAACTTGCACCAGCAGCGTTAAACATTTTCCATTTGAAAATAAAACATGGTTTTATTTAAAAGCTGTCGGTATGTCGTCCGGGATAAACGCACATATCTCTACCGTCCATTGTCCCAGGAAATCAGCGTCTAGAATCTGCCCGGGATCGGGATCTTATCCCGGAGTCCCGGATCGGATCCCGTCGCGCTGCCGTCTCCGGATGTCCCGCTATGTCTGCCAGGATTATCAACACGTACAACTACTCTATACACGTTTTTCCTTCTTTGTTATTAAGCTGCGTCTGCAAACAAACGGTACTTTGTAGTTTTTTTGTTTCCACTTTGAAACTATACGTTCTTAATAAGAAATGAAGAAGTTTGCGAACAAATAAGAGATTCCTCGGTTATCCTTTGTAAATTGTACAACTTTTAATGTTGTTTCGTGAATTGGTACGAGAGTCTGTTAAATAAAAGACAGTATCAAGTCCTTTGTTGGTCATTTCAGTATAAGATTTTTCTAGACAATCATGTTGTTATTTGATTGTTTTAGGTTTATTTCTTTCTCTACCTTCTAGAACACAGTTGCTAATAAGTCGGGCTTTTATTTTATTTAAGGTTTTTTTTCCCAACCCCCTTTCACGTTAATCTTCTTAAACACTTAGCTCTCTACTTTAGCTTTCGCTTGACTGTTGTTTTTATTTGAATTAATCGGCTTATTAGAACACGATAAGTACTAAAAGCCTATTAACTTTGGTTCATACAAATAGTTCTGAGTATCTTTTTCTTTAATTACAAACAATGTTAGCAAAATAAGTATTGATATACCTACGAAAATTATTGTTTATTTTATAATAATTGAAGCTTGATATTTCTCAAGACAGAGATTAATCTCTTCTAATACCCTCATCATAAAAAAAAACCAAGTTGGGAAAGATTGTAAGACTTTTAGTATCCGACCAAAGGTTCGGTTTCAGCCAGTTGTGGTCAAAAAACTGGTTATGGCTGGAGTTTCGGTTCAAGCCAAAATATGGCCGAATATTCGGCTCGACCGAAACTAGCGTCTTTGAGCTGAAGGTTTGATAAAGACTTATTGACTGACTGTCTCGTTTGTCTGTGTGTAATCATCGTTTTATTCATTTATTTTATTAAAGTTAAGGCTGCATTTTCAATGACCTGATAATTTTCTCAAGACATTTTTTTTTTTTCCCGTTTTTCTGTTTTCACGTGACTTTCGGTTTCTGCCGAAACTGTAAGGGAAACCGAACATTAGGTTACGGTTAAAGATTTTAACTGTCCCAACTCTTTTATATATCTCAAACCAATGGGTTTAACAAAAAAAACCAATGGGTGAGGGTGTGTGAGGGAGAATGTTACCTTTTTTTTTGTAGGGTGGGAAATTCTTCTCCCGCTCTGGGTGGAGCGGGAGGGCGTGTCAGACTCTTACTGACTAAAACCTATCCCTGTTCCTTCCTGCCCTTAGTACCCAGGGGCAAGGTAACTCTGTTTCGAATTTATCCTCAACCCGGGGGCAGGCGCATGTTACCTTACCGGTCAATTATAAAGAAATGATAATTAAAACTGTTAACAATTTATTATATTGTTACGTCGACCGTATTACACTGGAACGTTCGAGAATGTGGTTGAAGTTTTCAGAAGGTTGCACTACGTTCGAGAACGTTCCATTGTGGTACTGTGTAGAAGTTCATAGATGTTTCTAGAATATTCCACTATAGGATAGTTCGACAATGTTCTGGAAACTTCTATGGCTGTATAAATAGGCCGGCCGGGCGGCGAGTGGGTCAGTCTGTTTTCGACTACGGATGCGAACGGAAGCGAATACAAGCGATTACGAAGAGAATTGTGATAATTAGCGAATTAGTGTTTGTGTAAATAAGTTGCTGAGTTAATAAAGGATATTTGGTTAATTAATAGGTCTTAAATGATTTATCCCATACCCAGCTCGTAACAATATATTATATAGCCTTTTATTTATCCAATAAATATATAAACACAGTTTAAAAACTGTTTACTTTTTTGTAAACTGTTAACAATATGACACCTAAAACTGTAGACAAAAACCGGCCAATTGCGTGTCGGACTTCGCACAGAGTTCCGTACCAAATGAGGGAATAATTATCAAAGAAAAAATCTTATTTATAAATATATTGGTATTTGTAAGTAAAATATACGTAATAATTTACTAACAAATACAACAAATGTTCATAAGTTAATTGGAAGTTAAAAAAAATCTTTGGAACATTTTTGTGACAGACGAAGGACAGATAGAAGGACACGTGAGTGACAGCAATAGGGCTCCGTTTGGACCCTTCGCATACGGAACCCTAAAAACAAGCAATAAGGAACTATCCAAAGACTCCAGGATACAAAACAGTCACTCATGTTTTTAACCGTTTTCTCCCATACATTTCCTTATACTTAGATGGGACATTAAGTACGATAAATTAGCTAACTAAAAAGTTTAATTACTGTTTTCAATCGATACGTTTTAATGAACAGTAATAACCGGCAATTCCCATGCGTGTATGGAAGTTAAAAAAAAACATTGAACGTTTCCGCTATAATCGTGCAATCAAAGGAGGAAAATGAGGTGCGTATACAAGTTACTAAACTTTGCGATCATCTGGCTATGTTCTGGGACTTTGGAGTCACGGGTGCTCAGAGTGGGGACTCTGTCCGCCCATTGAGTGAATCCAGAGGGTCTACTCCGAAGTGTTTTTACGAAGTATCGGCCGAATGTTCGGACATATTTGTGTGAAGTGTTAAAGTGAATGTGCCATACCTAAAAACTTTTTTATAAGAAAAATAGAACCGACTTCCAAAAACTGCAAAATAACTTTAATTTCGGAAGTCAGTGTTTCTGGTTTTTTGTCTTCGTTTTTTGACACTGACTTCCGAAATTAAAGTTATTTTGCACTTTTTTTGGAAGTCGGTTCTATTTTTTTTGTAATTAAAATAGTTTTTATTTTTCACTTTTTAGTTGTGGTTCTCCATTAAATTGTGTTAACACTACATATACATACAATCGCAGCAATCGCAGTTGATTTGCTGTCATTTCTTAAAGAGTTCCGTTGTCTGTCTCCGAAACTTATCATCAAATTTATATGAAATTTAAATGGGACCATTTCAGAATAAAATCCTTTCGAACAAAAACAGAATTTTGCAAATCTGTCTATATATGACGGAGTTATGCCCGAACATACATTAAAAAAAATACAAACATCCGAATTGATATCTCCTCCTTTTTGAAGTCAGTTATTAATTGTAGCTCTTCACTGAGAGCTTCTTCCACCAAAAACATACGTATTGCCATTTTGCCACAATTCTAAGTATGGCACATTCACTTTAACACTTCACACAAATATGTCCGAACATTCGGCCGATACTTCGTAAAAACACTTCGGAGTAGACCCCCAGGAAAGACGGTGGCACAATAATCACGCGCTGCCGTGCACAGATAGGCTCATGCGAGCCCCATTTACAGTAACCTCAGGGATATGCTCTTATGCCTAGGGGTAGCGGATAAATTCTTAAAAGAGTTACCGCACCCCTGGGCACTCAGGCAGGGAAGGAACAGGGGTGGGTTTTAGTAAGTAAGAGTCTGACACACCCTCCCGCTCCACCCAGAGCGGGCGATGTCATTGGATGAGTTCCCACCCCGCCAAAAAAAAGGGATATGCTCTTACAGGTGTTGTACAGAGGGGTTCTGGGTTAGTCTTTCAAAAGGTTACGAGACCCTCTCCATGTGCTGATGGTGATCACCGGGATGGTGCTTTCAAACAAAAAAAAATCCTGTAGTCCCTGATCTTTTCCCCTGAGGTCCAGGGGATTTGAAGGTATCCCCTCGAAATCAAAAGGTGGAGTTGGTCTAATTCCTGTAAGAATACTGTCAATCCTCTCTACCTCTGCCCGGGGGTGGAGGATAAATTCGAAAGAGTTACCTCGCCCCCGGGCACTCGAGGCAGGGAGGAACAGGGGTGGGTTTTAGTCAGTAAGAGTCTGACACACCCTTCCGCTCCACCCTAGAGCGGAAGAAGTCATAGGATGATTTCCCACCCCCCAAAAAAAAAAAAAAAATCCTCTCTACCTGTGATCTATTGCAGTCTTGAAATATTCCTGAGACCTTTAGATGCAAATACTTGGCTTTGGTATGAACGAAGTTGAGTAAGGGATAATTCACATTATTATACTAATAGGTCTATGTTAAATATCATGATAGATATTATATTCACACATTTATTTTTTTTGAGTAAATACGTTTTCGTAAATTCAAAGATACTTTGTGCCAAAAATATTGGTAGCAGAGCAAAACAACTGCTAGTAGAATCAATAAATATGAACCAACCTTAAAGTTTTTTTTAACTAGCCTACACTGTCCGTGACCGTGTGTGCTGGGCATAGGCCTCCCCCAAGTCCTTCCAGGAACATTCTCCCGTACTTCCTCAAACCAGCCCTCGCCGTACGCGTCCAGGTCGTCTCACCATCTCTTTCGTGGTCGGCCTTAAGTAATTATGAGTATCTAGTAAAACTTATCTACAAACAGTACCAAACGGTAAAGTATTTAGTTGCGTTAGCAATAGTTATGATTTTCAAACTTCCGCAAATACTTCATGTTATTGACGCAAGTTTCTTGTCTAACTTATCAAAGCTCATTTTGACTGAATCCATTTACTCGTAAGTTACTACAAGTAATTTCAGTCTTGTATAGGTAGATCGCATGGTTTAAGCAGGAAGTTACAGCAAATTACTAACATGCTATTTCTTATTTCAATTAAAAACGTTGCTTTAAGGTCGTGAAATGGTCTAAAGCGCGGTCAAAATGTCAAAATATCAAACACTTTATCGATTTACTCAAAAAGAAGTTAAGTTATTAAAAATCTAAAATAGACAAGTTATGTATTAAAATTCGATCCATTATTTATTTGATTTTACTGATGTACCTAAGTTGGCTAGTAAAATGGGATTTTTTTTAAAGGTCTAAGTGAAATAAGTGTGGCGATAAGTTTTATCGAGATTTTTATTTTTATTCGTTTTAAAAAAACAACCAAGTGTAGTAAGTAGACTATATTTTCGTGAGTAATAAGTCAAGATATTTTTCTGCAGCCTAAAACTAAATAGATAGGCTAAAAAATTTTTAGTATACCAGAATTTTTTTAGTTTTTGCGAACAACAGTGTCTTAACCAGTTTCAGGCATTATAAGTACTTACTTACTTAATTACCATCTGGTGAGATCGTGGGCAAACGCGTACCTACCAAAAGAAAAAAGAAAAAAAAGTACGTATTTCCCTCGTCAGTAGTTATATAGCTTTTAGTTTAATTGCTAGATTGCGTGAAAATAAGAACCTATAAATGATTTTAAGTATACAATCATATACTTACATGCCGTTAGAGTACATAGCCCATAACCCTACAGATTTGTGATTCTTGGTTCACATAATATAATGTGCTATAAATTGTTCATGTGTACGAGGTTGAAATAGGGATAGTTTGCATGGGGTCAATCCTGCGGAGTGTAGGTACTCGAAGGCATGTGTAAGTGGACCCTAACATGCGGGTCAAATGGTAATGCGTCCTAAATAAACGATGAAACTTTAATACGGGTATCAGATTTTGATTTATCATGCAAACTGTTTCATGTATTGTTCAGTATTTCGGAATACTGTAATAATCACTCAGCTTAACAGAGTCGAGTGTTTGAATAATAAAATTATTATGTGTTTTGCACCATCGTTAAATTATGTAATTTATAGTCTTTTTAATGAGGAGGCTACTCAATAGTTAAAACACATAATACTTTCTTGTCTTTTTTTTATTTACACAACCAATCAGAACATATTGAACGGGCATAGCCCTTAAGATTTTTATTACTAATAAAAATCCCAGCGGACGCGTACATCTGGTAGTTGCGCTATTAATTCCGTAGTTATCTACCCCATTTTAATTAACCCCACTTATTTACCTTTAATGTATCACGGAATGACTTCTGTCATTCGATCGCCATCATCCAATTACTTTGCTCATAAACTTGAACACTTTGAAAAAGTTAATGGTTTTACACAGAAACTACTGTAAGTCTGTGAACTTAATGAGCTTAAGTGCGTAAAAATAACAGACATATGTCTGCCCGCCTGTTCCGAATGTTATTCTTAATTGATTTGACATGTCCACGGTCCTGTGGGGTACGGTCAGAGTCAACAAAAACAAGGCTTTCGTTCAGTCTCTATGGTATTCTGTATGATTGCTACTGATCCATTGTTTGTTCTGCTAAGTAGCGTGGCCGTTGATACGGTTTGTACGTGCTTTTACCGCGGTACCTTTGTCACTTAGTGGAGCGGGTTGGAGTACTGCGCTTGTTTTTGTTGCGCACTGTACTTGGATGAGCCGCGAATGTCGGGGATTAAACATGCTAGTGTTAGAGCGTCATTAAAATATAGAAAAATAATTGCCAGTTTGTTCCATAGCTGGTGGAAAAAGGCTGATTGGGTTGGTTCTATCTAATTGATTATTAGAATAGATTATTTTTTTGCTTTCGTCAATTACATAATCTTAGGTTAAATAACGTCTATGCACCATTCAGTCTGTAATTCAGTAGTACTGAAGCTAAATCGAGCTTCTTTCTAATTTGTCTCTATCCTATTTCCGTCTCGAAAAATGAACAGATAACGTCAGTTTATTTTTCAGTCTATTTTCTTAGCTCCTTTTCCAGTAAACTTAATTTTTATTTTATTCAAATGTCTTGGCAGGTGTGTGCAATAATGGAGTTCCCTCATTATTTCCGAAGCCTGTTTGATCAAATAGCGAAACTCTACTTGAAAAATGCAGTATAGCCATAACTGATAAAACTTAATTAAATACCTGTTACGCTATCATAAACCTCTATAACATTTAGGTATCATCAACTTTATATTCATCCACGGTTCTATTAAGGCACTATTAACTGCCAACGACCTTGAGTGGTTAGCTTGCGTGTTCTGTGCTAAGCTCACGTAACGCGTCGTACGTCCACCCAGTAATAGGAGTCGCCAATCAAGGAGCGCTGTCCGAAATTAGACGCATTATTAATACATACATAGAACAGCAGGTATTATACTAAAACACTCATATTAAAATATAAATAATTAAATAATCTTTAAAATGGTGAGTTTCATAAAAATACGCTTTATAGTTTTGAGTGATTCTCAATTTTTTATTTGCGTTAGACATAACTTTACGAATTAATTACACTATGTTATAAAAATATAATTTCAAATATTCACATATCAAATCAAGAAGAAAATTGTCTAGAGTAACATATATTTTTTCAAAGAAATAGGACTGGTCGTTTAGACGTGATCTTCAATTAAAAATCATTAGAAGTCGTATAACTGAGCCATAAGAGTGAAGTCGCATGCACGCATAAATTCCCTTCCATGCGAAAGTCAGATAAAAACGCAAACAGACACTAACCACTCACAATGAGCTAGATGAAGTGGCATTTACATTGGTAATTTTAATTAACCGAATGATAAGTGAAGCGATAGGGCTTATTATTCGCTATCTTATGAACTACTTATACTTAACGTGGGCTATAAATAAATCATCCTGACTGGGTAATCGCGTCTGGACTTCAGAACTTGTTGGATGGTCGCGGAGTGGTTGGCGCAAATTAGCGAGTGTGCGCCGCGATAGCGCTGTTTGTAAACAGGCTCGGTCCAAGTGACGAGCTGATAGCGGAGACAGCCCTGATAACGTGCGGGGCGCATGGAAGCTAGCTGAACGCACTATCAGCGTATTTATGTAGCTTTAAATACAGATACTGGTGAAACATCGTGATAAAGTTGCAATTACTAAAATGCTGTTTTCTTTTTTTCAGGTAACGTGGCTTCTTTGTGTGCTATTGGATTGGTTCTTTATGTAAGTGATACGAAATCTCCACGGTAGCGAGCTACTGCGTATAGATGTTACAACTCGGTTAACGATAAGGGTTGAAAAGTTGAATGATGAGATGAATCGGCACATAACACAACCTCCCCGAAATTGTTGCAAGACATACACATTCAGCCGAGCATGGGTCCTCTCACCAATCTATAGATACCTACCTACCTAGTTTTAAGTATTGCAAGGAACATTATAATGTGACCCCACATAGTAGAAATTTTCTGCTCCCAAATTTATTCTATGAAACTTCTCATAGTTTAAACCACTGATTACAGTTCGAGTCGCGTGGCTGCGCATCTTTCGTTCTAATTATCAGCACCCGCCCCATAAAGCCCGAGGATGTAATATAAACTCCTCTAGTCGTGCAGCTTAAGACTGAAGAGAGAGACAACCCTATACAAATCCACCGTGCCTTCTCCCTTGCTCCGATGCGCGCCACCCGCTGCAATGTTTGATAGTAATTATCCACCCCGGATAGCTGTAATTGCCCTTTCAACCCTTCTTTGTACATTTAATATTCAGGGTAACAACTTCAAAATTGCTTACAAAATTTAGATATAGATAGATTATTCTCGTTTGAGATAAGTTAGATGCGGTTATGAATTTTAACTGTAAAGCACGGAGGGTAAGACGTGACTGATAAGAGTGCGGAGCGAGGTACAATTCTCGGAGGGAATCAAGTGTTGGTACAAAGTGTACCAGTTCTCCACGTAGCGTTTCTCGGGCGCTATCACTTCCTACCATTATCGGGTTGGTACACAGCGAAACCTGGCCCCTTAACTAATGTCTCCTTTTGTGACCGCAGGGCCGGTTTAATCAGT
Source organism: Polia nebulosa (assembly GCA_951329385.1). NCBI lineage: Eukaryota > Metazoa > Arthropoda > Insecta > Lepidoptera > Noctuidae > Polia > Polia nebulosa. The sequence continues at coordinate 18,837,250 of OX589604.1, forward strand.
TGTTTATATTATTGCCAGCAACTGCGCGATTTAATCGTTCGTTTACCGTTTCTCATTGTATCTCGTTGAATGGTAGCGGGTTTTCCACGGCCCTGTGCCATGCGGCAGATAGAAAATTTATAGGGGAAATGTACAACCAACCGGCAATATTTGTTTAGGATTAAGAGATTCAGCTGTGCGTCGAGTTAAACGATAAACAAAAGCTGTGTCACCGCAAACTGCTGTTTGTTTAATTGTGCATGCATGATAACGCGCTGACGGGCCCCCACTTCGGGTTTTAGAGTTTCAAGAGAAGGCTTAAAATATTGTGTCAGTTTACGCGTACGCCTCAAGAAAGTTAAGTGTAAGCCCAGGGTATTCCAACCTAAACAACAATTAGGACAGCCTTTAAATTTAATTAGTTGTGGCTCAGTTCGTGGGTGTACCTTAGGATTTAATAAGCGTATTCCGTTTTCTGCAGATCTTAGTTGCAGATAGCATGCTTACAAGGAATAAGAGAATTCAAATCCAACTAACTAAAGATCTACAATTCTGCCAGTGCTCGTTGAAAACATAGTCTTATATAGACTGTAAAATACATGTAACGTTGCAGCTTTCTCGCAAATTAATAGGTGTAATAAAAGCGATGCAAACAGTAATACGTCAATTGAACACACAAAGCGTTCGTTTTCCAGCTACGTTGTTTTGAAAATTGGCAGACCTTTATTGGGTAAAACACTGAACGCATTGCAAACACAGTGTCGTGTGTGTGACAGGGGAAGCAGTGCCGTCGCTCGTCGCGTCGATGTCCGGTGCGTGCACGGGGGAGGATGGCCGCGGCGCGCCCGACGCATCCACATTAAGATAATCGAATGTCCGTCCATTCGTTAGTTAATTAAACACGATACGCCCGTCGTCGCGATCCTACCGATTAATGACCTCAATTAAGCTAATCAACTCTTCGCAGATTTACGTTCGTTCACGAATACGATACGACAACTGTGTCGTCAATCCACCCGAGGGGGCTAATGCGATGAGAAACGATTAAGAGGCTATTTATAGCGGCTGATAGGTGATATTTTAGGCGGCACAACACAAATAGTTGAATTAACGAAATTACAAACACCTGTTCCCCTAATGCTATTAGTCGTTTATCAGCCAGCGTATCATTTGACCAGCAAATGAAGTCGTCTTATATGCTAATCATTAGATTGATGAGATGTTCTTACAGACAAAGTATGCATATCCATATTCTAATAATAATCTTATTTAAAACTACAGTTATTTTACATGCATAAATATCGGCCAGTGACACACAAACGGCAAAATAAACGTCTACATAAATTAATTATCTGAAGCCTCGCTCATACTGATTAAATGCGTTAAAAATGTAGGGTCTCATCAACATAATAAATTGGTTTCCGACCTCTGGTTCAAGATTTTACTTACTAAAAATAAAGTTAAAAATGAGTCGACATCGACATTAAAGCAGGGGAAAATCTCGCCCACGGGAACAGCGGCTACAAATTATATAAGCGCCAAGTGGTTCCAAGTTCTAGAAAACCAGAAAGCCCCATGTCACATTAGGTTAGCAGTTTATCGTGGTAGTTCTCACAACGCGTCCCCACACGTTCTCTAATTCCGTCCATTGAATTCAAATTGAAGAGTAAAATGTCCGGACATTGGACTGGCCGCCGTGTATTGGAACCGAGCGTTTTAGCTAATAACTTAATTCCTCTGGGATTGGGCATGTGTGTCGGCCGATGTGACCTGTGTTTTGAGCGGCGAAAAACATTATCCTATTATACGCGCCATATTTTGCATGGATGCGTACATTGATTTTTGTTTGAAAAAGCTTTTACTCATTTATGTTACGTTTTTACACAGTTGGCGCTGAATGTCCTTATTTCTGAGAACAAAGGGTCTATTTGAGATTTAAAAAGTTGATTACACAGATTCTACAGAGTCTTTGATGCAACATTTTAAAAAGTTGCTAACACTTACTTCGGTTCTCGATGGTGCTTATGTATGTACCATCGAGAATCCATGTTTCTGATCCTTGCAGAGGTATCAGGACAGTATCCGTACCTCAAACCAAACTTAAACTGAATGAGGGAACGTAATAAGAATTTTTCAAAGACCTTTCTGTGTTTGAAGTATGTAGCAAGCACTTGTAACATACTCGTATATTATGACACACTGATTTTACGTGTGCTTCTCAATATACACACTTACAACCAATTGCTACTAAGAAATCCAAGGTATTACAGAACATGCCAGCTTGGATAATGGAACACAGGGTTATAGCTTCAACCTTAGACCGTTAAAGCAAATATAAGATGCTGCGAAAGTTAACACGCAATTAATAAATCTAGCTAACATTAATAAGGAAACGGTATTTTATAATCCACTTTTACTATGCAGCAAAATATTAACGACACTCAAAATGTTTCTCCTTACAAAGTTTCTACTCAGCTGAAATAGGCCTCAAGTTGCACGTTATTGAATTGGCTCGGCTACTCCATTTACCGGCCGAGTCATGAATATTCCTCATGTGCAACATACTCGCACGCGGGCGCTCGTGAGTTTCGTTTTACGCCATTTAGCTGTTTAGAGCAACGGCAATTCTCTGCGAATTGAAACGCGGTAATGACCATTGTAGGCGCCTAGCGTAAACGCTCTTATTTGCATCGAAACGTGTTCTAGTGCATTGCTTTCCTCGTCCCGTATTGCAAGTACTAGGAATGCGACCAGTTTACTGCCTAGTTGATTGCTTATGTTTTAGCGGGAAACGAAATCGGGTTTAATATGTAAAAAGCAATTTAGAGCATCGACGAATCGGATTAGAATCCGTTGCGAATCGTAGTTCAAAGCCAAATTGCTCCTTTATCTCCACAATTGCCAATTAGACTATCAAACGCTTGGCTTTTCGTATTTGAATGATCAGTGGCTACGTAATCACATTTATCGCTTCCGTGATGCTTTCGCGGGATAGATTTTTTTGGAAGAGCTCACCTTATTTAATATTATGTTGCGACTTTTGCTCCATATATTGGTAGCCTTATCTTTACACGTTCGAGTGCACTCATAATTTCTGCTAGCAGGGTGTAACGGTTGGATCATCTCCGCGTTCCGTGCTCAAAGGGATCCATCATGTTCTTCAGCCAGCGTAAATTGGTCTGCCTTCCCTCTCCCGCGTTCCACTTAAGAGGAAGCTAATGATGGTTGTATCTGGAGTGTCAGAGTTCCCGTTCCATTGGTTCCTTATATCGTGCAGTCGGAGCCCATCGCGGTCGACAGAGATTAATCGACCGCCGCCTCAGAAGGTCGTATTAGCTATAACGGCATCCGGAAAATTGCTCGATTTTTTCACTCACGCCCCTTGTTGCCGCTCCTGCGTCTACATATTGACAATGAACCGAGTGCGATACAATGTAACCTCAACACTTAGTTCACAGCTACGCGAGTCACAAGCACCTACATATATCTAAGTCAGCATTGTTTAAGTTCTTAACTAGGTTAGGTTTTGTATGCTTAATGTTTTATCAAGATTGTTTACGCTTAAATGTAGTTCCAGGAAAGTGGATTACCGGTTGGAGTATTTGTGTAGGCGTTTCATGAGTTGTGGCATACATATTCGTACAATACCTGACGGATTATGCCAATTATAATTTAATGACGAAGCCTGATATTATCTGCTTGAAACCACATTTGGCATAAATAGGCAACGAGGCATGAAATATTGGGTGTTGTGTTGTTAAAAAATAACTTAATATATCGTTGAAATATCATTTCTTTACATTCATATAGATAACCTAAACTTAAATGTTTTCTTGGTACCTATAAGTATAATTTTACGACTTCTGTGAAATCTTGCAAAAGTTGCCGATTCATTCAGCTTTTCATTTAGTGCCTGATTAGCGTGAATCCATCTTAAATTAACTCAGCTTTAAAGCTATAAACGGCGATAAGATAAATAAAATATTATGACGGGAATCTGCCGCGGTCGTATAATACTCCGTTTGTCACCATATTTGCTGTTTACAACAGCGCTCTCCCGTCACTTTCTTAAATTTTCATCGAACGACAGTAATGTCGTCATGAGGATTTGCCATACCAATTTTTAAAACAACTTTTTATTACTTGGGTGCTTACTGTGGGGCAAATTGTAAAATATGGACGGTTAAACGCGTGATTTGCTCTCTCCGTTTGGTTGCACACTGTGCAGATTCAACTAGGAAATTACCTTACACCGAGAAATGATATTGAATGGATCCTAAGCTTATTATAATTCGCGTAGTGTCCGCATTTTATAAGATGTTTATGATAGCTGTAACCGCGAGTTATACCAGCACTAAAGTAATACGTAAAATTGTTTGAATTTGATTTTTAATTTGAGTTACTACTGGTCATAAACTTGCGCGTTTACGAAACTTCATAAATCTACCTTCGAGAAAGGTTTTTGCTACGAAAATAAAAGAAGCATCATATTTTATTTACTTTACATACTCAAACAAATCATTTTTAGCGTCGGCGCACTGTGATTCATTTTATTGTCTCTAGAAGTAGAATTCGCAGAAAAGGTTTTCCTATTTTGATACGATGTAATAAAATCTATCGAAAAATAATCGAAAGATGCCAATGTGAATTCATTTTATGCAGTTATTCGAAGCTCTTAGCTGTAATCGTAGCTTCAAAGCGAATATCTTTAGACGATACATTTACGGCAGATCATTTCACTTCTCGTGAAACCCTAAAGTGTAGCTCTTAAACAGGCGGATGCTTTGAGCGGTATGTGTCTTTGACGCGATAATGATTCTAGAAATCCCTACTTATAAAGCGTAGGTGTTGTCGACATGTAAAATATAATAGTAGTTTTTAACAGAACAACTGTTGCGTTTACACATGGCGAAAGTTAAAAAAAAACAACATTTTTATTATTTTTGTTTAGTAGGTATTTTTTTAGATTTCGGTATTGGTACCAACGGTATTGGTACAGCTCGTCGTTGGAAGGCAAATATAACAAATATATTTGCCTTCCAACGACGAGCTGTTCATCGTGATATTCTGCATTATGTTCTACGAATCCAGGGAGTATGTCGTCTCCCTATTTCGCTGCTCTCCTGGCCCAGGTCTTATTATTCACTGAACGTTTTCTTCTTTTGTGTCCGGGGCGATATCAATCTGCGATCGTCGGCGCATAGTGACGCCTAGGGCTTCGTCTTCACCTATCTACGTGTAATTGCAATGCCCTATAGGGCGAGACTGGTTTTACTGCTACATATACCTAATGCCCATACTGAGAACGTGTAAGTCCGACCGTCTGCCAATTAATTGCCAGCCGCAGTGACTAGTACAAACGCCGAAACTATAAATTTTGCCTCGTGATGACCGTGCGATATATCTTTATCGAGTAGAACATGTTATCAACAACTTTATTCCTTTTTCAACATACTGGACGTTTTTATTCGAGTTTTACAATACGCATTGGATTCGCCAACGTGTTTAACGGGCCAATATTTCTTGGATTTTAACAACGGCTAGTGTTCACATAAATTTTTATCTAATAGACCCGGGTCGAAAATGTTTAACTCAACCTTAAAATGAATTAGAATTAACGATTTTAATCTTTGTCTCCCACGAGATAAATCTCGCCACAATTTCATTTAATCAAAATTTATTTCCGTAAGTCGTGTTCTGGAGATCTTTTAATGGCACTATAAAACTAAGAATTCTCCTTGTTTTATGGTTCAACGTGTATAACAGCGCTTTATGCATTCACTAGTCAACACATAGCGTGAATTGCAAAATAGTATCACGTTTTCCATACATTTATTCGTTTGCAAGCCTGATGATTTTGAGGAGCAGTTTGCTAGCGAAAAATCCCGCGAGTCTGCCGTGTGACGTGTGCATTTACATACAAAACCGCGGCCATGACCGGTTCAAAGATAGCGTGGCATATCTAATCTGTGGACGGCTGTCAATCAGTGTCTTGACAAGCCTTCGCGAAAGTAACATGTTCTGGATCACTGGTCACTTGATCCAGATTAATGTTTGCCTGTAATTTGGGTAACGGTTGCCCATTGCGTATTGGAATGTTTGACTATCTGACTGCTTTTTGATACTGAAATTATACCTACTCGCAGATTATCTTTGAAACATTATAGTTTATCAGATTCAGCTTTTACATCAGATATGTTTGACAGATTGATTATAATGATTATATTACCATTTAGACGTCACATACATCTTTGATTACCGTATGCTTAATCAAAGCATCAACGATTTTAGAAAGTTAATAAAAAATGTAGATTCATCCCACCAACTCCTTGGTCAAAGGAGTAGAATATTCGCCAATCTGAACATAGTTAAAACTAAGTTTGGAGAGCACAAAACTTAAAATCTACAGGTTGATGTCTGAGACATGCCGCTAACTGCCGGACACAACTCACACAACTTGGACATTGTTTGACTAATAGCGAACCGTAAACTACCAGACCGATTTCATGACACGAAATAAATAGACATGCAGAAGGTCAGGTTCATACTCATATACATTGTCTGCCAGCTGGCAAATGTAAAACGTAAAGACTACACAAAGGAGCGAGGCGACTATTTGACAACGCGTTTTCATTCTACAGATAAAAAAAATACCATGAGAAAGCGTAGGTGTATCGGTCGTGCATTGTCGCGGCCGTCTGTGGGGACCTTAATACGAGACATGCCTGTAACTTGTTCTGAAGTCCCTGCGTAGGTACCTATCAGGGGCGTAGCTACCGTGGTATCAGCCGTATCAATAATGCGAGGACCCGAGGCTTCAGGGATCCCGACTTGTGGAAGCACAAAATCTTACTTTAAGACTGCTTAAGAAACAACTAACATCCTTCTTATTAAATACATATTATTAGCATAATGTTATCTTTTGTCTTTTATCTTGTTTAAATGTATTCCTAAAATATAGTCCACTACCTCAAATTCTAATAAATAAGAGGCTCGCAATCAATGAGTAATCATGATTTGATAGGATGCACCAATGTTCTGTGCTAGGATGGCCTATTTAAAAAAAGCAAAATCCTATTTAGGCTTTACCGCAGTCGGGTAAAAAAACATTACCCATAATTTTTTTGATGCAGGGCTCCTTTGGAACTAGCTACGCCACTGGTACCTATGCAAGTGCCTTGCATGCTATTGTTACATTCACTAATCAGAAGTACCTAGTCATGGCACAATGGTATGCTAGCTTCTTGCATACCTACTAAAGAGCAAGAATAAGTAGGGATGTGTGACTTGACTTACATTGAGCTAGATGAAATCGTACGAGCGTTTCTAAATGCGCGTCTATTTTTGCTCGTTGTGTGGACATGACCTTCTGCACATAATTACTTAGTGACACGAATCCAAGAGTCCACTTTCCCATATTGAAGTTTTGACGGGCCCCGGGCTCAATTGTTTGATTTGAGATATGCTATGGGTAATAAAGGAGTATTGAGAAAGTTGTTTTATCGTACAATCGTAACGTGTTTACATCGCCCGCATTTTATCTAAGATCGAACAAATTACTATATCGGTTTGATGGGAATTTATTTTTGATGTTCAAGTATGAGATCCAGTTAGTTAAGTCATCCTAGCATGTGCTTTCATCCCTTTGACCACTGAGATGAATGTGAAAGATATTTGTCACCTCTCATCATCATTTCAGCCGAAAGACGTCCACTGCTGGACAAAGGCCTCCCCCAAGTATCGCCACAACGACCGGTTCTCTGTTTTTCCCATCCCACGGATACCCGCGACCCTCACCAGGTCATTGTTTCACTTTGCCACCTCTAGGTGTAATATAATTCCAGTTGGGGGTGCATCATCACCAGCCTTTTAATGTTCCCACTGCTGGGGCAAGGCCTCCTCTCTGTGAGAGGTGTGAGAGGGTGTGCGTGTGGGCCGTAATCCACCACGCGGGTTCAACGTGGGTAGGTGGATGTCACATGTCTTCAAATTTCTTGGTTCTAGGACATGCCTTGCATGGTTTCCTCACGATGTTTTCCTTCACCGTTTTGAGAGCAGTGGTGATGAAATAATTCACACAAAGTACGACCTACAACTTATAAGTCGGGGCTGTTACCACTGGCCCACCACTGTCGGGGGTGCGCGTGAATTTCATTGTGTTTCGGGCTCCTTACTTACGGTAGGGGTAGGAACTGTGGGGTTTAATTCGGTAAGAGTCCCGACATATAACTCTCCGTTCTCCCCAGACGGAGAGTATCAATGAGGATTTATCCACATAAAAAAGTGTGATATACTTAATTAGCATCTAGTAATATTTTGTAGCCCGCAGTCTCCTTTTCCAATACTTTTAATTAAGAATGAGAGTTTTTATTGCAATTACTTGAAAATGTGCTTTGGTTAAACTACAAAATTTGTAATACTGGAACTACAAATTCACAACGGTCAGACAATTTGTCGTGCTGACGTTACCGGGACATAACTCTCTGGGGGCTATTTTGCAAGCCGTTAAAATGGTGCATAAATGTACTTTTGTTAAATTATGACTCGTATCCGATCGTTAAGAAGTATTTTTCCCATACACATATTGTTAAAGCCCAAAACGATATACGAGGTGGAAAGGTTGCAAAATATACAGTGCTGAATATATTTTGAAATTTGTTAGTATTGGAATTGATCAATGACTTGCAGTCTCAATAGAAAACAAGCTTAGAAAAGCAGTACAATGGAATGCATGCGATAATCTATCGACGCTTCACAAATAGGCGCTCGCTGCATATTTCGCGGACAGCGCTGTAGCGCTTGGCCGGGGGACGGGGGGACGCTAGTACAGTCGCGTAAAACGATAAGCTCTGTGATTTATGGCTTATAAACGTAACACTTCCGCAGGCTTAGCACGCTAGATTTACACAACAATGCCTGACTATTCTGTAGTACACTACAAAAGGTCGCGCTCAAGCTAGTCGTTCTCCGTTCCACGGGACTATTCATTCATTCGTTAATTCTATTTATGAATGTCATAAAGCCCGGTCCAGCACTACCGTACAGTCTGTGGCCAATACAGACGTGCAGTGTGACATGTTTATGTGTAATTGTGATACATAATGGTATACCAACGTCGTACAGAGATTTATCGCGCCTTCTAAACGTGATCTACTGTAATGGTATCTTCTAAATGTACATAAAACGTTTAATGAGTGTAAACATGCGTATGACAAACACCGCCAGGAGGTTTGCTTACTCGTTAATTAACTTATACGTGAGCCAACAATAAATCTACAGAATAAATAGCTTATCATAATAAAACAAATAAAGCGATTGTGTTATGCGTATAGAGAAGTAATGGGCGAAACTCTATTTTATTGTTGGTTTAGACAGTTTATGCTTAAAATAGTTATGGCTGGTTGTAAATTATGAATCTTGGGAAGTTATTTACCTTAGAATAATAGGAATACAATGAGTAGACCTAGAATGGAGTTAGATTTAATTACATATCGGAAGAGTTGCGTTAGAAGATCAATTTCTGATATCTCAAACTTTTTTTTGTTTTGTCACTGATAGGCTCGCTCTTGTTCCCTATGTGATAATGTGGTCGACATCCTATTCAATCTAAACTTAAAGAGGTTGTAGCTATCAGGAAACACGGACTCCGGCAGGGAATTCAATTCCTTAGCTGTACACACAACGATTGTGCTCCCAAAAGGTTTCGTGCGTGTATGGTGATGGTGTGGCGTATTTTTTTGTATTTTGTATGGTGTACATAATAAAGAGTATTCTATTCTATTATATTCTGTAGCAGCTAATGATAAATAAGTACTGTAGAGCCTGCAGGGCTCTAGGGGTGCTCTTGTAGCTTTTGGGAGCTGTCTTACTCGCTGGCTGCGAGAGTGTCGTGTATTCAGAAGTTATATTAAACTATATGTGGAGTGTGAGTAAAGAAAGAGGGACAGAGCACTCAGAATACTTATATTATGGAATAAAAATACATTTGTGCCCACTTCCAAGGTCTAAACTGAACTGACTCGAAACAATAGCAATCTCTTATTCGAATATTTTATTATGTACACTCGAACTAACATTTACCTACTGCCAGCTGAAAGCCGGTGCTCACCCGCCGACTATAGGCTGTGTATACAATCGCCACAGTACTTACTATAATTTAAAATTTCTTTCCCCATGATATCGTCAGGGTCGCGGGTCCTAGCTCGCCGTCCGATCAACACCAGGCCCGTGAGTCGACGGCGCGTAGTGTTCCACGCGCGCCTCAAAAAGATGATTGTCAGCCACCACTGACGGGGCTTATCCAGGCCGGTGCCTGCATGCCTAGGGGTAGCGGATAAATTCTGAAAAAAAAATAACCGGTGCCCAGGGGGGGCACTCAGGCAGGGAAGGAACAGGGGTGGATTTTAGTCAGTAAGAGTCTGACACGCCCTCCCGCTCCACCCAGAGCGGGAGAAGTCATTGGATGATTTCTTACAGCCCCAAAATTAAAAAATTAAAAAAGGGGTCGCGGGTGTGATTTAAAGAGCCCTTGCACAGGCAACTGAAGGAACACGGATAAGTTTTAGTCAGTAAGAGTCTGACACGCCCTCCACCTAGAGCGGGAGAAGTTATTTGATAATTTCCTACAAAAAAAAAGGAGTAGCACTCCGGGAGTGCCGACAGAAGTGAAAACTTGAACAAAATGCCCAACGCGCCTAAAGAAGTTTTCCACTTCAACCCAAATAGCGGTGTCGGTATCGGTGTCAATGGCGAGTTCAATTGTTTTTTCCCATCTCAAAAATGCCCAACGCGCCTGAAGTGGTTTTCACTTCAAAAACTAACCTTTAAATCCAAGTAAGTATATAAAGCGAAGAAAATATGTGTATTTAAAGCTAAAATAAAAGAAGTAAATTTTATAAAAATACAAGTTAATGTAAGCTTAAGTCGGTAGAGTGGCACTCCGAGAGTGCCAACAGAAGTGAAAACTTGAACAAAAATGCCCAACGCGCCTAAAGGAGTTTTCACTTCAATCCAAATAGCGGTGTCGGTGTCGGTGGCGCGCGAGTTCAATAGTTTTTTCCCATCTCAAAAATGCCAAACGCGCCTAAAGAAATTTTCACTTCACAACGTATAAACAGATCAGCAATAATAAAGCTGCTTCAGTAAAATCAAAACGTAAATAAAATTGTGGCTTATGATTGTTTCGTTAACAACATGCTAACCACTGCTAGTGATAGCGTCAGTGGTTTCAATAAATTTCCTTTATAAATTAATCCGTAGACTTCCGGCTGTGTGGTGGTTAGCCGCAAATTCGAAACATACCTAGGTAAACTTTATTGAAACTGCGAGGTCTGCCAGGTGGGTTCTATTTGAAATAAGTTTGAGGTGTTTACCCTCTGAAAGAGGGTCTAGTTGAGGTAAAGATTTCGTGGAATTAATCAACGGACTGTAATGGTGGATGGGTCTGTCTAATTTCTTAGAAGAGTCACTTTTCGAGAATATAATTACGGTTGTGGAAAAGTCGGGTGTGCTTGTAACTTTATTCAGTGTTTGATCATAAGCGAAAATGGTGATCATCATTATCATTACCGTAATTCGTAGACAGCTTCTTAAGGCGCTATTAACTGCCAATGACTTTGAGTGGTTAGCTTGCGTGTTCTGTGCTGAGCTCACGTAACGCGTCATACGTCCACCCAGTAATAGGACTCGCCCGTCAAGTAGCGCTGTCCGAAATTAGACGCATTATTAATTTATTATACATAAAACAACAGATATTATACCAAAACACGTATACTAAAATACAAATAAATAAATAATCTTTAAAATGGTGAAAGTTTCATAAAAATATGCTTTATAGTTTTTGCGTGATTCTCAATTTTTTATCCGCGTTAGACATAACTTTACAAATTAATTACGCTATGTTATAAAAATATAATTTCAAATATTGACGTATTAAATTACGAAGGAAATTGTCTAGAGTAACATATACAGGGTGTAAAAAGACACATCACAGAGCCGTTAACTACGCATACTGTACGTCTAACAAGGTAGTTTTGCGCAAAAATTATTGCTGGGAAACGACTTTTATTTTTAGGTATGAAAAATAATACTATTTTTTATGCCGCGCAATGTAACGCGAACACAGGCAAGTGGAGTTAAACCCCGCCCCTTCGCTCTAAGCCACGTAGGTACTCGTCGGATGCGTTTGATATTCATTGCGTTTTCGTAACTGCAAATTCGTAATTTCGAAATTTCGAAAAAATAGTTGAAAATTCAGGTAATGTTTGAATGAAAAAAAGTTTAGTAATAACACTGAGAATTTCGTAAAATTAGTAAAAAAAAATGCGACTTTGACCTTTAATATCTCCAGAACCAGTGGTTTCCCAGGTATGGTCTAGTGGAAAAAATGATCCAAATAATGGGTAGAATATGTGTCTTTCGGCTTCGGAAACTGTCTTTTTACACCCGATATTTTTTTCAAAGAAATAAGACTAGTAGTTTAGACGTGATATTCAATTAAAAACCATTAGAAGTCGTATAACTGCGCCTTAAACTAGTAACTGCATTAATTGCCACTGCTTATCCCCAATGCTCCCATGGTGTGTCATGGGAGCCGTGGGAATAAGCAGTTCCTATTAAACCAAGATACTAACGTAATAATTGAACTCCTAACCGCATTATAGGTTTAAGCTTTATTTACTAACACTTTCTGTTAATAATATGTATACTTAGGTTAAGGTATATATCTCAATAGATATTGGGTATTGCATAGACCAATGTCTATGCAACCCGAAATAAACGAACTATTATTATTATTATAATCAACTGCACAGGCCACATGATGAGAGAACACCGAGATAAATGGTGTAAAATCGTAACTGATTGGTAGCTACCCTTGGACTTACAAACGGAGCAGAGGAAAACAGAAAAGGAGATGGGAGGACGAGCTAAAGCTTACAGCGGGTCCTAACTGGAGGAGAGGCTCGTGATAGATCACAATGGAAATTGCTATAGGAGGCCTTAGCCAAGAGGCATGCTGAATTGAGAGACTTACTTTAATTAAAAAACTGTAAAAACCAAAAATAATTCAGAATAAAGGGGCATTTTATTATTATTAATCAACTGCAACTCACCCTCTACTGGACGATACCCCTCCCATGAATTTTCACAACGTATTTGCTTGCTATTAGCTTCTCATTACAACTTATCTCAATGTCTATGGACCAGTCTTAGAGCTGCAGCCATAACACCGTATTAGCCGGTCTTTATCTGTGTTTACTAAAACAACAGGATCTTATCTCACAAAGATAGCCGTAAAACGACATAAGCAGTAGTAAACTTCAAGATTAGACTAACTTACATCATTATCTACATAATTTTCGAAGTGCCTACACCTAAACTTGAAAAGGAAAATCATGCTACTTGGAAAAGTGCGTAATCTCATTTTCTAAAGCTTTTGTAACCTAAATATTGGCTTTGGTCGACTAAGCCGAGTAAAAACCTGCTTAGTAAGATTGGCTAGTTACCTAATGTAATGGAAAACACTTCTTAAGACGCCGCCAACATTATATCTTGGAAGTAATATAGGGACAAGCACTAAGGCTATTTAGCTCGCCTAGATTCGCCTAAACACTAAGACCTAGAAGGTACGGTTATCGGAAAACGCTTTTCCTTTAGTTTTGTTCTGAGAAGGTAACTAAGTTTGTATTTATAGGAATGGAACCTTTTTGTGTGAAATCTGTGTAGGTAACTATCTAACCTAACCTAACCTAATGCCTCTTCATTCTTTATTTAAGGCTAGATTAGTTAGTAACAAAGGAGGTTGCAATACTTTTTTTTGGAGGGGGGGGGGGGGGATTCATCCAATGACATCTCCCGCTCTGGGTGGAGCGGGAGGGCGTGTCAGACTCTTACTGACTAAAACCCACCCCTGTTCCTTCCCTGCCCTGAGTGCCCAGGGGCGCGGTAACTCTGTTTCGAATTTATCCACAACCTCTGGGCAGGCATCGGCCATGACGGGCCCCGTCATGGTTTGCTGACAACTCTTTCAGGCGCACGTGGAACACTAGGCGCCGTCGACTCTCGGGCCTGGTGCTGATCGGACGGCGAGCTACCCACTACTCACCGTCCGCAGGCCCGGGTCTACGGTGGCCGGAGATCGTCTCGCGACGTCCTTCACCCAGGGCATCTCTTGCGGCGCTGCTGAGGACGTGAAGGCGACTCTGTTGTTGAGCCTCCCTCACCCGTTCCGAGGACCATAAAAACACATGGCCACGGACTTGTGCAATGCCACCTCGAGTCCCTGTTGCCGGATCCTATCGATGACTGTCGCAACCCCGCGTGTCATCAAGTCACGGCCGACAATCACCACCGCCTCGTGCGACCTCCTCTGCGCCAGGACCAGCGTGTCGTCAGCGTAGCAAACTACGCTTTATATAAATGCAGAGTTATTAACAGACTATATAGCTGAGCCGACAGACATCGTTCTGTCAAAAGCTCAGATTCTCATCCCTACGATTGTCAGCTAATATTTGACAGCTAGGAAATGTTTGAAAGATATACACGGAAAAATGTGGTTCAATTTTTCTTTTCGTATGAACCATCTGTACCAAATAGTTTAAAAAAAGTTCATCCAACTTGGTCCAACCGTTCTCGAATTTTGCGCTTAGCAACACATTAATTCATTCAATTTTAGGGTTCCGTTGTCATAAGAAGAACCTTTATAGTTTCTGTCTGACCGTTCATCCGCCCGAGGCATAGCTTAGAAACTGTAAGTACAAGAAAGCTGCAATCTTGCATGGGTATATAATATTAATCACGCTAAGAACACGAAACAATAAAATTCTTTTTAACCGACTTCAAAAAAGAGGAGGTTCTCAATTCGTCTGTATGTTTTTTTTTTTTTTTGTATGTTTGTTATGCGATATCCCCGCCATTTGTGAATAGATTTTGATGATTTTTTTTTTGTATGGTAGGTCATAACTTCAGAGGTGGTCCCATATAAATTTTATCGAAATTGATTCAGCACTTTTTAAAAAAAACATTATAAATAAAAAATATGTATACACAGATGATGTTTTGGCTGTCTCCAAATGTTCAAATTCCATTCGGGCATAACTTTAAAATTTAGTTATACTTCTGGTGTACAACAACAATAAAAAAAAAAATACATATAAATGAAAAAAAAAAAAAATGTTAAAAGGCTTCCGAGTGAATATGCTGAAATAATTAACTGCTACGCTGTAGCATTGTTTACTTCGCTAAATAACACTGAAATCTCTTACCCGTTTGCTCAGTGTGTCGCGATGCAAGATATTATATTTGTTCTCAAAGTATTCTAGTAATAATCGCATCTTCCCCGTTCGCTTTTGTTCGTTTGCGTCCCTTACCCTCGGAACAGCAAATATTTGCTAAGATACTGTGTATTGAGATGCGTAGTCTGCTACGTTTAATAACGTAGGCGTTTCCTTAATCAAACACGCTACATATTAATTTACATATTAAGGCGCTATTAGCTGCCAATGGCCTTGAGTAGTTAGCTTGCTGCTTGCCTGTTTGATCAAATAGCGAAACTCTACTTGAAAAATGCAGTATAGCTATAACTGATAAAACGTAATTAAATACCTGTTACGCTATCATAAACCTCTATAACATTTAGGTATCATCAACTTTATATTCATCCACGGTTCTATTAAGGCACTAATAACTGCCAACGACCTTGAGTGGTTAGCTTGCGTGTTCTGTGCTAAGCTCACGTAACGCGTCGTACGTCCACCCAGCAATAGGACTCGCCCATCAAGGAGCGCTGTCCGAAATTAGACGCAGTATTAATTTACTACACATAAAAGAACAGGTTTTAAAATATAACACTGAGACTAAATTACAAATAATTAAGTAAACTTTAAAATGGTGAAGGTTTCATAAAAATACGCTTTATAGTTTTTGCGTGATTCTTAATTTTTTATCCGCGTTAGACGTATCTTTACAAATTAATTACACTATGTTATAAAAATATAATTTCAAATATTCTGAGATCAATTTACGACGCAAATTGTCTAGAGTAACATACATTTTTTTCAAAGAAATAAGACTAGTCGTTTAGACGTGATGTTTAATTAAAAACCATTAAAAGTCGTATAACTGCGCCTTAATGCCTTCCCGTATTGTTTAATTAGTAGTCTGCTAGAACAACTACTGCTGTAATATGTTGATGGTTTGGACGCTGTTTGCGAAATAAATAAACTATTTGGTATAGGATTAAAACAAACGAGAACCTGGTTTTAATAATGAACAAAAAGTTGTAGAAACTAAGCTTGTGTAGGTGAAAATACTAAATAATGATAAATGTATACCTACTCACGTTGTACATACACAAATATCCGTAAAAGAATACCAACTTAAGGGTCTACTACCGGCCAAGTGCCGCCCTCATTGAATAAAAAATCGTTGCATAGCCTAGAAAAAAAATATTAAAGATTCCAACGTGACGTTTGTTACCAAGAGGATAAAGTATTTTAACGTTGTTAAAACAGGTCTCAGAATGTTTCGTATCCAAAGTAGTAAGCAAAAGTGTCAGAAATGGCCGTTTTTGGTACTTTTATCTACTACTTTGGATACGAAACATTCTGAGACCTGTTTTAACAACGTAAAAATACTTTATCCTATTTCTAACAAACGTGACGTTGGATTCTTTAATATTTATTTTCTATGCTATGCTACGATTTTTTACTCATTGAGGGCGCCACTTGGCCGGTAGTACGGCCTTAAGTAATAGATTCCTTAATTAGGAAGGAACTGGTCCAAACGGAGCCCTATTGCTATCACTCACGTGTACGTCTGTCCGTCTGTCTGGC
This sequence comes from Polia nebulosa, assembly GCA_951329385.1. Classification (NCBI taxonomy): domain Eukaryota; kingdom Metazoa; phylum Arthropoda; class Insecta; order Lepidoptera; family Noctuidae; genus Polia; species Polia nebulosa. The sequence goes on from OX589604.1 coordinate 18,854,061, forward strand.
CGTGGTCTGTCACAATTTTTTTTTCTGAAGATTTTGTTAACTTCCCATTGACCTATGAACTTGAAATTTTGTGATAGTGTTTGTTATTACGTATGTTTTACTACCAAATAGCAATATATTAATAAATCAGATTTTTTCTTTTATAATTCCCTCATTTGGTACGGAACACTAAATGGCGAAGTGCGACACGTACTTGGACGGTTTTTTCAATCAGTGTTCACTTCTGTGAAGTTTTATTCCTGTGTCTACAAATATCCACAAGGTACGAATACTTACACATAAACAATATTCAGAACAGAACATAATACATAAAGTAGAACATTACAAACACCAGTGATACTCCACACAAACATGAGCTAACCCTTTATCGCCACAACTTTATTGCTGTAGTCGTGAGATCTTAGATTTGCGTGCGAGCCGGTCCGGTCGCTCTGGCCTGACGTCCCACTGACGCGCTGATTTACAAGGCAAAAACCTTTTTTGTCTTTAGTGACATACGTCACACGATGGAGACGTCCAAACCGATGCGACGATCTGATTTCGGCATCTTTTTAAACCCTTCGTCCGTCCTTTCGCACGTCATGAATCCGCACGAAAGCGGTAGGACATAAGAATGGTAGCTATGTGGAAATAAAATCTATTTTAATATATCTTTACAATTCTAATATCGTCTTACAGTCTATGTGTATAAGGTCGAAAGCGCCTCGTTTCAGAGCAGATTTCTCACCTTGATTGTTTGAAATAGAAGTTAAACTTCACTACAAATCAACTACTACAAGTTCACAAATCTACTTAGTACTATTGTTCAAGTGGAGTCAGATTGAACAATAGGCTGTTTAAACCGCTAGAACATCCAGTGAAGTGTTTTTCTCTTAATACGATTTTTTCGAAGTGGAATAATATTGCTGTGGAGGTCTAGATTCTAGAGCATTAATATTTGCCCGAGCTACCGTCCTCTGCGTCTTGTATCTAAGTGCCTCTTGGAATTTGCACTAGTAGTTAATTAATTTATAGTCAAGTGGAGGATGAACTGATTAAGTAAACAATGTCGACGATGCAGTGTTAATTGTGTAGGGTTCGATTATCGGATTGAGATACAATGGTAATTGCCTAGTTGGTACCCATTTACCTACGCGAATGTCCATTCGTGCCTTTAATTAGGTACTGTTTCAATTTTTCTTTTGTTTTATACTATTCTGCTTAGATATTTAAGTCGACTTTTCGTTTGAAATCTTATTGGAAGCTTATCAGTAGATATTATATGAAATAAAAATATTTATATAACTTTTTAATATGTTTAGTACGTTGGTTTCCCGCTTTCCCCGAAAGATTATATTATCTTATGAAGAAAATAATCAAAATGCGCACAAATAAACTTTCGTAAAAGAATTAAAAAATGACACATCAAGTACCTAGATATTTCATAATAAACTTGTCCGACAATATAATGTAGGTTTACTTAAGTTATTTAAAGTCAACATATTATTTATTTTTCTTTTAGCTTAGTAAATGATACTGTCAGCAAGAAAAATATTGTCTCAACATTTTTACTCGGTAAACCAATTAAATAGGAACGTTACGAGGCTGCGGTCACTTTGTACTGAATGGTAGCGAGATGTGTGTCCGCGGCGCGCTTATTATCTGATCTCTTTTAAGTAGTGTCACGTTGAATAAAATCATTGGCGTGTAGCCGCTGCGGGTCGCGGATGAGTGATCTACTTATAAATGGCCACTTATGGCGACCACAAACAAATTACTAAAAGAACAAGCGTTGGCTCCTACTCGATCCGTTCAACTAACTAGGGACCGTGTTCAGTCGTTTGGAGGATGTTGCACAATGGTTCCAAACTTTCTGCTTTCCAAATCCAATGTGCGCATTTGAATTTGACAGCATTTTGTTTTTTCTACTGTTTTGGATGGGATTCTATTTTGGGATTTTATTTCTATTCTATTTATTAAATTATTTTTTTTTTCAGTATTAATTCCTTTTCAAACAAAAGAATAGAACGCTATTTTTATTGTGCACCAGAATCCGTCTGGCATTTTTTTCGACAGCTGGTTTTATTGTGGGACATATTTCAACTTTTTTCTTTGAATTTTTCCTCATTTTAGGCTCTGCACGGGCTTTTTAATTAGGTTAATAAAACGTTTCGTCACAAAAAGTAAATTTCATTTATTAATGGTCTTTTCCTTATTACTTTCCGAGTTTTACTTTTTAAATTAGGTTAATTAAAATCATTTAAAATTTTCGGAAGGAATTCTGGACAATGAGCTTCCGGTGGAAAGTTTATAAAACATATGATCAGCAATTCCAATTATGACTGTAAAAGTTTTGCCATCGACACTACGCGTGTATAAAATTGATATCAAAGTAAAGAAGCATAGACAATAACAATTTACAAAACTCTGAAAAGATTTTTGCGCACAATGTGGAATGGCGCAAAAGGCCATCGGAGTGGAATCCTCAGTCAAGTTTTTGCGTAGTAGCGATTACAGTACGCCGCTCTGGTCTAAGAAGTGGGTTGGATTACGACTAGCCTTATTGGCATTCGCTGTCCGCCAACCAAGCGTTTTTAAAAACACCACTTGCAATTGCCTCTTTGACGTATAAGGGAAAAGTTAAATATCTAGGTACACATGTCCATATACGAACACGTTGCTACCGACTACAACTAACAATAATTGATTTGATCAGTATTTATCTACCAACTTGATTGATTTACGACAAATGCAGCAATTATTTACTTAAATTAAAAGTGCATTATTAATTTTATGTTATTGATTTAGGACTCATCGATCCAACTGAGTAACGACGTCCTTACCCTTGGATAACTTGTCTTTTATCTGAACATCGCAAGCGATCGCAATAAAACTGTCAAATGGTATATTCTTGATATGACAGATACGATATCTCCATTAGCTCGCACACCGTCGTCACGACACAAATAAAAACTTACAATAAAATACCTACGTATCACGAATTTGAAATAAGTATCACGAGGTTCGTATACTCGTATACTGCAGGCTGTAACATCGGGAGCTCGGCGGACACGATCATAAATTAAAAGCCATCATATTTGTTTTTCGAACGAGCAAGTAAATAAAATGCCGATCGACGGAGCGTAACTTTGCGCGGTACGTAATCAACAGTTTTATTCGTCGATTCCGCTGCCTTGATTTCGGCTTCATCCTTGTCGCGGATCGGGCCCGTTCTTCATTTGAATATCTTTCGCATCGAATTCACTGTTGATGCTGATTAAAACCAACACGTTCAAGATATTTCGTTGTCGGTTTTATTGATTTTATTTCAAACGTTTTCTTTTTATCTTTGTTTCGTCTGGTTTGTCAATCGTCACTCGCAGACAGGCTAGTTAAAAGTTAAAGTGGAGGTCAGTAATTAACAGGCGAGATCAACAAGCTGCTCGATGCTAATAGGGCCTTTCCACGTCAAAGGGCTAAAAGGCGTCGGAGCGCGTCTGTCCGAATAATGAGCCAAGCTGTAGTCCCTCCCTACCGGCTGCCGGAGTGCACGCCGCGACCTCGCCCGACCCTCGTCAAACGCTCGATTAGCCTAACGTAGATACACTAATTATATTTTTTTACGATTTATTCGTCTCTCAATCTTCACTCGTTTACATTGACGACGCGCGTATCTCTGGCATCTCGCCCACGCGCATCACTATCTAAATTGAATTTCCATACGTTGCGTGTCAACTTATTTATTGTATGCGACAAAAAGGGATGCTCGTTAATTTTATGGTCTTTGGGTATTTGAGTATCCGTGTCGTCGTTTCGGGTTATGGAGACTGTGTCTCGGGGGACCGTCGATAATCTTTGGCACGGGCCTAACTCACGCCGCATATGACAGAGAAACATGACATTTGGGTCCCTAAGTGTTATGAAATGCTAATTAATACGTTATGATGTGAATGATAGGGGACTTGCTGCTGAATCGAGTCGTTCAGTGGTAATGGAGTGCATTAATATGAAAACTGACAGCACACTTTATTTTAATAATATTTTAGGTGCTCATTTTATTACAATAAAGGTCCCAGTCATTAACAAAACCTTTAATGGATTCTGTTTTCAGTTTTTGATATGGTGCCATCATTAATCTCAGTTTCATTCAGGTCTTGGTTTACGTTTATTGCGAAGCAGATAATACAGCCGCACCGCGCTACGATTGTTACGTACCTAATGGAATAGCTAACGAACGACCTACGGTAACACTAATAGTCGAGACTATTACTGTACATTAACTGTAATAATCATTATTAAACCAACAATAGGAAAATATGACTACATAAATTTAAACGAACAATACGGGGCGCTATTAAAAATCCTACAGTTGTATAACCAAGAGTTTACGATGTCGCCCTGTTGGTATTCCAATGTAATCCCGTTTGATAAAGTTGACAATAAAGTCTAGTAATAAAATTTTAGACCTAATTCGTTTTTGTGAAAACATAATTTATCACGCACGAAATACGAAAAGCTCGTAAAACAGACCGCCTGTTATTAAGTGACATCCCTGGATTTTGTCGCAGTCGACAGTCATAAAGTCACAATAATGGACAAATTATACCCTGAAAAGAAATGTTTACTCGACATTATATTTTAAACTGTTGGCTTTATTACTTACGAGAAGCATTGGAAAAAATGCACTAAATAAATTATTCAAACTGAAAAAGATGAGCTGTGAAAAGATTGGGAATAAGCAACCTTTTTTATATCTGTTTTGTAAGTCTGCTTAAGTTGTAAGAATATAATACGAGTATATAACTTTAGAGTCCGACCAATACACGATTTTAAGCCAAAACCGAAACTCACATGGTAACAGAATTATTATAAAAAAATTAAAGAAAGAAAAATATTAATTTGGCGACAGTCACCAGTTTCACGCAAATGAAATAAAATAAAAAGTGACAATCATTAAAAAAAAAAAAGTAACTTGCCCGTAATCTTGACTTGTAAAAGTTATCAGATCATTGAAAATTCGGTCCTAACTTTCATGAAATACGTACTAAATAAGTTAATAATCCTTTATTACACTTAGACAGTCAATTTTTACATCTCTATCACTAACTTCAGCTAAAAGACGCTAGTTTCAGTCAAGCCGAATATTCGGCCACTTTTTAGCCGAAATCGAACCTTCGGTCGATCACTAATTAAATAAAATAAAATAAAATTAACTTCGATGGGTGCTGATCGAACGGCGAGTAGTGGGTAACTCGCCGTCCGATCAGCACCAGGCCCGGGAGTCGACGGCGCGTAGACTACCACGCGCGCCTCAAAGAGTTGTTAGCAAACATGACGGGGCCCGTCATGCATGGCTGATGCCTACCCGGGGGTTGAGGATAAATTCGAAAGAGTTACCTCGCCCCTGGGCATTCAGGGTAGGGAGGAATAGGGGTGGGTTTTAGTCAGTAAGAGTCTGACACGCCCTTCCGCTCCACCCTAGAGCGGGAGAAGTTATTGGATGATTTCTCACACCCCCCAAAAAAAAAAACCTGTACCAACTTAGATTTATATTTTAATTCATCATCGGCCTTTTAATGTCCCCACTACTGGGGCACAGGCCTCCTCTCTGTGAGAGGGTGTGGGCCCAATGCGGGTAAGTGCATGTCACATGTCGAATTTTTGGTTCTAGGATATGCCGGTTTCCTCACGATGTTTTCCTTCACCGTTTTGAAAGCAGTGGTGATGAAATAATTTACACAAACTAAAGCGCCTGCCTGGGTTTGAACTCACGACCTACAACTTGAAAGTCGAGGCCACTACCACTGTGCCACCACTGCTCTCGCATATTTTAATAATTGATAATAATTTTTTTATGTCAATAATTGGTAGATTATAATTATAATTTGAAATATTATCACAAGTCACAACGATATCTTTCATGATTTAAAATCAACCGAACTTTTAAAACCTTGTAAGTCAATAAACAGCTAACATTCAGCTAGTATTTCCTGTGTGTAGGGACTAAGAAGGCATTATACGCATAAATCATACACACAACAGTCCATAGCTGAACAAATATCTGTAGGCCATACAAACGTTTGTTTCTGTGCGGAATTCGAACCCGCGACCCCGACGCGACTCACAAGCTGCTCACTGAGCCGCTTTTATAATTATTTGCATATATTTATTTAAATCATTCTTATGCATTAGACAAATAAATGATAAATAAAGTGTTTTAGAAATAGGAACCTTCATGAAAAATCTGCAAGGACAAAAGCTCTATGTTCAAATTCCTCTAGAAAGCTGGGTTTTCACATTATCAGCCTTATTTATAAAACACACACACATGTAATCAGTATGTGAACTAAGTATATGGTAGCACATTATAAATTCACGATAGCATACGAGTAGGTCACATCCATCAAAATCACTTGTCTATGGGACTATACCTCCTTAAAATTATTAGTCAGTACTTTACCACCCACATCTACACATCTTCCGGGTAAAAAATGTTGAATTAATAACTTGCTAATCAGTGTTTAAACTAATAACATAGTTATTTTTTTTAATAAATAAGGTAATTTTTAAATACTTGTTACAAGAAAAAAAATATTCATCATTAAAAAAATCAGTCTTGATAGATTTTTTCCATAAAAATTCGACATTGCGACGGAAACTTTAAACAACAGTTTACAATGTCTATTTGAAACATGATCGTGCTTCGAATTGACATTGGTCGACAAGGTATACAGAACAACAATTTACTGAAGCGGACTCGAAAAAGAAATGCCGTCCAGTTCAACACAATATTACGTAAAAACTCAAAAAGATCATAAACTGATCCAACACGAACGTCGCTACACCCGAAAAATACTACAGTGAAAAATGACTGATTAAAATTTTAATATTTAAATAGTGAATTTACTCCCTGTTTGAATAATTAGCAATCGAATGGACAACGGAATACAATTGTTTTGTTTGACAATTCAATTGTTAATTTATCATTCGCATGTCATGTCATCAATTGTTTTCAGTTTATCTGTTTAAAGTTCGAACAATTTCCATTAAGTTTGATTACATAATATACATTTATTTCATGTGTTTTGAGATTTATTATTATATATACAAGTTTGACGCGACATAACTTTTCGTAAAAATATATTATGATTGCAACTCTCTTCTTGAAATTTATAGACACCATTATTCTTTTTTGCCATATTTATGTGAATAAAATACGTAAAATCATTTTACTCCATGTCTGCGTATTTAAATACAGCTTGTTCACATTGATCGTGCTCACTAAGCGTTTCGGCCGTCCTTTGTTTTCAGTTTTGCACAATTCGCGAAATATACCTACTTGTACTTTAATTACAGCTATTTGTGTTCACCGCCACGTAAAATTATTCAAATTACGCTTAATTTAATGTTCTTTAAGCAACGAATTGCCGCGTATTTTTTCCCGCCGTCGTGTTAATGGGCCGATTCCCGAATTAAAATCGAAAATCGTAAATTTCTCAGTACACAATGTTACATAAACAAAACTTATCTTCAGCAGTTACGGCCCGCGTTGAATTATAATTTCATTTCGCGCAAATACCACGTCACACATTTATTTCTTATCTCCCTGGCTTAAATTTCAGCCGTAAAACGAAATGTTTACCTATCTTTACGATGGTTTCAACAATGCACGATTTTGTTTCATTGTTCAGAATACTTTTTTCCTAAATTTCTGTTTAAAACCCAAAAGCAAGCTTAGACCATAAAGCAAAAATTCCTCGCAAGACCACAAAGCCAAATTGCTAAAGCGGTTCTAAAAGTGTCGACAGTGAGAAGTTCCATAAGGGTGCATGTATGTACTAACATAACATAAATAACGTGGTTCCGTACGCAGCTCCATTGTCAGTCCTGTTACTGGATCAGCTTTGTTTTGCAGCATTTTTTTTATGATATGAACTAGAACACTGACTATATGTAGCGTGTCGGCCTCTTTATTTTGAAAAGCTAAATGAGGTCTGATAACAGTAGATTTCCAAGGAACCTTTAGATTTTAAAGTTAACAGTGTTTTAATAGTGATAAACTGTAAAATGTCTTTAAAAATAGTCAAATATAAATCTTACCTTAAAAGTAAATATGTAATTTTGAGTTGTGGCCCGAGAAATTTGAGACGCGCTTTGCGTAACCAACTGCAGAGCAAAAGTTAATCTTTCAAACAATCAGTATTTTCAAAGTGCAAAAAATAAAAAATATGGTTAATAAAACAAACCACATAATAATGGCATGACACGCAAGTCACATCCAGAGGCTGTACGTGCGTAGCCACAGCGGTCACCAGTCGGTTGCCCGAGGGCTCCGATTTTCAGAGTATTTTCCATGTGGTTGGTACACTGCGTGGCGTCGCCAATTTTAATTCCACACCCGCCCCGACGGCCGCCGGTACCCTAGATTCCACCATACAATTTGACACAAGCAATGAGCTGCAGCGCTGAACTTTTGCCATTTAACCTCCCATACCATACGCTTTTGATATTTCACAAAGTTACTCAATCCTTAATGCGATGCTCGCGAACTTGTGTGGGATGTATTTAGAATGTTTCAATTGTAACTTCTTCGTTTCGTGTGTGTAACCAAATACTTGCGATAGACAGTTAACATTCGAAATAGAATTCCACGGTGCGGTGAACATTATTATCTGTTTTGTAGAAGCATTTGCATTGCAACATCGAGTCTACATATTGTATTAGCTGTATATATTGTAATACTTGCTCAGAAACATAAATCAAATTGAAGAAAATATTGTTACATTAAAAATAACAGGAAACAACATTTCTTTTTAGAAGTCTTCAAGACAATATTTGAATTATTTCCTTGTTCATGAGAAACGTCTTAAAAGAAATATAGCCATCTATTTCTCAAGTGTTTCTGCCTAGGGGTAAGCTTTATGTTTGATGAATCGTTCACTCAGTACATTACTCGTTATACTCTTCATTACTTTGATAAATAACGTCTTTGTATCGTGTGAATTCTCCTCCGTGGATACAAAATCTTGATCGAAATATTTAGCAAGTTTGTCTGTGTTTCTCCCGTCAAACGCTATCGTAACATTGTTCGGAGGTGGATTCTCGTTGCCCTCCCTGTTGAACCAACAAATCACGTTGACTGCCAACGTTCCGTGATCGAGATTCACGCTGCTGACATAGATCAACTTGATGTGACAAATACTAGCATGGTACTGCCGAGATTGCCTCTATGGATATTTATGAGAGGGGAAAATAATGTAATGAACACTGAGCTAATAGTGCTGGATGATTTAGTGAAAACTAAAGTTTTAGAATAAAGGGAGGAGTGAATTTAGTAAGATGTGAGTAGGTGTATGAAGCAGACTACCTATGTCTATGAAGCAGAAGTTTCTTCAGCAGTATTAGAAACATTTCACGATTCCCTTGACACAATGGTCTGGATTTCTGAAGCGTATTGGCTAATAAAAAAAAACTTTTTTACAAAAATACAACCGACTTACCGAGAATTTTCTTTTTGGAAGTCAGTTGTATTTTTTGTTAAAAGAATGGAACATAGAATTTGAACATACTCGTAATGTGTATTTCTGTTGCTGCTATAACAACAAATAATAAAAAATTAAAGGCGGCTCCCTACTAGAAACGTGTTTTTTTTGGCTTTTTACTGTTTTCATAAACCCAGTAACATTATATTGACGTCTAAAAGTTTTATTTGTGTAACCAATTTACAAAATAAATATCATGTAACAATTCCATCTCTCTCCATACCTACCCGTATTATCCTCCGCGGGCCAACGAGTGGTGTGACATGTTCCATACTCGCATCAAACCGTGGTAACGATGTTAAACGCTACAATGTCAGGATGCACTCCAGGTGGACGGTAAATTGGAAGCTCTTTCGACCCAACCGACTGCGGTCTCCTTGTTAATTCCGTTTAAAAGCCGATTTTAGGGTTCAGGGTTGAAGTGAACTGTATTATCTGTGTTTAGAAAGGGTGTTTTGTGTATAGGAGCATGCTGTGAAAGAATTTAGTAAACTAGAAAAGAGAATATGAGGTTTAGTTAAAGAAGATTTTTTTAATTATTCAAAGCAAAATTTCGACTGACGACAGTGAAAAAGCATTTGACGTGTATATTGTTAGCAAACATTTTGATCACGTCCATATTAAAATTAAACACGCGTGAAAATATTGAAAACATGGTATTCATTAGTATACCGGTCATTAGGTGTTTGAATAACTTATTAGGTATCTATTACAAAAAACTGGTACCTCAAAATATTCCTAATGTAGGTATTGAGAGTTTGACAGAACCCAGACATAATCTTTGACAAAACTTGACCATCTGTTTTGAGAACCCGTTCAATATTGTGTTGGGGTAAATTACCGAGATAATGGCCAGGCGGTTAGTCCAGTTAACTGCTAACAATGTTATTGAAATATTTTTTGTTACCTTCAGAGCTTTAGATCTTTTCACCGACATTAACACATAATAAAATCGGTAATAAGCTTCAAAACCAAGTCGGTGTTTTGCGGAGGATAATACGCTCACAATTGTTTTTATTTGAAAGATGGTGGACTGCATATATGTGGTTCATTTTTGTAACAGGTGGACCAGTTAAACTGTTGTGGTTTAATAAATGTGCTGTAACTTAATGTCTTCGTTTCGTCGTTCTTAATGCTTTACATTTTCGACCAATGCTTCCTGCCAAGTAAAATTTTAGCTTGGTTTATGATTTGTAATTTATGCACCTCTTAAATGGAAAATATAAATGTACGTATGCTTTAAATAATAATATTATATTACGTTACAGCATTTGATCAATTTAATCGTGACTATAACTTTAGAACAATCACAGAACATTAAATGGATTTCGATGTTAATATTTAGTACCACTAACAACTGAAATGTCAGTAATTCTAATTCGCCGTTATCTAAATTACTGAACAAATTAAACTGTATACCAACGATCGTAATGGCATTTACGAATAGACAATAAAGAAGTCTGCCCATTGTACCGTACCTTACCTTGACCGTGCTAGGAACGTCAATCAATCTGTCTAGCCTTTTCCCAACTATCTTAGGGTCGGCTTCCAGTCTAACCGAATGCAGCTGAATACCAGTATTTTACATGGAGCGACTGCCTATCTGACCTCCACAACCCAGTTATTGGGTAATACGATACCCCACTTTTTTTCTTTTTTTTTGTGGGTTGGGAAATCATCCAATGACATCTCCCGCTCTATGGTGGAGCGGGAGGGCGTGTCAGACTCTTACTGACTAAAACCCACCCCTGTTCCTTCCCTGCCCTAAATGCCCAGGGGTGAGGTAACTCTGCTTCGAACTTATCCTCAACCCCTGGGCAGGCATCGGCCATGACGGGCCCCCTCTTAAATGCTGACAACTCTTTGCGGCGCGCGTGGAACACTACGCGCCGTCGACTCTCGGGCCTGGTGCTGATCGGACGGCGAGCTAGCCATAACTCGCCGTTCGCAGGCCCGGGTCTACGGTGGCCGGAGAACGTCTCGCGGCGACGGAAACCCCAGGCGTCTCCTGAGGCGGCTGCTGCTGAGGGCGTAAGGGACTCTATTGTTGAGTCTCCCTCACCCATGCCTCTCTCTTCGCGAGCATTACTGCTTCGCAGAAGGAGAAGACAGCTATACGGTACCCCTTGGTAAGACTTGATGTCAGACTAGGAACGTGTCTATTTTTTGTATTGAACAGTATGAGACTATGCCTACTGGATCCGTCCGTCACCGACCAACACTGTCGCACGCCATGCACGAAGCGTATCGGCATCGGCAAAATGTGCATAAAGATTTTAATAAATCTAGCGGGAGTGTAAACTCTTGATATATTATGAATAGATCAGTTCAAATGTAATAAATATCATACAAATTCAATCAATTACAATGTATGAAAATAAAAGTGTACAATCTTATTACGTGATTTTTGATAAACAAACGGTATTTGCAGTTATACGCTGACACATACATGCCAAACCAGTGCCATAAAACGGTGTACGACCAATTTTAATGACCGTTATGCTTGGGTATGATAAAAATATATGCTGTTTAACGGTTCTATAGTGGCATAGTAATTCGTGTCGTGTTTTGTTCCGTTCATGATACGTTCCTAATACGGTCATGGTATGATACGGTGTAGTGGGCAGACTCTTTTAATCTAAACTACATTAAACGTCTATTCCTGCAATGACACTATTGTTGGCTCTGTCTGCGCACATTTCGCGGTCTCCTTTTATGGTACTTTAGTTTCGGGAAGTTTATTTGTGCGACACGGCTGGCTGTGACAACGAAATAGGCTAATATCGTTAAATGGTACAATGTTGCAAGTGTACGCTGAAAGTAGCCTCCAGTGCATAGAATGGTACCGTTGCTAGAATGGACATCTCTAAAACCGTGGCTTATCCGTGTCTAGACTGCAGTGTTATGAGTTTGAAACGGGAATTTTGATATATGAAACCCTTTACGACTTACGACACAAATTAAATGGTCTAGTATAAGTTGTTCTATCTCACCAAGGGAGTTTGGTTTGGTTTGGGATGTCGTAAGCTCGGAGCGTTCGGTGTGATAGAAAATAGCTTACGCACACAAAAACAATGTGCACGTGAATCTATACACACAACCAAACACAACCGGCCTTCGTGAAATAAAATACTTATCTATACTTAATACAACTTGTCTTATTAACCGACGAAAAAAAAAGGAGGAGGTTCTCAATTCGACCCTATATATATATATTGTTTATGTTTGTCAGCCCTCACTCTGTTATTAATTAACCGATTTTGATGATTTTTATTAGATAGGGTAGGGTAGTCCCATGTCGAGGAAGTCAGTATCTGATGATGGTATCCTGATAAAATTGAGAAAAACTCTCGAAAATTGTGGGCACGAGTAGTGTTTCTGTTTACTTTTCATGACTTAATCAGGTATTTGCATTTAGGAATCTTAACATCATGAAGCTGAGCTGATAATGGAAGCCATACCTTTCTTAAACAATAAGAAGTCAGATATAAAAAGATGATGCGATCCACAATCTTAAAATAAACACTAAGTAAATAAAAACTATAAAATTTTATACATATAAACAATTTTTTTATATAAAATTTGGTAGTTTATGTGAATAAGCTCAGTACCTACTCAACTTTTGGTTCTTTCTCGTTGGTTTAATTTTTTGTTAAAACCTTTTTTCTTATACGTAGCCAAAAACCATGTCGTATAATTATGCAGCATACAACATTGTCTCCCGGTTTATCTAGAAAACTGCCGACTCTGTTATCATACGGTGTAAAGCTTAATGGGATTTGGAACTTCAATTATATGAATTTGACTTGTGTGTAAACTTACACATCCATAAAGATTCAAGAATGTTATAGTTTTGCACGCAAGAACGATACTAAAAAGGGTTTAATAGTACACCCGACGGTATTGCGGTGGCGTGGCGATAATTGCAATACAAAATTTAAAACAAAAAGATTGCACCATCTATAGGCTCTATACGCAATTGAACTCTACGTTACGAGCCAATTTAACGGAGTTAGAAATCCACTTTAAGTTATTAAAACACAATAGTGCGCCGCGCTATCAGGCTAATTGAAAACTGCATTGTGAGATCATCGTATGTGCCCGTTTATCGGCCAGATACAACTAGACCAACAAGCTCTCGAGACAAAGCCAAGAAAGTTGCACCAAAGACTTTGTTACTAGATGGTAGATCTCTTTGAATGCTTTAGAGACGAATTAAATGGATAAAAAAAGAGTGATCTAGCTTGATTAGTACTAGTTAGTGGGTAGAACTAATAGACCCAATAAAAAAACCAAGGAGTAATTAGTTTCATTCCCTAACAACTTTGTAAACAGGCTACAGATAATAATGAGATTGTGGTCAAACTCGACACTATCAATAATTTTTTGAAAATGGTACAGGTTGAACCTGACTAAAATAATTTCGATCCACTCAGGGGGTGGAAGAACACCACCAAAAACTTTAACTACAGTACCATTTATGAAACATCGATGTTGCTCTGTATGGGTGTTAAGGGTCTACTACCGGCCAAGTGGCGCCGTCATTGAATAAAATCCGTAGCATAGCATAGAAAATAAATATTAAAGAATCCAACGTCACGTTTGTTACAAAGAGGATATAGTATTTTGACGTTGTTAAAACAGGTCTCGGAATGTTTCGTATCCAAAGTAGTAGGCTAAAGTACCAAAAACGGCCGTTTCTGACATGTCACATTTATTTTCTGTGCTATGCTACGATTTTTTATTCAATGTGGGCGCCACTTGGCCGGTAGTAGGGCCTTAAACCTGGCTCTCGGTTGCTGGACAACCGTCAACCAGGTTAACAAACTGCAATAGTATCTACAAATTGTAGCAACTAATAGCACGTTGGTATCCTTCGTTTATAATAACTAGACCTCGTTTGCCTGTTACTTTTTACACCTTGCGAGGAACCATCAGCAATTAGTTCAGTACGTTTATTTACGAGTACTTCATCCTATGTAGTTATATGGAATGGAAGTTATAATTGTCGTAAAGCTAGCCGTTAGTTCTGTGATCCCTCACGAGTGTCCACCGTAATTTCTTACCAGTTTTTATTAATCATTGACGGCTCCCGCTTGACCACTATCTCACCTAATGGTAAGCGATGATGTGGTCGACACTGGAGTACGCTTGCCTAGAAGTAACATATTCACTCTTGTCTTAAAAACCCTCAGATTCTACCCCGAGTCTGGCAGGGAATTCCACTCCTTACTCTTTAGTGAGTTTGCTTTTCGGAAAATATTGCATTTTACTAGTATCTGATATTAACCGACAATGTGGTAGTCGATCATAATCGAAAAGCCCTGAAACTTCTCATAGTTTTTATAAAAGAACAGAATAATGATAGAAAGGAAGCGATCATAAATATTACTAAACCTGAAACCTGATCTCTAACTAACAAAGATAAAGCAGCTTTCAAAGTCATTTTCTTTTGTTCCAGTTCGCAACGGCTACTCCTGCGTGCCAGTGGCTCTGGCCGACAGTCTGGACATCAGGCTGGGCACAGCTGTCACTGACATCCAGTATGGAGGACCTGGTGTCACCGTAAAGGCTGTCAGCACCAGGAATCCAAGTCAGCCGCAAACATTCAAAGGTAAGAGAGTAAACTTCTGGTGATATTTTTGTCAATAAGAATTATGCACGTCTCTACTTCACTGTCTTGAAAATGACACACAATCGACATAATAATAAAAATAAATAATAATTATTTATTGATTGCGAGTAACAATAAGACTCATAAAATGTTAGTAACAAAAAAACTTTTTTACAAAAAAAACAACCGCCTTCCAAAAAAAATACACTAAAAATTAATAAATAACTTTAATTTCGGAAGTCGGTGTTTGTATTTTACTTCTTCGTTATTTGGCACCGACTTCCGAAAATTTTTTTAGTGTATAATAATTTCTTTAGTGTATTTTTTTTTGGAAGTCAGTTGTTTTTTTTGTAAAAAGGTTTTTTATTTTTCACTTTTTAGTTGTTATACCCCAGAACTAAAAACCCCAATATAATGGAACGTGGAATTTAAACATTTGGAGAACACCAAAACGTTATCGAGGTACACGTATTTTCCGTTTTTGTTCAGTTTCTCAAAAAGCGCTGAAGCAATTTCGATAAAATTTATATGGGACCACCTCGGGAGTATATTTTTTCAGATAAAAAAAGAATTTTGAAAATTGGTTCACAACTGACGGAGAAATCGCGTATGTATGTTACATACAAAAAAAAAAAAAAAAACACAGACGAATTGAGAACCTTCTCTTCTTTGAAGTCGGTTAAAAACAAACTTAAATAACTATGTTAGTTGCATAAAAATAACAAAAACATTGACACACAAATAAGTAAAATATTTTATTTTATTTCCAGCTGAAATACTGAAGCAGCAGGTCGGGGACCAATACATGACCAAGATATTTAAACCAATAATAATAATAACATAGTAATAATACCTAAATATTATTTATTGTTTTGCACATACTACAGTTTTGTCTAAGTTTTTCGTAGCTTTATTCAAAGTTCCTGTATTGCACACGTAAGTACTGCAAAATTGTGTGCCGTAACGAACGAACAATGGGCAAAAAGCATTCGCTATCGATTGTAGCCCGCCGGCACACATCCATATTGCGTTAGCGTCCGCATTTTCTGTTCCAAATAGAAAAATCAAATTCATGTGGCCTTAATATTAAGGAAGAGCCGTTTGCGAAAAAAAAAAACAAAGCGGGATAATGGGCGTTATGAGAAAAATCCACAACGCCGTCGGCTTGGCTCCTTGTCATTTCTTTGTCGCGGAATGATTTGCAATTCTAACGCGTTAATTTTACTTTGACGAGGCGCAAAAATACGGTCGGGCCTGTGTTGACCCGGCGCGCGGCGGTCTGTGTTCCCTACCCCCTCTCTTCACCACAACCCCTCGCTCGCCCAGCCGGAGGCTCTTCCGCCACATTTGCATACAGGCGGAGTCTACCATAGACGAGGCAGTTAGATGTTTAAGAGGCGGTGCTAGGCTGTATCTAGCTATTTCTGGCTCGTATTACGCTTCGCAAATCGCCGAAGCTATAACAATAGAATTGCTACACAAAAGATATTGACACTTATGTCATTGTCAATTTCTCGCGCGGATGTGATAAGTGACGCTTTGAAGCGCTTAAAAGCTAAAATTATATATTAGTCCTTTATATTTTGTTCTAGACAATGGAATAACTTATTGGCATTGATAGAATTTACAGTTATAGACTAACAAACACCCACTCAAAAAGATGAGACAGAAAATAATGTGAAAAAAAAACAAGAAAAGTCAACAAATAAAAATTTTGCTATCACTTTGTATTTATCCGAGTTTCGTCTCATTATCCTTTTCCGGTTGTGGCCGTCTCTTAAGCTCAAACAGATTACGTAGAAATCAAGCACTGGTTTTGATATATTTTCCTTTATCCTCGGGTATCGTTTATAGAGTATTGTGAATGAGATGTTCGTTCGTCTCTTTGTTAGTCCCCGAGGCCTCGGTACCGAACTTGCTCTTAAAAGCTTTAGCGCCGAAAACGTAACTACGAATATTGAGGAAAACTATAAGGTTTGATGTTAACATCACTACATAATATAAAACAAAGCCCTTTGTCGCGTTTGTCTTTTTCGTCTCTAATCTCGACCTTTCAAAAAAGTTTGTTATTGTCAATTTTACCTATTTCTTTATTTATGGTTTATACCCTGACGACCTCAATACATGCACGGTCAAAAGCTTCTTTTCCACTTCTCTTGAGATTGACTAGTAGGTATGGAACAATTCTCTTTGTTGATGTTGAGCTTATACAGGCAGCTTCATCGTAGTTGCTCACGAAGCCTTGCAGCATCTGCCAAGATAATGATATATTCATAAATAAAATTTTGTAAAACCGCCGTTATAACTAAGAACACCGAACAAACCAGTTCCTGGTAGCATTGCCCACGTATTGTATTTGTCCTAGCTTTATGCTATTGGAAAATTTAATGAATAAGGAATAACGTATTTGGCTACATATTCCTTGTTTTTCATTTACATGCCATACAAAGACAGATCTACTCTAGTTTGTCATATTGTGACATCCCAGCATCAAAGTTTTTCACGCAAAACTTACGTCAGGACTAATACAAACAATAAATAAGGAAGTCCGCTTGTATGCTTGTTTATTGCAGGAATTCACAAACTTTCTACAGAGGATGTTTATGTCTCGGAAAAGGACATTGGCCACTGTTATCTTGTTCTGCTTAACTTTATCGGCATTTTCTTTGGTGAAACGTGACTGAGTAACAAACAAAATACTATCTGAACTTGCGTAGGTACTGTATATTATTAGGATCCCGTTGTTGCCATAAGAAACGCAAACATACAAACTCTCAAAAAATATAACCCTTATTTTAGGGTAGTCGGGTAACAAGTAAGATAGCAAGGTTTTCTGGTAAACAGTTAAATAGTCTTATATATATTTGAGTAACTAGTTTCTGCCCGCGGCTACACCCTTGTGAAAACTGTTTTATTATTCCAAGGGGAACATAATACCGGGAAAAAAGTTACGTATTCTATTTCCTAATCCAGATCATGGTCCACCCGTGTTCCAAATACGAATATGTTAAGCCGTTAAGGCATGAAAAAGTCGCAAATAGACAGAATTACTTTCGCATTTTTATAATACATTATTAGCTTCTGCCAGCGGCTTCGCCTGCGTGGTATTAGTAGGTACTTCCCCCCAGTATAAATTATAGCCTATAAGTTATTCTGATATATATAGAGTGACTGGTAATTAGTGACCGATACTTGAACACGTGACTGTACTCATGATAAAAAACAACTTTCCCAAAGTAACTTTTTTATACTCATTCACTTTTATCACAATAACACAACAGCCGTATCAAATTCTCGCGCGCACGCCTTTGAGTCCTGTGACCTATCAGCTGTTAGCCGCGTGATATCGTTCATTCTCACTATATGTTTCTTTGGGAAAGTTGTTTGTTATCATGAGTACAATCACGTGTTTAAGTATCGGTCACTTATTACTAGTCACCATAAAAATATATTACTGTACAGTTTCATAAATCCGTTCAATAGTTTTTGCGTGAAAGAATAACAAACATCCATACATCCTCACACACTTTCACATTTATAATATTAGTAGGATAGTATAGTAAGAAAGTAGGATGTAGGATTATTTAGGATTTAGTAAGTCACACTGTGTACTCGTACCACGAGAAGTCATAGGATGATTTCCCACCCCAAATAAAAAGTACATTAAGCAGAATAGTTATAGGTACCTATTTAAAATCCCCTTTCCTGAAGCTGGTTTGAATTCTGCGCATAATTACGAGTACCTACATTATCCACGAGATTTTATTAAACCTATTTAAAAACCATGCAACTGGATTATCAAAGCGGCTTTGCTTTAAACTTTCATCGAGTTGCTAAGCAATCTGATTCGCAACGCAATCCTTTTACCAGAAGAATCAATTGGAGAAACCTTTCCTTTTCAAGTCAAATAGATACCTACCACGTGTGTTCAATATAAGGAAATCTTTATTTAGCATTTTACAGGCATTGTTGGGGTTAAACCTTACCTTTCACGGTGATTGGTTCCACCCCGCAACCCCTTTCATTTAACTGGAATGTAATATTGGATACCTTTGAGGATAGCTGGTATTTTGTTGTGTGAGAATTAATAGGTAGATTGTAGTGGTCGCGTATAGGTCGAAATTCGACCTCATTTAAATTTGAAGTTTGAAGTTAGTAAGGTTTAATTATCAAAGACCATATGCATGAAATGACATGACTGTGAACCATAAACAAAAGAGTGAGTTGAAGAAGACAAATACGTGACAAAAATGCTAGTGTGTGTAATGTTTTTTTAATCGACTTTCGAAAAAGGAAGAGGTTCTATGTTCGACTGTATGTTTTTTTTTATGTATGTCCACCGATGTCTCCGTCAGTTGTGGACCGATTTTCAGAATATGGGTAGTCCCATATAAATTTTATCGAAATTGCTTCAGCGCTTTTTGAAAAACTGAAAAAAAAACGAAAAATACGTATACCTAGATGACGTTTTTGTTTTCTCCAATTACGAGTATGTTTAAATTCCACGTTCCATGTTATTGGGGTTTTTAGTTCTAGGGTATAACAACTAAAAAGTGAAAAATAAAACTTTTTACAAAAAAAAACAACCGACTTCCAAAAAAGAAAATACACTAAAAACTAAAAAAAATACTTTAATTTCGGAAGTCGGTGTCAAATAACGAAGAAATAAAATACAAACACCGACTTCCAAAATTAAAGTTATTTTTTAGTTTTTAGTGTAAGTATTTTCTTTTTTGGAAGTCGGTTGTTTTTTTTTGTAAAATAGTTTTTTATTATACATTATACATTTAATTTCTACGACTATTTACTTATTCGTAGTGTGACACTGACCCTTGAGGGGGTTGCTAGCAGGTAGTTACGCAGAGGTTCGTAAATAACAAGACTTAATAGCTATATAGTAATACTAATAGCTAGCTAGTAGCTTTAATAGTACCTTATCATTTATTTGCCTAAACTTCCGTGGCCATCTCATGTCTCGATTACAGAGAGTAATAGGATAGGGAACACTGACTGCCTGAACCATCTCCGAAGGTGATGATGGTTTCGTCTCAGCTCCCATGAGGCTTCCAGTTACAGATTCTTTATGTGGTAGATAATTCAGCGTAAGATAGCTGTAAATCTCTTTGCAGCATCTTCGCCAAACGTCTTCTCCGACGCGAACCACGACGTTGCGAGAACGTTGAAAGGGTAGATTAGAAATCCTGGAAGTGCAGACAGAAATAAAATTTAATAAAATTAAAAAAAAAACAGAAATAATATTCCAAATTAATTTATTTACGTTACACGTTCGTGTTTGGGTCACAGATATTCATGTATGTACCTACCAAATTTCAACTCAATCGGTCGAGTAGATTTGGAGTAAATTGGCTTTGACAGACGGTCGGACAGACAGACAGACGCATGAGTGAAACGGAACCCTTAAAGTTTCCGTTTTTACATTCGGATGTTCGGAACCCTAAAAATATGACTTCCTGTACAAACTTATCATCAGCTGACCAAAATCAGTAGGTGTAGTACCTAGGCTCAAATTTTTTTCGGATTTTACTATGACTATTTTTAAGAAAGTCCTTTACTTAGAAGCAGTCCTTTATTTAGAAGCAGTCGTTTATTTAGAAGCAGTCCTTTATTAAGAAGCAGTCGTTTATTATAGGCAGTCCTTTATTAAGAAGCAGTCGTTTATTTAGAAGCAGTCCTTTATTAAGAAGCATTCGTTTATTTAGAAGCAGTCCTTTATTTAGAAGCAGTCCTTTATTTATAAGCAGCCCTTTATTTAGAAGCAGTCCTTTATTTATGGCAGAACCAGTATTTAAATATGACTACGCATTTCCGTTACAATATTGTCAACAGTAAAATATTGAAACGAAAATTTATTTTGAAAGTCGCTAATAATTTTGTTGTAAATTAAGTCCAAGAAACTATTCCTCCATAGTTAGATCATTATTTAAATTAGACTAATTCTAGCTAAAAGTTTCAAACATCTCAATAGTTCTTTAATTGTAACTGTCGTTTTACGGATATTTTATGCGCAAGAGTTGTGTATTTACGTGCTCTTAAAATAAAACCGTAACAAAGCAATAATATTCAGGCACGTACATTTATGTATTCAAACGATAGGTATTATGAAGACAATTATAAAATAAAGCAAATTGCCAAGCTCGTAAACTATAAGACGCAGCTGTCTTTTATATTGAAAGAGGGGCATTGCCCTTTGCACTGGTAGTCCTAGATTGACTACAGTAAATATGTATAACTAGCTGCGCCCCGCGGTTTCACCCGCGTAGACCGGGATAAAAAGCCTATTTGTTAATCCAGGGTATAAGCTATCTACATACCAAATTTCATCCAAATCAGTCCAGCCGTTTGAGCGTGAAGAAGTAACAAACATGTAAACACACTCACAAACTTTCGCCTGTATAATATTAGTGTGATAATTTGCACCTGTAAAGTCTTCAAGACACTTAAGAGTAGATACTTCATTGCTAGACATGATGCCTACAATTAAGTTTTCAAGCATCCGTATTCCGAAGCGAACAGCTTTGCTGAGCCGTGTGAAAAACCAAGTCCACAAATTAAATTGATGTTGTTGACTTACGTTGAAGAAAATTACAATAAGGAAACCAAGGTACTCGTATAATAACACGTAATGTAGGTAGTTAACGCGTGGTTAGCAAAGAGGTAATCAGTGCTCGTTTTTTCTAAGTATGAGAAGAGGTCTTACATCTGCAGTATGATGGACATTCACAGACATAAAATAAGAGATTTTTTTGGTTTGTGTTTATACGCCAATACTGAGTTTCCTCGCTGCTGGGAACATGCGGGAAGCCTTTGACAATTCCATCTAGGAATTACTCTTCTCCCATACCTCCCCGAATCTTTTTCTGGGCCGACCTCGGCGGCGCGCCTTCCATTTTCAGGCACCCAGCGGGCGATGTTCATGCGGCTGACGTCAGCCAGGCAGCCTTATTGCCTACTTCTATTCTGTATTCTCTTTACTTTAGCATTTTATATTTTACAGGTGACGTGGTACTTTGTACGTTGCCTCTGGGCGTACTGAAGGTGGCTGTGGCGAACAATGGACAAAACCAACAGAACTTCGTCAAGTTTGATCCGCCGCTACCAGATTGGAAGGTATGGAATTCTCCTTTTGTGATACAGTCGTATTTCACCATATTAAATATTAAACATATTGAAAATAAGATTTTCCCCAAGGGTTTGTTGGAGAATAGGGATGACGATAGGGTAAAAAAAAAATTATTCGATTTAGTCCGTTAGTGAGATTATCAAAAAATATTGGACACGAATTTTTTGCATTATCAAATTAATGAAAATTACAAAGATACAACGCATCAAATTTCAAAGTGAAAAATATCAAAGTAAGTGAAAAATTTCAATAAAAAGTGGTACAATTTTAACTTAAGTGTGACGTCATCCGAAATTTCAACCCACTGTATCGTCTTCATTTTTAACCGACTTTTGAAAAAAGGAGCAGGTTCTATGTTCGACTGTATGTATGTTTTTTTTTTTTGTGTCCGCCGATTTCTCCGTCAGTTGTGGACCGATTTTCAAATTTTTTTTTATCCGTTAAGCATAATAATATAGTCCCGAGGTGGTCCCATATAAATTTTATCGAAATGGCTTTAGTGCTTTTTGAAAAACTGAACAGAAACAAAAAACACGTATAGGTAGATGACGTATTGGTGTTCTCCAATTACGAGTATGTTTAAATTCCACGTTCCATGTTACTGGGGTTTTTAGTTCTGGGGTATAACAACTAAAAAGTGAAAAATAAAAAACTTCTTTTCAAAAAAAACAACCGACTTGCAAAAAAAAAAAAATACCTAGGTACACAAAAAATTAAAAAATAACTTTAATTTCGGAAGTCGGTGTCAACAAAGTAATAAAATATTATATAATTTTTTTGTAAAAAAGTTTTTTTTGTTAAAGTGACAAAAGAAAGAATACATGTCCAATATTTTTTGGTAATCTAACTGACGAACTAATTCTATTTTTTTAGTCGTCAACCCTATTGAGTGGGCTCAATTCTCCAACGCTAGGTTTAATAGTACTACATACATACCTAGTACATATTTAAGCGATTAGGTTGGAAAATCTAGAACGAATTCTACAGCTAGACTGGATGATATGGGACAAAGAAAACAACACGTACTTTTACCAAGAACGGCAAAAAGCCGGCTAAGGAATTAGAGTCAAGGATTAGAAACGGCATCTTCCTGAACGCTACTCGTAACAAAATACTGTGATCACCAATCCATATGCCAGCCAATGCCAAACGACTACGCTTGGCAAGCGAACCACGCACAAATAGGTCACAGGTCATAGCGGAAACGTGCCTTATCCAGATCATTGACAGTAAACATATCAATAGCTTTGTTTGCTGTACTTCTGCACACATTCGATAGAACGTTAATACTGTATTAAATGGCACATCGAGGATTTGAACGAGACAGTTTCACAGGTACGAATGACAGAGGCGACGCTCTACAATGCCGAACTTGTTTAAATCTCGATGTGACATACCTATTTGATAAAACACACAAAGTCACGGTTAAGACGACTCAGTTTATTGTTGTTTGTGTTTGTTGTTGTTGTTTGTTGTTGTTGTTTGTTGTTTGTTGTTTGTTGTTTTTTTTTTCATACAGATAATATACACATAGATAATAATCAATAGTTATTAGTACCAAGCTTGTCCGCTGGATGGCACTTATTTATTATGATACAATTGTTATTTATTTTAACAATATTAACCATCTTCTGCCAGTGGCTTCACCCGCTTGGAATTAGTACTTTACCCACTTTAAATTATAGCTTATGTGCTATTCCAGCGGAGACGGGACGCGTGAGGGAAGCTCAACGGAGTGGCCCTCACGGCCCCGGCCGCTACCACCGCAGGAGAGGTACCAGGAGAGTACTGGGCATACTGGGCGTAGGACGTCGCTAGACGATCTCCGGCCACCGTAGACCCGGGCCTGCGGACGGCGAGCAGTGGGTAGCTCGTTGTCCGATCAGCACCAGGCCCGTGAGTCGACGGCGCATAGTGTTCCACGCGCGCCTCAAAGAGATGTTGTCAGCCACCACTGACGGGGCCCATCGTGGCCGGTGCCTGCATGCCTAGGGGTAGCGGATAAATTCTGAAAATGAGTTACCGCACCCCTGGGCTCTCAGGCAGGGAAGGAACAGGGGTGGGTTTTAGTCAGTAAGAGTCTGACACGCCCTCCCGCTCCACCCAGAGCGGGAGATGTCATTGGATGATTTCCCACCCCACAAAAAAAAATCCACTATAAACTATATCCTATATGCTATTCCAGTATCCCACTATAATCTATCTTGTTGCCAAATATCATCCAGATCCGTTCTGCCGTGAATGAGTAATAAACATCCATCCATCCATTCAAACTTTCGCATTTATAATATTACTAGCTTCTGCCAGCGGCTTCGCCCGCGTGAAATTAGTACTTCCCCCAATTATAAATTATAGCATATATGTTATTCTGACGTATAAGCTATATCATTGTAAAGTTTTATCCAAATCCGTTCAGCAGTTTTTGCGTGAAAGAGTATCAAACATCTTCACAAACTTTCACATTTATAATATTAGTTGGATTTAGTAGGATGCAATATCAGTGTCCTCCTTCATGAGTATATTTTGTTACAGATTGCTGCCATCAAACGCCTTGGTTACGGAAATCTTAACAAAGTAGTTCTATGTTTCGAACGAACGTTCTGGGACCCGAGCGCAAATCTCTTCGGCCATGTTGGAACGACCACCGCAAGCAGAGGTTTGATATTAACAAGTTAATTCATTTCTACCACGTTGTTATGGACGGAATTATTGTTTAGGGACCATCTCCACTGAATTTTTATCGTCCTATCACCAAAGAGGCTGCAATTCTACTAACTATACATGACGCTACGCAAGCATAGCAAGACATCATCAATAGTAGGCTAAAATCCTGTTTTATAAAATCTTATTTTGTTCACAAGGGAGTGCTTCCCCGAGCAAAGTTGGCAGTTCAGGGTTATATTTGCTTTGGGGGACAAACGCCTCCTGCCGGAGGCTCTACGCGGGGTTTTACGGTCCATGGCCCTTTACGGGGCATCGGTGTGGGCGCGTTCCTTGAGACGGTGACCAGTTCGCCGGTTGAACGCGTCCCAAAGGGTCATGGCCATCCGGCTAGTCCGGGGATACCGCACGGTCTCCGGTGAGGCGGTGAGCCTCCTTGACGGACTATCGCCATGAGATCTGGAGGCAGAAGTTTCGCCTTCTCGCGCCACTCCTAAAGGTGCGCTAGGGGGCGAAACTCCGCTGCTGCGACACCTCGCGGCTCGGCGGACAGAGCTCCGGCAGGAACTCATGGCGACTTCGAAATGGAGAGAGTGACTGTCGCAACCCAGCGCTGGGCACGCCACAATTGCGGCGGTAAGGCCCCTCTTTGAGGAGTGGCTGGAGAGGCGCCACGGCGTCCTCACCTTCCGCCTGACACGGCTGTTTCGGGAGGCTCCTGTATCGCATAAGATGCGAGGAAACGCCCGGGTGTCACTACTGTGCGGATCGCTCAGAGGACACGGTGGAGCATACGGTAGAGTTCTGCCCCGCTTGGTTGAAACACCGCCGTATCCTCGTGGAGGCGATCATCGGCAGCGACCTCTCGCGCCCGGCCCTGGTCCAGGCATGGTACGGTGCTAGAGGAAATGGGAAGCTGTCGCCTCCTTCTGCGAAGCAGTAATGCTCACGAAGAAGGAAGCGGATCGGGTGAGGGAGACTCAACAGAGTCGCCCTCACACCCCCAGCAGGAGATGCAGCAGCCGACGCAGGAGACGCCCTGGGCGTCGGGGGTCGCAAGCCGATCTCCACTCACCGTAGGCGCGGGCCTGCGGACGGCGAGTAATGGGTAGCTCGCCGTCCGATAAGGACCAGGCCCGAGTCGACGGCGCGTAGTGTTCCACGCGCGCCTCAAAGAGATGTCAGGTACTATACCTGACGGGGCTCGTCAGGGCCGATGGCTGCCTGGGGTGGTGGATAAATTCGAAATGGATTTCCCGATTTTCCACCCCCACAAAAAAAAAAAACATTTTAAACTGTCGTTGCTTTCATGTAACGACAGTTTGAAATGCTTTTAGTGCCAACATAGTTGCGCCAGGAACCTTCGCTATTTACTCTCCGGCTGCCACTCATTATCTTTGTATCACTTTGCACAGATTAACTTGTAGAGCAGCTAATTGAATTTACTATCACGGGCACTCCTATCGTCTCATGTCCGAGTTTCGATAGTCCGTTCCATCGAGACGGTTCTTTAGTGCCGTTCGCAGACGCGATACTTCATGATAGTGTGTTCGATTTACATGAATATCTAACGCTGGCTCATATTTCAGGGCGGGCTGCATGTTTATTCCATCAATATTAATACACGGCCACTGAATCACCGCCAATCAATTGGCTGATGCTCGCGTTAGAGGGGGCTTAATAAAGTTATGTACATTTTATATCATGTCATGGTGTTTTAAGTGCTCTTGTATTTCGATCGATATTATTAGCAGAGTTACTCTGTATAGTCTATATTAAACATTGAAATTTCACACTTTAATATGAAACATTAGCTATATATATTGTCGTGCAAATAACTTTTCATGAATATGATTAGATATTGAGTAAGTATTTTTGTCTCCCCTCTCTTAATAAACTATAGTAACAAAACCAGAATCCAGGATTGGCTTCACATCAACCTGGTCTTTCTTTGCATTTTTTTTCTTCGTAAGCTAATATTATTCCAGCTCCCACAGCACCGCACTATATTATAGTAAAATAATTTTTACCCGGAGCACGGTAACGAAATCATGAATTATATTCAGGTGTAAATAGTGTAGAGCGTCGTAACGTCGGTGGCGGCGATAACGAATTAAAAGCTGAATAATTTAACGCCACTGAGGAACCCTGAGGGCGCCGCTTGCAATAAATCACAGCCACCAGCCAAGACAAGCTTTTTTACGTTATGCTTTAGTTCACCTCCTTAGCTCTTTGTTGTACGACTATACTCTACAAACTTCATTAAGCCCCCCACGTTTGCTCTGGGAATGCCGGAACAATGTATCGCAACAGATTTTTTTTAAATCGTGGCCAATTGAACGTTTTGGGCCCGTGTACTGTTTAAGGATAGCTATCTCATGTTCATGTATCTTCAAGACGTGTAAAGAGTTATGTGAGAATCCTCGCCCATCGTATTTTTTCTTATGTATCAGACGATCTGAATTCGTTTCAATAGTTCGGAGTACTTTAGATTACGATCTGCGTTGTTTCTACAAATGTTAAACATACATTGGGAAATAACAAATGTATGTATTGTACTGTTAATATTTACTGAACTGAAATCAATTCATTGCACGTTTGACGTTCTCTTTAACAATACCGTGACTTTGCCTATAATATTGTGGGCTGGCGGTCTCCACAAGAATGTTCTGTTCATAATAATTATGAACTATACTGGAGACTGGCTTTGAACCGCGATTCAAACTCGCATTAATTAATCGTTTGTCCTCAAGGCTAGAAGTTGTGAACGTTTATTGTAACGAGGGTCTATAACAAGTTTGATTAGTCCGTAACATATAGACCTGAATGTAAAATAAAGGACCAACAGTATTTGTTATTGTTTTAGACCGAACTGAGTAACAAACCAATTTGTAAGAACAAATTGGAGAACACGCCACTGTCTATATGAATAAGTAAGTTTTAATTCTTCAAAATGTTTGTCATAGGTGAATTGTTCCTTTTCTGGAACCTATACAGCGCTCCAGTTCTTCTAGCCTTAGTGGCAGGGGAAGCAGCTGCCGTCATGGAAAACGTTACTGATGACGTCATAGTAGGCAGGTGCATCGCTGTATTGAAGAGTATTTTTGGTCACGCTGCAGTACCCCAGCCCAAGGAATGCGTTGTCACCAGGTAAATAATATAAAGGTTCCTTAACAAGCATTAATTTTAGACACGATCTGCTATACGATAAATCGGCCAAAGAGTCCGATTCCATCTTCTGATGCATGGAACTCTACAGTCCTCGACCCAATTTAGCCACAGATGGACACGCCGATTTGCAGGCAACCTATCAGATCGGGTATGTAGGTTGATTTATTAACTGCTTCTGTATTAATAATGAATTTTCATCACACCTAGCTTTGCAATACTTGCGCGAAACTGGCCAGTTTGCCCATTAATTACAGATATTATTTTCCCCAATAATGAGAGTCTCAGTCTTATTTTTATCCTCTCGGCTATAAAATTGATGCTACACCTGTTTTATACCCTAGTAGATTTTATAGAAATAATCATTTGATTTGATGTTTTTGATACAGATGGCGCGCTGACCCGTTTGCCCGTGGCTCCTACAGTTTCGTGGCAGTTGGTTCCTCTGGAACTGATTACGATCTGTTGGCTGCCCCCGTTCCAGGCGCTCCAGGAGAGAATAGACTGTTCTTCGCTGGTGAGACTTTTGTACAGCTTATCGCAACTTAAAGCTGTTAAATATTGATCCAGTATCTCAATTCACCACTAGAATCCAGTGCTAGACCGATATTTAACACTGGTCAAAAATCGGTCTAATTTACCAACACTTTTCAATCTCATACCGATGTAGCATTCAATTCCCAGCGCTGGATTGTAATGTTTTGGATTTCAGCGCTGCATTAAGATACTGGACCCCATCCCCATGGAGACCTCATCTACAAAGATATTTGGGTAGATGTTAGGCATCCATCAAATACTTGATCCTTTCGCTCGGTTTACGCCACCATATATCTTGGACGAGGTTTATAGTTATATCGTTGTTTCGGTTTTAATAGCTAATTAGAGCCTCGTCTGAGGAACGCCACTGATACAGTTATTTACATAATTAAGGCCCTAATCGTATGTCATGCAATGGCGATATAAAAACGAAGTATAAAGATAGGAACAAAGAGTACCAAGTAGGTACTTTTCAGCCAATTGGACTGACATATTTCAAATCTGTGGATATTGCTCGCTACCCCTTGAAACATCAATAAATGTTGAATCCTCTTATTTCCACCACTCTCTTCCATCCCAAAACACAGACGAAAAAAATAGAGTCGCTCCTTCTCCCATGGGACCTAATAACGACTTCGTTGGAACGTTACACCTCTACCTCTAACCCTTCGGAAGTCGCAAGCGTGACGGTTATGTACACTTTATGTTATGTGAAACACCTCACATAGATTTGTGTGATTCTTATGCGTTGGGAATATAAAACAAGGTGTGGGATACTCAAAATCGTGTTTATGGCTTGTCGAAAAGGTATCTCAATTTAACCGATTTTTGTGGGTATCGTTTTACTGACAGTTATTATTGCTTTCTATCCTATTTTTTATGTCTGTCATCCTTTTGTATAGGACAGGTTAGTAGGAAGAGAGTGATGTCCTGATTTGTCGCTATGCAAGTAATTTTAGAGAGGCGCACTGAATGGACAGCAAATTGCAAGACTTGAGAAATCGTCTCCTTCAGATCAAGCCTTCTTAAAACAACTAGTCTAACTGTCCTTGTCCTGAATCCTGCCCTTCTTCTTCTTAGCGTGTCGATGGCATAAATAATGTATTTTTAGTTAAATCACATTCCTGGCCCAGTATTCGGCCACGGCAATGCTGTCCGCTTATGCTTTCATTAGATCTTTACGTGAGCAGGTAACAGGGTACTGGGCGCAAGATGGAAGGTGGGACACGGTCTGCGGAAAGACGCTCCAAAAATACTGGAGATCGGAACCGTCCTAGAACCTCCACCTTTGGAGGTTATTTTTGCTGCGGTCGACCTGAAACAATCTTGTTTTGTGATATATACTACCAGTATATCATCATTCATTCATTATCATTTCAGCCGTAAGACGTCCACTGCTGGACATAGGCCTCCCCAAGTGTCGCCACAATGATCGATCCTGTGCGTCTCGCATCCATCGGCTACCCGCGACCCTCACCAGGTCATCGGTCCACCTTGTGAGGCCTTCCAACGCTGCGTCTTCCAGTACGCTGTCGCCATTCCAGAACTTTTCGGGCCCATCGACCATGTGTTCTGCGAGCAATGTGCTCTGCCCACTGCGACTTCAGTTGGGCGATTCTTCGGGCTATGTCGGGAACCTTAGTTCTTCTGCGGATATCATCATTTCTGATTCTATCACGCAAGGAAACTCCGAGCATTGCCCTCTCCATGGTCCTTTGGGTGACTGTAAGCATTCTGATGAGGCCCATTGTGAGCGACCACGTTCCGGTTCCATAAGTCATCACTGGCAACACGCACTGGTCATAGACTTTCGTCTTGAGACACTGTAGTATGTGAGACGAGAAGATACCACGCAACTTCCCGAACCGGCCGCCCAGCCGAGTCGGGTTCGACAGTTGACCTCTTTCTCGAAGTTAGCCCTACCTAACTGGACCGTTTATCTCAGGTAGACAGACGTACTCGACTACAACTTCGAGTGTAGAGTCTCCGATCTTGATAGGAGTGGGTGCTACATTTTTACCATGACCTTGGTTTTGTCCATGTTCATTTTAATACTCATTCTTTCGGAAGCTCTACTGAGGTAATCGAGCATTGTACTGAAGTCCTCCATAGTCTCAGCCATGAGGACTATATCGTCGGCAAATCGAAGATGAGTGATGTACTCGCCATTGACATTAATGCCTAGGCCTCTCCAGTCCAGAACCTTGAAGACATCCTCCATTGCGGCCGTGAACAGTTTCGGAGAAATGACTACGTCTCCCTGACTCACACGATAGGTTTCGATGTCTGGTCCTGAAGTCGGACTGACATGGTGGCGTTTTCGTACAAACACTTTAATACCTCGATGTACCGATAGTCGATCTGGCACTTTTGGAGAGACTGAAGCACAGCCCAAGTGTCTTCTCTACCAATATGTACTACTACAATAATAAGAACTATACAGTAATCGTCAAAGCGTTATTACGTCACCCCTTTTCTCCCGTTGACACAAGAATTTGCTACTGAGCAGCGACAGCTCTGGCGTTCAGGGAAGCCAAAAAGTTTACATGGAAATGTACAGTAGTCTCTTTATCTAGGCGACAAGAAGATTTGCTTATTCCACGGCGTCATTGATGGCAGCGCAAAAGTTTCTTAGGCTGCTTGTTTTAGGGCATAGAGGCTATGGCCATGGCCATGAGGTAGGCCATAGCAAGTTTGCTCTGCATTCACACACTGCTGCTCTTCTGCTGTGTTAGACAGACTTTGAGAGGTTGGATTACATCTTCGCACTTGGGTTCGGAGACGATTCCAAAGTCCCTCTCTAATACATGACATACTAACTTATTTTTCATCTCTTTATGAACAGGTGAACACACAATGCGGAACTACCCAGCAACGGTTCACGGTGCCTTCTTGTCAGGCCTTCGTGAAGCAGGTCGTCTAGCTGATCTCCTGATGCCGCAGCCACCAATCACGAACGCCAGTGTTGCTGCAGCGACAGCCGCAGCAAACGCGGCAGCCAATCAGGCTTCTTAGTTCTAAGCTTAATTTTTCGTTTTTTAGCGATGACGCTGTTAGAAAATATTCTCCTTCTGAAACAGTTAGTTGACTTGTTGCTTTATAGTTTTTTTTTAACATTTTTTCAAGAGAGAAGTAATTTTTTCCTAACTAGAAATTCATTACTGAAAATTTGGACTTCCTGACCAAAACTGAAAATAATAGTTTTACGAAAATTGGTGCCAACATGAAGTCGAGAAAATGATAGATTTGCGTTAGTCACTATTCCTAATGTTTTCTTTTTGTTTTATAGTAAAAGTACATAATAAAGTAAGCAATAAATTATTATAATTAAAGTTAACTATCATAAGGAGGAACGTAGACTAATAATTCAATATAGATAGGAGCATTTTTATGTTTTTTTCGTCGTTGTAAGGATATCTTGAAAAAGATGCTGTTCCTACTCAATTTGTGACTTATACTTTTTTTTACTTAGAAGTTAATTTTTTCACTAGATATTATTTAGGACAAGGCGTAAATATCAAACTAAACTATCGAGTTACAATGGTTCAATTGACGATTGTGTTCATTTCCGTGTTGGGAAAACCATTACGTCAATGTTTTATTCCTCATTTAAGTATATTGATGTCACCGTATAATTGTAAACACCGTTAGATTGTAAGTTATGTAACTTATGTAACTAGAGGGAACAGGGCCTGTGATTCTCCATAAAAATGTATTCCCCTGTTTTCTGCCTGAATAATGCCTCTAGAGCAATCATTTGTTTTCAAGGTCTGCTGTTGACACGTCCCTGTCATTGTCTTCTTTTCAGCAACTAATAAGTAAAGAAACCCCAAAGACCCTCCAAAAATGACAAAAAATGGCCCTATTTTTACCGCCGTTCTTAGAAGACTACCAGAAAAACTAGAAAAGTTTTAACATAAAACATTAAATACGGACCTAGACATACTCTTTCTTAATAATTTGGGGCCAAAAATAATTGAATCGGCTCAGTTTTCGAGAAGAAAAAAGGGGAATAAATGCTAAACGTCGATCTCGTCAAAAATGTTGTGATAAAATCAGTCTGAGTTGCAGCTGTCCCTATCACACTCTACAAGGGTATGCTTGAGGGAGCACGATGGCAATAGTTTCTTCAAATACCTATTTTGTAAACTCCTCGCAGGCCCTGCTCCCTCTTAAGTAACTTAAGTAACTCTCGATATATTGTGAATACATCATTTGAAATACAATAAATCTCATCCAAATTTGATCATTTACAATGTAACCAAGCCTTATTGAAAATAAAAAGTTTACGATTTTACGGGACTTTTCATAAACTAACAGTGTTTACAATAATCCGAAGACACTGAGAAATAATAACATAATCAACCTATTGTCTCACTGCTGGAACACAGGGCTATTTCATGTGAGAGAAAGTGTGTTATATTCCACCACGCGAGTCTTGGTGGATATCACATGTCTTCGAATATTTGACTGTAGGACATGTCGGTTTCCAATAGGTAACGCAAAGCTTTTACCTTTTTCTTCTCGACCATAGAATTCAAAACCTATACGCTGTCGAGAGAATACGCGGTGCAGAGAATACGCCGATGAGAGAATACGCGGTCGAGAGAATACGCTGTCGAGAGAATACGCGGTGCAGAGAATACGCCGATAAGAGAATACGCGGTCGAGAGAATACGCGGTCGAGAGAATACGCGGTTGAGAGAATACACGGACGAGAGAACACGCGGTCCAGAGAATACGCTGTCGAGAGAATACGCGGAGCAGAGAATACGCCGATGAGAGAATACGCGGTCGAGAGAATACGCGGTGCAGAGAATACGCGGACGAGAGAATACGTGGTGCAGAGAATACGCTGTCGAGAGAATACGCGGTGCAGAGAATACGCCGATGGGAGAATACGCGGTCGAGAGAATACGCGGTGCAGAGAATACGCGGTGCAGAGAATACGCGGTGCAGAGAATACGCGGATGAGAGAATACGCGGTCGAGAGAATACGCGGTCCAGAGAATACGCCGATAAGAGAATACGCGGTCGAGAGAATAAGCGGATGAGAGAATACGCGGATGAGAGAATACGCGGTCGAGAGAATACGCGGTCGAGAGAATACGCGGTCGAGAGAATACGCGGTCCAGAGAATACGCGGTCCAGAGAATACGCGGTGCAGAGAATACGCCGATGAGAGAATACGCGGTCGATAGAATACGCGGTGCAGAGAATTAGCGGTGCAGAGAATACGCGGTCTAGAGAATACGCGGTCCAGAGAATACGCCGTCGAGAGAATACGCTGTCGAGAGAATACGTTGTGCAGAGAATACGCGGTTCAGAGAATACGCGGTGCAGAGAATACGCGGTGCAGAGAATACGCGGTGCAGAGAATACGCGGTGCAGAGAATACGCGGTGCAGAGAATACGTGGATGAGAGAATACGCGGATGAGAGAATACGCGGTGCAGAGAATACGCGGATGAGAGAATACGCGGATGAGAGAATATGCTGTCGAGAGAATACGCGGTCCAGAGAATACGCGGTGCAGAGAATACGCTGTCGAGAGAATACGCGGTGCAGAGAATACGCTGTCGAGAGAATACGCGGTGCAGAGAATACGCGGTGCACAGAATACGCGGTCGAGAGAATACGCGGTCGAGAGAACACGCGGTTGAGAGAATACGCGGTCGAGAGAATACGCGGTCGAGAGAATACGCGGTCGAGAGAATACGCGGTCGAGAGAATACGCGGTCGAGAGAATACGCGGTCGAGAGAATACGCGGTGCAGAGAATACGCGGTGCAGAGAATACGCGGTGCACAGAATACGCGGTCGAGAGAATACGCGGTTGAGAGAATACGCAGTCGAGAGAATACGCGGTCGAGAGAATACGCGGTCGAGAGAATACGCGGTCGAGAGAATACGCGGTCGAGAGAATACGCGGTCGAGAGAATACGCGTAAAGTATGGTGGTATGGTATTTGAGACACGAACTTTAAATGTTTTTCAGCAGCAGGTTTTGTTAAAACATCAGCCAACATTTCATCAGTACAAAGATATTCTAAATGAAACTGTTTCTTTGTTACCAAATCCTTTACAAAGTGATGTCTTATATCGATATGCTTTGACCTCGCATGAAATACAGAATTATTACAAAGTTTATGTGCTGACTGGTTGTCATTTAACAACAATACTTTACAAACAATTCCAATACATTCAGAAATAAATGTTTTCAAAAACATAGCTTCTCTCAACTTCACATCATCACCTGATCTCCAATAGCTCCTCCAATAGATCTCCTGATCTCTCATAGCTTTTCATTTGAAATTGCCACATGGCAATGAGTACATACTCAGCCTCTGTACTAGAGAGCGCCACTGTACGTTGTGATGCTTTTAATGTAAATAACATTATATCGTCGACATACAGGGCAATAATCATGATTTCACCATCATGATTATCCAGTTACACGTTCCGGCAACCGTATTTGCCAGAAAACAGTGCTCTTGAGCGTTATGGTAAACGCGGTTGCCAGCGTGGTTTGTTCACTTTAAATAATTTTTTGCTGTGGTCGCGTTGATTGAGCTTTGAGAAGTAAAAACCTATCGTATGATTTAGACTGCCTTCATTCCTAAGCAAGTTTCATAATTTTATTAGTGCCATTGTACTAAAGAAAAATCAACGTTTTGCACTTTAGACTTTTTTTCAGTACTCTCATATTTTTAACTTGGTAGGTACTTTAGTTTGACATCTGCGCCACTTATTCTTAAGTTCGCATTTGACAATGACCTTTAGATGAAATAAAAATATGGTGTTCAATACATAGTGAAAACAAATCATTATAAATATAGTAAAATTGCATAGAACTGACTGACAATATTTTTAAAATAATATGTTTACAATTAAACGTAAAGCCGTTTCATTAAAAAAAAAAGGGTTTTTTGTCTAGACCGCTAACCACCAAAAATGGAATAACAACGCCGGCTTTTTAAATTAATTGGCTTCATGTGATATTGCTGGATTAAAATTGAATTTGTGCAGGGAGAAATTTTATTATTCTACCTTTTTGATACACTGTTTTATGAAACACAATAAATTTCTTTATCAAATACCTTGACAATGCATTCTAAAAGGTGAATACTTTAATTTCACCCCTTTAATATTCATGAGCATACTAAGCTCGAGTGTCTTATTTTAATAGCGTTTGAATAGTTTTGTAACAATAAAACGTTTCAAAAGTTTTTGCTGTCGTTTCGGTCCCAGTTTAATAGCCCATTGATTGCTCAAATTATATAACAAAAACTTACACAATATACCCCGAAATTATCGGGATCGATACAAAAGGTCTTCTTTATAAAGGTATTAATTGGACGATTTGATACTTAAACAAATACACCTGCCTCTATAAAAGACGGGAGGCACCTGTTTGACTTTGTTCCTAGTAAAGATAGCCATCTCTCTCACACCTCCGCGTTAGAAAGAGATAGGACGCAGCCGTGAGAGAAAATTTTGATTGCTGTTGCGATATTTTATAATCCTCATTCGCAAGTGACTGCACTATTACACCGAACGTGTTTCGCGAAACAATTAATTCTGTGTTAATTAACAAAGATATTCTCAACATATTGCCTATAAATTATTCCAATGTTATAATCTTTGGAACGGAAATGCATCGTATTTATTGCCAACATAAAAGTATTTATTGTATCTATAATAAATGCAAATTAATTCTAGAATGCCTTTTAGGTTTGTCCTCTTGCCGTGGCTAAGTGGCCTGTTGAAAGCTTATCAGGAAAAAGATAAGTAAATTATATACCTATACATATTTTCACCCCTGGTAAAGAGGATCACTTTTTGACAAAAACCTTTTTACAAAAAAATTCAATTGACTTCAAAAAAAAAATATCTACAACGGTCTTCTATAAAAAACACAAAAAAATTAATAATAACTTCAATTTCAGAAGTCGGTGTTTCTAGTTTTGTTTCTTCGTTATTTGACACCGACTTCCGAAATTAAAGTTCTTTTGCATTTTTTTTTTGTGTTTTTATGGAAGTCGGTTGAATTTTACTGTAAAAAAGTTTTTTATTCTTCACTTTTTAGGTGTTCTATGTACCTCATAACTAAAACTAAATAGTAAAGTTATGCCCGAATTGATAACCACAAAAATATGAAATTTCAAAATAATTGGCAAAATTAGGGTGTATCAGGGTGAACTTTACAAATCTGTGTACCGTACCCCTTTCACAGCGCGTATCAGCGTGATGTTGATAAGAAGTGGTGTAAACAATAAACAGACATGCGATTGCAGCAATTCCGGAACGTTAGCTATCATTCATAGAGTTCCATTGTGTATCTCCGAAGTTCTTCATCAGATCTTCACCAAACTTAAATGGTGGTCCCATTTAAGTTTGATATGACACATGAGATACTTATTCAATCATAAGTCATTTATTCAAACTAGGCTGAGAGCCAGCACTTTTTGAACGTCAAAGTTCTACATACAGACAGTCCCCCAAAACGCCCGCCCGTCACCACTTCTTTGTGTTTTAGCTGGGAAGCAGAAGTGACGGAATAAAGTCCCCAAATACACATAATCTTAGACTATGAAAGGTTATAGACGGAACGTCATTGGACATTAAATGAAGCAAGGTCGTTAAAATGTGTGAGTGACCTTGACGAACGTAACGATGACGTATCGGCTTCTCATTTTGTCTCATCATCAGCCTTTTTATGTCCCCACTGCTGGGGCACAGGCCTCCTCTCTGAGAGAGGGTGTGGGCCGTAATCCACCACGCGGGCCTAATGCGGATTGGTGGATGTCACATATCTTCGAAATTTTGGTTCTGGGACATGCCGGTTTCCTCACGATGTTTTCCTTCACCGTTTTGAGAGCAGTAGTGATGAAATAATTTACACAAAGTAAAGCGCCTGCCTGGGTTTGAACTCACGACCTACAACTTGTAAGTCACGGCCAATACCACTGGGCCACCACTGCTCTATTTTGTCTATGTCACTCTCATTTAGTCTATGTGAGCTTCTTTCGCGTGTACAGATACAAGCCGGCTTCTCATTCTTTTTTCATTTGACTGGCCTGTTGGTCTAGTGGTTAGTGACCCTGACTGCTATGCCGGAGGTCGTGGGTTCGATTCCCACCCAGGACAAATGTTTGTGTAATGAGCACGATCATTTGTTCTGTGTCTGGGTGTAATTTATCTATAATATGTATGTATTTAGAAATATATAAGTATGTTTATCAGTTGTCTAGTACCCATAACACAAGCTCTGCTTAGCTTGGGACTAGATGGCGTTGTGTGATAGTTGTGGAATATTATTATATTATTATTCTGGTACTTCAGATTGCTGGATTTTGACACTCCGTCTATAACCTTTTGTATTCTAATCACATAATTATGTCTGTTAAAATTAATTCTAAAAACATAATTCACAAATTGTGACTAGTTCATCCCCCTCCATTGTTTATTACAACTTACGAATAGTGATTTATTATCAAGTAGTCGCCGGGAAATTCCATTAGACATTGAATACGGTGTGATTGGGTGTCACCGTAACAAAACCATTAAAATCCAGGAGCGTCGATATACGATTACACTACAACAACATAACGACGCATTTATTTATAGTTTGGTTTTAATTTGAGTTTGTTTACACGCCAGGCGGGGCGGCTGACGGATTTATGGTGAATTTTAATTGCATTTTTAATTATTTTTCAACAACTACGCTGCCGGCAAATTGAATACGAACTCACTTGTGTTGCGATCTTATCTCCCTGCCTAGACACAACTAAAAAACAATCCCAAACTGTTTTTCGGATATCATGTAAATTATTTATGAGACTATTAAAATTAATCATTATTAACTACTGTTACAAGCCACGGCTCGTTTATCTAGCTAGACAATATCCTGCCGAGTTAAAGGCTTCCATTTTAAATTTCTTACGCTGAAACGTATTAATATGGATATCATCATGAAGCTCCGATTACTAAGAATCATCAAACGCCGCTGATTATAATCAATAAAATGACAATAAAAAATATTAACATAGTTTTTAGTATTTTTACGGTGGTACGAGCACTTTTTTGTATAATTTCTGGCGGCAATCATGCCAAATATATCTGAAATGGGCTTTAAATCAGCTGGACTCCAAATAAATTTTATTAATTTTAGACAAGGCTATCAAAACTTTATTACTTACCCATAAACTTACTCAAATACTCATGCTAATATTAAATAGGCAATTCTGTGTATCAAATGATACATATTCATTCGGTAGCCACGCTTCCACGAGAATAAAACAAGTCAAGAGGATCATCGGCAATGATGAACTGGTCGAGTCAAAGCTGCAAAAAGTATGGAGCATCGACGCCGAGTTGCCAGCCTGTCGTGCTGGCTGTACACACTCGCGTAGCTCTCGTTGAGTCTCGTCGCGTCGAGGCTCGGCACGAGACCACACTCGATGTATTAATTGAACCCTGGATGCCGGCAGCGATGGACCTAAAAGAAGCTGCTGATGCGTTTTGCCTTTGTGCTATTAGTTATTATAATGTTTAGGGTTTGCCAGTCCTAACAAGGAGATGGAACCCTTATAAAAAAAAAATTAAACTAAATTTCAGACTATTTATTTCCACATGCATTCATAAAATTTTGATATATACAAAATAGCGGTATATAGTTTATAGTTTCGGTCTGTCCGTCTGTTCGTCTGAGGCATGGTGTAGAAACTGTTAGTATTAGAAATCTGCAATTTTGCATGGGTATATTATCTAATCACGCGACAAAGCAAACACAAAGCGTTTTGAGAAAACATTGATTGTGCGTACAGCTAGGGAGTGGAATTCCCTACCGGAGTCTATGTTTCCTGATAGCTACAACCTGGGAGTCTTTAAGTCAAGAGTGAATAGGTTACTTCTAGGCAAGCGTGCTCCATCTTCGACCACATCATCGCTTACCATCAGGTGAGATGGTGGTCAAACGCGTGCCTATCAATAATAATAAAAAATAAAAACGAGCGAGTGTGTACAGGCACGCTCTCGTTCTCGCGCGTGTTCTTCACGAGACCCTTTGACTCGGGCACAAAAAACCGACACGCTTTCGAGAGCCACGAGACACCGCGAGACGCGACGCGACGTGACAAGGGCACCATCTACACACTCGTACTCGGCTTGTCTCGTGGTGTCTCGACGAGCGTGTACTGCCGGCATCAAATTTTCCGTCGGTTACATTTTAGGGTGTGTATCGGAATTACATAGTTTAGTTCCGCCAAACCTGTTCCATCATCGGACCAATAGACGTACGGCGATGCGCCTCCGGTACACGATGAACATCACACCAACACTCACAAAAAGCTTTGGGAACACATTCATTGTGCGTACAGCTAAGGAGTGGAAGTCCCTGCCGCAGTCTATGTTTCCTGATAGCTAAAACCTGGAGGTATTTAAAATTAGAGTGAATAGGTTACTTCTGCTCCATCGTCGACCACATCATCGCTTAATATCAGGTGAGATATTGGTCAAACCTATCACAGTTAAAAAAATAAAGAATGGTGGAGGTCTCAAGACCAATGACTTAATTCCGAATAAATTGTGTTAGGATGTTCCAATAAATTCACTGTCGTTATTATACAACTCCAGTTTGCTTAGACTGCTGTATTTCTTGTAACAATCGAAGTGGTACACCTTCTTTGTCATGCAAAAATATACTCTATTGTCTAAGTTGTTGGGTGTAGTTTTCGATCATGTGTCTACGATACATAGCATTTTTCAATCTCACTATCAGATTTTACTAGCCCACGCCCATTGATTAACACGGCAGATAAAAGTTAGTTTAATGAAGTATTTTTATACTTAGCATTTTTTCACAATTGTTAGCTGACAGCAAGTTTTTGGAACAGAATTTAAAAGAGTAGTTCTTAGGAAAACTTAGGTTCCAGTAGTACGAAAATTAAAAAAAAAACTTCGAGTCTGGAAAAGACGCATCGATTATTAATAATTAAAATACAAGCTTATAAGCTTAAAAAAAAAGAAAAAATATATTTTTTCAATATATAAATGCTCAGTGAATTGATCGTACACGCAATTGATAAAACAATTATTAAGGAACAATTACATAAGTAAAAATAACAACCTGATTTAAACAAGCATGGCTTAAGTTAATGCCGCTTACCGAACTACACATCCCGAAATCGTAACCATCTCTGAAGATTTTAATTTAAGTACCAACGTCCTCAAAAAAAAAAACGAATCCTCGAAATAACTTCTTCAAACTTCTTACTGCAACGCCGCTCCAAATATTTCACTGTCCGAATACCGCTTCGTTACAATTAACCCTACGGTGCCTTTAAAAAAATAGCCGCGTAACAACTCCGACAAACGAGGAATTAATATCGTAGTCCACAGCCATTTATTTTGAGTTCCCACTTACCACTTTGTACTTACACCGGGCCTTTATCTTTCTGTAATTATGCATCAGCACTGTATTGTTTGCTTAAGATTTGTTCGGGTGATGAATAATTACTTTGCTTTGAACCGGCTACCGCGCTTGCTTTATTACTTTGTATGTAGCGTAATGCGGTTGCAGGTACAAGGAATACAATTCTTTGTTTTGCTACAAGATCTGATTGTTCTGAAAATTCTCATTCTGTTCCTTTTTCTCGATGTTGTAGAACAAAGTTCTTACACACACGTGAACTCTCGTCGTAGCTTTTTAACAACTTAACCGATATGGCGTTGCTTAGAGGAGGCTTATGTTCAACAGTGTGTTTCGTCTGAAATTATGAATCACGGCGTTCGGTGTAATCAGGCTTAAGATGCTCAACCTGAAATATTATGCCGACTCAAATAAAATCATTTAAATTCAAACAACCAACAGTTACTTAAAATAATGACTGTGTTAAGACAATGAGGTAGATAATAATAAATATCTATCTTAAAACATAAAATACATAATTACCTGTAAAATAAACCCACTCACAGCCACAAAAATAAAATCTGCAACGGTCAAAACTAAATGCTGTATCTGTAGGTACCTACCCTATAATAAAATGTTCCGTTTTGTAGCGCTATCTCTGTAAATTCAAAGAAAGCATTTAAAGCTCTCAAGTTTTACTAAGTTAAAAGCTTCCAATAGATGTCACTGACAAACTGCGTGCGCGCACTTATACAACGCCATCTATAAGTTTAACCCTTAAGCTCGAAGTTCTCGCTAAGTTATACTTTCGACTTGCCCGACGGGGGAGCCCGCCGGACAACTTGTTGTAATGATTCCCAGTTTGGGTAGTAGATGGCACTGCAAACAATTTAGAGTGTTGCGTAGACGCGGTTTATGCCTGCCCTCTTTTATTTTAAAGTTGAACTTTTTCGTCGGGATCCCTTAGGCATTTTTCAAAGGGAACATTAAGACTGAATGCACGTTTGGTAGGTATTTTGTAGTTTACTGGTTTTGGCGCACGCAATACTGCATGCATTGGAGCACTTGTTTTTGTATGAAAAAGCACAAGAATACATAAATGATGGAAATGTTTGACTACATTTTTAGGTGATCCAATTTTTTTAATTGTATAATCGAACATGTGCCAAAACGTGTCCACAATTTTATTTTAAATTATATTAATAATAAAACGAATACCTACTTTCACCACTAAGTATGTAGCCAAATAACTGTGCAAAATTAGCTTAACTTTCTTTGTTCCACGCGACATCCTACAAATTATGAAATTAACCTTTGTTATATTTGCCATAACAATGTGAAATGGCCTATGATCAGCTAGGTCATATGTCAAAGTAAGGTATTCGAATCCAAGTGCCTGTGACAGATTATTATTTAAAGTAGCAGACCTTAAACCAGCCATATATAAAAAGTAACACGAAATAGGTGTTTCATTTCACCTTCCAAACCGAAGCAAAGTTAATGTCTTTGAAAAACATTAATTGTAAAACAGTGACGGTGACAATGTCGCTCCTATCGCTCGCATTGTTCATAATAATATTAATGTTAACTACAGTTAAAGCTGATTTACAAAATAATAATCCACCCTCGTCTTCAGTTCAGAATTTCAAAATGTTTGTTACAAACATGATAAAGGAACAAAGTTCTAAAATCCAAACGCTGCTCAAGAAAATTCAGACGAACGCTCAATCTGTTTTGGAGAAAATAGACAATATGAAACAAGAAAACAAATTAAATAAGAGGAAGCTCGATATCAAAAATATCGGTGGTAGAGAAGGACATCAAATCGAATCACCAGTGCTAAAAAATAATGAAGTGATCGACACATCAGTAGATGGGGTTACAGAATCGAGAAGCTTTAACAATCATTACTCGTCTTCGGGTTATGGAGTAAGCGGCAGTTCCAACTATGGAGCCCCAACGTATCATCATCATTCGATTGGATTTGATCCGATTAACATAGTGGTGTCGATGTCACTACTTTCATTCTTGCTGCAAGCACTACAAGGATTGTTGGGAAGAACTAGACTACCGACACCGGTTGTAGAAGCAAGGACATTGAATCCAATTCAAGGCTGGACCAAGAAGTTTGAAGATAATCTAGCAGTTAAAGATAAGGACCAGTATTATTTGAAAAAGAAGTATTTTAAAAAATATTTTCGTAAGTAGTAGATATCTAATCCTCAGGGATTTTGCATCGCGTCGACGTTTTATTTAAATTAATGTTACCCAAGAGTATTTTTGCACTATTTATTTCGCACAATCATTTAATATAGCAGTTTATTAATACACATCTTGCCTTTATTAAGTGTTCACTTAATATACTCTAAACATTAAGCTTCATAAATGAGAAAATATGTAGATCAACTAAATGTTTTGTGAATAAAAATTACAATCATAATTCTGTTTGCTCCAATTCTTCTCACTTAACCTAATTGCTGTTCACATAGCGCGACATAATTTCCATTTCATTTAGTATTTTTAACGAGTCATAAAACCGAATTAAAACAAAAGTAATTTGCTCTTAAATTGTGTGTAGGAGCTGCTACTTTGTCTAGTTTAACGATACTTTCCTTCGGCAACTGTGCAGACTTTTATAGTACTAGTGACCCGGCTGGTCATGATCTTGTACGAGTTACGAACTTGCCTTGATAGACAACACAAAGGAGACAACTGGCGTAATTAAATGTGGTTCAGTGCATCACTAATCAATGTCGCTACACATTTATGGATCTTTATAAACTGTGTCTCTATTTGTGTAACCATAATTTAATACTAGCGTTTGTTATTGTAGACTAGATTTTCTATTCTAATGAGTTTTTTCGTGCTGGCATACTGTATATTTTTCGTTAAATAAATAGTTTCGTTTCACAGCAGAAAATAATAAGGTTTATTCAGTGTGTGTTTAACTGAGCCTCCCATGTCTATGCCTACATTTTGCTCAATTAAGTACATTGTGCTCTCGTTGAGACTCGAAATTAAATTAATAATGTTAGCGTGGCCTTCCTCTCTGTATTTTTTTCTAAAACGCTTATTTGCGTCACTTAAACATCATACTTAGCGGTGACGATTTAAATAACAAGAGGGCTTTTAAGGGGTCTAAATAAAGGAAGCTCTTCATGTTTAAATTGTATTGAACGCATAAGTACTTAATAAATTCGTAAGTGTAGATACGTTTTTGAAACTTTTATGTCATCATTCTTACATCGTCATATTAGCTTTAGCTACCTGACAAATCACTCGTAGAATGGATGGCTGATGAAGTCTAAAGGTTATGGAGTGGAAACCGCTCGGGAACAAGGTAGACCGATGAGCTTGTGAGGAAGGTGAGGGTCCACTGCATGCAAGAAGCACCGGACTGGTCGATGTAGCCTTGATTGGAGGCCCATGTCCAGCAGTCGACATCTTTCGGCTGAAATGATGATGATAAGCTGATAAATTAATAAATCTCACAAAGATAAGTACCTACTGTCTTTATGATAATCTATTAATTTCTACGAAATCTTCATTATCAATAGATAATTAATAAACTAAAATAATTAATAAGCTAAATTAACGTAATCCTATAATAATAGGATTAAGTTGTTTACTAATTTTCAATAACGAAAAGTAATTTAATTATTCACCCTGAAATTATGGGTGGCTCTTTGTTCATCTGTTGTTGCTAAAAAGGTACCAAAAGAATAGGGAAGATTACAAATATTTTTTTT
Source organism: Polia nebulosa (assembly GCA_951329385.1). Lineage (NCBI taxonomy): Eukaryota > Metazoa > Arthropoda > Insecta > Lepidoptera > Noctuidae > Polia > Polia nebulosa. The sequence goes on from OX589604.1 coordinate 18,898,861, forward strand.
GGTACCTACTCGTACCTCAGTTAGATTACCTACCGAAAATTTGGATACGTATTTTTTCTTTTGTCACGTAAACAAGGAAAACCGGCCAAGTGCGTGTTGGCCGCACATTTAGGGTTTCTTACCAGATGAGGTGTAGTGGGTGAGTGGGTGATAATTCATTAAAAAAAAAAAGTGGCACTCTGGGAGTGCCGACGAAGTGAAAACTTGAACAAAAATGCCCAACGCGCCTCGCGATCCGCTACGTGTGCTACGACGCTACGTAGCGTAGCGGCTCGCGTAGCGATCGATTCGAGATATAAAATCATATTATATATCTCGAAAACGGTAATTCCAATCGCAAAAATAACCAAAATTTGGGTTCCCTCAGCTCCTTGTATAAAACCCCGTAGAAAGATCCATAAGATCTAAATTAATTTTAAAAAAAAGAGTCACGAGTGCTACGAAGTGCTACGCGTACGCGATTTGCTACGACGGTCGGTGCTGCTGTGAAACGAAACTATTTATTTAACGAAAAATATACAGTATGCCAGCACGAAAAAACTCATTAGAATAGAAAATCTAGTCTACAATAACAAACGCTATAGGTTGCTCCAAATAAACGTGTAATAACGGTCATTGACCCACCTACATTTATTGACATTTTTAATTTGAAAAACGGAATTAATGACTCAAAGCTGTCCCGAATCAACATCTCTCGTGATCCTTAACATTGTCTAATAATGAAAAACGATTTATATTTAATTGTTTAGGTACCTACGAAGAGTTATTAGGGAAAGGTCAATGTACTTTATTGCAAATTTATCTCAAACATAGTTTAGTTAAATTTTTTAGCCTTTTCCCATCTCAAAAATGCCCAACGCGCCTAAAGAAGTTTTCACTTCTAAAATCTGATTTATCAATATATTGGTATTTGTTAATAAAATATACGAATCAACATTGTCACCAAATTGCAGGTTCATAGGTTAAAAAAATCTTTGGGTCAAGATTTTGAGACAGACGACAAACAGACCGACACGTGAGTGACAGCAATAGGGCTCCCTTTGCACCCTTCGGGTACTCAACCCCAATAACTGAATATTTTCAAAAAACTTGACTCCGGAAACATCCCTATTTCAAACAACAACCAGGGCTGCAGCATCGCAGCATCCTTCTTGTTATGAGAGCAGTGACCTGGTTATAAGACTGAGCGGCTTAATACACAGATTAACCCTCGTTTTCCGGGAAGAAATTACCGATGCGTTACAAATTAAACGCAAGTCAAGTGATGAGAGCGGCTGTTGATAATAATTCATTCAACCAGCAACTCACGCTTGTTTGTCAATTTGTCACATTACTTTTGCGATTAGTTTCTTTCCAGGAAGTGGATCTTAACCTGCTCTGATTTTCCAATGGCTTTTAGGATAAGTAAGTTAACAAGTAATATATATAAAAACCGGCCAAGTGCGTGTCGGACTTCGCATATTTAGTGTTCCGTACCAAATGTATTTTTGACTATTTTTATGGCTTTAGGTCATTCTGTGATGATGACTGTAGCTCCAGCCGTTTGACTGTAAAGCCTGCGTGACAGACGACGGACAGACAGACAGCCGGCCACGTGAGTGACAGTAATAGTGCTCCGTTTGGACCTTTCTAGTACGGAACCCTAAAAACTGGCTGTACTCATCATTGTGACAAACCCTGAAAACACGAAAAAAAAACAGCGGTCCCATTCATTATGTTTGCATAATTGGGTGAATCTCCTGACGTTTTGCAGAAAATAATGACGGAGTGTTGCCGACAATGACGAGTCGTGGGAAATTCAACTTTAATGCACTAGTATTAAAGTACTTTAGTACAACTAGGCAATGACTACTACTGAACAGCTGATTTTGTTTCGCGATTTCAGGGTTGGATCAATAGTACCTAAAAGTTGTTCATACTAAACTTATGAGTAGGTATTGCTATTGTTTTCATATATTTTCGTCTCGTGTATACGTAGGTTTTGAAATAAAAAAACTTTTTACAAAAAAAATACAACCGACTTCCATAGATAATACTAAAAAATGCAAAATAACTTTAATTTCGGCAGTCAGTGTTTCTAGTTTGGTATCTTGGTTATTTGACACCGACTTCCGAAATTAAAGTTATTTTGCATTTTTTAGTATTATTTATGGAAGTCGGTTGAAGTTTTTTTGTAAAAAGTTTTTTATTTTTCACTTTTTAGTTGTTGTACCCCATTCTAAAACTAAATTAGTAGTAAAGTTATGCCCGAATTGATAGCCCCAAAAATAGGGAATTTGAACATAGTTGGTGAAATTAGGGTGTATCAGGGTGAACTGTACAAATCTGTATACCCCTTAAGAGCGTATCAGCGTGATGTAATGTTATGAAGTGGTTAAAACAATATACAGACATGCGATTGCAGCAATTCTGGAAGGTTTGCTATCAGTTATTGAAGAGTTCCATTGTGTATCTCCGAAGTTCTTTATCAGCTCATCACCAAATTAAAATGGGACCACATGTGAAGCAACACCTTTCAAATAAAAAAAAAATCTTCAAAATCGGTTCACGTAGTAAAAAGTTATAAGCTAACACACATAAAAAAAAAAAAAAATACAGTCGAATTGAGAACCTCCTCCTTTTTTTGAAGTCGGTTAAAAACAGTGTTTGTTGGAGGTCTGGTAATCTGTGTGACAGGATTTCCTAGTGCAGATACCGGTCTAAGGTATTATTGGAGAATATAAGGAAAGGATTGAAAGAGAAGAGAAGGATTATAAGGAAATATTGTATCTGCTTTTAAAATATTAATTTGTGGAAAAATAAATCTTACAGGTAATTATACGGTTTTAGGAAATTCCTGTTTTCCTGATGGGTAAACCCGTAAACAAAATTCTAAGCAAAGAATCTTAACCCGTGTACTGGGCTTACAACGTGACCTTTCTAAGTATCCCTTAGCTTTACACCATAAGGTCAGTGCGGCGAACCCGTTGGTACATTCTCACGATATCGAGTAGCGACTCTGAGTGGATATCGTTTACCGGCTACTCAATCTGTTTGAGCTATCCAACATTATTTCATCCGTGTTTTATCACAAAAATTGATTGCTGTTTGCCTCTGTAAATATTTACTTTGGGTGTTCGGTCTTATGTAATTTATACTCAGAAGATTCGTAGAATTTGGCTGGGCTGGACGCGATTTTCTGAAATCAAAAGGCGCTGAAACCTAGAGAGAGAAGCTAGACAAAACTATTTGCTTGCTTTCGGCATTAATGTGAAAATAAAGGTCCTTAGGGTTTGTTTCCAGAGGTCCACGAGTCTATTGTTCTCGAAAAATGAAAATTCATACTTGACTTCCCAACGGGTCCACGACATTTAAAAATATAAAATATTTTCTTTCCCTACTTGACTGTACCACTTCTCATGGACCCCCCATGAGAAGTGGTACAGTCAGCAATAAAAGCTTGGCTAAGGGATAATTGTTTATTATTTCTATGAACTATAAGACAATGAATATAGATAACTAAGAACTCTTTACTGTATCTCATTAATGGCCACAAGTATTAAAAAATCAGTTTTATAACAATCACAGTAAATAATTGTAATCTTAAACTAAAATAGATAGTATAAAAACATCTCGATCGTACGCCACCTACCTACATGGAAACTGTATGCCAGTTGCCTGTTTCATTAAATATTTTATTGGATAAACTGTTTCTTAGTTTGGATTTAATCAAATTAACTTTGCTAAATTTCTGTTCACAATCAGCACTTGAATGGGGTAAGTATACCTCTAACTTTAAAGCCAATTGGGCGACAACGAATAACGGCGTAACGATAGCACTAACATGCACAGCAACAGCGACATCTGTTGAATCATAGCCGAATTACTTAACAAAATCTATTTTATTTAGTCAATTGTCATTGAACTTTATCTACAATAAATACAATATATTGTGGTATAAAAATGATTACATATAATTATTGTCTGGCCGAATGTGTATATGTCCGAATTTACAATGGCATACTTTTAAGATGGCAGAATTACTTTTGGCAAAGTTAAAGTTCCGTATAATTTTGTTTAGCATAACGTTTATTTAGAGCAACAATTATTTGGCACAATTTCACTTGGCATACTATCAAGATGGCAGAATTTAATTTTTATAAAAAAGCATTTTTAGCCTTAAATTAAAACTAAAATATTGTCTTAAAAAGTCAATCTAGCCGAAGCTGCGGTGGTTAAAACCATCTGCGACGAGACGCTCGCTTGGGACCGCCGGAGCCCCGCAACGCCGGAGCCGTGACAGAAACCATACCTGCTGCATGTTGCATGCTTGATGCATGATTGCTGCATGCTTTCTGCCTGCTTGCTGCATGCTTGCTGCATGCACGGTGTATGCTTGTTTGCATGCTTCATGCTTGCTGCATGCATGGTGTATGCTTGTTTACATGCTTAATGAACTTTAACTTTGTTTTGCTTAACACAATAAAACGATATGTCAACTAATAATAACTATCTCCCACTACAGAAAAAGTAAAAATGATTTGATTAACGCCTGATCAGAAAGATGTAGCAATAAACATTATCGTCGTATGTCCGTAGCGAAAAAAAATAGTGTTCAATCAATTTTATTAGTGTAGTAAGATATAGTATAGTGTAGTAGAATACAAAATTGTTCTAATGTGATAGTCTTGCAATTATTATAGATATAAATGTATGCCAGAAGATGATTCTAACTATAAACTTTCTGAAATATGATAGTTCTGCCTTTTAATGACTATAGATATGAAATTTATGCCTAAAGATGATTCTGCCTTACAAAATTATGAGTTTTGAATGTATGCTAAATGAGTGTCTGGCAAATGATTTTCTGCGAAATGAAGTATATGCTATCCGCTGTTATACAAAATAATATTATGACATAAAAAGTTCTGCTTAAGACCCAGATTAAGATACCTATGTAATAGAAACCGCTATATTAAGTGGTCATTTTCTATATGTTTTATGTGTACAATAAAGAATAATAATATGCTCATAAACAAATCAAGTTCTTTTTTTAATATCTTTTATCATGCTTAGTTATGAAAAATTTGTTTGTCATCACTTGCTAAAGGTAGGTACTAAAAACAAAAACGAAATAGCGTGTGGGATTATAAGTGGCAGTGGGCAGGATACATTACTAGCAGAACGGATGGCCGATGGGGCTGAAAGGTTCTGGAGTGATGTTCGCGTCGCTTTGGAAGGCCTCCCACAGGGCGAACCGATGACCTGGCGAGAGCCGCCGGAGTCATCTGGATGCGACAACCAAAGGATCGGTTGATGAGGCGAAGCTTGGGAACACCTATGTCCAGCAATGGACTTCTTTCAACCGAATTATGATGACGAAAAATATTCAAAAAGGTACCTACGATTAAGTACCTAAAAATACTAGAAACATCAGCAGTAAGACTTACAAGCATCTAAAACCGAGCTTAGTTACCAAAATGCAACTTAAATCTTTTTATTTCAATTTTAATTTAAAATTTAAGCGTTTTAGTGTTGGCTTAGGGTGGTTTCAGTAAAAATCCCGTATTATCCTCTGTCGGATGGTAGACAAGCGTCAAGCTGTACGGTGACCAAATAAATCTGTTGTGAGGAATATGATATTATACCGGTTTATGAACGTTCTTGAGTACCTACATATTAAAGCAGGTGTTTTTGGGGTGTTCTAAAGCTTTTATTATAAAAGTTTGATGTCTTCTTTAACCGTATTTCTGAATGTTTATCAGTTTATCGTCAGTCGCCTGTTATGACAAATACATTGTATAAATTTATCAATTGCTTATTTTATTACCTACTAGCTGTCCCGGCGAACTTCGTACCGCTTCAGAATCAATAAAAAGCCATTCCATACAAAATTTATGAGAAATGAATTTTCTTTATTACGCGTGATATTTTTCGATGTTTTACGAGTGCGTTGTGGGTTCAAACCCAGACAGGCGCTTTACTTTGTGTAATTTATTTCATCACCAATGCTCTCAAAACGGTGAATGAAAAAATGGTAAAGAAACCGGCATGTCCTGCAAGCATGTCCCAGAAAAAAAAAATCGCAAACTGGGCCCGAGTAGTGGATTATTTACGACCCATTCCTTCTCCCAGAGAGGAGGCCTCAGTTCCAGCTGTGGGAATACTTATTATAAGGCTGATTCAATCAATCAATCTGCCTAGCCTTTTCCTAACTATCTTGGGGTCGGCTTCCTGTCTAACCGGATGCAGCAGAATATCAGTATTTTACATGGAGCGACTACCTATCTGACCTCCACAACCCAGTTATACGATACCCCTTGGTAAGACTGGTTGTTAGACCTTCGGGCTTCTGACGACCCGTAACAACTGTCAAAGATCCACGATTGACAGCCGGGACCAACGTCATAACATGCTTTTCGAGGCACGGAGGAGTCTCGGTATATAAAGATGGTCACCCATCCATGGACCAACCCCGGCAAGCACGGCTTTAACTGATGGATCGTGGTATATAATATGTGGCCGAGAAGTTACCTATACCTAATGCTTTTTTTTTAAATTGTCTTATTTTTAAGAAGACAATTATTTCTATTTTAGGTTGGTACTGTAGGGACCTGGAGCAGCTTCTCTTGGTGCTGGTCCCTGGAGATTCCTTTTAGGTTCCTGGGGGTTTGTTTACTCGCTCGCGGTGCGAGAGGGTGGTGTATAAGAGTGACTGCTTATGTGTGATGTGTTATAAAAGAAAGAGAACTGGAATATTAATATGTTATATTGAATAATGAAATAAATACATGTGCCCTCTTCGTGTGGGCTAGGTCAAGTCCACCTATCAACTAAAGTCTTGTTTCTTCTAAATTCTCAATTGGCGTTTCAAGAGTTTCTAGAAAGTTCCAAACTTCCAACGTGCCAGTCTTCACCATAAGGTTGCCAACATAAGGTCGTCACATGAGCTACGCCCCTACGAATAGAAGCGCATACGCTAGTAAGTCTTCTATTCAACTAAATATTTGAAAAGCCGATTGAGGCCTACCTAAACCTACTGCGAAGGCCCTACCTATGAGAGGTACATGTCGCAGCAGAGTCCACCTATGGATAGCCAAAAATGAACCCCGAGTAAAGTGGTCTTCTTTCTTATTATTAATTAAGCCATTCGGCGCACCACATATCCCGGCAATGCACATGGCTTCAGTGAGGTAAAACCTCTCTAAAAAGCCACACTGCTCTGCTAAATTTTCTGACCTAAGATGCTCTAGTTAGCATCTACCCAGAAGGGGTTTACAAAAAATAAAATTCAAAACTGTAATAATTTTAACTCCATTGGACGTTTATGAAGACCAGGAGAAAAAACGACCACTGTTATGAACACCTACTCACTGTTCCTGAACTTCCCCCAGAGTGCTCCATAAATATAACTTGAAGTATACTCTCTAAATGAATAATACATAAAAATTGTCACGGGCTCGGTCACACCATACAGAATCAACTCGATCCCACTTTGCGAAGGCATTATACCCCATAAACAAAGCTGGTATAAACCGACAAAAACCCGGACACATTTTTCCCTAGGAGAGAGGACCGCAATTCCCTCTACCTCCTAACCGTAGTAACATCTTTATTAAAATCGCACTCTGGAGAAACTCATATCTAATCACTTATAATCGCCTAACAAATTTTTTTCATAGAATGTGGTCATATCTCCCATCAGTCTTCAATCACGTCCGTGCAGCTCATCATAACAGTTACATGAAACACACAAAAACACAACGATTAATATCACATAAAAAACAAAAGAAATGAGAACCTCCTACTTTTGAAGTCGGTTAAAATTTAAACTTTTACTATATTGTCAACCGTACTAAATTTGAGGTACCAGATATCTGACAATTATTTGTCATGTCAAATGACATCTGACACCACTGTCTATTCTCTAAAAATCTTTTTAAAAATAAAATAAGTTTCAAAAAACAATTTATAAATTTTTTCTTAAATTTCCAAAACTTATATTTACTTACAGAATATTGCTTTAATAAATAGTTTACAAGCAATTCCTGACCTCTTTCGCATATTTTTATTTTTATCGAAAAATTTGGGTCATCGTAATTATTAAGTCCATACCTTATATTTATGGTCGAAAACTTGTTTGTCACGTTGCTATGACAATGCATGTCAGCTAGAATAAATAACATTGATACAAAAATAATTTTATATTTAGCAAAGAAATGGAAATTATCCTTCTTCGTACAATATGGGAGGGCCCATATCTCCTCCTCCAGCCTATTCTGTGAAAAATGCTGTTCCGCTTGTTGTGAAATGTTGTGATGTTGTGAAGTGATATTTATGATGCAGTTTTCATCCCGATAGATATCCGCTGGACCATCACCTATTGGAACAATAATAGCAGGATTTTGCATGACTTCCACCGGCACGCACAGCTCTTTGGACTCCACCGCCATTTCGAAGCTCTCCTGCTCACAAACATCAGCAGAAACATACTCAACTTGAATAAAATCATCGTTACAAGAACCATGTGTCTCCGACGGAATTTCCACCTCACAGCTTTCCATGTCGACAACATCAGCCGAAACAACTCCCAAACAAATAAAATTTTCATTCGACTCGTGCTCGCCAAATGTTTCTTTTACTACAATTATCTCTTGTTTCTCTGAAATATTATTACTAGGAATAATTGTAAATAACCGACCCGATTCTGTATCTTCATTTTCACAGCTTCGGTCATCCTCGTCCAGACCGCAGTCTTCATAATCCTGGACATCATTGACTAGGCCTGCATCAGCGCAGCTCTGGTCATCATCGTCCTCCTTAGAAAAAAATATTATTTGATTATCCTCGCTCACATTATTTTCGGACTGTTCATCCGCCTCGGACACAACGTCCGGCCTCTCAAGATTATAAAAACACTGATTGATTCTATGCTTGCAAGACACACACTTGCATGGGAATTCTCTCCTAAGCTCCGCGCATAGCGTGTCAAATTCCATCTCATACTGGAATGTATATTTAAAAAAATAATGCGCAGCTCCTTTTAACCAGACACCAAGAATTAACGAATAATCGCTTTTTCGCCACCCCTTGGCAATGGCCATCGACACAAACTCGTCGATAAATTCTTCGAGGCACACTTCATACGTGTGTCCCGAAAAGTAACGCATTTTCCTCTTTTAATATTATTTAACACTTAATAAAAATGGAACCACTCAGCTTGGAGTATACTCCTCTTATCCTGATGCTGTCACTGCATCAGTCCTCGGTTTGTCCACCGCACACCGTTACCGTTGCCGTCACTCTTACATACGGCGTTCTTTCCCGGCGCTCGCCGCCACTTGTAGGGACCTGGAGCAGCTTCTCTTGGTGCTGGTCCCTGGAGATTCCTTTTAGGTTCCTGGGGGTTTGTTTACTCGCTCGCGGTGCGAGAGGGTGGTGTATAAGAGTGACTGCTTATGTGTGATGTGTTATAAAAGAAAGAGAACTGGAATATTAATATGTTATATTGAATAATGAAATAAATACATGTGCCCTCTTCGTGTGGGCTAGGTCAAGTCCACCTATCAACTAAAGTCTTGTTTCTTCTAAATTCTCAATTGGCGTTTCAAGAGTTTCTAGAAAGTTCCAAACTTCCAACGTGCCAGTCTTCACCATAAGGTTGCCAACATAAGGTCGTCACAGTACTTTCTGAAAATGAGTTACCTCACCTCTGGGCACTCAGGCAGGGAAGGAACAGGGGTTGGTTTTAGTCAGTAAGAGTCTGACATGCCCTCCCGCTCCACCCAGAGCGGGCGAAGTCATTGGATGATTTCCCACCCCACAAAAAAAAGTTTGGTACTTTGTGATTTCCGTTAACGAAAAGTTACTTGTGGGTGTTGAGAAAGACGTGAAAAGGTTGAGACGCTTGTTATGTTTCAGTCTCGGCGATTAGCAAACTATTTCACGAATCCTACTATACAGGGTGTAACGGAAAGGTGTGGTCATATTTTAAGAACAGCATCTGCCCATCGATATGAGCAACTTTCTCCAAGAAAACCTGAAGAAATTCTCAAATTTTTGTTTTTATCACCCATACAAATATTGATCAGCTGATTATAACTTTGTATGGAAAATCCATTTTTTTTTTTGGGAATTTTCAACTTTTTCTTATAGACAGTTGTTCATTTCCAAGGGAAGAACCGGTTCTTAAAATATGACCACACCTTTCTTTTACACCCTGTATAATGAATATTATAAATGCGAAACTCTGGATGGATGGATGTTTGTTACTCAATCACGCCAAAACGGCTAAGCAGATCTGATTGAAATCTGACACAAAGACAAATTATAGTCTGGAATAGCACATATATTAAAATTTATAATGGGGGGAAATATTAATTCCATGCGGGCGACACCGCTGTGTGTATGCTAGTTTTTAACCGACTTCAAAAAGAAGGAGGCTATCAATTCAGATGTTTGAATTTTTTATTTTTTATGTATGTTCGGGCATAACTCTGTCATTTATCGACGGATTTGCAAAATTTTTTTTTGTCCGAAAGTTGTTTGTACCAAAATGGTCCTATTTAAATTTCATATAGATCTGATGATGGGTTTCGGAGACAAACAATGGAACTCTTAAAAAATTGACAGCAAATCAACCGCGATTGCTGCGATCACATGTCTATGAATTGTTAACACGGTTTAACGCGTCAAGTCCCTCATTAGCAGACACAATTAAAAACCTATTGTTATGTCGACGCACGGGGCCTGACGCGTTAATAAGGAACCACAATTAAAAAGTGCAAAATAAAAAACTTTTTTACAAAAAAATAGAACTGACTTCCAAAAAAAGTGGAATATAACTTTAATTTCGGTAGTCGGTGTCAAAAAACGAAGACACAAAACCAGAAACACCGACTTCCGAAATTTAAGTTATTTTCCACTTTTTTTGGAAGGCGGTTCTATTTTTTTGTAGAAAAGTTTTTTAACCAAAGAGTTAAAAATTCTTTAGTTATAGACCGATATCAAAGAAGTAAAATGTCTTAGCTAAACTAACAAAATCAAAATTCCCTTCGTTATCCTGATATCAGCTCAAGCCATGGCGCCTCCACTCGTGTTCGACTAAGCTGTGTGACGTAGGTTAATGCATCATGCCGCGCTGCCTCGGGTTTTAGATCCTGCATAAACTATTCAAAGACGAGGGTCGCGACAGTGTTAGCACAATTTGGGCTTTTATTTAATTTGTTTTTAAACAAATCCCAAATCAGATTTTGATAAATTACTTACAGATTTAAATTAAGAAAGTAACTATGTTTAAAATGTAAATAAATGTTAAGTTAGAATTACTAATACCACCTTTTGAATTACCTACACCATACATAAGTTAACCTTACGCCTTTTATGCCATGGGGGTAGGTAGAAACTACAGAATGCTACCTACTACGATCCTTACATACTTCTTTTGCTTGAAGTAGGTTAATTAATTATGATTAACAATTTCTATAACGATAAAAATATCTGTTTAATTTTTAATAGGCCATAAATGGTTAATGGAAACAAAACCTTAAAACAGGCCTCTCGTTGAACGCAAACTTTTTTGGATGTGTGTACATTTCGCGAAATGCGAAAATTGGTATCCAGTATTTTAGTTCTATAAGTCTACTCATTCATAAGGTCCTAATACCGGCCAAGTGGCGCCCTCATTGAATAAAAAATCGTAGCATAGCCTAAAAAATAATCCTACGTCACGTTTGTTACAAATAGGATAAAGTATTTGTACGTTGTTAAAACAGGACTCAAAATGTTACGTATCCAAAGTAGTAAGCAAAAGTGTCAAACACGGCCGTTTTTGGTACTTTTTCTTACTGACGTAGGATTAACGCTTACTGACGTAACAAACGTGACCTAAGATTCTTTAATATTTATTTTCTATGCTATGCTATGATTTTTATTCAACGAGGGCGCCACTTGGCGGGTAGTAGACCCTTAACGGCTGCCTTATATGTGGGTAGGCACAGGGCTGGTGCGCAAGTATTTAGGTACTTCAGCCAGTGTAGCGTGAGTGTTTAAAGGAATCACCTGGCTCTAGCTCAGGCAACTGAAGGAAAACGGCTGGGTTTTAGTCAATAAGAGTCTGACACGCCCTCCCGCTCCACCTAGAGCGGGAGAAGTTATTTGATGATTTCCCACCCTTAAAAAATAAAAATGTAGGCTACCTACTTGCATTGCGTGAAAAATAAAACAGGAAAGACCTCAAAAATTTAATTTGGAGATACCAAAAAACGTTAAAATCTTATGCCGCAATTTTCTTCTTCTCTCCCATATAAAGCATAGTTTATAGGACCTACATACTTTACAAAATAACCCCACATTCAGGACCTAATCAAATGCTAACATGTGTTATCCAGAAATGTGATTGTTCCTAGTCGGACAATGACGCTTTGTTCCTGGGTACAACTGGAGTCTGCAGTATTACTATAATACCAGCATACTCTGCAGTATTCGAGTATTATAATTCTCCTCTACTTTATACGACAACAATGTAATTAATGTAAAAATTAGTTTTTATTTTAGTTGTTTAATTTTTTAATGTAATTTTTTTTAACAATGTAATTTTATTTAATTTTAATAATCAAATTTAATTTAATATTTAATTTAATTTTAATAATTTAATTTTAATTATTGCAATGTAATAGTTTTAAACAACAATGCATTGTAATATTACTATGGGTTAATACCTGAAAATAAACGATTATTATTATTATTATACTGAGCACGCATTATCTTCATGCTTTGGCAAGCAAATACAAGTAGGTAACTTGGCTTTGAAAATACCCAAATGATTGGTATTACAAAATAAATTTGCCTATTTCACCTTGGCACCTTTCAAGTCTAGACGACTTATAGTTAGGAAGGATAAGGAAAATGGTCAAGGAAATGTTCGTTCTGGAGATAGTAAGATAGATACACTTGTCAATCATAGGTAGGTATTTTGCTTTGTCTTAATTTGCTAAGATTGCGTTAAACTGACGAGTTAAGTTCTCCCACAGGCTTAGCTAATTTTGTGATACTTAATTAAGGTGGATGCGCCAGGGTAGCCCGCGAAATTCAAATTTTCTTACGTTTTTTGCAATTTGCTGGTCAGTGTCAGATTGTATCTTAGTCAAAATTTGATTCGCGGCCGTCGTAAGTACGTATTTACAGAACTGTAATCATTAAAATCATCAGTATAACTTTTTCAGTTAGAATTGATGCCAAATATACTTGCTACGGCCGCGAATCAAATTTTCACCAAGATAGCACCTGACACTGACCTGCAAATTGCAAAAAAACGTAAGAAAATTTAAATTTCGCGGGTTACCCTGGAGCTTTCACCTTAAGATCAGTTTGTCTATGTAGCGGCACTCAACACTAGAACCTACATTCCTAATTAGCTATTATGAGAGAAGTATTAAGAATATTCTTCGTAATACTGCTTCAGTAACGACATTCTTTTCTTTACGTATAATTTTTTAAATGCTCTATATTATTAACACATAGGTAGTGCCTTATTTAGGTACCCATAGCTACACATTTTCTTATTAACTAAAGGATCAGTGTGGGGAAGAAGTCTTGGTAAAAAAACTGAATTACAGTTTATTCCAATTATATTTCGGACTTTACTCAGATCTTAGATAAGGCTGAGCTAATCCGGGTAAACCTGGGTTGACTCACTCTTTTAACATTATCCTCGCATAGGTATACGTACTTATTTTCTCCGTAAATGAGATGGCCCTGAGAAAGCTTTCCTTATTCCTTAGATAACGAAATTACTTACATTTTCTTCAAGCTTACATTTCTAGTCTAAATAAGCTTATATTATGTTAAAAGGTAATTATGCTGATCTTTAATTTTGACTCCTAAATTAGATTTCTTACAGTTTGTTATGTTTGAAAGCAAAGTCGGTAAGTAGAAAATTAAATTTTATGAATTTTTGCCACCTATTTTTTTTTACTTGAGATTAATTTGTTTTTCTCTAAAAACTCTTAGATTATTTAACTGTCGGTAAGTACTTTTTTAATTCAAGAATCATAGAAAAAACTACTAGCATGTTAGCGCCTGCTAGATTTGAATAGCTATCATATGCAATTGCATCAACGCGAGCCATGTTAACGGTAGGCGTTCTTGTTAGCGATTCTACAAAAATTTCTCTTCCATGGTTTTTCTTGTAGAATTATGTTATTCTTGAAGGCCCATTATACTTAGGTACCTATATTCAGAAATATTCACATTCTGTACGTTTTTCTGGAATAATAATATTCAACCCTTTGCTTGCCGACGCCCGTTGTATGATACGTTACAATAATATAACTGACAGGAAAGGCCCATTGTCATCACATATAACTAAACTGTCACACATAAAATCGTTTCACTTTAAATTTAAAATCCACATTTTATATCCTTACAATGCCTGTCAAAAAAATCAACACCCCGACAAAGTGGAACCCTTTATCGCAACACCTCAACGATACTTCTTAATTTAATATTCAGCTGCGTTCTCTTTGAGCAAATCGGTTTTTGTACTAATTTGACGTTTGGTTGACAGATGCAGAAAAAGTTACTGTGATCTCTATTGTTAACTTAATCCCGTTTCTTTGTAAGTGAGTCACCAAAAATGGATTAAAGGGTTAGGCGACAGGTAGAAAAGACTACCAACGAAGTTGTGAGGAAATCAGTAGAGAAATAAAATGTTTATTTAAGATTTCATAACATAGTGCTAACTCTATTCCAGCATATTTAGAACTAGGCTCTGCCAGTGGTTTTGCCTGCGTGGGATTAGTACCTACTTCCCCTACTATAAATTCCAGACTATAATTTATATCTGTGCCAAATTTCATCTAGCCGTGATTGAGTTACACAAAAAAATCTATTCATTTAAACTTTTGTATTTATAATATTGGTAGATAATAGACAGAAGTAGAATTAAAAAATTCAAAACCCGATTATATTCAATTTCTTCAATTACGTTTTTAAATGAGTACCTTTGATTTGGTTCACTCATCAAAGAACTTTATACATTACTCTCAAAGGACATACAATATTTAAGCAGTCAAAGTCCCATTATTTGGACACATGTCACCAGTATCAAAGCATCAACCCTTACTTTCAATCCATTCTATTTAAATTCAAATACGTCATATGAAAGTATGGTCCAATCTAAACATTAATTAAGGATTTTTTTTAAATTTCTAGTCTGCATCCCCTTGTTAAACCGCTTAAGCTAATTACATAAAACATTGCTAGGGGTACAAAGCTTATATTTCGACGTTATTACATCCCCTCTATATGCACATAATAAGAGCTCATTCTGGATGTTCCCCTTTGTGTGGAATATTTGTTTGATCTTTCAAGCTTGTAAGGGCAGGTTGTGCAGCGTAGGTAGAATGTATTTTTATTGACTATTAGCTTTCTCCTCGGCTTTGTTTGCATTCTAGACAAATATTGTCTACACGTACTGGAATAAGATTGTGGAGGTAAACAGAACTTGTGACTTTTTTTTCTTATTACGAATTGATGTGTACGATGTGATGCGGTTTTCGGTTTAATAACATCAAATCTACTGATTTGTTGTCTTGGAATTTGTTTAACAGTCTACTAAAATCATTGGTTTTTACATTTAGGCAACTCGTACAGAATATAAAGTAAAAGAAAAAGAAAACGATTAAAAAAACAGAGAAAGAAAAACCAGACGTTTAGAAAACATTTCAAAATAAGCAAAACGTGCTCTTTTTACAAAACAGGAAAAAAAGTCGAACAACGTTCCACAGACAGACAAAAAAACCATTTAAAATGTAAACAATACAACCTTGCATCTTTGATAGCTATTCGCGAATGCGAGTCTTCAAATAAACATGAAGAGTATACTGTATACTCTACTCTTAGTTTAAAGTAGTCTAATATACACAAAGTAGCTACTTAAACATTCATCAGAGGGTAGTTTAAAAGTTGTATGCCTAGGACTAATAAATAGTTATAGTATAAAGTAGTAGTTCCAACAAATTTCATTACTTATTCATAAGTTAAAACACAGTTTTTAAGCAATTCAGATTTGATATTAAAAAAAGGTAAAGTAAATAATAAAATACTAAGAATAAACTTTCAGTATGGAACCTTATGTTTGAGCCGAATATTTTATTCGTTCTTAATTTTTAAGGTTCCATACCCAGATAACCAACGGGACCCTATTACTATGCCTCCGCTCTCCGTCCGTCTGTGTAAGCGGGCTGTATCTCACGATCCATAATAGCTACACAGTTGAAATTTTCACAGAATGTGTATTTCTATCGCCGCTGTAACAACAAATAATAAAAGTACATTAACAATTGAAGGGAGATTTTTTAAATATTTTTTTAATTATTTATTTAGGGGAGAATTTTTAATCTACTTTTATAATTTTTTCTTAAAGCGGCTATAAAAATACACTCCGTGTGAAAATTTCAACTAACTACCTATTACGGATCATGAGATACAGCCAAAAAATTCCCAAAAAAAACAAGTTTCTAGAAACGTGTTTTTTTTTTCAGTTTATGGTACGTTTGTTTTACTGCGAATTGGAATGGCTCTAGAAATACTAATAAATTAGATTAACCAACTCGTATTCCTACATTAAACCCTAATTTAAGGCGCTATTACCTGCCAACGACCTTGAGTGGTTAGCTTGCGTGTTCTGCGCTGAGCTCACGTAACGCGTCGTATGTCCACGCAGTAATAGGACTCGCCCATCAAGGAGCGCTGTCCGAAATTAGACGCATTATTGATTTATTACACATAAAGCAACAAGTATTAAAGTAAAACACTGAGACTAAATTATAAATATTTAAATGATCTTTAAAATGGTGAAGGTTTGATAAAAAAAGTTTTATAGTTTTTGCGTGATTCTCATTTTTTAATCCGAGTTAGACATAACTTTACAAATTAATTACACTATGTTATAAAAACATAATTTCAAATATTCTGAGATCAAATTACGACGGAAATTGTCTAGAGTAACATATATTTTTTTCAAAGAAATAAGACTAGTCGTTTAGACGTGATGTTCAACTAAAAACCATTGAAAGTCGTATAACTGCACCTTAACACCTCAAGGCCCTGCGTCGACGAGAGGCGACAGCAATCAACACCGTCGTCGGGCCCCGCCTCGCCATAAGCGGCGGCAGTTTCGCGCGCTTTAAAACTTTATTATTACTAACGAATAACGATTTTACTCCGGCAGTGCTGATCCGGCGGTGCTCCGGCGGTGCGGGGCGACAGTGTTGATCGCTGTCGCCCCTCGTCGACGCAGGGCCCTGACGGGTTAAATTAACACTTTGTAAAAGGTATTCAGACAGTTTAAAATTGTACTAGCTTAAAATCTGCCCCTTAAGGATAAATTCGAAAGTGTTACCTCGCCCCTGGGCATTCAGGGCAGGGAGGAACAGGAGTGGGTTTTAGTCAGTAAGAGTCTGACACGCCCTTCCGCTCCACCCTAGACCGGGAGAAGTCATTGTATGATTTCCCACCCCAAAAAAAAAAAAACCATACGGCAACGAAATCGTATTAGTATGAGATCCCAGGGCACCAGGCATTACTTATATTCTGATTAACAAATAGTATCGGATTGGGCAGTGTTAGTACGAGTATGTAAGTACTTTGAGCGTATACATACCTGCTTGCTTGGGCGGATTATATTTGAAAAATCAAAGAGGGTATTTTGCACTCTCCCAAATCATAGAAGATATTTAATTTTCGATATATAAACATATCAAATAAAATGTGCCCAAAACTAACTTTACTGACCAAAACTCAACCCTTTTCCTTCAGTTGCCTCGGTGCCAAGGGCCGCGGGAACTTTATTGTGAATTTACCCGCGACCCCAGGCAGGCATCGTCCCCACCGGGACCCGTCAGGTATTGCTGACATCTCTTTGAGAGGGCGTGCGTCCTAAGGTTTTTAACCGACTTCCAAAAGGAGGAGGTTCTCAATTCGTCTGTGTTTTTTTTTTTCATGTATGTTACGCGATATCTTCGCCATTTGTGAATCTATTTTGATGATTTTTTTTTAGTTGGTCATACTTCAGAGGTGGTCCCATATAAATTTTATCGAAATCGATTCCGCACTTTTAAAAAAAATCAACATAAACAAAAAATATGTATACACAGGTGACGTTTTAGCTGTCTACAAATGTTCAAATTTCATGTTATCCATTCGGACATAAATTAAATATTTACTTTTACTTCTGGTATACAACAACAATAATAAAAAAAGAAAAACTAAAAAGTGAAAAATAACTTTAATTTCGGAAGTCGATGTATATGTTTTTTTGTTTCTTCGTTATTTGAAACCGACTTCCAAAATTAAAGTAATTTTGCAATTTTTAGAAGTCGGTTGTATTTTTTGAAAAAAGTTTTTTATTTAATAAAATAAAAATGACCTAAATTTTATTCCCGAGCTTTTCGATCTATGGCGACGTTATACAGAGAATTACAAGAAATGATCACTTACCTTTACTCACCCTCAGTATACGAGTAAATGGCTAATTCTAAATTACATTAAACCATCAAAGTTAAATGTCCAAGGAAAACTCGCGCAGCAAACAAAATTAAGCATACCAGCATTAGCAGGATATAATATTTCAAGAGCAGCGTCAATCAAAGGCTAACGAAAGATCTAAAGGACTTCTCAAAAGCGCACGTGTAAATATAAAATTCATTACTAGCGCCTCTTCTGCTAATTCGTCCCCCTCGGATAAGGGGATAAGGGGGACCTAATATCCTTTAAACCGTGAAGACGTCAAAGGCGATACTCGAGACGCCACTTGTCTATTTGTAATTGAATATGAAAATCTTTAGCGCAGTGCGAGGGCTTTTTCGTCCGTCGTTGATATAAATTTTTCAAAAATGTATTACAGTTTTTGATAATGTCTTAACGTGTGTTGGTGTTGAACCGATATTTGTTTGGTTGGGTAAAACAGAAACAAAAGATTAATAAAAAAGAATAGAGAAATGTCTTTTGCACAAGAACGTACAGATTTTCGTAAAATTCAGTGCAATATTACAAAAGGAACGCAATAAAGCTGCTCTAGTGCTCTGTAGTCTGTGTAGTAGTGAGTTAGTAAGTACTCTCTATTTTATGAAAACATGATAATATTTAGCAAAAACTTATTTCAAATAACAAAAAAATCGTGTAAAAGAAAACAGAATTCAATTCAACATTTAGTTACTAACGATATTCGTTGGTTTGCTTTTTAAAATGCTCGGTTTACTTATGCTTTGAAAAATCGTGGAATTTTCATAACATATCTAGTAATATTTTATGGCCATAACCTCTTACGTCAGAGAAAAACCTGCAGTGAGCATCGGCACTCGTTCATGTCTCGAGAGGCAAAGCTACGGTGAATAAAATTTTAGGTGCCCCTTAAAGAAATATTCATCATAGGGATTTTATTACGAAGAATTTCACGTTAACTGATTCTGTTTCAGTTGGTTATGTTTGTGCATTATAAATGTAGAAATTGATATTTTGAAAAACTTCTAAAGTTTTTCAGTTTCAAAAGGAGAAGTAGTTTTATTCATTTATTTCGTTGGCTCCTTAGTTAGGTACTTTGGCAACATTTCAATGTGCCAATATTGCTTCGAGTATCTTCATTAAAAGTTTCTTTTTCCCGCCGAAATTAACTTGATTCAATTATGCCCTTTTTACTTTTCAAGACTTTGCTCTCAGCTCTGCTAACATTGCACCTTTGATGTTTTGCCTTAACATTATACGATTTTCGACTTGACTTGCTCAACGGCCATGTTTTCATTAGAGACAGAAAAAAATAAAATTGGATTTAAACATGAAAGATCGAAGGTCTGAGTACAGATAGCATACTTTGCCCAATTTAATTACGCAAAAACTTGAGGAAAATTATGTGAAGTGATTTTTTTAGTAGCGGGAAGTGTAAAAAGATTGATGGCTCAAGTTATTATATCAATTAGATTAATTTTCTTTGATCAAAACACAGCGATATACGGTCGTAATGAAAAATCTTTTCAGTTGAATAAAATAAATAAAAAACATACATCAGTTCAGAAAACTAGTCAAAGAGCATTACCTATCTACCATCCCATAGTGATATTTATTATAGGTATGTATTATATTTATTATTATATATTTAAATACATTTCTTTTTATTTATTTTTATCGTATAATTTTTTATGTTTGAATTGGTTAGGTTAGGTTAGGTTCATATCCAACTTTCCAGTCGCAGGTCTGCTGGAAGTAATTTCTTTTGAAATAAGCAGCACATTTGTACTATTCTTTCTGTAATTGTTCTTTTTTTCTCTTGTAAGTATTTTGAGTGTACATATAAATAATAAAAAAAAAATCATGTATTCAGGCTATGAAAAACCCATAGTAAAAATGAGATTACAAAAACAATGAAAACTTTTTTACAAAAAAAACAACCGACTTCTTAAAAAAAAAATACGCTAAAAATTAAAAAATAGCTTTAATTTTGGAAGTCGGTGTTTGTATTTTACTTCTTCGCTATTTGACACCGACTTCCGAAATTAAAGTTGTTTTTTAATTTTTTGTGTATTTTTTTTTAGGAAATCGGTTGTTTTTTTTTTGTAAAAAAGTTTATTATTTTTCACTTTTTAGTTGTTATACCCCAGAACTAAAAACCCCAATAACATGGAACGTGGAATTTAAACATTTGGAGAACACCAAAACGTCATCGAGGTATACGTATTTTTCGTTTTTGTTCAGTTTCTCAAAAAGCGCTGAAGCAATTTCGATAAAATTTATATGGGACCACCTCGGGAGTATATTCTTTCGGATAAAAAGAATTTTGAAAATCGGTCCACAACTAACGGAGAAACATATATAAAAAAAAAAACATACAGTCGAACATCAGAACAGAACCTCCTCCTTTTTCGAAAGTCGGTTAAAAATGAGATTGAATTACAATAAAAAATATAGCTTTTACATTAAATTAATTACATTTCATTTTACATTTTGAAAATAGAAATGTTCAACAGCTATATTTTCTACAATTCCCATTATGGATTCGATAATGTCCGGTTCTACCTACTAAAGTGCCAAAAAACAGTATAGCACAAGAATTGATAGAAAGATCGTGAATATTTTTTATTAAATTCTTGGTAATACAGTGATATCACTTTACTTTTTGCCAACAATAAAAACTATGTCATTAGGAATTTCTAGTTCAGCACAGCGGGTATTAATTGGCTATTAAAATACATAACACATAAAATCATTTTGTGTGAGAAGTCTAGAAAAATCGTGTTTTTGCCATTGCCTTGAGCAAATTTAATTTTGACTTAAAAATACGGCTAAGTGGTCCTTGGCTTTGAGCGTTCACCTTTTGCTTTATTCTCTGAAGTTCTGCTCTGCTAAATTTATGTATTTCTAGAAATAAAGTTACCATTGCCTTGGGCCAGGCGGAGAGGTCTGGCAGACTTTTACTGACTAAAAACCATGACGGAAAACCACTTCAGTGTTCCCTCACATTCCTACTTCAGTCGGGAGCTGCGAGTGCGTATGAGACTTTCGCTGCCCCGGACTAGTACCGGCCCTCCGCGCCATTTGCGGGCCTCGTTCCAGTGGCGGGTAAGGTGTTAGATCCCCTTCACGTCTAAGTGACGCTGGAAGAGGACGTTATCCGCCCTTCTCCGACGCCCGGTGCACCTGCTTCAGGACGCCAGTGCACTAGACATCTTCCTCTCCTTTTCCGCAGCCTCCTTCTGCGAGATGACATTCTCTCAGAAGGAGATCGCATTCCAGGATTCTGCACTGCCAACCATGGAACGAACCACGATCGGCAATGTCAGGTCGCCTCTGACTTCCGAAACGAGGGCACGACGTGGCTCTTCCCACGCGACACACTCGGCCAGCGTATGCCACGCCGTGTTCTCAAAATAACGTAACCAAACGCAACATATTATAGCCATGAACATGGAACATGCAAACCTTCACTGATCACTGACGGTATTCATTTCTATTAAAATTCTGTTCCTCCTCACTCCAAGGTAGTCTAATACAGTTAACGAATCTGAATAAAAATACTGCAAGGATTTACTTTTACCACCGGCACCGTTCATTTTGTTACCGAATATCAACATTTTATTTCTCTAACCGCACATTTATTGGTCGATTCGTAACCGTGGCATAAAGTCCCAATAATTGTTATCTCAGCGATCCACCCGTCCACAAAGGCTGGGCGTCCCACAGTCCCACTGACTTTATTTACTCTCAACCGATTCCCAGGTTTATATCTATTTTGGAGCTTCGTATAAACGCGGCACAATAACAATAAAGTAGGATTTCGCTACAGATTGCTGACATTTTCCTCAAGACGTAGGTACGGCATAAAACGGGTATATTATATTATTAAAAACCTCTGCATACAACGGTCAGGACGGATACGGGAATAACAAAAGATAAATGGATACGGGCGATAGTAAACCACGGAACCACGGTATCTTCTCCGGTAAATTAAACGCAAGTATTCCTATAAACGTAAACAAACGAAATTCATCTGGAATGTCCTAAGTAGTTTAAGATTTAACATAAAGTCTAGTCTAGCTACAAATTGCTTAACAGTTAGCTATGTAGGAGTCTGAAGTAGACTCTAGTTTGTTGCTTCGTAGAATTGTTTTTAATCCCAGAACGTAGGTACTTTAAGAAAGGCTATAATGAATTAGTTATAAGCTTTCGCTTGTCTAGGGCGTACCTAATATTAGGAAAGATACTTATTTCAGTTAGTAACTGAAGAAAATATTATGACATTCTTTAACTTCGTTACGGTATTCCTGCCAAACGTTAGCATTTCCCAGACGACCATGAAGGAAAAGGAAATGCTAATAGTTATCGTCGCAACGCTCCGTTTTACAAATTCTCCCATCCCTCGAATTCTTCGCATTATGTTTCTATTGAAAAGATTTTATGGCCCTACGTTAACTAAGCAGTACCTACTTTCAAATGTAGTTTTAAACTCTTCTAAAGAAGAAAGTTGGAAGTAGCTAAAACTTTTCCGAAATAACGTAGTCGGAAAAGTACACATGCTCACTCTAACCCTTTTGACTCGAAGGGGGAAGAATTTCAAATGGTATTGACATAAAACAGCTATAAGTTCACCAATAACGCATCGAGTTTAAAGAAAGTTCCTACGTTTTCTTTGATTTATTTATTTTTTTTCTATTCTTTTGGTATAATAAAAATACAATTTAGACCTTTTACTTCTTTTTTATTCATTGGACTATTACTTTTTTCTGCTGACAGATTCCAGTTGTTCATAAAGGTCGATTGGAACTTCTCTGGACGTCAATCTCTTTACTTTTGATTGTGTTTTACCGAAAAATAGTCCGTATTGTATGTTATATAGAGTGAATGACGTTTATTGCTATAAAAACGGCCGAATAGGTTTAATTAAAGTAAGTATTCTTATAAAATGTTTACACGTGTACCTACATTTCTGAGAGTTTGGCTTCCTGCTATTTTATTATTTCACTATCCATTTCAATCATCTTCAAGTGGTGGATTCTCGGTAAAGAGGTACGTGGATCCTTTGTGTATGTATCTTCTTGAAACCCCTAAGTGGTCCTTAAATGGCTAACTATAATAAAATAATTTTCTTTAACAATATCGCGGCAGTATTTCCCTAGCATTCGTTGTATGGGATACCCATACCACACTAAACTGTTTGTCTTTTATTTATTCTAGCACATTATTTGTACAGAGGCGGACTAAATGCCTTAGGTACTTTTCTGCTAGACCTTTGGGTGAGGCAGACAAATAATGGAAGGTGGTAGAGATATTTCTAGCTACGGTTCGTAGGACGTTCGTTTCCAAAAGTCTACGTTGACTCTTAGTACACACGTTAGCTTTAGGGCCTCTATAGACGGACTACTTGGAGCAGTCAGTGCCCACAGTTTCAAGTAGTCGCTTTTGGGCACTCTGCAGTTTCAATACAAAATTAACATTTGCAATACACGACCCGCTCTAGCAGTTTATTCGCAGTTGCAGCTAAAATTGCAGTCAGCTTGCGGCTGAGTTTCGCTGTGCTGCCGGCAGCAAATGCTCGTCGCATCCTCTCGCCGCGCCCCACCCAGCCCAGCTTGCAACTGAATGAACAACGGCATTGGACTCAAACACAACTGTACGACAACTGCACAAGAACTGCTTAGAGCAGTCGGGTTGAAGTCGACTCCAATCGCAACACGATTGCTCTCGTGCAGTCGGTCTCGACTGCGATAAGCAGACTGTTCATGGAGGGCCTTAATGTCACTTAAGAGCCAGCTGTCAGAGGTAGGTTATCAGAAGAGCTCGCTTCACTGTTCTAGGTAGTTATGTTGTTAGTTCGCAAACTTTCCAGACGCCTGGATAGAAATTACAAGTTATGTTATTGTTTGGCGATTGAATATTGTAAGCATTTTCTAGGTATCAATCCTCATTATTTGGAACATGGAATACCCATATAATAATAATTGTCTATTAAAATTTCCTTTAAGAAAAACCTAATACTACCAACTTCTTAGAAACACGACTCTTGTGAAGTGTTTTTGTTGACTTGTGTCACTAACTTCTCTGCAAGCAGTTAACTTGGACAGTTGTCATCAAGGTCATGATAAGTTTACGTCATTTTAAGTTAAACAAACCGTATATGAGGAAAAATGAAGGAAAATTAAAGAAGGACAAATATTGAGAGCCTTGGCCAACCAACATTAATTGGAGAGGCATCGAAAGAAGAAGAAGAAGAAATCAGGGCTGCTTTACCAGTACACTGCAATAGACAATGGCTTCACCCAATAACGTAAATGACTAAAAAAATCTATTTGATCCGTTAGTTAGATAACAAAAATATATTGGACATGTGACGTAACAAGCCCCCAATCCTGAACTTTGATATGTTTTTTCAATTTTTATTGTTTTGATAAAGCAAAAAAATCGATTAAAAATACGTGTTCAAGATTTGATAATGACGAATTAAATAGTTTCTTTTTTGCCAGGAAATATCCAAAATGTTATTATTTAGGTTTTATACAATTCTAGTATTAAAGAAAGAAATATGCGTTTATTGGTATTACGGCAAAAATGGTAATAATTACACCTTAAAAAAAAAACAGAAAGATTAATAATGCCTAAAGGGCCTCAGCTCAGCATAATGTCAGATGACAACACAGGATGCCATCTGACGCTGATTTTCAGCTGCAACCCACGAGTGCCATTACTTTCTTATGTATCATTGTCCTACCGAAAATAATACCTACTTACATCAAATTAATAAAAAGATCAAATTCATAATCCAACTTGGGTTCAGCTTTAGTTCCATCTGTGAACTCAATAAAAACTGCTAATCACGAGCCGGAGTATGTATCGATGCCTAAAAGGTAGCTTTTTTTATCCGACTATATTTAGAACGACAATATAATGAGTTAAAAGCACATTATTACCGACTAAACCACAAGTTATACCCACAGGCGACGAAGTTTAGTGTTGGTTTTAACTATAACCTTTAAAATAGAAGGCTGTGTGGGTCTTAAGATAACTCAAATATGAGTATTTCAGTCTGCTATAAAATCAACAGAAGTGAGAATATAATGATAATGTATTATGACAGTATATATAGGGTAGCTGAGATTATTTCGCTGATTTTAATTGAAACATTGTTAGTCATACGCTCACATAACTGAAAATATATTTTTCAGAAACGTGAATTTACCTATCGTTACAGAATTTGGTAGCCAAATGTTCTGTGTATTGTTACCTACAGAAATGATCACGATATTTTTAAATGTTTTCGTGCTAAATAAGCTAGTTACCGAAGTACGAGTAACTAAGAATAACTCAACATAATTCTTTGTATTCTTCATAACACTTACAAAGCTTGTTTTAAAAACAAAAACAGACGAGAATAAAACACACAGTCTTCCATGTTTCGTGTGAAGCATGTTTACAAAATATTGTAGGATTGATTGACAGGAGGCGCTATTAAATAACAGTAATTAAATGTTCGCTTTTTTTTTTTTGAGCGATCGGTCAGCGCGCCGTCACGAACGGTCGACGTTTTAAGTGAGCGCTGGTTAAGGCTGGCTTCACAGTGTGGGCTAGTCCATGCTATAGCATGATGTAATATAAGTATGCTTGCTACAATGATGAATGTTGTCACAAAGAATAATGCAGTGTGTTTCAAGATTATAACCAGTCACAAGTTGTTTCGTCTTTTATTGTGGTATATAAAAGGTTACTGGAGGAGAATGTTGGAAGTCTCGTGAACCAAATTCCGCACCAACATCTTTATACTCCACGAACTCGGCATTAAGCGACGTCTATCGTCGGTAGTACGAAGTCGCACACTAAAATAAGCACTCCCGGCGCGAGAGCTGCTCCATTCAGCGCCTTGTCGTGCAGGAACAGGTGGAGGGCACAAGAGGGCAAGGAAAGACGTCTTCGCGATGGATCGACCAAATTATTTAATTATTTGACCAAATTAGGTGGTCCTTTCCACGAGTGCATCAGGAGGTCGAGCAGCAGAGAAAAGTGGCGAAGGATCGTGGAGCGAATAACATCGGCCTCTGCAGATGACCTGATGATCACGACCACTCTGACAAGAGTAGAAGAAGATATAAAAGATGCAACGAAAATGGATGGTCACATTGCTCACACATACATTGGTTACACAGCTTCTGTCCATGGAAATGAACAATACTTCAAGAATATATATATAAATATATTTTTTCGGATTTGGTTTTGACTTTCTTGAAGAACTTTGTCAATGGGCAGAAGCAGTTTAAAATATGATCACCCATTTCCGTTACACACTGTATTCTGTACGTCATTCTCTTTGCCAATAATAAAAAATAATAGTAGATCCTTAATAGAGCTCTTCGTGAAAACACTTTTTCGGAAGAAGTGTGTACTTCATCGATTATTAATTTCTGTTAAAAGTAGCAGAAATTAATAATCGTTGAAGTAAAAAAAGTGCCGTACACTGGAACACAGCAATGTTATTAAGAAAACATTTCTGTGTTCCAGTGTACCTACGCTACCTCAAGGGTGGACAATGTACCAGTTATGCTCAGGTACTGAGTTTCCTAAAATAAGCTACAACTCAAAGCTTGCAACATGCTCATTCTATAAAATGAAAGTATTAACTTTTTAAGGCCTTACCTACTTTTCAAAGACCCTGCGAAGCAGTCTCCTTCTGCGAAACAGTAATGCTCACGAAGAAGGAGGCGGAACGGGTGAGGGAGGCTCAACAACAGAGTCGCCCTAATGCCCTCAGCAGCAGCCGCCTCAGGAGACGCCTGGGGCTTCGGGCGCCGCGAGACGATCTCCAGTCACCGTAGTAGACCCGGGCTTGCGGACGGCGAGTAATGGGTAGCTCGCCGTCCGATTAGCACCAGGCCCGTGAGTCGACGGCGCGTAGTGTTTAACGCGCGCCTCAAAGAGAATTTGTCAGCCACCACTGACGGGGCCCATCGTGGCCGGTGCCTGCATGCCTAGGGGTAGCGGATAAATTCGTAACAGAGTTAGCGCTCCCCTGGGCACTCAGGCATGGAAGGAACAGGGGTGGGTTTTAGTCAGTAAGAGTCTGACACGCCCTGCCGCTCTACCCAGAGCGGGAGATATCATTGAATGATTCCCACCCCACTAAAAAAAAAACAAGACGGCAGGGCTTTATTGCATTGTTGTACCCTCAATGAATCATAGATCGTATTATGTTTTTAGGGTTTTCAAAGTCCGAATGAAAAACGAAACCTTTATAATTAGGAACACTCGTGTGACTGTATGTCTGTCCGTCTGTCGCAGCCATTCTGCTCCGAAACTACTGTACCGATTGAGTTGAAATTTGGTACACACATGAATATCTGTGACCCCAACATGGACGTATTACGTAAATTAATGTTTTTTTGTTTATTTTATTGATGCGATCATCTCTCCACAATAACATAGCATCCTACTCTGTATAGCACATACCTTTAGTGTAAGCCAGCTTTACTTTACTGCACGTCACGTTACTCAAACATTTACTTTGTAACCTAAATTCTTGGGCGATTTTTAATGCTTTAATTACTGCTCTGTTTAGGATAATCTGATGTTTTGACGAGCCATTACGGGTAGTGTTAAAAGCCTGTTATTAGACGGGTCTCGTGCCATTTTAAGAACTTAAGTGTCTCGAATAATTAATTTAGACGTATGACCAGTGCCTAAAGTAATAATTGTATTGCAATAATGGGTCAATTATTAAATTGAAAAATTACACATTATTGATCTAAATCTTCTTTTTTTTACTAGGACTAAATTATAATTCAGTATTTAACAGTAGACCATGAAAAGGCGCACTTCCTGTTTCCCACATTTCCTTAATTTCCTTGTTTTGTTTGTATGTCTATTTCTTTGCCATGCCCTGTAGCCTAAAATGCTGGATACATTTTAACAAATAAGGTATAATTTTCATTTGAACTACCAAAGTGATCTATGCTAAATGAATTTTGAAAAGAAATATGATGGTGGCCGCAGTTAGGAAAGTAATTTAGTAATGATATAGTCATGTGGGGTATCAAAGCAAAAGGCTTGAGAAGACGATTCCAAGAATATAACAGACTAAAATAAAGGAAAAAAAAATGACCCGACTGAAAAAAATATCAACTAAAAAGTTCCAAAGCGTCAAATCTGTGATTGAACTAAAGTAAATGTCAGTAACTGCATCAGACTGCTTGAAAAGTGACTTGTATAGAACTTTTATAAGTTTTTTTTTGCAGTCACCCCACAATTGCGGCGGTAAGGCCCCTCTTTGAGGAGTGGCTGGAGAGGTCCTCACCTTCCGCCTGGCGCAGGTCATCACCGGACACGGATATTTTGGGACTTTTCTGTTCAGGATTGGGCAGGAGGAAACGCCCGGATGCCACCACTGTGTGGATCGCTCAGAGGACACGGTGGAGCAAAAGGTGGAGGTCTGCCTGAGGCGAGCGGCGGCAGCGACCTCTCGCGCCCGGCACTGGTGCAGGCCATGGTACGAAGCGAGAGGGAATGGGAAGCAGTCACCTCCTTCTGCGAAGCAGTAATGTTCGCGAAGGAGGAGGTGAAACGCGAAGGAGGGAGACTCAACGGAGATGCCCTCACACCCTCAGCAACCGCCGCAGGAGACGCCCTGGGCATCGGGGGTCACAAGCCGATATCCGGCTACCGTAGGCGCGGGCTTGCGGACGGCGAGTAGTGGGTAGCTCGCCGTCCGTTAAGCACCAGGCGAGAGTCGACGGCGCGTAGTGTTCCATGCGCGCCTCAAAGAGACGTCAGCAGTACCTGACGGGGCCCGCTAGGGCCGATGCCTGCCTGGGGTCGCGGATAAATTTGAAATACAGTTACCGCGGCCCTTGGCACAGGCAACTGAAGGAACAAGGGCGGGTTTTAGTCACTAAAAGTCTGACACGTCCTCCCGCTCCACCCAGTGGGAGAAGTCATTGGATGATTTCCCACCCTATAAAAAATGCTTAACCAGTCATGTTTGGTACCGTTAGGTATTTTAAGATACATATAAACAGCTTAAAGATAAGCTACATCCTAACGGGTCTGTTCTTTACCCTTTACGGGATAATGTCCCGTAAGTTTTTGTGTGTCAATATGACAATAGAGACATTTGCACAGGATGTTGCAAGTCTCGTCATTCATAAAGACGTCATCCTTTCACAGTTAAGTCTTGCATTATGTCGACTTGTGTTACAAAAAGTTACACTGGTTTAAGCACTTTAAGAACGACCGGGCTCATAAAAAACAACTTGCTGAGGTTTCTATTGGAGCGAGGCACTTAAAGTAAACTTTTTTGGGTTGTTGAATAAACAGACCTTAGAATAACATGTAAACAATACTTGTAATTCAAGAGTTGAATTTAATTCAAATTCTGTTATCAACGATTTGTCGGGAATAGTGTGTGTGTGTGTGTGGGTAGTTGTTAAAACCACTGTATCAATTTACATGAAATTTTGCATGTTGCACTATGAATAGACAAGTAATAGAGTTGTTGTGTTGGAGTTGTAGAGTCCGATATCATATTTTCCTATTATTCACACTCAAAACTTCAAATTACGAAATCAAAACAACATAACGGCTTTTTAAAATTGCGTTTCTGCGTTTGCGTTGCGTTTTGTGTTGGGTTTTTGTCTAACACTATGTAATAACTATCTAAGAATGCATGTGCACCATGCCACAGGATATAAGATCTTTAGTTATTTAATAATAGAGGTTTAAGCCGCGTAATCTGGATCGGCATACTGGTATGCCCGTGGACGTTCAGGGGATACATAACTAATTAATAATTTAATAAATAAAATATGTACAAGCGGCATAAAAGATCCGGGCGGAGTACAGCTCATTGAGCATCGAAAAATTCGTCCACATCGCTGTCAATGGGAAAAGTGCCTAGAACGCTGGCAGCTTTGCCTCGTTGAATGGCATTGCTGATTCTTTGACCGAAAAAATGATGATTGATTTCCAATAACGTCACATAAATACAATAGGACTGAGTTTTTTTCATACATTTATCATGTACGAAAAAAACAGTCCCATCTGTAAAAATAATATACAATGCCCAAAAATTACAGTGCATTTTTTTACACGGAAATCAATTTTCACCAAATAACACGTCATTAATCTAACTATGAAACATCCTTTATGTTCAATAAATAAAAGCATCTCCATCATCGATCAACATCGGAGCACACCTCACGGTATTTTTTCACCGTCCCAGGATCCCATATTAATATGCTCCATGTTAATTTGTTAATTACTAGTGGACGGTCAGGAGTTACGGCTTACCTGCGATCGCTACATAAAACTGCAGTTACTATAAATCAATATACATATTTCTGGTATATATACATAATTCAAGAGCGATGAAACCCTTTAGGTAGTACGCCACGTGTATGGGATCGACGAAAAACTCCGTATCTGTTCTGTACGTATTAAAATCATTTATTCAGTTTTTGTGCCCCCGGAGTGAGATTTTGCGGCCTATTTCGAAGTTGACGATGTGTGCCTGTGGGCTAATAATGTTTAAAAACGTATAAAGTAGCCCTGTTTTGTGTTCACTTCTTGATATCTTTGTTTATTGCTAATGAATAAGTAATGCAATGGCGGAATTGACATTGGATTTGCGGCGGTTTATTTTTCGATGTGAGTTTTTGTACCTCCTATTAATAAAGGTAAGACCAGCCGTATTAAAGTCTTCTTTTGTTTGTCCCTTTACTCCCTACTCTGTCTGGTCGATAAATTCTTTTTAGTAATTAAATTACTAACCACAAATATATAATTTAAAAAAAATGTTTTTTGCTTCTCATTCCGTAAAATAAATTGATTCAACTTTTATGTAACTCCTGAAGTATGTAATTAAACACACAGTAATTGAATAAAACCTTAGCATTTTATTTTCCAGAAAGAACTAACATGAACCAACCGAGCGTTAAATAATCACTAAGGCAATAAAACTAACTACCACAATCAGTAATTAACGCAAAGCCATTCCACATACTTAGCAGTTAGTAGCATTCGCTCATCACTTAACGTCTAGGGAACTTCACAATCATATGTTCCATGTAGTGGCGTAGTGGGCAGAAGAAAGAAACATGAACACTTTATCACCTGCGACTCCTTTCTAATAAATCAAAGTAAAATCGCGTATCTAAAGGGCGAATCCTCCTAGTGTACGCAATAAGTCTTGTGCGGGAATAATAACATTTTATCTGGGATCTGAGAACATTTATAATAATTACATCATTGTATTGACAGACCCATTAATATTTGGTCCATACAGCGATGAGTGTGGACAGAGAAGCTGTGGAGACGATTACTTATTATTCAATTACCAGTAGCTAAATAAAAACAGCTGCTTAGGTCGATTTGTCGAGGTCGGTCCACTGATGGGTGACCATACTGATATTCCGCCGTGCTATACTGAGATACTGTGATATACTGAGATTCCTACGTACCTCAGAAAGCTCTTGGCCCCGGATGTCATTTGAAGATTTTTGGCAGTCAGAAGGCAGACAATCTGAAACCAGGGGCACAAAAATCTGAATAAATGATACGGAAGTACACGAACAGATACCTTCGGCGTTTTTCGCCGATCACATACACGAGGTGATTTATCGTACTGCAGTTTCTGGTGTCTTTGCAATAAGTACCTACCTACAAATAATGTTATCCAGTTATTGGGTTATGGAAGTCAGATAGGCAGTCGCTCGATGTAAAACGCAGGTATTCAGCTGCATGGGTCGCAGGAATGTTCAAGATTCACCGCGGCCTTGGAACGGGAACGGGTTTTAGTCAGTAAGAGTCACCCTTAAATAAAAATAAACCTGGCACTCCGGGAGTACCGTCAAAAAGAAAAAAACAAAAAACTTAAACAAAATGCCCAACGCGCCTCGCGATACGCTACGAGTGCTACGACGCTCTCTCTCGACACTCCTGTAGCGAATCTTGTAGCGGTGTCGGTGTCGGTGTCGGCGTCAGTGTCGGCGTCGGCGTCGGCGTCGGTGTTGGTGGCGAGTTCAATTGTTTTTTCCCATCTTAAAAATGCCCAACGCGCCTAGAGAATTGTTCACTTCAAAAAGGTTTTCAGCTGCATCGGGTTGAAATGGAAGCCGACATCAACGTAGTTGGAAAAAGCATAGTCAGAATTTTTGAAATTTTTATTTATATACTTAAATTAGGTTTTGATACCGATGACGTGCTGAAGGCCGCAGGAGACCACTGCATTCAAAAAGCACAGGAATTAATAAATTAGGTGCCAAATTGTTTTGTTGCAGTAACCATAAGTGATTCACGCAGAGAGGTTAATCATTATTATGCTCACAATTAGATAATATTGTGTTTGATATATTGCGTGATAGCTAAGCTTAATATGTCCTGAAAAAAAACACAGTTTTTTTACCGAGTTTTACAAAGTAGACTGCAAGCAACTAACTTTCAAAATAGGTACTTACTTGGGCACTTTATTTGGTTTTGTCTATACATGTTGTTGTTAGGTTTATTTGTTTAGAAAACATATCGTGTAGTCTCTTTGTTGTCCTTATCAACTTCAGTATTAATAAACCAACTTGAAGATTAAACAAAAGTATAGCTGGAGACAGAGAATCTTCGCAATGAAAATTCCTCGCATTTTTAGTTTAGCACCAACAGTTACTTCAGTCAGTTGCTGTCCTCTGATTGTAACTAATATAGCAGTAATCGTGATGCTCTTTTAATTAAAGCTTAAGAAGTTTCTTTGCGGCTTTACGCTCTCCGTACAGTACCTCAGTTTGTTCCACTCTTTGCCATGGTACAGTTTACTTTACCTACCAGCCTTAGAGTTCAAAATATGTCCAAGTCAATTTAAATATTTTTAGAACACCTATTTTCGTGCATTCCTTTAATTAACATCGCCTAATTTGATGTCTTTGAAACGTTACTACGAATCAGATAGCCTTTTTTGTGTTTTTATGTCAGAAAATACACGAGAACCTGTGTTTTTGCGTCTATTTATTAAAACTTAGATTTAGCAGAATTTATAATGTGTTTATTTACGACTTCAAAGTTTAATTTCTTAAATTTTACGCGATGATTAATGGTTTAGACGTACTTAATTAAAAAAATATTCTAGCTTCTTTGAATTCAAATCACCTACAGATTTTTAATTTATCAAATCCTTCTAAATCACCTTGGCTTACATAAACGTCTAAGACAGAATTTTATAGCCAAAAAAGCTATTAAAACCTACGTAAATGAGATTTGAGTACATCAAGTACAAGTTATTAAAATAACAATAAATGTTCAAAGAAATTTGATCTCGCAGTGCACCATTTGTTGGTCATATATTTACAACTGCAAAACAAATACTCGGGGCATATTAAACGATGTTGCACGTTTATAATCGGTATAGTTTCGCGTAACAGAACACCGATTTGCAATAAAAGTAAAAGCTTATGGTCGTGTTAGGTTTTATCTCGTTCACATAAATAGCGCGGCAGCCGGGAGGCTTGCGGTAAACAATTTAGCTTTGTTAACATTGCCGGGACATTATTAAACAACGATAATAAGTAGTTAATTATCGACTGTCACACACTTGCGTTGGATGCGCTTCGCTGCGTTGTGCACAGAGGTGGACAACATTTTTGGCGTTGTTGTTTTGTTTTTATTGTTGTTGTAGGAGGAGATAACATTGAGATGTTAGTTTAACTTTTGATGTTTAAATGCTTTTAGTATGTAGTAGGTAGATACAGTAGGCCGCTTGTCAGTGGTAACAAAACCGGTGTATGCTGACCTCGCATTTAATCGAAACTCCTTACTACGCCAGGGCTTTTGACCTTAATTAATTTTTTCAACCACTCGTACCTTGTGTTGTTGCTTATCCTTCATATTGTTGAGTACCTCAATAGATACTCCTTGTTTTCATCATAGTATAAACCTTCTACAAAGAATTAGTCCACTGGGATTAGTTGGTTAACTAGTAATGATTGCTTTAGTTTTCACATTAAATAATAATTTATATGAGAGAAATGTCTAAATGTAAATATAGTAACTAAAATAATGAGACATCCGAGAGGGGCCTTAAAACCGTTAGGTGCTTATAAACTTTGAAAGTATTAAAGTTTATGAAGATCTAGTATAATGGACATTGGGAGCTGAAACTTGTGAACTATAGGAAACGAGACTACTAGTTTACGAGAAAACGTATCTATAGGTCGTCTTCTTTATCATGCTAATCATAACTTGAATTTTACTGAAAATAATATTCTCCAACTTAAATTTATAGTGATGTTACTTGAGATGCTCGTAAAAGCTGACTTGGGTTAAGTACTTACTCGATAGGCCGGTAGTAGTAGTTTGCTTAAGAGCTAACAATATTATTCGTCTATAACCTGGATTTGCGTATTAGGTAATAATCTGAATAGCTCATAATAAATATGCACGATATTCATTTATCATAGAATTTAACCACCCACAAACAGCCGTATTTAATCCTAAATAGATGTGGTTCGCACAGAGAGCTAAACGACTACATATTACTAATAATTTTATCTCATTGTCAAAGCAGTAATTTGAGGACCCATACAAGTCTATTATATAATTGTGTCTGGCAGTAGGTAACTTTTTAACTCGTTACACAAATAATGGCCGAACAACTACACAAATTTAACAAACGAACAACAAAAGCAACAGAACAACCCTGTTATTTTCTAACAAAAATGTTTGCGATCCCCTCCAAGATTTGTGCGTAAGTATGAGCGTACAGCGCGCGTGAAATATATGGCTGCGGGCGTAGCGCGGCGTCGCTGCACTAACTCCGCTTGATTGGAATCTACCGCAGGGCACACCGATAAATGAGTGCTGGTGGGTACTAGGGCTCGGAAGTAAAGGGATAGGTGCGCTGGAAGAGACGGCTTTGGTTTTATTATATTATTATGTGGGCAGAGCGCAGGGTGAGCGTGGTTTAAGTACTGTTGTTGGTATGAAGTGTAGGTAATAGGCACCAAGATATTTTAAGTTCAGGTTTTTGAGTGTAGTTAGGTTGTTTTTATTTTCTTACTACCGCAGTATTTTCGGTATAATGATCACTATTATTAAGTTGAAAAAATAAAATAAAAATTGGAATCATTTTCATGAGATGAAGAAATAACAATGTATGGAAAAATACTTTTCCTTTTTTGACAGAATTTACTCAGATGATGAGTCGAGGTTCTAACACCATCCAGCTACTAAGATATTCCTTGTAGAAACTAGAGGCCACAATTAAAGCTGTAGCCAACAAGGGCTAGATGTCGTCGCCTATGCGCGTAGTCGCGAAACTTCGCAATATGTGATTATTCACTTGCGTAAATTACGACTATCTTCGGCACCGTCTTTTAAGTTAATCTCTATTATTTCAGACTAGAATTATTCTCCCTACAGATTTGCGTTGAATTTAAATTGCAAAAGTAAAATACTTTGTTAGATTATCGAAGAATGATTGTTCGTGGGATAGAAGTGGGAACTCAAAGGAGTCTGCACCGTACCACACTGTGACCGTACCATGACCATATTAGGAACGTGTCAAGCAAAAAAGAAAATATTTGTATTGAAAAGTATGAGACAATGCCACAAGACCGTTCTGTCAGCGACCAAAACCGTCGCAAACCATGCTGTAGCGTATCGGCACTGGCAAAATACATAATTACTCGTATGTATGCATGCCAAACCATCAGTTTTCATAAGTCATATGCATACGGCATACCTACATATTTTACGCACAGTTGCCGATGAGCATACGGGTTATAATCGCGTATGATGACCGTTATGAACGAGTACCATACTTTTACCTTAGTAGAGGGCAGACTCCTTAAGACTCGCGTATGATGACTATTATGCACAGGTATGATGCACTGCTGATGCGTTCTAGTGCCAGTGTCGTGTTTCTTTCCTTGCTTGATCTGTTCTTAGCAAGGTCATGGTATGATACGATGTAGTGGGCAGATTGCTTAAGTCGTGTTTTTTACAACTAAAAGTTTATAAAGTACTTGATCTGAGGAAGAAAGATTAATTTCAAAGATCTGAGATGTAGCCGCACAGAAAAGGCTGAAGCAGCTTTGCAAATACGTAGGAGAACAGAAATCTACTGTCACTACGAGCATCATCCTCACCCATCAATTATACGATTCTTGGGTATCGGCTTTGTTACAACTCATGGTCTTTGAACAAACCAGTTGTGTGGTCACTATCAACTGCATGACCGGTACCTACGTTATTGTAAGCTTCTGGTTTTGTGTAGTAGCTATCGTCAGTAACTAAGGTTGTCGCTCTGTCTTCGGGATTCATTTGAGAAACAGGGACTATTCTATTTCTCTGTCTCTTTGTATTTACTAACTGTCTATCTGTGCATTGTGACATCTAAAGAGGTCGCGTGAAATACGAACCTTGTCAGCAGATAGGCTGATCGAATAAATATACTTTTATAGGGTGATGCAAAAATAGAATAGGATTTAAAATAGTAATGAAACATATTGATTTGTTTTGATAGCAGTCAGCTGTGAGTTGTGATTGGAAAAATATTAATTTTTATAATATAAGAATTCCCAGTTCCAGCGTCTCCTTTCTTACACACCAGAAACCCAAGACCACACTAGAAGTACCTACACACCACTTTTTTTGTGGGGTCGAAAATCATCCAATGACATCTTCCGCTCTGGGTGGAGCGGGAGGGTATGTCAGACTCTTACTGACTAAAAGCCACCCCTGTTTCTTCCCTGCCTGAGTGCCCAGGAGAGCGTTAACTCTGTTACGAATTTATCCGCTACCCCTAGGCATGCAGGCACCGGCCACGATGGGCCCCGTCAGTGGTGGCTGACAATCATCTCTTTGAGGCGCGCGTGGAATACTACGCGCCGTCGACTCATGGGTCTAGTGCTGATCGGACGGCGAGCTACCCACTGCTCGCCGTCCGCAGACCAGGGTCTACGGTGGCCGGAGATCATCTCGCGACGTCCTACGCCCAATGCGTCTCCTCCGGTGGTCGCTACCACGGCAGGAGACGGCCCACGGCCGGGCCCGTGAGGGCCACTACGTTAAGCTTTCCTCACCCGTCCCGCTTCCGCCTTCGCGAGCATTACTGCTTCGCAGAAGCAGGAGACTGCTTCCCATTCCCTCTCGCTCCATACCATGGCCTGAACCAGGGCCGGGCGTGAGAGGTCGCCGCCACCTATCGCATCCACGAGGACACGACAGTGCTCCGCCCAAGCGGGGCAGACCTCCACCGTATGCTCCACTGTGTCCTCTGGGCGATCCGCACAGTGGTAAAACCCGGGCGTTTCCTCCCGCCTTATCCGAAACAGGAACCCCCCGAATCAACCGTGTCCGGTGAGAATTATGTACAGTATGTATGTGTGTTTAGTGTTTACCTTTTATGTACTAAACCGTCCGACCAATGTCTCCATGACCTTTTGTCGGTCAATGCATCCATCCATCGTGTCTAATCTTTTAATCAGCCATTAGACTGAATAATATATGAAAATTGAAAGAAGATTGGGATTTAATATTAAATCTAGACTGGATTGAAGGAAAGATGTGAAGCGTGTAGAAGAGTTATTAATTTCAGTGTCGGATCATAATCACATTATATTGGCACTTTATTAAATTGTTTTTATATACCTAAGATGCCGAAAAATCGCCAAACTTACTTAACTAGATATTTTTTTTTGTGTTTGGGAAATCATCCAATAACTTCTGTCGCGTGTCAGACTCTTACAGACTAAAACCCACCCCTGTTCCTTCTCTGCCTGAGTGCCCAGGGGGAAAAGTTGATATAGTTTGCGATTTCAGGGTTGGTCCTACAGTACATTCACTCCTTGAAAGATTGCTAGTTAAATGACACCCCGTATATTTTATCCGGCAAACGTTTTGAGAACACATTAATGGGAATTCCACTCCCTAGCTGTACGCACAGTACAGCTAGGGAGTGGAATTCCCTGCCGGAGTCTGTGTATCCTGATAACTACAACCTGGGAGTCTTTAAGTCGTGCTCCATTTTTGACCACATCATAGCTTACCATCAGGTGAGATAGCGGTCAAACGCGTGCCTATAAATAGTAAAAAAAAATGCAGACAGTCACTAGTTCACAATGAGGTTACAATTAAACTTAGAACTAACAGTTAAAAATCGAACAGTTAACTTCGTGTGTAAAGTATTCAACTACTTCCTTTATTACACAACAATTTTGAATATTAGTAGCATTGTTAGGGAAGTGAATCAAGTAAGGTTCATCGCTTCTTATAAGTTATTCCAATTAAAGTTTATCCGTTTCCGTACATTGACCATAGTAAGAAATAGTTAACTTAGCGTGTTGAACTTTAGTTAAATTGTTTGTTTATATTTTGAACCTAGTGATTTGTAAAATCGTTTCCCGGTATCGTATCGTGACCACCCATGGCTTCAAAAAAATGAACAGCTTTACTTATTTCTTGCGTGATTCGAATTTGTATTCAAACTGTACATGTAACCGATTAATTTTATAGAAAAAAGTTGTTATTTTAAACAGAAATATTTTTTTACGTCACAGAATCATGTTTTTTTATCTTATTTGTATGCACTATGCATATGCAAGTGTTTGTAACTTTAAAGTGTATTTTTATGAAAACGTAAACATGATATCCATTAGAATTGTCATTAATATTATTTCGGTAACGTTTCATACATTATTTAAATGAAGTAGTGTTGTTTTAGATTTTAGGTAAAAAGTTATTAATTTTACAACTAAAATTTCTTTAATTATCTCTCTCTCTCTCTCTCTCTCCAATCAAGCAATTTGTATTTACAAAAAGATGAATACCTACTTGTTTTGTTTGTAGATGGTGTAAACAGCAAATATCATCAAGGAAGTAAATTGTGAAGTGGCAGGCAAATTAATTAAGAGTTGGTTTAAGGGGAATCACATTGACCTACTACTAAAGGTAGGTGGAGGTCAATGGGGAATCGTAAAGAAACATTGATTAACTTATTATTATTACCATATATTTGTCTGTACCGTATCTGTGAGGACCTCGTTGCTAAAATAATAACAGCCGCATTTAGCCGCAGCGTTAAGCTTGCCGGGGTTGGTCCATGGATACGTGACCATCTTTACATACCGAGACTCCTCCGTGCCTCGGAAAGCACGTTAAGCCGTTGGTCCGGGCGGTCAATCGTGGATCTTCGACAGTCGTTACGGGTCATCAGAAGCCCGAAAATCTGACAACCAGTCTTAACAAGGGGTATCGTATTACCCAGTAACTGGGTTGTGGAGGTCAGATAGGCAGTCGCTCCATGTCAAAAACTGGTATTCAGCTGTCTCCGGTTACACTGGATGCCGACTCCAAGATAGTTGGAAAAAGGCGCGGGCAGATTAATTTTTTACCATATATTTATGTCTAGCTTCTGGCCAGCGGCTTCACCCGCGTGCTAATCGAAAATCATCTCAAGAAAAGATGTTCCTGGGATATAAAGTATCCTATATGCTATTCCAGACTATCACTTATTTTTGTGCCAAATTTCATGCATATTCGTTCAGATTATCTAGTGTGATTGAGTGACAATCATACATCCAAACTTCGTATTAATTAATATTATAAGTAGAATTAAAGGAAAATAAAACATGAGAAAGAAAAACTGTGACGACAAACTCAAGACTCAGTCGACTCAAACTCGAGCATCATAATCTCAACGCCTCACAACAATTTTCTGCTTTACAACCACGGCTAGCGTTAGCCCCTTTAAAATTTCAAAGCCCTGTAGTAGAACTAACAAGCGGGAGAAAAAGAAAAATGAACGTGGGGGCTTTAAGAAATCCAACATGTTACTCTTTGCCGCTAAATACTTTAGTTCTACTCGACCGGTAAATATTTTATGTTCCCACCTGACTTACTGGCGCAGTTAAACCGTTTACTTTCAACAAAACAAGATTTATATCTTCTTAGGGCTGCCTTGATATTCTTTGTAAATTATTGCTACGACAAATCACGATTTATATTAAGCTAGTTTCCTAAAAAAATCTAATTAGTTTATCAGTTAGCTTAGCAAAAATATTGGAAAAAATTTTTTCTTTATTGACGTAAACAAAAAATGAGGATAATACAGTTTTTTTTTTCGTGCTTTAAAATTTCGCGAAATTTCAACCACAAAGTGACGTAATGAGCCCCCACTCCTGAACTTTGCTGCGTTTTATCTTTGTCATTTTTTATTGGTATGGTAAAGCAAAACATACGTGTCCAATATTTTTTGACAATCTACATAAATTATGGACTAACATTATTATTTTCATACCCAGGAAACTACCCTATTGATAAAAGACTAGATTTATTCAATGATCAACTGATTCAAACGCCTTTGAAAGATCTATTCGCAGTCCAATTTTTTGTTTCACGAAAAAGAATACAAGTACATTTTATTGTCCGCTACGCTTTGACAAAAGAACTTTTGAACGCTGCCTGACGCTAATTAAACGACAGAGTTGATTAATAAGTCGCTCTTAACTATTTAACAAGCGCGGACCATTGTCTTCTCATAAAAAGAGCTCTCGCAAAAAAGGACAATAAGTAGCGAAGAATTGCCGGATTAAAAGTACCGAGTCATTCATTCCAAGGTTTAATTATCCTCTGTTTAAACAAATCGCAATAAAGAGCCAGTGTCAGCGCTCCCAAGGATCCTGTAAAAAGACATCGTAAAAAATACCGGAAGCCCGATGGTAACGTCAAACAAATTCCTGGAATAGTCCACCGCTTTCTGCTTGTGTTAGTTGGAGAATCCTATTCACGGATGTCCGTTAAAACGTTTCAGGTCCACTCTCCGTATTCGATTTTGAACTTTGAATTTACGAAAATAGAATTGAATATTGAACGATGATCTGTAAGATATAAACACGTTTAGACCTGTACGTGAAGTCCATCGTACGTGTGTGGTAGATAGTGTAGGGATATTTGAGTGAACATTTGCAAAGACGCGAACGATGCGACGATATAGCCAGTACCACTTCCGGATGGAAATGCGTTTTCAATGGACTAGTAGCGTCGTTTGTACGATCTAAAGTTACATTTACGTTCAGAGCACTTTTCGTTTTTATGTTTTTCGGCTTTAGCAGTTTGCGTTCTTTCAAGGTGGTTTTAAATTAGGAGTTGTGTTCATTGTATGAGGATTGTTGTTTTCTTTGCCTTTCTTGATGTTTTCTTTGTCTGAAGCAAGGAGAGAATGAACATAAGAGTAGCCTTAGAATGCCCTACATCAAGTAAAATGGTGAATATGAGTTAAATTAAGTAAACAAAAACCGTGGCTAGGTTTTTTATCACGCGAGAAGATAGACCGTAGAGAAAATTTAAAAAAAAACAAGAATTAAAACTTCTCACAAAGTAAAAATATTAAACCTACACAATTAAAATAAACAGGACCGCAAATAAACATAAATTGCTTCAACAAACTGGCAATATAGGCACTTGTTTAAGTGCAGGCAAATTACGACACATTTAAACCGTCTGCCAATAATAGGCTCACGTCTGACCTAATGAAGGGCAACTATCCTTAAAAGTATTGCCGCCGGCAAAAACAGGCAAGCAAGCACGTTAAGTTGCCCGGACCGGGTATCAAGTAGCTGCTAGACAGATAATTGCTCATCGATTGACCATAACAGATATAGAAGAACTAGAAAGTAAAAGAGATATCAAGTCAGTATAACCTGCAATTTTTCGAATAGTAATATTAAAAATGAATAAATCGTACAAAAGCGAATAAACAATGAAGAAATCAGTGTTAAAGATTTAAACACGAGCTTTGAAAATATA
The DNA here is from genome assembly GCA_951329385.1 of Polia nebulosa. NCBI lineage: Eukaryota > Metazoa > Arthropoda > Insecta > Lepidoptera > Noctuidae > Polia > Polia nebulosa. The sequence goes on from OX589604.1 coordinate 18,941,152, forward strand.
CCTGTGTAAAGTTATAAAGATGAATGTATAAACCGTCTTGAAACTAAATTCAAAATTGAATAAATCGAAAATAAGGTAGCCAATAATAAATAAAAAACCGGCCAAGTACGTGTCGAGCTTCGCGCGTTTAGGGTACCGTACCAAATCTATTTTTGACTATTTGTCTGGCTTTGGGTCAACAAGATGCTAATACTGTATAAATTTGAAGACTGTAGCTCCAACTGTTTAGCTGTAAAACCAGTGTGAGAGATGATGGACAGACAGACAGACGGACAGAAGGACAAACGGACAGAAGGACAGACGGACAGACGGGCACGTTAGTGACAGCAATAGGGCTCCGTTTGGACCCTTCGGGTACGGAACCCTAAAAAATCTGTTTAAAACATTAAGATATAAGCTCTGAAGATACAAACAAACATACAGGTGTAAGTAATGTTGCTAATTTTAGAAAACACGGATTGAATTCACCGCATTGTTGCTTGGAAGCTGTGCCTGTTTCGCACGGTCCAATTTTGTTCATGTCAGTACACATGTCTCGGTTCTCTGCATTTCCAAAGGCGAGGAAGTGTCAAGTGAGGCATTTTAAGAATTTTCGGTAGTAAAGCTTGGTACCAAAGAGAGCTATATACAGGGTGTAACGAAAAGGTGTGGTCATATTTTAAGAACTGGTTCTGCCCATGAGATGAACAACTTTCTCTAAAAAAAAAATTGGACTTTCCAGACTATGATATCATCAGCTGGTATATATTTGTATAGAGGTTAAAAAATTGTTTTTGAGTATTTCGTCAAGTTTTCTTGAATAAAGTGGTTCATATCGATTTACACGAAAAAAATATTGTGTTTTTGGATTAAAATCAATAATTGGAGCTCCTAATTCAAAATGTCAAATTGGTAGAATATTTCAAAATGACGAAGTAGAACCGTATTCTATAACTACGTTGAGATGACAAAGATTTCATTGTCAGAGTGAACATTTTTCCCAACAAAATCAACTGTCATTTTTCCGTTGAGATACCATCGTCTGTTTCTTTAGTTCCCTGTAATGATAGAGGAAATGCGTTAATTGTTTGCAGCCAACTGTACGATTATTACGAGTGAGGTGTATCGGCATGTTAGTTACTCGGAGCGTCTCTTTGTGTTCGCCGCTCATTCAGCAGCGTGTCGTTTAATGCCTATTCATTAGATGCTTCGGTAATTGTCTCTTGTTTATGTATCCAATGTTTATCTTAGAAGCTCCCATCTTTTTGTACTGAGTTACGTGCCTCGCGTTGAAATTGTTATGCTAATAATTTATTATTGCACGGATATTTAAATGGATTCTGTTGAGAATTATGTTTGTTTTGTTACTGTTTGTAGATTATAGTACCGATTTTTTCAAAATTCAAACCACTTTTAAGTAGGTTGTATTTATGTGATTGGGAGAATACAATAACTTAGCAGTTTGTTTTTTATTTGTGTCCAGTTATGGCAAAATGTATCCTAAATTCCTACTATCAACCCACATCAAGTTTTTGTAGTAAAAACGTTTAGAACTGACGAGAAAAACATAGTCTTTAGACCTACTTCATATTTCATGCACTACAACTTTATATTACGTAACTTAAAGGACACGTCCATTAATAATTTTCCAGAAAAAGAGATTCTTTTTTGCAAATCTGTTTGCATATTCCTTTCAGCGTCGGAGGACAAGTGACGTGGATCGTCCACCGCGACCCCCTCCCCATGGGAAATCTTCACAAAAAGGTTCCACGGACAAACAATGGAGACGACCAGTCTGTTTGAATTTAAGAGTACCGTCAGATCGACGCAAAAATATTGCGGTTAGTATGCTTGTTTGATTTTAATCTCATTAGTGCTCAGGTTAGGATTGACTTGGCAAATATTTTAGGTTAGGGTTGTGAGCTTTTTATTTGTAAGGTATTAAGAAAAAAAAAAGCAAAGACTTATAATTTCAATAGTTTTTATATCATTTACTTATGTCACTACGATATTTTTTACAGAATAAATGATCAGTTAAGTCGTCGTTATTGTAGACTTTTGTCTGTTGTGTTCTGCTTCAAACAATGCGTGTGTATTCAATTAGGTATTTATTTTCAAATCATTGTTCACTCTTTTTAGGGTTCCGTATCTCAAAAGAAAAAAAAGGAACCTTTATAGGATCGTTTTGTTGTCCGTCTGTTTGTCCGTCTGTCAAGACCCTTTTCTCAGGATCACGTGGAGGTATCAAGCTGAAATTAATATCAAATACTCAAGTTTGTAATCCCTTGGAGCAGTGGAAAATCAAACTTAAGTCAACACAATCAAATGATACAACCGTTTAAGCCGCATATTTTGACACTCAAGGGAACCAAAACCTATAGGGTACGTTCCGTTGACCTAGAAATTTGGCAAGAAGCACTGGCATAGAGCACAAATAAAGAAAAAAATCTGACAACCGTAAATTTGTAGTTACATCAATAAAAAAAGGTAATTACAAACTCGTTTGCTGTTGTTAAACTGACCGTGACTTATTTCGATGTATGGGGGCAACAGTTTTCTAACGGCAAAGTTAAGTTTGTTCAAGAGTCGATTCCCGTTCCCGTGATGGACGAACTATTTACATACATACAAGTTGGTACGGAAGTCTCGGGCGCGAGTCCGACTCGCACTTGGTCGGTTTTTTATTTATTTAACCTTCGAAAAATGTGTTAATTGCGTATGATTTTCCTGGAACCATTAAAGGAACAGTTTTTGTGAGCTCACACTCTAAATAATGTAGGTCCCTACAATATTTCATGTTGGCCAATTTCATGTCAATTAGTCTCACCAATTTCATTTCTGTGGAGCTCAATTGAAATAAAAAAAACTTCGATGCGATCTCCAACGACTTCGTCTGAAGCATCTTTAACATTTTGAATTCGCTGAATTGTCGCTAGTGACTACGTCGTCTGGGTAGATAAGAAATTCCAAATTATACGAAGTTAATACCATTTTGCATTTAAGTAAGCTAAGATAAGATTTATTTAAAAAAAACATATTGAGGTTTACGGGAAAGTGTATGTAATCCTTAATACCTCTAAAAGCGATGTGATTTTCAGGAAAATGAGGATTTCAGATATTACGTATTTATAAGTGAAAGCGCTAAAGTAAATTTTGAGAGATTGCTTTCTAATGGAAAAATTAAGGGATAAAAAAATCCAAATTGCGATGCACATTACTTTGAAAAAAATGTCGTCTTATGATCTCAAAACTAGAGATTATAAGCTACAAATAACTTTTTTTGGGACTCCGATACGATAATTTTTAAATAGTTTTTTTGGCCATTTGAAAATCGTTAATTTTTTTTTTCTGTGCTTATCTGAAATCAGTAGTTCTACTACAGCCAGATATTTTGTGCGATTTTATTAAGTCAAGTGTCCTCTAGTGAGCACAGCCACACATAGTCTTTGTAGTTACACAATGATATTTAACTACAGTATGTCTTTTCTCTTGAGGCGTTTTTGATAGCTGCGCGTGATTAGACTCGCTGCAAGAACGTTCAGGTGTCAATACAGCCGCTTTTGATGTTTCTGTTGAGACCAGAATTTCCTCTTTTACAGTGGCCATATTTAGGTGTGCGTGGTTTGTTATCTATCGACAACTTGGTATTTCGACCCAGCATCCAGTAGAGGTTTCTGTGCCGTATATTGACTTCCTCTCTCTTGCTTTTAATATGCTGGTTCCACGTCTGACGGCGATCCAGGTGTATGCCCAGATCCCTTACACTTGATCACGCTAATTGCGGCGGTTGAAAAAAGAGAAGCTTTTGAGGAGTGGCTGGAGAGGCGCCACGGCGTCCTCACCTTCCGCCTGACGTAGGTTCTCACCGGACACGGATGTTTCGGGAGGTGCCTGTTCAGGATTAGGCGGGAGGAAACGCCCGGGTGTCACCACTGTGTGGATCGCCCAGAGGACACGGTGAAGCATATGGTGGAGGTCTGCCCTGCTTGGGCGGAGCAACGTCGTTTCTTCAGGGAGGCGATCGGTGGCAGCGACCTCTCGCATCCGGTCCTGATCCAGCCCATGGTACGGAGCGATAGGGAATGGGATGCTGTTACCTCTTTCTGCGAAGCAGTAATGCTGGAGAAGAAGAGGGACTAAACGGAGACGCTCTCAAGCCCCCAGCAGCCGCCGTAAGAGACGCCCTGGGCGTCGTCGGGGGTCGCAAGCGAAATTAATGGTATGGGATGGTAGGTACTATTATTTTCTAATAAAGGCAAAACTCTGTGTGGAATTAATTTTTCACAGACCTTTGACAAGATAGGCAGATCTTCATCATCAAGAGAAGGCTGATGGGCCTATATGAGGTGGTTTGGTTTGTTGGTTTCCCTGCTATAAGGATCTGTGACACCTTCCAAAGATTTGGAAAGTGTTGAATCCGTATTCCATTATACAACATGGTCCGAACTACCGCCTTTCTTGGAAGTTCTCTCAAAATCTCCTTTGTAATTAGGTCATATCCTGGTGCTTTCTTGTCTTTGAGGTCATTGATAATCCTTTAAACTTCTCGTACTGTGACTGGTGCGGGTGGTAGCGACATTTGCATACGCTGGGTAAGAACAGATTCGATCTCCTTCTCGGAATCAGTGTTGATGTCGGGATTCAGGATGAACACATACGATAAATGTTCTGCAAATAAGTTTTAGTTTTCCTGCGATGTGCGGGCCCAGCCATTTTTGCTACTCAGTGGAGGTTTTGCCGGTTGTGGTCTGTCATACGACTTTGTAAATTTTCACAGTGAGTAAGTGGCTGCAGTGGGTGTAAGCGATTCCAGTTGAGCTCCAAGGGTTTCATTGTGCCAAGTCTTTAGCATTTCCTTCAGACGTGACACTTGCCTGTTAAAAGTTTTATCTGATAAGTTTGTTCAGTTGCCAGACATGGCGCAGCATCCGTCTTTCTAAGACTGCTTTTTTATTTCGAGAGGGTAATTATTTATCCGATTTTTCGGGTCTAGTAAAGGTGTAATCCTCCAGCGGGCCTCTTGCATGAGCTTTGTAATGTAATTAGTTGCTATTTCAATTTCGTTAGGCGTCTTAAGAGCAACTTTTAGCTTGATGTTTTCGTCTATGTATTCTTAAAAAGAGTTTTAGTCTGTTCTTGTGTTATACAGCCTTTCTGGACTTTCATGTTAAATAATATTCGTGCTTAGGTTGAGCAGTACTGGCGTGTGGTCCGACGAATTAGCGTAACAGGACTCACACTTAACTTAATGACTAGAAAAACTTTTTATAACGAAGAAGTCAAGCAGTTAAAAATTTGGATTTTCTTTTTGATCCCTTAATTTTTTCCATTAGTGTAGTTGAAATTTACATTTTATCCCAGTAAAAACAGGCTGAAATCAGTTGGGTGATTAATTAGTTCACCAAAGATGGACTGCGATGTTAAAAGATTACGAAATAAAACAGAAAAAGAAACGAACTTGATTTACAATCCAACTGGAAACTGTATGATTAGATAAAACTTTATTCCGTCAACCGTACTCAAAACCATATCTGTCTGAGACGTAGAAAATGTTCCACTGAATAAAATGAAGAGCAAAACGACTCTGATTCAAAACGAAAAAGAGTTGATAGAACTTGTTATAAGATGATCATTGAATCTCGTTCATTCAAATTAAGAGTTTCAATTTAATCACGACAAGACATTAACAAACTGAAAGGGAAAGTAAACAAGAAGACTTAAAAAGTCCGTAACTCAGATTTGTCGCAGGTAGCGACTCAAGAGCTGTTGAGTTCGGATAAGAAAGTTCTCAACTAGGCGGATTTTATAAGATTTGAAAATACAAACTTCTTCGCGAGTTTGTGAAAATATCAGCTGAAATTATTTGAGTGTGGAATCGGGTTTGAACGAAAACATAAGAATCCATTACAAAGTTTATTTAATGATTTTGATACAATGTTTCGTGGCAGGAATTGCCCTTTACTTTTTGAAAAGGGTTTCTACATTTTAATTTGTAGGGAGATTCTGAACAATAGTTGAATACGAGTATAATGATGGAGAAGCTCGTGGCTAAGTAATAACAGCTGGGTCGATTGCCAAGGTTAAGCAACGCTTGACGAGGTCAGTTTGTGGATGGGTGACCTTTTTCAGGCGCTATTAACTGCCAATGACCTTGAGTGTAGCTTGCGTGTTCTGTGCTAAGCTCACGTAACGCGTCGTACGTCTACCCAGTAATAGGACTCGCCCATCAAGGAGCGCTGTCCGAAATTAGACGCATTATTAAGTTATTACACATAAAACAACAGGTATTAAACTAAAACACTGAGACTAAATTATAAATAATTAAATGGTCTTTAAAATGGTGGTTTCATAAAAATACGCTTTATATTTTTTGCGTGATTCTCAATTATTTATCCGCATTAGACATAGCTTTATAAATTAATTGCACTATGTTATAAAAATATTATTTCAAACATTCTCAGATCAAATTATGACGGATATTGCCTAAAGTAACATATATTTTTTTTAAAGAAATAAGACTAGTCGTTTAGACGTGATATTCAATTAAAAACCATTAAAATTCGTATAACTGTGCCTTATCATACCGATATTCCTCCGCGCCTCAGGAAGCACGTTAAGCCGTTGTTCTCGGCAGTAAATGACAATTTTTATAGACCTTTGACAGTCATTACGGATAGTCAGAAGCCATGAAATCTGACATCAGTCTTGCCAAGGAGTATCGTGTTGCCCAGTTACTGGGTTGTGGTGGTCAGATAGGCAGTTGCTCCACGTAAAATACTGGTATACAGCTGCGTTCGGTTTGACTGGAAGTCGACTCCAACATAGTTGGGACGAACGCTAGGCAGATTGAGCTGGATATAATGATACTCGGTAACCTATGCCATAATTAATTTAATTAATTATTTACTAATCATTACTTATTGACTTGACAACATCTAAATGGAAGCCAAATATTTACTGAAGCTCGACTTAATATTACAATTTACGCGTCGATTGTATTTTAAAACATAATGTTAAAATATCGGGTGTAAAAAGACAGTTTCCGAAGCCGAAAGCCACATATTCTACCCATTATTTGGATATATTTTTTCCACTAGACCATACCTGGGTAACCACTGGTTCTGGAGATATTGAAGGTCGAAGTCTTAATTTTTTTTTACTTTTACGAAAATGATTTCTAAGTGTTATTACTAAACTTTTTTCCAAACAAACATTACCTGAATTTTCAATTTTTTTTCTAAATTTCGGATTTGCAGTAACGAAAACGCAATGAATATCAAACGTATCCAACAAGTACCTACGTGGCTTAGAGCGAAGGGGCGGGGTTTTAACTCCACTTGCCTGTGTTTGCGTTACATTGCGTGGAATAAAAAATAGTTTTATTTTTTATACCTAAAATAAGAGTCGTTTCCCAGGAATATTTTTTGCGCAAAATTACTTTGTTAGACGCACAGTATGCGTAGTTAAAGGCTCTGTGATGTGTCTTTTACACCCTGTATATTGAAATAATTTGAATATTTTGATAATCACATCGGTCTGACGGCTCGCTTGGAAAATTGACGTCCATTTTCCATACCAAAAACGCTTGTAAATATTTACTAAAAGCGAAAAAATTTAATACTAACTAATTAAAAATTAAATTTGGAATTTACATCGATTGTAGACTAGAATATTAAAATTAGCATTGAATAAACTCTGTGATTTATGATTTGCATGTCAACATTGTGCATTGAGGAGCAAAATAGGCATTCCGAACTAATGCGTCTAATATGTTGTTTTATTGTTTGGTTGTTAAAATTATGCTTGTATTGTATACGGCATGTGTACCTAATAAAGCTATTACTTAAACATAATTTAATCCGGCAGACGTTGTTATAATCCTACTTCCTACTAATATTATAAATGTGAAAGTTTGTGAGTATGTATGTTTGTTACTTCTTCACGCTTACGAGGAGTATATGACTCACAAATGCGCAAAAGTCTGCGTAATGCACCGATCGATGGACTCAGCAACACCATATCATCCGCGTAACTAATGTTGTTAATACACATTCCGTCTATGGAACATCCAATATTAGTGCTGTTGAGCTCACCGATCAGCCGGTTCATGTACAGGTTAAAGAGGCGAGGCGAGGATAAACCACCTTGTCTCACTCCGTATTCCAAACTATACACGTCCGACCGCGCATCCCTCTATCTTACGGTATTCTGCTGCCCACTATACCAGTACCGGAGCAAAGACACTATCTCCAAAATTTTTACCCGACTTCTCCAAAATTACGGTAATGTTTTTCGATCGTATCTATGCATGTTTGTATGTCTATTTCTTTGGCACGTCCTGTAGGCTAAACGGCTGAATGGTTTTAAAAAATTAGGTATTAGATTAAGATTTATCTTGTCTGCTGAAGTGAATATGAAATGTAGGAAAAAACCCGACTGACAAAAAAACAACTAAAACTTTGTTTGGAACTTTTTAGTTGTTTTTTTTAGTAAGGTTTTTTGAAATTTTTTTTTTTTTTTATAAAAAAGAATAATAATAATAATAATTAATATTTAATTATTATTATTATTATTTTTATTTTATTTTTTTTGTATTAATATTTTGCTCAAGAAAACAGAGTGACACAGAGGCTATTTTTTAAAACAAATAATATGCTTATCATACACCTTTAAAAATCGAACGCAAAATGTAACAACTTGCTAAAGAATGTGTAAAACATAGACGGAACTAGTGCAGTAAATAACACAGCTCACCGATTCGACTAGCAAGGATGGTGATTAGGGCAATTTCACCCAACGAGCAGTCGTTGTACTGGATTGTGAAGAACGTGATTTCAAGCAGTGCATTTGGCACTAATTGTAACTGCTGACTCCGTTAGCTGTCTGTGTGTAACGTGTTTTAGTGTTAGAAATGCTGCCCCTTTGCATACAAACTTTATTAAACTGATGTCTGCTTAAAGCTTAAAAATACATTCATTCTACTTATATATAAAAAAAATTAATCATACGATCAGTTTAAGGGGGAAGCGCCAGAGTAACCCGCGTAATTAAAATTTTCTTATGTATTTGCAATTTGCAGGTATCAGGTTGTGTGTAGATCAAAATATGATTCGCGGCCGTAGCAAGTACGTATTTACAGAACTGTAATCATTAAAGTTGTCAATATAACCTTCTAATTTCATATTGATGACTGACTATTTCATGAAATCATGACATTTGACATCAATTCTAACTGAGAGAGTTGTATTGATGATTCTAATGATTATAATTCTATAAATACATACTTGCTACGGCCGCGAATGATATTTTGACCAACACACAACCTGACACTGATCTGCAAATTGCAAAAAAAGTGAGAAAATTTGAATTTCGCGGGCTACCCTGTACTTCACCTTAAACACTGAGGTTCTTAATTCAAAATTTTCTGCCTGGTAAAAGGATAAATGTGGGTGTATAGTATTGACTAACCATTTGAAGGTTTTGTCATATGACAGCTGAATGTGCCGGATGAGACGTTGGTATGTCGACACGCCCTATCAATAACGTAGGATCCTGAAGTAAAGAAAAAAAACGTAGTATCTGAAAATATGCTACTATTCAACAGAACAGTTTAAAGTTTTTTTTTTTTTTATAATTTTGATAGAATTAATGTTATCTTACATAATATTAAAAATTAAGTAGCAGCAAGGTGAAGAAAATGTCGTGAGGAAAGTCTTGTGTATGGATGTGGATGGCTGTAAGAGTAGAGGAAGGCCAAAGTAACGATGGATGGACTGTGTGAAAGAGGATATGGGTAAAAAGGGGGTGATTACAGAGATGACGACTAATAGAGAAGTATGGAAGAAGAAGATATGTTGCGCCGACCCCAAATAAATTGGGATAAGGGCAAGAGAATTATGATGAAGTAGCGGCAAGTTATTCCCAAGATACAGGCGCTGCCCAGTTTGAGGACCAATGTGTCTCTTATTTTGTAAACAAAACAATGGTTTTAATAAATTTTAATGGTTTGGTAGCTTTTAATAGTTTGATAGCTTTTACACCAATCCAATGACTTCTCCCGCTCAGAGTGGAGCGGGAGGGCGTATCAGACTTTTACTGACTAAAACCCACCCTTGTTCCTTCAGTTGCCTGTGCCAAGGGCTGCGGTAACTCTCTTTCAAATTTATCCGCAACCCCAGGCAGGCATCAGCCCTAGCGGGCCCAGTCAGTTACTGCTGACATCTTTCGGAGGAACGCGTGGAACACTACTCGCCGTCGACTCGGGCCTGATCCTTATCGGATGGCGACCTATCCATTACTCGCCGTCCGCAAGCCCGCACCTACGGTGGCCAGCAGTCGGCTTTCGTCTCCCGACGCGCGGGGCGTCTCCAGCTATGGGAGCTTTTACACCTAACAATCGCCCCGCACGCCTCTCCCCTCATCAGTCGTAAAGTTCTGTTCCGATTTATAAATATATATATCGGACTATATATATATCTTCCTATCTTCCTCTTCACCGTATCAGGCGACAGCGACCCAGACTACTTCTCCTTCCTTTCGTGAGCTCTCTGATGACTGGCAAAACAATAAAAGTTGCAGAACCAGAAGAAGAAAGGATGTCAAAAAGTTTGCGGAACTTCCACAATTGCGTAAGCAGAATCATAGGTCTGTTGCATCACTAATTTAAACTAAGCTTAAGGTTAGCGAGTTTTGTTAATAAGGTTGATAGACGTTCTAAGTTTGGTTAAACAAGTAGGGACTCGTCTGTGCAAAGATAATGATTAGGGGTCTGTTTCAGAATTGAGTATTTAGAGTTAAGAACCTGTCAAACCCTACTTTAATGCTAAAGCATGACAGGTTTTCAGGCTAAAATAAAGTTTATTAAATACTCAAATCAATACTGAGTAAAAGCAATTTAACCCTAACTAAAGAAGAAACCTAGACACAGCTAATGAAGCAGTATTGTAACGAAAATGATTTACACAATTCATAGTTTTACAAAGACTTGTTAATGAAGCATCAGATTGAAGCTCTAAATTCTCACTACTCCTTTAAATTCCCCTCATCAAAAATTCAATTAGCCAGTACCAAGTTTAATATAAATTGATTACACTGAATATAGAACAATGCGAGTTCGTTTGCCCCTGTAAATCCAGTTTCTAAATAAATGGCAATCAGTGTGTTTGTTGAGCATTTCGTTATAAATAGATTGACGAGTATCTACGTTTAAATAAAATCACAAAGGGTTCCGTAGACCGGAAAATTCGGATGTGTAGTTTTACATGCGGGCGGGACAAATACATGTGCGAGTATAGCGTTAATTGTAGACTTAGGAAACTCAATTGGAGTTGTAGATAAACAGTTTCAAGTCATGTTGGATACCCGTTGTAGGGGGCGGTGGTCCTGCAAATAAATGTTTTATTCACTTGTAGGTTGTAGTAGGGGTTAGAAGTATTAGTTGACGTATCGGTTATAAAGGGTTGCTGTTCAATTTTCTTTTTTTAAAACGATATCATTATTTAAGTCCGAAAATTATATATTATACATATATTATTAAAAAATATTAAAACCTACCTTTAGATCCCAATATATTAGCCTCTTGTAAAAACAGAATTTGTAAATTTTCAGTACGACAAACGCTCGTTTTACTTATGTAATAAAATAAATAAACAAATAGATATACATACTAAATCATTTAAAGAATGCAAATCGTTGCTGATTACGTGGATAAATAAGTTACGCTACGATGAAGTAGAGAATCTTTTATTAAATATAAGATAAACTGTTTAGTTCTATGTACACGAACCGCTTCTGTATAATACAACCACACACACACATACACAAACAAACACACGTACGCACAAACGCACGCACGCACGCACACACACACACACACACACACACAAATACACCCACATACTAATGATATAAAAAAAGACAAAGATTAACGTTATACTTTTGTTTTAGCAATATATTACACTTGTAAATTATAAAAGAGTGGCGCCTCCTGGCACAGGCATCTATATGCTTAAAAGGAGTCGCCACCAACTGTATAATATTTATATAACGTGTAATAACGAAATAAAACATTTTTGATTTTGAATGATTTTTTTATCTGAACGCGAGTTTGTGTCACTATCTGGCTGTTTGCTACGCGTCCTTGGGGTCCATTTTGTATTGTAACAAATACTATTACTGCAAAGAATGAGAGGCAAACAATATATTCAACACTAAATCTACCTAACGTAAAATAAGTTATCTAACATTCTGTCCAAAAACATCAAAACTCTAAAATTAAACTCCTCCCATCAAGGAAGTCGTAACTGCGAAATAGAAAATTCGTTGCCGTCTGCTACAGTTATTTCTAAAGGCTATAAAACCAGTCCATCGTCCATAGGGGGCATAATAAACAAACACGAACAGATACGGGTGGTCGGATACAAAACATTGTGCGTGCTATTTGTTGACACACCCCCTACCGCAACCCCGCCGGTCATTCCGTGTGGTGTGTAGTTAGTACAGGTGAATGGACAAATATTGGACTGATATGAAGGAGGGAGAAAATGCATTACTGTCGCCTTGTTTTGAGTTGAAGATGTGACGGATTAATTATTGAGGGAACCCTTATATTACCCATAGTTATAATAAGTATTATTTTACTAACAATTTATGGAATGTAATGTTCTGAAAATAAAATGATTAATTGATTATAGGAAACTGGAGAAGATGTGAGAAGGGAGAATCCTCTTGTGGGCAGATAAATTTATAATTAGAAAATACTAATAATCTAAAGGACCGGTTGTTGTGGCGACACTTGGCGGAGGCCTAATGTCCAGCAGTCGACGTCTTTTGGATGAAATTATGACGATAATGATAAATCTATAAAACCTAACCCTATAAAACATAACAAAGTTTGAGTTGTGATAACCTATTAAAGTTTACACCTGTGTGTCGGGCGGTTACTATTATAAATAGCATCTCTCAGCGTTTGGACATTTTTTCTGCTCTTTAGTGGAATACCAGAAGGTGACAGTTAGTGTGTTGTCTTCTAAGTAATTTGTGCCGGTACCCTGAGCTATTGCTTGGGAATAGTCAATCATCATTATGGGACTACTTTTATGACATTGGGTTTATCTGTAAAATTAATTGTATGAGTATTAGATGAATAAATAAATATTTTTTTTTTAGTCCTAAAACATTTCCTAAAAATTAGGTTTTAGTGACAGAAACGAATCGCTGTAAATCCGACTCTACGCAGTCTTGTCTGCCCTACCCCTAGAGTGTAATTTAGAATCGCGTAGGCGCGGAGGGGCGAGGCGGCCCACGAGTTGAGGAGCAGGTGGCAGCTTCGTCTTGCTGGAGCCGGCCAGCCTCAGCCGCGGCGGCGAGCGTTGCAACCATCTGCGACGATAAGCTCGCGTGGGACCGCCGGAGCCGTGACAGAAACCAAGCCTGCTGCATGTTGCATGCTCGCTTGCATGCTGCATGCTTGCTTGCATGCTACATGTTGCATGCTTGCTTGCATTCTGGATGCTGGCTTGCATGCTCTATGTTGCTTGGTTGCTTGCATGCTTCGTGCTTACTTGCATGCCTACTTGCTTGCTGCATGCATGCTGCATGTTGCATGCTCACTTACATGCTGCAAGCTTGTATGCATGCTACGTGTTGCATGCTTGCTTGCATTATGGATGCTTTCTTGCATGGTGCATGTTGCTTGGTTGCTTGCATACTGCGTGCTTGCTTGCATGCTCACTTGGTTGCTGCATGCTTGCTGCATGCATGGTGTATACTTGTTTGCATGCTTCTTATAGGGAAATAAAAACCACATGTTCATAATCAACTATTATATTGATCATTTATTGCTTTTGCTTCTTTACTATGTATGTATTGTATCAGTTGGATTTGGTAAAATAACAAACAATTGTAATACAAAATCAGATTATATTTAATTACAAAAAAAAATGTTAAAACTTAGATACATTAATTCATTCATTAATAATTTGTAGATCAATTCTAAGCTAATTTTATGATAGAATTGCTCAATAACTCGTATTGCATATTATAACTGGTGTCTACGTTACGCCTGAGAGAAGTTCATAAAAAAAGCTTTGTTAAACAAAGTTTTGAAAATATTATTAGGATAAATAAACATTTTAAAATTAGAATATAGGACTTATAACTTTTATTGAAAAAAGTTTTAAGTCTTTTGTATATTATTGATTGTATTGTTTATGACAAACGGATTTAGGGTATATTGTATTAAGGGATTTCAATTTTATGGCATGTGATATTATGTGACATTAAGTTCGGGCAAGTTATCATTCGGACAAATGATGATTAGGACAAAAAAAATTATGGCACTTTAGATTATGGATAAAAAAGTTAGGTAACACAATAGAGAACCGATGGGAAATCATCCTATGCCTTCAGTCTACTACCTACAGTCTGACATGCCCTCCCGCTCCACCCAGAGCCCACCCCTGTTCCTTCCTTACCTGAGTGCCCAGGGGCACGGTAACTCTGTTTCGAATTTATCCACGACCCCTTGGCATGCAGGCAACGGCCAGGCCGCATGCAGGCCCGGCCCCGTCAGTGGTGGCTGACATACATCTCTTTGAGGCGCGCGTGGAACACTACGCGACGTCGACTCTCGGGCCTGGTGCTGATCGGACGGCGAGCTACCCATTACTCGCCATCCGTAGGCTCGCGTCTATGGTGGCCGGAGATCGTCCTACGACCTCCGACGCCCAGGGCGTCTCCTGCGGCGGCTGCGGCTGGAGGCGTGAGAGCCACTCCGTTGAGACTCCCTCACCCGTTCCGCCTCCTCCTTCGCTAGCATTACTTACTTCTTACTTCGCAAAAGGAGGAGACTGATTCTCATTCCCTCTCGCTCCGTACCATGGCCTGGACCAGGCCCGGGCGCGAGAGGTCGCTACCGCGTATCGATTTCCGATAGACCCTGAAGAATAATAGATAATCACTGACAAGGTTATTATTTTAGGACCTTCTTCTGCTGACATTATTCCTCTGCTGACCTAGTCCAGACACTGTAGATACATACAAAATGTTCCCTTGTTGGTTCAGGGAATATGAAAAAAATCGTACTGATGTGTGTGGCGCAGAAAGTGTATTACTACGATCCCCTTTGAATTTTGAGAACTAGTTGTTGCAATCTCTTATTAGTGGGCCTCATGGGAGCTAGTGGAACTATTCCAAAAAATAATGGGCATAGACTGTCACCAAAATGTTGGTTGCTGCATTAGCGATAGAAACAATATCACTAGTATTGTTACTACGAGTAGATACTGGATTTTGTGATAGATTATTTATTTTATTGATAATAATAATTTGTGCTTTGGTCTGAACATATATGCTTCAAAATTAAAGATGGCTAAAGGCAGCCTGTTGTTTTTTATTACTTATACACATATATTATACATATATATACAATTGACCTATGTGAAACTGTATGTTGCACCAGGATTTATTATAAGCCAATTCACACACAAATTCGCTTAAAGGACATTACAAATTATGTTAAACAGCGCTTGATTGATTTATTACGTGCCGACAGCTAGCATTGAACATGACAAGTGACGTCACAATGTCACTGTCAAACAATTCATTACCTACCCGTTTGTTGCGAGTGAATGTAAACAACCTACAACGCGTAAATAGCGTGTCGTTCGTACGTCGTAAAAGGCGTTTGCGTAAAATAGGTAACCCAATGCTTGCGGGCGATGAGTTCGCAACTTGTCATTACACTCTCTTCGCTTTAAAGTGCCGCTCGTCCTGACATTCAAGCAATTATTAACCCTTGTAAGGAAAGCTTTAGCGGTACAACTTATTGATAATTAGGGTCACACGAGAATAAGGTTTGGGTGTTTATTACGCGTAAAAGGTCGTTTCGCCGCAGAAACAAGGATGAGCCCCCCTTAAGGAAAAATTTGCCACATGTTTCGCATGATGGCAGCCCTGAAATTGTGTTTATTATCGTATTACATTTGTGAGGAAAAAGTTCGAGGTAAAACTGTAGTAATATTGTAAATAAATAATTATGTTTGCTAATTTTCTCTCGCTGTTTAAAAATGATAATTACTTCGATACGAGGGGAGCGGTAGAAAAAATAAAAATGAAATTTTAATGAAGCACGGCGCGGTGCGTTAAAATTTCCATTTTGAT
This sequence comes from Polia nebulosa, assembly GCA_951329385.1. Taxonomy (NCBI): domain Eukaryota; kingdom Metazoa; phylum Arthropoda; class Insecta; order Lepidoptera; family Noctuidae; genus Polia; species Polia nebulosa. Next base: position 18,957,292 of record OX589604.1, read on the forward strand.
CAAGAAATTAAAGAAAAACACGGAACATTGTCGTATTTGTATATTTTTGTGCACGTATGAGCTGCAAAGTTTGAGGCCAAAAGGGTTTTCGGGATGCGTGCAAACGACAAGCTCGCTGACTTTTGTGATTGTGGAAAAACGTGGTGCATTTCAAACAGTGGAAATGTAGCTGAGGATCAGATTGCATGCGGTTAACGCTACCGTGTGTAGTCCAGTACTGGCTGCTTGCAAACGAAGCATTTGTGTCTACAGTACGCGATGAGAGATTATCATGCAATACAACAGGGAATCGGCGTGTAAGCTTTCAGCTGAAACACACACCCTGAATGCTATGCTAAGCTCTAGTTAGTGGCTTAAATCCAGTTTATGTAGGTACCTACTGTTTAATTAACCTAGAGTTTCGCTCTTCATTTACAAGTCCCAGGTTGCATTCAAATCAATAGATAAAAAGAAAATGGTTAAAAGCATCTAGAATGAAAATTTAACCCTCCAGACCCCTCAGGAGAGAATCCATTAACAGATCTGACTCTGATTTATTCTGATTCTACGTACCTATATACCTAATTGGTGCTTTCTTTTAAAACCCATTTTTTTCTGATAATATAGGCAACGTAGTCCATTAAAACTGGCCAAGTGCGTGTCGGGCCACGCGCAGCGTAGGGTTTCGAGGTCACCCGTTATAACTAACTTAGAAGGGGGATTTATGTTCACTACTAGTTATGAACAATATTAATTGAGTTCAAGGTTTTAGGTTAAAATAAGAAACGAAAAAGAAAGTTTTATATTTCCAAAATTTTATAAGTATGTTTACTACCCATTTTAAATATTAATAACTAATAAGTAATAACTTCACCTTAATATTTTTTTATTAGGATTTTGTGTTTTGTATGAAATTTTCCAAGTAGGCACATTTTATAAATTGGTCAACTCTTAAATTCACAGAGCTAACTTAGCTGCAATAAATTAATATAGTACATACGCATAAAAAATATTTTTCAAAATTTTATTGTTTCATTTTCTTGGCGTGATTAATATACTATATAACCATACATGTTTACCATGTTTGTGTAATGAGCACGATCATTTGTTCTGTGTCTGGGTGTAATTTATCTATAATATGTATGTATTTAGAAATATATAAGTATGTTTATCAGTTGTCTAGTACCCATAACACAAGCTCTGCTTAGCTTGGGACTAGATGGCGTTGTGTGATAGTTGTGGGATATTATTATTATTCCATTTATTCAATTTTATATACATACAATTTTAAATTTTTAAATATTTAGGTACTTAGAAAAACATAAATAAATACAAAAACATTTAAAAATATAAAAAGTAGTTGCCCACCGGTATCGGGAATAGGGTCCAAGCTACCGGTGGTCAGGGCTCCTGAGAAAGGAATCTCCTAACAATACGCGCCGTGTCCAGGAGTACTGCTTTCTGGATCAAGCCCTTGATCCAACTGCCCAACGAGAGCCTCCTGAGATGTTGGTCGAGGCTCTTGGCTATTAAGCCATTGGCCGTCACGACTATCGGCACAATGACTGCTGTATCCACCTCCCACATGTCGACAACCTCGCGAGCCAGATCAAGATACTTTGTTTTTTTATCTTTCTCAGCCTTCACGAGGTTCTCGTCATGAGGAACAGCTATATCAACAATCATTGTGCGACGCTCTTGTCGATCTATCACCACTATGTCAGGCTTATTGGCAACAATAGTCCTATCAGTGATGATAGATCGATCCCAATACAACGTGATATTGCTATTTTCGAGAACTGGGTCGGGCTCATACCTATAGTACGGTACTTCAGATTCCACAAGATTGTATTTAAGAGCAAGTTGCTGGTGGATAATCCTGGCTACAAGGTTGTGTCTGTGCAAATAGTCTCCGTTAGCTAGACGAGAACAACCAGAAATAATGTGTCGGATTGATTCCCCGGGCCGGTGGCATGCCCGACAGATGTCAACCGTACCGTCCTTCACAATATATTTCCGGTAGTTATTCGTCATCATAACTTCGTCCATAATCGCACAGACAAAACCTTCGGTTTCCCCGAATAGGTCACCAAAGCGCAGCCAGGATACGGACGCTAAGAAATCTACATCGGGTCCATGTAGGACCCGGTAAAAGCGTCCGTGAAGCTCCTTGCTCTGCCATACTTCCCTGCGGTCATTAGTATCCAGTACTTTAAGTTTGCGCCAGTTCTCGTTTGCCAAGGAGAGCGGGGTGAGGCCCTTGTCCACAGCGACCACATCTCGATGCATACCCACGTCGGTTTCTAGGAAATATTCCCTAAGGCTGCATACCTCGCGGTTGTGTAGGGTCTTAGCATTTAAGAAACCACGACCCCCACATTTCCGCGGGATATACAGCCTCATCACCGATGATCGTGGGTGATGCATCCGATTTGCGGTCAGCAGTGTGCGGACCCTCCTATCCAGGGCGTCAAGTTCCGTCTGAGTCCATTTGAGTATGCCGAAAGAGTACATCAATACCGGCATGACCCAACCGTTGAAGGCGCGCACCTTGTTCCCGCCTGATAAAAGACTATTTAGTACTTTATTCAGGCGGCCAAAGAAGCGCTCCTTCAGCGACTGTTTCACGTCAGCAGTATTGATGCCTAACGCTTCCGACATACCCAAATACTTGTAGGTTTCGGTTGAGGAGAGGGATCTAAGGTGTATGGAATCCGAGAGTTGAGTTCCCACGGATTCCATAATCTCCCCTCGCTTTACATGCATGACTGCACATTTGTCCACACCAAATTCCATTCTGATGGCGCTACTGAAGGTTTCTGTTACCTTCAGTAGCTTCATCAGTTGCAAGTTGTTGGGGGCAAAGAGTTTCAGATCATCCATGTAAAGGAGGTGTGATATGACCTGACCACCTCTTCTCAACCGATAGCCCTGTCCCGAACCCTCCAGTAGTGTACTGAGAGGGTTGAGGGCCAGACAAAACCACAGTGGACTCAGACTGTCGCCCTGGAATATGCCACGCTCGATCCTTATCGGTTCGCTGTTCTCCTGTATCTGACGACATCCTGGATAGTGAAGGACTGTACTCCACTGCCTCATACACGACATCAGGAAGGTGCGCAGAGTTGCATCAACTTTGTACAACTCCAGCACCCTCATGAGCCATGTATGTGGCACCGAGTCATAGGCCTTCTTGTAATCTATCCAACATGTCGACAGATCTCTTCGAGAACGACGAACCTGTTGGCTAATAGCAATATCGATGAGGAGCAGCTCCTTAGTACCACGGGACCCATTCCTACATCCATTCTGGGAGGCTGACATGATACGATTTTTATCAATATGGGTGTTAATTTTGGCTCTCAGAATGGATGTAAGAACTTTATAGACCGTCGGTAAACACGTGATCGGTCTATAATTCTTAGGTTCCGCAGTACTACCTGATTTATGGAGCAGGTGGGTTATTCCTGTCGTAAGAAACTGGGGCAGCAACCCTGACTCTAAGGCAGACTGGAACTGAGCTGCCAAGCGAGCGTGCGACCTTTGAAACCATTTGATCCAGAAATTGTGCAGCCCGTCCGGCCCTGGAAATTTCCAGTTAGGCAACGGACGGACTGCACGAGTTACATCTTGGGGGCTGATGGTAATTGCCCCCATTTCTGGTATAAGGTCGCACGCGCGCTCGACCTCTCGAGTCCAATCACCCTCGGTGTGCCTGACAGGCACCGACCAGATGCTGCGCCAGAATGAACTCATAGCATCATCATCCGGTAGATGTCTATCGGACACACCTTGGTCCAGTTGCTCCCAAGCCCTATAAACCCACCTTTCGTTGCTTTGGAAAGTGCGATTCTGAGTGTACCGCTCCACTCGCCGCTTGTACCGACGAATACGATTTGCCCATGCATAGACCTTCTGCTTCAGGAAGTCAATACGCTCTGTGACGCGGGTCAGATAATCTCGGGAACTAATATCAGTCCCCGAGAACGCCCGCCTCACGAAACGCATCACCCTAGGGCGAATGTTGCCCTCCCTGAAGCAGATAAGCTTGCCGATGAGTGCTCTAGCCTCACCGATACGACGCTCAATCCTACACTGCCAAGCTGGTACAGCAGGTCGTGTAGCTCTGTCACAATTTGTGAACTTGACGTGAGCTACACGACATGCCACTGGACTGAACCTCGAGCTTTGAACTTAAGCAAAGTCATTTGCAATTAGTCTGATTGGCTACAAGACTAAAAGATTAATTAAAATCTGAAGATTTGATTAATTTTAATTGAATATTTTACTTTGTAATCACTCATTTAAGACATTGCATTATCAAGGTACCAGTACAATTCTCAAGTACTTGAGAATCGAGATAATTCGAATCGAACTAAAATCTGAAACGATGTAATATTTTTTTCTGAATGATGAATTTACAGCATATAAATAGCAAAAAAATAAAATAGGTAGGTACAAGCTGTTTAAAAAAGGGAGGCGTAATTGGACATCGAAAAATTCGACCACATCCCTGTGAATGGTAGTAGTACCCGGAAAACTGGCAGCATTTCCATGTTGAATGGTAACCATGGCCTTGGGATGGCAATGGGCAGGCCTATTTTTTGCCAAAGAATTAGCATTGGCTAATTCTTTGGCAAAAAAATAGGCCAACACTCTGGTCACGTGACGAGTCGACTAACTGCTTGCTGATGTCACGAAAATTTCGATGAGCTCTAAGACCCCATGACCCTAGTGTTTCAAGTCCAAACAGTTCAAACATACCCATATCCCAATAAGGTTTTATATTGGCGCCATTTTTGGTTTTCTGCACCTGCAGCATCTGTCACAAAATCTTAAGTCAAATATGTGAAGTTCGCATACGTCACTTGTTTTAATTTATTCCATTAATTTCATGTAACCTTTTTGGTTTCCATCTCACAAATTGGATGAAAATTAACACAATGTTGTTGCCCTGTAATATCGCGTGAACAAACATTGTTAATAGGCTGGTGATGTAAAAATATTTACTTTGTACTCATGATACGGAAATTAAGCTCAATATAATTTAAACCTCGTATTTTGAAGCAAGATAAAGTAATCATGCGATCCTTTGGGAGCTAGCTAAATAATAAATCTGAAAGCTTTTAAATGGAATTAGTATTTAAGTAGCTCAGGAAGTCTGAAATAGTTGCACGTAAATGTTGTAGTTTAAGAAACAATCATTAGGTTTTTTTTATTTTAGTATAAAATGAAAGAGAGGAGCTCGTTCCTAAATAACAACATAGCACCTTTGAGGTTAAGTAACGTCTGCCGAGGTCAGTCTGTGGATGGCTGACACACCGGGTCTCCTCCGTGTCTCGTAAAGTATGTTATAGCTGTTAGTTCCGGCTGTCATTTGTTGATATTTGACGAGTCGTTTAGGGTAGTCAGAAGCCAAACAATCTGACACCATGCTTCCCAAGGAGTATCTCGTTACCCAGATACTGAGTTGTGGATGTAAGATAGGCAGTCACTCTACGTAAAATTTTGGTTTTTAGGGTGTTATTATACCCGAACGGTCCAAACGGAGGCCTATTGCTGTCACTCACGTGTCTGTCTGTCCGTCGTCTGTCACAAAGGTTTTACAGCCAAACGGTTGTAGCTACAGTCTTCAAATATTCACAGTTTAAGTATCTTGTTGACCCAAAGCCTTGGCCAAAAACTTGGCCGATTTTTTGTATTACCTAATATTATTCAAATTAATGAAAGAACAGATGATAAGTACTGGAATAATATATTGTTTATCAAGATATCTTTGGCCAATCTCATGAATAAAACTTCTATAAATTCCAATGCTTTCCCGTTGCACCCCTGTTACAACCAATCCAAATAGATTACCAAGCTTACACACCACGCGGGTGAAAACTCTATTTCCCATCAAGCAATAAATACTTAGATAAAGTCACATTTACAGCAACTTAAAGCTCCATGATTGGTCCATGACAATGATTACTGCGCGGTAATCTGAAGCGAACGCATCGGATTTCGTATCACGTCGTGTTGATTGTCGGACGACAAACCGGGGCCGGCAGCGTTCCAATTACCAGCGACATAGAAACCCTGCCGCCAATACCCTATACATAGATTAAATTAATTATTGATTGCAGATACTTGCAGTGATTGCGTTTTTATTGGGATTCCCGGGGTTGTCAAATTAATATAGTTTTGTAAATGTGTAACACCTTAAGATCCAGTAGCTGAAAGTTTGAGATACTGTTATGGAACAGGCAGTAAAGGAGTACGTGTTTATCAATCGCTGTTTACTTCCAAACACAAACATTTCAGCAATTCACAAACCTTTAGTTGAATACCCGCTTGTTTATGTTTCCACATTCAGAGTTGTTTACCTAATCTCGCCAAAACAACACAACCGGGAGAGCCCGCACGTCCCAACGCTATAAAATTACAAGCGTCGATTCTTTTCCCGTCATCGATCTATGACATTTCCCGCAAAACCCCCAGTCTCTCACTTATCAGGACTCACGGGCTAATACCGAGAGAAGGGCGCCGCCCAATCTGCCTTGCCTCTTATCTCAATTTAATGGCTTCCGTATTAATACCGCCTTTGTCTAATTTGAGGATGCTTCGCTTTGGCCATTGTTTAATCGACCGGTAAAAATTTATGCCTTTCGGTATCAACATTATCTTTCCATGTTGGGTTTTGTTCTCTCAAATGTTTTGTGTTTACGAGCCCATATATGTGAAACATGCTCGTATATTTTCTGTTGAAGAGCTTTGTTGAAAACGTTTCGTGAATTTAATAAAATTATGTTGTTACACAGCTAAAGCAGTTCTTGTTTCGAGGAATTTGTTATATTTAGAGGGATTAGAAAACTGACAGCGATTCAAAGAACAAAGCCTGTCAAAAATTAAAATAGACGTCGCATACGAAAGAAAGAAAGGTAATTTTTATTCTTGAAGATTGTCTGGGTAGGTCCCGGGCAACGTACACAACAACTCCTCATACAAATACTTAATAAATAATCAGAAGCACTCGAGTCGGGGTGGCTCATTTGGAACGATATCACGTTTGCCCTCAAATCAAAAGAACGATATAATCCCAACCGTTTCCGTCGCTGCCTCGCCAGCGACAGAAAAATTGTGAGTCAAAGCCATTGTTTCCAATATCGACGAAGGGAGGAAAACTTTTATTGGGCACAAAGTGGGTATTATTCACGGGTCGAACGCAATCAACCACGGACGGCGAAAGGAAGGACGCCGGACACGACGCCTCTGAATGCAAAGATATTTTTTGCCAAATGCGGGTCATTTTCAAAGGGTTCGTCTTATGAGGGAAAAATCGACAGACCCTTTTCGATTACCGGAGTCATGGATCAAAAACCGAGCCGCAATTAAGAGAGATTATTTCTTTTTCAATACACAACGGCCTCCTTTGTGTCTGGTCCTTTTTTGTGAACATCATTTAAAGGCTCGCAATTTTGTGGAAACTATTTGAACGTTACTTGGTACTAAATTTCTTACGGACCGCTGTAATAAAAAAGGAAAATAATTTGCTTCAAAGAAAAGAAAATGTTCGACTTTTCTAATTAATATAATTTGTAAATTCTCTGGAACTCGTTTTGGGTTTTAGGGAGTTAATCAAAGGGTTTTAAAACGAGAACTCTGGCGAATTTTCTTTCATATAACGGTTTCCACGAAATCTATAGAGAGGTATTTTAACAAACAAGTGTTCAAACAAAATGTGTAATAATGTTAAGTGGTCTGTATTTGAGTACTTATGTACAGTACAACTATTTTCTTAATGTCCCCCGGCAATCATCGCATTGCCGAATACAAACGAATGCTAAATTTCCATATCCATCAATTATTAGATTTATCGTGTAAATTTGAATTTAGAATTAAGTACTTTATTGTTGTTTTGTTTTGATTTTCGTGTGAATTATATAGAACTAAAGTACTTAGTTCTGAACTCAAATTATTATACACGATAAATCTAATAATTGATGGACTATGGCAATTTAGCATTCGTTTGTATTCGGAAATGCGATGATTACCGATGGGCATTGAGAAAATAGTTGTGCTGTACACATTGTTATTTTAGAACCATTGCCTCTGTAAGTGGCTCGAAACAATATCGATGCAGTGCGAGCAACGTTTGTAAGCAAGACACAACAAGAGAAATTCCCATAATGTTTTCCAAAGACCACATGGACAAAGGCGTCTATCCAAAACGGTCGCATAACTCCTTATAACGATCGTCTACTATTCTGCAGCCATACCGCTTATTGCTTGCAGAGCCAATATTTTCAAGCCTCGGGACCGCGACGCGTTTAGAATCTAAATGATTTTCCGAGTTAGCCAATTTCGAAATAGCCACAAATATTGAATTTTTTCAATAACTTTTTCTATTGGTTGTGAAGAGTTTTAATGAGATCGGTGTCAACGTTTCAGTAGACTATACTATTTTTTATATTAAAGCTTTACATGTTGGGACCTATTCTGAAATGTACTAAATGTGTTGGCATTTTAGAGGAAATTAAAGTAGAGTGAGTATTTAAGTATCAAACACATACCCGGGCCTGCAGACGACAAGTAATGGGTAACTCGCCGTCCGATCAGCACCAGGTCTGAGAGTCGACGGCGCGTAGTGTTCCACGCGCGCCTCAAAGAGTTGTCAGCAAACCATGACGGGGCCCGTCATGGCCGATGCCTGCCCAGGGGTTGTGGATAAATTCTATAGAGAGTTACCGCGCCCCTGGGCATTCAGGGCAGGGAAGGAACAGGGGTGGGTTTTAGTCAGTAAGAGTCTGACACGCCCTTCCGCTCCACCCTAGAGCGGGAGATGTCATTGGATGATTTCCAACCCCACAAAAAGAAAAAAGTGGCAAACACATTAAGACAATTTGTGATTCATTATTATGTATGATTAGCTTCCGCCAGCGCCTTCGCCCACGTGGACTTAGTTGTTCCCCCACTATAAATTATAACCTATGTGCTATTCCAGACAATTAATAATCCAACTCTGTGAAAAATTTTCGTTAAGCCGTTCTATCATGAGTGAGTAACAAACATCCATCCAAACTTTCGCATTTGTTTTATAATCATCATCATCATCATCATCAGCCTTTTAATGTCCCCACTGCTGGGGCACAGGCCTCCTCCTGTCTGTGAGAGGGTGCCATCATCATTTATAATCATATAATCATCATCATCATTTCAGCCGAAAGACGTCCACTGCTGGACATAGGCCTCCCCCAAGTGTCGCCACAATGACCGGTGTCCGCATTTATAATAATAGTAGGCTATGTATTAAAAACTTTTCCATACTCGAAGCAATACAAAACATAAGGCACACAGTACATTCATACGTTATACCCACATTTGTAAGTTCTGTCACAGTAACAAGTAAATACGACGAAGGTGTTCCGAATCGACAAATAATACCATTTTATGTCTTAACGTATCTGCAACGTGAACATGGTGTATCTGTCGGGTCCACTGCACTTTATGGGTTTGCTTTCAAAACATTACCTATTTGTTTAAACAAATATAGGGGTACTCGTACCTAGGTGCAATGAACTGACCAAGAGTATCGAGTTTATTTTTCTTCTTCTAGCAAATGGTTTTAGGAAATGTCGTAAATTTTGTAATGGTTAACGGATATTTTCTTATTACTTATAATCTTATATTCGGAATTTTACATTTTTAGGGTTCCGAACATCCGAATTTAAAACGGAACTCATACAGTATCATTCATGCGTCTGTCTCTCAGTCTGTCACAGCTAATTTGAGCCGAATCTTCTGGAGCGATTCAGTTGAAATTTGGTACCCACATGAGTTTTTATGACGAGTTTTTTTTAATATTATATGAGGAGTCTCTTTTTCGGGAAAATGTTTTTCAAACGACACCGTACGACATAATCAAATGAAAGGGCTTACTGTGAGGGTCTCAATTTTTTTTTCAATGTTTTAAAAGAAATAGTTTCAGAAAAACCAACTGTATCATACTAATAGAATATAGGAAAACCTAAAAATATCTATGGTTATAAAATGCCTAAATTTTTTAAATATTTTTTAAAACCTCATCTGTCACGTAGGTCATATGTGACCACGAAGAATAGATTTTCTTTTGTGTCTGTTGTCTGACAGATCAGCCAATTAGAAGAAAAGTTGACATTATATCGATATGAAATTTACTTGAAAGCTAACTTTGTAAGTTGTAGGCTACGATAGGATGTAGACTTGTAGCATAAACATAACGTTGTGTATTCAAGCCAAGATCAAGAACAAGAAGCCTATAAGCTCCTATAACAGACTTCATTTAATTTAATACACAGATTTCTGGAAAAAGAAAACGCTCCTTCGAATCTGAGGAAATCAGTTTCTAGTTCGACTTAAACTAAAAACCCTAGAGTCTGAGTTTCCCTAATATCAATAAGATTACATACCTACTGATATTACGCAAGACTACAAAATACGGGTATCCACAAAATGTGGCCGAATTAAATATCACGAAATTGCATGATTTATTCCGTCAGGCCACTTTGTTTGGGTTTACTAAAAATATTCTGTGCTTACACTCACGCCCGTCTTTGACTTGACTCTGTCTCGGATTCTACATTTTGCTTTCTGATCTCCAAGAGCCAGCATTTCATGCGGAAACCTACAAACAAATTCAAATCTTACCTCATGAATCACAAGATCTATTTTGGTATCGCGGTCATCCACTTTAGTTACTTTTTGCAACACTAATTCGTGGTAGCTTCTGAATTTTTATGGAGTTTTAACTTAAAGTAGTAAGTATTGTAAAACATGTTTTGTGTGATAAAGAATAGGGTTTATTTTGATGTGCTTTTTTTCATATGTTGCTAGGTTTCTTTCCGTATAGCCGCTTTCAGCCAAAGGGGGTCCCCAGAGGCATGATCCCGAACTCCTCATTTATCATGCTTGTCACGTGTTGACCATCCCTCGTGTATACTGTAGCGTATAAGTACATAAGTATGTACATAAATCTATACTTGTCTTGAGCCACGATGTTTTGACGCCTTTTGGTTCGTTAATATTACCAATTTTTGGTCTATTTTAGGCCCACAGATTCAGCTATGAGTCGCAAAACAAAGATAAGCTGAACTGCTTTATATTTAAATACATACAATTTTATGTTTTAATCAAACAGAGAATTTCTAAAGTTTATGAAAAGGGTGGATATTGAATTTCCATTTTCGTTGAACTACCAGATCGTGCTAGTATTTCAAATTAGTTTTAAATTCTCGTCGAAATTGAGTACCTAATGATCAAGTTCTTTCCAACTATTCACATTTCATTGAAGTTAATTTGTTTTCTATTCTCTTTCGATACATTTAAATATCCACGAGGCTACTTTTCGTTGGTGGTTTTACTTTTCGACAAAACTCCTACATTTTTGGTTCTCTTTTTTCATACATTTCCATTCGGGATCACTGATGTTTTCAATCACAATTTCAAATCTGAATGCAGACGCGTATTCACTTAATAACAGCCCATTCAGCAAAACGTAAACACAGATCACTACGGAACCAATAGCTGATGGGTACAATCTAATATGGAGTTCCGTAGTTGGCAAGTTAAAACAAACATTGTCGGTAATGGAGAACCCGAATGATTAATGCATCTCGCAAGAATTCCAGTAGATGGCGCTGATATTTATGTATCTGTTACCGGGCAAATTCGATTTTCGGATAAGCTAGTTTATTCTAGCGTAGTTCGTCCAAACTGGATAAACTTGTTTCGCCTTTTGTTAATGCGATTTGTTCTGATAATGTAAACTTTTCATGTCTGTTACGGATTTGTCACACGTAGATTGGATTACATAATTACGACTACCGTTTCGGATTTCTGTCAAGCTTGATTAAAAAAGTTATCATGAAGGATAGTAAGAGCTATATAACTCGTTAGTAGTTCTCAAACTGTGAGGTTTTGTTACGTGATTTATTTTTACCTTTTAAAAATACACGACTAATCTAAATTAGGTTGAGCTATCCGAAGCCAAATAATATTCTAGGTCACAATCCTGAGCCATGTCTAACACTAACTAGATGAGCTAAATCGCTCAGTTAGTAGATAATTACAAGACGCTTACGCATGTAGCTCATCCATATTTTACGCGTTTGAATTAGGATAATCTAAGAATGAAATGATGCCTGGATAACAAAAAAAATCTTCTTAGTCCGTCAGTTAGATTATCAAAAAATATTGGACACGTATTTTTTGCTTTAGCAAACCAATAAAATATGACATAGATAAAGCGCATCAAAGTTCAGCAATGAGCTTACTCGTATTACGTCATTTTGTAGATGAGTAAAGAAAAGTGTAGCACGGCGTGATGTCACGTAAAATTTCTACGTACTGTATCGTCTTCATTTTTTGTTAACGTGGTAAAAAAAGAAAATATACTAACTGACGGACCAAATAGATTTTTTTAGGTAACTAACTTTATCTGAAACTGTACTTTGCCAGTAGCATACAGATATTGATTGCGCTAGCGCTCAAACTTCGACGGATGTCGCAGGCACACTCATACGTTAAGATTATGATTTATAACTGTAGCCATGAACTTGCATAAATTAGTGTTTCTAGCTTGTCATCAAATGAAATAGTGGTAGGGTGGTATGACTCCTAGATTCTTGCCAAAGATTTGCGATAAATAAAGTTGTTACGGTTTGATTATTATCAATTCGGTTCCAACATGAATAGCTATTTTTCTTTGGATGTCTCATAGCGCAATGTCACTTTAAAAAAAAAATACGATTTAACTCTCAAGGTTACTAAAATTCAAAGCAGCAGTTGTCTATATTTTGTACTTACAATGTTTGTCAGTAAACTGCCCCGAAACAATTGTGTTTTACTTACAGCCTGGCCACGGGATATTCGCAGCTGCGAATTTTCGCGCGGTGCGACCGGCGAAGCGTCTGGCGACTAAAACAAATGAATAGAAATGTACTAATCATGCCACGCGTAGCGGCGACCGGCTGCGCGACCGGCGAAGTTTGCCCAGCGAATCGCAAGAGCGTCTTGCGGCACGGCGGGCGACTGAAACAAATTCCCCAAATGAGTACGGTGCATGCCCCGTGGCATATAGAGCAGAAACCAGGCTGATTAAAAAGATAGAAATAATTTTATTTTCGATGAGTCGATGTCACATAATTTAGATTACTTATTCAAATAAATAACATAACTGTCTAAATATGTGTTCCTAAATCTTTAAATTTTTTATATACCTACATACATTAAGTCGTATGTAGTGTACATATCTTAACGTCAAAAACAATTTTTCTGCAGCACTGCATTTACCGTTTTCGCCAGTTCTTGTTGCATGTTTATAAGAATATAATCAAAGGTTTCGACACTCATGCGGGTATAATTGAAATAAAAGAGTGGCACTCTGGGAGTGCCACTCTTTTTTTTGAAAACTTGAACAAAAATGCCCAACGCGCCTAAAGAAGTTTTCACTTCACTACCGCGTAGCGGTATCACTGTCGTTGTCGGTGTCGGTGTTGGCGTCGGTGTCGCTATCAGTGTCGGCGTCGGTGTTGGCGTTGGTGTTGGTGTCGCGAGAGTTCAATAGTTTTTTCCCATCTCAAAAATGCCCAACGCGCCTTAAGAAGTTTTCACTTCTAAAATCTGGATATATTTATCGTAATTTTTGTGGAATTCTCCATCTTTACCCCGATCCTTATTCAAATCATGTACTCCTTTAAAATATAATATCTTGAACCAAAAAACTACTACTTTCCAAGCAACAGCGAGATAAACTTTGATAATGACATTCCGCTCTCGGTCTATACTGGTCGCGGCGGAAACTGTGCCGCGCGAATAGACGCCTCGCCAGACGCACCGTCGGTCGCGTCGCCCGTTCCCGTGACCAGACTGTTAGTCTTTACCAATGGAAGAAAGGGTTTCCACAAGGTACAGTTACGAACAAAAGTTTATAACAATAAATTCGCAATTATTAAAGGTTAATTTTTAACTTTTGATCTTCCAAAGTATTTAACATTCATTAAAGATTTTTCCGGTCGTTTTCTGGGAAAAAATAAAAGACACAAAGCGAGAAATGACAGCCAAAGGAACCACAATAGCGAAACGAAACCGAATTAAGGATTCCACAACGAATATCTTCTTGTGAAAAAGGAGGCTGAAATTACGGTGGGCTGTGATTTGAATTTATTACCCTAAGGCTAATTTTATTTCGGCGGGATCCGGAATATGGCTGGGAAAGCATCTTTCCTATTACCAAGACAATATTGAGAACGATGCCCGAGCTCTACTGAATCTTTGTACAATCAAAAACAGAATAATTTGTTTGTTTAACTAGGGGAACAAGGAAAGATCTTTTACTCTTTTTGGTGTTTGCGTGGAAGGAATGTTAACGTTATTGTGTTTCTTGACTAAGAATTTGTTTAAGCTCTCTTTGAGTAATGATAAATTGTCTTGGATAAAAATGTTGAGGAATGGAACAGTCTTTTATTATTGTTGGTTTGTGTTTCCATTTATGAATTCAGTAGTATTTTTTTGTAATTATATTTCGTACACTATTGAAGAATAAGAATCTGAGTCATCAAACATGAAGTTAAACCACTCCCTTAGTAATTAATAGAAAAAAACAAAAAAAATATTTAAGAAACGACTTCCAAAAACAAAAATACACTAAAAATTGCAAAATAACTTTAATTTTGGAAAGTGGTGTCAAATAACGAAGAAACAAGATACCAACACCGATTTCCGAAATTAAAGCTATTTCGCAATTTTTATTATATTTTCTTTGTTGGTAATCGTCAGTATTTTTTGTAAAAAAGTTTTTTATTAAAAAATAAAACTAAAACTAAATAGTAGAGTTATTCCTGAATTGATTACACCAATAACATGGTATTTCAACACAATTGGAGAAAACCAAAACGTCATCGGTGTTTACATATTTTATGTTTTTGTTGATTTTTTCGAAAAGCGCTGTATCGATATCGATCAAATTTATATGGGTTTACCTCTGAAGTATGACCTATCAAACAAAAAAAGTATCATCAATTCACAAGTGGTGGAATAATAGCGAAACAAACACACAAAAGAAAACATACAGTCCTTTTTGAAGTTTGTTAAATGTCTCTAAATAGTATATAACAAAGTCGCCGTCTGCGTATGCCCGTTTCTCCACTCACTTCTTCTATACCACGGAACCGATTTTGTTAAGCTTTTAACTACTAGAAATAACCATATACAAGAAAGGTTTACATGCCTATATAATTTGCACCCGTGCGGAGCCGGAGTAAGGCGCTAGTTATAGATAATACAGAGAAAATAATTGAAAGAAAAAACGTGAAGAAAATTACATGGTCATGTCAAACTTGATAATAAAATTACATGAAGAAACAGCTTCAAAAAGCAGCCCCCCTAGCTATATTACATTTCTATTATCGTTTACGCTAACGCTTAGAACAAAATGTATGGCAATGACATTACCTGCGATAAGTCACGTGACACTTCTCACACATTTTGTTCTAAGCGTTAGCGTAAACGATAATAGAAATTTAATATGGCTAGGGGGGCTGTACTGCTACCTTTAGCGGTTCCGACTGTACAGCTGGAACTTACATCCGCAGGTAAATGTGGCCTCTTAATAATAAAAAAGCGGGAAAAGGGAAACTCGGGGAAAACGACCACTGTTTATCGAGAAACAAAGCCAAGTGGGACATACAATATGCATAATGATTGTACTAAATTAGGACAACAACGGTCCCTTTTACGCCAACTCAAATTGCTTATTGTACCCCCTTTTCTTATAACGTTGTACGAAATGGTATCTGTTGTGTCATATTTTATGATTTACCGTTTACGTTTATAAGAAACCAATTTGAAATATCAAATTTCATTGCTTTTAAAGTGTTCATAAATATCCAGGTTTGCGAAAATATTAATTTCTTTTCGGATCAGACGTCTCATATTCGTTATTCTAGACGTATATAAAGATATTTTTATAGGAATATTAATTTGGCCTGTCATTGTAACTGATTTAAACGTTAAGTACTTGAATATTTGAGGCTACTTCTTTACATTAATTTATTTTTTAGTAGGTAGGTTAGTTTTAAAGTAATATTTTGCTTACATTAAAATTCATATTGTTTACTATTTTTGTATCGATAGAAAGGTCTTGATACCAAATCACTGATGTTAAGGTAGAAGTCACGTTTTGGTACACCTATTTTAGCTAGGGTTCACGAGGGAAATGTTATTTTTTTATAACCTGTCGTAATTTACTTATTTTTTGTACCACATAAAATCTGATAGGCTATATACTAAGCACTAAATATGAGTCACTGAATGCGTATCGGAGCACTCCACAGGAATAAGGCTCGCACCACACTATGTTTTGACAGCCGAAGTAAAATTTACGATCGCTCACCGGCCGCGATAAAACCGCCTTTGTCACAAGCCAACCCGGTAACACTCCCGTTTTACGAGCAAATAAATTTCAAACACTATTATGATTCAAATCGAGACCGGACCCACAAAATACAAACACCCCTTTTTATCGGGCGCTCATTGAACATATTCACAAAATATTTTACATAAACATTTCTCAGTTTAAAAAGGAAAAAAAAACAAAACGATAACGTTGTCCGAGTTTTTATGCGTTTTATTATGTCACGTTTATACCCAACACTCGTGATTAATAAATTATATCAAACTGTTATGATTTTCCTTTCACACCGGATTACTAAGATTCATAGTTATAAGCTTTTATTTTTATGACGTTCTACTAAAATATTTTAATATTATATGTAACATCTGTTGTAATTATTCAATACGGTGACATGTCGGCGTGAAAAAGCATTTATATTTAAATGTGCCCCTACAGTATTTCATGTAGCCTATTTTATTTACAACATTTCCAATCTAGCTACATAGGCAATTTGGGGAAAATGTTAGATTTATTTTTTACGAAGTAAATGTAGCACACACTAAATCTTGTTTCCGACAGTATAAAAAATATCTACAACATAGTTAAGTTATACTAGATTTCCGATCTAGGCCATAGCACCTCAACGAGGCTTACGTAAGACGTTTCCATTGTGTCCACGTCTACTCTGTATATTGTGTGTTGCATAGAGGGATAAAGTAAACATCGCCCCTATCCTATGGCTGGCTTGAGTAGAGGCTAAAGTGTCTAGTCTGCGAAAGACCAGGGCACTCAAGGAAGACAGGTGAGAGCGTGGATCAAAGGGCTCCATTGACCCGTTTGCGGTCGGCCTGTTAGCATTCATGGCACCTACCAGAGGTTGCGGTTTTGAATATGTGTAAAAAAGTGAGAAAGCCGTCTTGTCTGCCGTTTGGTTTATGACAGTCTTGTCTTGAACATTTTTCTCGTAATTATATTATGGTAGCCTTTGTTTTCCTACTGCTGGGCAAAGGTCTCCTGTTTTTTTTAAAGTCTTCTTTATATTTGGCCTTTTTTGTTCCTTAGTTCTAGTCCTATACTACGAGTATATATACTGTCTCCGACTATTGGACAATAGGCCTCTCTCTCCCTTTTCTACACAATTCTGTCTCTTGCTAGTGC
The DNA here is from genome assembly GCA_951329385.1 of Polia nebulosa. Classification (NCBI taxonomy): domain Eukaryota; kingdom Metazoa; phylum Arthropoda; class Insecta; order Lepidoptera; family Noctuidae; genus Polia; species Polia nebulosa. The sequence continues at coordinate 18,974,840 of OX589604.1, forward strand.
GGGCCAGTCCAAGTTCATTAAAAAAAGGTTTCCTTATTGTACTTAATTTTATGGAATGTGATATAGTCTGTATGTCTGTTATAAAAACTCACACAGACAGGCGCGACGCGATAATCGACACTGATGCGACAACACGTTGTTGCAGATAATTTTACACGGATTAGAAAAAAATCCTTAAAAATCATTGTCGCATTGTCACGTCACGCTTGACTGTGAAAGCACTACTAATAACAATACCTAACTAAGATAGAAGAATATATATATACACACGGAAGACAAGATAGTATTTTCTAATCACATAATAGAGAATTTATGAAAAGTTAGCAACACAGACCACAGTCTCATGGTAAGGGATGCGAATAGAAGTTTGAACACAACAAACTGGGTTAGCTAAAGATGTTTGATGCTAACACCGACCTTTCGTAAAGGGACATCGGTAAACGCTGATACGGAGCTTTACTTTATAATGCTTGCTAATGCCTGCCATGATTTAGTATGTTTCACGGTAATGGGGTAGGATGAATATGGATGAAATTAAGTAGATGCCCACGAATATTTTGTTGAATTTATTGTATGAGGTATACGGAAGAGACAATTAGGAATTTAATATATTTTTAAGAGGTGGTTTTAAACACCTAGATAATCCTACTTCGTTGATTAACGAAGATCGTTAGTTAATAGAATCGATTAGTGATTAAATCAATGAATGTGTGTTTAATTAAAACTTCGCATGATGAAACTTGAAAACTGTTTTGTAATAGACAACTAGTCAGCATTGAGAAGGGAATAGATACTATTCGAATTTTATTGTTCCAATTTATGAGGCCTTAAAACCACTTCAAATTGTAACAATAAACTGGGAGATCTAAACCAACCAGTAGATGCAGTAAAACTTGTAATCGTTGAAAGTCCCACTAAACTACAGCAAATTGAACTTCAATTCAAACATAAGGCACACTTCCACAAATAATATAAGGACTCGCTTAAATTCTATCTAAAACGGTATAACCAGTAAGTATTGGATAGACCTCTATAAATTCAAGTCCAAGTGGGCAAAGGAATATCGTCACCGAAATAGTTATTCGCAATTTCGTATTGGAGAACCAATAAAGAGAATAATAATAAAGCTAGTAAGGAAGTATAGGGTGGCTGAATTCGATGTTTACAATGTTTTTTTTTGCCACAATTTCGATTAAAGGCCAGTTTATGCCATTACTGTTAGTTAAAGAGTTGCAATTTTGTTTTGGATAACTTTTTAGACCATAACCACTATACTAGGTTCAGTTATTGTATTCTAAAGTTCCAAAGTAAATTGAAAGACGACCATATTTTTATCAATTTTTGTTTTTGCTTAACGAATCAATTTATCTCCACACTCACGAGATTCGACAAATGCTATATTTTTCGATGGAGTTATCTAAAGGGACGTGTCGAGGTCAAATGAGAATACAGAATTTTAATTACTTTGATAGTGGAATACCAAATAAAGTATGCGAAAGTTTGATGAAAAATATGACAGTAGCTAACGCGTTTTGAGCCACTAAACAGGTAAAAAAATTGTAGATTTTATTATCCATGCACTATTGCCATAATATTATAAATATCTTAATTTAAAGTTGTATACATACGAGTACAGGTTGGCCACCCTGTACAGTTGGTGAATGTTTGGGTCTGGACTTAGTTTGAACGTCGATTTATCGCAGCGTTGTAAATCACTAATCCTATTAAAATTATCTTCTTTGCTTTTTGTAAGGTTTTGTGTAAGTATACGTTTGCCATACGTTAGGAAACCATTGTTGTAGATCGTAGAGATTTTTTGTTGTTAATAATTTTCGTCAATAATTTATATAAAGTGTTGTAGAATTTGATCTATTTCTTTTAGTATAGCTGGATAAGACGTTACGATTAACGCCTGACATTGAGTTGATGTTTATATAAGCTTGTCTTACCTCTATGCATCGTTTTTAAGTGGCGTTTGGAGTCTTATTTCTTTTTTTTTATATTCAATGTTTTGATACCGATTGTTAACTGGGTGGTTTCCAGTATAACTTTATTCATTTGCCAATTTTGTTACTTAACTTGAACCGCAATTTTGTTTTATAAGATTGTCTGAGGTATTGTAGCCGTCGGCGTAGGTACCATTTCTTTTCTTTCTTTTTGAAATATAACAAATGGTACAACTAGAATTACATTTGTAAGTACAATAAGTGTATTGCGCATAATATATCTACCAACTACCTGAAATACCGATTGGTATACCTATTTCTTGGTAAAGAAATGCTTCAATTAAATTCCCCGAAGCGGCTGTTTAAAAGTTCCATGCTGGTGTTTAATAAATAAAATTACAATATTCTCACCGTCAGACAAATTTGATTCTACTATTAAGGAATTCGACTAAATGCAAGTGCTGTGTGCCGCAGAATATGTAAAAAATTTAGAACAGAAATGTAATTGAATTTTTATTCACAAAATCAAAAGGTACTTTCACGAAATTATATTATGTAACTAGATATTAAGTAAATACTTGCCTAATATATTTAAGAACTTTAATAGATATTCTGAATATATTCATTTTGTATTTATTGATAGAAAAGTAGATACTTGTGATTAGGTATGTAGTTATCTAAATCGTCTTTAAAAAGCTAGATGTCAGTACTCTCTTTTACTTAGCTGAACTTTTTGCAACCATCATTGCTACTAGAAGTATCTAAACCAATACATATACTATACACATTATCTACACATCGTATGGGACATTGACAATAATGTTAAATTTTTATTATTGGATTTAGGAATTTTATTGCTCAAATGGACGCAGTGCGCGCGCGCAACCGGTGGGCGTCCGTGTTTGTCCTAACATTTGACGCATGGAACATGTCACTTCATGTACCTAGCCGCCATCTTGACAAAAAACACCGCATATGTACGATTTAAAGGGGCAATTAATCAAGCTCTTTACTGTTCAAGTTCCAAAAGTTGTAGGAAAACATGATAGTTTTGTTTTGTGACGAAAGTCGATACGAAGACATTGTTGGAATTTGCTTTATGTTTGATAACAGTTGCGTAAGAGCAAGTTTCGGGCTTTCCAAACATTGTCTTACGTTTTGTAACTTTACCAATATGTGTGAAGTAAACTTCAAATCAAAAGTTTAGTTACACAACAGTTTTATCAATATGGACATGATCCCAACTTGAAGATTAATCTTTTTCTTCTTAAGGCCCTACTACCAGCCAAGTGGCGCTCTAATTGAATAAAAAATCGTAGCATAGCATAGAAAATAAATATTAAAGAATCCAAAGTCACGTTTGTTACAAAGAGGATAAAATATTTATCCAGAGGATAAAGTAGGCCAAAGTACCAAAAACGGCCGTTTTTGTCACTTTTGCTTTTCCTTTGGATACGAAACATTTTGCGACCTGTTTTAACAACGTAAAAATACTTTATCCTCTTTTTAACAAACGTGACGTTGGATTCTTTAATATTTATTTTCTACGCTATGCTACGATTTTTTATTCAATGAGGGCGGGCGCCACTTGGCGGGTAGTAGACCCTTAACGCGTCGGTGGCAAATTCAATTTTTAAATATAATATTTGGCCCAGTATTCAGCGGCGGCTATAGCATTCGCTAAGATCTTAGCGTATATTCCATGTAAAGGCGAATGTATAAAGTACCTAAATACATTTATAGCCAAAAATACTTTTATCAATTAACTGACACTTCTGGAGATACCTATATTGCGACGATAAAGACTAAAAGTAATAATTAGCTCTGTAGAAAACATGCAAGCAAATAATGACTTGCCACTGATAAGAAAAACCAGTCATAGCCTTTCAACGCTATTTAAAAACAAACGAGGCAGGTAATTGAATAAAAATAAATAAATCTAAAAGCATAAAAACTGGGAGACTGTGGCCCGATAACTAACTATGTAAGTTAGCTCGTCGGCGTCGCGTCCAAAGAAAAGACGAAATGACGCCAATGCGCTGTCAATCTTAACACCAGATAAGTTTTTGCTCATCCAGATAAATTGTCAGCGTCCAAATATAATTATACAATATTTCAGTGAGTTTTTCCTTCAATTATTGCATTTCGTCGCTCAGGCAGCTGAGGCGTTTTGGACATTCCTTTGTAACGAGCCCACTCGGTGCCGAGGTGTGCTTTTTGCAATCTTTATCTGGTATTCACTGTGGACTTTGCTTGACTGGACTACGGGCTGTTTTAGATAATACAGGAGTAAAAAGAATTTGTTAAGTTAATGATACTGTGCAACTTATAAGCAAAAGATTGTAAGTTACGTTTTTAGGACTACTGTTTTCAAACGATCTACAGTTTATGGAAACTATATCATGACGTTAAATAGAAAATCAGTCATTACTCACACTAATATTATAAAGGCGAACGTTTGTATGTATGTGTGTGTATGTTTGTTACTCCTTAACGCTCAAATTGCCGAACGGATTTGGATGAAATTTGATACCAGGATAGTTTATATCTTTTTTTTTTAGGGGGAGTGGGAAATCATCCAATGACTTCTCCCGCTCTGGCTGGAGCGGGAGGGTGTGTCAGACTCTTACTGACTAAAACCCACCCCTGTTCCTTCCCTGCCTGAGTGCACAGGGGTGCGGTAACTCATTTTCAGAATTTATCCGCTACCCCTAGGCATGCAGGCACCGGCCATGATGGGCCCCGTCAGTGGTGGCTGACACTAATCTCTTTGAGGCGCGCGTGGAACACTAGGCGCCGTCGGGCCTGGTGCTGATCGGCTGAGCAGTCAGCTTGCCGTCCGCAGGCCCCCGGATAGTTTATATCTTGGATTAACACAAATGCAACTTTTTATCCCGGTAGGATTTTTTTTTTTGACGTTCACTAGGAAGTGAAGTCACTGGTAGAAGCAAGTATACCATACTATTTAGGTAGTTAGTGAAAGTTAAATAAAAATTCCAAACTAAGCGCCCTAATGTGTCGACTAAACAGAACACGGTTTTAAGTTTTGGAAAAAAAAAAAATATTAAGAATATACCACTCTTCAAAAACTCTTCGCTGTCAAAACTCTACATTTCCACACTCCTACCTCAGCTTCACAGCTAAAATTACATAGCATCACTGCACCACTAAAAAACAAAATTATCCTTTTTTATGTCGCACTTGTCGGCGCAAGCCGGAGCACATCAAAGTAGCCGAACGTCACGGCGCATCAAGGGACTGGCACATTCGACAGCAGACGGACTGTCGCGAAAATTAAGCTCGAATTGAAAAAGCCGTCGACAGTCTGATACGCCGTCATACGTAGATATAATTAGTGCAGACTCTGAATTTAATAGAGTTGGGCCTGAGGCTTGTAATTTAGTTGTGTGTGTTATGTGAGTATTAAAGTTGTTATTTGTGATTTAGAATGCTGGTTTTATATAAGTAGTCGTCTTTTGTTTCGTTAGTGGCGCTAATTTTTTTATGGAATGAGAGTTTCTTCAATCATAGCTGCACATTAATCTGTTATCAAATAATAATAAAAAAAATAAAAACTAATCTGCCCGCGCTTTTTCTCTACTATCTTGGGGTCGGCTTCCAGTCTAACCGGATGCAGCTGAATACCAGTATTTTACATGGAGCGCCTGCCTATCTGACCTCCACAACCCAGTTACTGGGTAATACGATACCCCTTGATAAGATGTGATGTCAGACTTTCGGGCTTCTGAGTTTCTGACGACCCGTTACCACTGACAAAGATCCACGATTGACAGCCGGGACCAACAGCTTAACGTGCTTGCCGAGGCACGGAGGAGTCTCGGTATGTAAAGATGGTCACCCATCCATGGACCAACCCAGGCAAGCGTAGCTTAACCTGACGGATCGACCCGTGCAGCTGTTATTACTTTAGCCACGAGCTCCTTGATGATATGATGATATAAAACTAGTAATTATTTAAAGTGGAAGCCCGCATATAAAACAAAAATCTCTTCTAAAAATAAAATAAACTAAAAATAGAAAATTCGCAATTCTCGGAAAAAAAATTAAATTGTAGTAGGTACCAAAATATTATTCGAACCGTGAAACTCCGTTCGTATTGATCACCGGTTTGGATCAGGAAGCCCCGTGATATTTGCGCTCCCGGAATTCAGATCAACCTATAAATCCGTGAATCCGTGTAACTATCGCACGGGAGGACAATTAGTAAACAAAGTTACCGTGGCAACGGTAGTGTAAACATCTAGCGACTGGGGAGCGTTGTGATGCCGCCACCAGCTAGTCTTAATAATTGCGATGTGTTGGTTAGGGAGAGGGCTTTGTGTGTGTTGATCAGCGGTTTTTTTATGTTAAAGGTCTTTATTAACACAATTATAGATATAAGAAAGTTAGCAAAAAAGATCTTATTCTAAATATAAACTACCATAATCCAAACCATTTTAAGTAGGCTAACTCGGCTGTTTTTAACCGACTTCGAATAAGGAGGAGGTTCTATGTTCGACTGTATGTATTTTTTTTTATGTATGTCCATCGATTTCTCTATCAGTTGTGGACAAATTTCTTTTTTTATCCGTAAGAATATACTCCTGAGGTGGTCCCATATAAATGTTATCGAAATTGCTTCAGCGCTTTTTGAAAAACTAAACAAAAACGAAAAATACGTATACATAGATGACGTTTTGGTTTTCTCCAATTACGAGTATGTTTAAATTCTACGTTCCATTTTATTGGGGTTTTTTAGCATAGAGCATCCGTTTATTGACTAATTATAATTATTTAACAGTTTAAGAAAACTAAATTTTAGTATCTATGCAGTGTTTGCATACCCACATTTTTAAATAAGCGCTTTGATATTATTTGGAAAACAGGGAAGTACATTATTTTTCTAAAGGTTTAGCTTGTTGAGATAACCACCACTGACTGGTTTATAGTATACATATCCTTGTATGTAGCTATTTCACTGGAGAGATATTAGGCGTTTATAAACGTAACTATTAAATTACTTTTTATTCAGAACTTGACAGTAAATATGGGATGGCAAAATCGGATGTATACAACTTTGTTTTGCCACCATATAGATTTAAGGCAAAATTTTGCAGTGTTTTGGAATCAATTTTTAGATATAGAGCTGAAATGTTGTTTTAGATAGTTTGTATAGTACCTATTAACTTCAGCAATTGTTTTCTAAAGTTCAAACATGAATTAGAAAACGGCCAAATTTATATCAATATTGTTACTTTGGTAATGGGATACCTAAACTAGTTAGCGAAAATTTGATGAAAAACACGACAAAAAGCTATCGAATTTTTAGGCAGAAATACCGTTCGGTAGTCGCCTGACTCGACGAAACGGGAGGGGGAAACTCGACTCCAACAAAACATAATATCACTTTAAAGTTTATTTAAAAAAAAAGACATTCCCACTTTACATGTACGGCAGCTACCACAAAAAAATCTTTTTAAAAATTTTATTGTTTGTTTTCTTAGCGTGATTAACATGTATAACGATGCAAAATTACAGCTCTTTAGTACTAACAGTCCCTACGCTTTGCCTCAGACGGACGACGGGCAGACCGAAACCATAAGGGTTCCTTGTCCTTGTTAGGACTACGGAACCATAAAAATCTGAAAATTAAGTAGATGTTATTTACCATATAAAATTACAAAGTTTTTTTAATGTAACCATGGAAAAATATCTAGTTATTTTTATATAATAAAAAATGTATGATACTTATTTAATTTGAAGTTGTATACATCCGGTTTGGTCACCGTGTAATTATTCATAAAATTTTGAATAGATATCACATATAAACGTAAAACAAATAAATTATTTAAAATATTGACATTAAGAACATTTTCGTTTCATAAAGAAAGGAAATACTAAATATTGTCAAACATAGCTAATCTTCTTTCTGACAAAATTTTGTGAATAGGTATGAATTTATTGATATCGATTTAATTTATTAAAACCTACCAACACGATTATTTTTTATGTTAATTTAACGATTAATATAACACCATTTGTATATCTACATTGTAGGCATCTACTACATACAAAGTATCAGGTATTTTGTTTGAATCTAATGAGAGCAGATGGACAAAAGTACAAAACATATTTGCTTTTGTTGACTTGCATGCTTTTTAAATTCAGATAACTAGTAGTATATACAATCCAAACCCGCTTTTCTACCACTAACACAACCCTATTCTAAAATTTGATCCGCATCTACGTAATGTACTATATTTTACATCCATATTCGTACAAACACTCCAACAGACTCACAGAGGGGATAATAAACACTCTAAAATGTGCAAACATCGTACCCGCAGTAAGAGACCCAGAGCCCAACAAAGGACTGTTCCTTAAAAAATATTGATATCTTCGGGCTCAAAAGGTGTAAGGGACATTAGGGCCAGTGTCCCTTACACCCTTTTGGCTCGAACCTATCAATACACTGTGAACTACATAAACAAATAGGCAGCTCAAAGGAGTATGAACATCAAATAGTTTTACATTAACATCCCTCCTGGTTTTGTTTACGTTCGTCGACAGTGTTTTCTAATAAATTTTAATATGCTCTTTTTATGTATTGAGTATAGGCAAACATTGGCGAGATTTTGTGTAGGAATTTTATTTTTTTGTGAAATAATTAATTGTCAATTCTTTATTGCTTACCATAATGTTTATAGTTGGTAGGGAAATTGTTATATTAGTCACAATTATGGACCCTGTCGGGCACAGCAGATTAAGTAAGAGAGAGGAGGAAAACAACTACTGTTTTATTAATACAGAATTGAATTGATCGATTATATTGTTTTTTTTTTCATTTATTTTTTTAATTATGTACTAATAAGTTAGTACCTAACATTGTCAAAACCATTATTATATTATAGTTTTATTCACTTTGATTATTCGTTCGTATATAAATATCATTTAATTATTATATAATCATTATTAACTTATTATTATTTTTAATTAGTTAAGTACACACAAATTATTTTTGTTGACAATATTGTGAAGCTATGATATCGGATTTATATTATTCAGACAAAATTACTGAGTAAATATGAGTAACTATTTACATGCCTATGATTAAAATAAAAACTTAAAAAATGTGGTCCCCAGGTAACAGTTTAAAATTCTATTATAAAAACTACACGTGAAAGAACATTACTTTCAATTTTAATTAACTCATCCTACGCTGTTTTATTTCAAATTTTCTAATCAAAAATTTTAATCTGGCATATAGCGTGATACGTGTCCCTAGAGTAATCACTCACTCATCCATGGCTCAGCCTAAAATCAGCGCAATAGCTTTAATTTTTACCTAAATGGGTACAAATTCAACCCTTGGCAATTTCATGTAAAGTTTATCTAACCTCAGTACTTGTCAAATCTGATGTGGTAGGTGGCAGTGTTCAGGCTTTCACAGACAAGGCACTGCGATGAAAGGCAAGGCAAAACGATGCGACAATCACTTTTACAGATTTATTTCTATACGATTTTATACACAGATTCATTGGTCTTGTGGTATTTTCTATGAAAACTCGTTGCCCCATTGTCGCGTCATGCCTGTTTGCATAGTGACAAAGCGACAAAGAGGTGTTTTTGAAAAAAAAAAATTATGAAGAAATAGAACCGACTTCCAAAAAAAGTGCAAAATAACTTTAATTTCGGAAGTCGGTGTTCCTGGTTTTGTGACTTCTTTTTTTGTTTGACACCGACTTCCGAAATTAAAAGAATTTTGCACTTTTTTTGGAAGTCGGTTCTATTTTTTTGTAAAAAAGGTTTTTTATTTTTCACTTTTTGGTTGTGGTTCCCCATTAAACTATGTTAACAATTCATAGACATACGATAGCAGTAATCGCGGTTGATTTGCTGTCAATTTTTGAAGAGTTCCGTTGTCTGTCTCCGAAACCCACCATCAGATCTACCTATATGAAATTTAAATAGAACCATTTCGGAACACACCCCTTTCTAACAAAAAAAAAGAATTTGGCAAATCCGTCAATATATGACGGAGTTAAAAAAAAAAAACATCCGAATTGATAACCTCCTTCTTTAAAAGTTCTGTGAATATTCTGTAAAAAAAAAATAATGTTGCGTCGTTGTTGCGTCTGTCCGTGGGAGCCTTTAAGGTTAATATCAAAGTTGCCAGCCTACACGAGTTTGAGTTTAGCATCATGTTTCTCTTTATTTATACAAATTAGTTTGGAAACTACGTGACTAATTATAATTTAGGCTTTGGAGACTTCGTGTTCCTAAAGCGAAATGGTGGAGAATTTTGCATTTTGTAATATTTTATTCAGTGGCCTAAACAATATTCTACCTACTTATTTATAGCTCTTTCCATAAAGTCATAAAGAAATTAGTTTGATAAATATGTAGAAATAATCAAACACTGACCTGGCCTGACTGGCCTGTTGGTCTAGTGGTTAGTGACCCTGACTGCTATGCCGGAGGTCGTGGGTTCGATTCCCACCCAGGACAAATGTTTGTGTAATGAGCACGATCATTTGTTCTGTGTCTGGGTGTAATTTATCTATAATAAGTATGTATTTAGAAATATATAAGTATGTTTATCAGTTATCTAGTACCCATAACACAAGCTCTGCTTAGCTTGGGACTAGATGGCGTTGTGTGATAGTTGTGGAATATTATTATTATTACAATTAATATGTAATTCTACCTTTTTTACCCGACTATGTGTATATGTTTATTTATTTATTTACACTTGCAAAAAAAGTACAAAGGCGGACTTAATGTCTTAGGCATTCTCTACCAGTCAACCAAGGGTGGTGGAGCGATAATATTGCAGGAGCATAAAAAAAAACAGAAATAATAGGTAAAAATCATAAAAAACGGGAACGAAAATATATATTTTATATATAATAATAATAATCAAACATACATACATAAATATTTAATATAATAACTACGTAAATATATATATTTATGAATAGAAAAGTTTTTCGAGACGACTCTACTCCTTGTATAGAAAATAATTCTGAAACTTCCGCTTAAATGCATACTGACTGGTGACCGTCCTGATTTCGAGAGGAAGTGCATTCCACAGAAGGATGGACTGAATGTGAAAGAGAGAATGAACAAAATCAGAAGTATGAGAAGGGAAAAACAGTAGGAGATTATTAGAAGAACGCAGGTTCCTGGCGGGTGAAGAACATGGAAATTGAAAATGAGATATAAGATAAGAAGGAGGAGTGGGGGAGTTCAGCAGAGAGAAAACTGCAGTCTGAGCCCGCAAACTTCTTCTAAATTCTTTATTATTATTATTATTATTTATTTATTTATCAAGTAACAAGACTCATAGCATAGTGTTAGTTACAATTTACTTATAATCTATGTTAGTAAAAGAATAAAACAATGCAGAACAATATGGAATCATACAAAATCAGGCTTGGCCTTGATTTGTGATAAACATCAATTCGGTATCAGTAATCAAATAAATCGGTATGCAAATGTCAATAAATTGAGTAAAAAAAAAATAAAATAAAAATTAATTATTAATTATTATTGTACACCAAACAACTACCATAGTACACAGTGATTAAATAGTTAATGTACAAAGGCGAGCTTAACTCAATGTTGAGTTTTCTCCCAGCAAACCTTTGAGTGATGGAGAGAGATCACATTTGAGGGTAGGATCCAGTATACAACATAAACTTACATAAATAATTATAATTATCTGAATATATAATTATACATTACTATATACTAAATAAATACCAATATATATCAATATTATGTCAATGTGAAAGGAAGTGCTCTTTTATTTTCTTCTTGAAGACCTCCAGTAACGGGTTTTCGCGTAGGAAGTGTGGGAGAGAGTTTCAGAGACGCACTGCAGTTACAGTAAAGGAGCCATCATAAAATTTAAAAAGTTAATATAGGGGCTAGAAGTGTGACGCGGAGTACGAAGGAGAAGAGAATTGGCAGTGCGACAAGGTTTTCCCCGCGGAACCAAATACTCAAACCGTTCACGAAGATATTGAGGGGAATTTGGATTATGCGGGATAGTATAGAGAAGATATAGGATATGGGTAACTCGCCGAACGCCGAATCGGTAGCCACCCCAATCTGGTCCGAAACTCCGATACATGGTCGTATTTTCGGAGGCCAATAATGAAACGGATGTACAAATTCTGCAGTCGCTCGAGTTTGTTAAGGAGTACCTCCATTGCATCTAGAAAACAGACATTCGCATATTCTATTAGCGGTAGGAGAAGAGATTGAGCAAGAGTGACCTTAGTGTGAAATGGTAAGATTTTTTGGAGACGTTTAAGATACTGAAAAGAGTAAAAGACCCTCCTACTAACATCAGCAACATGAACCTCCCAAGAGAGGTTGGTGTCTATATAGATGCCTAAGTTTTTGGCGCTTTGCGAGTACAATATGGGCACTGCATCATATACTACTGGCGGGAGAGACTGGCAATCTAAAAGGCTGAGCATGTATCTGCCACCAATAATGAGCGCTTGAGACTTAGTAGGGTTCAGTAATAATCCAAAAGATTTAGTCCATTTGCTGATGTTTTTTGCATCCACAGCCCCAGCAAGTTCACCAACTTTAAAGTGACGATATACCTGCAAGTCGTCTGCATAAAGATGATAGTTAGAGCTTAGGACTTTAGTGATGGCGTTTATGAAAACTGAGAAAAGAAGAGGAGAAAAGACGCCACCCTGAGGTACACCCGCAGCAAAATCACAACATTCAGAGGAATCCTCATCAGACCGAACAGACTGCGAGCGGCCCTGAAGATAGGATTTGAACCACTCAATTACTGGAACAGAGACATTAAAGGAGCGAAGGATTCCTAAGAGGATGTCAAAGTCAACTGAGTTAAAGGCACTGCTGAAGTCCAGTAAAACCAATACCGTCAGACATTTATTCTCCATAGCCAGTCTAATATCGTAAGTTATTTTGACTAAAGTTGTCACAGTGCTATGGCTAGGTCTGAAACCAGATTGGTAAGGACTTAGCAGGCCATTAGAGGACAGATAACAAGATAGTTGCTTCTGAACAACACTCTCAAGGACTCTGGAGAGGATTGGGAGAATGGATATTGGACGGAACTGGGATGGTGAAGATGGATTTGAAACTTTAGGAAGCGGTAGGACGTGAGCCTTTTTCCAAGCAGTTGGAAAAGAGTTAGTGAAGAGAGAAAAATTTGCTATGTGAGTTACGACAGGAACTATTTCATTCAAAATAGGGAGGAACATTTGGAGTTGAAGACCATCGTCACCTACTGCTTTAGTGGAGATGGCTTGGAAACATTTCTTAATATCTGGCTCAGCAATTGGGTGAAAAGAGAAAGAAGTATTAGCTGGCAAGGGAAGATTAGCAAGATAATTGAGAGTTGAAGATTTGACATGGTCATCGAGTACAACTGGTGACGTAGAAAAGTGCGCATTAAGTGCATTGAGGTCCATTTTATCAGGAAAACTCTTGCTAGAGGCTTTGCCAATACCAAGTCTTTAAAAATTGCCATACTTGTGTTGGGTTGAAGTTATCAATGGAATTGTGAATGTGGCGCCTTTTCGCATTTCTACACAGACGACTGCAGCGATTTCGCATCTTCTTATAAAGGTCCCAGTTTTCCTCTGCTGGCCGCTTCCTGAAAAGGCGCTTGGCCTTGTCACGCTTCGCCATCTGATTTTTGATTGCTGGGTAAGGCCATGGTGCAGGGAGGTGCTTGACTCTCACTTTTTTAAGAGGAGCATGTGTCTCATACAAATTCAACATAATCCCGCTGAAAACTGACACCATAGTGTCTATATCCTCGCAGGTGAACACAGAAGACCAGTCAATCCCACCCGCATCAGATCGAACGCTCCAAATCAACGTTTTTAAAACTACGAAGAAAAAGAAATTTGGCATTGCGCTTAGGAGGTCGAATCTTATAGGAAAGGAAGGTAAATGATGTCATGGTAGGAAAAAGGAGCAGCGAGCTGAGCTTCTTCTCTGGCAAATGGGCATCCATTTGAGCACAGATCTGTGGCTCGAGACACGGTTTTTTTTTTTTTTTTTTTTTTTGGGGGTGTGGGAAATCATCCTATGACTTCTTCCGCTCTAGGGTGGAGCGGAAGGGTGTGTCAGACTCTTACTGACTAAAACCCACCCCTGTTCCTCCCTGCCTCGAGTGCCCGGGGGCGAGGTAACTCTTTCGAATTTATCCTCCACCCCCGCATGGTCTTATTTGTGTCTACGTTCTTTGGCACGCCTAGATGAATTTTAACAAATGAGGTACCTAGTATCATATGATTGTTCTTGACGGCCGAAGTGACAGGCTATATTTTAAATGTTGAGAAAAAAAAACAAAATGGTGGCTGCCATTAGCTAATTCCTTCGATTATTTGATTTAGTCGAAATTATAAGTAGTCTTAAATGTGTTGAGATTTAGTCTCTGGCTGAAATCGAGTTTACAATCTCAGTAAACCCCAGAAATCCCTAATTAATTAAAACCATCTCTGCTCAAAAAATACATGTGTACAAAAGGGAGCCAAATATTAATCTTCCCTTAATTTACTGTTATTATGTCTAATGTTTTTCCTTGTTCCAACGCTTGGTAAACACATTATTTGTATTTTGCTGTACATTTCTTCCCGAAAGTAATTTCGTTAAAAATACATTTCTTCTACCATGTTATTGAAAAAATTAAACAAAACGTTTTGTAATTTGAATACCGAACTTAAGCAGTATACCTACGTAAAAACATGGTTAACTAGAGTATAAACGGAATTCTTTCACTGAATTGGGTAAAAGCCTCCCAATCTCTTGGATAAACCGTTGTTACTCAACAATCATGAGGAGCAGACCCTCATATATCTTGCGCTTTATTATATCGGTGCTGGGTCGCTTACTATGCAAGTCTGAAGGTGTCGTAAATATACAACAACAAACGCCTCATTGGTAACGTTTAGGGGCAATTCCGACCAATAAAGCAGCATGCGTGGGTTGGATAACAGGACCACAAACACCTGACCCGAACGATCCTCCTATTCAACTCCTTATTCTTCAGTTATACAGGTCATTCTCAACTGGTTACGTGCTATCGGAGGCGATTGAGCCGCGAATATCCGAATACGTGGGAGTTATTATTTTAATAATATAAGACCGTTTCTGGAGCAGTGTTGTCGTTCCATTGTTGTGAGAAACACTTTAAATACCTTAAACAGCTATGCAACATTGTGGAACTGTCTTAAAAGGAATGCGAATACATGTGTGAGTTTTAACTGAATCGAGAAGGACGTAAGTTTTGGATAGTTCTTTGTTTTAAAAGGTTGTAATTGATTTTAAGTACACCAGTTTATTCCTTTTAGAGATAATGTAAAATAACTATTTTAGAAAGTGATTTTATCTGGAAAATTACGGGCAATTGCCAACGACAAAGTGCAACCTCGTGGGTCTAGTGTAGGCGCTAGTGTGAGTACTGAACAGGGACTGCATTCGATGAATTCGATCCATGGTACCTTTATAGAGAACCTCGGATCTGGTTATATTTATGGCGTGACGTTATGTATTTAACCGACTTCGAAAAAAGGTGGCGGTTCTATGTTCGACTGTATGTATGTTTTTATTTTATTATTTATGTCCACCGATTTCTCTCTCAGTTGTGGACCGATTTTAATTTTGTTTTTATCCGAAAGAGTATACTCCAGAGGTAATCCCTAAATTGTATCGAAATTGCTTCACGCATTATGAAAAAATCAACAAAAACAAAAAATATCTATTCATAGATGACGTTTTGGTTTCCTTTAGTTACGGATATGTTTAAATTCCATGTTACATATTATTGGGGCTAGCAATTTGAGCATGACTTTATTATTTAGTTTAGTTCTGGGGTATAACAACTACAAAGTGAAAACTAAAAAACTTTTTTATAAAAAATACAACCGACTTCCAAAAGAGAAAATCACACTAAATAATCAAACTAAAAAATTAAAAAAAAAAAACATATTTGAACGTCCGAATGAAAAAACGGAATCCGTATAGGATCACTCTTGTGTCTGTCTGTCCGTCTGTCACAGCCTATTTGCTCCGAACCTACTGGATCAGAGTTAAAATTAGTTACACACACGAATATGTGACCCAAAAAAGTAAATAAATAAATTTAGAATTTAAGTAAAAAACTTAGCTTTTCAAACTGTTCCATGCGACATATCAAACTGAAAAAACGGAATCCGTATAGGATCACTCTTGTGTCTGTCTGTCCGTCTGTCACAGCCTATTTGCTCCGAACCTACTGGATCAGAGTTAAAATTAGTTACACACACGAATATGTGACCCAAAAAAGTAAATAAATAAATTTAGAATTTAAGTAAAAAACTTAGCTTTTCAAACTGTGCCATGCGACATATCAAACAAAAGGAAATTTTGAGAGAATCTTTGATAATTGAAACTACCAAATATAAAATTTAGTAAAAAAAATCTATCTATCTATCTTATCTTCTTAGCATGGCGGGCTGTGCTGGGGCGGCTGCTACAGGTGCAGAAAACCTCAAATGGCGCAAATATAACAACCTTATTGGGAGTTATATGTTTGAGCCGTTTGGGTTGAAACACTAGGGCCATGGGGTTTGAGTGCTCATCGAGTTTTCCGTGACATCAGCAAACATTTAGTCGACTCTTCACGTGACCAGAGGGCTGGCCTTTTTTTCGGCCAACGAATCAGCATTGCCATTCAACGTGGCAATGCTGCCTGCATTCTGGGCACTTTTCCCATTGACAGCGATGTGGACGAATTTTTTGATGCCCAATGAGCTTTACTCCTACCGGATCTTTTATGCTTCTTGTACATATTTTTAATAAAAAAGTTAAAAAAAATACAGTATTATTTTATTTATATATTATAAGAAAAACCTATAAGAAGTCTATGGTTTAAAAAAGATATTAAAAAAATATGATTCGTTCGGAATCCGTGAGTCGTAGTTCGACTCGAGCATTTGGCCGGTTTTTTTTGTGACACACCCGCCACACTATTCTCAACCATTCAAAATCAGCGGTCAATCACCAGAAAAGTACCGAGGCAATGAAAGTCGACGATTCCCGGAGAAACAATTCAATTGTCTTGGATACCGTAACGAAATTATTAAAAAAAAACAACTGACGAGTGAGGAAAAAAAACTGTTCCCCCGTATATCAAGCAGGAGAAAGAACAGAAGTACTGCAATTGACACAAAGAGCCATTTATACAACTGGAATAATCCTTTTTTTGGAGAGTGATTCATTCATCTGATGAATTGCCTGCTCTGGGTTGGACCGTGAGAGCGCATCAGACTTTTACTGACTAAAACCTATTCGTTACTTCAGTTGCCTTTTGTGTTTCAGTACCGCGGTGATTATTTTAATCACTCCCGCAACCCCAACAGGTCAATGCCTGGCCGGCCTCGAACTGGGATAAGCCCTAGGAAAGGATACGTAGTATAATTAGTATATTTGACGAAAAGTTATTTTATCGTGTCGCCCTTGACAACCGTGCAACAGAACGGATCTTTCATTAAATTCAAAATAACTTCTCTATGTATTAAGTTTACATACCTTTATTATAGGGTGTAACGGAAAGGTGTGGTCATACTTTAAGAACCGGTTCTGCCCATGAATATGAATTACTTTCTCTATGCAAAAACAGAAATGCCCAAAAAAATATTGGATTTGCCATACAAAGTTATCTGATTAATATTTGTATGGGAGGTAAAATTTTTTTTGAAACTTTCCTCAGATTTTCTTGAAAAAAGTTGTTCATATCGATGGGCAGATGCAGTGCTTAAAATATGACCACACCTTTCCGTTACACCCTGTATATTATGTTGCAATATAAGGAAAATGTATTGACAGAAACCGATGTGTTAATGGAGACATCCTTGAGTCTTTGTTCGCAGTGTACCAATACTGATGTCCTATCTACCATATGAACAATAACAGTTGCAACGTGAAACAGACACAGACAAGGTTTGTGTTCAACGTATTCACATTGAATACCATCTGCATAAATCTCGAGTATTCGATCATCTTGAAATCCTGTCCTTTAGCCTGTTAGCTTACCTCCATTGAACGTGGTTTCCGATACTACGAACGTTGATGGGAAATCTTGATTGCGAAGTCTTCAATTGTCAAAAGGATTTTAGGGGCAAATTCCAGATTAAGCATAAAAGTTGACTTACGTTAATTCATTTTTCGCAGCAAATGTTATATAATATAAAATATTATGTCAATCTTCATTTTTCTTCTTCGTCTTATTATAAAGAGGTAGAGTTTGTGAGTTTGCGAGGTTGTAGGGGGTAATCTCTGGATCTACAGAACCGATTTTGAAAGTTATTTTACCAATAGAAAGCCACGTTATTTATCTGTATCATAGGCATATACATTTTTGAAATCCACGTGGATGAAGTCGCGGGCGATGTGCTAGTCTATCTATATATAATATATAAAAATTAATCCCTATTTCGTCGGTCACGGCATCACGCGTGACCGAAACGAACCGACGGTTGGATCGATTTCGCTAATTTTTAATGTTTTGTTTGTTATTGTCAGGAAAAGGTTCTTAAGAAAGAAAAAATTAAGAAAGTTGCGCGAAAAATTAGAAAATTTCTGCAAACTTAATGACTAAACTTCGCGCATTTGACGGTTCATAACTAAGACAAGACAAACGTCTGTCGGGTCAGCTAGTTCTCAAAAAATTGTAATCATGACGAAGATCAATCTAAGTTTGAGAGGGCTTTAAGTACAGTTTCGGATTTTACGCTCAGAGGAAAATGTATGTCTATGAAAGGTTATCTATCATTTCATAAAAAATAGATAACTCGCCCATACAACACCCCCATTCAATGCTAAAAACAACAACACAAGTCGCACGCCTATAGCAAATTGGCATTGTGTTTACACAGCAAACATACCCACACAGTGTCCAGCCATTACCCAAATTGCCGTACCGAACCAAACCTACATATGCTACATATGCATATGCTATGAAGCATCAATCAAAACAATTAAGCATAACATACCGCCCACACTTGACTAAGAATAACAAATCATACAACTAGAATATAGTGACACGATTCACCGCAAAAAATCCTCCGTTTGTTGATTGAAAACGGGCGTATTCAATAATCCATTAAACCGTAACGTTAGAGTTTTGACAGATGACGTACGAGGCTGCCATCCTGTGACTGATGCGTGTTATGGGGCTCGTACCGGTTTACTATTTGTTCCGACAAGTCATACGCGACTCGATTCGAAATCAGATGATCCGGAATAGGGATGCATCTCTGCCGATTTTCACGATGAAATTTAATAAAATGTAGTACGTATCGCAAATATCGTTTAATGCTTTTTAGGGATCCGTACCCGAAGGATTCAAACGTAGCCCGTCCGTCTGTCCGTCTGTCTGTCCGTTGTCGGTCACAAAATTTTGTTCCGAAGATTTTTTTAACATCCCATTGACCAATGAACTTGAAAATTGGTTATAATGTTTATTATTACGTATATTTTACTACCAAATACCAATATATGGATAAATAAGACTTTTTCTTTGATAATTCTCTCAGGTACCCAAAATGGGAGGAGGTAAAATACTACTTAAGCAGATTTACTGAAAATTAAAATTTATTCATTAAAATAGGTTATAATAAGTCTTAATAACAATAAAATTAGTTTATATTCTTAGGTGCCAGAAGCAAAAAATACAGGAAAATGTGAAAAATATTTAAAAAATCACTGTTTTGTAATAGTCGAATTCCCTAAAAAATGAGGATAAAATCAAAGCAATCATTAATTACCGCCGAAATTCATTTCCATATTTTCCGAAGCGGGTATCATTCTTAACATTTTTGCGAAGGCCCAAATATTCTTTTTTTAGATAAAGACCTTAAGATGTCAATTGAATTTCATCAATCAATTGAGCTCAGATTTTTAATCATAGTCTTTTGTCAAAGTTTTTCGTCGATAGATTTCCATTTCACACCAGCTGCTTCTACGAATTGAGTCCATTTTTCTTGAAGAAATACGTTTGTGAAGAAATTCTTGATTATTGCTACAAGGTCAGCAATTTAACATTTTTATTACGGCTCGTTAGCACTCTGAGTAAAAATAATAAAAAATCGCGAATGACCTTGGAAGCGATAAAACAGATTCCATTTAGCGAAAGTAGTGAAAGGTATGCCTAATTTGCTGCATATCTAATCTATCTACCTTTGCTTATAAAATTGTTTTGAGTATGAAATCAAAACTGTACTCAAAGTTATTTTGAGCATGAGGTATTTGAAACAGTCAACGCGGCCCTTTTTAACCGACTTCAAAAAAGAAGAGGTTCTCAATTCATCTGATTGTTTTTTTTTTTGTATGTTTGTTATGCGATATCTCCGCCATCTGTGAACAGATTTCAATGATTCTTTTTTTGTTTGGTAGGTCGTACTTCAAAGGTGGTCCCATATAAATTCTATCGAAATTGATTAAGCACTTTTTCAAAAAATCAACATAAACAAAAAATATGTATACACAGATGACGTTTTGGTTGTCTCCAAATATTCAAATTCCATGTTATTTGGGTTATCCATTCGAGCATAACTTTAATATTTAGTTTTACTTCTGGGGTATAACAACTAAAAAGTGAAAATAAAAAAAACAGTTGCGTTTTGCTTTCCAAAATAAATAAAAAAAACTTTTTTACAAAAAATACGACCGACTTCTAAAAATTGCAAAATAACTTTAATTTCGGAAGTCAGTGTTTGTATTTTTTTGTTTCTTCGTTATTTGACACCGACTTCTGAAATTAAAGTTATTTTGCAATTTTTAGAAGTCGGTTGTATTTTTTGTAAAAAAGTTTTTTTTTTATTTTGGAACGCAAAACGCAACTGAAACACGGGTGGGTTTTAGTCAGTTCGAGTCTGAATGCCACCCAGAGCGGGAGAAGTCATCTGAAGATTTCCAACCATCAAAAAAAAATAAAAAGAATTAGTTGTTTATTGAATAGCATTTTTGAAGCAGCAGTAAATAACAAAAGCACTAGCAGTTCAAGAGCTTTGTTTTCAAACACCGTTAGTAAGGGAATCAACATTGATGTGACCGAAATCTGTCACTCGCGCACTTGTATGCAAATCTCACACCCGCTCTGTACCACGGTATGCAAATGTATGCATTACTCGCATCAATGAATATCACTCTTCTTGTCTAACATATGGTTTTAGAGCGTGATAGAGCACTTACTTATTTTACGTAGAATGTATTTGATATGCTAATGACGTTTAGTTTGAGAACTATTTACCTATACACGATCTTCACCTCTGACACCGTTAAGCACTGGCTTTGTCATGTCCCTATCTTTTTTGATACGATTTTATCAGAACACGATAATGTTAGAGCAGATGTTGAAAGCTAGTTGTATAGTTTTTCTTATCTATTTACATGAAACACACGGGAAACCTTTTCTCATTTAAGGTACTAAAAAGTTTATAGTTTTAATGCGGTGAAGGGTTACGTGGAAGACCTCTGGTCCAGGATTTTATTACTGCTTTTACTTCACTCTAAGAACAGAAATAAATGTCTACGTGGAACTTCTATTAATAGTGGATGTTCTAATTTATTCATCTGTGTTTGAAGGCTCCAACACTGCGTTTTCATAGAAATTATTCTAAAATGTTTGTGTCTGGATAGAACAATTTCTTTGAAAACACGTTGGTGCATTATCGCATTTCAGTTCAGTTCATCATTGTCCGTTGCAGCCTTTAAATATAAATGACATTATAATCAAAGACTCATAATTATAGCTACTATACAGGGTGTAACGGAAAGGTGTGGTCATATTTTAAGAACCGGTTCTGCCCAATGGATATGAACAACATTTTCTATGAAAAAATTGAAAATTCCCAAAAAAGATATTGGACTTTTTATACAAAATTTTCATCAGCTGATCAATATTTCTATGGGAGGTAAAAAAAAAATTTGAGAATGTCCTCAGGTTTTCTTGAAGAAAGTTGTTCATATCGATGGGCAGATGCAGTTCTTAAAATATGACCACACCTTTCCGTTACACTCTGTATACTAAAACACTTTTTAAAATCACTCTATTTCACAAATTTCAGAAAATGCACTGCAACCTACTTACCAAACAACGAAACAACCCGAAAGCACGCATACAACACGCGAACTATCAAAACTAATTTCCCACAACTAACATAAGTGATGTTTTCAAAAGTTTGCCATATTTGTATCGGGGAGCAACAATACACAATATGAAATATGCGGCTATCAGTATAAAGTACCGCAGCGCATCCGGTACACACTGAAGAAGAACACTATTTCATACTTTCCTTACTTGGTAAGTGCAACGTTACTTCTAAACTTTGCCGTAGGAGGACGGTTCACAGTGTTAAAGATTCAAACGCCACCAGCGTATGTTATGTGATAAGCAGGGGCGTAGTTACCGCGGTATCAGCCGTATCAATGATACGTCCCGGTGTTTCAGGGGCCCCAACTTGTGGCAATATAAAATTATAAAATATAGTCCACTACCTCAAATTCTTATAAATGAGAGGCTCGCAATGAATGAATTATTATGATTTGATAGGATGCTCATGAGAGCATCCTATCAATCCTAAATAGGCCATACTAGCACAGTACATTGGAGTCAATTGTGACTCCAATGTTTTGTGCTAGTATGGCCTCTTTAGTAAAAAAAAACAATAATCCATTTGGGCTTTACTGTAGTCGGTGCCCATACCTTTTTTGATACAGGGCCCCTTTGGGACTAGCTACGCCACTGGTTATAAGGCTGTAATGTCTATCGCTTTTAAAAGTAAGTGTAAGTGGAAAACCGAAGTTGGAGATAAGCTTTTATCATTTGCCTTGCATTACGACTTTCTGATAGGTTGTGTATTAGCTGCCCTGCTAATGTGAGTGGGAAGAAAATATGATATCGGCATCCTTTCAGTTGTTGGTGATTATAAAAAAATACAAAGTGCTTGAACTGGTCTGTTAGCCGAACTAAATAGTAACTTGGCTTTATTATTACTTACTGGGTTTCGATTAGGTTTTACTATATAGGATGACCCGTAATTATTGACTGATACTTAAACACGTGATTGTACTCATGATAACAAACAACTTTCCCAAAGAAACTAATGAGACAGAACGGCGTCACGCGGCTAACAGCTGATAGGCCACAGGCGCGCGCGCGCGAATTTCATACGGCTGTTGTGTTATTGTGATAAAAGTGAATGAGTATAAAAAAACGTTTCTTTGGAAAGTTGTTCGTTATCATGAGTAAAACCACGTGTTTAAGTATCGGTCACTAATTACCAGTTACCCTATATATTTTTGCATTTATCTGCATGGTATTTAGATACCTACCCAATTCAATCTAAATCACTCGCAATTCTTGTTTGCAGTGTAAAATAATAAGAAAAGACATAAGAAAAACTTACACCAGTCTGGTTATCAGTAAAGTTGTATCATTTGTTTTGTAATAGCAATAAAACAAAAGCGTCTTTTTATAGCTCGGATATACATAGATACAAACAAAAATATCGATTAACAGCAATCAGCGTGTTGTTTAGATTTTTTCCCATGTTAAGCGGCTACTTATCTCAAACTGCCTCTACTAATAGTAAATAAACAGGCTCCAACATTTTATTTGATCTAAATTAGATAAACTTATGTACTTTTTCACGTTTAAGGCACTTAATATTTTTTATCGGAATCGATATCGATATTTTATTATTATCTTCATTGTTGACATTTACGATGAAATTAATAAAATAAATGGAAATACAAGGAGCATGTCAGAATTCAACTGATCTAAGATATTTCAAGAACATTAGACGCAGAGGGTTGCTAACTCTAAAATAACCAGTTGCAAATAAATAATACATTAGTTTACACGATTTTTGAACCCTATCTGAAAATGGTTAGTCATTGTTTATTTTGTAAATAATTCATTATCGTCATCATTTCAGCCGAAAGACCTCCACTGCTGGACTTAATCTTATTCTGTGCGTCTAGCATCCATCGGGTTCCCGATGTATTCACCAGGACCGATGAGGTCCACCTTAGGCCTTCAAACGCTGTGACTTTCTGTACGAGGTCGCCACTTCAAAACGTTTCAGCCCCATCAACATCTGTTCTGCGAGCAATGTGATCTGCCTACTGCCACTTAAGTTTGCCAATTCTTCGGGCTATGTCGGGAATGTTGGTTCTCCGGCAGATTATTTCTGATTCAATCACGCAAGGAAACTCCAAGCTAGCTCTTTCCATTGCCCTTTGGCTAACTTTAGGCCTTTTGATGAGGCCCACTCTGAGTCTGACTGTAAACAGCATATGCCACAACTTGATATAGCTCTGGGTCCAAAATGTCCACTCTCCTTTGTTAACTAGTGTTATTTAAGAGATAGTGCATAACTCTAGATTTCGCATTGAATTTGAGTTTATTTATTCATTTATTTTAAATGACTATATAGCAAATATCAAGTACCTACTTTGCATCTTGGTCAACCTTTAAAACTTGGCCATCCCAAGTTGATTAGATCTACGTTACATTTTCTAGAGACCAACATGAATTTTCAGAAAACGGAAATTGTATTATGTAAGACGAACAAACAGATATCCTAACACGAGTTTCCCTGTCAAGGAAACCAAAGACAATGACTTGCTGTCATACAAACAGCTATAGCACAAAAGACATGAAATCAATGAACTGGCCTAACCAAAAACGGTACGTCCCAGGCCATGTAAGTGCGATCAAGTTACAACGAGGCTCCACGAACATGTGCACACAATTTTACATACAATGCAGTGTGGGCGGAACGTACGGAGCGTTTATACGAGACTAGTACTCGTCGGGGGTAGTACTCGACGCCAGTTTTGAGAAGAGGGATTCGCAATTATTATTGGTTCGTGTTTCTAGGGTTCCGAATGTCTGAATGATAAAACGGAAGGCTTACAGGATCACTCGTGTGTCTATCTGTCATAGCCAATTTGCTTCAAATCTACTGGATCAATTTATTTGAAAGCTTCACACATGAACATATGTGAGCTAACACGGACGTGTTACACAAATAAATGCATCTGGAATATGGGGTTCAGTTTTGGGTTGCAAATCGGAAAATTCAAAAAATAAAAATTATGAAACTGTGTGATAAGCGTCTCAAATATTTTTTTTTCTTAATTATAAATAAAAAGTTCAAATGACTGCTTCGAAATTACTTGGTCTAAAATTTTGAAAAAAATGCAGAATCTAGTTCTCTACTTAAAGATTACAGAAAAACTAATTAGAAGTCTATATAAAGAAATGAAATTTGAAATATGATTCGTTTGGAACCTTTTGCGCACGAGTGCGACTCGCACTTGGTCGGTTTTTTTGATTAGAGTGACCCTTGACCGCGTTTTTGTGATCCATAATATGTCAAGCTTTGATTGTTAGCTGACAGGTTCTCAGCCCATTGCAGAATAACTGTATCGTTTACATTCGATAAATATATTTTAGGAACAAAGAAATAAAAAGGATCAGACACAAAATTTTTCAGAGTAACTTTTTAATGTAATCTACTTAGTAACCAGAGGTTCCGCTCTTTTGGTGAAAATTTTGCTCCGTACATTCAAGAAAATACAACAAACAAACCGCCGCCGACACTAAATCTTTATCAATATCTCCAGCCAAGTGATTTATCTTCTGATTATACGCCATGAATGCGCGGGCGCCGGCAATGGCACGCATTTAACGACTATCACTATCAGGTGGCAATGGGCCCTGTGACGTATCCGAGGGTTGTTAGTACTGCTTGTTAGTTTGTTACTTAAGTGGACCTTTATGCACCTTTTAAAGTAGGCTCTCAAATGCGTTCGTTAGGTTGGTACAGGTTTAATAAAGTGTGAATATGAGGTGTTTGAGTTTCTTTGACGGTGGAATGTAAGTGAAGGTATAGAGTTGAATTTGTATGTTCGTAGAGAACTTGTGTACTTAAATGTTTTTGTTTTGAATGCTGGCTGTAAATAAAATAAATTCTTCTTCTTTAATCTCCTAAAGGTCTTAGCGGAGGTCTTTGCCTAGCAGAGAGAAAGTAACGGCTATGTAAAAAAAAAATTGCTTTCTGCATTAGTTAATTAAACTGTGAGTGATTGTAGGGAAGACGGCGGCACAGTGATCACGTGCTGCCGTGGACAGCGAGGCTCAGGGGGCTTAGACAAAGTAACAATTTAAAAACGATAACGATGTTAGAAAAGACTAAAATGTATGAGGTTGACATAAACCGCGCTAAGTCACGTGGTCAGTCGACTGTCGAAATCGTTATCGCAAGTTGGTAGACAATGTTATAATTCGTAACGAAACCATAAAGAAACGAATTGCTATCGTGTTTATCCCATACAAATGCGTAGACAAGCAGCGCTTTCAGAGTTCGCCTTCGCCTCGATCGTGATCGCCAAAAAAGATAACGAAGGAACGCTAACGCTAGGAAATGCTTATCGATATCTCAGAGACGATGACGAATTTAGATATCGTTTCGCTACGAAGCGATGTTACTTTGTCTACAGGGCCTGGGGAGACCCCTTTACAGTTTCCTCAGGGATGTCCCCCTCTTTGTGCAACGCCTATTAGGGCTCACAGGCGTTGCACACGTTGGTCCAGAGGGGTATTTTAAGAGGTAACGGGTGACCACGGCCCTGGCACTGAAGAAACACGGGTGGGTTTTAGTCAGTAAGAGTCTGATACGCCCTCCCGTTAGTTATTTGACCGCGTTTTTCCGCCAAGCCCGTTTCATCTAAGGACCACAAGACGTACGGCGAAGTGCCACCGGTTCATGGTGGACATCCCATCCATACGCACAAAGCGTTTTGAGAA
Organism: Polia nebulosa; assembly: GCA_951329385.1. NCBI lineage: Eukaryota > Metazoa > Arthropoda > Insecta > Lepidoptera > Noctuidae > Polia > Polia nebulosa. Next base: position 19,001,651 of record OX589604.1, read on the forward strand.
AACATTCATTGCACGTACATCTAGAGAGTGGAATTCTCTACCGGAGTCTGTGTTTCCTATAAGATACAACCTGGGAGTCTTTAAGTCAAGAGTGAATAGGTTACTTCTAGGCAAGCGTGCTCCATCTTCGACCACATCATCGCTTACCATCAGGTGAGATAGTGGTCAAACGCGAGCCTATCAAACATAAAAAAAAAAAAAAAATGATAATTTCGCACCTTAAAAATATAGAGGAAACGGGGCCCCTTCTATGTGCTGATGGTGATCACCAGGGTTGATTTAGTCAGGTAATAATCCCACACCCTTCGGACTTACCTCCAAAGCACGGGCGCCTGTTGAAGGTGTCTCCTCGAAAGCAAAGAAAACTTGCTTAAAGTAAATTAACCTATACGCAACGGTGATTGTAGTTCTATTTATTGACACGGAAAAAAACCTAATATGTATTAAAATCTTAGTTGCTTAGCTAATATCCTGGTTTTATCCTTATTTAATGCAACTGTTTAATTCTTATTTATTATCTTCAACAAAATTTGTTGGGCTTCGTACAATTCAAAGTAACATGACCGCTTAAGGGTGTACTACAGTAATGGGTAGCTCGCCGTCCGATCAGCACCAGGCCCGAGAGTCGACGGCGAGTAGTGTTCCACGCGCGCCTCAAAGAGTTGTCAGCATACATGACAGGGCCCGTCATTGCCGATGCCTGCCTAGGGGTTGAGGATAAATTCGAAAGAGTTACCTCGCCCTTGGGCATTCAGGGCAGGGAGGAACAGGGGTGGGTTTTAGTCAGTAAGAGGCTGACACGCCCTTTCGCTCCACACTAGAGCGGGAGAAGTCATTGGATGATTTCCGACCCACTCAAAAAAAAAAAAAACGGTCTACTACCCGCCAAGTGGCGCCCTCATTGAATAAAAAATCGAAGCATAGCATAGAAAATAAATATTAAAGAATCCAATTATCCAACGTCACGTTTGTTACAAAGAGGATAAAGTATTTTAAGTTGTTAAAACAGGTCTCAAAATGTTTCGTATCCAAAGTAGAAAAATACTTTATCCTCTTTGTAACAAACGTGACGTTGGTTTCTTTAATATTTATTTTGTATGATAGGCTACGATTTTTTATTCAATGAGGGCGCCACTTGGCCGGTAGTAGGGCCTTAAGATGCCTTAGAATATGTGTTAAGTGTGGGCTGATCTGAATGGTTTTGTCACTACCAAACGTGGTCTTAGATTTATGAAATTGCGCAGATATTTGAATTTAAAATGACATTACCACCATTCCTTTAGTGCTAAAAAGATAATAACATGAGAAGTGTCTCTTTGAATCTGAGTATTCAATGTAACGAGGCAGTTTGCATAACGTATTGATAAGAATTCATACGTTAAACCCAAGAGAACATTTCTATGAGATAAACCGTTTGAAATACTTAGTGTTGGAGGAAATGTTCCTTCCTGTTAAATAAACATGGCTTGTAGTTTATTTACAGCTTTCTTTATGCAAAATACCTTTTCAAAGGCAGTCTCTTAAAATTCCATAAAATCTACGTGGGCGTATGTCTTGAGGATCAAAACTGGATTATCGTCTTATGTGTTTATAATCCGAATGTATATCAGAGATTTGCGAAATATACGTCTCCGTTTATCGTATTATGGAGGTATTTACGTTTATTTTGAATCAAAATCCGCAGCAGGAATTCTGCGATCAAAAGAGGTTTTATTGGCGACGTCCATGTTTGATTCATGGCTAAAATATTTTTCCATATGCAAATAGAACAAGCAGGTCAACATTATCAGAGGAGGATGTAGAAGAATTAAAAATTCCTCCCTTCAGACATTCTACTAACAAAATTAACATATTCACTGTTTCATCTCAACTGGTTCCCACTTTTGAATTTCCTATTAGTGTTTACAAAGGCAAAGTCAATACGATGTGGTAGCCAGACATTTTAAAGCCATGTTTGTTTTATTACCGACCATGTGTCGGTTGTAGAAGGTCTAAAATCACTTGCACCGGAATCGATTATGAAATGAAGATCCACACGCTACTCTATTGTTGAGATTTGTTTACAAAATTTTCGAGTTATTGACTTTGGCGTGAGAATTGGTTTCTAGCGTTCGTAACCCTGGTAGGTCTGATCGATCAAATATCTAACATACTACTGTTAAGCATTTCTGAAGCGCATAAGTATGTAAATAAGTCCAATAGTCCACTTTTACTGTGTGACATTGGAGATCGTCCCTCTTTTAAGTATCAAAATGCTATTAACTAAAAATGTCTCACGTTCTTTTAATATTTGAATGTACCATACTACTGTTTGGTATGTTATCTTTCTTTATCTAACTCCCTGGTAGCAGGAAAACCTTTAATGTATTACAAATTACTGATTCTTAGATATTTTCTGTAGATGCTTATGTAATTAATTGATGTTTTAGTCAGTAGCATACATTCCTTGTGATTAGAATGTCGTCGCACTCCATCTTGTGAGATAAAACAGTTATAATGACTCTGTAAATGTGAAAAGAAAACTTATCAGAATAAAATTAATAGTGACTATAGGCATACCCACTGTTTATTTTTAAATTTGATACTTACAGCTAACAGTTTTAGCTTTTCATTGGAACAAGGGCTTTTCCATGAAAAAGGATTTATCGACTAACGGCTGCATAAAATATGTATATGTATATTATTCTAGTTTTTTTTTTGTGTAAGGGTTAGTGGTGACCCAGTGGTAACAGCTGCAACTTACTGGTTGTAAATCCAGACGGAGCAAACTTTGTGTAAATTATTTTATCATCACTGCTCTCAAAACGATGAAGGAAAACATCATGAAGAATCTGGCATTTTCTAGAACCACAAACTTCGAAGACATGTAATATCCACTAACCCGCATTGGCCCCGCGTGGTGGATTACGCCACACACCCTCTCACAGAGAGGAGGCCTGTTTCCCAGCCATATGAGAATGTTAAAAGGATGATTATGTTGATGCTTATTATTTTAGTTTTATTTAAGATTTCCTAATCCGAAAGCAAGTTCCTAAAGGAGAAATTGTAGTAAACTACAATTCTCAAATAGGAACACCCAGAACCATTCAAATATTTGTTCAGTGCGAGAAAAGAACCCGCCACCCGTAGCGCAGAAGCCACTGTAACAATCTCCCACTAACCCAAGTTCTTCTAAAATCTAAAATTCTACAGTATGACATTTATTTCTGAAGATTTCTATAACTCTTAAAGGTTTCTCATCATACCTACAAACCTCTTTCAATGTATTGAACACTCCTCGTATCAACAAATTCACAGGATATTCATAATTAATACGTACCTACATTGAGTTACCCGAACTTTCGAATCATTTCCGGAGTACCTCTAATAATGTTCTAAGTGTCGTCGACACTAAAAAGTTTACTATTCTCATTAGTTGCTACTGTATTAACAATCTCATTATGATCTATGTGTACTTTAGCATGTGAGAGGAAGTAGTCGTTAATAAACATGTCCATGGTAATTGTATGGAAATTGTTGATGAACTGTCTATGTTGTATAATAATTACTTGGTATTTTGCCACTCTGTGATCATTTTGATAATATATAATTATGTACCTACTTTCTATGTTACGTGTTTTATTTATTTGGTAGGTATACCTTTTTTGGCAACCTGTTTATTGTTTAGTTTCAGCATTTCTAAGAATGAAAAGTATTTTTTGATCTTAGTGTCCATCTTAGCATCTAACTCTTTCATACACACCACATTGCATAAGTATCCTAGAATTTTAGATCCTTCATTCAAGGTTTCTTTACCACCATCATCACTTCTCCCAGCTGTAATTATTATGATCCCGTATTGTCCCACAGCTTGACAAAAGCCTCACTACATTTCTTCCATTTATCACGATTCATCGCTTGTTCTTTCCGATTCTCATGGAAGCCTTACCCCAGTAACAAATTACCTTTCCGTTCAAAATAAAACTACACTCAAATCAACTTACCGTTCCACATACGATCACCGGTGTCCAAACAAAGTCCTCAGCATTAAAGCCACCTTCAGACTTCCTGAGTCGGACTCAGTAATCGAATAACTCAAATAAACTCAGGTGGAACTTTTCAATACGCTTCGTGACCATGACGCTTACGAATGAAACGCTTTATGCTGTATGTTTGCAGTCTTTCAATTGACAGAAGTTAAGAACTGGTTCAGAGTTTTATCTTATTTCTGATTGACACTTGGAGTGACCAGAGGGCTGACTCGTTCTTCAGCCAAAGAATAAGCATTGCCATTCAGCTTGGCAATGCTGCCAGTCTTCTGGGAACGATTCCAGCTTGCCCAGATGATGGGGATGTGGGGTACTTTGACGCCTAATTGTATTTTGTTTTGGTATATAATATCTAAGTACGTTAGGTTATAAATAATTAATATTTTGATAATGTTATTTACAACTATTTTGTTACTCCCTAATAAAAGCTAGCTAATTGTTTCAATGTTAAGAGTTAGGTTTTGGTTGGAACAGTAAAAAAAAAAAAATATTTACGTTGCATGCCTGTATGCATGCATACCTGCATACTAGACGCACACAACCGGTTGATGTGGCGACACTTAGGGGAGGCCTATGTCAAGCAGTAGAAGTCTCTCGGCTGAAATGATGATGATGATAAAGTATGCTTACTTGCAATAAAAGTAAATTTACGTACCTATTGTAACAGAGCAAATCCAAAGCTTTGAGTGTTTCAGCTATTATTAAAAGTGGATGAATCAATGTTCTTATCATCTTCAGATTTTAGCAATAGATTACCTATTATCATCTGCAGAGCTCAGTGTTATTTTTTGTCTTTATTTCCTTTGGGATTTTAGGTTTCAGTATATTAAAGAATGCTAAATACTTACATATAGGTAGGTACAGCACATTTTTTCCACTTATTTTTACTTATGAAATTCTTTTAGCTGCTGGAACCATACCACATAACACCATCCAATCCACCGAATCAAAGCTTCTGTAATACGAAACACGTAGATCGATTCGTTCCGAACTTGCGCCTTGTATGGCACATCACAAAAACTTCCACAATTCCGATTCAAGACGCCGCCGATAGCTCTGTGTTTAACACAATAAAACCACTTCGAAAAAAGTCCAAAATAACGACACAGTGTTTAATTGTGCATGTTAGTTGGAAAACGCTTACTGCCTTTACGCATCTAGTTAAGCACGGGACAGATTAACGAGCGCTGCGTTTCGAATGAAACAGAATTGCGAGGGAAGTCACGGTAATTAGTACTGTAATCCTATGCTCTGTGGTTGGTCATGAATTTGTACCACACTTGATTAGTTTTCTTTGGGAATTATAGTTTTTTGCTCTTTCCAACAGTAACATGAAGCAGACCCGATTACAATTGCTACTAACGGACGCCTGCCTTGTTAGTCTAGTGGTTGTTAGTATTACTGTTGAACTCGAGGTACTGGATCCGATTCCAAGGTCTGAAAAAGTGTAATTGCCAAAATCCGCGGTAACTTTCTTTCGAATTTATCCGCAATATCAGGCAGGCATCGGCCCTGATGGGCCCTGTCAGGTAGGTACTGCTGACATCTCTTTCAAGCGCGCGTGGAATACTACCCTAGTAGCATTTTCTGTTGGCATCAAGTGGCCAACAGTGGGGAATCCGTTGGGATATAGTTAGTTAGATTCCCTACATCAAACTTACAATGACCCAACGCAGTAAATTATTATCATTATACCAACCATTTACCAACGATGGGCCAAAGCTACTACTGCCTACCTTTACTTAAAAGCTGTTGGCGTTTTTGCAGTGCTTATAACGTAGACCCTACAAATATCAACTGCATTGGGCCAATGACTGCCCAATGCAGTTAAATATTACATTACGCCAAAGTTTTTACAAAACGCTCCATATTTTCAAAATGGTTGCTCGGATGAAAATCTTTTCAAGAAAGAAATTGTTGCTCTACTCGAAAACCATGAGATAATGAAAAAAACTCGAAAAATTATTAAGAAAAAAAAATTATTGCAAAATTCTTCTAAGTGTCGGGCCGGATCATCAAAGGACTTAGTAAAATTTTCAGAGATTTTTTTTTTAATAGATTTCTGCCCTTTTTATTGTAGCACCTTACTAACCTTGTCCATAGAAACCATTTAGGCTCTGAGAAGGATGGCCCTCCGACGCACCGTTCCCGAGTTATGGGCCTCCAAATTTTATTTTATATTTTACAAAACGATCCATATTTTCAAAATGGTTGCTCGGATGAAAATCTTTTCAAGAAAGAAATTGTTGCTCTACTCGAAAACCATGAGATAATGTAAAAAACTCGAGAAATTATTTAACAAGAAAGAAATTGTTGCTCTACTCGAAAACCATGAGATAATGTAAAAAACTCGAGAAATTATTTAAAAAAAAAAAAAATATTGTAAAATTTTTCTAAGTGTCGGCGATCATCAAAGGACTTAGTAAAATTTTCAGAGATTTTTTTTTAACAGATTTCTGCCCTTATTATTGCAGCACCTTACTAACCTTGTCCATAGAAACCATTTAGGCTCTGAGAAGCATGGCCCTCCGACGCACCGTTCCCGAGTTATAGGCCTCCAAATTTTATTTTATTTTTTACAAAACGATCCATATTTTCAAAATGGTTGCTCGGATGAAAATCTTTTCAAGAAAGAAATTGTTGCTCTATTCGAAAACCATGAGATAATGTGAAAAACTCGAAAAATGATTGAGAAAAAAAAATGATTGCAAAATTCTTCTAAGTGTTGGGCTGGATCATCAAAGGACTTAGTAAAATTTTCAGAGATTTTTTTTTACATATTTCTGCCCTTTTTATTGCAGCACCTTACTAACCTTGTCCATAGAAACCATTTAGGCTCTGAGAAGCATGGCCCTCCGACGCACCGTTCCCGAGTTATGGGCCTCCAAATTTTATTTTATTTTTTACAAAACGATCCATATTTTCAAAATGGTTGCTCGGATGAAAATCTTTTCAAGAAAGAAATTGTTGCTCTATTCGAAAACCATGAGATAATGTGAAAAACTCGAAAAATGATTGAGAAAAAAAAATGATTGCAAAATTCTTCTAAGTGTTGGGCTGGATCATCAAAGGACTTAGTAAAATTTTCAGAGATTTTTTTTTACATATTTCTGCCCTTTTTATTGCAGCACCTTACTAACCATGTCCATAGAAACCATTTAGGCTCTGAGAAGCATGGCCCTCCGACGCACCGTTCCCGAGTTATGGGCCTCCAAATTTTATTTTATTTTTTACAAAACGATCCATATTTTCAAAATGGTGCTCGGATGAAAATCTTTTCAAGAAAGAAATTGTTGCTCTATTCGAAAACCATGAGATAATGTGAAAAACTCGAAAAATGATTGAGAAAAAAAAATGATTGCAAAATTCTTCTAAGTGTCGGCGATCATCAAAGGACAGTAAAATTTTCAGAGATTTTTTTTTACATATTTCTGCCCTTTTTATTGCAGCACCTTACTAACCATGTCCATAGAAACCATTTAGGCTCTGAGAAGCATGGCCCTCCGACGCACCGTTCTCGAGTTATGGGCCTCCAAATTTTATTTTATTTTTTACAAAACGATCCATATTTTCAAAATGGTTGCTCGGATGAAAATCTTTTAAGAAAGAAATTGTTGCTCTACTCGAAAACCATGAGATAATGTAAAAACTCGAGAAATTATTTAAGAAAAAAAATTTACTGCAAAATTTTTCTAAGTGTCGGCGATCATCAAAGGACTTAGTAAAATTTTCAGAGATTTTTTTTTAACAGATTTCTGCCCTTTTTATTGCAGCACCTTACTAACCTTGTTCATAGAAACCATTTGGGATCTGAGAAGCATGGCCCTCCGACGCACCGTTCTCGAGTTATGGGCCTCCAAATTTTATTTTATTTTTTACAAAACGATCCATATTTTCAAAATGGTTGCTCGGATGAAAATCTTTTAAGAAAGAAATTGTTGCTATACTCGAAAACCATGAGATAATGTATAAACTCCAGAAATTATTTAAGAAAAAAAATTTATTGTAAAATTTTTCTAAGTGTGCGCGATCATCAAAGGACTTAGTAAAATTTTCAGTTTTTTTTTTAACAGATTTCTGCCCTTTTTATTGCAGCACCTTACTAACCTTGTCCATAGAAACCATTTAGGCTCTGTGAAGCATGGCCCTCCGACGCACCGTTCCCGACTTATGGGCCTCCAAATTTTATTTTATTTTTTACAAAACGATCCATATTTTCAAAATGGTTGCTCGGATGAAAATCTTTTGAGAAATAAATTGTTGCTCTACTCGAAAACCATGAAATAATGTAAAAAAACTCGAGAAATTATTGAGAAAAAAAAAAATGATTGCAAAATTCTTCTAAGTGTCGGGCCGGATCATTAAAATTTTCAGAGATTTTTTTTAACAGATTTCGGCCTGTTTTATTGGAGCACCTTATTAACCTTGTCCGTAGAAACCATTTAGGCTCTGAGAAGCATGGCCCTCCGACGCACCGTTCCCGAGTTATAGGCCTCCAAATTTTATTTTACTTTTTACAAAACGCTCCATATTTTCAAAATAGTTGCTCGGATGAAAATCTTTTCAAGGAAGAAATTGTTGCTCTAGTCGAAAACCATGAGATGATGTAAAAATCTCGAGAAATTATTGAGAAAAAATTTAGTAATTGGAGGGTAGTCCCAAATAATACAGTTACAATTTTGAGCTCTCATATAATTAATTTAATAAAATATTAAAAACAACTTTTAAATGCAAGAAACATAATAAAGTAGTACATTAACCTCTGGTGCACTCAGTCAGTTTATCAAATCTCCTTGACACCACTTCTCTACACTGCAAGCACTGTTCTTTGCTGAAATGGACCTGTACTCCAAATCGTCAAGCACTGTGGAGGAGCTGTCTCCTACATTTGCTTCAAGAATGTCACAATATGAGGAAGACTTGAAGAATGCCAGTGGTGAAGCTTCACATAAGACTATTGCCAGCCTATCCAAGGACTTCACTGAGTTGAAGACCCTAGTTTGGAAAACATTGAGTTCACTGAAATCCCAGATGGAGTTGCTTGTGTTTGGCTGGATAGGCACGAAATGACAACCCGTGCTAAGGTTCTTCTGTTGCATGGCCTGAGTGAGGACAAGGGAGCAGATCTAAGCAATGGTTTCCTGAAGGTTTTGTCGGAGCGTCTGGAAATGGCCAACGTCGCCTCTAAAGATATAACAGCCTGTCACCGCCTTGGAAGCAACACCAGCAAAACCTCGTCCCCTCTTAGTTAGATTTGAAAGCCGCATCGTAAGGAATGAGGTGTGGCGAAATAACAACCAAGCTAAAAGGCTCTGGTTTAATGCTTTCTGAGTTCCTGACTAAGCTCAGACACGATATTTTTATGAATGCTCGGAAGTACTTCGGAATACATAAGTGTTGGACGTCTGAGGGGAAGATTGTCATCCAGGTTTCCGAAAAATCGCGACGGAAGATTGAGTTTGCTTCGGAATATCAAGAACTTGTTGCTCAGTTTCCCGTTGCTGAGCCCTCAGCCGTAACTTCGAAGCCAGTGCCCGATAAGAGAATTTGCTAGACAGTAAAGTGATGAGTCTTCGTTGCGGGTCTTCCATTTTTCTGAGTATATAATATACTAGGTACTTATCATTTTTATGTTTTATGTCGTTCATGTGTCGGTCATTCAATTTTTTTAGTTTTTTGTTTTGATTTGATTTTTTACTTATGTTATTATTGTCATTTGACATTTAGATCGTTCGGTGTTACTCAAAGTTTTCGTTCGGAAACATACTAACGTGTATTTATTTTGTTTGGACTACAGGCTTTTTATCTTTTAATTATAAAACTAATGTAGCCGGCGAGTGCATCGAGGTTTGAGTGCTGAAATTATTTTTTTCTTGTTTATTGTTAGATTACTTAAATTTTTTTAAAATTATTTATTTATTTTTATTGTTATTTGTATTTAGTTAAAATGGAAATGGACTGGTCACATGATGAGATCAACAACAGGAAAGTGGACTAAGAAAGTAACAGAATGCTACCATGACCTCATTTACCTTTCCTATAAAATTTGACTTCCTCAACGCAAGGCCAAATTTCTCTTTCTTCGCAGTTTTAAAAACGTTGATTTGGAGCGTTTGAGGGCTGATGCGGGTGGGATTGACTGGTCTTCTGTGTTCACCGGCAAGAATATGGACTCTATGGTGTCAGTTTTCAGCAGTACTATATTGAATTTGTATGATGCACCCCTTAAAAAGGTAAGAGTCAAACACCTTCCTGCACCATGGCTTTCCCCAGCTATAAAAAACCTGATGGCGAAACGTGATAAGGCCAAGCGTTTATACAGGAATCGGGCTACTGAGGAAAACTGGGACCTTTATAAGAAGATGCGAAATCGCTGCAGTTGTTTGTGTAGGAATGCCAAAAGGCATCACATTCACAACTCAATTGAAAACTTCAACCCGACACAAGTATAGCAATTTTTAAAGACTATTGGTATTGGCAAAGCCTCTAGCAAGAGTACTTCTGATAAAATGGACCTCAATGCACTTAATGCGCACTTTTCTACATCACCAATTATACTCGATATCGATGTTAAATCTTCGACTCTCAGTGATCTTTCCAATCTTCCTTTACCAGCAAATACTTCTTTCACTTTCCACCAAATTACTGAGCTAGATATTAAGAAATGTTTTCAATCCATCTCCATTAAGGCGTTAGGTGACTATGGTCTTCAGTTCCAAATGTTCCTACCTATTTTGAGTGAAATAGTTCCTGTTGTAACTCACATAGTAATTTTTTCTCTTTTCACTAACACGTTTCCTTCTGCTTAGAAGAAGGCTCACGTCTTACCACTTCCTAAAGTTTCAAATCCCTCTTCTCCATCTCAGTTCCGTCCAATATCCATCCTCCCAATCCTTTCCAAAGTTCTCGAGAGCGTTGTTCAGAAGCAACTGTCTTGTTATCTATCCTCTAATGGCATGCTGAGTCCTTACCTCTGGTTTCAGACCTGGCCATAGCACTGTGACAACTCTTGTCAAAATAACTGACGATATAAGACTGGCTATGGAAAATAAATGCTTGACAGTGTTGGTTTTACTGGACTTCAGCAGTGCCTTTAATTCAGTTTACTTTGACATTCTCTTAGGAATCCTTTCCTCCCTTAATGTCTCTGCGCCAGTAATTGAGTGTTTCAAATCTTATCTTCGAGGCCGCTCGCAGTATGTTCGGTCTGATGAGGATTTCTCTGAATGGTGTGATTTGGCTGCGGTTGTACCTTAGGGTGGCGTCCTCTCTCCTCTTCTTTTCTCAGTTTTTATAAACGCTATCACTGAGGTCTTTACTTCTAACTATCATCTCTATGCAGACGACTTGCAGTTATACCGTCACTTTAGAATGGGTTAACTCGCTGGCGCTGTGGATGCCATCAATGATGACCTTGAAAATATCAACAAGTTGGCTAAATCCTTTGGACTCTTACTGAACCCAACTAAGTCGCAAGCTACATGCTCAGCCTTTTAGATCATCAGTCTCGCCCGCCAGTAGTGTATGATTCGGTGCCCATATTGTACTCGTAAAGCGCTAAAAACCTAGGCGTCCATATAGACACTAACTTCTCTTGGGAGGTTCATAATGCTGACGTTAGTAAGAGGGTTTTCTACTCTTTTCAGTCTCTTAAACGTCTCCAAAAATTCTTATTATTCTTCCATTTCACACTAAGGTCACTCTTGCACAATTTCTTCTCCTACCGCTAATACACTATGCGGATGTCTGTTTTCTAGATGCAACGGAGGTACTCCTTAACAAACTCGAGCGGCTGCAGAACTTATGCATCCTTTTCATTTTTGGCCTCCGCAAGTACGACCATGTGTCGAAGTTTCGGACCAGATTGAGGTGGCTGCCAATTTGGCATCGCCGAGATACCCTTATCCTATCTCTTCTCTATACTATCCTGCATAATCCTAATTCTTCTCAATACCTTCGTGAACGGTTTGAGTACTTCGTTCCGAGGGGTAAACCCTATCGCACTGCCAATTCTCTTCTCCTTCATATTCTGCGTCACACTTCCAGCCGCTATAATGGCTCCTTTTCTGTTACTGCATTGCGTCTCTGGAACTCTCTCTCACACTCCCTACGCGACAGTCCTTCTCTAGATGTCTTCAAGAAGAAAATAAAAAAGCACTTCCTTTCAAATTGACATAATATTAGTATTATATTGGTATTAATATGTATAATATATATTTAGAATTATTTATGTAGGTTTATAAGTATTGTACACTGGATCCTACCCTCAACAGTGATCTCTCTCTATCACTCAAAGGTTTGCTGGGAGAAAACTCAACATTGAGTTAAGCTCGCCTTTGTACATGAATTGTGTAACCATATGTAATATGTAAAATTTTTGTGTACAATAAAGAATTAAGAAAAAAAAAAAAATTGCAAAAATATTTCCAAGTGCTCTTCAAAGGATTTAGACAAATTTTCGGAGTTTTTTTTGACGTGACAACGTCTTATAAATTGGTTTGCCGGGTGACACTTCAAGAAACTGCGTTACGCTCCGCTCACGTTATGCGCTCACAATGAGAGCGAGTGAGAGGCACGCGTCCCTTCCACTCGGGCATGGTTAGCCCGCCTAAGAGCGAGAGAGACAGACATAAAAAGTGAAAGGCACGCGTCCCTTCCACTCGAGCACAGTTAGCCCGCCTAAGAGCGAGAGAGACAGAGCGAGAGAGAGAGAGTGAGAGTATACGAATGAATGAATATTCACATTAAAATTATTTTACCACTCAAAGTCGTTGTCACGTAAAACTTTCGCCCGTATACCGACTTTACAGGCAACCAATTTTTTTTAACTGATTTCAGCCATTTTTATTGTAGCACTTTATTAACCTTGTCCATAGAAACCATTTAATTTAAGGTCTGAGAAGCATGGCCCTCCGACGCACCGTTTCCGAATTACGGGCCTCCAAATTTTATTTTATTTTTTAGAAAATAAATTAAAGTTTGGAGGAAACAGTAAGAAAAAAGGAGCCTAAACCACCACATCTAGTGGAAAATCCACTGAGTTGGCAACACTGTGATGTGATAACACTTTTAAAATGGCGTCGTTTCACGTTTGGTTTCACTTATCGGCAATAGCCGGTAAATTATTGTAAGTGTTAATTTAAATAACACTTATTTATATCAGCGAAAAATATGTAATAATAATAAAATATGCCTAAAAATGATCTAAATCACTAGATATACACAAATCAGAAAGACAAAAAAAAAAACGAACTAACTGATGACTAGGCAGCATGGTCTCTGACCGTAGTCTGTTCCACAAGGAACAAAAGCCAAAAAAGTGACAGACGTCAAGACGAGACAGTTATTTTTTTCTTTCGGAATGGTAGTTTTTGCTAGAAATAATGTTCCAACTATATAAAAATACTTAATAGATACTAATATCCGTTTAGTGTGTATAAAGTGCATTTTTTTGTGTAACACGAGTTCAAAAAGCTTGTGAGAATTGAACCTTTGTGGTATGGATAAAAATAGAAGGAAATGTTTAAGTGTGACTGTTCACCAGCCAAACAAAACGAAAAACTGTTCCGCTTTCCTAAAACCCGGAGTTTGAAACCTTCGTATTCTGAGGCTACTGCAAACAGATTGTAAATAAATCATTTGAATACATGAACATAATATGCAACTTGGAGAGACTGTGGTGAGTGCCCTCAGAGATGTTGTTGATATTGTTAGGTGACCTTAAAAAGGGCTGTTGTACATGGCTCTGAAGAGAGCTGTTTGGATTTACCATTGTGGTGAAAGGAATGATCAGCTAGACTCTGCGTTACCAGCTGCTAGCCATCCAGGGTGTGCAGGGCGTTTGGAATGGCAAAACGATATAGTTAACACCACTCGGGAAGGCTCCTTTAATGCACCCCTGAAAACCATGGGAAGACCAATACCACCCAGCTCCTGACTTCTTAGAACCCAGGGAACACCTGCCACCTGGACGTGAACTGCAGTGGCCTATATGGAAATCACTCAATGGGTTGCAAATTTAGGTAGGCCGCTGCAAATACAACTTGGTAAAATTCATAGACTGGTCTGATACCCAATGTGAGTGCGGTGCCCCTGTCCAGACCATGAATCACCTACTGGGTATCATCAACGACAACAACAGCCCCGGTATCTGCACACCTTAATAATAAATGATTATTTTACAGATCGACTCTAAAGTCAGACAAAAATGTAAAAAGGCTGAAAGTAGATCGGAATTGGCTTCAACCGTTATAGGAGTAGAAACCGAAAAATGGACAAGGAAGTTCGTCCTTTTCAAATTGACAGTGATGGCCATCTGCTGCCAAAAATAATTTTACCACAAGTATGTATATCTACACCTAGTTCATCACCAAATCTTATACAAGATTTTAATGTTGGTAAGTAACAAAGTTTGTCACTTGTAAGAAAATATAAGATTTCAAAATATTTGTCAGCTAACTTTTACTATGGGACCAACCTCAAAATAAATAAAATCTATGCATATAATATTTAATATTATTTATTTATTTAATCAGACAATTAAGTTATTATTTCAGTAACAATAAGTATTCACAAAATTATTACAATACATAGAAATATAAAAACTTAAAACTTATCAGCCCGGGATTGAGTCTGACAATTACTTGACCATTTTTTACCCGCAATTTTGAGGTTGATTCTTTAGCAAAAATTGCTTGTGTTGGTAGGTTATGTCACCCCCTAATATAAAATACGACAATCCTACATCTTACTAATATTATAAATGTGAATGTTTGTATGTTTGCCTGTCAATCACACAATAACGGCTGAAGGGATTTGAATGAAATTTTGCACACGGGTAGGTCACAGCCTTTTTATTTTTGAAGTTATAATAATAATAATAATATGATTATATTATATAATATTGATATGGGTATCGTGTAGGTTTTCGGGGGCGCCGATTGCAAATCTGACAGTCATTTTAAAATCAAAGATGGCGGATGTCACTTTTTCTCAAACATTCGATATGGGTATCGTTTAATAGGTTTTTGGGAGTGCCGATTACAAATCTGACACTTATTTTGAAATCAAAGATGGCGGATGCAACTTTTACTCAAACATTCGATATGGGTATCGTTTAATAGGTTTTTGGGAGTGCCGATTACAAATCTGACACTTATTTTGAAATCAAAGATGGCGGATGCAACTTTTTCTCAAACATTCGATATGGGTATCGTTTAATAGGTTTTTGGGAGTGCCGATTACAAATCTGACACTTATTTTGAAATCAAAGATGGCGGATGCAACTTTTACTCAAACATTCGATATGGGTATCGTTTAATAGGTTTTTGGGAGTGCCGATTACAAATCTGACACTTATTTTGAAATCAAAGATGGCGGATGCAACTTTTACTCAAACATTCGATATGGGTATCGTTTAATAGGTTTTTGGGAGTGCCGATTACAAATCTGACACTTATTTTGAAATCAAAGATGGCGGATGCAACTTTTTCTCAAACATTCGATATGGGTATCGTTTAATAGGTTTTTGGGAGTGCCGATTACAAATCTGACACTTATTTTGAAATCAAAGATGGCGGATGCAACTTTTACTCAAACATTCGATATGGGTATCGTTTAATAGGTTTTTGGGAGTGCCGATTACAAATCTGACACTTATTTTGAAATCAAAGATGGCGGATGCAACTTTTACTCAAACATTCGATATGGGTATCGTTTAATAGGTTTTTGGGAGTGCCGATTACAAATCTGACACTTATTTTGAAATCAAAGATGGCGGATGCAACTTTTACTCAAACATTCGATATGGGTATCGTTTAATAGGTTTTTGGGAGTGCCGATTACAAATCTGACACTTATTTTGAAATCAAAGATGGCGGATGCAACTTTTTCTCAAACATTCGATATGGGTATCGTTTAATAGGTTTTTGGGAGTGCCGATTACAAATCTGACACTTATTTTGAAATCAAAGATGGCGGATGCAACTTTTTCTCAAACATTCGATATGGGTATCGTGTAATAGGTTTTTGGGGCTGCCGATTGCAAATCTGACATTCATTTTTATATCAAAGATGGCGGCTGCCACTTTTTCTCAAAAATTCGATATGGGTATCGTGTAATAGGTTTTTGGGGGTGCTGATTGCGAATTAGACATTCATTTTAAAATCCAAGATGGTAGATGCAACTTTTTCTCAAAAATTCGATATGGGTATCGTGTAATAGGTTTTTGGGGTTGCTGATTGCAAATTAGACATTCATTTTAAAATCCAAGATGGCGGATGCAACTTTCTCTCTAAAATATGATATGGGTATCGTGTAATAGGTTTTTGGGGGTGCTGATTGCGAATTAGACATTCATTTTAAAATCCAAGATGGCGGATGCAACTTTTTCTCAAAGATTCGATATGGGTATCGTGTAATAGGTTTTTGGGGGTGCCGATTGCAAATCTGACATTCATTTTAGAATCCACGATGGTGGATCATTGTTTTTCTTAAAATTGTGAATTTATTTTACTTTAAATCTATCAAAAGAAACAGTAGTAGGCATACTGTTTTTGAAGTTATACTTCTTTAGGTACGTTAGGGCAAAATGATGAGAGTAAATTTTTACGATGCTCGCGCACACCGTCACAAAAACCTACAGCCTGAAGTTAGCTAGAACCGACACCGCTAAGTTAGCTATGGTCTGTGGTTCATGAAGAATGATTGTTTTCGTTTTGTAAACTTTGTAACAGTTTGGTTTTTTATCTGGTTTTGCCAAAGAAGTATAACTTCTTACGTGCGTACATAAGTACACACACACTTTTTTATATTGTTTTGGAATCTTCTATCTAGGAAATGTATTACTTTATTATTATTATTATTTTAGATGTCATTGCCCAATGTCTTGGACACGCAATGGAGGACCTGAAGCAAACTCAAAATGATATTTTACTGAGAATATCACTCTCCTTCAACACATGTGTCTAGTGCAGCCACTTTGCTGGTAGATATAGACATACCATTAAAATCACTTGACGATATTAGATAAATAGAAAATTGGCTTGAAGATGAAGAACACAAAGAACAATTGGTAAGTACAATATTCTGATAGAAATATACAAGCTTTACAAGCAAGCAAGACCACTGGACGTACTGATGATATACTATGTAGTTATAATACTACTATTATATGAAAATTAATAGATGAACGAGTATACATACATTGTTTTACGTTTATTTATGATTGCTTATTGACTATGAGCCGATAAATGTTTTGGCCTATGTTGGTGGCAAAGGAACTGCCACAATTACCAGAAGAAATCTGGAACGGGTTTTCAGCAACTCTCTGGCAATTCACTGCAACTGGACTGGATAAAATAATAAGTTTAGTTTGAAAAATTTACAATTATTGTCAAAAGTCATTGTAAGTAGGTATGACTATGAAAATTACAGATAATATTAGATATATTTATGTAACCATATTAGATTCATTTATTTATGGAGAAGCTCGTGGCTTAAGTAATAACAGCTGCACGGGCCGATCCATCAGTTTAAGCTACGTTTGCCGGGATTCATAGATGGGTGACCATCTTTACATACTGAGACTCCTCCGTGCCTCGGAAAGCACGTTAAGCTGTTGGTCCCGGCTATCAATCGTGGATCTTTAACAGTCGTTACGGGTCGTCAGAAGCCCGAAAGTGACAACCAGTCTTATCAAGGGGTATCGTATTACCCAGTAATATTATTTGTGGTTTATTATTACTTTATCGATTGTGTTATTCTAAATGAAATGCTAAAGTACTGCTTCGTAATATTTACAGTTGCAGTGTGAAGAAACAAGTTGGCAGAGACAGCAACTGATGCTGGAATCACAGGTGTCATAACAAACTGGTTTAGATTTGCTAGAGATCGAGATGGCGGAAGAGATAACAGAAGAATATGATGAAGCTAATAACAGCAGCTCTACACGACAATATTCTGGACTATCTGCAAGAACAAAGAGGCGTCATCAAAATGCAATAAAAACTGAATTAAGAGGTAAATTAAGGATCAACGATAAAAGTAATGTTACTAGTAATAATGCAGGTACTAATTCATCATTTATTAATGAACATCATAATAATTGTATATCAGAAAATTATACTGATGATTTTAATGCCGAGGAAATCACTTTCACGCGTAATATATCTACTGGTAAAATTGAAAATGCTGATTTTAAGGATACTGATCTTACCTGTTTGATCTATAATTAAGGAGGTGGTAATTTGGAGGTAAAATTAAACACTGCACCCGCGGGTTTTAATGACTTAGCGTCATATTAACAAATGGCAAACACAAATGACTCAGTGTCCTCAAAATTAGGTAGAACTAAATGATGCCCTAAAAATCTAGAAAAAATATATGTTTAAGTGTCAAATAGGTACTAATTTTTTAAAGGCGAATTGAAATTTTGGAGCCCTTACGTGGAGATTCTAAATGTGGGTAGTCATCTTGACATCAGAATGACTGCCCAATTTTTGATTTCATTTTCTCAGTTATTAATTAGGTACCAATTATTTAAACAAACGTATCAAATAGTAGCAAATAGGCATTAGATTTTAGTAATATTTTAAAGCTGATCGGTCATTTTGGCCAGTCATTCTGATGTTCACAAGTGTCGTTAGTCACGTTTTGGTCTGTATTAGTGTCAGCCACTATTTATTTTTCTAATAAAAAAATTTCTATGAATGTATGATTTTCTGCATTTTGTAATTAAACGCAAAAATAGCATTTTTTTCTTTATACGAGTAAGTTTATTTTTGTAAAGTGTCATTCTTATAATTGTGCTGTATTCGTTTCTGTTTCATTTAAAAAATACGACTATTTTGAATTTCAAAGTGACGTTTGTCAGTCACGTTTTGGTCTGTATTAGTGTCAACCACAATTTATTTTTCTAATAAAAAAGTTTCTATGAATGTATAATTTTCTGCATTTTGTAATTAAACGCAAAAATAGCATTTTTTTTTATTTATATGTTTATTTTTGTAAAGTTCCTATGTTATGATTGTATTGAATTCGTAATGTTTCATTTAAAAATACGATTATTCTGAAATCCAAAGTAACGTTAGTCAGTTTTGGTCTGTATTAGTGTCAGCCACAATTTATTTTTCTAATAAAAAAGTTTTTACGAATGTAAGGTTTTCCATTTCAACACATCCCAATATTTTTTTTTCATGTACAAATACAAACACAAATTACGACTACTATTACAAATTAGTTATAAAACATGCATCGAGAAAGATCTGTAGTTCAAAAACACTTCATCACGAGTTCATTTTGCATGAAGTGTCAGTCACATTTACATTTGTTTAAATAAACCTTAACTTTTTTAACCTCTCAAGCCCGGGACGTGTCACGTTTCAGCATATGTCAGTCCCCGTTGACAGGCGGCCATCGTGTAACTACAGACTTGGTCAGGTTCCGTGTGTATGAACCTTGTTACAGGTCTAAAGACCTTGGCTAATAGTGATAATAGCGGTTTAAAACGCGTGAATCGGGTTTTTGGCAAGGCAAACTAGCGGCACACATGAGAGCCACCGGGGTTATAAAGTACACATTTATTACCACGGAGGTTTAATTAAAGGATATTTATACAAAATTACTGAAATTAGTACTATAAAAATAGTGGAATTCGTAAAACAATGCAAAATAAAACTCAAATCGTGTCAAATGTAGAGTTATTCACATATGGCATTACCCTAACATATTTTTTGGAACAGTGGTGGCCCAGTGGTGACTGTCGCGACTTACAAGTTGTAGGTTGTGAGTTTAAACCCAGGCAGGCGCTTTACTTTATGTAAATTATTTCATCACTACTGCTCTCAAATGGTGAAGGATAACATCGTGAGGAAACTGGCAAGTCCTAGTACCAAAAATTTGAAGACATGTGACATCCATCAATCTGCATTGGGCCCGCGTGGTGGATTACGGTCCACACCCTCTCACAGAGAGGAAGCCTGTGTTCTAGCAGTGGGGACATTAAAATGCTGATGATGATGATTTTTTAATTCTAATTATATTTGTACCACAGCTGTAATTCTAAAATACTACACTTAAGGCTAGCTTCACAGCTATCCGGGAGACCCGTACGGGCCGCCTGTAAGGCATCCCAGAACGGAGACTTACGTAGGCGCTAGAACATCGTTTCACAGCGACGCGGATTGGTCCGTATGCGACCCGCTCCGCGTCGCTGTGAAACAATGTTCTAGCGCCTCACGTATGTCTCCGTTCCGGGTGCCAGTACGGGCGGCCCGTACGGGTCTCCCGGACAGCTGTGAAACCAGCCTAACCAAACCCTAACCATTTGTCAACTGTAGGATAACTGTCAATATTGTATAAGAAGGCCGCACAATGCAAAACAACCAATGGAATAAAAATCTACAATGGCCCCCCCCAGGCCCAGTTGTTGGCCCCCCCAGGCCCAGTTGTTGGCCCCCCCCAGGCCCAGTTGTTGGCCCCCCCCAGGCCCAGTTGTTGGCCCCTTTTTGGCCATTTTTTGTGGGCCCTTTGATGTAGGCCCTACCTCTATTAGATGGCCAAATCTAACAGTTGGCCAACCCACGAAGTGCACGTGGCCCAACTGAATGCCCACAATAAATGCTATTAGGGTACGCGCCGTCGACTCTCGGCGACGGCGAGCTACTCATTACTCGCCGTCCCCAAGCCCGCGCCTACCGTGGCCAGAGATCGGTTTACGACCTCCGACGCCCAGGGCGTATCCTGCGGCGGCTGCTAGAGGCGTAAGGGCGTCCCCATTGAGTCTCTCTCACGCGTTGCGCCTCCTTTTACTGCTATTACTGCTTCGCAGAAGAAGGTGACTGCTTCCCATTCCCTCTCGCTCCGTACCATGGCCTGGAAAGGGCCAGGCGCGAGAGGTTGCTACCGCCGATCGCCTCCACGAGGACACGGCGGTGCTCCGCCAAAGCGGGGCAAACCTCCACCGGGCGTTTCCTTTCAGTAGCAGCCCTGAGTCTGGATTTTTACCAGGTGAATAGCATATTGGCTGGTTCTATTTACATGGAATTTAAAAATACTGGCGAATGTGGATGTACTTACTATACAGGTTGTAACAGAAACAGGTGGTCATGTCTTAGATACTGTTTCTACGTATGGAAATGAACAACTTTCTTCTAGGAAGCGATAGTTAAATCCAAAAAAAATGGGCCTACCGTACAAAGTTATCATCAGCTGACCCAAATTAGTATGGGAGGTCTAACATTTGTTTCAGAATTAACTATGACTTTTTTTTTGAAAGTTTTTTATTTTTATGGGCAGAAGAAATATTTAAAATATGATTACGCATTTCCGTTACGTGCATACATACCTGTTTTTTATTTTTTTATTTAAGATGAATACAGCGTTCATTACGAAAATTGTTGCATTTTTGTTTATTATTATTAAAATTATTAAAAAAAAAACTGTAAATGTGTAATAATATTAAAAATATTTTAAATTACTGTATTTTTATTTATTATTATTGAATTTTTTTATAAAATAGCGACCCGCCCCAGCTTTGCTCGGGTGCAAATTATACGCTTAAACCTTACTCTTAAATCACTCTGTGTATTGATGAAAACCGCATGAAAATCCGTTCAGTAGTTTTTGAGTTTATTGCGTACAGACGGACAGACTGACTTATGAGCAGAAGACTATTTTATGGGCAGAAGCAGTATTTCAAAGAAGACCACGCATTTCCGTTACATGCATGTACATCTCAGGCTTACCCTTCAGGAGTACAGCATGATAAATGATAAATGATGTTTATTCAGTAAATAGGTTACAAGGAACACTTTAACACATCAATGTATTTGGTCAGTTTAAGCTAGATGAGGCCGGTGTTTCCTAGCTGACTACCCTGAGAAGAAACACCGAAACAAACTCAGAGGTCAAAGTCTCTTTTAAAGTGTTCAAATCCATACAATGTGTACTGGTTAAATCATATGAGAACCATGTACGTTTATGTCTGGGATGAGCTTTTTGAAGAAAGCTATACACAAATTCGAGTGGACCTGACCAGACAGTGCAAGCATTTGTCAGTCATCGCGAAGCTCAACTCTTATGTATTTAAAAAAAAAAAAACGGTCGATTTTTTTTTTGAGGGTTGGTAAATCATCCAATGACATCACCCGCTCTAGGGTGGAGCGGGAGGGCGTATCAGACTCTTACTGACTAAAACCCACCCCTGTTCCTTCCCTGCCCTGAGTGCCCAAGGGCGAGGTAACCCGGTTTCGAAAAAAAAAAAGACCCCTGGGCAGAATTTATCCTCAACCCCTGGGCTGATCGATCGATTTCCGTTACATGCATGTACACCTCTGGCTTAGTCTTCAGGTGTACAAGCGTGGTGTTATGTCAGGTTTAAACGTTGGATTGATCAGTGTTGCAGATAAGCTATAATGGGTTTCCTTATGAACCATTTTCAGGCAATAATACTCACTTAATTCAGGATATAATTAACAGGTTTTATTTAAAATGATACGACCCGTTCAATTAATACAGCGTTCATTACGAAAATTATTGGATACAAATTAACATCATCAGTTAAGAGGTAGAAATAAATTATTATAATAAGTTACAGTTTAATTTGTGCTTTACGTATATACAAAAGATAGATGTCCGCGACAATATCAAAAGTTTTTATTTTTACCCTTGATTTAATTTAGTCCAGGATCCCAGAGCCGCCAGACATAACTTCTTTTCTGATTAACAAAATGTGTGGGGCTGAGTAGTGTTAGTACATACTTTGAACATACGCATACCTGCTAGCTATCCTAACGACCAATTTTATTTTATTCTTGCTAAAGTTTCGATCATTTTTGAAAAACCAAAGAGGGTGTTTTATTTTTAGTTTTATTATAGTTGTAATTAACGAAAATTAAAGTTACCCATGATTTGGGAACCTCCAAAACACGTTTTATTGGTTTTTCAAAAATCATCTAAATACGATACGAAATGCGTACGTTCAAAAAACATACTAACACTAATCAATCCATTTTGTTAGTCAGAAAATAAGTTATGTCTGGCGGCTCTGGGATCTTACTCTATTGTCTTTGAATGATGTTTACTTTCACATAGGTTACATCTATGTAAATATAATGTTATTTTGAATTAAATCTAATGTGCAGTAGTAGCTGGTTTTCTATTTTTGTTTGACTGTTGGTGTGGTTCTCTCACAAAGTGGAGGTCAAAGAGTCCAGCAGTGGGAATATTAGAGGCTGATAAAAAAATCTCTCTTTTATACGTGAGTGGTTTTACTTCTGTTTTGCAACTAGTCTCAATTACAAAATATACAAATGTAGGTCTGAACACTCCCTCTCATAATGATACGGGAGCTGCAAACATTATCAAAGTCAGAATCACCGCAGTTTGGAGTTTGGCCAGGGCACGATGCCGTATCGCCCCATTCAAGCAAACTGCACACAGGATTTTATTCACAAACATTTACACTACGGAACTTTTCATTATCACTGCTATTTTAATGTGCGTTGTGAACAAAGAACATTTTTTTTTTTCAACATTTATTTTGTGATATTTTCTGTATAATTATGTTTCGTGTATATTCTTACATCTATCATTAAGCCGTTTGATTTTGTCGCGTGTTAACTAAATCGATGAGTATGTAGATCTTATAGTATAACAATAATGTAGTTAAGACAGATTTTATAGCTAATATTGTTTGAGAAGATAAAGTACAGCTATCGATATAAAAATATAACAATGAAGCTATGGTTCTCAAGGATGCATACAGAGGAAAGATACAAAAACCAGGCTTTGGATTTTCATAAAAGAAGTTTTAAAAAGAAGGTAAGGTATGGAATAAAAATCAAAACTATACACATCCCTGTTAAAGTATAAATAAATATCTTTAAACCATATAAATTTTACATAACCAACAATTCGCGTACTCTATTCACCAATCCATAATTTCCATGTCTTTTATATCATTCCATGATAAAATACAACTTACATATTATCAAAAACAGGATTCTTAAAAGCCAAAATTTATGACTAATTTAGAATATTTACATAATAAAGAATAGTAATTTGTACAATTCTTATTCATACGTTGGATCGTGTGTTTATGAGACCTGGGAACTTCTACATTATAAAAATAAATCTTATGGCTAACTTTTTTTTCCTAAGCTTAATGTAGCGAAAATAAATACTAATTTAACGCAAATACTTAGAAAAATAAATAAATAAATCACAGCAAATCTCCATTACCTATCTACTCTTACATTGTTATTGTTATAACTATCTATACTAACAATCGATGGTGTCATGTCTTACATCGAACTTTTACATGAAACTGTACCTTAGCACTATACTTAGTTACATTTATGAAAATTCGTATTTTGTAGATATAGGAATATTAAATAGTAATTAATATGACTTTAATAATTATTAGAATCTTGTCGACAAAGTTGAATTTACATATAGCTTAACACGATTAAATCAATTTACTTAGGAATATTAGCTTTTTACTTCATGTCGCACTCACTTATAACCAAAGTAACAAAGTCTAAAAGTAACTCCCAAATAACGAAAGACAATTGATTATCAAGGAATAATGAGCATTTAACTTCTACATTCAATTCCGCTCGTACCCAAATTAACCTTTACGTATATGTTACAGATATCAAATTCTAGTACCTAAGTATTTGTAATTTCGCGATTCAGTTACGTCGATAAGTAGACGAACATTCCAACTTTGTCCATAAATGGCGCATTACTCGTTGCCCGTCATAAATATTCATTTTCGGCAAGCAAGAGGAAGTTTTCACGGTTTCTCATCGAGCCCCAGTCGGAGTAGACGCGGTTATATTAGCAAATTTATGAGCAAAAATATTCCATACTCCGCAAAGATTTCGTCGAGAACTTTGCAAAGCTCTTATCTGCCGCTGAATCAATCGTATGGATATCCACTTGCAATATTGCTGTTCCCACTTAACGTGAAACTAATGTTATAGCACTTGAAGTCGAAGATACGTTCATTC
Organism: Polia nebulosa; assembly: GCA_951329385.1. Taxonomy (NCBI): domain Eukaryota; kingdom Metazoa; phylum Arthropoda; class Insecta; order Lepidoptera; family Noctuidae; genus Polia; species Polia nebulosa. Next base: position 19,026,694 of record OX589604.1, read on the forward strand.
AAAGATTAGATTCTTTTATCTACATAGTGTTTCATTGTTTATTTACATTCTTGTGGATAGTGCACGTTGCTCGTAAATGCAATTGAAAATGCAAAAAGTTCGCTTTGTTACTTAAATATTTACGTCACTGCTCTGAATCTAATTACATAATGGATGGCATAAAATTGTTATCAAGATATACAAAAAAGAATAACTATATACAATGACTAGATCTATTTATAACGATAAATAATAAAAAAAGAAAAACGGTGTACAACGTCCAATTCTAGAGAAGATTATTCTCAACGTCACTCAAGAGTTTCATAGTACAGGGTTTCGCACTTTAAGTGTCCGTGATCAAAGTAAAGCCTCTTCGAGTTGGTCGAAGCCCTCGTACCATCAGTCGCTTTCGTAGACCGTGGAGTTGGAGCTCTTTCGCCGACTGTATGGCGAAGAGAACTCGATCCTGGTGTCTGGCAGCCAGGTGTACGCAGTGCGCTCCGAAGATGCACTGAAAAAAAGAAAAAAAAAGAGTTAGAATAAATATGAAATTTCTAAACTCTCTAATTGAGGTTAATTTTGGGGTAGGTTACTAATTGTTTATTTAACCGACTTCAAAACAGGAGGTTTATTCCATTCATTAAGATTAATTTAGGTTTGAGAAATTTTAAACACCATTTTTTTTTTCGAAAACTGGATCTTGCATGTCGGACCGGGCTTGGATTTTTTTTTTGTGGGGTGGGAAATCATCCAATGACTTCTCCCGCTCTAGGGTGGAGCGGGAGGGCGTGTCACACTCTGACTGACTGAAACCCACCCCTGTTCCTATCTGCCCTGAGTGCCCAAGGGCGAGGTAACTTTGTTTCGAATTTATCCTCAACCCCTGGGCAGGCATCGGCCATGACGGGCCCCATCGTTATTGCTGACAACTCTTTGAGGCGCGCGTGGAACACTACGCGCCATCGACTCTCGGGCCTGGTGCTGATCGGACGGCGAGCTACCCATTACTTGCCGTCCGCAGGCCCGGGTACCGGGATCGATAACAATTAAGTAATTAGAGAAAATAAAATAAAAATTGTAGCAGGACGTAAACAATACATTTAGGTACTTATTCCACTAAATAAGCAAAGTTCATTACTGCAATAATGAATTTAATTCCGAACCATTCTAAGCTCTTTTTATAAGCTGCTCTGATTCTGTCAAATGTAGTAATTTTAGCAAAAGCGCAACGAATACGGTGTTTGAACTATTTTAATCAATGAATTAAAATTGTCTGTTCTCTAGTTAACAAAATGACAAGAGCAAAATGGGTTTCATTTTATTTTTATACGAAATGTTAGTAATTGTGACTTTGAAATGCTAAATGACAGACCTTTTTTGAACATTACGGAAATATTAACTAGCCGTCACTGTAGCTAAACAGAGAAAAATGTCAAAATATCCGTTGGTTGATCCTCTAGTATGAAATTTTAATGAGTCAGTTTAAGTTGTGTCTTGTTCCACGTCCAATTAACGTTTACAGTATTCGAAGCTGACTTTCAACATCGCTGTTGTAACTGTGCCTGCTTTTAATGGTAATCGAGAGCAACATTTACATGCAGTAACAATTGAAACATGTTTGGACAAAACAAAGGCGTAGCCAGACTTAGTAACGCATTGTAACCATCCACTGGTGTATCCTGCAGCAGTCAATTTATTTGGTCACAGTGAAACAAACGCTAAAGAGCCACCGGACTCGGAGCAGTCGAATTATTTATGTTGAAATGCAATGAAAAGTTAATGTATTCGCTCCTTCAAGTGCCACCTACGAGCACTTGAATAAACAGAAGCGCTATTTATCTTTACCTTAGGTAAAGCATGTTGTTTTAAAGAGGACCCTTATAGGACTGGGGTCAACGTTCTTGACATACTTTATGAGATGAGCCTACGAGCAACATAGTGTTTACTTTTACAGCATAACGTTGTGATATCGTAAACAGGTGGGCGAAAATATATTTTCATTTTTGTAATCTAGCTTTGGCTACATAAAGCATTTTTGGTATCAATATTTTTGTACTTTCTACTATCCGTTGTGTATTATGTGATGCGAATAACGTAGGGTAGATACATTATTGAAGTGTGATAGATTAGGATAGAACCGTATCTTTTGACCGATTACTCTTCACGCCCTTGGCTATAGTCGGCCATCGCGGTCCAGTGGCCACAGACATAAGATTAACCGATGTCCGTATCACTCAACAATTTAGTTTTACTCGGATGGACAGATTCGATGTTATCGGTATAACACATCAATCGTTATTGAAGGATTCATCACATTATGTGAATGATTGTTCATTCAATTTGAAATTTACAGGCGGCGATATAAAACGACTCCTTTAACAGATATGGCCTTTGAATGGAACTGTCAAATATTATGCTTTAAACGACCGTTTCGCCCCAATCAATTGGTACATAATTGACACCAAAGGAAACCGATAGAGAGAACAAGTCCGACACTATTAAAAGGAAATGAAGGCGACTCGAGGCAGACGCCAAAGTCGCGGGCTCAAGCGAAATCCAATTTGAAATAAGTGCCTTCTGAATTAATCCGGCCACTTTGAACGGACCGGATGAAATTTCTGGTATTTTTCACGTCTAGCAATAAAAACGAGCCCTCGACGCGGGAAAAAGATGAGTAATAGCTTCGCCCTAAGTTCTGAGGAACTGTGAGGAATAATAATATTATGCTCGTATGATGGAAACCTTTTTTAATCCGTCTACATAAATATCAAGGTATGAAAGTGATAGTGGGGATACGCGAAAATGTGTCAGCATTTTCGCGTATCTTCTGCTTTTTATGATGTGACTATGGAATGAGCAATCACTCAATTGTTGGAGTGGTTTTCTGTATGAAACGATAGTACTTAATACGTAACTTTGTGTAGTACGATCTTGCTTAAAACAATATTGGTAACATCCTATTCAACTATTTCTTGTACATTTATAGGTATGCCATGTATTGTGACTACCGATATGTGTATATCAATGTGAACCCTGCCGTTTGTATAATATTTAGCCAATCGGAATATTATGTTAATGGGTATGCAAGAATTCCTCATTTCAAAGGCTTAAAACAACGCATTATGGTAATAGTCGCGTCGAGTTCGAGTGGCCAATTTTACATTCAAAAAGTTGTGCAATTATGAATTCGGATGAATATTTCTGTAAAGTCGTCACAACTGGTTGATATAATCATTATTGTTGTTATTGTTCCAATCTTGAAAAGTGTTCATTCATAAAAGAATCGGGCACAGAATAGTCCCTTGTCGCATTCGCAAAAATATTCAATGACACTGTTTTGGTTGCCGAATCTTACGACAGAGTTCCATTCGTGAGCAGTAAGCGCACTGATTACAAATAACGACTGAATCATGCTTGAGTGGTCATATTATAATATAGTTAGTAGGTAATCCTATAATATGAATGCCTTTAAGACCCCTAAACTTTACTTACGATCTAATACTGGCACAATGAAATTTCATAAATTGGGATCTTACGGTTATTAAACGTCATAACTAGCAATGACAACTTTAAATGTCTTCAGGCTAAGGTCCAAAGTAATGACAAACTTCCTGTGAGAATGCCCAAGTGTCAGAAAATAACGAATGCATGACCATCTAATAGAATATTATTTAGTGTAGTGGACAGCGCTAACACGAAAACTAGTGTAAGAATAATTGCTTTTCTTTCAACGCTGAGGGCGTTAACAAATTGGGAAGTTTTAATATTCATAAATTATCAACCAATTAGAATGCAGCTAAGCGTGATGGCACTAGCACAGCAGTTTTGATTACTTGTACCAACAACTCTGTACTTTCCTGCACCTGCTTTAGTTAAACTTCTAACTAGATCAGTTAACACCTCATCTTAACGCTCGCGTGAACATTTATGACTTCAGATTATTGAGTTACAGTTTGTGCTCTTAGTTGGTAAATATAATTCATTTTATTATTAGTAGGTAACTAGTTTATGGTTTCATTTTGATGTGGTTATTATGGGTGGTAGAATTGACTCTGGTGATATTTTTATGTTCACTCTCTATGTGTATGGTAGTTTTGGACAGTTGATCTTATTATATTTTCTTCATAAGTCCATGTCGTTTTCCAAATCGAATGATTTGTCTTCATCATATTATGGAAACGACCATACAAATCAAGCATGTCAGCAACCGGACTAGTTTATTTGATGATTGCTATATACTATTTATATAGGAACTTATAAAATACTTACTAAACAATAATTATATAAATACAAAAAAAATCTATAGCTAATTAAAAATAACTAGAAACAGTCTACAGTATGGCATCGAAGAAAACCTCCGCATCGCTGTCGACAAGTAACGTGCCCAAAACACTGGTGGCTGCTTATCCTCTATCCAAGGTAAAAACCAGCCACAGGGTTACGCGAAGAATCACTAAAGCGTTTAGAGAGATCTTTATACAATTTGTGATTATATACAGATCTCTCAGCAAGATATGAGGGATATCAGTGTTTGTCAGTGTTCACTCATAGAAACCGACAGCCTCTGAAAACTCTGACTATATTACTATACTACTAGTTTTGCGAAATCATCGCCCTGGTAGCGACTAGACATCTCTAGTCGCTGCCAGGGCTATGATTCCATGATCTGTTATTTTGCCAAGTCTTTGTTTATACTTTCAATTTGTTGTTGATGACTTATTTCGTAACATACAGTATCATTGTATATCAAAATCTTCATCATCTGACTGAACAGGTTAGTTGCTTATTCATGTTACTGCGGTTAAGTTACAATTTAATGGCCGGACTGCCAGTTGGATGGACCATGATTTATGATAGCTGACTCGGCCCCCGGTCCGAACATATTACTGTATCAGTTCCAACAGATATTCTTAGATGGCGTTAGTTGAGGTGAAACAGAAGTTTAGTAGAGATCGTAAAGGAAAATGTCTAAAGGATAGTATGCACAAAACATACACTTAAAAAGCATATTGTTAAGTAAACGCACAGTCATAACTAATAAAGAGCTTTACTAAATAACTTCCGACAGAGTACCTACAGGCTAGCATAAAATAAAGGAACCACCACAACATTAATACTTCGGTGGTATAAGCCGGTGAAGCGAGAATTGTCTGTGCAAACATAAACGCAGCGGTCAAAATGGAAGCCCCATTGTGTCAGAATGTATTCATTTGTATGGCAAGCCTAATATTGACTGTACGGAACTCGTTTCGTGTATGTAAATATTGAACCAAACCGAGACTTTGAGCTATCTCGTGATTAAAATTACCTACTTTACTTATATGATGAAAGTTATTTCAGAAATGTTAAATTAATTGAAGAACCAAAATTATTCGAATGATAATAAAAAACAAGTGCATAATCTTTGCATAACCAACCATAGTTGGTTCATATGTGAAGTCTACGATTGAAATTTTTTTTTGCACCGTAGTCATGGTTAAAAATAAAGCCAGATTTAGGAAAGCTAACCCATCAAGTAAGTAAAGTATATTTGTCTCCGACATCATACCCTCTCATCAGCAAACTGTCCTTTATGCTAATCTTAGTCCTAAGTAAACTAGACTAAGCTAAAAAGCCCGCTTTTAGTCTAAAAAGCTGACTTTCTTTAAGACTACTTCGTAATCTTTGTAGCCTAGAGATAATATATTTTAGTAATCTTGCTTTTTGTATAATTAATTACTGTTGTAATAAAACTGCTATTTTCGGAGCAATCATGAGCGTAACTTACGTGTCGTAGGTCGTGGGTTTGAACCCAGACAGGCACTTTACTTTGGGTAAATTATTTTATCATCACTGTTCTAAAACAGTGAAGGAAAAGATCGTGAGGAAACTGGCATGTCCTAGAATCAAAAATTCGAAGACATGTGACATCCACCAACTTGCACTGAGCCTATGGCTATTGGATTAAGACCCATTCTCTGTAACAGAGAGGATACCTATGTCCGAGCAGAGGCAACTTTAAAGGCTCTTTACGTGTATGCTATATATATGCTATACTTACTCCGTGTATTCTAAGTCCAAATGATGCTTATGAAAAATGTAGCATTCATGTGTAAAAACACAAATCTGTTTGTTTTTGGATGTCTGTTTATTAAACACAACTCATCGGCTGAGTAGATTTGAATTTGAATGCAGAATATAGGCGCCTGCCTGCGTTCTATGGCCTGGATTAGGACATAAAATATTTTTCATTCCGGTAGGAACGTTCTCGAGTCATAACTTAGTTGTTCTTAATCTTAAAATTTGCGAAACACCAAATAAAATAGTGTGAATCAACAATAATATTTCTACTGAATGATTTAATACCCATGATCGAACATAATTTTTTTAAACGACCATCATAATTTGTCAACAACTAGAGGCCACCGATCTTGACGTTAAAAAGATTAAAGAAGTTAATCCAAGTGGTATTGAAAACTGCAGCTTTGGATCTTGTGACATTAAGTAGAATTTATGTAGATTTTTTGTTGTTGTCACATAATTCAGTCAACGAATTTCCGGAGGTGTTTGGTCGTGACTACTTCAACCGTTTCTATGATTTATCTCATTTTATTGAATATTCCTGAATAGAATAGAGTCCCCACTTAGTCTTCCAATATCAAAATATTTGGAAAGTGAGAAGCATAAACATAAGTATAAAACGTTTCGCACGTAAACACCTACTAGTAAACCTACATCGCTTCTATGTCCATTTATGTGGCTAGATAAAAAAAGATAATAATCTTATCGAAAGCTTATGTCACATGAATTAACATGAACTCAATTTTGAATTAAGACGAACTCCTTTGGTGGTCTCCGTCTTTCCAATTAGCACCGACGCCTCATACATTCTCAAATCATGAAGCTATAAAACCAGTCTCAACATTTTTACGATCCGTCCGAATCCACCTTTCTATGATTTCTACATCCTACTTTGTTACAGATACGTTATAAACTTTATTAATTATCAAAGCGTATTTTATGGATCCATAAACTGGGATTTAAGGCAATTCAAACATCTGAATTAATTCCTTATTATCGTACAAATGTTACATCTTATTAAGGAACGAGTTATTGGCTTAAGTAATAGCTTAGTCCATATTATTATAATTTAAATATGTTTTTAAAAGGTTGAAGATGATAGGTTACGATTTAATGTACTGTTTATAGAGACATTTATATTTGAGAGGATTATAAAGAAAACGTAGCCTCGGTTGACTTTCGGATCGGATTTCGAAATACGATCGTTTTCAACTCGACATTCATTTCTGAACTTGAGGTGTAAAATGACGGAATATCTATAATTTTTGTTTTTATAATTAAATTCTTAAGTATGTAGTTAGAGTTAGTAAAGAATATTACGATCTTTCACAAATTGCTGAATTTTCAAAAAAAAAATTGTTCACAGCTCCCTACGCTGAGTGCTATGAAGTACCGACAGCCGGACACCCCAGCTATTTTTCAAGACTGAGAATAATGCACCCTAACCATGAAAATGATGAGTTGAGAGTAATAATTTACACACTTAGGACACTTTCAATTCAGCTGTTTTGAAGATGGTTAGTTTAGCTCTGCTCAGAATTATGGAAAAGATTATCTATTCAACATTGCAGGAATCAGTAGTGCAAATACAGTGCGAAATAAGAAAACAAACTAGGAATGGATTAAATTATACAGAAGCAGTAAGAGATAGTACACAAGATAAATAAACAAGCCGCTGGAACTAAAGTTTAATTACTACTTTTACTATCCACAAATCGAACACTGAATCCAATTAAATTCACGGAGCTCAACGATCTAGCTCAAATGAATAACCGACCCACGAAAAATCATTAAGCGAGATTGTAATTACGTATTAAACGCGTCGAACAGTACGTAATCCTCACACGGTCGAAACAGGGTTGTCGAAACGGGGGAGTGAATTGCCAACCCATACAAATCAAAAGGCCTGGGAACACAATTTTAAACAATTCCCGAAATCTGTATGGTAACCAATTTAGTGAATAGATAAACGCATTGTAAAGTACCGTTGTGGTCCGGACAACCCCCGATAGTGTTATACGCAAGAACGGTTACTGATATAGGGATGATAGTGTTGTTTGGGCGTGTGTAATCGCTATGGTTACCGAGATCGGTGACGAAATGTACGCATTGTTTGAAGTTTGGACCCTAATTTTGAAACTTTATTTATTTTGGGCCCGAGGATTAAAGGGAAGTTTAAACATGGACTACTACCCGCAGCTTTTAGTTTTTGATCCCTGTGATTCTGCAATCACGTATGATATCTACAATCTACATTTTGAATATAATGAGGATGAGGGTTATTTTTCCAATCTCATTGAAAGTGCTTAGCATTTTATAAGCTTCATAATCTCGCGGCAATAGGAATAATTCTTGAGTAAACAAATAGGTAATAATTCTATTAAATCCGTAAGTTAGATTATCAAAAAATATTAGACACGTATACTTTACCAAACCAATAAAAATGGAGTGGGGGCTTGTTACGTCACTTCTAGGTAAAAACTGGTACATTTTCGACGTAGTTGTGTCGTCAAGCGAATTTCAACGCACTATAATATTGACCTCAATTTTTGTTTACGTGGCAAAACGAAAAAAATACGTGTACAATATTTTTTGGTACCTTATTTAACTGACAGACTAAATAGACTTTAGTCATCCAGCCTATTGAACTTTTTCAAGTAAACATAGCTGGTCAAGCACATGTACAAAAAGTATTTACATAGTCCAGATTTAATCCACTGTTGGTTGAAACTTATAGGGCATAACGACCACTGAAAATCACTTGTTTACATCGTCGCGGATGATCGGGATGAAGATGAACCAGTTCGAGAACCTCAAAGTGATGATCTTAAAAGCAGTGTGTTGATAGTAAAGATTTAGAAAAAGGTTATAGTAAGTATAGGTTGCTGACAAGTCGAAGTTTGTGAAACCCCTGATTGTTCCTGCTTTAATAAAAATAAAAAAAAACTGAATTTTACTCCACTAGACGTATGTCGATCCGCTACCAGTACATGGTGGATATATCAGCCACAAGCACGAAACGTTTTGTGAACACATTTATTTGGCATACAGCTAAGGAGTGGAATACTCTGTGTTTCCACTTAGCTACAAATTGGGAGTCTTTAAGTCAAGAGTAATTAGGCTATTTATAGGCAAGCGTGCTCCAGTGTCGACCACATCATCGCTTACCATCAGGAGAGATAGTGGTCAAACGAGAGCCTATCAATGACAAAAAAAAATTTGAAGCAGATGAAGTGAAAACAGTGACGGTATAAACTGAGCGCTATATATTTATAACCGAAGATATTAACAGTGCAATATGAAAATTGACAAAAGAAATTTCCAGCAAAGATATTCTATAGGCGAGATGAACAGAACCGGGCAGCTTAATTATGGCATAGAAATGTATGGATTCCAATGCTGCCAGACCTGATTCTGTCACTAATAGATGCATATTGAGTTTATTTTTACATTTATATTATGTTTTATTCGAACCTCTCATTTACACTAGTAATTGGTGTTATAGACTCTTTCTTTTCTATTCCGTAGGCAACCACTGTCCGAGACGGTTGATTGCGCTAATAAACCTTTCTGTGAAATTTCTCTGAATTCTTTTGCGTAATTAAGCATTGTGTTAGAATTTTCGTCGAACTGGAATTACAGTGGAAATGGATTTACCGTTTCTTGAGAGTTTGAAACAATTGTTATTTGAACGCAATCGAACTGTTCTATTTAAAATGAAAGACAATATTGTTAGCTAGAGACTTTTTTATTTCTTTTAGGTTTGTACTAAAACATTTATGAGTGACTTCAATACTTACGTAGGCACGGTTGGTGCAGTGGTTGAGTTGAGCGATTGGCTGTTGCACTGCGTGTGGCGGTTTCGATTCCTCCACGTAACAAATATTTGTATGGCCTAAGATCTGGGTCTGTTTGTCTTGTGTATGTGATTTTACATGTTTGTAAATGCACCCACGATAGAATAGTAATTCCTAGTATGATAATTATAGTTTACTTAATAATTCATTATAAATCTCAACGCAAAGTATTTGCAGCATCTTTAATATATGGTTTCCCACGCTGTATCACTAGGAAGTGGTGGCGGGCAGGCGTTACTGGGAGACTGTATTTATGTGGAACTATGACTTTCAAAAAGTGCTGGCTCTCAGCCTAGTTTGAATAAATGACTAGATTTTGATCCGTTAGATTTCAAAAGTGTGCAATCCATAAATCCTACTCAAAGATTTTTGTTAGAAAAAAATATTCAAAGAGGGTATTCTCAAAGCACAGCTTATGGAAAAACGTAAAACAGTGTTTTATGTTCAATACTCATGAATCAATGCAAAGTTTTAATAAATGGGGTTGGCACGAGTGCTTTTCATACTGCTTGTTACCGGGGAATAAAACCGTCGGTAGAATGTTCGCTCACATGTTTCCGTAACCAAACTTCGACGTTTGATTTTCATTAACAAAGTTGGCCGAAATGAATTAACTCCGACGGCAAATAAATGTTTCGAGCCAATAATATTACCATTCTGTGAATTTGATTGAATCCGCAAATAGCTTCCCATGGTTACGTGTGAGGGTCGGGTTGAAAGTTTAATCGATTTTAATTTTATCGATAGTTACGCATAGGGCACCGATTTGAATGCAACTAAATATTCTAATGTCGTGCAATTTTGATGACTTTGTGGGTGCAGAAAAAATATCGATATTAAAATTGTGCAACTTGAAGTTAATTAAGCCAATAGCGTTGGGTGTTGGCTCCGTGCCTGTAAGCACTGCAAAAATAAGATAGGAATTTATAGCTGGCTATAGTGTTTTTTGACTAACTACGAAAAATTTACAGATATGTTGTCGTTGTTTAACAGTAACCAACGGTTTCTACTAAAATCGAGTTTGTCAAGTATTTAGAACACTACTTCAAACGATGATATTGAGATACTTCAGGTAATATACATTTTCTAGGTAAGAAAATTAAAACATGAAGCAGGTGTGCTATATTTTCAGGAATATTTCGTTTCAAACTAATCGATTCCTATGTTATTGCGTGTTTTTAGAACGCAATAAAGTACAAATTGATTATATTAAAGCACGTATTGTTTAAAACAGTGTTCATAAATAGCGCTTTTATTGCTTCAAATATTATTTCGTAATAATGTTATGCTTATGTTTAATTCGTTCTTTATCGATGTCGATAGCGCAGTGTGCACGTGACTATAGAAGGAAATGACATAGTGCGTGATATGCGGAAACGTATTTAATGAAACGCGAGGGGTGCCCATAGTGCGTGGGGCCTCACACACATATACACAGTCGCAGAGCATTACTACAATCACGACACAACAAATTGTTGTGTGTGTACCTAACTGCAAAACTGAGGTTTAATGAAATGCTCCAATTGAGATATTTGGAGGAAGTAAGACATTAGAGCCTTGGCGTGGAGATAATGGACCGTAAGAGCATGTCTGCATGTATTACTTGTCTGAGTTTTCGCTTATAGTAAACGGTAGACTTGATTGTTTGTTCATAGGTAGATATAGAAGCTTGATTACAGACGTAACTACTTTATGAATCATTATTGCAAGCAATTTGTTTTTATAAGGTTAGTAAAACATTTATACGTTTCCTTCACATAGAAGTTAGACGGATAACGTAGATGATACCAATTTATATAGTACCATAGCGTGTAACCAATATAAGAAATGATTGAGTAGCTACAAGTAGCTCAATTAAGTACATTTCACTCTCTAAACTTTCTCAATTTATAATTACCATCAGTTTGTGAAGGAAGTTGTTACAAAACTCGATTTCAACATGTACAAAGTTGTAATAGTCGATATTAAATAAGTAATCGTTTAACTAAAGTTCTTTGATCAAAAATCTCCCTCAGGGCGCTATTCTCAGCATATGGCGGTATTGTGAGAATTCAATTCGACAATTGACGCGACTTATTAGCAAATATAGTTACATTCAGCTCTAAATAGCTTCGGGCCAAACCTATAATTTGAACTCGGACCCCGGGAGACGTTTCTACTATTCGAAATATTCGATACAATCGATTTACATGCTGTGATATTCCCCCTACTATGGGACTGTGGTAATTTTAGACTAGTAATTTGCTTCGTGAGGTAGCTTAGCCAATTTACTGTTACATTATTAAGTGCGATTAGAGCAGCGGGGTTTGTGATCGTCGGTTAATTATGTACTGTAGCTGCTTATGTGTTTTGTTTGGCGTTATAATTATAGGAGCTAGCACATTTCGTGTGTGCAAAATAACAGCTGCTACCAAATCTCATTTTGATATTTGGTCTGGTACCTACAGCTTTCAATTTAGGCCCGCAAAGTTTCAAACTGTCATCAACCGCTACTAAATTGGGCAGCTAAATGGGCGATATTTCTATTGAGTTTGTATTAATGTGGAGTTAGTCTCGTCTAGTGTCTATTTGCAAAATTAATTATACAGTAGATACACAGTTATATGAGAATATTTTAGCAGTGTAAAACATTGTTGTTGGAATAAGAAAAAAATAAAAGAACATAAAATGCGACGACTCTGCTATTGTTCTCATAAAATAAACATGACCGTGAGAATAACAAACAGTGGTAATGAATTACTTACAACCCCATCATTTCAATGCAATATAATGACTCGTTATGGCCGTTAATAAAAATAATTCATAAAAAATAACGTCCCATAAACGGTGGACTGCAGCAAAATATTATACTGTAATAAATAATAATGGTATGGTACACCCCGAATTTTAGTCATCGCTGCGCACACGACACACGCTTAACTAAGTTTGGGACAACCCTACGTTTAAACTTGACATTCAATTCATTGTGAGGCATGAATGGCTGAATGTTCGCGTTGCAGCGCCGCACTTATTATTTATTATGACCCCGCATGTGTCTCTGTTCGGTTAAAAAACACAATGACATAGTCGAGATTATTACATCTTTCCACATTTAATTGTACACAATGGGTAAACAACAAAAGCCGTATCCTACATTTGTAACAGTTGCACTTGAATTCATTATAATAGAAACGACATGCAGAAGAGAATGAACGCATTGGTTGCGGCTTCGATGTTCTATGAAACGAGTTCAGTGAAATTTGAATGATAAAAGTTTGATAAGTTCAACTCGCTGCGCTCGAGCATGTGAATAAATGAAGATATATTAATCTAGTTGGGGTTAAATTGTTATTAAAACTATGATTAATGGTTCCTGTTAATGGAGCACAGATTAAGGAGCGGGCTACACGCAACAACGTTCAAAATTAACATCGGTTAGCCGTGACATACGTGTAAATTTATCTTCATCATTACCACGTTAGTTTCGATACAACTGTGAGCTTCGGCCAGTTTTAAATATACGTTGCCATGATTAGTTAATAAAGATATAATCTCTTTTACAAAACTCCATTTAAAATAACTCCAGTTAAAAGCAAAAAGGTGTAATGACCACGTGGAATTTGGGAGACTAATAGTAGCAGACAAATTCCTGATGATTAACGGATAGGGAATGATGCTTATTCCTTGAAACAACAACGTCATGTATAAACTCCCACCAAAGACAAACCTAAAGATGTTGTTACTCGGAAATGTGTATGGATAGCAAACAATAACGCAGAAGACGTATGTTTTATTAACTTATTACCAAACAGAATTTTATTTCACGTTCAAGTTTTATCGGCTGTTGGTATACAAACAAAATTACCCGCTTTCATTGCCCGGGGATGCACGATTCCCTTCGATTTTCTATGATAAACAAACTTACATCCGAGTAAGGTAAACATGATCGTAAATTTTACTACAGCTTTCGCGGTAACGGAAATTCTACATCAAATCAAATTTTTCTCAGCATTCGCCACAATATGTTCTCATGTTGCACATCGTGTTTTACTTTTATGAGCACATTCTTTGAGGTATTATCTTCAGATTATGTTAGCATTTTTATAAACTTTATTAGGGAAATAAGTGACCCGTAAGCAAAATCGACCGCAGCGCGCGACTGAATGAGTTTTATTGGCATCCAGTATGTTAATATTGGCGTGGTCTACGATTGAAATGTTCGAAAAAAAAGCGTTCGAAGCAAGCGTGACGAATGAATTTCGATAATAAAATTAGCATAATCAATACAAGGGAGTCATCGATGCACCCCGATAATGCACGCGGCCGGCGGGACCGTAACGATCAGCATCGAAGTTTATTGGCAGTGCTCCATACAAGTTTACATGTACTTAATGCATACGGAATTGAAATTAAGCATTATTTCATGCAAACGATCGCGTATAACGACAATTACTGTGATACAATCTATGTAGTAGCGTGAGTTGGTTTCCGAGTTGATTATTGAAACCGACTCGTTTTTTTTGCTTGTTAAGCAATTACTATTTTATTTACTTTATTTCTTTTTTTCTTTACGTCAATGCTTTTTCTATTGGGTTCAAATGTACCCCCATTTTGATTGTTACTTGTTTTTTTACATTCAGACTAGTGATTTGCATAATCATAATCAATAATTCTTTACATTTATTTGCCTCTAAGTTTCTACTAGACATTTATCATCATTTGTTTCGAATTCTACAATGTCTACCAAATTTGTACTTAAAGCTATCTTCATCTATATCATCACCAGCCCCCGTAGCATGACCATTTCTATCTCTATTCTACCAAGAAAAGACAAAGTTCTTTCTATCCAATTTTGTCGAGTTCGAGTTGTCTTCTGCCCGAGCATGGGGCGCCGGGCGACCCGTAGACTAGTGTTTCTATGAAGACAAAGACATGTATTCATTCTTTCAATAATTATTAAAATATATTACTATTTATCGTCTGTCCGTCTGTCCATCTGTCTGTCTGTCCGTCGTCTGACAAAAAAATTATTGCGTCTTATCGGAGCCTGTCTGTATGTCTGGCCGTTTGTCTGTCGTCCGTCTGTCCATCTGTACATCTTTTTGGCTGTCCGTCTGTCTGTCTGTCCATCTGTCCGTCGTCCGTCTGTGCGTCTGTCAGTCTGATCTGTCCGTCTTCCGTCTGTCCGTCTGTCAGTCTGTCTGTCTGTCCGCCGTCCATCTGTCCGTCTGTCCGTCGGTCCATCTGTCCGTCTGTCTGTTTGTCCGGCGTCCGTCTGTCCATCGTCCGTGTGTCCGTCTGTTGTCTGTCCATCTGTCCATCGTCCGTCTGTCCGTCTGTCAGTCTGTGAGACTGTCCGTCTGTCAGTCTGTGAGACTTTCCGTCTGTCAGTCTGTGAGACTGTCCGTCTGTCAGTCTGTGAGACTGTCCGTCTGTCAGTCTGTGAGACTGTCCATCTATCAGTCTGTGAGACTGTCCGTCTGTCAGTCTGATCTGTCCGTCTTCCGTCTGTCAGTCTGTCTGTCTGTCCGCCGTCCATCTGCCCGTTTGTCCGTCGGTCCATCTGTCCGTCTGTCTGTTTGTCCGGCGTCCGTCTGTCCATCGTCCGTGTGTCCGTCTGTTGTCTGTCCATTTGTCCATCGTCCGTCTGTTCGTCTGTCAGTCTGTGAGACTGTCCGTCTGTCAGTCTATGAGACTGTCCGTCTGTCAGTCTGTGAGACTGCCCATCTATCAGTCTGTGAGACTGTCCGTCTGTCAGTCTGATCGGTCCGTCTTCCGTCTGTCCGTCTGTCAGTCTGTCTGTCCGCCGTCCGTCAGTCCGTCGTCCGTGTGTTCGTCTGTCTGTCTGTCTGTCCATCGTCCGTCTGTCCGTCTGTCAGTCTGTGAGACTGTCCGTCTGTCAGTCTGTGAGACTGTCCGTCTATCAGTCTGTGAGACTGTCCGTCTGTCCGTCTGTTATCTGTCTAACTGTCCGTCTGTCTGTTTGTCCTTCGAATTTTCAATTGAAATTTTTGAATTTTCAAGTATGTAATGAGTCACAAAATTGAGTTTTTTTTAAATCAGTAGAGAACTTGTCTACGTCTAATGTGATGTAGACTATTTGTCCCTGTTGAGAAGAAATGTTTCTACCCCCAACACGGCGTAGCATGAACATTTCTATCTCTATGTAGAATAGAGATAGAAATGGTCATGCTACGCCGTGAGTAAGGATAGACTAGATAGTTGGATACAAGTTCTTTCTATCCAACTATGTCGAGATCGAGTTTTCTTCTGCCCGAGCACGGGGCGACCCGTAGACTCGCGTTTCTATGAAGACAAAGACATATATTATTCATTCTTTCAATTTCGTCTGTCCATCGTCTGTCACAAAATTTTGTGCGACTAATCGGAGTCCAATTGCTGTCACTTACGTATCTGTCTATCCGTTTGTGCGTCTGTCCGTCGTCCATTTGTCTGTGCGTCTGTCCGTCTGCCCGTCTGTCTGTATGTCGGTCGTCTGTCTGTCTATACCTCTGTCAGTATGTCCGTCTGTATATCTGTACGTCTGTCCGTCTGTCCATCTGTCTGTCTGTCCGTCTGTAGGTACGTCTGTAAGTCTGTCCGTCTGTCCATTTGTCCGTCTGTCCGTCTGTCTGTCTGTCTTTCTGTTTGTCTGTGCGTCTGTCCGCCTGCCCGTCTGTCTGTATGTCGGTCGTCCGTCTGTCCGTCTGTCCAACTGTCTGTCTGTCTATCCGTCTGTCAGTATGTCCATCTGTATATCTGTACGTCTGTCCGTCTGTCCATCTGTCTGTCTGTCCATCTGTCCGTCTGTCCGTCTGTAGGTATGTCCGTCTGTAGGTACGTCTGTAAGTCTGTCCGTCTGTCCGTCTGTCTGTTTGTCTTTCTGTTTGTCTGTGCGTCTGTCCGTCTGCCCGTCTGTCTGTCTGTCTTTCTGTTTGTCTGTGCGTCTGTCCGTCTGTCTGTATGTCGGTCGTCCGTCTGTCCGTCTGTCCATCTGTCTGTCTGTCTATCCGTCTGTCAGTATGTCCGTCTGTATATCTGTACGTACGTCTGTCCGTCTGTCCATCTGTCTGTCTGTCCACCTGGCCGTCTGTCCGTCTGTCGGTATGTCCGTCTGTAGGTACGTCTGTAAGTCTGTCCGTCTGTCCGTCTGTCAATCTGTCTGTCTCTCCATCTGTCAGTCTGTCCGTCTGTTCACCTGTCCGTCTGTCCGTCAAAGTTGAAAGTCTGCGTCTCGTACCTTTGAAACCCTCGCTATACTCAGGATTCTACATTTGAACCACTCGCTTCGGTCATCGGTTCAATCCTAGAATCCTTTACTTGCTCAGGCTTCAATACAAGTACTCATATATATCTTATCTAGGTCCAATGTGATGTAGACTATTTGACACTTGTTGAGAAGAAATGATTCTAACACTTAAAAAAAAAAGTGTTAAAAGTACCTAGAGAAAAATTGGTGGTCATGCTTTGCATTGTAGACTTTTGTCGACTGAAGAAAAGAAACATTTCTTCTCGTTAGTTTTAACATCGCCATGCTTAGGACGGTAGAAATCTTTCTACAATCTGTAATTTTGTCTATTCTTCCGTCGACAAAACCCATTTCTACGGTGGTCATGCTACGCGTGCAGTTACATCTAGTTTTGATAGTTACTTTTTTTTACATTCAGATATAATCAACTCTCAGACATACATTTCTCCTAGTCATTCATCATCATCTGTTCAAATTCTACAATGTTGAGGTCGTCATTTCCTTTAGTAACTTTGTATTCACAGCTATCTTCATCTAAATCATCACCAGTTACACCTAGTCATCTATCTACAATAGTGTTAGTTCTAGCTGTCGCCGGCATATTGTGATTCAATTACGCTGTACTGAGCACACTGAGTACTGGCTGACGTCCTGGCGGAAATTCATAGTGTTCCAACCGTATATATATATATTGTATAGTTAACAGATTCAATAGTTAAGGGCTTCTAGTATTTTGAGCCTCGGGAAGTTCTGAGGGTTTTGAATTAAATGTTAAAGGTATGTTTCTCATTGTTTTATGAGAGTCAGGCTACTGATCGACAAAAAATCAAAATCAAAAGTCATTTATTCAAACTAGGCTGAGAGCCAGCACTTTTTGAACGTCAAAGTTCTACACAAAGACAGTCCCCCAAAAACACCCGCCCGTCACCACTGCCTAGTGTTTTAGCTGTTAAGAAGAAGTGGCCAACAAACTCCCCATTGACGTTGTTATAATCGATTTACAGCATAAAGTTACAGTTAATAGAAATAACGTTTTGTACATTGTATTGTAGTTTTATTCTACTTTAAATTATCATACTAATATTATAAATGAAAAAGTTTAGATGGATGTTTATTAACTCAATCACCCCAGAACGGCAAAACACATTTGAATGAAATTTGGCACGGAGATAGATTATTGTCTGGAATAGCACATAGGCTATAATTTATAATGGGAGGAATTACTAATTCTACGCGAACGAAGCTGCTGGCGGAAGCTAGTAAAGTATTAAAAGTTATTTCAGAAGACTTCGAATTGCTTCTTATGACTGTAACATCAGCTGTATCATCATTGACTTCCTTTCTAGGCATAATTAAATCGATTACACTTGCCATCCATCGTATTTTTGGTATTTTGGTTTCTTATGACTGTTCTTATACATATCCAAAACTTTTCTCACGCTGTATATTTTTCTCGCCCCCTTATTCTTAACTATCTGCTGTGTATGCATGATTATGAAACAGCGAACTAATATGAACCCAGATTTTATTGATGTTTCAATAAAGTTAAGTGATCTGATAGTTTGTAAATGTTCAATATAGGCACTTTAACTAGTAGCGCATAATATTCTGTGCTGACAATATTCAGAGACACAAGCCAGCTTAATTCCAGTCCGTCGATGCGGGCTGATCATTGTAACCGAACACTCCAATACAACAGCATGCTCATAGTACATATTCTCTACTTTACCATAGATAATATAATACTCGATACTAAAGCCTAGTCTATTTTTTGGAATTAGAACTAATATATAATAGTTATAGTCGGTTATACAGAGTGTAACGGAAAGGTGTAGTCATATTTTACAAACTGCTTGTGCCCTTTTTTTGGGTTGGGAAATCATCCAATGACTTCTCCCGCTCTGGGTGGAGCGGGAGGGCGTGTCAGACTCTTACTGACTAAAACCCACCCCTGTTCCTTCCTTGCCCTGAATGCCCAGGGGCGAGGTAACTATTTCGAATTTATTTATTTCTCAAAAAAAAAAAAAAACCTTGGGCAAACTGCTTGTGCCCTTGGAAATTTACAACTGTCTTTAGAAAGTGCGTAAAAGCAACAAACAAGGCCAGGAAGAAAGCCACCACCTCAAATTACCCAAACAAAAACGTGTCTAGGATATATCCAAGACACGTTTTTCTTCGAGTTTATTTATTACGAATAATGCCACAATTTATATTAATTAACACTACAAAAGTCAATTATGAGTAAAACAAAAGCTTTTTAGCAGCTTCCTCATGCTTCGTATTATACCTACTCCGGAATAATTTTCTAAATAAGGTCAAGAGCGCTGATCAATTTCCTCGAATCTTAGATTGCAATTTCCTTCATCAGGAAAAGGAAAGCTTTCTTCTAAGAAATCGAATAATGAATTAGATTTATACATAATTTTATTCATTTAAATATGAAAACTTTTTTACTCGAAAATCAGAGAAGATAAACACGAAAATGATGATGATGAGATAGAAGATAATTCTGATCCACTGTTTCATTTGCATTCAAGAGTACGAGGAAGCTCAGTTCCAAAAATAACACGTCCAAAATATTTGGAAAATCTCAAAGCCCCAGTTCATAGAACTATCTCTGAAAAAAAATGAAACACTGAAATGAAGTGATACACAAAGGACTTTTGATCAAAATATAGGCTTTTGTCCTCACAGATTATGGCTATGAAGAAACAACGTTGATAATACTGTTGTAGCTTTGTACGAGCGTAATCCGGGATTGTGTGCTTAAACACCAACATACATACGCGCATCAAATATGTACAGAGATGCCTCTGGTGGTAATCGATAGCTGGAACAATGCTGAATGGTCAGCCTATTATAAATTATTTATTTATAGTATTCATTGATGACCTGGATTACTCCGGCAGATGACCCATTTCTATGTTCAGGCTGGATAGACATGGCTACACGTAGTTTGAAATGTATTTGTCTCCAGATTAACTACATTTAATAATTCATAAAATTGTAATACCTTGCTTAATGGTCACCGCGTTTGGTGATGTGTTATCTAAATATTAAAAAGCGAGTATATGCGATCATTAACATCTCTTAAAAGTGGCCTAGAACGGTAAAAACATGAGATGGCCTGGGCTCTTATGTGGAAATGGATAGTCATAATAATTATCAGGCAGGATCGAAAACCTGATTACCCATTTCCGTTACACAAGTATTTTATGGTCCTGTTGGTTGGACTGAAACATAAAAACATTGTTTCTTTCTATCTTAAAGATGTTAAAACATTATGGATATACTGGCTGTTGGTTTATCATAATATTCGAATGCAAACCGTTGTTTCTGAGTGACTTTATCAGATTGTGCATAAATATTGTGACAGCCTAGACTCTCACTTGGTCGCCTAGAAATCTAGATACACTGCTATATCCCATTTCTCACCGGTTTATTTCAAAAAAGGGTTTCATTATTTGGGTCAAATATCAGAAATAAACCGAGGCTTTGAATCCGGACCAAAGTGCTCACTTTATCTAGTTATAGCTAAAACGTTTTTTCGGTATATTTTAGTATCATGGTTGCAGTGGCAGTGACCTCCTAGTTTTTATCCTAGAA
The DNA here is from genome assembly GCA_951329385.1 of Polia nebulosa. Lineage (NCBI taxonomy): Eukaryota > Metazoa > Arthropoda > Insecta > Lepidoptera > Noctuidae > Polia > Polia nebulosa. The sequence continues at coordinate 19,047,424 of OX589604.1, forward strand.
AAGTAACATAACATACCACCACACCTAAAGTAGAACGAGGGTAAAGGCAGAGATGTAATGAGCTGGTTTAATAAAAAAAAAACCAAATTAGTCCGTCAGTTAGATTAGGTACCAAAAAACATTGGACACGTATTTTTCTTATGTCACGTAAACCAAAAACGAGGACGATACAGTGCGTTGAAAATTCGTGTGACGTCACACCCCGAAACACTTTCATGCGTTGTATCTTTGTCATTTTTTATTGGTTTGGTAAAGCAAAAAATAGTTTTTTATAATATAGCTTTTTTTTTTTTTTGGTGTGTAGGATATCATCCAATGACATCTCCCGCTCTGGGGCGGGCGTGTCTGACTGTTACTCACTAAAACCCACCCCTACTTCTTCCTTGCTTGAGTGACCAGGGGAGCGGTAACTCTGTTACGAATTTATCCGCTACCCCTGGGCATGCAGGTTCTCTTTGAGGCGCGCGTGGAACTCTACGCGCCGTCCACTCACGGGCCTGGTGCTGATAGGATGGCGAGCCACCCATTACTCGCCGTCCGCAGGCCCGTTATAATCTAACTTACGGACTAAATGGAGTTAATATTTTTATATCCGGGAAACATCCATGGTATGGTAGTACACCCACATCTCGCCAGTTATATTTAAGTTCCAGTAAGGGGCGAGCCTGATACTACTGAGAAAAAACTCAATAACATTTTGACCGACCCGGAAATTGAAGTCTAGGTCTCATGATCAGCAGTAGCCCTTGTGACCAGAGGACCAGCGAGACAGTCAATATGAGAAACAGTTTAAGTCAATATTTCTCAAACTATGTGTCGCAACTCATTTGTGAGTTTAACGGCCCTGAAAAACATATGCTAAATAATGACAAAATAGGAAAAAAAACACTTCATTAAATAGCACTGCTTGTGTTTAGTTAAATAGTAATGTCAAGGAGTGCTTCTCTGGAGGCCAAATTCTTTGCGCTGCTATGGGAGTGGCGCGAGGAGGCCAAATGCTGGGGCGAAACTCCGCTGCCGCGATACCCCGCGGCTCGGCGGACGGAGCTCCAGCAGGATCTCATGGCGACATGGAGACAGCGACTGTCTCAACCCAGAGCTGGGCACGCCACCATCGCGGCGGTAGTGCCCCTCTTTGAGGAGTGGCTGGAGAGGAGTCACGGCAACCTCACCTTCTGCTTGACGCAGGTTCTCACTGGACACCGTTGTTTCGGGAGGTTCCTGTTTCGGATAAGGCGGGAGGAAACGCCCGGTGTTACCACTGCGCGGATCGCCCAGAGGACACGGTGGAACATATGGTGGAGGTCTGCCCCGCTTGAGTGAAGCACCGCCGTGTCCTCGTGGATGCGATAGGCGGTAGCGACCTCTCGCGCCCGGCCCTGGTTTAGGCTATGGTACGGGGCGAGAGGGAATGGGATGCCGTCTCCTCCTTCTGCGAAGCAGTAATGCTCGCGAAGGCGGAGGCGGGAAGGGTGAGGGAAGCTCAATGGAGTGGCCCTCACACACGCGGCCGCTACCGTCGCAGGAGAAGCACTGGGCCTAGGAAATTGAGAGACGATCTCCGCCCACCGTAGACCCGGGCCTGCGGACGGCAAGCAGTGGGTAGCTCGCCGTCCGATCAGCACCAGGCCCGTGAGTCGACGGCGTGCAGTGTTCCACGCGCGCCTCAAAGAGATGTTTGTCAGCCACCACTGACGGGGACTATCGTGGCCGGTGGCTGCATGCCTAGGGGTAGCGGATAAATTCTTAACAGAGTTACCGCACCCCTGGGCACTCAGGCAGGGAAGGAACAGGGGTGGGTTTTTTAGTCAGTAAAAGTCTCACACACCCTCCCGCTCCACCCAGAGCGAGAGATGTCATTGGATGATATACCACCACGATAAAAAAAGGAGTGCTTGTAAGATAAATATTCGATTTAACCTTTATTTTTTTTTTACAAATTTTTCATCATTCGTAATAAATAAGCCCCTTTTGTCTTCAGACAGCCAAATGGTGAGATTTTGTAGTTTTTGTTAAGGTAGGTCGGTGGGCGGTCCTGTAACCACTAGTTTAAGTAGTAATAATGGCGATAATAGAAGCATACAGTATGTAGGTGTAGGTATCAAAGTACGTGCGATAACAAATCTAAGTTAACTGACTAAATGAATTTATTGTGCCATAACCAGCCGTATTGGTGAGTTATGTCTTGCTTCGTTTCATAGAGTAACGTGCTCATTGTTATCCGACACGAGAAACATAAGAACCATTACTCTTTACTCCTACTTTTTTATGTATGCTTGTACCTACGATCCAGTAAGTAAGTAATAATTTTATTTCAGACCGCAGTACATAACTAAAAAAAACATTACAAACGAGAAAATTATTAATTAATGTTCGATATAATTTATATCATGTAGATATTTAAACCACCCACCTATCTATTGGAAAACTATAAAGTGAACTTATTTTACACAAACGCTTGTTTTTATGCACTGCGTTTGTTTTTTTTTTTTAGTTTTTGCTTTGTATGGTTTATGCATTTAGCCAGTGTCAAGTTAAGAAAGTATTTAATTTTAAATACAGAATACTGTCACTTTTTTCCATTAGAATATAGACGTAACACATTCTAATGTTTTTGCTGTATTCAGCAGCAAATGAGTCGAGTCAGCCTTCTCGGCAAGCTTCGCTGAGTTAGTCAATGCTACGACAAAATTCTCAGCTATACTTTACCGAGATCGCGCCTGTTTCAATGATTCCACATATTGTCCAGTTGCGTAGACACTTGAGACACAAAACTACACCAATTTAACATCACAGTATCCACTAGGAATCAATCGAATAATTAAAACAGCCACTGAACTTCACTCGAAAAAATCCCATCAAAAAACATGCATTGAGTTCAGAGGGCCTAGTGCGAATGTTTATGAGTTACGGAAAATCTCTAATATAATTTTATTATTTTCACCAGATTGTTATTTTCACCAGAATTTCAGAGTTTTCAGAGTGTTATTTTCACCAGACGGCGCTAATACAGTTTTAGTATGTACTTACAAATTAACGTTTACGCTAACGCGGTCGAGTACATTTAAAAACTCGCTCTAAGGCCAGGGAAGTTATCTGTAAAATAATCTTTACTTACCTGGTGCACCAATCAAAAAAAAATTAAAATACGAAACACCAATTTCGTACCGTAACAAAATGCGAACAAACACAGCAGGAACTGTTCTCCGTCTCCAGACATGATTTTGATGAAGATTTATGTCACAAATGCTAAATCACACATGAACTACCATCCTAAACAACTGCTAGTGAGAACTTCAGCTAGGGATGTGACACAGCCCATCTTCGGTTTTAAAAATTTATTTCTCCAAATAACATTACATAATTTGCTTATGAGAGAAACAACGAAACATATCTTAAATCTAGAGACAACATAGGGAACTTACTAACATTGTGCTCTTAGTAAAAAATAATAATATTATGCGTGTATGTGTCTAATATTATGTCTGGACCCGCCTCTGAATTTTTGTCAAAATGTTACAAATACTTTTTAAGATTTATTTTGAATATTTCTAGAGATTTAATCTTAGACGAGACGATGGTAAAAAAATGAATAAGAAACAATAATTAGAGATTAGAGGTAACATTTTTTTTTCAAAGAAAATCTATCATCAAATTTTGAAGGCGACAAACTACGAGTATGTACATTTCATTAAAAAAAATCTTGTGGTTTAGTCACTTTCTGGCCGCTTTCTTAGTGCGTCATTAAATAAACTAGCTCCACTAAATTTGCGAAGTTGGCGATAGCAGTAATAAGGGAGGAAAATCATGAAAAACCTAACTATCAAAAATCTTTGACAATTTTCTTAAATAGACCTCCGTTTTAACTCCACTTCAAATTTTCAGTGGCAAAATGGGATGCGTTACTCATTTTTCCGATTTCTTGCAGAAGTACCGCATTTGAGGAGATGGTTACGAGGTTCTGTTACAACCCTATTCCAGACTATTTTCGTTCAAAAATTACATTGGTTCGTGAAACGCCTCTGCAACTTTTCAGTGTAAAGTTTCCAAATACTGTCGACAGCACCATATTTTCGTGTCTCATTAACTAGCCGAAAGAAAAACATTTCTGTCAGTCAAAAAGTAATTTCGTAAAAACATTTAGAGTTTTGAGTTGCTCACGTGATTTTGTTTGTATGAAAATAGAAGCATAGTTACGAGTATAATATTAGTCTGTCATATTAATTTGACTGTGGTAATGATAATTATAATTAATATCAGTAGTAGGTTTTATTTATTTCAAAACTTGTAGGTTAAACTGTTGGCATCAATATACTTTCGAAGTGCCTATTACCCTTCAGTATCCAGGTTTTGCAAAATATTTCTCACCTCAAACAATTTTGTACAAACACGTACTATACCGAACGAAACTCCATATTTTATGAACATCCAACTATCCTCCATTGACTCACGATAAAAAAGCAAACAAAGAAAAACACACATACATCACACAAAAAAACAATAATAGGCCTTCGTGTCGTTTTAATACGTTGGAATCAAAGCGCCCCCAATCATTAAAGAGCACATAAATAAATAAATAACACCAAACAGTGGGTAAATACATGGGGATGTGCCACCAAGTCGGTCGGGACACGTGCAAAAACTGACTGCGTCACAGCTCTATAAACTTACTGGAAAGGTCACGGAAGAGAAAGACATGTGTCGGATGTTTATCCTGAACTGAGTTGTCGATTCGGGCTGAAATCTTTTTGTAGACTAAGTCACAGAAGTATTTTTTTGGGAACAGTGATGAGTTGTCTATAATGGATTTTTCTTTTGAGTCGTAATATAACATGGATTGATGTGTGTTGAAATTTATAATTTTTGCTATTTCTAATTACAAAGGAATTGCATTATTTTTGACCCAATTCCGCTGCCATTGATGCTCAACTTTTGTACAGATAGGCTGTAATACAAAGTTATGCCTCTACTTGGCAGTGATACGCGCTTGGGCGCCTTCCAGTAATATTATTAATGGCATTGGCAAGCACGTACTACATTGCACCGTACGACCGTACTGTCGCGCACAACACTTCATGCCATCGTAAATCGCGTCTCGTAAACCTCCCGCCGTCACCCGCCTATCACTAAAATTAAACATTTAATGAGAAAATGAATTACCAGTTATGAAACGAACGAAACGTTACGACCACTACATAAGTTACATATATTTTTATTATCTCAACCATGAACGTTACTAGCGTTGTATGTTTCACCGGCTATTTATTTATTAGAACTGACAGCGAATTGTTCATAAATAGCGAAATAGTATTTTCGAAACAAAATTTGCAAACGAGCGTACCTCATGAGCGCGTTGCGCGCACACATACACGCTTATAAAAGATTCCGCGCTATAGTGTGCGGGTTGGAAAGTTTTGATCCCCTGACATAAATCTCCATCAGAAAATAGGGAGGGCCGTAACCGGCTTAAGCTTAACAGTGACTAGTGGCCCCGAACCTTAGTTTAAATATATTGTAATAATGATAAAATATACTAGTTAATTTGGGCCTTTATTTATTTTGCAGTAAAGAGCTTTTTGTCATAACAACCCACTGTTTGTGATGGGAACGTGCGGGTCCCTCAAATATTGTTTCATATTTCGCCTCTCGTTTGGTCGTTATTTGGTAAATAGATTTGTATTGTTAGAGCTGGTAATCCTATTCCGTTACTTAGCTAATCAGTGTGTCATCGTGTATTTGTACAGATTTATGTAGTAGGTACACCTAAATATGTTGGTCACGCGCGTTTCTCTGATTTACAGATTATTAATAAATTAATTAGAACAGCAAAATTATTAAGTTATTGCATAGTGAGCAATATAGTACCAAAATACTACGTGTGGAAACTTAAGGCCGTACTACCGGCCAAGTGGCGCCCTCATTGATTAAAAAATCGTAGCATAGCATAGAAAATAAATATTAAAGAATCCCGCTGGTAGTAGACCCTTAAGTTACGTTTTTTCCTTGCGTTACCTTTCTCTTATAAATTTTCTTCTATCTGTAAGTACTTAAGACAAGAATGTAGCTATCAATATGACAGGCACTATAAAACAAATGTGATGTTACCTAACTTATTTAAAAATAAATGGACAGAAATTTTTGTAAGTGACAGGATAGAAGTTCTATTCTGTCACTTACAAAAACTTCTGTCCTACAAACATCCAATATTTAGATGTCCCTAGCCAACATGGATAGGTAATCAGATAAGTTATAATATTTGATTTTCGACACGTGAACTTATGAATCTAAGACGTAACGTCACATTTATAGTTCAAAAGAAATATAAATCAAACAATGTCAAAGTGATTTCGAGAACGAATTCGTCTAAACTTTCGTTCACTCTTTTACGATCGGCTCAGAGATTGGTCCTTGCTATTTTAGGTTCAGATTTCATTCAGTCGAATGAGTCACAGTAAAAGTCTACATCGAGTGGGCACTCAAGAACCTTGCGTAAGTTTTTTGATGTGAAAAATTGTTTTATATTTTCATACTAAGTTTTCTGATGATATGGAGAAAACTGATGATCCAATTTATCTCTGTAACAAATAACTTTTTATTTGATTTCACATTCATGAGAATTTTTCTACGAAAATCTACATCGTTTACCTGAGCTTTACTATGAGATTAAAATAGGCTAATAAATGCTGAAATGGAACATGAGTACAACATACTGTCGCATGCCGGCAGAGCTGTGGTTGTCATAACTACACTATACGCACTATTACAAATAGCAGCAAACGGCAATTCGGTAAGCCCAGAAAGAGATGGTAGGATGAGCTAGAATCGATGAGCCTACAATCTGATTAGACCGGAAAAACTGGAAAGATGGTATATTTCATAGCATAGCATAATATGCATAATTAGCCTTATAATATTCCCACTGCTGGGATTCAGACTTTCTCTCTAGGAGACGGAATGGTCGTAATCCACCATGCGGGCCCAGTGCGGGTTGGTGGATGTCACATATATCTATAATAGGTGGATTTCCTCACGATGTTTTTCTTCACCATTTTTAGAACAGTGGTGATGAAATAAATTACACAAAGTAAAGCTCCTGTCTGGGTTTAAACCCACGACCCACAACTCGTAAGTCGGGGCCATTACCACTAGGCCACTACTGCTTGCAGATGGAATATTTCACTAAATCAGTATTTATTACAAGAGCAAATCCTTTTTAAAATTTTATAATTAAAATTACAATTCCACCCCTTATCTTTTAGTGGTAATGGTAACTATACTGAATGACCAGTCGTATTATCTTATTTCGAGTTAAAAAGATAATCCAGTACAGGACATTAAAAAGGGATTATTACGACTCCACAATATTATGAAAATGAAGTCAACGAAACAGTAAGAGTATTTATTTTTCGATTAATTTCGCAGAAGTTATCAGCCGGAAATAATTGAGAGTCAATGAGGAATCAGGATGCATTTAAAGCCGGGATATTGCCCAGGATACGAACTGATAATAAATCAACGGGGTGGAAAATAAATAAAAAACGGTTTTCAATTCATGATTTTGTGCTTTTGTGAACAGTGAATACTATTATGATATCATCAGTAACACATTTTATTTACCTGTTGATTCGTTTCAAAATTCGACGAAAATATTACAGCCCAGCCAATAATATTACATTATTGAAATCAATTGTTTTTTTTGTCATCTTTCAGATTTCACAGGACCCTGGGGTACCGGACTTTTGGAAGGCGTGCGAGGGACCAAAGCCATCTCGCAAAGGCCTCTTAGACGCTTTTTATGAAGCACCAACCAACGATTACACCTGTAGGCGCCATACAATTGCACCTAAGGACAACCATCGGTTGGTATTGCAAGACAAGGAAAACAAAGATATCGGGCAATAGTTTTGAGAGGCGTGCATGGATTGGTTACTAAAAACTATATAAATGCTATGGCCCCTGTCTGAACATTGTTATTAAAATAAAAATGTATTGTTATTATTAATTTATTTGAATCGCATATGTGCTATTTACAGTTAACGCTTTGACACATCATGAATTCATTGAATTATAATAATATGTGTGGCTATCTACTTATTGGTGGTAAATATTATCTACTAACCTACATAGTAAACCAGGCTTTAAAAACTTGAGCATAGACGCCGAGTTGCTAGTCTGTCGGTTTTCTATCGGTTGCATTTTGGGGAGTGTGCGACGGAATTGCATAATTTAATTCCGCCAAGCCCGTTCCATCATCGGACCACAAGACGTTTTGAGAACACATTCATTGTGCGTACAGCTAAGGAGTGGAATTCCCTGCTGGAGTCTGTGTTTCCTGATAGCTACAATCTGGGAGCCTTATCAAGAGTGAATAGGTTATTACTAGGCAAGCCTGCTCCATCTTCGACCACATCATCGCTTACCATCAGGTGAGATAGTGGTAAACGCGTGCCTATCAAAATTAAAAAAAAAACTGGAAAAGCTAACATTTATAAGCGAAATTGATTATTATCAAATTAATGTCCGAACTATTCATTAATATAATACAGGGCGTTGGATTATGAATAAAAAGAGAAAAAAAATAAAAAATAAAAACAGCAACTGTTTAAAAAAAAAACACGTTAACCCTACACATGGTACAAGCAAACAGGCAACAACGGCGGTTCCCCACAAATCTTTCGTATCTACCAACATTGTCATTCCCTCGCGGTATATTATTGAACTTAATGGCATCATTTACCGTATTCCGATCCTCAATAGCGACATCGTAACGTACTCCTCGCCTGTTATTAGGGTTCCGTACAAAAATGCAAATAAAAAACGTCTCTATGCCAGCAAAAGTAATGATTTTTCCAATAGATAAGAAATATGCTAAACGTATTTTGTTATTACTGTACACATTTTTTAACATTTTGTTTTTTGCAAAACTTTTACTGAAATAGTTTAATAGTAGATTTTAGGTATAGGTATTTTAATACATTCTCTCCATGTTTACACTGAACCTTATTTAGTTTGTAGCTAGCAATTACCCTTTATTTTCAAAGGGTAATTTTATTTATTATGAGGTTAGGTTACTTATATCTCTTTCATTTAAATTGCACGTTTATTTTACAGAACACGATTCAAAGTAAGTTATACTGAGGATCCTTTTTTGGTTTACTTCTTTGTATAAGTATTTCGTAGAAACGTTTCTTTACTCAAAACACTCAAACATCTCACTTACTCTGAAAATAAAAATTTGGTTTAGAATTGTGTAGCTATCTTGTAACAAACTATTGAGGCCTACGTGTCTACATGCTACAAGACGAATATTAAAACATGTTATTTACTTACGCAACCAGCCTGTTTTTTATTCTATTCGGGACACTGAAATAGGCCGTCATGGTTGGCATATTTGTCTAAAGAACACAGAAGGTCACATTTAATCGTTATTAAGTATGTTATGTCTCTGTACGGAACTTTTGCTACAAATTCAACTCAAGCTAACGATATTTATTATTATTTTTTATTATTCCCGTCCATTTGACATATATTTATGCGGTTGTAATGGTCTGAGCATTACTTGCAACTGTTAGTGGCAGGTTGCTACTAAATGGTCACCGTAAAATGCTTTCTATGTTTCAATTATCGGCAAAGTGTGATATATCGCTATTTGTTATGGATGGGTGGGAGCTGGTATCGGCTTTGTCTAGGAGTACCTATTCACTATTTACTTTATGATCGATTTGCAAAACTGTGCGTTTTGGTAGTCTGATTATTCTTTTAAGAATCGAAAATTCATGACATTGATGAAATTTACATTTTTAAACATTCGCGAAAATTGTATTGTCGAGAAATAATGAATATTCCTTTGTTTGTGCTCATTAATATGCATATTATTTTAACGAAAATTTCCTGTTAGTCTGTCGGAAATTCGGTCACTTTATATCCCCATAGGTCGAGGCCCAAGTTGTCAAGGATATTGGTAATGAGTTTTTGAAACACACAGAACTATAAATTCCTGTAAATCCATGCAAATTGTTGCGCGCTTCATATCATTCATATTTAATTTTCAATTGTTCTCGTAATTTAAGCATGCTTCGTCGAATTCTGACGGGTGGGCGATTTAAATTAATATAACATGTAGATTGGTGAGCTTAGTATTTTAGCTATACCTTAATTACACTCGGTATAATACCCGATGGGAATTGTCCCATAGGAAAACAAGAGCGTGTCGGACTCACGCACCGAGGGTTCCGTACCATCATAATTATATAAAATATTTTGGATGTGTTACTAATGCGTCAGAGAATTTTAACGCTGCGAATATACACATATTATATATTGCAGTTTTAGGTCAGCACCATCTTTTGACCGACAGTGGAACTAATGTAATTTTTGTTGATGATTTCTGAAAAAGTGTGCTGTTTAGAGACATCACTTTATTTTTCCTGTAATCTTTACCTATACTTCTATCACAGAATAATTTCAGATTTTTCTCTATGCAAACTTCGGAGATAAGGTCCTTATCGGTAACGGTATTTTTTTACATTTTTCGTCAAAGCTCGAAAACGGTCTGGCCAAAAAAAAAAAGAAAAAATGTTTGAGAATGTGCAAAGAGTGCTTTTTCATATGATTTCCCCATGCCCTAGTAGCCCCACTTCGAATTTTTAAGACTCTCTTTCAGTTACCGTTGCAAAAAAAAAACTTTGGCAAACGTCATCTATTTATTTATTTATTTACTTAAGGTTCACCCACAGCACATACATAAACATACAAGTAGTTACATCATACGGTAATATTCTAATATATATGCCAATTACTGGTAAACACAACATTGACAACAAAGACATCAGTCATCTAAGACTATTCCAAATTTCAAGTTGATAGAAATACTAGTTCTTTAGATATCCAGCTGTGACAGATGGACAGACAGACAGACTGAGTCGCACCATAAGAGTTCTTTTTTACAATGTCGGTACGGAAACCTAAAAAGATAGAGAAACTTATCCATTTGGGAAATTTATTTACAAGTTACTTCGAAATAAGTATTTTTTTCGGAAAGGCACTTTTTTGTCGCATCAAACTTTCATATTGTAGCTACAATATCCTGAAATGTAGGATAATTATCCAAACCCCAATCCACTTTAACCCAAAAATGTCAACTTGATAAACAAATACCTAGACGTAACACAAATGGCACCTTAAAAATCGAGACTTCAAAAAGTTAACTTAATATCATTCATTTTATTTTACAAGCTTTCCATGATAAATGGAACTCTGCCTATAAATATACGCGCCTTAACTCACATAAACTACTATGGGTATGACAGGCGATGGAAATAAAATGTTTTATAGCCATAACAGGAACGAGCTTGTCGTTCTTAGAATATTCCTCTTGACTTGCAGTAAAAGTTTTAATGTCTCGTCATTTTGGATGTTCCGAATTTTGGTGGGATTTTTGCATGTTGCTGAAAGATGTAGATGTGACCAGAGTGGTTTCCTTCGAATCTATAACATGAAACGACTTGGGAGTTATAAAATTCAAGGGGGTTTTTACTACCATCATACTATTTTTATTATTTAATAAGTAACAAACCTGCTTTAAAATGTCAGTTGGTACGAATATGCGTTAAACTTTTAGGAGACAGAGATAAAATTTCTAAAACTATTATAATTCAGATGAGGTAAATAGAATACAATAACAGTTCATATGAGTATTCCTAATGGATTTCTAAATTGTTCCACGAAAATCTACTAATTAGAACTGCTGTAAAAATCTCACCGTGAAAATTTAGGTGAAGTGAGCTATCAATGCTCACCGTCAGAGTAGATGGATAGTACTCGTACTACTTATTTATTCATTTATCCTCGCATCGGAATGCCTTCTAGAAATTACACCAATGGAGCACAAATTACTTCAGAATGATCTGCTTTCCAACTTTTCCAACATCCTGTGCGCGGGGTTGGGGGACAACATACTGATCGTATGGCGCGCGCTTGCTTTCGCAGCATCAGACCATCAAGGGTTCAATCGTCAAGGGTTTTACATGTAATCCATATCACGCATATACTTTAAGACAATTTTGACTATTCTAACTATCGAGGGATAAAGCTCATGTCACATAGTAATGTGACCATCCCATTTTTATATTTGTTTGTGAAAGTATGGGAGAAAGTGATAGAGAAAAGATTGCGAGTGGAGAGTGAGATTACCCCGAACCAGTTTGGGTTTATGCAAGGTCGAGGGACAATGAACGCCACCTTTCATCATCATCATCATCACTAGCCTTTAAATGTCCCTACTGATGGGGCACAGGCCTCCTCTCTGTGAGAGGGTGTGGGTCGCAATCCACCACGCGGACCCAATGCGGGTTGGAGGATGTCACTTGTCTTCGAATTATCGCCACTTTTGCTCTCCGTCAATTGTGCGAGAAGTACAGACGTGTGCACAAGAACTTGCACATGGTGTTCATTGATCTTGAGAAAGCGTATGATAGGGCTACTCGGGATATGTTGTGGTGGGCCTGGAAAGAGAAAGATTTACCTGGGAAGTATGTAGAATTGATTCGTGCTATGTACAGTATATACAGTCAATCTAGTACCTACGTCCGGTCGGCTACTGGCAACAACGACGAGTTCAATGTGGCAGTAGGCTTGAATCAAAGGTCGGCTTTAAGTCCTTACCTCTTCCAGTTGTACGCTCTGGTGCATGCTGTTTGCCAACGACATTGTTCCTGTCGGTGAAGATGGACCTGAGATCCAGAGCAAATTGGAAAAATGACAACAGAAGCTGGAGAAAGTTGGCTTGAAAATCAGCAGAACCAAAACTGAATACATGTTCTGCGATTTTGGCGGTTTCTACAGTTCTGAAGCTATAGCGCTAGATGGCGCGCTTCTCCCAGTCTGCTCTGATTTTCGGTACCTTGATTCACTCGTGCAAAGCGATGGCGACATAGACCGGACTGTTGGATAGATGAAATGGCGGCATATCATCGGTACTATCTGCGACTCCCGCATTCCCCTTAAACTTAAGGGGAAGATTTATAAAACAATGGTCAGACCTGCTGTCTTGTATGGTTTAGAATGTTGGGCCACAAAAGGGATGAATGAAATGCATGCAGCAGAGATGAGAATGCTAAGAGCGGTGTGTGGTGTTACGCACATGAATAGAATTAGGAATGTGTATATTAGAGGAAGTCTGAAAGTGGCACCGCTGACTGAAAATATGTGTGGAAATCAGTTGTCGTGGTATGGGTATGTGATGCGGAGGAATGAAGAAAATGTCGTGAGGCAAGTCTTTTATATGGATGTGGATGGCTATAAGAGTAGGTGAAGGCCAAAGAAACGGTGGATGGACTGTGTGAATGAGGATATAGGTAAAAAGGGGGTGACTACAGAGATGACGACTAATAGAGAAGTATAGAAGAAAAAGACATGTTGCGCAGACCCCAAATAAATTAGGATAAGGGCAGGAGAATGATGACTTTAAGACAATTTTGACACTCGAATGAGTACTTTGAAATAAAAATATTATTATTAAAACAACGGAAAATTTTGAGAAGTCATCCTAACGTTTGACCACAGATAAATTTTTAGTACACTTCAAGCTCACCTCACATTATGAATGTTTTCACGGTGATATCTTTACAGAATAACCCAGCTGTTTGAGCAATAATTGAGCAATGAAGTCGAACAATATACGGAGGCTATGTCAAGTCACTTTCTGTAAAAAGGCACAGAAAATAACAGAGCATAAAAGGACTCTTGATGAATACAGAAGCCATGTCATGCTGACCCAAATATCGCTCATACGGGCGATAATTGAATAATAACAACCAAACGATTCCATTTTTCAATGGGTTCATTAAAATTTTATTACATGCAACAATTAACGTTAAAAGTTGACACAGTGCTGTGCTTTTAAAATTAATAACGGGACATAATGACCCGGTATGGAAATTGGACCTACGAAGTGCGATGCATATTTATATCTCTACAATTATTGGACCGTTACGGTTGTGAATTTTTAGGTTAACAGATGGTAATATTAGATTTAAATATGCCATGTGCGTTGATTGCTACATGACATTAACAAACACACACACAATTAAGGTAAATCCTAAGATTTGCCGACAAACTAAGCCACCAATGTCCAAGTCTTACCGGTAAAAGTACATATCCAGGCCGCTGCAAATACAACTTGGCGAAATGGGGTTTTATGGACTCGTCTGAAACCCAATGTGAGTGTGGTGTGTCCTGAACATGACTCACATACTGGAATGCCCCTAGTACCCATACACCAACACTATAGAGGACCTGATGAACGCTACAATATTGCAATTAATGTGGCCAGCTTCTGAGTTCAAAGTATTTAAAAAGTTAGGAAACCATCGTTTGAAAGAACGAGAAGACCGGTAAAAGTCCAAATCGAATCGCTTACCAAAGTAGGTAGGTATTAGTTAAGTTTCTTTAACAGTAGGTGGGTGCCCACTGCCACTTCAGTTTGGCGATTCTTCGGGCTATATCGGTAACCTTGGTTCTCTTGCAGATTTCATCATTCCTGATTCGATCACGCAAAGAACTCCGATCGTAACCCTCTCCATTGCCCTTTGGGTGACTTTAAGCCTTCTGATGAGGCCCATTGTAAGCGACCACGTTTCTGTTCTGATGGATGCGAGACGCACAGGACCGGTCATTGTGGCCATACTTGGGCTCCCCCAAAGACGTCCACTGCTGGACATAGGCCTCCGCCTATGTCCAGCATGAACGTCTTTCGGCTGAAATGATGATGATCATGAACAGTAGGTATAATAATTAACAATAAACAAACAATTTAGAAATGTAACATCTATTTTGGTGATGATTTTCTTTCAAGCGTGTCTCTGAGGCAAACACTAAGATTTACCAAGGGAGTTCTAGTAAAAGTCCGAAAGCGATTATCACAGAAGAGATCGCACTTTTGCCAGTAAGACTTTGTAAATCTTATGATTTACTAGCCAATCTTGGGATTTACCACTGACCAGGCTAACGAGGACAAATACATCCAACAAATGCTGAATAAACCACTTCGATAAATTGGTCCCCTATTGCCATTTACCACATAGTACACAAGTACTCGTAGTTGTGGTAGTGATTGTAATTTTAGAAGAATGGCAAGCTGCTGCCATTGGTCTATTGTAAAAACAAAAAAGTCTGTTAAGACAAAAATTAAACCTTATTTCTCTAGAATTTATCCTAATCCTAACTAATATTATAAAAGCGAAAGTGAGGTTGATTGTTTGTTAACTGATCATCATAAAATTTGGCATTGTAACGTATATGCCAATTTTTTTTTTGTCAGGGATACCAGAAAAGGACATTTATATCTTTCATCTAGAAAAGAGTTTCCGAGGGAATAATAACCTTCGACAGTCACGATTGCTTTAGGACGCTAGATGGCACTACGTGTCTTTTGTAGCGCCATTTAACGTCATATTTGAATTATGTTATTAGAAACTTTGGAAGTGTGTTAAGTTTTTTTTTTTAATATAAGTAACAAATTTTGTGTGGAGAAGATGATGATGAGGTAAAATTTAAAATGGGATAGGATCTTCAATTTGCGGCAAGGCAGAAACAACTGCAGTGACACAAACTCCACTACTTCTTTTCTACTCCTACACTTAATTCTGATTTATATTGTGTAGTTTGTTTTATTTTCTTTTGTTACTATTTGACTTCTACCGAAATTGACAAACAACTTTTTTTTTTGTGGGTGGGAAATTATTCTATGACTTTTCCCGCTCTGGGTGGAACGGGAGGGCGTGTCAGACTCTTCCTGACTAAAGCCCACCCCTGTTCCTTCCTTGCCTGAGTGCCCAGGGGCGCGCTAACTCTGTTACGAATTTATCCGCGACCCCTTTTCATGTATGTATCGGCCATGACGGGTCCCGTCAACGGCGGCTGACATCTATTTTTGAATAGACAACTTAAATTGAATACTTATATTAATAAGCTAGTGAGTATATAAAATGATGAAGATAATTATTTTCCTTCCGATTGAATCGATCCTTTATTTGAGAGTCCGTTAGTACCTATACAGAAACACTAATAGTATCCTCTTTAGTTTGCTTTTCACTCCATTCTCATACGTCAATATGAGTTATAGCCCAATATTCTTCATCAAGGTCTCAAGTTAAAGTTCACAATAATATAGGTTGCCTCGCTTTCGCAAACAGCCATTAAATAACCCATTTTCTTGAGCTGACTCTCACAGCTTAGACGGCAATAAACAGCTGATGCATTTTATGTTCGCCATTCATATTCAAAACAGGAGCAAACTATGAATGCATAGAAGGATTTACCAATAAAATTTTGAGTACTTAATATTACGTTATATATTTTATAGCCTATATAGACCAAAAGATTCTTGCCTTCTTGGCATTTCAGTTCCTTTGAGAGCAAATCTAATATTCCACTCTGTATATTTCCAAGCATAATCTTCTCTTATAATCTACCCTATGAGTTTGAAACTTAGACCCCATTACGTAATAAGCTCAGCATTAAAACCTTTTCCGTAACTCCCTTTTTTATTTTTGTATTATAAAGCGCAAAGAAAAGAAATCCATCCCTATCTGGATAAAATCTCTTTGAAAGAAACTCAAACAATTCGAAACACCTCAAGACATTACCGTGGGGCCCCTAAATTTGCGTGTACAAGCAAAACGCGTAATGTCGGGGTGAGCCCGCCAAAATCGTATTTAAATTCACCGATCCCGACACGAGATAAGCGAAATCATGAGTTAGGTTGGAAGGGTTATAGAATCCTGCTGCGTGAGGCCGCATAATTCCGTTTCCAGTGGGGTGTCCACGCCTTTGGTGTTGACGGAGATATCTCGATCTTGAATGGGAAGCCTCTTTAGAGTGTTTAGCTGGGAAAATTTTCTTTAAAACGTTTGCAAATGCAGAGGTCTTATCGCTAGATCTGAGAATTTGCTCGCTTGTTACGGATGTAGGTATTGGGTTTTGAATAAAGAATTTTTGCTATTGTCAGAAGTTGTATGATGCCGGAAATAAAAATGTCTGCTTCTCGTAATTTCACCAGTATCTCCGAGAATACGATGGTTGTCGAATTGTTATAATTGTGAATCTAATCTCCACTTACAGGTGGTAGCTAATCTTCAAAAGAGTCTAAATTAAAAACAAAACATACAATTTTAAAGAATTTTACGGTCAAATATAAATTAAAGTAAAGAATTAAAGATAATCGTAACGGTTATGACTGTCACCCCTAATTTCACATCTAATTATTTACAATTCTAAAAACGAGCGTTTTAAAGCTTTATTACAGCTGAAACAGGGTTTTCAGATAAGAGTATCCTCGGCCATACTTAGCGCCAACAATTAAGTATCCCTTGATTTAATTAAACAACCAACAATTTATTTTTACTTGTCAGATTTTATTTTCCTTTTTTATCCGGTGGCTCGACCGTAATTTAGGTACCCTAATCCCAGCGCTACAGGGTCCCAGAAAGGGGTGAAAGGGAAAAAGTAAGGGTGATTAAAGATAAACAACGACTCGGTGCCAACGTGAGGCCTAGCACGGTTAGGATAATTTGCAATTGTATAATTATTTATGACGGTAAATTAAACGAGACTTTTATGCGTTTCCGAGACGGTGGCTGAGATTTATGTCGGTAAGATTACGACTTAATTATCGATTTGTTCTCATGTTCTTCTGGTTTGTACCGGGCCACTTCAGCCACCCATACCCAGACATCCTTTTTTTTTTTTTGTTGCCGCGGTGGAAAATCCTCATGGATGTCTTTCGCCTGGGGCAGGCGAAGGGGTCTGTCAGACTCTTACTGACTAATAATCACCCCGGTGTTCCTTCCCACATTTGGACCGGGGATCGTGAGAGCTAGTACGACTTCATGATCCCCGGCTAGTGCCGGCCCGCCTATGCGGGCCACCTCTGGCCCGCGGGAAGAGTGAGGTGTCCTCTCCCCGCGACGTCTAATAGGGGCGCGCGTGGAATACTACGCGCCACCACCTCGGGTCCTGCTGCATGAGGGGCCTCGGACGACCCCGAGTCCGTCGTCCCTTCGGACCTGTTTAGGGGGGCTGAAAGAGGGCATTGTCCGCCCTCCGCCGACGCCCGGTACGCCTGCTGCGGATCGGGAGAGTGGCCACGGCCTCCCTCTCCCTCTCCGCAGCCTCCTTCTGCGAAATTACGGTTTCACAGAAGGAGATCATCGCATCCCACGACTCGGCGCTCCCGACCATCGAACGTGCGACGGCCGGCAGCGACAGGTCGGGGCCCACTTCGGATACGAGGGCATGGCGCTGCTCCTCTCATGCGGCACACTCTGACCCATAGACATCCTATGTCAACCCTGGACTTGGTTAAGAAATTTCAAAGGTTCTTCTTTCATTATTATTTTTGGGCACAGGTGGCATAATAATAGCTCGCCGTCTGATCAGCACCAGGTCCGAGAGTCGACGGCGCGTAGTGTTCCATGCGTGCCTCAAAGAGATGTTTGTCAGCCACCACTGAGGGGGCAACAAGGCCGGTGCCTGCATGCCAAGGGGTAGCGGATAAATTCGTAACCAAGTTACCGCTCCCCTTGGCACTCAGGCAACGAAGGAACAGGGGTGGGTTTTAGTCAGTAAGAGTCCCGCTCATCCTGAGCGGGAGATGTCATTGGATGATGTCCCACCCCCCAAAAAAAATATGTGGCATAATAATTCCACGAAAACAATTTATGTTTTTGCGAAATAGCTTTTATATAATTGTTTTAAAGTAGATACGAAATGTTCTCATAAAATATAAAGATTATATTTCAGCTCTTTTAAACAATGTTCAGCGAAATAAAATTCAGCTTGGCCCAAATATATTTTTACCTGACCTGCCATAAACTACGCGTTCCATAAAAGATATCAAAGATAATTCAGGGCAACGTAAAAAAAAACCTTTCAATATTTACAACTTCGGAAGCACCGTGAATTATGTATTCGTTTAGTTGGATCCGGACCTCGGGACCTTTGACCTGCTACAAGACAACGCGTGTTTTATGGCCACAGTTTTTCTTTTTAAAATTACGTAATTTTTTTGCTGCCAGTGAAATCTCCGCAAAATGGGGTTATTACTGAATTGTTCGTGCGTTCCCGTCACCTTCCCTAGAAACTTCCTTTGTTTGACTCTCATTGAATAACTCCGTGAATTGACTCTCTGACAGACAGGTCAGGTGCATTGTTTCCCGTTTGATTGTTACTCGGTAATATTTGACTCCTGGTAGTACTTTTGGTACAGTTCCTAGCTTAATTAATACGAGTTTCTTACTATGTAACGTGGGACCAGTTCGCTGTAAAACTTCAAGTGTTGTGATGAATTGATGATACAACACTTAAAATTTTACTCAACTTTTTGATTGATCAAGTAGCGTATTTACAAAACTTTATGAGCCTAATAAGCTTGTTTTATCAAAAAATAATTTAAGTCAATATCATAAAATATATGCAGCTGGATAGCTTTGATATTTCAAAGACTGATTTGTCCGATAATATTTCAAAATAAGACGTAGCAACAGGACCTACTTAGGCTGCCTGTCCACCGGAGCGGAGCGAGGTTGCGGAGCGGAGAAACGGACAAATATTAACCAATAGGATTGCATAATGGAGCGGAGCGGAGATTTTATGCAATCCTATTGGTCAATATTTCTCCGTATCTCCGCTCCGCAACCTCGCTCCGCTCCGGTGGACAGGCAGCCTTAGCGACGAATAACACAAAATTGTACCAGTCATTACTCTAGAGACAACACAAAAATAAGGGACAAAAACACAAACATTTTCATAAATATCTCTTTGCGAACATTTCATCAAGACGCACCGATTCCTCGAGAGAATACGCTCTATGAATATTTTGAGGTACACGAATTTGGGTTGTAACCGCTGAAGATATTTTATATTCTACCACTCTATACTTGTATAACCGCCGTTATATCTAACCTAGCTAAATAATATTGTGGTTGCATTATTTTTGTAAAGACGTAGGATTACCCGGGTGTTCCCTCTCTGAGGTTTGTCTTTTGTTCTTGTTAGATAGGATTTATTCGAGTATTAGACTCCGGCGTTCTATTTTTAAGTAGAGATTTTGCGTTTCGTATATCTTTATTTTATGGCGGCTTGTGTTGTTCTATTTTTGTAAGGTTTTATTTTGTACCTTAAGGTTAGATTTTCGTTCAAAACGAATGAACGTTTTGAACGAGAATCTTTTGGGCAGAGTATGTGGAAAATTATTTACATTTTGAGGATCATATTGACAGTTGATTGCATTTATTTTAGTTCACAGATTAGATGCAGCCAATTATATCAAGACTTGCTCAAAAAGTGATTTGTTTTGATTTTATTAGTCGTTTTTTTTGCATGCAGTTTTTTTTTTAAAGTGTTTTTGAAGTGAAAACTTCTTTAAAAAAAAGAAGCACTTTGTTGAACACTTTTCTTGGGATGGGTATAAAATGTTAAGCTCGCGACAGGACACGTGACCTGATCGAAAATTCGTAAGACGATTCCAAAATATTCAAAAATGCACAACATTAGTGTTCAAGTTTTCACTTGTTCAAGTTTTCACCGGCAACGGCAACCGTTGTTTTTTTTTAAGTTCCCAATAATAAAAATAACAAAAAATTAAAAAACAAAACCAAATTATAAAAAGAAAAAATTGAAGTCACCTATACTGATACATAGACAAGTAGGTAGTGGGTAAGTAGCAATAAACATTTCAGTTTCAAAGACCAGACCAATTGACAATCAAATTCATAGTAAACAACAAGCAAACAAACTGTGAACACAAATCTATCTGCCAAATGCAGAGGTTATGGAAATTTCCCGATCGACCGTCCATCATATCGGTCATTGGAAAACCCCAAAGTTCAGCAATAGCTCGTTGAGAGCTGATATGACGAAAATCTGCATAAACGTAAGCACATGACTCTCTCGACGTAAATACGAGTATCGGCGCTGCATATGAAGGAAGATGTCAGAAGCTTGTCAAATCCAGTTCATTCCGTTCATTCTCTGTCGTTCTGTATGTTCAGTAAACTAATTGCATCCAGTTTCTAGTTAGTAACACCGAGTCTCTAGTCATGGCCGGAGCATTCGTTTGAGTTTTATCAAATATGGATACGATTGAGTTGGAAAAAAGATCCATCGACTTTTTCCTATATCCATGAATATTGGCCTTTTCAAACGTTATTAATGTGCCGAATATTGATGCTGTTTGAATTTGTAGTTGAATATTGAGATTCTTTATGTACTGTCATTTTAAGGACGTTGAAGGAGAAATTAATCTATCTCTGTGCCAAATTTCATTCAGTTCTGTCTAGGACTATTTTTGAGGACATTTAAGGAGAAATTAATAAGTACCAGCTTCTGCCAGCAGCTTTAGCCGCGTGGAATTAGTACTTCACCCACTATAAATTAGCTTATTTGCTATTCCAGACTTATAATCTATATCTGTGTCAAATTACATTCAGATCCGTTCAGCTGTTCTGGCGTGATTGAGTAACAAACATCCATTTATAATGAGTATTAGTAAGATTATTGAGCTATCAGAATACCGACAAGCAATAAAATTGTCACCTGCATATGCTGGCCTCTGACCATTTTCAAACCAAAGTATTCATAATCCTTTGCATTTCAATACATTAGCTATACTTATTACTCAAATTCTGACCATTCGAATAAAATAACAAATTGATTCACTATCAAAACACGACCACAGACAAACGCAATGTATTCGTAAACATTTTCGAACTAACAACGTTTGAAACAAACACATTAATTACCAATGAAATCCTCACTATTTCAGGCATATTAATTAGGTTAAATTAATGCTAAATGACGCTGTGGCCTAATTAACAAACGTTAGCCTTCAATTTGACTAAATAATCGGTAGGTTGTAGAGTATTTTGAGCGTGTATGTTTTTTTTTATTTTTGGTAACGATAACCATAAACATATCATGGCGAAAATATTTTTTCCGTATGAAACAAAAAAAACGGTCAAGAGCGATTAAGACTCGTGCACCAAAATTCACCACTTTTTATAATTTAGCGTTTGCACTCTTATTATTATTTTTACGATAGAGTGAAAACATAAATATTGCAAACCACATTACTACTTGTTATTAAAGCAGCCACAGTCACAGATATCCTTTCAAGTGCCTATCTAGTTATTACAGTTCCAAAAGAACAACCCAATGACAGACTGGGTGACAGGCTTAATAATATGTTACCGGTTTTCACTACACGGGTACGGAACCCTCAAAAGCAGGATTAAGCCAAGACACTCGGATGTCCTTATCTTAAGGGGGAAGCGCCAGGGTAACCCGCGAAATTGCAAAATCATTTGCGGGAGGTCTATGTCCAGCAGTCAACGTATTTCGGATTATGACGGCACGGTTGGCGTAGTGGTTGAGCGTTCGACTGCTGCGCTGCGTGTCGCGGGTTCGATCCCCGCACGGAACAAATATTAGTATGGCCTACAGATAGTTGTTCCGGGTCTGGGTGTCTTGTGTATGTGAGTTTAAATGTTTGTGAACGCACCCACGATACAGGAGTAATTCCTAGTGTGGGGCAACGTTTTAAAAAAATAAATAAAAATCGGCTTAAGGTGAAATGTACCTACACGTGAAACTCAAATTTTCTCACGTTTTTCGCAATTTGCGGGTCAGGTTGTATGTTGATCAAAATATGATTCACGGCCGCAGCAAGTACGCTCACACGACCTTTGTCTTGCTATCTCCTTGGTATATTTTCGTGTCATTTTTTTTTTTAATTTCACGCGGCAAATACCGTTAGCAGAAGGTAATTCAAAACAAAATCGGTTCCGAATGTTTCAATCTTGGCGAATCATCCTCCAGTCTTTGTAACAATATATTTTGATAAATATTTAATAGAATAATTAATTGTAAAATTATAAGTTTTTCTGTGTCCTTCATTCACTGCGGACCGGATGGCAACGGTACTTTGGTCAGAGGAAACTTACATCACGGAAAAGGACATAAGCAATTTTGATCTCGATTGAATCTAGGGTCCCCTGGTATCCCTGTGATGTTAAATGACTTTAGGAACCGTTTTCTTTGGCTACTGTTTTAACAACTTTTTAACTGACTTCAAAAAAAGGAGGAGGTTCTCAATTCGACTGTATTTTTTTTTTTTTTTTTATGTGTGTTACCTCATAACTTTTCACTACGTGAACCGATTTTGAAGATTTTTTTTATTTTAAAGCTGTTGCTTCACATGTGGTCCCATTTTAATTTGGTGATGATCTGATGAAGAACTTCAGAGATACACAATGGAACTCTTCAATAAATGATAGCAAACCTTCCAGATTTGCTGCAATCGCATGTCTGTATATTGTTTTCACCACTTCACAACATTACATCACGCTGATACGCTCTGAAGGGGTATACAGATTTGTACAGTTCACCCTGATACACCCTAATTTCACCAACTATGTTCAAATTCCCTATTTTTGGGGCTATCAATTCGGGCATAATTTAACTATTAATTTAGTTTTAGACTGGGGCACAACAACTAAAAAGTGAAAAATAAAAAACTTTTTACAAAAAAAAAAATACAACCGACTTCCATAAATAAAACTAAAAAATGCAAAATAACTTTAATTTTGGAAGTCGGTGTCAGATAACGAAGAAACCAAACTAGAAACACCGACTTATTATTAGGTTTTTAACTTCAGGAATTTTTCTAGAGATTACCCCCTCTTCATTCATAATTTTTATAAATTAATTACTTATAAACCTATATAGTTCTTTTATGTTATTGTAGGGTTGAAACTATCTATATCGCTCTAAAACTAAACTTATTATCATCATTTCAGCCGAAAGACGTCCACTGCTGAACATAGGCCTCCCCCAAGTATCGTCACAATGACCGGTCTTATGCGTCTCGCATCCATCGGCTACCCGCGACTCTCACCAGGTCATCGGTCCACCTTGCTGGAGGCCTTCCGATACGCGGTTGCCACTCCAGAACTTTTGAGCCCCATCGACCGTCTGTTCTGCGAGCAATGTGCCTCGCCACTGCCACTTCAGTTTGGTGATTCTTCGGGCTATGTCGGTAACCTTGGTTCTCTTGCGGATTTCATCATTCCTGATTCGATCACCGAGGCTTCTGATGAGGCCCATTGTAAGCGACTACGTTTTTGTTCCATATGTCATCACTATTGAATTTAACATGTAAAATGTAATACATAGCATTGAAAGAGTTCTAATGTGACGAAATAAGCCAAAGTCGGTTTATAATAAACAATGCTTATAATATCCTATGTAGATGATCATCTAT
Source organism: Polia nebulosa (assembly GCA_951329385.1). NCBI lineage: Eukaryota > Metazoa > Arthropoda > Insecta > Lepidoptera > Noctuidae > Polia > Polia nebulosa. The sequence continues at coordinate 19,071,743 of OX589604.1, forward strand.
TATTATAACAACTTTGTAAGTCATTTAAATTCGAGTATGAGCCGTGTCCGGTCGAATTTATATCGTAAAAAATGATTTTTTGATTGGACCTGCTGTAATGGAGTTTATAAGGAGGGAGGAATTTTATAGAGATGATAATACCAAATACGCTAGTTGTATAAACTGTTACAATTTTTGGGCTTTAGTAAAATATAGTTAGCGTTATCAACATATTATTTAAAGTAATATGCTGTATGTGATTAGTTATAAAAAAATCAAGAAATATGAGGAAGCAAGTTTATCCGTTATTATACTCGTAAAGCTGTGGACACTGTGTTGTTAATGCGCAAGTAATTTTGAGCAGTTAAGTAAGTTTGAGTGAGGTCTTCATTACGATATACAATAAACTTGTTATTTTTTTTTACAGTTTATTGGGTCGCGTTTGACCACTATCTCACCTGATAATAAGTGATGAAGTGGGCGAAGATGAAACACGCTTGCCTAGAAGTATTCATTCTCGACTTAAAGACTCGCAGGTTGTTATTATAAAAAATAACCATTTCTTAATAGTGCTGAAATGAGGAAGTCATTAAAAGCCAAAATACGAGTATTGAGTACCTATATACTGGGACGTGTGAGAAAATTAACTGCGAACTTATTCTATTTGAGCAGTGGTGACAGAGTAGATACAACCGTGTCGTACGAATTGTAGGTTCAAACCAAGACAGGCACTAGATTTGTTAATTGTGTCATCATTACTGCTCTCGAAACGACAAAAGAAAGAAGACTATCTAACAAACCATACCAGGCCCACGTTGTGAGTTAGGGTTTTATAGTCTGTCTCACAAACTATAAGAGGAGGAGCTCGTGACTAAAGTAATAATAGCCGCACGGGTCGATTCATTAGGTTAAGCTACGCTTGCTGGGGTTGGTCCTTGGATGGGTGACCATTTTTACATACCGAGACTCCTCCGTGCCTCGGAAAGCACTGTAAGCCATTATTGGTCCATTATGGGCTGTCAATCGTGGATCTTTGAACTGTCAAGAAGACTTTCGGGCTTCTGACCACCAACGACAGCGGTACGGGTGGTCAGAAGCCCGAAAGTCTGAGAACCAGTTTTACCAAGGGGTATCGTGTTACCCAGTTACTGGGTTGTGGAGATCAGATCTAAAGTAAAATACTGGTATTCAGCTGCATTCGGTTAGACTGAAAGCCGACCCCAAGATAGTTGGGAAAAGGCTAGGCCGATTGATTGAGTCTGTCTCACAGAGAGACGGCCTACGTCCCAGGCGTGGGAAGATTAGATACCTTAGCCTTTTGCTTAGCTTATAAATAGGTTATGTTATGTAAACGTGTATTAATCAATGATTTAATAACCTACGTATCTAGATGATAAACACCACCAATATTACATTTAAAACTTATTTGTAATTGACACACTTTTTCTACATCATACTCCGTAGTAGCAGCTCTATACAATTCTAACAAACGATCGTTAGGTCATCGCGAGCAAGTGGGACGTCCCACTGACGGATGCTTACACATGTTATTGACCCTGCCCTATTGTTAACGCCATATGGCCACCGAAATTACCTCGTGCCCTCTCAAAAATTTGCAAAAACCCTTCTTAAAAATGAATACTCCTTAACAACATAGCCTGGTGTCGAAAGATATGCGAAGTACAATTTTCGAGTTAACGACTTTTTTTTGGTCCTTTTGCTGTATTATTTTGAGGGAGTATTCATTTATGTTTTCGCATATGGTTGGCGTTGAGATGTGCAAATTGGATTAGGTACCCTTAAGTTAGGTACGATGAGTTTTAGATAAACAATCTTCAATCTTGAGTTCTAAAATAAATATGTTTCCAAGAAGATAGAGCCCGATTTTCCCGATTAAAAATCGAAATAATGAAAGCATAGTAGATGAGTTTAATCAGATTTTTCATGAGCATTTCTCTTCATGAGTAATTTTTACGTTAATATTTTATTTAACCCAAGCAAAAAAATAAGAAAAACATTTTTTCACGATGTTTACATGTTTACGCGTACGCATGCTCCTGGGAATCAAATAGGGAATAAATCACGTGGGACGTGTACAAAGGGGCTGAGCAATAAAAACTGTTGTCCAATTCCGAAATTCCTACAGGAAACGGCTGAAGGCTTGTATGTTTATTAAAATGTTATACGAAATTATGTAAGACTAGCTTTTACCAGCGGCTTTGCCCACGTGGAATTAGTGCTTCCCCCATTGTAAATTATAACCTATTTACTATTCCAGACAATAATCTATCTCTGTGCCAAATTTCATCCAAATCCGTTCACCTGTTCTGGCGTGATTGAATAACAAACAAAAATCAATCTTTCGTATAATTATAATAATAATACTACACGCACATTAAAAAAATATCCATGTTTCTAGATATTACAGCAATACACTATTTGGCTGTCAAAAAATATAACTAATCATGTAGAAAATTAAAGTGTTATCTTACTGCTTGTATTCGTACAATTCATAAAACACCTCTGTCACGACCTCACCCGTTAGTGCAACCACACCTTAACACTACGAACGTGTGAAAACACAAATCCTAACGATTCAAAGACTCATTCTAAACCTAGGCCACACCATATGGGTGAAATGTATTTTTTCAAACTACTTTAGTGTAATGGCTCGGAATTACGTTCAAAACAAGAGGTCAATTATCATTCGATAGACAAGGGTGGACGTGATAAAAACAGATCTCCTAACACATAATTACATAATTGTGCGCCCTTGCCGCCGACGGGTAACGACGCCACACGAATATGGGTTAGCCAGAGACCAAAAAATAAAATTATATAGTGTGGCGATAGTGTGGATGTGACTTTATTTTTATTTTTCGATCAGTAAATTAATATTTAGGAATGTTATTTTAAGAAACCAAATTTTATAATATTAGTATGAAATTATTTTTACAGTGTTTTAGAAAAGTAAAGAATTTACTTTAGAATCTACAACGATTTCATGCTGAGTTTAATTAAGTACGGTATAATAAATATTAGAAACCGATTTGCTATTGAGTAGGTAGGTACTTAAAATAATGTCGCAAAGCAATAGGAAAAATACAACAGTTTAATAATTAATTAAATGAATTAAGAGATACCAGACAACCAGAAAAAGGTGCCTAAATCAAAGCAACTTGGGACCAAAAAGTGTAAAAATGTTTCGTTCCAACTAATAATCCTCACAATTTCCTTTAAAGTATTATAGGTATTTGTTCAGGAAAAATAAATTAGGCTCGAGCAACCGTTGGAATAGATTTATGTGACAGTAAAATATTAATAAGCTATTATAATTCCTTAAGTTTAATATTAAAAGATAAATATAACAGTGAAGTGTCAAAAGTAGAATTAATAGCTTTACGAAATCACTTTGCCACACCTGAGTCGCACTTTTTTCAAAGTCACGGACAAAGGTATTGACAAATAGGTTTGTAAATCATTTTTATTGCTAGGATTGTGTTAAAATTACACTATGTTATTAGAGTAATAGAGTCAATGTTTGTTTAATAGACACAAGAATGTTAAACATTTTTTTTCAACTTAAGCTGGACTTATCAATTTATTATAACAACAAAAAAACAAATTTTCGTATAAAACATATCTTTTTAACATAACCCCAAGATAGTTGGGAAAAGGCTAGACAGATTGATATCTTTTTAACATATAATTATTTAACTATAGTAACAAACGTATCCATACTATTCCCGCAACGATCCGTGAAGATAGAACAGAAAGGGCCGAAAACAAGTTTTAATAAGAACGTGGAAGTAAAATATTTTCTGTACCGGAATCGTTAATAACTGTAAGTTGCGGTCGAAGTCAGCCGGGCCGAACTGACAATTCCCTTTTAATTTGAAAGCCTGAGCAGGATTGCGGCTAACAAGACGCCGCCTAATTATAGCTTTGCCAAAGAACAAACAAGATCCAAAAGCGATTTAGGATTGTTATAACGCCATATGTTATAAGATAATTCGCGTGATTATTGACGTGCAACAAGCCTTTGTGATTAAACAACGTGAATTTATAAGTTTTACAATGAAAATTGACAACATAATACGTATTTTATTGATAAAATTCGATATGGTTGAAAGTCTGGGTGAATACAAAGATTAAATTGAAAATTTACAAGACGCAAATCAAATTAGGTATTGATTCTGAAGTACCTATAATATCTTGCTTATCAAGAACCGTATTGAATTTAGATTGAGGATAGCTGTAATCACGTGTATTAGATACAGCAAAAGTTTGCCATCAAACCACTCGTCTGAAACTAATGATTTGCTGAACTAATAATCTCTTCGACAAACAAGTCAACATGAATAGACATTGTTAGCAGTAGCCAATCTCTTCGACAAACAAGTCAACATGAATAGACATTGTTAGCAGTAGCCTCCGGTAAATAGGCTAGTCAATGTTGCCAGCCTTGTTTTACGTCTGACAAACATCCTAAATACTTTTGAGCAAACACGCAAAGGGACTCTGAGATTGTTGTTCCAATTAAAACTACTTGTCTGACATATTATTTTATTATGTATGGTTGATGTAGCAGCGGTCCACATTGTAGAAGACTGCAAAACTTGGAGACGCGTCGTATGTGGTCACGATTCTTAGCAATGAGGAACCAACGAAGAAGAATAGTTGATAAAAGACTACTACTCAAATATAAACGTTGTAGTAAACTCAATAGGTAAACAGAAAATATACATACATTCTTCAAAATATAGCTCAAAATTGTCTCTAGAGCTACTGATTCAACGTTAGAACTTAGTAGTAGTAGAGTAGAATGACTGTTATGATGACAACACACTTAATGATATACATCAGGTAGGAGCTTGAATATTTAAATATTAGTTATGGCAAGAGGAACAGCTTACATACAACATTATATTCCCCAAGGAACCATAGAGAACGATATATGCCACTACACAAACCGATACTGAACTAAACACAGAATAAATTAAACCAACCGCTATGCCACAATAAACTGTGTACTAAGATTCTGAATTCATTACTAAGTTTCAAACTAAAATTACCCTCGTCTCTATTGGTGATAGTTAGTTCACGATCTATCCTTGTGTTATGCATGTTAATAAGCTTAGATGTTATTAAGGAGATGTGTTACAGTATCCTTGGCTGGTCTTCGATGTCGGTCCTTCTCGGAACGAGCCAAGCATCATGAATTAGTCTGCTTGATATAGGTAATGACAGGAAGAGCTTCTAAGGTCCTATATATATTAATTATTGCTTTGGTGAATTTGAAATTGATGTGGTATGTATGTATTGTTAATTGCTAATATTATAGCTTTTGGTTTGGTTCGAGTTGCTATAGATGCTGTCTTTTTATTATAATCTTTATCATAATAAAGGTTTTTATTCTTTTCAGTCATAGCATGATCCATATTTGACTAGATATTCTGTAGTGAGAAAACTTCATAACTATACTTATTTATTTTCTTCATATAGTAAGCTTGCTGCATTTCAATTGTGAACCCATCTTTTGAAACTAACTAGGTAACGGTTCATGTTTTCTTAGATTCAGAGATTAGCTTGTGAATCGTGAATTAGATACTCTGGCAACATTTCAAAGCAATGTTTCTCCTAGATTCAGTATTCATGTTAAGCCTGATTTACAAGATTACTCTATCTTCCGCAGTATAATCTACTTCGACTTCAAAATAAGATTATAATTTGATTTAGTTTTCCATCAGCAAGTTTTGGCGAACATTAAATAATAAGTTCTACTTAAGTTTGCAAAGGTCTGAAGCAGACCACCTAAACCGTAAGTTAACAGACTGTTTTAATTATCTTTTCACTTCACATTTCGCCGAGTAATTGCCGGCGAGGCTCGAGTAACAAATTACAACAAACGGCTAGAACTAATATTTGTCTTATTTTAATGTTGGAGATACATCGCCGCCGCCAAGACGACAGTTCAAATAAATTCTGGCGTCTTCTAGGAAATGAATAACAATTATGATAATTATCACGCCTTCACAAAGCTGGTCTTCAACACGGCTATAACAATAATTAAGACCGTAAAAAGCGTTATCTTCAAAACCAGTAATGTTCAAACAAAAACACTGTCGCTGTCGAGCTCTTGATTTCGATTTACGACGTCTAACCACTGGACAAGGGCCAAATTACATTTGCCGCTTACGAACCTCAATATGGACACAATTTCTTTATAGCTGGAGTACACTTTGGCACTGAACTCGAAAAAGACACATCATTTTCACTTTTTTGTCACAGTCAATCTCATCTGTCGGAGGTAAACTATCAAATTCTCACCGATAACCGTATCACAAGGGAAAAGCAGCAACGAGATTCTTCCAAATTTTAATGAATTATAATTATAAACAATTACTGGCTGATTTAATGAATAGATGGAATACAGTAGAATGTCTAAGAGGGAGACAAGATTATTGAAATTTTGGGTGGTAAGAAAAGGAAGCGAGATAGACAACGCCTACGGAGTTTCTTTGAATGTATGATTCGGCGAGCGATAAAAATCGCCGGTCTTATTCGTCAGTCTTTTTTTAATTAGAGAGGGGTCCGACATGTGAACCAAGGTGGCGGCCATTGTATGCTGAGTAAGTACGACATTTACAAATGACTGGGCTAGTAAGACATGGACATTGAGAAGGACATGGGATAAAAGAAATGTCGGAAGTCCAACTCATTATTTTTGTTTATTTCAAACTCAATGTGAGCTTGGCAATATACTTGATATATTCCAATTTAAAATTCAAAATATCTTAGAAGAATCTGAAGAACATGGTAAAGCAGGATAGGGTTTCTTAAAATTAGAGTAGATGGTAGTTATATGTCAATGTTTTAGGGTTCATCAAAGTAAATACTAGTCACTATTCGTGCTTACCCTAAAACAGAACGCAACAATACATTCATTCCCGAAGAAAAAAAACTAACACTTTCCTCACCATATAATCTTATAGCATGGTTATTAAACTTGAAAGTTATTAAGTAGCAAGCGATTACACCTTCATGCTAAACCCGTTTTATGTTTTACACTGTTATTTTTCTTGGTAGTCATTCATTCCGCTTTTCGTTTAGCTCGTGTGAATTATGTCAGTTAGCTTTCAACATTAGATGCATAAGGTCTTATTAAAGTCTTATGTGATTGCGTCTACATACATACAGTGTGATTTTTGTATATTAGATTTATAAAATAACAACGATGTTTCTTATCCCAAAGGGTTAGTTTCTGGAACAAAAGTCATCGGAAAATTAATGTGAAAAATTGTCAATATGCGTGTTTCTGTGATGGTTTGAATGAATGTTTTAAGAATCAATTGCATCACTTGACTTGCGGTTAATTTGTGACGTGTCGATCATTTCTTTCCAGAGACCGGGGTTATAATCTGAGTTTGGAAAGTTTAAGTATGGACACAGATGATGTGGCGATAACGATAACTGAACTCATCCTTATGCTTGTACGAATATGCCTGATTTGTTGATATTCACTACGAATGTAGTAGGAGTTAAAAACTTCGATTTAGCATAGGTAAGTAGGTAAAGGAACATTCAAGATTGGAATATGCCATTAAAAAAATGAGAAACGGCTGCCGCATCAGGCCACAAAGGAGATAGTGTGACAAACTGGAAAGGTTCCGTCCAAACTGGCAGAAAACGCATGAGTTCGTGGAAGACGGAAGAAGTGTATCGAGGCCCAGTAGTGGGACAGAGAGGCAATAAAAAATTGATATCTGCTCACAGATATTAAATCTGTTTTCAAAGCATTAGCTTGTTAAACCGCACAACTATCTTAGCGAAAGTGCTTTCGATACATGATTACAGAGATAGCAATTTTCTAACCTAACAATTTACATAAATTAAATAAAGGTTAACATCGTATAATTATTTCGTCGGACGAATCAGCGAATCGTAGTTACAGAGTAAACAAAATGATTAGTAATGCTAATCGAGTCATAATTGTAGACTATTTAGATCATTTTCTGCATTGAAAATTGTATGTTGCTGGACTCGGTTTGTGAGTATTCTTTGAATCCGTTTTGCAAATGACTAGGGGAGACAGATGATCAATGGTCTACTTATATTCCTTTGTTGTAAGTAAATTATAAAAAGATTTCTTTTGCTTATTGTTAGCTTGGAAAGCTTTGTTTTTCATAATTACGCGAGAGAGGAGCTGTGAATGTGTAATTTGTAGTTAGGTTTCTTCTTTTCCTTTAGTTTTGCGAGCAATGTTTATTTGTACTGGATTGGAATTTTCGAATTGGGTTTTAAGGTGACTGATTGAGTGCCAGATTTGTTAAGGCCCTACTACCGGCCAAGTGGCGTCATTGAATAAAAAGTCATAGCATAGCATAGAAAATAAATATTAAAGAATCCTACGTCGCGTTTGTTACAAAGTAGTAAGCAAAAGTGTCAAAAACGACCGTTTTTAGTACTTTTGCTTAGTACTTTGGATACGAAACATTTTGAGTCCTGTTCTAACAACCTAAAAATACTTTATCCTCTTTGTAACAAACGCGACGTAGGATTCTTTAATATTTATTTTCTATGCTATGCTACGATTTTTTTTCAATGAGGGCGCCACTTGGCCGGCAGTAGACCCTTAAGGTCATTAAGCGCCAGATTTGTTAAGAAACGATGCCAATATTATAAGGGAACCAACATCGGTGACAATCTATGCTTCACTCAAGTTATCATAAATTCACTTTTATCCATGGCTTTGGTGCCTTTTCCCTAATAGTCTAAGATCACAAAGCTGCCGTTAGTTATTTATTTTCTTCAACACATTAGTTATTTTCTGATTTACAAAATGTGTAGATTGAGTAGTGTTAGTAAGTACCTTACTTTGAACGTACGCATACCCGCTAGCTTGGACCGACGACGGCCAATTTACCAGTATAAGGCGCTAAAGTGACATATTCTACATTATTCACTTTTCACAAAGTCAGCTGATTTTCAAAAAAAGTAATATCTGGTGGATCTGAGATTTTACTCTACTAGGATCCGTGCGTGCATCCGGGATACAAAGCCGATAGCATTCACCGATACAGCTTTCTAACAGAAAAAGCGCTTCAGTATTTCCAAACGTTTGTTTGCAAACCAACAAATTATTTGATATTGTTAGCTAACCCAACATATGAGTTTACCTACTAAGGTGAGCGTTATTAAGTAAGTTTACATTAGTATTTCATCAGCTAATTAGCTGTTAATCAATCTCTTAAAGTTTAAATCAAAGTGTAGTAAATCTTGTAGCTATAAATTAACTTGTTTTAATCAACTGGCTTTTATCAATATTAGATAGAGAACAAAGAGTAACCTTGATTATAGGGCCTAACAAAGCTCTGAATTGTATTCGAGACTGAGGACGAGGTCTGACTGCAAGCGAGGCCAAGTAGACTAAAAACGAGTGGTAATGTCCTCGCTAAAAATTTTTATAGGCCCGTATTAAAAATATTAATAGGTCCCAAATAATTGCAATGTACTGATTTTCGGGATGTTTTGGGATAAATAATAATAGTGAATAACCAAGTTTTCTGCTTCGAAAGACCTACGGGAAAAGTGAATCAGTACAGTTTTGATCGATTTGAGTCAGAGAGTAAAACAGAAGTGAAACAATATTTCAGGAATTGGAAGTCAAGTATTATAATAATAATAATAATATATATAATAATAATATATTATATTATTATTATTATTATATAATATAATAATAATAATAAGAATCTGTGGCCCGGCTGTCAATTTGACTGACGAAGAAAATTTTCTCACTGATATTTTTATTTAATTTACTTATATTTAAATCAAGAAACATGTCCAATCAACAAAAAAAAAACCAGGAAAAAATAATCATAATAAATCACCACAACAATACGGAAACAAAATTGACATAACATGGAAATAAAAATGTAATGGACCGAAAATGCAGACAAGAAGCCAGGCACGTTTACAAAATGCACAACCAACATCTTCGGGTTCGTCGCTCAGCTCCGCCTCGCAGCCGCCGGGACCTGCGCCAGCCGTGAGTCAAGTGATTCCGGCCGCTGCAGTTGCGTCGAGCTCGAGCGACGAATACACCACTCCGCCGACGACACCACCACCTGCGCGTCGACGGGGAAGAGGCCGACCACCAGCCAGCTTGGAACCTCGAGGCCCGCCGGCCTCTGATAGGGTTCCCGCTGTCGGTGGAAGTGTGCAGCGCATGCGATGGACGCAAAGTATTAACGAAAACGTCATGCGCTCATACTTTGGGGCTACAGAGGGGGGAAGTAACCTGACTGCGTACCGTGGTCGGATGCTCTCTCTGTTTCAGGTGCTTGAGCCAGCTGTCAACGTTTCGGCCCAACGACTGTCGGATCAGGTGCGGGTCATCCAGCGTAACCGTATGCTGGATGACGCCGTACTTGATCGACTACGCCTCGAATCACGGAGTAGCCGTGTCTCACCTGTTTTGCCACCGGCCGCGGTGCAACTGCAACCCAATGCTTCACCGCGACCCGACTACGTTGGTGAAGATGATGATGACGCGGCTATATCCGTGAGTACTCAATGCAATGAACGATTGAGGAGCGCTTTGGAGGATGCATTCCGGGAGTACCGCTCCACACCACCTGGGCTTAGACCTCGTCTACCTCGTTTGCCCATGCATAAGAAAAATAAGGCGCTGGTGTGTGCTCTAGATTCGCAGCTATCAAATTGTTTTGATAACAGCAAAGACCTTGCCGATACCCACTCAATCTTATACTGCGCAGCTGCAGCGGCATGTCGTGTAGCTCACGTCAAGTTCACCAATTGTGACAGAGCTACACGACCTGCTGTACCAGCTTGGCAGTGTAGAATTGAGCGTCGTATCGGTGAGGCTAGAGCACTCATCGGCAAGCTTATCTGCTTCAGGGAGGGCAACACTCGCCCTAGGGTGATGCGTTTCGTGAGGCGGGCGTTCTCGGGGACTGATATTAGTTCCCGAGATTATCTGACCCGCGTCACAGAGCGTATTGACTTCCTGAAGCAGAAGGTCTATGCATGGGCAAATCGTATTCGTCGGTACAAGCGGCGAGTGGAGCGGTACACTCAGAATCGCACTTTCCAAAGCAACGAAAGGTGGGTTTATAGGGCTTGGGAGCGACCGGACCAAGGTGTATCTGATAGGCATCTACCTGATGATGACGCTATGAGTTCATTCTGGCGCAGCATCTGGTCGGTGCCTGTCAGGCACACCGAGGGTGATTGGACTCGAGAGGTCGAGCGTGAGTGCGACCTTATACCAGAAATGGGGGCAATTACCATCAGCCCCCAAGATGTAGCTCGTGCAGTCCGTCCGTTGCCTAACTGGAAATCTCCAGGGCCGGACGGGCTGCACAATTTCTGGATTAAATGGTTCCAAAGGTCGCACGCTCGCTTGGCAGCTCAGTTCCAGTCTGCCTTAGAGTCAGGGTCGCTGCCCCAGTTTCTTACGACAGGAATAACCCACCTGCTCCATAAATCAGGTAGTACTGCGGAACCTAAGAATTATAGACCGATCACGTGTTTACCGACGGTCTATAAAGTTCTTACATCCATTCTGAGAGCTAAAATTAACATCCACATTGATAAAAATCGTATCATATCAGCCTCCCAGAATGGATGTAGGAATGGGTCCCGTGGTACTAAGGAGCTGCTCCTCATCGATATTGCTATTAGCCAACAGGTTCGTCGTTCTCGAAGAGATCTGTCGACATGTTGGATAGATTACAAGAAGGCCTATGACTCGGTGCCACATACATGGCTCATGAGGGTGCTGGAGTTGTACAAAGTTGATGCAACTCTGCGCACCTTCCTGATGTCGTGTATGGGGCAGTGGAGTACAGTCCTTCACTATCCAGGATGTCGGCAGATACAGGAGAACAGCGAACCGATAAGGATCGAGCGTGGCATATTCCAGGGCGACAGTCTGAGTCCACTGTGGTTTTGTCTGGCCCTCAACCCTCTCAGTACATTACTGGAGGGTTCGGGACAAGGCTATCGGTTGAGAAGAGGTGGTCAGGTCATATCACACCTCCTTTACATGGATGATCTGAAACTCTTTGCCCCCAACAACTTGCAACTGATGAAGCTACTGAAGGTAACAGAAACCTTCAGTAGCGCCATCAGGATGGAATTTGGTGTGGACAAATGTGCAGTCATGCATGTAAAGCGAGGGGAGATTATGGAATCCGTGGGAACTCAACTCTCGGATTCCATACACCTTAGATCCCTCTGCTCAACCGAAACCTACAAGTATTTGGGTATGTCGGAAGCGTTAGGCATCAATACTGCTGCCGTGAAACAGTCGCTGAAGGAGCGCTTCTTTGGCCGCCTGAATAAAGTACTAAATAGTCTTTTATCAGGCGGGAACAAGGTGCGCGCCTTCAACGGTTGGGTCATGCCGGTGTTGATGTACTCTTTCGGCATACTCAAATGGACTCAGACGGAACTTGACGCCCTGGATAGGAGGGTCCGCACACTGCTGACCGCAAATCGGATGCATCACCCACGATCATCGGTGATGAGACTGTATATCCCGCGGAAATGTGGGGGTCGTGGCTTCTTAAATGTTAAGACCCTACACAACCGCGAGGTATGCAGCCTTAGGGAATATTTCCTAGAAACCGACGTGGGTATGCATCGAGATGTGGTCGCTGTGGACAAGGGCCTCACCCCGCTCTCCTTGGCAAACGAGAACTGGCGCAAACTTAAAGTACTGGATACTAATGACCGCAGGGAAGTATGGCAGAGCAAGGAGCTTCACGGACGCTTTTACCGGGTCCTACATGGACCTGATGTAGACCTCTTAGCGTCCGTATCCTGGCTGCGCTTTGGTGACCTATTCGGGGAAACCGAAGGTTTTGTCTGTGCGATTATGGACGAAGTTATGATGACGAATAACTACCGGAAATATATTGTGAAGGACGGTACGGTTGACATCTGTCGGGCATGCCACCGACCCGGGGAATCAATCCGACACATTATTTCTGGTTGTTCTCGTCTAGCTAACGGAGACTATTTGCATAGACACAACCTTGTAGCCAGGATTATCCATCAGCAACTTGCTCTTAAATACAATCTTGTGGAATCTGAAGTACCGTACTATAGGTATGAGCCCGACCCAGTTCTCGAAAATGGCAATATCACGTTGTATTGGGATCGATCTATCATCACTGATAGGACTATTGTTGCCAATAAGCCTGACATAGTGGTGATAGATCGACAAGAGCGTCGCACAATGATTGTTGATATAGCTGTCCCTCATGACGTAAACCTCGTGAAGGCTGAGAAAGATAAAAAAACAAAGTATCTTGATCTGGCTCGCGAGGTTGTTGACATGTGGGAGGTGGATACAGCAGTCATTGTGCCGATAGTCGTGACGGCCAATGGCTTAATAGCCAAGAGCCTCGACGAACACCTAAGGAGGCTCTCGTTGGGCAGCTGGATCAAGGGCTTGATCCAGAAGGCAGTACTCCTGGACACGGCGCGCATAGTTAGGAGGTTCCTCTCCCAGGAGCCCTGACCACCGGTAGCTTGGACCCTATCCCGATACCGGTGGGATACTATTTTTTATATTTTTAAATGTTTTTATATTTTGATATTTTAATATTTAAAAATGTAAATTGTATGTTTAAACTATAAAATAAATGGAATAATAATATAATATTCCACAACTATCACACAACGCCATCTAGGTCCAAGCTAAGCAGAGCTTGTGTTATGGGTACTAGACAACTGATAAACATACTTATATATTTCTAAATACATAAATATTATAGATAAATTACACCCAGACACAGAACAAATGATCGTGCTCATTACACAAACATTTGTCATGGGTGGGAATCGAACCCACGACCTCCGGCATAGCAGTCAGGGTCACTAACCACTAGACCAACAGGCCAGTCCAGGCAGTATTGATAAGTTTAAATATAGACTAAAGAATATAATTATCTAAAGTAAAAGTAACTAAAGTAAAAGTAAAGCAAGTAAGTAAGTTAGTGAAAGTAATTTGTCTCTTTATTGGTTACCTTATCACATCTTAACGGCTCAACGGATTCGGATGAAACTAGGCACATGGGAGACCGTGTCTTGGAATAGGGCATAGGATCATTTTTAATCATGGAAGTCCCTTGGGATCATTATGGACTATTACGAGAGCAAAACCGCTGGCATGAGTTAGTTCAACATAATACCTTGTCTAGGAAAAACTATAGAACGGATTTCGATTAAACTTTACTGTAACTTAGCTTTACTTAACATCAGAATAGCATAGGCTATAATTTATAATGGGGGGAAGTACTAAGTCCAAGCGGGCGTTTACGTTTAATTTAACAATAAATTACTAGATAGTGATTACTCTTTCTTTTTTTTGTGGGATTGCTAGTTTGTTACAAGTGAGAGTTTTTCAAACATAGCGATTTTTTTTATCGTTTACAGGCACGCGTTTGACCGCTATCTCACCTGCCCCCTTAGCGAAATCACTTTTATAATAGCGATAGCGCTATTGCTAACGCTTCGTGCAAAATGTGTGGCAAGGACATAACCTGCGGAGAGAACTGTCGTTGCCATACGTTAGCGTTAGCGCTATTATAAAAGTTATTTGGCTAAGGGGCTGATGGTAAGCGATGATGAGGTTCTAATTCTAACTAGCGGTTTAGTCGCTACTCGCTTGAAGTGTGACCTCATCTTCCTTCTAAACGAGTCTATGCGTTGAATGTAAACTCCGCGTAAACTTCAGATAATATCTTCGATATTGGAAGCGTAAATAACAAAATATTGGCAGATTTTGTAAAGTAGCGTCTTGTGTTTTTTTAATAGAGTTTGATAGGACTTCACGTTTAAGATTGGCAGTAACATTGGCTCTTTTGATGTTCTATTATGAATGTTAGGTATATTTAGTTATTCACTAACAGACAACCGGCAGATCTAGCAGCGAAAGATTTGCAAAATTACTATTTTGCAAATCTTTCCTAGTACTTATTTCATTTCATGCAATTCTTTCCTGGTACCTAGTATTACAAAGAGGAGCAGTAAAGAATTTGTTTTTTGAAAATTCGTCCTTTAAAGGAATCTGTGGAGTGTTAACGTTTATTTAGGAGTGCGTCACTTTTATTATATATTTCGGATACATTTAAATTGGTACAGTTCAGTTTACAAGTAAAGGTTAGTAGTATCGATTTAGGTCTCCTGAGAAGCTGTTTCCAATAAGAAAACCCATCAGGCACACTGTTCCGACCGTTTAGCTACAGGTTGATTGAAAGCCTACTTGATTGAAGTAATATTAGCTAGGTTGTAAAGGCATTTTCTTTGCCGACAGGTAATGATGCTTTAGAGCCTGTCCCTACCTATTAGCCGAAAATAATATCCGACCTAAGGTTTGGTTTTGGTTTCAATTTCAGCCAGTCTCGGTCAAAAACACTAGTTTCGGCCGGAGTTTCGGCCAAAAACTAGCCGAATATTCAGTTCGACCGAAACTAGAATCTTTTGAACTGAAGGTTGTGATAGAGTCCTATAAACTGACTCTCGAATCATCGTTTTATTAATTAGTTTAGATTTTTGAGCTGCTTTTTAAATTGTCTGATAACTTTTTCAAGACGTTTTTTCAGTTTTTCTGTTTCCACATGAGTTTCGGTTACTGGAAGGGAAGCCGAACATTTGGTTGCGGCACGGGGCCTCATCTTGAACAAAGAATATTTAGTTCAAATAAATCTGAATAGATGGCGTAGTATGCATCGATTTCTTATTGAAAGTAAGGAATAATAATATTTTGAAACTACATAAATGGTAAAAACGGTAATAGATGACTTCTTTGCTATTATGCGCAAGAGAACCGCGTCAGTAATGAGTAGGGTGAG
This sequence comes from Polia nebulosa, assembly GCA_951329385.1. NCBI lineage: Eukaryota > Metazoa > Arthropoda > Insecta > Lepidoptera > Noctuidae > Polia > Polia nebulosa. The sequence continues at coordinate 19,087,612 of OX589604.1, forward strand.
GGGGAGTACCAACGTCATCCTGAGGATATTAGGGGACAAAGTTGACAGTCCAATCGTTGGGCACTGGATGCACACGCACCTGTGTTTTCGGGGTCTGGCGGTTGGTAGTTAAATAATATATAAAATAATATATTATGACTTTAATTTGACTTGATTTGTTTTGGTATGTTTTTAGTTTGATTTAACTTTAATTTATTTTTTATTTAATTTTAATTAATTTTTTATTTAATTTTAATTTATTTTTGATTTAATTTTAATTTGGTTTTGTTTTAATTTAATTACGATTTGATTTTGATTGTGTTTGTTTTTATTACAATTTATGGACTATTATTGTCTGTAATAAATGTTTTGAATTGAATTGAATTGAATTGAAAAACTGTATTTTCTTATTTAATAAACTGCCCTAAGCATATAATTGTGGAATAATTGGCTTGTAATTCTTGTACCAATAGATGGCGCTGTTTGAAGTTTTAGAGTTTATCCATTCGCCTGTTTAAAGTTTGAATTGCGACACATTTTGATACATTAAAACTGTTATGAAGTGCCAAGAATACTATAAAATAATTCCTCAATATATGAGAAAATATTGGTAAGACTTAAAATAAATTCATTCAGCTTGCAAGCCGTCGCTGTTAACACCATCTAGCGAGGTGTAGAGGACGGGCCCGAACGAAGAACAAAAGTTACTTGTGCCAGTCAAAAACTCGTAGGCGGTACTGATTCTTTGTATGGGATGAGGCATCTGTACGCTAGTATTATATAATCTGTGGTTACGGTTTCTGTTTTGGATAAAATTCCGAACCCTAGCCAAAACTGTTGTTTTGAAACTATTAGTACGAGATTTTATTTTCTTATCATTGATAGGCTCGCGTTCGACCACTATCTCACCTGATGGTACCCGATGATGTGGTCGAAGATGGAGCACGCTTGCCTAGAAGTAACCTATTCACTATTCACTTAAAGACTCCCAGGTTGTAGCTATCAGGAAACAGACTCCAGCGGGGAATGCCACTCCTTATCTGTACGCACAATTAATGTGCTCCCAAAAAGTTTAATGCGTGTGGGTGGGATGTCCACCATATACCGGTGGCGCATCGCTATACGTCGTGTGGTACGATGATGGAACGGGCTTGGATATTTCAGTAATGATCTACTTGATCATTACTGAAATACAATACACTACTAGGGCAGGCTGTAATATCCAGCGCATAATAATCATTAAATTAATTCGAAGTGAATTATAGGGTGTCAAACCGGCATGAACTAGAACCAAAAACTCGAGGAAACGTGACATTCACCTACTTCTAGAGAGGAGGTCTGAGTCCATACAGTGAAAATATTATTAGGCTGATTATGCTCATGCCTTTTTTATTTTTTTTTGGGTGGGATATCATCCTATGACTCTCCCGCTCTGGGTAGAGCAGGAGGGCGTGTCAGACTTTTACTTACTACACCCCACCCCTGTTCCTTCCTTGCCTGAGTTCCCAGGGGCTGTTACCAATTTATTCGTGACCCCTTGGCATACATGCATCGGCCATGACGGCCCCGTCCTGATTGCCGACATCTCTTTCAGGCGCGCGTCGAACAATACGCGCCGTCGACTTTCGGGCCTGATGCTGATCGAACGGCAAACTACCCATTACTCGCCGTCCGCAGGCCCACGTCTATGGTGGCCGAATATTGTCTCGTGACCCCCCACGCCCAGGGCGTCTCCTGAGGCGGCTGCAGCTCGGGGTGTGAGGGCGACTCCGTTGAGTCTCGCTCACCTGTTCCCCCTCCTCCTTCGCGAGCATTACTGCTTCGCAGAAGGAGGAGACTGCTTCCCATTCCCTCTCCCTCCGTACCATGGCCTGCACCAGGGCCAGGCGGGAGAGGTCGCTGCCACCGATTGCCTCCACGAGGACACGGCGGTGCTCCGCCCAAGCGGGGCAGATCTCCACCGTATGCTCCACCGTGTCCTTTGGGCGATCCGCATAATGGTGACCCCCGGGCGTTTCCTCCCGCATTATCCGACACAGGAACCTGAGTCCGCCGAGCCGCGAGATATCACGGCAGCGGAGTTTCGCCCCGGCGTTTCGCCTCCTCGCGCCACTCCCAGAGGTGCGTCTCGGCCTCCAGATCCCATGGCGACAGTCCGGCAAAAAGGCTCGCCGCTTCACCGGAGACCGTGCGGTATCCCCGGACTAGCTGGATGCCATGATACTTTGGGAAGCGCTCAACCGGCGAGCTGGTCGCCGCCTCAAGGAGCAAACTCACACCGGTGCCCCGTAAAGGGCTATGGACCGCATACTATACTTATAGGTAGAGGGTATTTTGAATAGACAACAATAAACTCAACCTTCAAGAAAAGTTAAGGAAGGTACCTACTTTTTTGAAAGCAATTTGAAATAAAGCACCATATCTTGCAAAATAATAAAATAGAATAGATTTTATTATCTTACCACAAATTACAGCATATAGTTTATAGATACAATTTTATACTTAATTTGTGGAAGACTGGTGCCTGAACTAAGTTTTTTTTTTCAAAACCTGTAAGTCAGGTCACCAGAATAGAACACAAATCGTCAGTACAAATTATCTATAGTTCTATAAACACATTACATTATAAAATAACTGGTCGTGCACGTCTTAAAAAACTTTCCTTGTATCATAGGATTCAAAAAGCATATTCAGGTGCTCGGTAGTCTGTAAAAATGTAACTGAATTAATTTTCCTTAGCCCTTTCTCCAATATAATCACGAACACGTGCAAAACGCTACGTACCGAAAGTCAACACTATGAATATGCCATCAATGTCTCATAATATTCTTCATGTCAAGGGTTAATTATAACTCCAAACTCACTGACAGATTCTGCCACAATTTTCTTAATTACAAACCTACGTACTGCTTCATTACATGTTCAGATTAATTAAAGTCTCTTAAGTAGTTTCCAACTTATAACCATGAAACGGTACTTGTAAGTCGCTAGCACCCGCAGCCAAAGTCTATTATGAGCTTTCATCTTAAACTTAATTCCACATAAAGGTAGGTATAGTCCTAGGTAAACACTACTGAATAAAGCAGGTGTATACAGAACTCTTTGATATGGACTTAAAAAAAAGTCTATGGATTCAAAGCTATTGAACGAAATATCACAATAGGAAGGATATGTGACAGACTAGAGGACCAACGCACAAAAGTTTTTGAGTGTTAAGACAAACGTTATTTTGCTGTCAACCTGCAATGTTCTTTTCCTTGAATCAATTACTATAAGAGCGATAATCAAATGGCAAAGGGTTTCCTATCAGTAATATACTTTGCAGTCATGTGAGTGACATGTTCAAAAATGTCTCCGAGATTTTTTTGACAATACCCGATAATTGGTGGGTTGGGTACCTGGGCAATGGTTTTGTTAAACTACAATACAGCTGGTTTACAAAGGAACATACGGAACAAGAATATCAAAGTAATTTGCTCATTGAACTTCTGCTGTAATGAATATAGTGGTTTAATGGATTTGATTGCGCACCCATTATGTTTTTTTATCGCTATTTATTATATAGGCGTAACTCGTATTTGAGAGCTTTTTAGTTTCTTGAGTAAATAGGGGGAAATAATTGGGCATGTATAGGTAGGGTACCTACATGTCTAATATGAAAAGGATGTTGATTAAGGGTTGGTACGATTAAAAAATAATACCTACTTAATTAAATGAAACCAATACCTATTTCATTTTATCTGGTCGAATGTTGGATCCAAGGATTTAAGGACTTTCGCAGATTGGGAATCATTTAAAACTTTGTTAGCATTAATAATTCTAAACATGCCAATGTATATTTTCTTCTTGCCTTCTGTTATTAAACAGAAACATCAGAGCAACAAAATTAATAATAAACGGTTTGAATGATGAATGCACAAACGACCAAAATTAAAAATAAATTAAGCTGAATATTTCCTCAAACCCGAAAATACCGTCTGATATAAGGAAAAAGAAAAATACTTTACTGACCTGTTTTCATTTTCGGAGTGACGCGTCAGCGTGGACATGGAAAGAAAAAGAACCAAGTGTTAGTCAGTAATGGAAAATGCACAATAATAAATAGCATACGAGTATGTCTACAGGAAAATAATACGGTATAATAACGATGTTTTTTCGATCAAGAACCACGTTATGGGCATAACCAAAAAAAAAGCAAAAGATTTTTGTAGTGAGAACTGCTTTAACCGCGTTGATTGAGTTTTGGTAGAGGCAAAAGTTCACGTCACCGACAAGACCCGAATGGCGACGCACAGCAGCCTGTGTAACTATATGAACATATATTATAATAATTATTGCTCGGAGTGCCAATAGATGTGAAAACCAGACTCATGTTCATAATTTGTAATTACAAATTATGAAATTTTAATTCATCATCATCAGTCTTTTTGTCCACCACGCGGGCCCAATACGGGTTGGTGGATGTCACATGTCTTCGAATTCTTGGTTCTAGGACATGCCGGTTTCCTCACGATGTTTTCCTTCACCATTTTGTGAGCAGTGGTGATAAAATAATTTACACAAAGTAAAGCGCCAGCCTTTTTTTTTTGTGGGGGTGGGAAATCATCTAATTAATCCCGCTCTGGGCGGAGTGGGAGGGTGTATCAGACTCTTACTGACTAAAACCCACCCCTGTTCCATCCCTGCCTAAGTGCCCAGGGGTGCGGTAACTCATTTTCAGAAAAGCGCCAGCCTGGGTTTGAACTCACGACCTACAACTTGCAAGTCGTGGCCGTCACCACTGGGCCACCACTGCTCTATCTAAAAAAATAACACATTTCAAGTTTTCACTTTTGTCAGCAGTCTCCATGACTGCCTATTGTTTTTTGCCGACCACATCATGGCTTACCATCAGGAGAGATAGTGGTCAAGTCTAAGCCTATCAAAGTAAAAAAAAACATGTCGAATATTGACGTAGGTAACTTAAGTACATCAACAATAATCTAAACGAGAATTTATATCAACGTACTCGTTTATGAGACCCCTTAACTCGGAGTGAAGCTTTTAGTTACGTCGAAATTCGCAGACCGCAACATCTGGCGTGTACCTCCTACCAGAATACTCGTAGATTGCATTTTGTCTACTTTCGCTAACGAATGTGTCACTTTCATACCAAAACCAACCCTCTTCAGAAAATATAAGGACGCGTTTTCTTTAGTCATGAATCCTGAAATTTCCGGGCGTTTGCGACGTTTTTGCGACGGAAACACGTTTCAATCTGTTGTCTCCTGTTTCGGTACTATCGAGCTATTCTGTGCAGATACGGATTGCGGGTAGAAGAGACACAAACTCGATTTCCTTGGGACCAATTTCGTGAAAATGAAAACGCAAAAATTACTATGAGATATAACATAATGGATACCTAGAAATGTTCCGGACTCGCGTTTGGGGAGCGGTTTGCTCCAGAGATATTACAGTTAGATCAAATTGTGTCTAGGTACCGTCTCATAATCTTTTGTGGGATTCAAGATGGGACAGTGATGTTTTTAACATTTTCCTTTTGGTTTTTGGCCTGTTCTGGGTACAAACGTTGTTTTTATATGGAAAAATATTGAAATCCCAAAATGTAACATTGTTTTTTGAGATAGGTATTTTGTGAAACCTCTTTGGTGCTTCAGTATGTTTAAAACCTAGCTAATAAGTTCTTTAGGTTCAAAGTTTTGTCATTCTCAGATTTTTTTTTTGTGGGGTATGAAAATCTTCCAATGACATCTCCCGCTCTAGGTGGAGCGGGAGGGCGTATCAGACTCTCACTGACTAAAACCCACCCCTGTTCCTTCCCTACCTGAGTGCCCAGGGGTGCGGTAACTCATGTTAAGAATTTATCCGCTACCCCTTTTTTTTGTGGTTGTGGGAAATCATCTAATGACTTCTCCCGCTCTGGGTGGAGCGGGAGGGCGTGTCAGACTCTTACTGATTGAAACCCACCCCTGTTCCTTCCCTGCCTGAGTGCCCAGGGGTGTAGTAACTCATGTTAAGAATTTATCCGCTACCCTTAGGCATGCAGGCACCGGCCACGACGGGCCCCGTCAGTGGTGGCTGACAACATCTCTTTGAGGCGCGCGTGGAACAATACGCGCCGTCGTCGACTCACGGGCCTGGTGCTGATCGGATGGCGAGCTACCCACTGCTCGCCGTCCGCAGGCCAGGGTACCCCTAGGCATGCAGGCACCGGCCACGATGGGCCCCGTCAGTGGTGGCTGACAATCAACTCTTTGAGGCGCGCGTGGAACACTACGCGCCGTCGACTCACGGGCCTGGTGCTAATCGGACGGCGAGCTACCCACTGCTCGCCGTCCGCAGGCCCGTGTCTACGGTGGCCGTCGACCGTCTCGCGACCTCCTACGCCCAGTGCCTCTCCTGCGATGGTAGCGGCCGGGACCGTGAAAACACATGGCCTCGGACTTGTGCAATGCCTCCTTGAGTCCCAGTTGCCGGATCCTCTCAACGACTGTCGCAACCCCGCGTGACATCAAGTCGGCCGCCGCCTCGTACGACCTTCTCTGCATGGAGGGTTATTCTCAGGCTTGGCAAGATCATTTGAATTTTTTTAATTCATAATTGCTTGATTGTATTAAGATTCCATGTATTCAAACTTATTATAGTTACCGTTAAAGCATACATATACTGGCACCAGATTAACGTAGAAATGCGTACAATGGATAGATTAGCTAGCTTAAACTATACTTCTAGCCCACTAACTTATTAAAGTACTACACAAGCCTCCTCTCTGTGAGAAGGAGCGGGCTGTAATTGAACACGCGGGCCCAGTGCGGATTGGTAGATGTCACAGTCATGTTTGCCAATTTTTGGTTCCAGGACATGCTTTACCTCTGCGAGAGGGTTGGGCCGTAATCCACCACGCGGGTTTAATGTGGCTAGGTGAATGTCACAAATCTTCGAATTTTTGGTTCTAGGACATACCGGTTTCCTCACGATGTTTTCCTTCGCCGTTTTGAGAGCAGTGGTGATGAAATAATTTACACTAAGTAAAGCGCCGAGCTGGGTTCGAGCCCACGATCTACAACTCGTAAGTCGCGACTATTAAAATACTTATACGATCTCAATATTCCAACTTACATAGCTTCAGAATAAACAAAGGTTTTCATATTACCTTAGAATAATAGGTACCTAGTATTCTTTGTGTTCCTTTTAATGTTGGAAGAAGGTAGTTATATTAAACAAAGTTAGCGTAAAAGGATTGTGCGGTGGCGCTAAGAGATCGAATAAAGAAAGTTTTAATATTTTTTCCCTTTGTTTCCTCCTTTCTTTTCTTCTCATTTGCAGCACTTTCTTTCTACATTAATGTAGATAATTATATCCTTTAGAGCGGCTAAAGTTTACATAATAGCCATAAACAGGTATCTAATATCAGTTCTTTTCGCAGCAATGATAATATGATAGATAAAAATCATTGTTTTTTTCAATTCAATGGAATGAGTACACGATGTTGAATTTTTTTTAGCAGACATAAGGATGATGATGGATAAAATCAACACATGATTGATATGTGAACTCACGTCGAATTGTAGCCTAATGTCAATCTGAACTGTTGAAAAGCTGGACTACATGGATCAAAGGACACTGCCATTCCCGAGGCGACTATGCAGGCCAAGGGGGCACTTCCCTTCATTGATGGCTGCTTTACGTAGCAGGCCCTACGACTGACCAAACTGGCCACGGGTCCTTTAATAAGCACCTCTCTGTCATAGGAGTTACAGATAGCCCACTCTACAGAGCCCGTCATAAAGGAGGACGAAGCAGTAGCTCATGCTACTAAGCTCCCCAGTGGTCGCCAGATATAAGGCAAAATACTTAGGAAACTCAGGTAACCTCCGTGAGATAGTCCTTGAAGAGCTGGGATGGATAGAACAACAAACCTGTCCTACCTATACGCAAAATACGCGCTTTGAACGTGGAGTTGCGGAAACCAGCCAATTCAATAAAGTTGGACAACATCTCGAATCCATCAACAAGATTAATAATTATACGAAGGGAGCTACTATAAATAAAAAAGAAACAATCGCCCCTGATATCGCCATACATTTTGAAACAATAACAATGATATCACGCCCATCAATTCGAACGGGACTGTGTGATATGTATCTATAGAGCCTCGAGCATCGTTTAATAAATCAAACACATTATATCCTATGATTGTTCCGATAGGTTATTGTCTCACATCAATATCTACCTCTGTTTACACAGACCCTATAATAGGCATTCGGTAGACTGGTAGAATCTTACCCTAAACAAAGGTGAATTTTAATTTGTTGGCAATATTTCTGGGGGTGGAAGTAGTCATGAATATAAACAACTTCTACCTCAAATATATTTATCGAAATTAAAAAAATCTGCTGTTCAGTACTTAAATTTTTATATACGCATAATTCGACAAATGTAGAGAACAGTTGATTTATTAAACAAAATATCACCATGCCTGTAAACCCCACAAAAGTATGTAGGTAAGTAGTACATGCCATAGTGACAAACACCAATCAGAAATTGTTATGGCACAATGTGATGCAAGCTACTTGCATACTTTTGTGTGTGTTACAAGCATGTACATTGTAGTAAAGTTATTTGGAATACCATCACCCCCTGAAATATTGCCAATGAATTTAAATGTCATCCTGTATAGGCGGATACATCATACACTGGAGATTTTATCGGAGGCAATTTTATTTACAAACCCATATGAGTGTGGTAAAGTGAGCTTGAAAGGGATTTATGTCAAAAATAATTGTGGCTTTGATGCCTTTGAAGGTTTTAAAATTCCTTGTGCATATAGTTGTCCCCCTAGTTGTCTATGGTCAAATGAAAGGCAGAAATTGATATTACTTAAAAAAAAATAACCAGATTTCAATTTTTTTCGTTAACAATAACTACAAAAAAGAAATCGTTAACCACTTCTTTGCCTTTTCTGTCTTTAATATAATCTATAACTGTTTATACCTATTGCTAGGATACAGGCCTCCTTTCTGAGAAGAACTTTGCTTGCTAAGATTCTATTCCACTCGCAAATGAACTTCGCATTTGAATACTTCCACACTCATTTGTCGTGCAAACACATGACTGTCGGCGACAGTCCAAACCCTTATCAAAATCTCGGCCAAATATCTACATTGTGCAGTGGCTCTTATGTGCGTAGATACTCCAAATACATCCGCACGCTCGAAGGCACTCCAATTTCTTAGTCCTAAGTAAACATGATCCGCGGTAGTAATTGCTCACGATGTTTACAGTCTTTTATTGTGTATCGAAGATCAAATATTGTCTTTGGATGCATCAGCTGTCTTACCTACAGCCGCGATTGTTATTCGAGAAGATTTTTCAGAAGTTAATTTAGCGTTGATTTGAGTTTTATTTTGTTTGCGTCGAAACTGCGAACGGATTCTTTCCTTTAGATTGCACAAGAATGAAGTTTGGATAGTGAATGGATGGTGTTAGTTCTTATTTTTTATTTTATTTATTTTTATATTTTATAAAAGTTATCATTGCTGTTTGTTCATAAATAGTGATATTAAATGATAGAAGTCCAACAAACTACTTAATATTAATACTAGAACAAAATTAATTATCTTGAAAGAAAATGCCTTCACTATTTAAATTAAAAACAATTTGTTACAAAATACTTCAGCAGTTAAAACCAAAAAGACAAGGAGTTCATGGACTAGTAAAGTTACGCCCCAGTTACCGGAATTTATAGCGTTTTAACTTAAGACACCATAAACTTGACTTGTACACACCCAGAGATACGCCCACCAACAATTGCTAAGTAGCCTTTACGAAATCTGAATAAAGAAAAAAAATGGCGGTAAACCGATCTGAATGAACGGCACCTACCGTCGGCTCTCTAAAGTTACAACACTACAAAGACGCTACCATGTAATTCGAGACACTAAAGGAAACTAAGGCGACAGTCGACTGGGACACTAAAAAAACACTTTCAATCGAGCGCAAAAGAAATTCAATATAGCACTGCAACACGGATTAAATTTTGCACAATCTAAGACGCAATCGGCAGCTGTTGCCAAAAATTTAGGCAACCATTGATGTGATGAGATTCAACGAAAGGGAAGATAAACTTCAACGATTCCCCTGAAATAATCAAGATAAAGTAACATCGTTGGAGGCAGAAACTTTGATGAATATTACGAGAACAGTGAAGAAATCTAAACAAAAGTTTTAATAGTTCATAAGGATACTATTGGATGACTTTCTTTCAAAATATTTAACGAGCCCTTATTTACTTTTATAGTCTACCAGACTTCGAACATTCCTAAAATAACTACGAAATTATCAAGAGAAAATTGCCCTATAAAATTTCCATTACCGAAATCCAACAACGTATGGTGATGTTCTGTGTTTATCTTAGACGCCTGACGCCATGGATACCAGGTTTTACGATACTCATAACAACAGTTTTCAATAAAATCTCTGTGTCACAGTTGTGCTTAAAAAACAATACAGGAGTTCGATATAACCATATGACCATAATAAAATGTAAAGTGATTTTATGTAATGTGAGATTGCTTCACTTTTTAATGTTATGATACTTTTTAAGTCTAAATGACATATTAAAGGTATAGGTTAACGGTAGACTTGTAGATATTTTCTTTTGTTTGCCCTATTATACTCGTTTCAAAGTGAACTTCAGACGCTATATACATACGTGAGACAGCTAGTAAATGTAAACAATGTATCCTATTGAAGTACTTCAACTTGTCAACATTATAAGCTTTACCTATATTCGAGACAGTAGCTGTTCAAATTCTGTGGACAAATTTAAGTTTGCTTAGCGTCTGTATTTAGTAATTCGAGATTCCCAAGCCACTAAGGGAAAACATCACAGTGTGTAAATAAGGCGAGCGACGCGGTACGACAAACAATCAACCGGCCTTGCGGACGTGTAATCGGATACAAAATGCTCCTTGGTACCACTCAAGAGCTCACAGACTCAACTCACAGTAGCCGATCTCCAAAGGAAAATTACATCGAATTACAACATTTCCCCGGTGGGACGATAAAAGTGGACATGCTATTGCTTTCCTATTGGAAAGTCAGGACTTTTTTTCCATCGTTGAAATACAAGAGAAACAAGGTAATCCCTGAATTCTGTATGAGATGCGGCGAATGATGCGATAGGGTTTAGAAAGAAATTACTTGCTCTATCTAGACCAAGTCCTTAGGGCTCTGTTTATTAATGTTGGCTATGAAATGAACGCTTAAACGGTTTGTTAATAAAGATAAAATGAAAATACTTATTGTTGCTCGTAAAATAATGATTTAAGACGCAAGCCTACTTTCATTTTTATGAAGCAATAAGATAAAACTATAATAACGCTGCTCGAACCGAATGTAACGTGAGTGGAATTGAATAAAATTTACGATAATGTTATCATTACAAACCATCGGTTGGCAAATCCTTCAAATAAAATCCAAGCTTGGACGGAACGAGTAAATAGTATTAGCCAGGTTCATTGTTCTGACAACTCAGCGATTTTTGATACCTTCAAATAAGAGATCTCAGAAATACCGTAGTCACAAAACGTTCATTCAGTTGCCTTTTATTATTTCTTTCTGTAAAGCTCGCTCTTTATTGCAAAAGCTCTCGCGGTAACGACATTGAGTACCTATCTTTTGTCTTGAATATAAGTGCGATTTTTATCCCGCCGATGAAAAATTTCAAGTGACTGTACGTAAATGATTCAACAGTGTTGCGAATGTTTCTGCACTACTTACTCCGAATCTATCTTTTGTCGGTGCTGAATATGCAATTTTATGGTTATTCGTGTGGATGGTTCGATTCGTGGCGTAATCTGAAATGATTGATGGTCGATGTGACTCTTATAATATCGAGTGGATGACTCTTCAAAGGGATGCCAATTTGCTGAGATCAGACATTTGTCTTTTCATCGCTTGGATTTACCAAACAAAACGATTTTTTGATATACACCCATTGCGTGACTTTTATGGTCCTCGCAATGCTTTAATGCTGCACATGTTTCTCACGATATGTTTTTGTAATCTACTAAAAAGGTTACTCCTTTTGATAAATAAAAAATCAGTTCAGACTTCGGTGACATATCAGAGATCTTATCCGAACTAAACCTTCGCACAATGCACGGTAATAATGGGCGCACAAAAAATGATCGGTATCAAAAAGCAGCATTAAAGGGGACAAAAATGTCCACAAAACACACATACATGGGCAGATCTGGTGACAAAAACTATACTTGTTTGTGTGCGTTCCTCGACCAAAGGGTTTTGGACTTATAGTTCTTTATGTACTGAATGGAACAAGCAAAAAACGGTCGCAACATAAACCGTTTTTATTTAAAATGTTTAATAACAGAGCGGCTCGTAAAACTAGCTCTATTTTTCTTGACTATTGTCAATCTGATCTTTAGAAGTGATATGGTCCTCGCCTCTCGGGCACTCTCGTTAATGGGGTACCTATGAGGCCGAACCCGCATTGTATGTACACAGGAGATTTCTATACCGGCGACCCTACGTGACAAAACTTTGTCCCTCCCTACATTCAAATTTCTGAAGGAGCAATTGAAATTGGAGATGGTAAAGAGAATTAGAGCGGGGTCTTTTTCGAGCGCCCGTTTTGTTTCGTACGCGTTCAAAGCGGGGTTTCTTTTGAATCTCGATCAACCATCGAACTGGAAGTGGGGGGAAGCGTTTATTAGGATTCCCTACGGCCTACCAATCGGCCGGTGCGACATCGCGTAATCTAATAGCTTATTAATGAGGGGAAGCCTTCGATCGACCCCTATTTTTCTATCATAGTGAAGTTTAAAATAATGGATGGCATCTCTCTCATTCGTTTTATTTATTGTCGGTTTATTACGTGTATCGCCGTCTTGTTCCTGCGTCCGCACGCATCGCGAAGTGGGAAGGTCGGTGGCGCGGGCGATGGCTCCTCCCACTAAATTTATAATACAATAAACGAGTGAAGCCGCGGCGTGGAACCGGCCGCGGAGATAACACGTAATGTGAGGTTATTGCGTAAAAACAAACGGCAAAAAACTCGTTCGTAAGAGAGATATACGGTTTCGTGTAGTACCTTTATGATCCGAGCCAGAGCTAATATACGAGCGGTAGATTCGCGCTCCATGGATTATATGAGCAATAAAGAGGATAATTTAAAATTACGTTTGCCACAATGTTGCTATTAACCATGATTGTTGAAACGTTGCGCTTAGCGCGTACGCTTTACACGGTGTTACATAATATCGCTATACATAGCTTTTCTGTCCTCGCTACCTCCGAAGTTTTCAGGTTACAAATGATTCAATTTACTTTTATCGTTCGAGAGGAAAAAGACGATAGATGATAGAAGTTGGGTAGATGAGGTGCCTTTTGAATATTAGTAACTATGGAGTAGAACTTAATTTATGGATAGTAAATTGAATTTTCAAGCGTCTATAAAATGCGGATTCCATTTAGATTTTAGGGTTAATTTGTTCAATTTTCTATGACATTTTTTTTCTGTTTTGTTAGAAAAAAATAGATAATCTTAACACGATTTAGATACGGTAACGATCGCTCAAAGGAAGGAAATGACTTGGGCTTTGTATCGGTAAGCGTGTAATTACGGATTTGTTTCTTGTCGTTTTGAATTTGAGGTTTTAAACTGATTTTAATTCAGTATATAAAAAGGACCACCCCTTTTCAGACAGTCACTCATTAAATTAAGTCCTAACTGTGGCGGTCATTGATAATTCAATTTCCTAATAGGTATCTACAAATAGAAAAGGATGAGAGAGAAAGATATAACCTACGAGTACCTAGCAAAACTAAGGACCATCTTCTTTTTTTGTGAAAAAAAAAACTTTCATGAATTTTGTTTATGAAGAATTTTGAAAATGTGGAGTACACTATTGGACAATTTACCTATGGTGACTTTCGAGTTAGTAGTGACTACTCTAAATAGGCTGTTGATGAATGATGTTGATGGTAATGTTTACGGATTTTCAACTCTCGGCACTCTGAACCGACCACTGAAAATCCAACAGCCTTTCATTTAGGTATAACGTAGTGTTAGTGAAAACTGGCGTTGTACTTACCCACTACTGGACGCACCTATAGGCACCAATATGATCTACGAAGCTATGCGAATGCAAGCCCAACACAGCTACACTTTACTCCTATACGGCTAAGAAGAATGCCGAGAGCCAAGAGCCCAATTACCATCGACACCAGGTGAATCGCTCGCTTAGTCACGTAGCACAACCGTGCCAGGTCTGGAGGCGACTATTGCGTACGAAATGATGACAGGTTGTTCTCTTATCAGTTGTGAAACTTGTACATCTTATTCTGGAGACTTTGTTGATGTACCTACTGTAATTGTTAGATTGAATGACGTATATGAATAGTAACTATACTAAAGTAGGGTAATAAAACCGCCGCCACTGCCGTCTAATGTGATACTGATCACAGTGGTCTGCCAAGAAGGAACTAAGTTCCAAAGTAACGTTTGTCTAAAATAGATTTATTAGAAATAACTGAAAAGATATATATACAAACTGATAATAATACCTAACATGTACAAATGCGTATGAAAACAACTCATTGGGCATCAAAAAATTCATCAACATTGCTGTCAATGGAAAAGTGCCCAGAACGCTAACAGCATTGCCACGTTGAATAGCAATGTTGATTCGCTGGCCCAAGAAAAGCCCAGCCCTCTGGTCACGTGAAAAGTCGACTAACAGCTTGATGCTAGGCCGAAAAACTCGATGAGCACTCGGACCCCATGGCCCTAGTGTTTCAACCCCAAACGGATCAAACATGTAACTCCCAATAAGGTTGTTATATTTGCGCCGTTTGAGGTTTAATGCACCTGCAGCAGCCGCCCCAGCACAGTCCGCCGTGCTAAGAAGAAGGGGGTGCAAGGGTGTCGACACATGTTCCATCCCACACCAAAGGCCTACCCAACTTCCAAGGCATTATGGTCATTCCGTCTGGCCTCTTACCATCGTCACGTGTCAAGCCATTGGGTTCTAAAACAGCTGGCACCCCGGCGGTGACAAGAGCCCGACGGATGATGTCATTAATGCTGGCGTGCCGTAATTTGAAAACAATTCCATTAAATTTTTACAGAAAACAGTATACGATCGGTAATAAAATCTTGCATCGATTGCCGTTTTTTACATTACCTACATTAAAATATTACAATCCTGAGCTTGTAAAAGCGTGAAGGTAAAACTGTACTGTTATAACTGCTGTGTGTGTGTAAAAGACAACAGCAAACCACTATCTGATGACAACCTCTAACTCAATCGTGCATAGATGATCGTAGTGACAACTGTGACGATAACTAGGTACTTAAAAGAAAGGAACCTACAACCTAGGAGACATGTATAGGGATGAGAGTGACCAATGTAACAAAGTCATGGTTATTTTTCACAGTAACTTTTAAATCACTGAAACGACAGTCACGGTGACGAATAAGTAACAACATTGCACACATCTACAAGTGCGGAATATATTGATCACATTATGTTTTATTCGTGAAATTCGCTAGTTTTTAACCGACTTCGAAAAAGGAGGAGGTTATCAATTCGGATGTTTGTATTTTTTTTTTTTTTTTTTTTTTTATGTATGTTCGGGCATAACTCCGTCATATATTGACGGATTTGCAAAATTCTTTTTTTGTTCGAAAGGGGTTTATTCCGAAATGGTCCCATTTAAATTTCAAAAAGATCTGATTATGGGTTTCGGAGATAGACAACGGAACTCTTCAAAAATTGACAGCAAATCAACCGCGATTGCTGCTATCGTATGTTTATGAATTGTTAACACAGTTTAATGGGGAACCACAACTAAAAAGTGAAAAATAAAAAACTTTTTTACAAAAAAATAGAACCGACTTCCAAAAAAAGTGCAAAATAACTTTAATTTCGGAAGTCGGTGTCAAAAAACGAAGACACAAAACAAGAACACCGACTTCCGAAATTAAAGTTATTTTGCACTTTTTTTGGAAGTCGGTTCTATTTTTTTGTAAAAAAGTTTTTTTAAAAATACAATAATAAGCACTCACTTCGATCCACACTTTTGAAAGCTCGGTCGTTAATGTCACGATTTACTTTAAAAACAAATTGGTGAATAACATTTTGACTTTAGTCGTGTGTTGCTTGCAGAAAAAAATAACGCAGAAATGATTGAATTTCATTATCACATTTATCTTTTCCACATTAATCTTATAAAAGAAAACGACCCGAATATTTGCATTGACATATTGATCATTAACTCCTATTAATAACGAAGAGATAAGCTAATGTCACACATTAGTTTATTTTCGGAACAACACGCCTAAAAATCTTAAAATAACAATGTTGATGATATCATACATGCAAATCAATTCCACACAAAATACTGAATTTTTTGACGCTTTTAGTTCATAATTTTGATAAGAAATGATTTTTATGGATATATTATACCTTGTTTTAACTATTTTGCAATAAAAATCAACTTGTCTATATTGGTTTTTAAAAGGATCCTAGGAGAAACTTAACGAATACTGATTCTAGTCTTTGAAAACAAAAAAGGTTCCATACCATAAGTATTTTTGACTATTTGTGTGGCTTTGGGTCAACAAGAAGCTTATACTGTGAAAATTTGAAGACTAGCTCCAAACGTTTGGTTGTAAAACCTGTGTGACAGACGACGGACAGACAGACAGACTGACAGACGGACACGTGAGTAACAGCAATACGGCTCCGTTTGGACCCTTCGGGTACGGAACCCTGAAAAATTAAAGCACAAATTAATAAATGCCTTGGTTGAGTAGACATCACTCTCCTGCTTTTTTTGAAATGTGTATGATCAGAGTAACTGGCATTTTGCCGTTCTGGTTAAAAGTAAATACATAAATTACAATAGACTAAAAAAATCTATTCGATCCGTCAGTTAGATTACCAAGTGTCTTAAAAAAATGAGGACGGACAGTGCGTTGAAATTTTGCGTGTCGTCACACCTTGGTACACTTTTCACTCAAAAGGGACGTAACAAGCCCCCACTCCTGATCTTTGATGCGCTTTATCTTTGTAATTTTTTATTGATTTGATAAAGCAAAAAATACGTGTCTAATATTTTTTGAAAATCTAAATTACGGACTAAATAGAATCATTATAAGACCAAGGAATCATCCTATATGTTTGAAGTAGGCGCCATTTCAAGTGTTCTCCCATACTCCTGTACCAACCGCCATGTAATCCTCAAACAGTAAATGACTTTGATGGCGGTTGCATGGGTACTATTATTATAATTTGTACGACATCTTCCTATCAAAAACAAGTTTGTAATACTAGAAATATATGACATGTACTTAAATACGTAACTAATTACTAAGGCCCTTATCTCCAAGATCGAAATTCGTCGAAGCGCGTCAAGTATAACAAATTTCGAGGCGATGACTCGACGATTACTAAGTTCCTAACGCTGACTGACGTCATGAATAATATTACATAGAAATACGTTTTACCCGGTAATACCTCATACATGTGTCCACCACGCCTTAATGGACTTGTCATGTTATGGTAATAACTAACAACCTGATAACGCTGTAGATCATTTTATTACTATATCTTAGAACCACCAAGAATGTTCGTTGGTATCTTATCCAAAATTTTTGATTAATGTTCAAGCAAGCCTGTATTGGAGCAACCATATCCGTGATGCTTGAGATTACAATGAAATATATTGTGACCGTAGCTTATACAGTGATATATATTCTAATATTCATGTATTTTTATCAATGTGAGACCGGTTCGACATCTGAGTGCTCAGCTACCGTGCTACAAGTGTCTCGATACAGAATAAGGAATCAAAGTAAAAATTCATGTATCGGTTTCTAATAGGTTCTTTGCACCATTATGGGAATGGGTGCAAGAACATTAATCATGAGCGTAATGGTAAAGGAAAACCGTGTGGTCCGAAGCTAAGAAAAGGTCAGCTCGTTTTATGTATTTGAGGATATCCTGAAGGCGATAGAGTTCAGGCAGATGATAAGGAATCATGATTATGATGTCATAGGTACTGGGAGAAAGCGATTTCTGAAGCACACGTCTACTGTTGCGTTTTGAAAAGATTCGGTTTTTACCCGTCTGCTCCAGAAGACTACGCAATGAAACGGACGCGTAATATTCATGTCTTTTGGTTGTTGGCGACTCTATGGTCATCAGTGTTGCCAACAACTAAACACTAAACTCACAATAATGACAGTTTCCAGTAGCTATTATTTCCTTTACTTTTTCGCACGTTGTTGAAACGTAGAAATTTTGTAAAAAAATATCGTATCTTTGCAAACTGATTTAAAATTCGATAGTAACTTATGCTACAATTGTGATGGTTGTATTTGTTGTGACATACTCTCAAAAACATACGGAACAGAGATTTATAATTTTATCAATGCTTAATTATTTGGAATTTGATTAAAATGTTTTAAGCTTAGATTCGCAATGAATCGTATAGGTACCGTCGCACTGAAACGGACTAGTTATTCGGAGTATAAGTATTTTATGTTGTTTTTTTTGTTGTAATTGTTAATTTCATGATCTCAGTTTGAGTTGTACCAAAGTGCACAGTAACACTTATTTAAACAAGTGTTATTGTGTAAACAAAATTGATACCTACTTATACAGCATTTAGGTTTAACATACGTACTAGAAAAAGCTGTAAAGAAAATGTAACTAATAAAATCCAAAGGTTATAGACTTTTTATTTTTATTAAATATGCGAAATTTAACACTAAATATGGCAAATTTTCGTAAATTGACAACCCTCCACCGGCTGGCGAAATCTTTTCATTTTTACCTATTTTTATTTCAAACGATACCGCCCTGCACTAGCCGCGCTGTAGGCACTCTGTCTCGCTCAGACGGCATCTTTGAAACGAAACAGTAGGTGAACTTTGTCAAGCGCTCAATGTTGCCTTTGATAAGTTTTCTTTTTTTTTAATAAATTATTTGCACTGGGGAAAAATAATTATCTCGTATCCATTAAATGATTACGTATATGTGTACGCAGTACCAAGTAATACCCTTCAGAATCGGACAGGGTTTTTGTAACATGCTAAATTGTTGCCAAATTGAAAAAAAAAAAAAAAAACTAAGGCAAAGTTGAGTCTAACTATTTTATGTTGTTACTTTTGTAATTTTTTGTTTTATTATCTCAGTTTATGTTGTACCAAAATGTTTGACTAACTGGCTCAAAGTATGGCATTGGTTTCTAGTACGTTTCAAGACATCCATTGTCCTATTCAATGCTACCTGTGATAGGAAACGGACATAAGTAAGTTTAAAACAATCATAATATTTCTTACAATAAATTAAATTTTCTTAACATATGGTATCTCTTTTTTTTTTTTTTTTTTTTGTGGGGTGGGAAATCATCCTATGACTTCTCCCGCTCTGGGCGGAGCGGGAGGGCGTGTCAGACTCTTACTGACTAAAACCCACCCCTGTTCCTTCCTGCCTTTGAGTGCCCAGGGGCGAGGTAACTCTGTTTCGAATTTATCCTCAACCCCCGGGCAGGCATCGGCCATGACGGGCCCCGTCTCTTGCTGACAACTCTTTGAGGCGCGCGTGGAACACTACGCGCCGTCGACTCTCGGGCCTGGTGCTGATCGGACGGCGAGTTACCCACTACTCGCCGTCCGCAGGCCCGGGTCTACGGTGGCCGGAGATCGTCTCGCGGCGCCGGGAGTCCCCGGCGTCTCCTGAGGCGGCTGCTGCTGAGGGCGTGAGGGCGACTCCGTTGTTGGTGCTCTCTCACGCGTCCCGCCTCCGCCTTCGCGAGCATTACTGCTTCGCAGAAGGAGGAGACGGCTTCCCATTCCCTCTCGCTCCGTACCATGGCCTGAACTAGGGCAGGGCGCGAGAGGTCGCTGCCGCCTATCGCATCCACGAGGACACGGCGTTGCTCCGCCCAAGCGGGGCAGACCTCCACCGTATGCTCCACCGTGTCCTCGGGGCGATCCGTGCATGCAATGGAAACACCCGGGCGTCACCTCCCGCTTGATCCGAAACAGGAACCTCCCGAAACAACCGTGTCCGGTGAGGACCTGCGTCAGGCGGAAGGTGAGGGCGCCGTGAGGTCTCTCCAGCCAAGCCTCAAAGAGGGGCACTACCGCCGCAATGGTGGCGTGCCCAGCGCGGGGTTGTGACAATCGTCTCCATGTCGCCATGAGATCCTGCCGGAGCTCTGTCCGCCGAGCCGCGAGTAGTCGCGGCAGCGGAGTTTCGCCCCGGCGTTTCGCCTCCTCGCGGTCCTCATAGAGGCTCGCGAGGATTTTTGCCTCCAGATCCCATGGCGATAATCCGGCAAGGAGGCTCGCCGCCTCGCAGGAGATCGTACGGTATCCTCGGATCATTCTGATCGCCATGACCCTTTGGGACGCGTTCAGAAAGCGAGTAGATCGCTTCCTTAGCGAACGCGCCCACACCGGTGCTCCGTAAAGGGCCATGGACCGCACGATCCCCGCGTAGAGCCTCCGGCAGGAGGCGTTTGGCCCCCTCAGAACATATGGTATCTCTGAATTCCTAAGACAGTTAACGAGTTCTACAGTATGTAATAATACTTCAAAGTTAAGCGTCCGTTTCATGGCGTATCTCCCCTAATGATTTTCAAGACTCTTAGCTAAAGTAATACCAGCCGCACGCACGGGTCGATCCATCAAGTTAAGCTACGCTTACCGAGGGTGGTCCATAGATGGGTGGATGACCATCTTTACATACCGAGACTCCTCCGTGCCTCGGAAAGCACGTTAAGCGGTTGGTCCCGGCTGTCAATCGTGGATCTTTGACAGTCGTTACGGGTCGTCAGAAGCCTGAAAGTCGGACAGCCAGTCTTACCAAGGAGTATCGTATTACCAAGTTTTTTTTTTTTTTAAATACCTTGCCCCACACTAGGAATTACTCTTGTATCGTGGGTGCGTTCACAAAAATTTAAACTCACATACACAAAACACCCAGACCCGAAACAACTATAAAAAAAAAAAAAAAAAAACCAAAATCCAATCTGTAAATCTGTAGGCCATACAAATATTTGTTCCGTGCGGGATCGAACCCGCAACACGCAGTGCAGCAGCCAAACGCTCAACCACTACGCCAACCGTGCCGTCGAAGTAGAAGTTACTGGGTTGAGGAGGTCAGATAGGCAGTCGCTCCATGTAAAATGCTGGTATTCAGCTGCATCCGGTCATATTAGACTGGAAGCCGACCTCAAGATAATTGAGAATGGGCTAGGCAGAATGATAATTGTATGTCTATATTTCTTTGTCACGCCCTGTAGCCTAAACGGCGGGATAGATTAAAAAAATGAGCTATCATTATATTGCTCTTGACCGCCGAAGTGACATAAGCTAAAGGTATAAATTAAAAAAAAAATACAAAGTGGCGTTCGCCATTTCGTAAGTGTAGTCGTATTTTTTGTGACATGGTGGTGTATTAACATTGCCGCGTTGAATGGCAATGCTGTTTCTTTGGCCAAAAAAAGGCCAACCCTCTGGGTCACGTGAAGAGCCGACTAACTGCTTACTGATGTCACGAAAAACTTGATGAGTACTCGGACCACATAGCCCTAGTGTTTCAGAATATACTCGTATTAGTATAATTATCCGAATATTTATAATACACAATAAATAAATACCAATATATATAAATATTATGTCTTTTTTTTATGTTTGATAGGCTCGCGCTTGACCACTATCTCACCTGATGGTAAGCGATGATGTGGTCGAAGATGGAGCACGCTTGCCTAGAAGTAACCTATTCACTCTTGACTTAAAGACTCCCAGGTTGTATCTTACAGGAAACACAGACTCCGGTAGAGAATTCCACTTTCTAGCTGTACGTGCAATGAATGTTTTCTCAAAACGCTTTGTGCGTACGGGTGGAATGTCCACCATGAACCGGTGGCACTTCGCCGTACGTCTTGTGGTCCTTAGATGAAACGGGCTTGGCGGAATCAAATCATGCAATTCCGTCGCACACTCCCCAAAATGTAATCGATAGAAAACCGACAGGCTAGCAACTCGGCGTCTATGTTCAAGACTTTGGAGTTTTGACTCAACGAGTCTATCATTGCCGATGATCCTCTTGGCTCGTTTCTCAATTGACTCAAGGGCATCAAGCTGGTATCTTGCAGATCCGTCCCAAAGATGAGAGCAGTACTCCATACACGATCGGACTTGCGCTTGATAGAGTTGGAGCAGCTGTTCCGGCGTGAAGTATCGTCTCACCTTTGCGAGGACCCCCAACTTTTTGGCAGCCACTTGAGCCTTAGCCTCTATGAAGGGACCAAAATTGAGGGTAGATGTTAAAGTAACACCAAGAAGATCAAGTCGGTCGGTTATCGGCACGGTTACACCTCGGAAACATGGAGCCGGGTGAAATTGGCTCCTTTTAGCAGAAAAAAGACACGCCTGGGTCTTAGCAGCATTGAACTTAACCAGATTGGCATCGCCCCATTCTGAGACAGCCTGCAAGGACAAGTTCAAGCGCCCAACCATAGCCTCTCGGAGAGACCGGACCTGAGACCTACTAACTCGTGCGTCCGGCACGTATCTCTCGGCAACTGTGCTGTCGTCTGCATACCCAAAGGTACCGGGTTTTACCATTTCATGTCAATATGAAAGGAAGTGCTCTTTAATTTTCTTCTTGAAGACTTCCGATGAAGGGCTGTCGCGTAGGGAGTGTGGGAGAGAGTTCCAGAGACGCACTGCAGTTACAGAAAAGGAGCCATTATAGCGGCTAGTAGTTTGACGCGGAGTACGAAGGAGAAGAGAATTGGTATTGCGACAGGGTTTGCCCCTCGGAACGAAGTACTCAAACCGTTCACGAAGATATTGAGGGGAATTTGGATAATGCAGTATAGTATAGAGAAGAGATAGGATATGGGTATAACGCCGACGCCGAATCGGCAGCCACCCCAATCTGGTCCGAAACTCCGACACATGGTCGTATTTTCGGAGGCCAAAAATGAAACGGATGCACAAATTCGAGTTTGTTAAGGAGTACCTCCGTCGCATCTAGAAAACAGACATCTGCATAGTCTATTAGTGGTAGGAGAAGAGATTGAGCAAGAGTGACCTTAGTGTGAAATGTTAAGAATTATTGTAGACGTTTAAGAGACTGAAAAGAGTAAAAGACCCTCCTACTAACTTCAGCAACATGAACCTCCCAAGAGAGGTTGGTGTCTATATAGACGCCTAGGTTTTTGGCGTTTTTGGAGTACAATATGGGCACCGAATCATACATTACTGGCGGGAGAGACTGGCGATCTAAAAGGCTGAGCATATATCTGCCACCAATAATGAGCGCTTGAGACTTAGTAGGGTTCAGTAATAATCCAAAGGATTAAGTCCATTTGCTGATGTTTTCAAGGTCATAATTGATGGCATCCGCCGCCCCAGCAAGTTCACCAACTTTAAAGTGAGGATCTAACTGCAAATCGTCTGCATAAAGATGATAGTTAGAGCTTAGGACGTTAGTGATGGCGTTTATGAAAACTGAGAAAAGAAGAGGAGAAAGGACGCCACCCTGAGGTACAACCGCAGCCAAATCACACCATTCAGAGGAATCCTCATCAGACCGAACAGACTGCGAGCGGCTCCGAAGATAGGATTTGAACCACTCAATTACTGGAGCAGAGACATTAAGGGAGTGAAGGATTACTAAGAGGACGTCAAAATCAACTGAGTTAAAGGCACTGCTGAAGTCCAGTAAAACCAATACCGTCAGACATTTATTCTCCATAGCCAGTCTAATGTCGTCAGTTATTTTGACTAAAGTTGTCACAGTGCTATGGCCAGGTCTGAAACTAGATTGGTAAGGATTTAGCAGCCCTAGAGGACAGATAACAAGACAGTTGCTTCTGAACAACACTCTCGAGGACTTTGGAGAGGATTGGGAGAATGGATATTGGACGGAACTGGGATGGTGAAGATGGATTTGAAACTTTAGAAAGCGGTAGGACGTGAGCTTCCTTCCAAGCAGTTGGAAAATAGTTAGTGAAGAGAGAATTTTTTTTTATGTGAGTTACGACAGGAACTATTTCATTCAAAATAGGGAGGGACATTTGGAGTTGAAGACCATCGTCACCTACCGCTTTAGTGGAGATGGCTTGAAAACATTTCTTAATATCTGGCTCAGCAATTGGGTGAAAAGAGAAAGAAGTATTAGCTGGCAAGGGAAGATTAGCAAGATAATTGAGAGTTGAAGATTTGACATGGTCATCGAGAACAACTGGTGACGTAGAAAATGCGCATTAAGTGCATTGAGGTCTATTTTATCAGGAGAACTCTTGCTAGAGGCTTTGTCAATACCAAGAGTCTTTAAAAATTGCCATACTTGTGTTGGGTTGAAGTTATCAATGGAATTGTGAATGTGGCGCCTTTTCGCATTTCTACACAGACGACTGCAGCGATTTCACATCTTTTTATAAAGGTCCCAGTTTTCCTCTGTTTGCCGCTTCCTGTAAAGACGCTTGGCTTTGTCACGCTTCGCCATCTGATTTTTGATTGCTGGGGAAAGCCATGGTTCAGGAAGGTGCTTGACTCTCACCTTTTTAAGAGGAGCATGTGTCTCATACAAATTCAACATAATCCCGCTTAAAACTGACACCATAGTGTTTATATCCTCGCAGGTGAACACAGAAGACCAGTCAATATCACCCGCATTAGCCCTCAAACGCCCCAAATCAAAGTTTTTAAAACTACGAAGAAAGATAAATTTGGCCTAGCGCTTAGGAGGTCGAATCTTATAGGAAAGGTAAATGAGGTCATGGTAGGAAAAAGGAGCAGGGAGCTGTCCATGTGTGGCTACTTTTTTGGGTCACAGACTAAAATGAGATCTAAGAGAGAAGGAATATAGTGAGGGCCCTGTGAGTAGCATTTAGCGGAAGTATATTCATATTAACAGAAGAGACAAGCGATTGGAGTTTAAGGCTGCGCGAGTCTCCCTTGAACAGACAGGTATTGAAGTCTCCAAGAATGAGTGTATGATCATAGAGAGGGGAAAGATTTTCTAATTTAGTTCCCTCCCTCTTCCTTCACATAACATTCTTTCCTAATACACAAAACTATCCTTATCTAACAGTGTTAATGACCTGAAATTTTTGTCTTATCAAGAAGAACTGGCAATAAATAGGTCAATTTATTGTTTTGACGACCAAAAATTATGTGTTGGCTCTACCGTTATTCGTGCCATGAACTGTGTGATTATTCTGATAAAAATGGTTGGTCTCACTGCTGATAAAGGTGCTAGATCAAAATAATGTATGTGGTAGTTAGAACAGTACTTTGGTTTTATTACGAGATAAGCTCTGGTGTAATTAATATGTGTCTTGGGACGCGGGCCGTCTAAATGTATGAGATATGTGGAAGATTTAAGGTCTGGGTTTCTCTAGTGAAGAAAGTTTATTAGCTTTTGTGTAGTTAGATCCCAAGTTACACAGTACATTTGAAATTAGATTTGTTTATATTTTTGCTGGCACAGTACAACTGAGTTCCCCGGAGAGATAAGGAGACCGCGGAGGTATACGCAAATATTATGCCAATGGCCGTGAGTCCCATGTAAGGGATTTGACTATTGCTTTTGGAGTACTTGGAAATAAGTGCTGAGAAATCCCAACGGAAAACCACAACACTTTGCCAGTTTGGTCATTAGACTTCCGGCACCAGATCAACTTTGGCAGAATTTGTTGCAGTTTTTGTAAATATGTAGGTATAAACTTTAGCATAACTAATACCTTTACTTTTACTAAAATTCATCTTAAGTGCATAAAATCTAAATTTTTAGTTTTAGTCTATGCCTATACAAAATCAGCTATTCCGAACCAAAAGGTAACGGTTAAAACATAAAAAATGACCAACAACCATAAAGCTTTCTGATGCAAATATTCGGAAAAATAAATTATTACATGTCCATAAAGTAAAGAGGAACGCACCGAAACCGTTTTGTATTCCGTTTTCGAATATCTGAACGCATAATTTTAGAATATGGAATGAAACTCCACTGAATATAGAGAGTGGGGTACCTGTTTCAATGTTTTCTAAGTGCCTACGCGTTCTGCCTTTGACAAATACGTAGACATTGTTGAATTACTGAGGAAACACACAAGACAAAAGAAACACGTAATATGAAAGCCTTAACTTCTTGGGCTTTTATTATACTGGCATATGAAAGAGTAAAAATTTGTGACCCGGTTGGAATATTAAATCTGGGAAAGCTTGTATGTATTACATTGGCTATATCTGTATACAGCTAATGTAATACATACACGTGACTGTGACCAAAAATTCGTCATATTTTATTTACTTGCGGCAATTGAAGAGATTTACGGTCTTACTACAGAAGTGAAGACGTTTTATACTGATTATAACGTGACCTTTCTTAAAAATTAAGTAGACTTTTCAGCTCATCAATTATTTTTGTATGGCTTTTTTTAGACAACTATAATTTGTTTGAGTCTCTATACTCAAAAACTCGTTAATCAAAATGATTTTATCATGTAAATGAGTACAATCACCCTCTCGTTAGTGACTTACTCATGTATGCATGCCTATATTTGAATATATCCATAATAACGTTTGCCGAGTTATATTTTCCCGATATTTTCGCTTTAGTAACATGTCTAAATCATGATATTTACTGCTCAATAAATCACAAACATAACCAAAACTCGTTTATTGGCAGATTTAGTATTTCTAACTAATAATGTTCCAATACAAAAGACGAAGACCGAAATTCTATACAATCATTTTAAATTAACCAGTTTGACATTTGTAGTGAACCTAGAAAAAATTAAGGATTTTTATTTTTTTTTGTCTCACCGATTATACATAAACCGAAAAGTATGAACATTATGTGAGATAAATTTCTGGAAAACGTCCGTAAATCCCGACACTAAAGCTTGAAATAATAATTATACAGTTTTGGCATTGAAAGCCTATTCAAAAAATAGAGAAAACAGACGTATTTGTAACTGAGACCGCAGGGACCTGTATTCTGTCACCTACAAAAGAAAATAAGAAGCTTACACAAAGTATCAAAAACTAGGTTACATTACAGTTCTATTTTGGAAACTTCGCATTTACCAAAGATGCTCAACACACGCACGTTCAGAATTTTATAAGCGTGGAAGGAAAGATATGGTACAGAATAGACAATTGACAAGGGTAGAGGAGACATAAAGAAACTTTGATGTGAGCTATTGAAGTACAAGAAAATTCGCGACTCGTGATCGGAATTTTGCTTAGTTTGATTTGCGACTGATATCTTTTGAAGATACTCCACAGAGAATTTATTCAGGCCAGTAGAATTTTGTATCGAAAATTAGTTTTGATGGTCTGGACGGTGAGAACAAAGAAATGTTCTACGTAATGGAAAAGTTTCAAAAGCAATTTCTAAGTTAGTAAAGATAATAATAAATTCGAAATTTCTTTCTTACTTAGATGATTACTTGAATTAACATAGTGATTGAAGATATGCCCTCCATTTCATTAAATTATATTTCAGTACATTTTATAGGTCAGTAAAAAAAACGTCATTGTCGCTTTGGATATGGCACACTCAATGAAAGCGGATTTTCGAAGTAGGTACTATTACTAAATAAAAAATACGCACGCACTCTAGCGACAATTCATACGTTTCGATAACCATAAGCTTACTCATTCATACGCCGCTCGTATCGCAAGATAAATTGCTCTGGCTCACAAATAAACGCGTTCGACGAGAGAAAAAGGAACAAAAAGCCCACGTAGTATATATACGTACTATCTACGCATCTTGGAGCATAGACGCTGTAATTTATTATATTCAGTTCGCTCCGATCCATTGACTTTTGTGGCCGACCAGCGACCATCTTTTGTCACCCCGTCAAGAGTTCTAAACGGCCGTGTAATATGAATTAATAAGCACAAAGAATCATTATAGTGCGTTTATTTGTCGCCACGAGAGAATTCCTCGAGTGGTTTTAGTTTTATTGTGAGATGTTCGCCGGTCGCCGCCTTTGTATGTGTCCGGAACAAATTTTGGTGTATCGCGTGCGCAAGATCACGCTTGTTGCGGCGTCTGATAGCAAAGAGTATGGGGCGTTGAGTATTGACAGCATTTTAAACAATGAAAAATATTTTTACTGTCTCCATGGAGTTTGTGTCAAAAAAAAATCGTATCGATTTAACCATAACAGCAATCATTCTAACTGTGCCTATTTCTTGTTATTTAAGTCAACCTAATTTATTTATTATAATATGTTCAGAATAGTTTCTGAACCTATTATAATAAATAAATTAGATACCTGGTCGAGGTCGATATCTGTTTCGGTTGAATAGTTTCAACCGAAACAGATATCGACCCTATTGCTAAAACTAATATAAACTCGTTTCCTGTCAAAAACCTATTTAAGAAGTTTTCCTTACAGTTTTCCAGTTTCAAACTCAATTAACGTGTTTTGCCTCTCAGAGGAATTAGGTAGAAAATTGGCACCTGCTAGACACGTAGAGTTGTCGAATGTAACGATAATGACTTGGACAGGGAGATGAAAGGGTCGCCGAAGATCGCCAGTGACCGAACAGATGTAAGTAATGGTCGGAGGTTATCGAACTAGCCCGAATGTGCCCGAAGTCACTGGGTGTTTGTTTTAAGTTATGTTATTGATAGAATCGAAACAGTGTTGTTCACTAAGTTGGTGAATACGAATAAACGAAATATCGCAGAAAAAACGTGTTATTGGTTTTATAAATTTACCTGATGATGCTACATATTGTGACGACCTTATGTTGGCGACCTTATGGTGGAAACTGGCACGTTGGAAGTTTGGAACGCCGATTGAAAATTAAGAAGAATAAGGAAGACTTTTGTTTGAATGAGACTTCTCCTAGCCCGCTCGAAGAGGGCACATGTATTATTTTTATTATTCAATATAACGTATTAGTGCGCCATCCCTCTTTCTTTTATAACACAACACACATAAGCAGTCACTCTCGTACACCACACTCTCGCACTGCCAGCGAGTATGACAAACCCCCAGACGTGTATAGGAAATCTCCAGGGACAGCACTAAGAGAAGGTGCTTCAGGTCCCTATAATATATACTCGTACCAGACCCATCTTTTGTCTTCCATATACACTGTTGCTACGTACAACATATACGATTAAATGTGGCTCTAGTGTTCCAGTGACATATACAGCATTAACCAAGGACGATTATAAAAGGGCAAGGCCACATATATTCAAATACAATTTCATATAGATGCATTAAAAAAAATGCAGATTTTAACGCCATTGGTAACTTTGATTCGCTCATAATGGTCATACGCTCCGAAGGGATTCCGAAAATATTCGATCGATATAGTTAAACCGAAAAGTGGTGATGTGGTAAACGATATCGATTTTATTTATTTATTAAGCCTATATACAACACAAGTGTACAAAGGTGAACTTACTTGACATTCTTCAATGTGATAAATTATTTGGTCTATTTTTCCTGGTGATGAGACTCAAGAGTTACAGTGTTTGAAATTTTTGTATAAGTATAAAATTTACGCGATTCTCGATAATATGAAACATACAAATAGGTATATAAATAAAATGAACATATAAAAGCCTTTTATTTCTTGCTTACAGTTTAAAAAAATAATGTTTGCAAAACATGCAATATAAAATTTAAAATAGTAAACATTTAATACACACAACGATTAAATTTAAATTCATTAAAATACATTTATTATCTATTTAAAATACAAAAACAATTAATTAAAACACAATTCGATTTAATTAAAACACAAGAAAATAATTCATAATTCAATCCATTCAATTCAATTAAATTCACTATAACTATGTAACTATATAAAATCTACAAATCTGAAAAAAAAGAATATTGTGTCTTAATAATATTTATTATAAGTATCGATTTAAATCATTTCATATTTTGAGCCTTAACATTCCATTTTCATTATATAAATTTTATTTTTGTTAAAATAGCAAGAACCCCTCTTGTTATCTACGCGGGGATCGTGCGGTCCATGGCCCTCTACGGGACACCGGTGTGGGCGCGTTCGTTGAGGCAGCGATCAGCTCGCCTGATGAACGCGTCCCAGAGGGTCATGGCGATCCGCATCATCCGAGGATACCGCACGATCTCCCGTGAGGCGGCGAGCCTCCTTGCCGGACTGTCACCGTGGGATCTATAGGCAAAAATCCTCGCGCACCTGTACGAGTGGCGCGAGGTGGACAGTGGACACGTTGGAGCATACGGTGGAGGTTTGCCCCGCTTGGGCAGAGCACCGCCGTGTCCTCGTGGATGCGATAGGCGGCAGCGACCTCTCGCGCCGTGCCCTGGTTCAGGCCATGGTACGGAGCGAGAGGGAATGGGAGGCCGTCTCCTCCTTCTGCGAAGCAGTAATGCTCGCGAAGAGGGAGGCGGCATACGCTAGGGAGACTCGAACACAGCCGAGTCGCCCTAGCGCTCCCAGCCGCAACCGCCGCCTGAGACGCCAGGGGGTTCGGACGCCGCGAGACGATCTCCGGCCACCGTAGACCCGGGCCTGCGGACGGCGAGTAGTGGGTAACTCGCCGTCCGATCAGCACCAGGCCCGAGAGTCGACGGCGCGTAGTGTTCCACGCGCGCCTCAAAGAGTTGTCAGCCAAGGGAAGGGGCCTGCCACGGCCGATGCCTGCCCGGGGGTGGAGGATAAATTCGAAAGAGTTACCTCGCCCCCGGGCACTCGAGGCAGGGAGGAACAGGGGTGGGTTTTAGTCAGTAAGAGTCTGACACACCCTTCCGCTCCACCCTAGAGCGGAAGAAGTCATAGGATGATTTCCCACCCCCCCAAAAAAAAAAAAAAAAAAAAACCCCTCTTGTTAGAAGGTGAAGGCCTCCTCCAAGGATGACCAAATAGGTATATACAAACAACAGTCTCAGATTCGGTTATAATGGTGGCCCAAAAATGATGTAAGAATCGTAGATCATTTGGAATTCATTTAAATACTTTTTTCTGCCATAACCAGAAGGATTATGTTGAAATTTGTCAATCATTGCAATACATGGCTATACTAAATTGAGGAGTGTTTAACAAAAGCATCGCTTTCATCATCGATGACACAATAGGCTAATAAACTAACATTTTATGGTTCTATAAACGGAAACCGATAATTTACTAATATACAAGAATTATGTGCATAAACGTGGGCGTCTATCATATACTCACAAATCGACAATTAAAAAAAAAGATTTTGGTGCCGAAATATTGTCAGTGGTTTTGTATTTTTTGTATTAGGTGTGCATTGGCAATACCAAAAATACTTTTTATTTTTATTCCTACGTGTAATTTTTTATCTACCCTTTTTTAGTAATATCTGTGCCTCAGTTTTAAATATTTACTGTAATCAGTACTTTATTTTGCATGATTTTTTATGTTATCCCTATATCAGATTTTGCTTATTACATACTATTTTTTTGCTTACTTATTAAAGTCGGCTATTGTGGATGAATTCAAGCCGTGGATACCCCAAATTGTTTGTAAAATGTGCTATGAACACTTGAGATAGTGGATCAGTGGTCTAAAAAGGCGTAAGTATAAGGTTCGAAGTGCTTATGCAACGGTAAGAACAAAAAAATCACTACGATGACTGTTAATTCTGCTAACAAATTTGCGTGGTTTTAATGTTAAAAAAATTATTTATCCTATCTCAGATTCGGGTTGAAGTCCCGTACCACATTCAGAGGAAGTACCTGTTCCCACATTTTGTTGTACTCGTGAACCATCATTTGATGAAATCATTAATGAAGGGAGTAGCGACAGTGTTTTCGAAGGGATACCATCTACAGAGCCAAAATCTTTTACCCAAGAAGAGTTAAATGATTTGAGGTTTTGCCTTCTAGATTAAATTAAAATAAAAACTTGTTAGCGTCTGGTACAAAGGGTGTAACGGTAAAAAGGTGTGGTCATATTTTAAGAACCAGTTCAGCCCATGGAAACGAACAGCTTTTTCAAAGAAAAAATTAAAAAATCCCAAAAAAAAAATTGAACGTTGCATACAAAGTGATCATCAGCTGATCAATATTTGTATGGGGAGTAAAAATTTTTTTTTAGAATTTCCTCAATTTTTCTTGAATAATGATGCTCATATCGATGGGCAAATGCAGTTCTTAAAATATGACCACATTCTGTTACACTCTGTATACATCTGATGGTGGTAAAAGTAGAAATAGAAACAGATAACTTTGTCGGTATTCATTTATAAGCTACATCAACTTATGATTTTAGCTTAAAAGCTTAAGAGGCCGTATACGAAATTTTGCCGGTTTCGCTTATTTACGTGATTTTACAGTTAAAATATTGTATTTCTATGTTTTAATGCAGAACATGAAAGATCATTTCAATTATGTTCTTATGAATGAGCTAGACTCATAATATCCGTGCCTAGACTCCAAGCTTGCGTCGCGTATTAAGTCGAGATTTGGATGGTTTTAAAAGATTTTTTAATACCAAATTTTTGATATTTTTACATTTCTTTCTCAGGAAATGGGTGAAGTTCTGAACTGAAGTTTATTTTGTGCTGTTTTAATTTTATGAACGAGAGTTCTAAATAGCCAAAATCAAAAGCACTTCTTTGCCCATTTTCTCTAAAATTTGACTAAGTTAAATATTTTTATACTAACATTTTTATATAAAGGTGGTAAAAAGTGATGCATACATTGTATAGACGGCAGTCGCTCCATGTAAAATACTGGTATTCAGCTGCATCTGGTTAGACTGGAAGCCGACCCCAAGATAGTTGGGAAAGGCTAGGCAGATGATGATGACATTGTATAGACGGCTTTCACAAAAATACATTCAAATTTTTTCATACCATTTAGACGTCATTATGTAATATTCTAAACCTCTAAAGCAAAAATTCACAAAACCGTCGTCGGTTTGTGGTTGATTAATCGTAATTATAATAATAATTACAAAAAAAAAACTGGCTCATACTCGTACATTAGATCATAATTGAATGATCATGATAATCACATGATTTTAAATGTTGTGCATTAAAACTTGTAGAAATAAATTATTTTAACTGTAAAATCACGTCAGTAAAATCACGTACTACATCAGTGAAATAGGCAAGATTTCGTATACAGCCTCTTAAAGAGTTCAGTGAAGTTAAAAAAACGATTTGCGATACTACAAAAAGGCTTTAAAGTAAAAAAAAACCAACAAATTGTCCGATTAATATAGACTTCTGGACACATCTATTGGCCCAACTTAGAGTTTAGGTTTCGATGGCCCCTACCGAAATATGATTGCTAGATTGAACAAAAACTGTTGATGCAGTTTTAAACCTGATACATTTTACCATCTTTTTCGATCGTATTGTTTTAAATTTGAATTCAGAATACCATACGACATGGAGCTACGCCTAACAAGTCGGATATGCGCCTTGTTAAAGGCAATTGATTTTTGAATAAAAAACATGTTTTATCAAATAAAGGTTTAATTTAATAACGCGTGTTGCCTCCATGGGCATCTACCACAGCTCTCATACGATTAGGCATAGAGTTTATCAACCGCTCTATGAAATTTTGAGGGATCATCTCCCATTCCTCTTCTATGGCAGTTTTCAACTCCTGCATCGTCTGGGCAACTGGCTGACGAGCCCTAACACGTCCTTTTAGCTCGTCCCACATGTGCTCAATGGGGTTCATGTCTGGGCTTCTGGCTGGCCAGTCCATAACTGTGATGTTCACATCCCGAAGACATTCCCTGACGATGCCGGCCGCATGGGCTCTTGCATTATCATGCATAAAAAGGAAATTTGGGCCCACATAGTCCGCGTATGGTATCACGTGAGGTTCTAAGCACTCACGAATGTACCTTTCAGCATTTAATGTTGGCAGCCGTGGTCCTGTAACAACCTCAAGTTGAGTTTTGCCGCTCGCGGATATACCGCCCCAGACAGTCCATGAGCCACCGCCATAAGCAACCCTCTCTTCAAAGCAGCATTGTGCGAAACGCTCTCCCTTACGTCGGTAGACCTTGTTCCTTCCATCATTGCCATGTAACACAATTTTAGACTCATCAGAAAAGAGTACACGGCTCCAATCTTGCTGTGTCCAATTTAAATGACTGCGTGCGAAATGAAGGCGTGCTGTTCGGTGGGCTCGCGTTAGTTTGGGCTCATTAGCTGGCTTGTGTGGTACCATATCGCGTTCTTTTAACCTTCTCCGAACAGTTCGAGCGCTCACAGATACTCCGTGGAAGTCGCGAAGTTGGTTTTGTATCTCAATGGAGGTAAGGTGACGATTTCTCAAGCTGGTCGTCACGATGAATCGATCCTGCCTTTCAGTTGTGACCCGAGATCGTGGCCTTCCTTGGCGACGAACAAAGCCGCCAGTCTCTAGGTACCTCCGATAAACATTTCGGACCGCAGATCGACTTAAATTAAGTTGAGCACTCACGTTTCTTTGGCTGTGTCCGGCCTGAATAAGTGCCACAACTTGGGCGGCGACTTCAGGTGAAGTATCCATAGATTATTGATAGAACCTCACCTTAATGTTAAGAATAAGTATTGTTTGTTGCAAAACCAAAGATATCAATCACTTTTTCAAGAATTAAATCCAAGTAAACCAATAAAACCAAGTTTTCTTAGTATTCGATTGTTTGATATCAGCAAACAGGCTCCAAATTGTCTTTTGTTTCTTTAAATTCTGTGTTCGAAATTCAAAAAAAGACTATTGAATGAAATTGTGAATGTGCCAGGTTTTTTTTTTTTTTTAACTCTTTGCTCGACCTAATATAAAATTTTAGCTAGGACCAAACGAAACTGAAAATACAAGGTGGGCCAATAGATGTGTCCAGAAGTGTACAAGTACAAGACAGATAACTAGCACGAATCACCCCTTTATGTTCAAGCAATGAGAAGATAATACGCAAACCATGTTAACTTTGACGACACAGTCGTAACTTATTTCAGTGCTAAAATACACACAACAACAGAACTTAAAAAGTACAACCTTAGTACTTTAATGATCAGTTTCATTCTTGTAACTGTTTTCTTTACTGTAATGATCTGCATTCATCATCATCATCAGCCTTTTAATGTCCCTACTGCTGGGCACAGACCTCTTGTCAGTGAGAGGGTGTGGGCCGTAACCCACCACGCGGGCCCACTGCGGATTGGTGAATGTCACATGTCTTCGAATTTTTGGTTCTAGGACATGCCGGTTTCCTCACGATGTTTTCCTTCACCGTTTTGAGAGCAGTGGTGATGAAATAATTTACACAAAGTAAAGCGCCTGCCTGGGTTTGAACTCACGACCTACAACTTGTAAGTCGCAGCCAATACCACTGGGCCACCACGGGTATGTCTGCATTAGAACAATGTAATTATGACGTAATTGTATGTCAGTTCTTCTACTGTTCTTTATTTATTTATTTATTTATTAAAACTTCATGCAACACAAATGTACAAAGGCGGACTTAATGCTTTGTGGGTATTGTTTCCAATGAGTGTAATTGTATTTTTGCATTGTTGCAGGAATCATACAATTATTTTTAAAAGGACTCGATTGGACAAGCTGCACCAAGAAAATAGAAAAAATATATAAATTTAATTTAAAAAAGTTAATTAGCAACAGAGACAGTAA
This sequence comes from Polia nebulosa, assembly GCA_951329385.1. Taxonomy (NCBI): domain Eukaryota; kingdom Metazoa; phylum Arthropoda; class Insecta; order Lepidoptera; family Noctuidae; genus Polia; species Polia nebulosa. The sequence goes on from OX589604.1 coordinate 19,123,282, forward strand.
CATAATGATGACAGCAAAACAAATAGTAACCACATTGTTGAAAAACAGCATAGGTACTAAAAAAATCTTGTAAAGTGTCTGTTTGGATTTATTAGGAGATTAGGACGGACAATAAAAAGCTAATTTGACAGTAGCACCAGTCACATGTGTGAAGGATAAAAATAAAGTGTTGAAGGGGGATACTTAAAACCACATGTTGGAAGGTTATTTACCGTATTTTATTGTTATGCATGTCTATTGAGTTGGTTATTGTAAGACGTTTAATCCTGAAAGTAATGTAAGGCAACTGAAGGTTCTGAAGACGTTTTAAATTGATGATATGATGACGAATGAAAACGTAATTTAACATGAAAACAATTACCACTGCCCAGGCCATGATGAAGCTACAATTGATAATAATTTGAAAATAATACAACAAAAGACAATGATTAACGATTGCTGAGACTCATAATAATATTCTTATATAAATAGTTTCAAATTTGGAAAATATTCTTTTTTTCACAAAACTGAAAAATCTGGAAACTATTTTTATTTCACCTTGCATTATTCTACGCGTGCTGAATATCAAAACTGCAAAAATAGCCCGACGTGAACTTCTAACGAAAAACAATTTTGCAGATGTTACAACTTTCGACTTGACCCCTGACAATACGAAACTATAGGAATGTAGTGTGCGTATGTATCCACCTACGTGACTGGGCGTATATATGGTTCTATATTAGGAACACCTTACCAGAACTTCGATCGCCGGAGGTCAATTCGTGCTAATCTTCGCTTACGTAAGCCTCACATTCATTCCCGTTAAGGAAATTATGATAAAATTGTTTTAATGTTGCCTTCACGAAAATAAAAGAAATGCTTCGTCACAATTTGTGACACGCAACGTATAATAGGTTGTTGCTAGTTTCTCTTTCATTTTATAAATTTATGAAGATTTTTTTCATTTAGTAAAATACAAGATGCTTTGTTACATATATAAAACCAATTATCACGTTATGTAAACTGTACAATAAACTTAGTTTTTAATTATAGAATGATAATAATTACGGAATTAGTTCTACCGTAAACTGTTTACTGCTGATTACACTATAAATCGACTAACCTGTAGTTGGTAATTAATAATGCTTCTCCAGAAGTTATGTTTAATAAATAATCTCATTTAGCCAACATTCCACGAAATCTTAAATCGACTAAGCCTTAAAACGTAGTTGGTAAATAATCATGCCTCTCCAGAAACTACGTATGATAAATAGTCTCATTTAGCAAACTTTCCACGAAATCTTAGTTACAAGAAGAGTTGCTAAGACGTGGGTGGCTGAACGAAATGTCACGATTTTCTTGAAGAGCCGCTGTTATTTTTAGACACGTTTTAATATCTCATCAATTACTTTTTACCGCAGCCGCTGAAATTAAGGAAGAATAAAATGGAAAAGTTTAGTTCGACACAAAATCAGATTAAATAACCAAGCCAACAATTTAATCATTTTTTAACGTTACAACAAAGAATCAGTACGAGATCGACAGATTTTATTTTGATTGTTGACACGATCCTTATGACGAAACTACACGGAGGCAAAAATTTATACATAAAAACAATTATTTGAATTCTTCAGTACGACAGCAACGGATTTGACTAATATCTGTTCCAATTAAGGCACACGTGCTTAAAATAAAGAAATTACGGAGGTTTAACAGTAAAGATGCTAAGGTGTGGAATGGGACTGTCGCAGTCTGTGTTTCCTGATAACTACAACTTTAGGGTCTTTAAGTCAAGAGTGAATATAGTTTACTTCTAGGCAAGCGTGATGATGAAGTCATCGACCACATCATCGTTTACCATCAGGTGAGATAATGGTCAAACGGGATCAATAATTTTAAAAAAATGCGGAGGCGGAGAAAAAATATAAACATTTCTTAAACGACAGCAACAATTTTGACTAAAATCTGTCCCAAAGTTAAGACATGCGACCTCAAAGTTAATGAAAATTACGAAGGTTTTATTATAAATAATAATCCCACTAATACGCAACAAGATTACTAAGTAAACAATCACGAAACGCTTTTAGACGTACTTGGAATTGACACGAGTTAATTTTAGAACAGTATCGATCTGCCAATTAGGCTAGTATTAGTTAGCTTGGCAGACCCCAACTGAGCTGTCCCGACGGTGTTCATGGAACTGGTCGTCAAGATAAACTTCCAAATTATAAGTACCTTCATAAATATTTTTAATTAGCCAAAATATAAGCTGATTATTGTTGTGGCTAATTAAAAGTTATGGCCGTCGTGTTTGTGTATCGTCTAGAAATTAAAAATTAGCATTTAAATGAGAGGAGGCTTGGAGTAGTGTCTCGTTTTAGGTCTGTTCTGATGGGATTTGAGATTTTGTTCTACAAATATTGTAGGATAGAAAGAGGATGGAAAGAAAGAAGAGCAATGTTCATGAACTGAATGTTTCTCACACTTCTTGTTTATTACTGTCGGTACCTAAAACCCCTTCTCCATCAAGCAATACAATATATAATATAATTTTTCTCATCGCGTTACGAATTTGTTTTATTACGGCCAGTGTATCCGCGGGAATTGCCGGTAGGTACTTATTATTTTATGGACACTTGATTTTCATTAGTGGTACAAGAACAAGTTTTTAATGTATATGCTCGGTAATATTCTTCTAAAACGAACACATCTGACGTATTAACATTTATATGGAAATATAATTTCGGAATCATGATAGTATAATTGAATGCTGATTAAGTCTATTGCTTGTTTTACGATATCAGCTTCCGTAAGAAGAGAAAAACAATTTACATCATTATCGCGTTCGCAGGTAATGTCAAAGCACCAATCAAAGCATGGAGATTTACGAACGCATTCCAATCAAACTAACGAACCGAGATTTAATTAAAAAAACGTATCGTCCGAACTTGACGTTAACCAAATGAAATTTACGACACCGCTAAAACAGAGAACCCGGTATAAATTTAACTCATTTCTAATAAGAAAATTATGTAAAACGATCCTATTATAATTAATAATTCAGTTCGAAACGAGGAATACATTAAAGATATCTAAACGAGTGATGACGCTTCGTTTTTTCAACAAACTAATACATTCATGTTGGGAACTTAAAAAGTAATGTTGATTGGAACAACAATTAATGTATGTCCTAACTAATTTCGGGTATAATAATAAAGTTGAATGTTTAATCGTGAAGGTTTGAGTACAGCAACAAATGAGCTATAATTTTTTAAATAATTCGTGATAGTTTGTGGATGTGACAGCAAATTTATAAAATTGGTCACAAGATTAATGATCTGGCAGAGACATGGTAAAATTTTGGTTTTACTTGATGCCGAAGAATTATAGTAGGAAAACTGAAACAGAAATCCAAGGTAGACGATAGATTTATGTCCGTGTAATATGTTGTAATGTACGACTCATATTTTCATTCATATCTCCTTTGAGACTGTATTTGTTCTAGTATTCACTGGTGTATCAAAGAGTTGCTTGCGAATTTATAAAATAAATGAAAATATAACCTTTTTGCAATTACCTACATTATTTGGATTTGTGATTAATGTGTCGTTAAAATCACGTTTCTTAGTAATTAATATCCGGGAATGAAATTAAACAATCAAAATTAACTGTTAACATTTCGCACACATTCAGATTTTGTATCACAAAGTTAATTCTAAGGGTGATAAACATCTGATTTACGACTTAATTTAGGGACTCCTTTTAATGAAAACGTATATTCAAAATTTTGTTAACAATATTACGTACAATTCTTTTGTTTAGGCCTAAAAGGGTTCATCACATTGTTTGTGAATAATATTGTTCCAACACATGGAGTTATTTTGTTATGTGTATTTACATTGTAAAAATGGCAGCGAAAAATTAAAAATGTAAGTTTTATTTTACGCCCTAACAGTGTTGAGAAGGAAAGTGGTTTATTACAAAAAGGTTCCGTCAAAAGCTCCCTGATGGTCGCCATCTTGGATCACCGACCGTTATGCGCGCGCGCATTTGTTTGCGTCCAGGTGTAGCGCTGACAAAACAATCGGCTCTCGAGCGAGAAAGGGGCGGAGGGGCCATTCATAAATTTTTATAAAATTCACCAAAATAAAAAGCGAAACTTATAAAAAAATCTAATGCTCAACCAGAGGTGGCGTCGATTCGATAGCCGGGTAATATTTCATAATATTAACTACTTGGGCATGTGAAGAATGGGTGGGGTTGTAAAAATTATAATTGATTGGGCCTATTGAATTGGCTTCTCTATTTTGATCCTCCTTCTTATAAAATTTTACAAAGATATCTTTCGGTCCATATTATTAGAAAACTTATGGTCTGCCAAGTGCTTAAAATAAATCACACGCTATAATTTTTTACATCGCTATCTCATATTTTACCAAACCAAAGTCATTTATGGAGATCATTAACATTTAAAGTGTTTTGAAGGCGCTAGATAGAATTCAAACTTTAAAAGAAAAATGTTATAAAAAATACAAATTAAGTTCCTTGTAGAGTCCAAGTATTGTAGAGTCCATAATTTTAAAGAGAAAACCGACGATATATTAGCACGCAAAAAATGTGCAGCCACCTATCATAATACTACGCCACTGGATACTTATTGTTACATGTTTTCATAAGCCTTAAGCACCGCCTTGTCGGGACGAAGATCTTAACGCACCGTCACACTTGAAAGCAAATAATTAGGTGTATATTCTACAATTTGCCAAATATCTCCATTGTATTCTTTGTCCCGTAAGTGGATTCTGTTAGCTACAAAGGGCCAGCCGCATGACACTGCTACCTCGAAACTTTGTACGTGTGTGTATAATGTTATTATTTGGAGCCGCATCTGTCACAAAGGCCGTTGCGTTCGTAATTTTACAGTTTAATCAGCGTTAAATGTTCACAGAGTTACCGCGGTTCAAAACTTAAAAAAAATATTTGAAAGACTCCGCCATCTCGGGGACCGTATAGTAAAGAATTTCGAGTCCATAAATCATTTGGGATGTCGATGACGTTGGCAATAAAATAAAACGTCTGCAATAACTATTCATGAAGCTTGAGATCAGCCACAAAATGTAACAAAGACTTTCATAAAAACTGTAACTAGTCGATAGATGACATCGTAGAAATAATGGACTGCCAATAAAATTTGTAACAGAGTAGCAGGCTATGGTCGGTTTTTATACAAATAAATATTTGAAATAATCGCAGCACGCGTCCATCCCGCAGTTAACATACGAGACATTCTAGAGTTTATAACTCAAACAAATCGCGACATAATCAACGTTTTCAGTGAGAAATTGACAAATCGTGTTATTATACAAAAAATGAAAAACAAGTCTCACAATATAATAACACGAATATCATTATACGCTTCCGTATATCAAACAAACTGGATTATAGAAGCCAACGGCAATTATAATGATGGATCTAAACACTGAAGTTCAAAGGATGTGGAAGATATCACGAAGCTCCTTATAGAAATAATATTACACGACAAAATGAACGTTCATTCAGTAAAATATATGTCATCTATTATGTCTCATTGTGCAGTGACCACTTAGCGTGGAGAGGAAATAATTTATTCGAAGCTTACTACGTTCTATCAATTTATTGGACCCCTAGAGGCACTTGCGTCTTTGAGAAAGTGAAGCTATATTGTACGATTAAAGAAAATAAAAGGATGCACCAAAAATAAAGTTCCAATGGGAGCAATTTGTGATACCGATTTCGTGGTGAATGAAAGTTAAAATGAATCGTCTCTTAAACAGATTCATAAATTTAAATTTAGGGGACTTATTTATTATTAGAGCATTTTAAGCTTCTTGAGCCAATTATTTACCAAAAATTATCTTTAAGACCAAGTTTTCAATAGAATGTATATAAAAACAGCCAAAGAAAATAACGAACCTAATTTCGTCGGCGTGTGGTAAACTGATTTCTTTTCATAATCCCTCATTTCCTATCACTAATAGATTTGTTATAACTTCTTTATTAGTAAGACGAATCAATTAACGGCTCACTGTGTGGTAGCCAAAATTAATTAGCCAACTTCCCTGGTACGGTTCACAAAAACAGCAGATGCGAGATCAGCGAGTATACAAGCTGCATTATTAGTTGTTCAGTAATGTTTTAGTTTTTTTTTTGTTGTTTTGCTAACCACCCGCACCAAAACACAATCATCTGTGTTCGGCCACGGTTCGCTGTAATGATACATACGGACAAAATGATGATACAATGTGGTGATGGATTGTATTGTAATTATGCTTTGGTGGCTTTGTGAGCTAGCTAATAGTGAAATAAAACAAAAATTACGGTTTAGAGCAGTGAAAATGTCACAGGTGATTTTATTAATAGTACATAGATCATGTAAATAAAATTGTAATAAATTAAATGTAAACAAAGATTTGAATACTCCTCTACTCATAAGCATAATTATTAAAAAAAAGAGGAAGAAAAAACAAAAGCTTCAGTATAACAAAGACGAACGTCAAACGTGAAAGCAATATGTAGGTACGCCGAGTTTAACTTAATTATAACACTCTTGTCTATAGGGAGCGACGTGATTGTATGACTGTATGGGAAGGGAAAGATTTATTGCGATCTTGCCGACTCGGTTAGTAAGTGTTGCCTGACTTTTTGTTTCATTCCCTCCACGCTTAATCACTGGATGATCTCGGGCTAATGTGTTTTCGGTATCGACTGTAGTCGACTTAATAATTGCATCAAATTCATTTTCTTCTTCTTATTTGTGGCCAGCAGCAAAAACTCTAACAAACTGAACTCTACAAAGCTGAAGTTTAGTATATTAGATTACATTGATGAATTCACCATAATATTTTTTTTTACAGTCAGATCCATAATAATTTATCATTGAAGCACCGATTACTTACAAAATGAATGGTACTAATTAAAAGTAAGATAGGTGGAACTGGTTTCTAAAACATAATATTTATCATGGAAACTATAACAAGACGCTCCAAGTTTTTATTTAGAATCTCAACTTGTATTAACTGGGAGCAATAAATTTGTTTTAATTGATTACCGTTAATTCACAAAGAAACAGACCGCCTCTAGTCTTTAATTACATTTATGATGATTACAATCCGTTTAAAAGTACTTCGGTTGGCTCTCTGAGAATGAAACTTATCTACCTGCTTTCGATAAACGGCAAAATAATAAAGATATAAGAATTTAAAAAATAGTTTTTTTTTTCAGAGAATAGCAATAAAATTATAACTTTAACATTGCATTCGTTTTACGTATAAATGTTTAAATCGGATTACTTTCATAGGATTTATTGGAACAGAAACAACACGAAAGATTTTAAAAATACACTCGTTACGAACGATGTATCGATTTGTACATACAATTACTTGCGATGACTGGTACTAAAGCAAATGATAATGATACACGTAGAGTTAAATAACGCCCCCAACTAGGTGTTACAAAATTAGTATTAAAACGTTAACAACCCAACTATTTATATCCACAGGAAGCATAAACAATAACACGACACTTTATAATGAGTAATAAAAATTTGTAAATAGCTGCCATAGTTCATACTCATAAAAACCCTATCCCATAAATTATGAAGCTTGACAAAATGATATTTAATGTCCCTTCATTCTATCACGTGTGAGAGTTACGTCATTACCGAAAAACTCATTTAGGGACAAAACCCCTTAAGGAATCCATCCATAATTTTAAGGACACGGTTTTTTCAACGCTGTTCCATCATCAATCTGTTGGTCTTGAAGACTACTTATTTCCTTGTTATTTCTTTCGTCCTGCTCTTTAGAAGCAAGCAGAGGGTAACCAATAGAGAATGTATTATCTATTTTGTCTTACCCGTGACAATAATTAATGACTGGATTTAAACGCTTCCTCACGCCCGTGACATTAACATAAATAGAATGATCTTCGTTTGCTCGTTCAGCCCCTTTGATTCCAGTATTTTTAGCTTAGCAGCATCAGGTTTTGTATATTAATTTGTTGGCTGTAGATAGATCGGTGATTTCGATACTTTGATGTTTTGCATTATAAGGTGGCTGGTGATTGTCGGCTTATGGGCTTTACAGCGTGTTGGACAGTGTTAAATTTGTTAAGTGAGGGCTCTGTTCAGTTTAATAGCTTAAGCTGGGTTATTATCACATAATAATGTCTTCAGTAGCGTTGTACCTATAAAGTTTGTTTGATCCTGATCTATTCTTGCATTATATATATAGAGTTGATCAACGAAGTTTATATTCCGCGAAATATCCAATCAGATAATTGCAAACTACGATATTGTCGTTTAATTAACAAATATCTGTTTCATAATTTCTTACACCAGCAAAGTTTTCCAGGAAAGTTCTTACAAAGGGTTGTCGTATTGAAAACTTGATAATTCTTCGAATTATTTTATTTGCAACCACGACCTCAGAATAACAAAGACACCCAGATTTATTTACTGCGTCAGATATGATCATAAAATAAAGGATTAATGGAAATAGCATTGGGAAAGAGGTTGACAAAGAAACAATAGTGTTTACGAGTTATGAACGACGGGCTGTCTCTGAGTGTAAGTGAATTATAACAATCAGCTGTTCTTTTGTTAAAAGACCTCTCTGTTGTATTAATTGTGTATTTTATTAGATTTTGCAACGTTTGGTATAGTAGAAAAGTTACGACACTTCTTTGAAGAAACGTCTTAACTTGTCTCTTATATTTTTACGTTTCTGTTTTTGATGTTAACTATAACTTGTTACAAAAACGACGGTAATGACGAGGAGAGCGGCTCCAAATAATGGGATAAGACTAGACAAAAAAAAAAGGAGAACTAGTAACATAAAATATAAGTAAAAGAAAAGCCGTATAGTTGGACCTATATTTTTTTATAAATAAGAATAAGTTACTGAATATAATAAGTATTATATTATTTATTGATTTAATATATATTAATTTCTTTATTAAATCAATATATGGAAAAATTCATACTGACCATGGAAAACTGAGTAATTAAATATATGAGATTTCAGTGGAGTTGTTTCCGAATTATTAGACTAACTACATGTTATATGCAAAAGATGCAAGGTGCACTACACTACTCAAATAAAAAATCAGATTACTAATTCGTAGACAAAACAAATGCTGGACTTGCCAATAAATTGTATTGTAACAAAACTATTAGTGTTCGAGAAATTGGCTTCTAATTTCTCGTGTCGAGTCCGTCGCATCGGATTTATTTAAATTAATTTATGCTGCAGCGGTCGCTATTATTGTTAAGTCAGTAATAAGCTCACTCATTTTATTGGTTTGTATCCGATAATTAGTTTTAAATGTATCGAGCTGATATTTCCCATGATATTTAATGCTTTAGTTGATTTCGGCGAAATACGGAAGCGGATGAAACACTGAATATCATTACAGAATTAAATGCGGCAACTGATAACGAATTTTTGAGTAAAACTTGATTGAAATAAATATTTATACTGAAGGAATAATCGTCAGTATATTAACCGTATTAACGGTTATCGTAATAAGCGAGAAGTTAAATTTAGTTTTTGATACTGTTTAAAATTATTCACATGATGGAGAATCATTTTTACTAGTGGTCGCCTGGTGATCAAAATTCGACCATAAATAATTCTTTTAAGTTTGAACGTTATTAAGGTTTTATTGATGATGATGATGATTGTCAAAGACCATAAACATGACATGACACTATACCATAAATAAAGAGTATATACATGTCAAAGGTGTGTGTATGGTAGTGTGTGTCATGTTTTTTTTATTAATTTTATTTATTTTTATTGCATATTATTATTAAAAAAACTGTTTGCTTTCTGCGCTCCTTCTCCATATAAACTATAACTGTGCCGAATTTCATACTCCTCCGTCCGCATAATTTTCGTAACTTGGTTGAAACTTTTTCCTTCACATATTAATATTTAATATTTATATAGATTTATATGTATAAAAATGAATAATAATCTGAATGACTATTGATTGTTAATTAAATTATTCAAAATTGAACTTAACTGAGATTTTGATGTGAAAACATACTGCCACAGGCAGTCTTTACAGAAATGGTAATTATAGATATGCAACAGTAAAATAATAATTATGCAACGCATTCTGCTTACATTCACAGAAACACTAATTAGGGAAACTAGACATCATGCTCCTCAGATCTTTATCCAGGAGTTAACAATAAAACTAACAAGTTCTCATATTTCACGAGACGAGATTGCACAGCGATTGCCCTAACCGTTATTTTAGCATCTCTATTCAGGGCTACCAACATAAAATACTGAATAACTAATTAGGAAACGTAGTAAAATTAACCGTTCTTGAAATCAATAATTCAGTTCGAAGAATAAAAGAGACTATTGCTAGGCAGTTGCTCAGTACTGATTAATAGCTTATTAATAAAATCAATATTAATGAGACGAATCAGAACACTGAGACATTATGAAGCTCTCTATCTTGGATTTTTGACATGAGATTTGTTAGCAAGTCATAACATAACATGATCAGCCTTGTAATGTTTCCATTGCTGGGACTTAGGCTACCTCTCAAGGAGAGGGAATGGGCCGTAACCCAACACGCGGGCTTATTGGCCGGGTTGGTGGATGTAATAATGGTATGGATTCTCTTGTTCAATATCTAAACTAAAATTAGAGAATTGCTATCTTTTACTAAAACGCAGTGCGAGAAAAGGACGGCTATAGCTATGCACTAAGTTAGAGATGTCAAACTAGTTTACGCCTTGCACTTCGTCGTGTTTTTAGACGACATGTTTTTACGTGTTCCCTTAATTTGTATGGAAATATTAGTTCAAACTAAATTTGACAGCTCTAATTTACGTCCGTCTCTTTCTTGTTTTATTAGAGAGAAAAAGATAGCAACAGCCTAAATTAAGTTTAGTTTGTGCATAACAGAATCAACACCACTGTCTTCGAACTTCTTGTTCTAAGACATGCGGGTTTTCCCACGATGTTTTTCTTCACCGTTTTAGAGCAGTTAGTTGTGATGAAATAAATTCCACAATGAAACGCGCCTGTCTGGACCTGCAATTCGTAAGTCGGGGCCGTTAACACTGGGCCACCACGGCTCTCGCAAATGATAACTTAAGAAATGGGCATGGGATAATCAACCCTACAAACATACATACTTGGGTCTGCTGGCAGCTAACAGACAGGATTTACATCGTGGAGTCTACGTGATTCTTGCTGATTGTGTAGATAATTTGACTGGATACATACATGCGTGGTTTGGAAGTAACGCCCTGGCGCCAAGTGATTGCAGTGATTTTGATGAAAAAGCTTTCATTAGTTCGAAAAAATGACGCCTCTTGAGATATGTTGGTGATAGAATATTTAAATTGTACGTTTTAACAAAATCGTATGCAGAAATAAATGTAACTTATTTTATTCATTCGGAGAATTTTTATTTGAAGGTAATTTTATGTGGTGTGTACTTTATAATGTTCCGATAAGATAGCATCATAACATAAATTAATGCCAAAAATCATGTCCCTTAAAAGGTTTCTGACTGTAACATCGTCTAATCTAAAGCAGATTATTACAAGAGGAGATAGTATCTTATTGGCTTGACTAAAAATAGTGCTCTGTAGCAGGACTCGTATTATTATTCTAATAAACCAAAAAAGGCTCGTTGAACTTCATGATTAACTCATCTCAAACAAAAAATCGTGAGTGGAACCTACCTACAATATAATTTGTTACATTTTTGCATCCAACTTCGTCGAGATTATCTCACGTTCTCGCGTTATTCACACGTCAGGTCCGAGTTACAGCAACATGTTTTTTGTTTTTTTTCAACTAAAATACTCTGTAAAAGCTGTTACATACACGCTTCTGAGTTTATTTAGACTGTTGTTGTTATTCTGATGTTGAAAATTATATTTTGCAGAGCTTTGCAAAATACCGTTTAGCTAAGCAGAATATAAGTTTAGCCAGCTTGTTTAACACAAAAACAATAAAACTAGAATCAAATAGTCCAATAGCTGTTTCAACTTAGGCTAACTTACTCCGAAGAAAATATTTTGTATTGAATAAAACATAATTCTTTAAATAAAAACTTATAAAATACTTAATTAACTGTAAATAAAACCAAACTCTCCTAACTAAATAAAACTTAAAATCTGGCGTCAAAAAAATCCTCCGCATCGCTGTATACTGGAAGTATGCCCAAAAGACTGGCGGCATTGCCACGTTGTATGGCAATTAATTAGTTTTCTCTGGCCGAGGAAAAAGCCAGCCCTTGACTCAAACATAGGTACATCATTTCAGCACAAATCGAAATGTGTTTTTGCCAGGAGACAGTTTTGATGGTACATCATGATTTCAGCCGAAATACGTCTACTGCTGCGGTCATAGGTCAAAATGTCACCACAACAACCGGTCATATGCGTCTCGCATGCATCGGCTACCTGCGACCTTTACCAGGTCATTTTATTTTTGAAGTTATACTTCTTTTGGCGCGTTAGGGAAAAAATGTGAGAGTAAATTTTTACGATGCGCGCGCACACTGCCACAAAAAACTGACACCCTGAAGTTAGCTAGACCCGACACCCTGAAGTTAGCTATAGTCTGTGGTTCATGAAGAATGATTGTTTTCCTTTTGTAAACTTTGTGGCAGTTTGGTTTTTTATCTTGTTACGCCAAAGAAGTATAACTTCATACGTGCGTGTTGATAGGCACGCGTTCAACCACTATCTCACCTGATGGTAAGCGATGATGTGGTCGAAGATGGAGCACGCTTGCCTAGAAAAGGTCATCGGTCCACCTTGTAGGAGGCCTTCCAACACTGCGTCTTCCGGTACGCGGTCACCACTCCAGAACTTTTAGGCCCCATCGACCATCTGTTCTGCGGGTAATTCACTCTGCCCACTGCCACTAAAGTTTGGCGAATCTTCTTTAATGGTGCATGCTTAATTAAATTTGTATTTTTTTTGAGTTGGTATCTTCAAATTAATTTTTGCTACTCTGGGAATTATATGTGTCGGGGCCGCGGTCACTCTTTCGAACAGTCTTGCGACCCTGGCAGAAATCAATTTAATATGTAAACCTTAAAATACCATAAAACAATATCACCAATGCAGCTGCTGTTATTTAAACAACAATTAATAAACATACTTTAATTAATTATGTAGACGATATGCTTATCAATAGTTTTAAAGCAATACCGATGAATGACCGGACCTATTCTAAATTAATGTTAACGATATTCTACATCCTCTTTCGATTTAATTATCAGTAACTTTTTGGCATGATTAAACTTAATGGCCTAAAGATATGTCGACAAGTAGTAATTAATTCATATTAATGATTATTAAAAATACATTAGTTTTCTTAGGAAATGGCCTTGTTTTGACATGATTAAATAGAGCACGTTTTACAGAGGTAGATAGTTTTTTTTTAAATTTTATTTTGTCTCATAACCGGTTTTTATATAATATATTTTTTGTTAATACAATTTATCTCATATTTATTGTCTAAATGATCTTGAGCAAAAAATCTATTTACATGGGAATATTCATATAGGAAGTTACGTGTTACGTGGGTAATTAAAGAATTTAAGCAGGAATCTACAGTATAGATTAATTTGACATTTTAAATCATAAACCATGAATGTGACAACCTATGTTCTCGTATGTAATCAATCAGTATGACATGTATTTGAATCTTAAAAGTTCTTATTTATAATTTAAAAAAAAAGTTTCCCCACAACAGAAATTATCGTGGATGCGTTCACTAATATTTAAACTCACATACACAAAATACCCATTCGTGGACACCAGACAACTATTTGTAGGCCATACAAATCCTTGATCCGTATGGAATCGATGGAATCGATTCCGCGACACGCAGCGCAGCAGCCGATCGCTCAACCACTGCCCCAACCGTGCCGTCACTTTGTCACTAGTCACTTATTAGTATTGTTTCATACGGCAGTTACATAAACTCAAATTTATAATTCAAGATAATTTTCAAATTATCTATTTAAAAAAGCTATAAATATATTAAAAAAAACAACAAACTGAATGTCCAAAAAAAGTCAACTTAAAATACACAACGCTAAAGTCCATATTTGAGTTGGTGGCTATGGATTAAAATTATCTCGAATAATTTTTAAAAATTTGGGTATTGCTCACTATTTATTTATGTTGTTTAAGAGTTTTTAGCCGAGCGCTACGAACTCTTAAACGACATAAGCCAGTACCTGGGTCACTGGGTCACTCATGACCTGAATGATGACCTGGACATAGAAAGGGAACGCAGGGCGATGACTGTCCGAGGTAGTATCCTGATCCGCAGATTTGCACTTTGTACGACGCAAGTCAAATTAACCCTTTTCAGAGCATACTGCCAGTCTTTTTACACGTGCAGTCTGTGGGTCAGGTATACGCTGAGGGGATACAACGCCCTGCGTGTCCAGTACAACAATGTGTTCAGGATGCTGTTGGGTCTACCACGCTTTTGTAGCGCTTCCGGGATGTTCACCGAGGCCAGGGTTGATGGCTTTCATGCCATTATACGGAAACGGTGCGCTTCTATTCTCGGTAGACGTGCTAGCTCCCACAGCATCCTGAGTGTTTTGTGTGATAGGTGGGACAGCCCCATGCTAGCTCACTGGATACGGCTGCCCACGTAGGTGTCAGTGGTTTCAATTTTGTATATAGTGGGTTTTTACTAACATACTAACAACTTACTAACTTACTTTTTACTTTTACTAACAATATATGGATTTCATTGATCTGAAATAAATAAATAATAATAATAAGCCCCGATATTACTATTTGGAATAGACTAAAATTTCGACGTGTGATGCCTTAGTTTGTGATTTCATAGCTTTGTGCACGAAATAGATATCTGAGGGAAACACTGCAGAGCGGTGTAGACTCCAGAATCTAATTTATAAATAATCTAATTAGCAAAGCTGATAATAGCAATAATAGATGGTTTGATTTAAACCTTCTATATATGTAATGTATAGCGGAATCGTCTAACGAGAGACAGGTATCGCCCGATCCTGCCGACTAAGATCCACTCTAAGAGTTCCACTCAGGGCACTCTTCCAGCAAAGTATAGAAGTACCTACGTGTGCTTTTGTCGTATCGTCATCCCCACATGGTATAAAGGAAATTCCCACATCAATATACTAATCACCACAACGTACTTCAGCCAGTCTCAGATGATGATCAGAATAACAGACCAAGCGGTCAATTGAGTTTCTTTCCATAACTTTCGCGCTCCGCTCGTATATATACGTTGTTTCTACGAATCAGCAAATGGCCCGAACGATACGTGAGTCTGCTTATATTGAGGTGATTGGACCGTGAGCTGATCTAGATCCGGACCTGGCGATGCTTGCTTTTGTTTGTTATTTTTAATGCTAGGAATGATTTAAAAAAATCGTGATATCGTAATTCTTTGACATACGACATCTTTTTTTTGTTTTCATGGGGAAACCTTCGAAAGGTGCCAATTTTGGAGAAAAGATCAGAGAATGAGGGATTCTTACTAAAAGCTGGGGTGGTTTTAGTAAGAATCCCATATGGTGATCACCAAAGACTAGGCAAGTCTTTGGTGATCACCATCAGCGCATGGAAGTTAACTCTTAAAAGACCACCGACATTATATGACACCAACTATGCCCAAACTATCTAAGGAGTTAACCATCAAAAAAACAAGAAGTGTATGTATTCATTTTACGATTGAAATCTATGAAATGATACTATGTATCTTGAGGAGCGATTGGTTCAAAATTACATAATGACGTAATTCTATATTCCCCGAACTCCACAGGTAGGTATGTAGGGCACACAAATATTGTTTGATATTTACATAGTTATCTTAAACCAGTCGAAATAATCTATAAACAGATGTTAATACATGAATATTTACAAACAAACAGCCATAAAAAAGATAAATAACAACGAAACAGTATTGCGTAAAAAAGAAACTTAAAAACCTCGTAACTTCTTCTATTTGGCAATTATACTCGTATGTTTTAAACGCAAAGACGGTTCTTTTATTTATTATGAAGATATTTCTACTTATCCTGATTTCTACTCGTTTAGGTAGCGCCAACGTAAATTATTAGTTTCATCTGACGAAACTAGGCTAACATTAACGTGAAAAAATGTGGAAGCATAGCTGATCATAAGTCTTTTTTTTTTCTTTATTATTAAGGGGTTTTTATCCACACGAATACATCAACCCCATTGTACCATAGAATATATAATAAAGTAAATAATAATAAATATATAATAATATACACAACTATACACCTATAATTATGCTATATTTTACTACACTACTATACACCACCACTATACGTATAAAGAAAGAAAGTAGGCTAATATTAACGTGACAAAATATGGAAGCGTAGCTGATCATAAGTCTTGTTTCCAATTACTTTCCATGCTATCGTTACTACAGATGAAAATTCAATAGGAATGTAGTTAATATTTCATACTAGGGTTCGTCAGCGGCTTCGTCTACATAAGAAGACCATAGTACAGGTCATGGTTTTCTGTGTGCCGAGTGTTATTGGCCCTGTAAGCCCTGGAAATTTTAATATTAGTAGGATTACTTACTCGAAAATTAGCTTCCAATATAGTTTAACATAATCGGAATCGGTAAATTTATAGGTAAACCTACTAATATACAGGCTGTAACAGAAAGGTGTGGTCATATTTTAAGAACCGGTTCTGCCCAAGGAAACGAACAACTTTCTCTATGAAAAAATAGAAAATTCCAAAAAAAATAAATTGGACTTTCCATACAAAGTTATCATCAGCTGATCAATATTTGTATGGGAGGTAAAAAATTTTTTTTAGAATTTCCTCAGGTTTTCTTGAAGAAAGTTGTTCATATCGATGGGCAGATGAAGTTCTTAAAATATGACCACACCTTTCCGTTACACTCTGTATATGCGAAAGTTTGGATGGATGTTTGTTACTCTTGATCACGCCAGAACGGTTGAACGGATCTGGGTTGAAATTTGGCGCAGAGATAGATTATAGTCTGGAATAGTACATAGGCTGTATAGTAGATTGTATATTATTAATAGTGGGGGAAGTACTAATGCCACGCGGTCGAAGCCGCTGGCAGAAGCTTGTTAAACATATCTGGCGAAATGAGGATGCATAATATAGTATCTCTACCAAACCCTTTAGGGAAACATGTTTTCTTGTTCAATGACTAAACTAAAATTAGAGAATCGCTATCTTTTACTAAAAGGCAGTGCGAGAAAAGGACGTCTATAGCTATGAACTAAATTAGAGATGTCAAACTAGTTTACGCCTTGTACTTCACCGTGTTTTTAATCGACATGTTTTTACGTGTACCCTTAATTTGTATGGAAATATTAATTCAACTAAAGACAGCTCTAATTTACGTCTGTCTCTTTCTTGTTTTATTACAGAGAAAAAGATAGGAATAGCCTAAATTAGGTTTAGTTTGTGCACAACAGAATCCGCACCATTGTATAACTATAGTGAACGGAGCTTAAAAGGAATTCTGTACACAATATTACCTGTGTACCAACAGATAACATCACAAGACTGGAGATCCTCAAAACAGTGTGTTGATGAATAGGAAATACCGACTTAGGAAGGTGCGGATATATCTAAAGCAAGTCTACCTTAGCTGGTAATAACTAGCCTATCACGGAGGCAATAAAGGGAATATACTCGGTTCGTATGAATAAGCTTTATCTCAAATTACTAAAACAGCTCAGCATACCAGTAATATCGCATGAACAGAAATCAAATTAATGTGTAACATTGATGTAATAGATAAAAATGGAATATTAGAAAGATTGATAGGAATAATTTGTTCGTAAAATCCAGTACGCAGTAGATTTTTCTTTTGAAAATTCTTTGCAATTTTTTTAATCTTATTTATACGATTTTATTACTCTTGCTTTTGATATTGAAGCTACTTACTTTATCCAAGATAATTTTATTTGAGATGTATTGTTTTGTTTAAAGGGTAATAACAAAATCGCTTGAAATCAGGACGAACGCGCTCAATATTAAGCGTAGCCTCGAGGGAGGATACACAAAATATACCAATTTGTTTTTCTCATAGCCGCAGGACAACGCTCCAAAAGTCCAATTATTAAATTCTTAGTCGAATATCATGCATCGTAGAATGTCCACCAAACAATAGCGAGGTAAGAAATATGAATCATAAGAATTGAGTTGTATACCATACTGATATCAAAAGCCTTTTTCTCGTACATAATTCAGGCGGTCACTTCATTATTAATTAATAAAAACATATTTATGAATTATTTATTACACAGACCGATCTCGAAGAGAATTCTACGCATTGTTATGTATTAATTTATTGATCTCTTTGGATGTCATAAATACTGATTTTAGAATAAGCTTTCAAATGAAATTAAAGAACCATTTGAATGTAACGAACGATTCGAAGAAATGTTCAGATTTATGTTAATTTATTTCTTAATATTGCGAAATTAGATTAAAAAACATGACTGTAATAATAAAATTTAATAAACATAGTGTTATTTCGACCTCTGATGCTCATATTTTATTAAAGACTCGTTATTATAATAATGCTAATCACATCGCATGTAATAACTTGACAACCAAATTCGATACAATAATGAATGTAAATCGGCTCAAATGTCGAATTTAAGCCAATTTACATAATAGGAGGTGAAACATTTGAATTATTTAAATAATTAAATATTCGTTTTATTAAAATTCAATTTGAATATTTCGTCCTGGAGCAGATATTATGATGAATAAAATATCAGTGGTATTTTGTGAACGATTTTTTTTGTTCTCTTGTTGCATTCCAATTGATTGATCCTCTGCATGGCAGCTTTACAAAGTGAAAACAATAGACAAAAATGGAATAGACAATGAATGATAAAATTTCCTAATGATGTACTCGTACGTAGGTACTACAAAAGAAAATAATGAGCAAGGTGAAATAAGAAAAATCACATTCGGTTAAGATGATAGATGCAAGATGGAGAAATAAATAATAAAATTCACACAACAAAAAATGCAGGTAACTATACAAATAAAGTTTGCTACCACAAAGTTTCTGACTCTACACCGCACACTCTTGAACTTTTTCTTATCCGCAACATTGAGTGGAGTAGACAAACATACGATTCTACTCGCAGTTCCTTTGAAATAAAACAAGTAGAAATGAAACAGTAGTTTAATCGAACTAAAAACTGAATTCCACACACTCAGCTGACACACTACCTAAGTTGGAGAGACAAACTAAACTCTATACAGATATTCCACAACATTTTTTGCTGGCGTATGATGGATGATAAATTACACCGCGACTCAGCCTGAATGCAAATTTCTCGAAGTGGGTCATCCTGTAGACATTATTTTTCACATTCAACCACAACTGGAGAGGACCTTGTCTCAAATGATTGATCTCTTATTGTACCATGACATTTTTACGATTCAACGTTGTAATAGAAAAATTTTACAGCTCTTGGAGAAGCTCTTTGTAGTTTTGAATACATTGTGCTGGGTCTTACTTATTTCTATTGAATGTTCAACAGTTCCGGTCAATGATGGATGGAATTGACTGTTTAACTAGTGACAGAGTATTCTGAATTGATGCAACATTCTTTGAACAAGATATTGTGATCTGTCTTTTATCATTCAACTACCATAAGTAGATTTTTTTTTAAGATGTGTGAGAGTCGTTATTTATGCGCGTGTTGTACCACCTACTGATTATAATATACAATTCACGTGAATAAATGAGATATTTAAATTAAATTCCATGTTACATAGATACCTATGGATTAATTTTATTAATGGAATGTGCCGTTATTTTTTTTACATTACCGTCATGTAGCCTGATGACGGCAGTAACTTGAATGAGTTTATCAGTATTTACCTTTAATGTAATGTGAACGGACCCAGTAATTTTGCTAAAAGGCACTTTGCTCGGATACAACATATTATTATATTATTTAGAGAATGCAGAAAATCTGAAGAGAAGCTTGAAAAAAGTAAAGAACGAACTAATAAAGCTCTCAGCGCAATTATTGGAGTTTAACCGCACGGGATCCCGTTTCCCTTGTACCAATCACGCCATTAGTTTACTAAATTGTAAGCTATAAAATGCAAAAAACTTTGGATTCCAACTTTCAAGTTAAAGTTCTGTAATCATCACTGCAGATTCCAAAGTTGTTTTTAATACGTAGCGCCTGAGGCATGCAGTTTCGAAGGTTCGTATTGAAATGTGAAAGAAAGAACCTCAAAAATTAGCGGCTCTGAATACGTAATTTGACTTTTTCGCCTTTGTTAAAGACGTTTTATCATAATGTGGTGTTTTCAAAGCGATGCACAGTTTGAAAATTTGAATGACTAATTACTGTTTGGGATGCTATAAAAGAAGACATGTGGACATCTGCATTTTCTGTGAGCAGGTTTACAAATTATATGAAGGGATAATTTTGTGTTTCAAGTGTATTCAAGTTCAATTTAAGTTATAAACTTAAAACCTTTTGGGACCATGTTATTTACATGAAATGCCTAAAAACTTTAGTGATTGAGCCAAATTAAATGATAATAAAGTTATGAACTTGTTTTAAGAATAAAAAAACGTCCAGTCGAAACGCTTTCCAAGTGTAATTGCATGCGTGTTCAATCCTGCATGCATTTTAGAGTAGTTTTTCCTTATAATGCTCATAAAATTACTTATATCATAGCTGGGTTATTAATCTGAAATTAAATCTATACATTTAGGATATTATCAACGTAGTTCACCATAATATGATTAAGGCGCTATTAACTTCCAATGACCTTGAGTGCATAGCTTGCGTGTTCTGTGCTAAGCTCACGTAACGCGTCGTACGTCCGAACTTACGCTGTACGAAATTAGACGCATTATTAATTTGTTATACATACATACATAAAACAACAAGTATTATACTAAAACACGTATACTAAAATATAAATAATTAAATGATCTTTAAAATGCTGAAAGTTTAAAATGCTGAATAAAAAATACGTTTAATAGTTTTTGCGTGATTCTCAATTTTATCCGCGTTACACAAAAATTTACAAATTAATTACACTATGTTATAAAAATATAATTTCAAATATTTACATATGAAATTACGACGGAAATTGTCTAGAGTAACATTTATTTTTTTCAAAGAAATAAGAGTAGTCGTTTAGACGTGATGTTCAATTAAAAACTGCGCCTTAACATACTGGGATGGCCCAAGTGCCCGTACACCTGCAATATACATGACCTGATGAACGCTACTGACGCTGCAATTCATTGTGGCCAGCTTCTGGGCTGAAATTATTTAAAAAGTTAGATAACCATCGATTTGAAAGAAGAAGACCATCAGTATCAAGTTCCCTATGGGGAATTTTCGAGGCCACTTGTATACTTTGAAACTCATCAGTCGAGAACTGTTGCTAACTAAGCGAACTTCTAATTTTAGTAGAATTATACCTACCGTGTGTCGTCGGCAGAACATCAATCATGCCTCACTTGGAATAGATCGAAACTTGTTTAAGAAGAAATTTGTTCAACAAGAAAAGGGTCTGCGATAGTTTTTATATTGCGTGGAGAGCGATTATTGGGTTTATCTTTTGTTTGATGTAATATCGGCTGATATTCGGTTTTGCTTTTTCGATACGTCAACTTATTTAATATAAGTTGCCTCAAAGTCTTAAGTAAAACACATGAGTAGGGACGTAAGTAGCGACGCAACGTGTGCATATTTTTTATTAGACTCTTGTTTTGGTGTATTTTCGCCCTAATATCCTTTTGTCTTTAGCACTGTCTGTTCAAAATTAAAAGATACTTGGAAAGGACAAATCTTTGACCTTCTTATTTCGTCTTCCTGTTTAAAACAATACCAACAGAATTTCGCGGGACATTGTTACGGTTACCGGTAAATATTTTGACATCATTAAGGAATTCTACGAGGGTTCTCGACAATTTCAGTCACAATTACGGAACCCTAATAACGGCTCCGTCCCCTCCTTACGACAGATTTACAAAATTTGATGATGATGATGACTTATGTTACGCAATCAAGTATAACTTTTGACGGACACTGACTGGAGTAGCGTCAGCATTATAGGAAGGAATTTAGTTCAAAGTATTATTACAATTTTTGTGCAGATGGTGACGAGATTGATTTGAGAGGTGTGGGAGACGAAGTTGATATGACAGTCAACTTTTCGTTATTGAAGATGCTAAGAATAAAGATATTCTAGCTGGAAATATTGTAAACAGTAAGACTACTGGGAATAACAAGAAGTGATCCCAGAATCCTCCACCGTTGGATTATTTTTCAAAAGGATTTCTGAAGATTCAATATGTAGTTACGACTCAACTAAACCCAACTGATTCCTCCAACGCTACGCATGTTGATGACGATTAAAGTAATACAGCGTAACATCCAACCCGCCATTATTATGGCTATAATCGTGTGCGTACGCGCAGGTAGCCCAGTGCCACATCCAGTCATCGTGTGATCGCTGGATATTATACGATTGTGCAAAAGTATCAATGAATGGTGGAGTATTGGGTCTTGACCGCAAAAAAACAATAAGATGTTTTGAATGATCGAAAAAAACCGCGATTTTTTTGTACTTATCATTATCTGAAGTATGAATGGAATCCAAAAATAAATTTTAAGATGAAAAAGTTTTGGAGATTTTTTTAAAATTAATTTTGTAAATGTAAAGAAAGAACTCGTTGCTGCTTATACCAGCTTCTATTGTATCATTAATATTTTTATTAAATTGCATTACATTAGGTGGAAAGTATCAAAATTGAAAAATGACAGCTACATTGAAAAAAGGTATCACTCACGCTTGTCACATTACTAGACAATAGAGCCGCCAAAACAGAGTTATAGATACGAAAGATTGAAAACACCATTGTACTCTCTAAAATTACAGACACAACTGGTCAGAAGCAACCAGATCAACAACCGTAAGCAATAATCATTACTCTCGACTCATCAGCCTTGAAAGATGCTTTATTGTCTCGATTCGGCTTGTTGTCGACTTGTTACGACTACAAAATAAAAATAAAAAGATATCATCAAACTTGTATTATAAAACCTCACGCAATCGCAGCGCGCGCACCGGAAAAAAGTAGAAAATAATTTCTGTCTTCGAAATTCGAATCGAATTGGTACTCGTATGTAAGATAGATTTGTATGAAATGAAACAGAGTAACTTATAATTTATAGTTAATTTAAGGAAGAATCTAAAACGGATAGTGTTTAAATTAATTAAGCACGTCGTAAAAAGATATTAAGCTCCAATGTTAACCGCCACCGACAGACGATACGGGAAAGCTCGCTGGCTATGTTAATGTATCCTGTAGTGTCTCTAACTAAGTAAGCCAGTGAAGAAACGATATACGCAAGTTTGTATTTTACCTCTACATTATGTGCAAGTACACTCCAACCTTTGTTCACATATCTGATTTCATTACATGGATTCTTGCGAGTTCCTCGTTCCTACGCCCTATAGATTTATACACGCAAACGCGCCCGCTGCTATCATCCAACAATGTTTTTCTACAAATCGCGAGAGTTTCTAACAGAATAAACTTTATCCACACGAAACTGTTATTTCTTTATTGTTATAGCAATCTAAATCCCTGTTTGTAGACAAAGCGAATACAAGATAAAGTCCATAGAAAGTGTATTTTCCAGTAAAGCGGCAATAACTTTTTAGGGCTACCATGAAAGTAACTTTTACGATTGTTAGGAATTAATATCTGAAAAATGGTTTTGGACCCTCATATCTTACCGATAAAGTTCGAGTATCGCGGGAAATTGCTGCCGATATTCTTTGTAACATGGTTTTCCAATTTTGCACTTCAGCTAAAAAAAACTCCAATGTATTTTTCTTTATTACGTTGGCGGATCTTTTTCACTCGGATATCTTTAAGGCTCAGCCGGTAATTAGATATTTTCTTACAAAGCCGGGTGGTTAAAGGGTGTTTTGAAGATAAACGGTTTAGGGAGATATTTTTACGCTGCCGTGAAATCTTATCGTTTCTTGGTTTGGAATACAATCTCAACTCCCATCTACATTTAGTAAACTTGACCTTTCTCTTCTTTACATTTCCTCCTTGCCAAAATCAAATCAAGTTGTGTATTCTCCGAAAATTACATTCCATAAGAAATGCAATGACGTCTCCTTTCATACAGGCAGCGCGTGTAATATCTCAAAAGATATTCGGGGCGGTTGCGATATATAAAAACATCTATTTCTCTCGCCCCAAATAGGGATATCCAATTGGACCTAATGTTTTTATCACATAAATATGAAAAGTGGATACCTTACGTAAGCAGTATTTTTATATTTAGGTCTACGTGTTCACGAAGCGAGTGGTAGATATAAAAAAAGAGATTGTTTTTACACGTGGTATGTGCTTTTAGGGTCGGATATGTAACATGTTTATGAACTTTTGGATACGTGTATCAGTTATTATTACAGAAAATCATATTTTTTGTTGGTACCTACGAACGTTTACTGAGAGTGCGAAAGCTTTAGGCTCTCTGAGAAGAATATGTTTGATTTTTCCTGTCAGTTTCACAAATATATCTTAAAGATTTATAAGATTGAATATTAATTAAAATTGACGTATGAAGTGTAGTAGGTACTACCTAGAGGAGAAACGACAGACGCCCTCCAAAATCTAGCAACTAAAATGGATAAAAGGAATGGCCATGTGCTTGCTGTGAGCGTACAGCCTTTAACAAAGCTAACTTTGGCTACGTGCCAAATCGCTAGAAACAAGTAAATAAAACTGAAAAGAGCAAGGTAAAATCATAAAAAGTTTAGATTAAACGTACACAATTTTTTTTTATTATTCCAGGTGCCATGAACCTGTTGAATAAAAATATTGTTTTTGGTTTTTACGGCAGAAAAACATTACCTACTTATGTTCGTAATTTGAATGTTACATAAAATCATTAATAACATTAATCCATGAATTTGAGTTCGGTATATATTTTTGTTGGTCGATATTTTTTTCAGAATGCATCTTTACAATTTTGAAATTTTAAACAATGAACCCATTAAAATATTTCGAGCCTCGACACGCTCGTTAAAAACTCATCTGAATTAACACCCAATACAAATATTTCCTTGGGATACGAGTATATACAAATATTGTAAACAACCGAAAATAAATTTTGAATAAACTTTTATAACAATTTCATGAAACAATTTCAAAGTTCAATACTTAAACCGAAACAGGTGCCATACCATAAGAACTTACCGCACTCATAACGAGTTACTCAAAACGAATTCTACTTTTCTCATCATATCTACAAACGAAATTGTGCTCGGCTCAACTCGACAGCAGAAATAACATCCGAATAAAAGTTCTTTTTGTTATTTTAAGCACCCACCACCGCCGCCTAAAAAGGTCGCCTAATTTGTCGGACGGAATTCGACATTATTTCTCTCCACCATTGTTTGTGTTCCGATTACCGCGAGGGTTAAATAGCGCGTTTAAACGTCGACTTTTTCGTTAAACTTCCACGTTGTTTAAAGGGAGTGAAGCTGGGAAGGGTTAAGCTGCTGGCCTTAATCGTAAACTGCTTGCGAGGCTCTTTTGTTTTAGATTTGGAGCATTATAGAATTCTGTCGGAGATTTCGTAATGGAAAATTTCTTTGGGGTCGTAAAAATAATTGTGCTGATTCGAGAGTTCAGAACAGTACTTACTGTTGCGAATGGCTGCGGTTCTTTAGTGGTACAAAATGGCGAATTTTTACTGTATTCTTGGAATCATCTTCTCGTACATACATATTATATTATCTCGTAACTTCACATGACTAACGCTCCTGAAATGAATTGAGTCAGTCTAACTGAAAAACATGACTAAGCGAAAGAAAAATGTTTCAATGACTTTTCTTAAGTAAGAGATCTCGAGGAATGGCTCATTATACTTGGGGTACAAGTCTCAATATTTCGTTTTTATTAAACAAGCTAATATTTCTTTTGATACTCAATCTGTATCAACTAATAAAAGTCTAGTTATAAAAATGATATGATGCGTAACTCGATGTCATCATTCTCCTGCCCTTATCCCAATTTATTTGGGGGTCGGCGCAACATGTCTTTTTCTTCCATACTCCTCTATTAGTCGTCATCTCTGTAGTCACCCCCTTTTTACCCATTATCCTCTTTCACACAGTCTATCCATCGTTTCTTTGGCCTTCCCCTACTCTTATAGCTATCCACATCCATACACAATACTTTCCTCACGACATTTTCATTATTCCTTCGCATCACATGCCCATACCACGACAACCGATTTCCACACGACTTTACAGTCACCGGTGCCACTTTCAGACTTCCTCTTATATAGTTATTCCTATTTGACTTGATGTGACGTAGGTAATTAATTTAGTTGTCTTAAAAATACATTAAGACAAAAGATACTTCGTTATTTAGTTATTTCGTAGTATTCAAGATCATTTTTGTAAGTCAAGTCTAGGTCGCGTTTTTAAACCCAGGGTATAGGTACATCTCATTTGTGCAATTGATTTCATCTCACTATTACTTTAAAAATGGTGGTGGTCACAAAGCCAGCAAATCAGCCATCAGGTGAGATAGTGGTCAAACGCAAGCCTATTAATGATTAAAAAATAAGATTGGCACTCCGAGAGTGCCAACTGAAGTAAAAACTTGAAGAAAAATGCCCAACGCGCCTAAAGAAGTTTTCACTTCAATAAGTAACATCCACGATCCTACACTGAGCGCATGTGGTGGATAACAGCCCACCCTCACTTAGAAACAGAGTCAAGGCTGTGGGATGTGGGCGAGTCCACCAATTTTTCATTAACGTAGGTCAATATACCATAGATATCTGACTGAAACTTTAAAGTGAGGACCTCAGCATCACAACACTTTAAACCAGTATTAAGAAGCCAACATTATGTTTTAACTAACGTCTACTACATATTTAGAACAATGAACTGGCCATTAATTTTACCCTAAGTTTCTACTATCAGCGGTTGAACGAGCTGCGGTATATCAACTGCGGTTCTTAGAGCACTATACAGATAAGCACAGAAGCACCACTTTATTAGAAACTCACGTACATATAAAACACCATGCAAAATTGCGACTTGTCTCCTAGAAGAAAGGGTTTAAATTTGATTGCAGCAGTCCACAAAGGTCTGGAACTATACATGGGCTACCAGTGCAGTGAATGACTCGGTAAACTCAGTGTGTTAGCCTAGTGACTACGAGCATCGCTTTACGATATTAAGCATATTCATGGAGGTTGTTGAAGTTTATTTTAAACAGAAATTCTGATGATATTACTATGCAAAGAATACATTATATACAAAGTAGTGGAGGTACTTACCTATATATACCAAACCATAGGCCGCCGCGATGCTACAATGCGATCTGCAGAAGAATATCTTTGATCGCATTATTACGTCGGGCTTTTTAGATCAATACCGTGTATTCCTAAGTGATTATTGCACAACTTTTTTTTATTATTATTGCAATTAGACTGCACCTGTCACAACTTGTTTGCTCACAGTTCATAATAATTATTATTTCGATAATAAATTAGTCGAGTTGGTCTTCTGATATTCTTCATTGTATAACGCTTCACGCTTCACGATTTAATTGAATACCTCAGTCCAAAAAATCTAATTAGGCCGTAAGTTAGATTACCAAAAAATATTGGACACACATAATATTTTCTTTTGTCACGTAAACCAAAAATGAGGACGATGACGTCACGCGAAATTTCAACGCATCGTCGTTGAAATTTCGCGTGACGTCACATCTCGATACATTTTGTACCGTTTAGTGACGTAACAAGCCTCCACTCCTGAACTTTGATGCGTTTTATCTTTGTTATATTTTATTAGTTTGGTAAAGCAAAAAATATAATTATGTCCAATATTTTTTGAAAGTAGTGTTAATAGAATTTTTATTTTTATACCTAGAAAACATCCGTATGCTTTTTTTCGGACTTTAAAGTATCAGTAAATTATTTTCTACGTATAATAGGCAAAACGTGTTCAAATATATCCTTTTGAGATAAGAAGAAAATTGAATGTAAATAAAGATAACTGAAAGATAGGCTTTGTTTGTTTTTGTTTAGCTTAGAAATCTAGTTTCTAGAAAATTTCTGGAGCGATGAAATAATGGAATTTTCCTTAAGTTGAGTATCTGTCGTGGCCAGATAATAGAATTGACAATTTCATGATGTGGTCAACCATTTCATGAAATGTTCGTATTTCAAGACATAGATTCAGTGCCCGCTGGTCCCATCATGATAATATGAGCTTACCAAATCAATGAACACTCTGATGTATAACATCAACCAAATCCCACATATTCCACATCTACCCTTCTTCCGGGTAGAAAATGTTGAATTAAGAGCCTGCTAACCAGTGTTTAAACTAATCACTTGGTAATTTTTTTTATAAATAAGGCCCATTAATCATAACAAAGATCATGGCTATGTAGGTTTTAGGTTCTACCCTCAACGGTTTGACACATCCAACTAAAGATACTCCCTCTGATTCCTTAGCATTTTGAGAGTCCTGATTTTCAATTAAGTACGACTTTTAATGGTTTTTAATTGAACATCACGTCTAAATGACTAGTTTTATTTCTTTGAAAAAAATATATGTTACTTACAATTTCTGTCGTAATTTGATCTGAGAATATTTGGAATTATGTTTTTATAACATAGTGTAATTAATTTGTAAAGTTATGTCTAACGCGGATAAAAAATTAAGAATCACGCAAAAACTGTAAAGCATATTTTTATGAAACCTGCACGATTTAAAAGTTGATTTAATTATTTATAATTTAATCTAAGTTTATTAGTTTAATAATGTTGTTTTATGTGTAATAAATTAATAATGCGTCCTATTTCGGACAGCACTCCTTGATGGGCGAGTCCTATTACTGGATGGACGTACTACGACGCGTTACGTGAGCTCAGCACAGAACACGCAACCTAACCACTCAAGGTCATTGGCAGTTAATAGCGCCTTGACACAAGGAACGCCAGCGGCAAAAGACAGCAAGGGAGGCCCAAGAAACGATGGGCAGATGATATAGTAGCGATAGCTGGACAACTATGGATGGAGGAAGCCCCCGATAGAGAAAACTGGAGCAAGCTGGAGGAGGCCTATACCCAAGAAGGGGTTCCTATCCTTAATAATTAAATATATTATATATGATCAATTATAAGTGTTATGTTAGTTAAGTAAAGTTTAAGTTAAGTTTAATGTAAACCATCACTAGTACCTTAGTAATGTTTAGAAATGGATAAAATAAGAAAGGCTTTATTTCATTTTATTTTATTTAACACAAAGAGCGTTCAAAATTAAAGACTAAATTAAAACAAAGGATGTAAGTACTTAATTCGCAAAAAAAAACCGTAGGTACTACCAATTTATATCGCACCCATAAAACGTTCTCGTACAAACAATAACAATGAATTTGTAAGGTGTGAAGCTCCTATAGATTAACAAAGAGCTATCTCGATTTAATCAACTCGATTTGATGATAAATTCACGACAGCATACGCCTTTTTTTTTTTTTTTTTGGGGGGTGGGAAATCATCCAATGACTTCTTCCGCTCTAGGGTGGAGCGGAAGGGTGTGTCAGACTCTTACTGACTAAAACCCACCCCTGTTCCTCCCTGCCTCGAGTGCCCGGGGGCGAGGTAACTCTTTCGAATTTATCCTCCACCCCCGGGCAGGCACCGGCCGTGGCAGGCCCCTTCCCTTGGCTGACAACTCTTTGAGGCGCGCGTGGAACACTACGCGCCGTCGACTCTCGGGCCTGGTGCTGATCGGACGGCGAGTTACCCACTACTCGCCGTCCGCAGGCCCGGGTCTACGGTGGCCGGAGATCGTCTCGCGGCGTCCGAACCCCCTGGCGTCTCCTGCGGCGGTCGCGGCTGGGGGCGCTAGGGCGACTCGGCTGTTGCTGAGCCTCCCTCACGCGTCCCGCCTCCGCCTTCGCGAGCATTACTGCTTCGCAGAAGGAGGAGACGGCTTCCCATTCCCTCTCGCTCCGTACCATGGCCTGAACCAGGGCACGGCGCGAGAGGTCGCTGCCGCCTATCGCATCCACGAGGACACGGCGGTGCTCTGCCCAAGCGGGGCAAACCTCCACCGTATGCTCCACCGTGTCCTCTGGGCGATCCTCGCAATGGAAACACCCGGGGGTCACCTCCGCCTTGATCCGACACAGGTACTTACCGAAACAGCCGTGTCCGGTGAGCACCTGCGTCAGGCGGAAGGTGAGGGCGCCGTGACGCCTCTCCAACCACTCCTCAAAGAGGGGCACCACCGCCTCGATGGTGGCGTGCCCAGCGCTGGGTTGCGACAGTCGCTCTCTCCATGTCACCATGAGATCCTGCCGGAGCTCGGTCCGCCGAGCCGCGAGTTGTCGCGGCAGCGGAGTTTCGCCCCGGTGTTTGGCCTCCTCGCGCCACTCGTACAGGTGCGCGAGGATACGCCTTAACTATCAAATTCAGTTTTCCATTGGACCGAACCTCCTTTAAATGATAAGTAAGCACTTTACCACTCACATCTGCGTCTTCAGGGTAGAACTAGGTTGAATTAAGAACCGGAAAAGCAGTATATAAACTAACCGCATGATTTCTTTTTTAAATAAGCTCCTAACCATAACAAAGACCATGTCAATGTTGGTTTGTAAAGGCAAGGAACCTCCAAAATTAAAGACTAAATTAAAACTTAAAGGATGTACTAAATTCGCAAAAAAAAAAAAAAAAAAAACCGTACTACCAATTTACATGGCACCCATAAAACATTCTCGTACAAACATCGCCAATAACAATGCCTTTATAAGGTGTGAAGCTCCTACAGCTTAACAAAGTGCTATCTCGATTCAATGGCTGACAATCAACTCGATTCGAGCTTATCAACAATCGGTCCTCTTAATTGTTGCTCGGCGCATGTTGGGCCTTAATTAATGAAAATACCCACAGACTATCTGAGCGAACATCTTTGATTTTGAATGCAATTATTGTTCTCTTGATAAAGGGACGCTGTTCAACGCAAGGCTGCCAGTAAATTTTAAAGTCAACTGGTGAGGTTTTATGTTGTGAAAAGTTCGTTATATTTACTGTTTTTTTTCTTATTTCAAAATAATTTAAAAAGATATGTAGGTAGGTACTACAACATATACATAACCTACTTCCTAATAATATTAGGTATAAATGCGAAAGTTTGGATGGATGGATGGGTGTTTTTACTCAATAACGCCTGACTAGCTGAACGGATATGGATGAAATTTGGCACAGAGATAGATTATAGTCTGGAATAGCACTTTATGCGGGAAATAATAATTCCACGCGGGCGAAGCCGCTGTCAGAAGCTAGTTTTAATAAGTTTTATGCACCACAGACACTCGGACCTACCTTGCGGACTGGTTAGGTAATATTTTTAGTACGGTCCGTACTTTTCTCATTTACGAGTAAGTGCCAATATAAAAGACAATAATTCAAAATTTTACAAAGGTAATTGAATTGATAAAGTGATTCATGCGGAATAATCTTCAGCAAAACTTGTATTACAAGTCCTTTTAAAATATTTTCATTAAAATTGTTTTAATACGCCAATGTTCCATTCAATTTTCTCTGAAAAATGCACCACTAGGGGTTTCTCCTTGCCTTACATGCTACAGGTAATTTAATATCTTCTGAAGTATAGTTATTTCTTCAGAGATGTTTTCTTACATCATGACTGTAATGGATAGAATTAGTTTTGTCTTACACCTTTTCTTTGATATAAAATATTTTACGTGTTTAATATTTTGTTCATGAATTTTATTTGACATCAATAATAATTCAACATTGAAAATAAGAAGATATTTTTCAGTTCATTGAGATGGAATTTAATCAATTATGCTCATATGCGACATCAGAATATCTAACATTAAAAAAAAGTTCATTGAAATCATCTATCTGCGTCATCTCTTCATAAAAATGCGGTGAAGTGAATCCTATCACACATCGAATACACCTGAACAAAAATTAATTTTAAATCCGCTCATACCGCATAAGCCCATTCAAATTATCTAACATGGTTGATCTTTAGTTGCTCACTGAAATGTGTGCTTGCAGCCCTTTATTCTGCGACTGACGCGTAGGGAGAACTGAAAAGCTTAAATTTTAATTAATTTTTCACTCCACGGACTTCTTTAATAATACCAGAGGCTTAATTGCCAAAAATATTCTACAATCCCTTTTAAAATTAGGTGCAAGGAGACAAAATTGAGACGTGTTTAATTAGCAACGCTGAATCCATTTGTTTAGTTGTAGACGTCTCATATTAAGGCGACGCTCATTTGCTTACCGTAAAAATATTACATCCATTTATGTTATTGTGTGTTGCTTTGTGTACAATTTATAAGAAAGAAACCGTCAACTTGGATTCATAAATTCAATGTCACACTAGAAAATACTTAAGTTGAAGTGTTTGTGGAAACTCTTGCAAAGTAGGATAGAGATAATATTCACTGTTATTAATAACCCTATACGATGTTCACTTAAAAGCTCTTTATTTTTTATCCCCTTACCGCCACCTGACAGTACACATTACTCAAGCTCTATCAAAATTCAGCCAGGCCCAAACACTCTCACATTATGTTAAAATTATACGAGCTCAAAACATTTTACTTTTTATATCACAACGTTAAATACGTTTATACCTAACACAAAGGTCTTCCAATTCATTTGCTTATCTATTTAAAAGAGCGGGTTGTCGGGGTACAACACATTCAAAATCAATGGAGCCTAATGTCACAAAATGTCGGCGGGGCTCATCCATCCACCAAACATGTCGGGCAATGAATTGAGAAAAAAATGTAAATATGCCTCTCACGTTGCTCGTCCAAGCGAAGATTTTGTAGAGCTACCTCCACAAAATATCGTTAATACGAATATGTCTACCATTTACGTAAAACATTGTTTACCGATGAAGACAGACAGTGGTATTTTATGCGGTATTTGTATCTCCTATTCACGTATTTGCTGAGTATTGACAGTTACTTACAGCAATATCGCACAACGTTGGAGGAAAAGGGATTTTTTCAGAAGTATTTATCTCACTTATCCCGACTTTGTACTCCAGTATTTAAGTAGCACTTCATTATTGGCTCTTATCTCGGCCTTTGCGACGTTGACTGGTGCATAATTATCGTTAGGTACTCTGGTTTAATCTATTGTATCCACAATCTTTTCTTTCTTTTTAAGAATGAAAACTATCAGTGCTGTTTTGCGGTTAGGCAGACACTTTTTTTTTTGTTGTATTTTGTTTGAAAAATTAATTCGTTGTCGAAATTTTGTCTGAACAAAAACTATCTACTAAAGGAACCGATAAACTCAAATAAGTAACAAAAACAATTCGACTTGTATCAGAACTAACTTTACCCCTGTCGGAAAGAAACCCCATACTTTAAATTCAATTCGGAACTCTGAGGCCTTTTTGTAAACAAAATATTATCGGAATTCAAAATCTTATTCCCTTGCCAAATCCGGTAGTAACGCTAGTGTTGACAAAATAGCAAACTTTATATTCAGTTACATATCTCTTTATATTTTGGGCGTCTATAGCTTGCCAAATGGTGTACTTTAATATCGGTCGAGTTGGGTAAATTGGCAACGGTAATGTTGAATACTATGAGTCTATTGCGGAAACATAAAGTTGTATCCAGCACGCCACTATTCTAACAGAGACTCTTTCTCCTCGAAAATAACTGTGAGTACATTGAATATGTGAGTATTATTCACCATTTATTTGGTAGTAGCGCCCGTTGAATAGCTTTTTCTTGTTATCTAAATTATCTATTATCTTCTTATGCGAAGGTATTTGGGACTCGAACGGTATTGATAGCCGGGATATGTAAAGGACTTCTTTACATAGGTGTTTTATGTTTGTTTTGATATGATAGGATTTCTTTTTGTGTTGGAGCTCTTCGGATGTATTAGGTTTAATGTTTTCTTTTATTCCGTGTGAGAGGACGTGTTACGTAGTCACATAATATTGGTGACTCCTTGTTTCATTGCCGGGTGGGTTTTATCATCTAACGTAAAATAAAATGTTAGTACTCAAGTCCTTGCGTATCAAGACGTTTTTGCCTTGACACTTATGGTGTCATAAAACAAGGGTCAATGGCTAGATAACTGCGTGTATCGTTACACTCGTAAGCATAAGATAGATCTTCGTTTTTATCCATCCATTCCATCCAGCAATGGATGATCCGTGCGCCCACGCATTATGCATAGATAAAATGCAGACAGCGGAATGTTTTTATTAAGATAATAAAATAATTTTATATTATGTTTTAAAAGGATATAAAGGGTCGTCCTGTTGAATAGAAATCAATGTTTTACGAACTTCTGCAAGCACCCGACAAGGAGCGTGCAATAAACGTTTTATTGTGCATGTAAAATATACAATAGAAGCAATAAACAATGAAAGAAACTTCATAAAAATATTCTATTTGACAATGAAATATAAAACAATGAAAATCTAGGCGCGCCATCCAGTAGCCGAAATAGGTGTTAAACGGACAGCGGTCCATCTTATCAGTATAACGTCAAGCATCCCGACAGAGGACGTGTTGCTACCAGCATAAGCGGACCTTCTATTACCCATTCACGAACCCACAACTAGAAAGGGTTTATAAAAGTATGGGGGGACTAGGCAGGTCTTATGTGAATGGCTACATCACTCACGCATGTACGTGGGAGGTACATTTGGAAGAATCAAGATCGTTGCACAACGGAAGCCAGGTGATGCATTGCCAAGTCCGCTCCCTCAATCGCCAGATCAGAGATTAGATGGCGTTCGTTTTCTAGCGCAAACTGCTTCAACGTACTTGGATTTGTTTGCTCTTGTGATTCATCTTGTACGTAGTGGATACGTTTATTTTCTCTTCAGATTGGAAAAAGTAAATTAAGATTTAGTTCCTTTCTGTTGCCTCTGCTGTTGTTTGTGCAGTCGTTTGTCAATACAATTGAATTTTATTTGCTCTTTTGGATAGTCAAGGTGTGAGGATTCTGTGAAGTCTTTTTGAAAACCGTTAAGCTTTTATGACCTGTCAAATTGTATGAGAAGTTTCTATTAGATATTGATACAGCGGCAATCGTGATAACTCTATTAATGACAGATCTAGTCAGATAGACTGATAGACAAATCATCTTAAATCATGTGTATCGAATAATAATAACTTAATCCATTTATCCATTCTTTCGTATTCGATTAGTTTATAAGCTAATCGAATTTCGAACATGTTTTTTCGATTGCTGAGCAGGAAGTATGTAAGATAAAATCTCGGTACTCTTATATCGTTAGTTAATATCGATAAAGCAGCGCCAAGCGGTATTCCGCCTCTCACCACACAAATTCCAATTAAAATAATGGACGTAGGTACATTTGGAGTAATTGTAATTCAGATCTTTAGTACTCAATCACTTATTCGGTTGAAGGAGGAATTAGGGCATGCTTTCAAGGTCGGATAGTGTTCTGTCAAAGTGACGTTGGGATCTGTACTTGTCACCGGTTACAATTTCTGCTAGGGCTCATGTGGAAGGTTGGCTAATCTTGATGATCTTAGTTTGCGTCCTCCGACTTGTGGGGACGGGACAATGGCAGGAATGGATTAATATCGTAGAAGATGTGATCGCAGTCATCCTATTTTAAATGGCGTTGAATAACTCTTCCAACTATTGCCCTCATTGATGAAGTTAGACGCAAATGAATCAAAACTTCCCTCTAATAAATACCTACTTATTATGTAATTTTGACTGTATGGTTAATTTATGAATTTATTCGTCTACAATTTGTCAGGCAAACACATACCAACGCAACTTTTGTATTACCTGTCCCAACAGTAGCAAATGCAAAGCAAACTTTAACTCACTGACCCGGTGTAACATGTATGGGCCAATCACATGAATGATTAAGTTTATTTGCTTGTCCGCCAACGCGTTTCATACAGGCATGAATCTCATACGTAACCGTGTGTATAACAGTATATATAGTGTCCGACCGAAGGTTCGGTTTCGGTTTTGGCTATTTCCGATAAAAAAAAAAACTGATTTCGGCTGGAGTTTTGGGTTCGGTCAAAAAGTGGTCGTATATTCGGCTTGGCCAAAACTAGCGCCATTGAGCTGAAGGTTTGTGAAAGGGACCTAAAAACTGACTGTCTCGTTCGTCTATGTGTGTAATCATCGTTTTATTAACTTATTTTGTAGATTTTTTTTTAATTTTTTGTAAATATTCATAACTATAGTTTCTATTTAATATTTCTGTAGGTTCTGTTTCGGTTTCGGTTGAATCTGAAAAGGGAGCCGAACATTGGGTTACGGATTTTGTTTCGGTTGAAATCGTGTTTCGGTCGGACACAACACTAGCAGTATGTATGACCTAACGTGGGTGTTCACATTTCATCAAGAGTACAAGTATGCGTCGATCATTATGCTTTAATTGAAAACGTTTTACAACGCTTTTACTGGCATTGATGGATTGCGATTTTTGTAATTTGTCAAATGTCGATATACTTTTTTATTTATATGCTAATTGGCTTGGGTTCCCGTTGTTTGGGGATTGGTTATGATTAACTCAATGAATTGGCAAAAACGCCAATAAAAAAGTCTATATACAAGACTCCGGAATCAAAAATTTTGTGTATTAATAAATCTATACAGGCTGGGCACTCAGGCAGGGAAGGAGCAGGGGTGGGTTTTAGTTAGTAAGGGTCTGACACGCCCTCCTGCTCCACCCACAGCGGGAGAAGTCATTGGATGATTTCCCATCCCCCCAAAAAAAAAGGACTGGAGTTCTGGTAGCTTTCAGCCTGCAGGTGTATTCGCTGACTCAGTTGCCATCAATTTGATAGGCACTATGCAGTACATTGCTGCTTTGACGTATAGGAAAACAAAAATGTACTACGTAGTACCTAATTAAATCGATGTCGACCGCGCAAAGCAGCAATTTACTGCAAAGTGCCTATCAAATTGATGTCAACTGAGTTAGCGAATACACCTGCAGAACTCCAAACACTGTGAAATGTCACCAAAAATACCTCACAAAACCTGTCAGTCTCA
The DNA here is from genome assembly GCA_951329385.1 of Polia nebulosa. Taxonomy (NCBI): domain Eukaryota; kingdom Metazoa; phylum Arthropoda; class Insecta; order Lepidoptera; family Noctuidae; genus Polia; species Polia nebulosa. Next base: position 19,160,470 of record OX589604.1, read on the forward strand.
ATGAACCTTTTGAATACTAGCAATTTGTCGTGATTACCTGAATCTTACAACGAAAAGCAGCAAGTAATCAAGGGTCTTATACAAACTTCCGAAACTCAATCTCGATTCGAGTACTTTATAATCCAATCCTAATTTGACCTTTAACAACTCCAAGCCGTTACCTACTGAAGTAACAGGAGATAAATCTTTGGTTTTAAACTTTGTCCCGCGTGAATATAAATTACGAATCCTTACGTCCTTCCTAGGTGCGTTAAAATATACGGTGACTTAGCTATTCCTGAGATAAGAAAATAATGTCTCCTTACAAAGGCGTACGCAACATCTTTCTTATATACTGTATCCGAACTCATTATCTTTTAACACGCCGCAAAACTTATGCTCCTCCGAGGTTGTTCCCTATCGCGCCTTTTAAACACCATTTTCCCCGTCTTTTGCTGCGTCCGCGTCCCGTTCTCATCTGATAGCAGCACGGCTAAGCTTACACACTTATTTTATTTACCAGTCGATTATTTACGATGTAAAGCGTGTAAAAGCTTGCAGTATCTTGTTTTTCTATAAGATATCTGGCTTCCACAACATGCATCATTTGAGGCAAACAGATTTGAAGATCTCGAACGCCTACATACCGTTTCTTTTTTCTTTTCGAATATATTCGCAACACGGCGCAGATTAGCATAGGAAAGTAATTTAAACAAATTGCCTAAACGATTTTTGTGAGAAACGCGACGCCATTTGTTTAGATAAAGTAGGTAGGCCTATATTTTTACGAGATATAGGTTTGTTTGACCAACTTTCCACTTCGTATGCGACCCGTGTTAGTATGTTTACAGGAAATTTTAGATCGCGAAAGTTTTGTCATCCAAGCGTCGTCACAAATTCCTCTGTTGAGATTACATAACTCGTAAACTTCGTCGAAATAATGCCGCAATAAATCTAGTAATGTGTACGGTATTCTCGTCAAACTTTTTTGTTTATTTTTCTTTCCTAAAACCGACGACCGCGAAAGCTTTCATAATTCTTCGAAATTACTTTATATACTTTTGGCGATAACGCAGAAAAAGACCGTCACATTAAAGGCCTCGGTTAACTGTTGGCCGATAACATTTTGTTGAAAAATACATAAAAATGTACATAAAGATAAGTCCTTGTGCGCTTTCCTAAAATTTCGCCAGTAAATTTCACTCGTATTCGCACAAAAACGGTTTTCGGATAATGTCCTCCCATTAGTGGTTCGGAAAAATGATTTTTTGTAAGCATTTTGTGCTCTAAATTGCTTTTAACTTTACAAAAAGTCATATTTTATTATAATTTGAGGTATAGTGAAAATATTCGGTCAATAAAACGGCGTAAATGTTAATAGAAATTACATGAACGTGTTGCTTCCCGCCCACCCTGGGTTATGAAGATTGTTACCTTTTTTAAATGGCCATAAAATTATGTAGTAGCGACACAGCTGTTATTAATTAGGAAATTAATATTTACAGCAGAGCCTTTAAACGTGCGCAGGGGCAAACAAACTTTGGTTACTACCAATAATGTTATCCGTAAACGGTCGAATGTGGCGCCTGACCAGACTAGCGCTGGTCGTAAAACTCCCGCCTTTTTTAGTTATATTGTTTGACGGGTGGCCGACATAAAATAAAGACTATTTATAACCTGACAAAGAAAGTGTTTCGTATAAACATTGAAGGTAATAAATATTAATATCGGGCATCCAAACTTTCGCTTATAACCGCCGATCCTTCGGCAGAATAAAATACGACATTGAGAGTTCGGTTCCCTTGAAAACTAATTTACCCAAGGATGAGAGCGAAAGCGGATCGCTATTGTTATTTTAACAACCATTTTGTAACTTTAGTGAATTGTTGTTGATGGCTTGATACAAAAGGAAATACTTATGTAGTAACACAGTCAGGTCAGAAGCAATTTTAAGGTAATTAGAACAGCAAGGTAATTAAAATTGATATTCAGGTTGGTTAAGATCGAAACCATTTTGATATTGTGTTAGGGACATGACATAATAAGCTTATATAATAAAAAAAAAACCGGCCAAAAAGTGCGTGTCAGATTTCGCACAATTAGGATTCCGTACCAAATGGAAAATTTCAAAGAAAATATCTGATTTATCAATATGGTATTTGTTAGTTTTTACTAACAAATACCATATTGATAAATCAGATATTTTAATAAACATTATCACCAAGTTTCAAGTTTTTCTCAATGGGAAGTTAAAAAATTCTTCGGAACAGAATTTTGTGACAGATGACGGATAGGCGTGGGCAAAGTGTATCATTTTTGCGATTGGAACATTTGCATCTGGATCACTGAAATGATCCGAATCACTGATATGTTTCATTTGGATCATTTGGATCATCGGCTCAAATGATATAAAATACAGAACGAAACAAATGATATGAAATACAGAGCGTTTACTACTGATTCAAATTATATGTAAACAATGCCGAATGTCGCATTGTATTTTTTTTAAGTGTACAAAATATAATACATTTTAAAATGTAAGAATGTAATGTAAGAATTAAGATTTTATATAAAATCGATCTTCCTTCATACTTATCCAGGCTTAGGACTGCCGGCTATTCGATAATTTATGGCCAGCTGGCTAAAACGCTTGTTAGTGCAAACATTAAAAATAAGCAAATAACAATCATATAGTATTTGATATGTAAGCGCCATAATGGTCATTTTTACGTGGATGGATAACGACAACGAAAAACTGTGAAAGTATGAGTGATACACATGTCATTTGGTATCTCTTTCTGACTTGTATAGATTGTATTATGTCACCCGCTCACTTGCGAGTCGCGGTCCAGTAGTAAAGTAAATCAGTGTGTCTCAGTCTACTCAGCGCCGCGTCGCGCGGAAAGAGCACGGAACAAAGTAATGATTCAGATCCAAATGATGCGTTTGAAACGTAGTTACTGAACCAATCTTTTGAATCACTTCAAAGATCCGGATCAGTGAGTCGGTTCCGTAAAGAGTTACACACCTCTAATGACGGACAGACAGATGGACAGATAGACACGACTGACAGCAATAGAGGTCCGTTTTGACCCATCGGTCACGGAACCATAAAATAAAAAGAAGTCCAGATTTTTAACTACGTTTGACCTACTTATAAATACTTATTTTTAAATAAGTTTCTAACATACCTAAATAAATGACATCACAGTATCGTAACAATCTACAATTCAGCCGGAGCACATCCTTCGATTCAATTCTAAACGCCATTAAAGTTACGAACAGTGAGGGAAAAAATCACTTTGAATTGAATTGTTTCGTGTGGCCTTCGGTTCTAAGGGATTTCCTGTATGCAGATTCTTTTCACTTTCGACTTCGCATTGTTTACTAACAATATCATAAAAATAAAGGTTCGTTTTCATAAAGTTGTCACTAGTAAATGGTGTAAAAATGAAAGTTGTTTCTGTTGTATTGTTTACAATATTGTCGTTTTGTTGTACAAATTGTTTACAATATTGCCTTTTTGTTGTAAAAGGGTTCTTGGACGTGCGTCATGTTTATGGTGTCTAATATTAGGTGACTATTATGATCAGACATCTGGTTTAGGTTTATTTTAGTCTTCACCGCCCAACATAGTCCATTTTTGAGAACTAGGAAATAATTACTATTTAATTATATCGTACACTTACCACGCAGTCTTTAACCCAAACTAGATAGTTTTTGTAGGATAACATATTTTCAGAGAAGATAATGTTTTTTTAATAGTTATTCAAATAAGATTTTGCATCATGTTAATTTTAACTGCTACGTACATGCGGTTTCTGACAAAGGGGTGATATACCTCATCTAAAAGTTTTATCAAAGCAAAGGTGCCCCTTATAACCAACAAGTTATGTGTTTTAATTTTATAATTTATTATCATCAGCCTCACTGCTGGGGCACAGGCCTCCTCTCTGTGAGAGGGTGTGGGCCGTAATCCACCACGCGGGCCCAATGCGGTTTGGTGAATGTCACATGTCTTCGAAATTTTGGTTCTAGGACATGCCGGCTTCCTCACGATGTTTTCCTTCATCGTTTTGAGAGCAGTGGTGATCAAATAACTTACACAAAGTAAAGTGCCTGCTGGGGTTTGAACTCACAACCTACAACTTGTAAGTCGTGGCTGTTACCACTGGGCCACAATTACTCGTGGTGTTCGCTCGTATTGTTTTAATTTATTGTGCCCTAAAATTTATCTGCGTCACTCCATAATACACAGTACATTTTGATACAAGTAGGTAAGCGAAGTTTGTCATTGCAGTCACGGTGGTATTAATTATTGTTATTGAGCCAAGAGTGTGAAATACACTGTATTGTGAACCTAAAAGCAGTGCAATAAGAGCCAGTTTTCGAGTATTTATGTTGAAAATATATAGGCACATGATCTTCCTCCGTGAGTAAGCATCATCTTTTACAGTAGACACTAACCAATAAATACCTGGTTAACATCGAAGCTAAACGTAGCCACAATAAATCGGTGAACGTTAGCCACAAATATACGCCGTTAGTCGTACGACTGATCTGTACTGTTAAAATAAAAGGAAACTTATTAGAAGTGGTATGTTGCTTCTGAAACTTGACAGTGCTGAGATTAATTACAGATTTTGTGAGATAAGTGGTGGGCTATTTAAGAACTCTGCAATAATGTGTTTATCCCAGTTCATGATTTGGAGACACATGTTGAGTAAATAAAATTAATCATTTGCAGATTTACTCAGCCTATAATACGGGACGCCTGGCAGATGTGAAACATCTATTTTATTATTAGAATTAAAAATTGTTGTTGGTTGTTGTTGTAATTGTTGTTGTTTGTATGTGTTGTGTGTTGATGTTTAAAGGCTAGGTTCTTAATTCAAAATTTTCTACCCGAAAAAAGGATAAAATAATACTGTGGAACTAGTGGTAATAAAATTCAACATTAGTTCCATTATTTTCAGATTCTTTTAAAGTGAAAGTAGTGATTAAAAAAAAAACGTCAGTAGTTCCATCATGAAACTGTTAATAGTAGGTACTAGTGACAACGAACCGGGATCACTTCATACTCCTAGCCAGGTTTCAACGCAGCTCTGGTGGAAAAGGGCTTGCAAAGCTAAGTATTTTTACGTACAAAAAGCGAGAGATGCGGATGAAGAATGCGTGCGAGAAACGCGAGCTAGAAATGAGTGAGCCGGATCCTCGCACCATATAGCTACACACCGTTTCTCAGCGTCGCTGCCCATCTTCGCACCACGCAAGCTCTTCGCACAGCTTTGGTGAATACAGTCACACAATTTCACAGCATCGCTACGCATGCTCGCACCGCCTAGCTACCTCGCTCATCAGTAATAAATGATCTTTAAGGGTCGCATTCTAACAAAGCTGTTGCTCTAGGAAAGAGGTTTGATGTTGACAGAAGTGCGTTCAAAGTGCAATCTTAACTTCTGTTAAACCATTTGCGTTGGGTCATGGCTATCTTGACATCATAACGATATTATCGTGCAGGTTCAGATTTCATTCAAACCTTAGAAGATGAACTACTTATACTTAAGTTATTAGAAGCACTCGAGGGCACTTATACCGCAGTGGGTGTCAATTACTCGTGAACTACTTTTTATGGGTGCTTGAATACTGAATTAACAAGTTAACAGCGACACTTGTGACTGAGCTGTTAATCTGGAGTAGCCCTTTTAAATCAATCCTCATTTGTTTTTTTAGATTCGTCATCTCGTAAGAATGTTTTTTTTTTACTATTTATAGGCACGTGTTTGACCGCTATCTCACTTGATGGTAAGCGATGACGTGGTCGAAGATGGAGCACGCTTGCCTAGAAGTAACCTATTCACTCTAGATTTAAGACTTTCAGATTGTAGCTGTCAGGCAAAACAGACTCCGGCAGGGAATTCCACTCCAAAACGTTTTGTACGTGTGGGTGGGATGTCCACCATGCACCGGTGGCGTATCGCCCTACGTCTTGTGGCCCGATAATGGAACGCGCTTGGCGGGATTAAATTATGCAATTCCATCGCACACTCCCCAAAATGCAACCGATGGAAAACCGACAGGCTAGCAACTGGGCATCTATGCTCAAGACTTTGGAGCTTCGACTCGACGAGCCTATCATTGCCGATGATCCTCTTGGCACGTTTCTGAATAGACTCAAGGGCATCAAGCTGGTATCTGACAGACCCCTCCCAAAGATGAGAACATGCTGATTATAAACAACACGTATTTATTGTACGTACCATACGTCACCGAAAATAGACTGCTTTACAAATTTTATTGTAATAGTCACAGAAGGTCAGATATGGGTAACATTTCTGATTTTCTGTAGACTAAAAATATATACCAATTTGACCCCAAATTATTTTCCAGTATTATTATGGCTTTAGTGAATCTTCTCACCTCTTGAAAGAATTATGTTGTCAAAAGATAACTTTTACAGGTATTTTGTTGAAAGGTATACAATAAATTCAATATGTTTCTTATTGTGGCTTGTTGTTCTATCTTATCCCCTTTAACGTTCTTTTTATAGCAACAAGAGCTAATTAAGGATCCATTTCCCTAACACCAACAGATCACGTGCCTTTCTTACAAATAGATCCTTTTTACGACCGAAGGTTACATTTCACGGCGTATGTAATGTCCCAATAAAATGTTTGTTATTATAGTAAATAACATTAGGGCCAAGTATTGTTGCTGCGTTGCTACATGCTTGGAATAGAGTACAGAAGTTTAGCTCTATGCTTCGCGCGAAAATGGACTCACGTACCTACACATAGGCGTCGTCCCAATAGAATGTGATCATCGCGCGAATTCGTCCTCGACAGCCGGTGGAACTTCGTCGAGCATTTCCAATGTTTGGCTCTCAGACTGGAGCGGGCCAGTGCTGCTTTGAAACGGCTTTTGCCCAATCTGGGGGGTCCAAACGCCTCCTGCCGGAGGCTCCACGCGGTGGTCGGCGATCGGCCCTTTACGGGGCACCGGTGTGGGCGCGTTTCTTGAGGATGGCGACCAGCTCGCCGGTTGAACGCGTCCCTAAGGGTCCTGGCCATTCGGCTGATCCGAGGATACCGCACGGTCTCCTGTGAGGCGGCGAGCCTCCTTGCCGGACTGTCGCCATGGGATCTAGAGGCCAAAGTCCTTGAGCTGCTCTGGGAGTGGCGCGAGGAGGCCAAACGCCGGGAGGGGAAGCGACACCTCGCGGCTCGGCGAAGAGAGCTATTTTGTTTTTCTACTAGGAATTACTCGGTAACAGCCCAAAGTTCGGAAGTTGGTGGCTAGGAAAGCACGAAAAGCCGTTGATACTGCGCCTGATCTCTCCCCGGTCGTGCCGGATTGCTCTCCCATTGGACTATGAGAGTATAGGAATAGACTAGAGATGCCGCGAATATTCGCTATTATTCGGTATTCGGCATTACTCGTAATTTTTTTGTTATTCGTCAAACACCAAATAATGGCTAGTATATTATTCGACATTCGGAGAGTAGTTGTCTGAAAAACTTCTAATGAACAAAAAAAATATAGACTTAAAAATAATCAGACTTAAATTAAAAAAAAAAACAAAACACATATTTTATCAATTGCTAGCATTTAAAAATGTAAAATCAGTATAAAATGAAACTGATTCTTCGACCACATCATCGCTTACCATCAGGTGAGATGGTGGTCAAACGGGTGCCTATCAATAATAAAAAAAAACTGATTTCTTTAACTTCAATAATTTCATTTCTCATAACCTTTGTTTTTTTTATATTACAGTAACAAGTAAACGATTGGTAATTTCAAGACTACTTACAACAAGAGTGATATTGACAATAAATAAATGATTTTTTAATTCCTTTTTTATGTCGAATAATAATGGCGAGTTATTCGACTATTCACTATAAACAACTATTCGAAGTTCTACAATAGACAGTTCACCTGTATTAACGCTTGTGCACTATCTGTATAATATATGCGTACTTGGCTTATTTCCGTTTGGTCACCCTGATCGAAATTTAGTCGAGAGTATTAGTATTACCATCATGTCAGAGTATATCAAACATATCAGAGAGAGCATATCAGAGTCATTCAGTCAGTCAGTTTCTCCTTTTCTATATAAAGATTTATATAATTTATATATGCGAAACTTTGGATGGATGGAAGGGTGTTTGTTACTCAATCACGCCAGAACGGCTAAATGGATCTGGAAGAAATTTGACACAAAGATTTTTGTTTTTGACGCAAAGATGGATTACACAATCTCAAACAAATGACAATCGCGAGTCCACGTGCACTCACTGTACGCTGACGCGTGTCTATGTGTGCGTATACCTTTGCTCGTTATATGATGCCGACCTTCTGAACCTATTTAGTTCGTGCCATACGTATCACGTAATAAAGTCGGAAAACCAGGCCTAATTAACGCTGAAAAACGATACGCTTGTTAAAATGAGAGTCAATTTGCAACGAGGATCTAAAATCCCCTTAATTATCAGTTCGTGAAATAAACAAATCTGGGAATGGGCTTTGGGATTGGAAGCTTGTATGATGAAAGGTTTTTCCAATTTCGAATGGACTGTTTGAATGAGTCTTTTTGAAGTTAGGTCGTAGATTTAATACTTTTGTTGATCATTTGATTTTGTGTTTATTCAATGATTTTCGAGTGTTTTTTTTTTGTGCCTTGGATGTAAAAAAAAAACTTAAGTATGCAAATAGCTATTGATAAATTAATAATCTGTCAGAAATAAAATTAATCTAACCATTACAAGTACAGAAACAAAACACGTAGTACTTATTTAAATTTAATGTACCCTTTACAAGGACATAATGCACAAAAGGGTAGATTAAACTAAAGAGTACCATAATTACACTAAATGTTCGCGCTTCTAACATTTCAGTCCTCTCGAGCTTCTCTCACTGTGTGGTAGAGAAAACAATTCTCAATTTTCCCCGCCTTCCCCTTTAAGCAAATCCGCACGAATTCCTAATCCTTATACGGTTGGAGTCCCGGAGGATAAAACCGTTGATGCAAAGTTACTGGATACGATCTTCGAATAAACCTACTTTGGGTTAAGCTTTTCGAATGGAAATAAATAAAGTTTTCTTTTTATTATTATTGTTTTCTTTTTCACTAGTTAAGCTCTCGAAATGTACTGGGTTCAATTTTAAAGTCAAATCTAGGTTATTAATGTTTTGGGTAATGCATGCAAGTAGCTAGAGATCTAGAAATTATCTCATGTGGTACAACCATAATTATTCTTCTTTTGTCTATCAGTTTTCAGAGCTTCTTGAGGCACAGTGGAATAGAACATTTTATTCTAGTATTTTTTGTCACAAAATCATTACGCCGTAGTTGCTCGTACAATTACAGCTTCTTCATTATGTTATACTAAGATGAAACGATTCTCTACCGGTAAAAGCAAGGCGGTAGAATATTTTAACATCAAATTGCTTTTAATGGATATTTAATTGTTGTTCCGTCTTACAACGTTCGTGTTAATCTAAACATCTCAATCACTGCATACAAGCTATCTAACAAGTCGTTACAAAAACTTACCTACTTATTACGCAAAATTATACCCTGGTAACATAACACGTGCGAAGCAATCGTACCAAATATAAAAAACTTTTCACGCTATGTGCGCTCAAGTTCGTTAACCCCCTACAGTTAGCTCCTAGACATTTCTAGATGTCGTCTTATCTGTGGATCACAGCACCATTCCCTCTGCTTTAATGTCAGTCCGGACTGCGTTTAGGAGCCACTACGTTGAAACTAGCAGACCTCCTCTTAATTACCATGCCTTTCTGGAGAAATAAAAAAGTTAAAGCCGTCGCTAGCTCTTTTTGTGGGTCTCTTAAAACAAAACTTCGGTAATTTTATTTTTTATTGGATGCTACACTCGATGAATTAAAGAGCCATCCCTTCGAATGTTTTAGTAGAATTCTTCGCTTTGTCTATCCGTAATTTATGATGATAGGTGCGTGTTTACTAGAAACTGTTTTACGAGTTACTCGCAGTTGAAGACTAGTATACAATCGCATTTCATGAGAGCTAGCCGCAAGAAAAACAAAAAGAGCGTCTATAACATCTCAGACTTTGATATAAAAATCATTATTATACTCGAATGTTATGACTAATGCTTAGCTCAAGAGAAAAGCCCTGAATTTATCTCGAGAGCAATAATAATCTTTAGTTTTATTGCTGCTAATATGTAATAGAATCACGTATAAATAAAAAGAGTCGTAAACTATTCCAGAGTCGATCGCTAAGCACTAGTACCCACTGAGGCGTGATCGGGCGACTCATATATGGCTGGGTCTGATCGCCCCAATTTAGTTATAGAATTCCTTGCTAGTTCTATTCAAAGATATTTATTGGTATAATCGATATTAGCTATAATTTTATATTCGTCATCTTTTTATTTTTTGCGTACCTACTTAATTTTTTTTGACTATATCTTTGTCGCAAAGATTCAAACGAATTGTGAATTCATGACTTTTCTTCTATGTATATGTTCAACAAACTGATACTTACCGAGTGTTTTATGATGTTTTGGTTTTAATATTTTTAATGAGGGCTTTTTTTTTTTTAGGGCTTGAGGTAGTGTTTGTCCACACAAACTCGAAAAGCCTGTCTTTTGTCTCAATGCACGAAATATATCTCTGTCTACATGTGCAGATGTTCTTATGAAAAATGGAGTACCTACACTTCTAGGTATCACATAGCTCAGCTAAAATTCATGTTGCCCAGCGGTTGAGGATAAATGCGAAACAGAGTTACCTCGCTCCTGGTGGAGTGCCCAGGAGCGAGGTAACTAACGAGGCAGGGAAGGAACAGGGGTGGGTTTTAGTCAGTAAGAGTCTGACACGCCCTCCCGCTCCACTCTAAAGCGGGAGATGTCATTGGATGATTTCCCACCCCACAAAAAAAAAGCTAAAATTCATGTATCCATGAATTTAAATATTCCCACTATAGTTAAATATTCACATCAATAGTGGCAGAATTCACGCTATCGAATTTTGGTACAAATAGCTACAATAGAATTTACATTCCTTTTAGGAGAAAATATCATTACAATGATAGCATTTTGAAAGCAGGTTTGTGATTTTAGGATAAGTCCTTCAAAATGTAAAGCTTCTTAGTTTAATGGGTCATGTGTATCTACTATGGAGAAAACTTGATAATATTTCGTAGAGGTTATACTATACAGAGTGTAACGTTATATGTAATACAAAGTCCCCTATCGCCTTTGTAAGCGATAAACTCAAAAACTACCAACTACTAAACTATTTTCATGAGGTTTTCAGCAAATGACAGAGTGCCAAAACGAAATCGAAATATTTTGAGTCCTGTTTTAACAACGTGAAAATATTTTATCCTCTTCTTAATGTACATAAAACTTTATCCTTCTTTAATTATTTATTTTCTATGCTATGCTACGATTTTTTATTCAATGAAGGCGCCACTTGGCCGGTAGTACGACCTTAAATTAAACTCCATGTGCATATGCAGTATCTAAAATATGACCACCAATTTCCGTTACACCCTGTATAAGAATATCAAGGTACAGTCACGAGAAAAAGTATGTACACAATCAAATGTAAGCTCTTAAATGGACGGTTTTAAAATACTCGAGCTTACAAGTAAAGTTTGCATGTGCACATATTTTTGCTTGTGACTGTACTCTGCAAGGATTTTTCTTCTTATTTCAAGCCGACTGATCGATCAATATCAGTATTGAAAATTTAAAATGGTGCATTTCCTCAATGAAGAAGGACATTACTGTTTTTTTAGTATAGATTACTAATATTCTTCCAATTTCTCAAAAACTAAAAGCTGTAAACGCAATTTGTTCATAACAGATGAGCCGTCATCTAAATCAAGCATAATAGCAGCCTCTAATTTATTCATTGATTTATTTAAAATGTTTCTAAATAATTATTCTTGAGCATCGACACTATTATTTTAACTATTGTTTAAGTTGCTCGTTGAAATATGGCAGCGGTTCCGCGTTGATTTATATGTATCTGTAGGCGTTATATACAAATGTATGAGAATATTCATCGTACACATGATAATTAAATTTGACCTCAGGCGATAGAAAATACAACTTTTGCTTTGTATTTATGACACCGTAGAACTTTACTTGACACATTGGGTAGACCAGGTGCTAACATGTTTCCAGCTTTAGCAGTAAATATTTTTAACGCTGCATAATGAGGTTGGAAATTATTCAGTAATAATTTGGTTGGGAACATCTAAGAGAAAGTTTTGTACTTTATGTAAAATACTAGTTTTTGCCCGCGGCTTAGTTTGGAAGTGTAGCTGGGTTTATAATGGCGTTTTGACAAATTGACATTTGGGTGTTCCCTTCCGAGCTGCCTACGCGTGTCGTTAAAGAACAATAAATAAATTAAACTAAAGTAGATTAATGTTAAGGAGTTCAAACGAGTATAACATGGAGCAGCTTCACCTTTTATAAGAAAAGAACTACGAGCAAAACAAAACACATACGCGTATTTCACCGATATCAAGAAAGGATTCTCGTTTCCATTTTATCGCCGTTGACAATCTCAGGTATTAGAGGAACTTGTTCCTTTTTTGTGTTTACCAAACAGTATCTTATTTCTATGTCGGCTTATTCGACCTTAGAGGGGGCAGATCTACTGATATCACTGAATGTGGTAAGCCACGTACAGTATCTGAATATTGTTACTTTAGAAATGATTGAATTTGTGAGTAATGGTCCTTGTGATGCCACTGTTACTTTCCTAGCAGAAAATTGGTCTCTTTCCTTCTTTCAGTGAGTATTGTGAAATGTTTTATCAAAATCAAAAGTAGTTTATTCATACTAGGCGGGGAGCCAGTACTTTTTGAACGTCAAAGTTCTACATAAAGACAGTCCCCCAAAAACGCCCATCCCCTCTTCCTAGTGTTTTGGTGACGGGTAGGTTTTTGGGTATAGTTTTTAGTATTTTAGAGAGGATAAGCAGCAAGGCTTTTAGGTGCTAGTAATTTATTGCGTTTGATATTCCACTTGATATCTGCCATGATAATAAAGCCAAGCTATCAGTAATATTATTATATAACGTTCACTAAGAAATCAATGCTAAGTGAACTTTTATCTCCTGACATGTTATGAAATGCCATAATACAAATAGGAGTTCTAGTTCACACTCAATGTGTAGTTAAATTAATTGGGTAACGTATCGGACCCTCTCGGTAGATGGAATCGACCTCCAAACTAATCTAGTCGTCCTGAATTGCAGTAACCCTAGTTCAAATAGGTACTCGTACTTGGCGTTGCTGTGGAGACTAAGTGGGAGTGGGTTAACCTTCGTGAGAATTGCAAGTTCAGATTCCATCAAGAATAATGTATTAAATACATAAGTAAGAAAGGTGCAAATTAAACTTCTAAAAACCGGCCAAGTGCGAGTCGGACTCGCGCACGAAGGGTTCCGTACCATTATCTATAAAAACGGCAAAAAAAAACATTTTTTTAGTATTTGTTGATAGTGGCAGCAGAAATACATCATCTGTGAAAATTTCAACTGCCTAACTATCACGGTTCATGAGATATAGCCTGGTGACAGACGGAAAGACACCGGACATCAGAGTTTTTGTAATAGAGTCCCGTTTTTACCCTTTAGCTACGGAACCCTAAAAAAGTCAATTTAGGAGCATTCATGTTGAACCTATCAGAAAGATCTAGATTTTATCAAATATCAACGCTTGAAAGGTTTACCTTGTCCCTACAGATATCTGAATATTTTTTTAACCCTGAAACCTTTACAGAGCTTTTTTGCCTCACAATCGCTTTATTTGCAGAAACAGATTGGAACGTGAATCAAACTTGTACCTAAAATGGAGGTACCTTAAATGCTAAACGTGTCTAGACTTATCTTCTTGATCGTTTATACCTATTGAAATTTCACAATCAACGTTACACTTGTAATCTGAACAGGTTCAGAAGACATTTTAGACACCATTTATTCTATCACCATGCTCGATGTGACTTTATGTCGTCCTTACAATCAACGTCTTGAAAAATTGCTTACAGAAGTAAGCTGAATAGGTAGAGTGAGAAGTGATTTATGCACTAAAACAATTGAAGGAGAAGACTAGAGATGTATAGAGAAGTGAAGGCTGTGCCCGATTAAACTAGCGTGGAGTAGCGTGGCGTGGGTGGAAATTCTACTAAGAGACCCCCTAAATCTTCGTAAAATGAGAAGGAATGAAAACTTCTTCAACTATTTTTCTCACAGGCCGCAGGGCCTTTGGGTAGCAATGAGCCCATAGGTCTACATTGATAATCCTGAATTGGTTAGATTTCATAGGTCATCGGTAGTACCATGACTTGTTTTTGTAGGTCCAAGCAGGGTCCCCCAATGAGCGGGCCCGTAGCATTTGCTCTTGCTACGTGGCTAATCCGGCACTATGTGAAGGACGAAAAAATAAGGAGAACTAATATGAGAACCCAACACATCACCTAACCTCAACACTTTTTACGGATTAAGTAACAAAGATATTCTATCAATAGTAGCAGAGATTGATATTAATACAAACGCTATTCAGTTTTTTTAATTTAAGATATGACTCTCTCTTTCTTGCGCTCTTTATATTTTATTCCTCATTCTTTTTTTCTTGTCTTTCTTCTTTTCTATGTTTTATCCTTCTTTTTTTATCTCACTTTATTTTCTCTCTTATTTATTGCTGCCTCTATTATTTTTTATAACGGCAGCAGCGACCTCTCGCGCCCGGCCCTGGTTCAGGCTATGGTACGGAGCGAGAGGTAATGGGAAGCAGTCTCCTCCTTCTGTGAAGCAGTAATGCTAGCGAAGGGGGAGCGGAACGGGTGAGGGAGGCTCAATAACAGAGTCGCCCTTGCGCCCTCAGCAGTAGCCGCCGCAGGAGACGCCTCGGGCTTCCGGCGCCGCAAGACGATCTCCGACCACCGTAGACCTAAGCGTGCGAATATATAATGGGTAGCTCGCCTTCTGATACTACGCGACGTCGACTCTCGTGCCTGGTGCTGACCAAGCACGTGAGTCGACGTCGCGTAGTGTTCCACGCGCGCCTCAAAGATAATTTGTCAGCCACCACTGACGGGGCCCATCATGGCCGGTGCCTGCATGCCTAGGGGTAGCGGATAAATTCGTAACAGAGTTACGCTCCCCTGGGCACTCAGGCAGTGAAGGAACAGGGGCGGATTTTAGTCAGTAAGAGTCTGACACGCCCTCCCGCTCCCCCCAGAGCGGGCAATGTCATTGGATGATTTCCCACCCCCAAAAAAAAAGAAAAACAAGAGGTCACACGCCAGCCTTTATAATATTAATAATAAAAAAAATCCAGCCAAGTGCGTGTCGGGCTACGCCACGCCTAGGATTCCGTAGTAGCACAATAATGCGCACTAAAAATAAGGTTTTTTGTTGTTTCATGAACATTTAAACGGTTTCGGCGGCTCACTACGTCTAAAAACGGTCCCACATAGGACGATGGTAACTGAAGAAGCGTGTGATTTTATTTTTGTTTATTTTTACATGGTTCATACGTATACAGGGTGTAAGGTACATGAACGCACATACGTGTACTAGTGATTCAGTACATGATTCTGGACCCCCTAGCGTTGGAATTTTTCGTCGGCCTTTTCCTAAAATTTGAAAAAAAAAATTTTTTTTTACTTTAAACTGTATAAAATCGTTATACCTATCTACTTAAAAGACATTTCAAATGAAAAAATAATTAATTAAATTTTTTCATTTGAGCTAAGCTGCAGACGGACGGACAGACGGACATGGCGTAACTATGACCTTATAGGGTTCCTTGTTGACTACGGAACCCTAAAAAAACGACAAGCATGCGTTAGATAGCGTGCCGTTAACGTTATCCAGAACTAAACATTTTATACGTAAAACAGGCAGAAATATGTAGGTTTAATAATAAATGCGGTTTAAGCAAAAGTAAAGTTATTTAGTTAAATGAGTAATCAATTAACTATGTATTTTAATAAATAGTGAGTAGGTACTCGTTCAATGCGAATGATTACTAAGCGCAAAGGTTAGTGAGAAACCTCTATTTTTAGCCGAGTGAGTACAATTTAAGTCGACTCATATATCTCTTAAAGCCAATTGCAGCTATAACGGCTTTTATAGGGTTGAAATATTGCAATGGTGCATTACGAAGAAAAAGTCAAAGTCATTGGACTGGCAATTTCGCTGGAGAGTTGAATTTTTTATAGCTTTGGGTTTTTTTTCCAGCCATCGTCTGCGGTTTTGGGTTTTACGACTATGATATTTAAATATATATATATATATATTTGATTACCTCGTTGATCTCGTGGTTGCAAGTGCGACTGCTGAGCGTGAGGGGTCGATTCCCGGGTTGGGCAAAAGTGCTATTGGGTTTTTCCGTTAGGAATTACTCTGTCATCATTAGCCTTTTAATGTCCCCACTGCTGGGGCACAGGCCTCCTCTCTGTGAGAGGGTGTAGGCCATAATCTACCACGCGGGCCCAATGCGGGTTGGTGGATGTCACATGTCTTCAAAATTTTGGTCCTAGGACGTTTCCTCACGATGTTTTCCTTCACCGTTTTGAGAGCAGTGATGATGAAATAATTTACACAAAGTAAAGCGCCTGCCAGGGTTTGAACTCACGTCCTAAAAATTGTAAGTCGCGGCCAATACCGCTGGGCCACCGCTGCTCTGTAGTAGCTCGGCATTTAGAAGTTGGTGGTGTGGCATCCTCGTGCTTCGGAAAGCACGTAAAGCCGTTGGTCCTGTGCCTGATCTCTCCCCGGTCGTGTCGGATATCCGTCCCATCAGACTATGAGAGTAAAGGAACAGAGAGTGCACCTGTGTCTGCGCACACGCTTGTGCACTAAATATCTCCCGTGTACTTGACTAATCTCCGTTGAGATTACCACCGTGATCGAAATTCGGTCGGGGCATTATATTTGTAGTACCTTTCTTTCATTTTCTTTTTTGTAACAATGCTTATTGTAATTTATGCTCAAATCAATTTAAAACTTCACGTAAAGTTTAATTTTACGTTTATTTATTATTACTAGACCGTTATATTAATACAAATTTAGAATTTCTTACATTAGTTGGACCACACCCGACGTTTTACGCGACAAGTTTGTCACATAAATTATAATGAAATGTTTTGACTTAACGCTGATGATATTCCAGCTGTTATTGGTGTAAAATGACACATAAATACGTTTGCGGAGTCCATATACGAGGAAAGTCAAAGAGTTTTAATATTTCATTGATGTGTTCCCGGATACAAAGCTATTAGTAGCTGGCAGTATATCTTACAAATTAGTAGCCTATGACATACTAAAATTAATGAATGTTTCAGTCATTTTTTAGGTTGTCGCTTTACTCTAATGATGAAGCATATGTCAGTGGTGAGTGAATGTGTGACGCGAGATTTTTGTTGTTACTTTTACTCCTTTTGGGAATGTCTGGGTCATTGTACTTTTGATGACCTTAAAGACTGATCTATTTAATCTAAACCACTTCAGTAGATATGTATCGTTGAGCTTTCTACGAAAAGTGAATTTCAAGGTAAACCAAATGAGAAACGTCTAGAAAAAATATATTGGAATATTTTTTCACAAGTTGAAACCAATTTCAATACAATATGTCAATAACGCTTAGTTTTGCATTCAAAAATGAATGTTAAATTCTTGCTCAGGTATCAAGTAGGTACCTCTCTAAATAATACGTTCATATACTTTACAATACCTAGAATTCAGAACCATGCATAAAAATACAGCTCTGTTACAATTGTTTTGGATAAAAAAAATTGTATCTACAGCGCTGTATTTTCAAATCAAATAGCAATATAACAAAACTTTTGTGATCAAAACAAGTCGGCGATGCAAATAACTGGCGCAGAAACGCTATGGAACCCATTAAACTGTATCCGTACCAATACACTTGGGGCTGCGAACTTTGATTAAATTTTCATAACATGAAGCTTAAGCAATGCGGACTCATTGTAAATTATAGCGTCATCCTCAATATTTAATGAACGAGACCCGTGTTAACATGTGTTATGTACCAATCGAGCTTTACAGATGTACATTTGTTATGCAACTGAATAATGTATGTTAAGTCTAATGAGAGTTGTGATTCAGGAGCCTTCCTTCGTGAGATTATGAATTTTGAATCAAGTGATGTACCGACCATTTCATTGTGAATAAAGCAACCAGAGAAATGAAAATTTTACTAGTCACGTCAATAGTAATTCTGCAGTAAACATGAAACATGCGGATCGAAAAGTTACGACGGGAAAAGACGTAAAGCTCATACATAAACCTAACTGAAATGTTATGATTAGTCCAACGAAGCTAAAGTACGACTTTTGCCGTTGCGCGACTTAACAAAATGTCTCGCGTTCCCCCAGGACCAAGACCGGCTATAACTCATCCAACTATCGCCATCAAGCCGCCGAGAAAGCTATATATCAAGTTTGATAGTCAATTATTGGCACTCGGTTCTGGTAACCGCCGTCTCTGGGTTATCTAAACCATATACCCGCTCGGGATAGGCCTTCAGTAATATGCTATTCATAAGCCGACTACTACGCAAATAAAGGTCGGAACATACACTTGGGGCGTTTTGATTCATTGTCTAATTTGATAATACCCGTGTGGTGTAAATTTAATACGGCTCCAGTTCAGTTGGTAGTCGACTCAATTAATATTTGGAAGGTTTAGAATTGTAATTTTGTTTATATAATTTGCGTAAAATGTTTGCCTAATACTTTGCTTTGTTTTAGAAAGGTTGTAATTTATATTGACAGTCCAATTCAGTAGAGATATACACTAGAGAATTGAGGAAGGTAATAAACCATTTGTTTGAAATAGTCTACATTTTACAGTTATTGGGCAATTAAACAATATTTACTACATTAAACTGACGAATTTTAACGATCGGTGCTAAATTCTTTAGGATATTTTGCGAACACTTTTATTTTAATGGCGTTGATAAAGCGCTCACTGGATTTACTATCGGAAGGATGGTAAAGTGTCATCCAAATTTAATGTTGGGAAACTCGGAATGAACTCACTATAATGACGGTCTCGCTGTGGAGCTATTTACTGTGCTCGAAAATTCTCATGGCCGACACTCTATTCAAATTCTTTACCAAGTTCCAGATTGAATTAACGACACTAAAAAGTGCACGAGATCACGGAATTCTCAGTGAAATTAACAGTACCAGAGATCTATTGTATTACTGAATGCGCCCTAAACATTCTTTGAAACGATACAGATTTAGAACTCGACACCCGAACGTTTACAATCCGAGGCGAAGTTTTAACATTTTGACAACAAATTCTACTCGAAAGTATGTTGTAAGCCGGTTGTAAATGCACAAATAGATGTTCCAAAATAGATTTGTTAACGAATAAATACGAATGCTTCGAACTACCAAATATTTTTTCGGGGGCAACGGTGCATGTGATTAAGGGATGGGATATTATCTGATGCTTTTTGTCCTCGATTGTCCTCGTTCTGCGGTCTGTGGTTGACATTTCATCAACAATCAATAATAGATCTTATTACGTTCTCATTAAGATTTATGTTTGTAATGGAATGCAGTCTGTTATAAATGTATTGAGTTACGCAAACCGTTGGACGAAAGCTGATCTTCGCCGGTGACATCTCTAGTGCGTAAAGGATTATCGAATGACAACGTACATTTTTTCCCTACTTGTGTATTTAGACGATATTCAAAGGGATCCGTTGCTTTTACTAGGATGCTATTAAATTGCGCATACGTCTTTTGTCATACCATATGGCATTTTCCAGCAGATGGCTCCTTTGTTAGGTCTACATGTTTAAGTAAGCTAATATCTTTAAGTATTAAGAAATTCAAAGCTATTTCAAATGACATTGGATGTGCTTCAAAGGAATGTGCTCGTATTAGGTTTGTTGATGGGATCTTCTTTGTGATTAATGTTTCATTTCAGTTTTTTGCTTTGATATATTCGAAGCTGATTATGTAGATTTACTCATATCGAATCAAATTTATTTTTGATGTTGTAATAAAATCAGATATACAACATAAAAAGAATATCTGGTAATAAATAAGGTGTTGCAACACGTCAGAATTTATTATACAAAAAGACGATGAATGATGTCATAAGACTTTCATAAAGTTTTCCTTAAATTCACCAATATAATATGACAAAGATGAATTTAATTTAAAATATAAAAAGTAAATTAACGTGTAGCCTAATTTAACTATACACGCTTGATTACTCAATCTTTTAAATCAATTAATAAAAACTCAAGAAAAAAAATTATCACCGTATTGAAGATACGAGTAGCTCCACATTTAAACCTTATTAATGTGTTGTCTCTTTTCCTATTTCATGGTTGTGTTACAAAAACCATTTAAAATATTTTCTTAGAATTGTTTAAGAAATAGTATAGATGACTGGTTTACTATAGGTTATTTATTAGTATGAGATATTACACGCTCGCAAATAAGTATTGTATATAGGGCAAGTTTATTTAAAACATGATAACTGTTTGAAATATTATTGCTCTCAGAAATCTATGTCAATGTCATAGTTAATAGAAATATATGATCTTTATTACATTAGCACTTATTTTGATTAGTTCTAAAATTAACCAAGACTCGTTACGTAAATCAGTATTAGAGTAATTTAAAGTGCCGTAAAGTGAACTAAACTCATGTCATGGCAGGTTGAAAATTCCAGCATTCAAATAAAGTAAATGTTGGAGCTGAAACTCTCTAAACATTAAAATTTAATTTCCAACACAAAATCTAACATGAATTTATATAACGAACTGATTACATAGCCCCCATTTGCGTGGTGGCAGAACCATCCCTTAATACATATAATGTTCGGTCGTATTTATGTCTAATAGTACCACAAACAGATTAAACCTTCGTCCCTCTTAACTTTAGTAAATACTGGTGGTTCCGTAATTTCCATTTCAACATACAAACGTATGGGACTTGAATTTTCAGCGCAGATAGTACTGAGTATCCCCTTTTAACGATAAAGTAAGTTAATTACAAAACTAATTCCATTACGGTGGCTGTGTCCGGTGCTGGACCTAAAATATTGGATTAAATTATTGTTATACACACGTTTATTGTTTAGTTTAAAGTTTCGGACGTGTATTGACGCGCTTGTCCATCGGACTGAACTCCCCTAGAAATGCTATTAGTGTGAAAATCTGATAACGTTATTTAATTTTCATACCGTTCGTTCATACATTTTGTTCTAAATATTTCCGTGCTGTTATTTTATGCTGTAAGCAATTAGGCTTTGACAAGAAATAAACTAGATTATTTTTAGACGTATTTATGTTTTGTAGATTAAGATAGGATTGGCTTTAAAAATATAATCCAAAGGATCCGTGTCTAGTTTATTTATTGGCTGGAAAGACTGGATTTTATAAAAAAACCTAACATTTCTTAAAATATTTAAACTGTTGGTCCAATCTAATTATGCTAAACAAGATCTAAATGTGTTTCCAAACCCATTAAAATGAACACTAGATTTTAAATTACCTCCTTATACGATTTGAACTGGAGGAGAATCAAACAAATATCAACAATTGTGACCCTCCACAAAAGGTTAGTCCACATAAACTTGTCATAAAGACTTCTACGTATCATAAATTTGCTCGGCACATTGGCCACAGTAGCAAACAAGTTTTCCCATTACTTCTACAGAGAGTAGCGACACCAGATTTCGTTGACGCAAAGAGACAGATATTGCTTCGGAAAAGGGAGTTTTACTTGTACCTACATCCAATAAAGTATCCCTAAATAAGTGACAAATAGCGGAAGAACTATGTTTCAGATCAGTAACTTACGTATGTTTTAGATAAAGAAAAATATGTGAGCTGAATTTCTAGAAATAGAAGTGTTAGTTGAACATATTAAAGTTGGAACAAAGAACGAATGAAAATGCGATAAAGGCTCAGAAATAATTTGCCTAGTTTTGTCCTTTCATATCCACCGACATGGAAATAAAAAGATATTTCTATTTACAGATACAAAAAGGGCATAAAAGAGCGACAGATGTCTAGAGAGAGATTGGGATATACAAAACGCTATCCTTATAAATCCAGAACGTCTGGCATTCCCTAAACTAAACTGACCCATCAACGGCTTTTGATAAGGGTGCGAACGACAAAAATAACTGATGTTGATTTCGTTTTGATTCGTCCGCAAACAGATAATAGGAGTTTCATGAGTTGACGACTAGATGCCGTTAGTAGTAGCAAGGGATATATAAGTTGGCGTCGTGGGGTGGAAAATATGAGAATTTATCGCTGCGTGTATGTTCATAATGGGAAGAGAATGGTCTGACGAGTCAAAGGGCGAATTGCTACTTATAGTGTATGACGAAGTCGACGACGGGTAATGTATGAAGATTGTGTAGATAATAGAGACGTGAATTTGTGAGGCGCCTTTACAAGTGAATACTGTGCAACTTTGTATGAATTTTCGATGGGTAAGCGATTTATGGCGAAAAATGTTTTGGAAAACATATTTGAAATACCTGTATGTTTTTCGGGGTCATCATTTTTGTTGATAACTCCGACAAAGTGCTAATCAAGATATGAAGTATATTGGCAGTCATCTCAACTCAAATCACTAAGCTTAATCAAACAATTATGTATATCACAAAATAATGCGATAGTTCGTTCTTTTACTTTGCTGAATATACTGATGACCTGCTTTGAAATTGTGTGCAGTTAACGGTGGGTCACCTAAATCAGATAAACGGTTTTCTATTATCCCCTTAGGCGGACAATTTGTCACTGTTAATGCATTATTGGTATACTTCGGCTCAATAGCAGGTTGATATCGCTCGATGCTACTTATGTGGTTAGGGATTATCGGATTATAATACGTCATCACTTCAACATGTCCAACCTTGGTATAAGTACGTTGATGATTCAGCTACAACACATTGTTTAGCCAGAATATAAAGGGTACCTTTAACGGAAATGCATCGTCATATTTTAGATACATCATGCTTCTGCGAATAGAAATGGACCACTTTCTTTGAAAAATTCATAGTTAAAAAATTATGACCCGCCATACAAATTTTGATCAGTTGATGATGACTTCGTGCGGATGATTAATTTTTTTTGGGAATTTACCATGAGATCCTTGAAGAAAGTTCTCAATTTCCATAGGCAGAAGCAGTATTTAAGATATTGTTGTATTAAAACAATATTAATGTCTGTCTACAAACAACAAATAAAAAATCTTTAATACATTCTCGAGTACTTACTCTAATGTAATAGAGATTTGTTCTCTGTCAGTGTTGTTTGTGCGTACAAATACACAGCGCAAATTGTAAGTTAAACCCACAATTTACCAAACAAACATTACGTCATTTTAGTCAGTGGTTATTACTAACGCAATAAATATTGCAAAATTAATATCTCTCATTAGTCACTTAGCTTCTTTATTTACACACATTATTTATTTCTTTCAACATTACTTATTAGGTCCGATAAATTCGACATCCCCAACTTTCTTATTCCCTTTTTTGCTCAACTTGAGAGTCAAATTGAATTAGTTAAGGTAGGAAGTTCTAAAATAATTCCTATCTTCTTTTAAGACAAGTTCTTTCGTCGTTTTTTTTCTTTTAGTGGACTTTTTGCCTTGCAAACAAGACATTTCTTTATTGAATAACTTCGAGGGGCTAAAAGGTGTAATTTATGTAATGCCTTTATCATTGCAGATGGACTCATTCAGAATCTTTACCAGTATACTTTTCATCGACTTCAGTTCATCAGCTCTGTCTGTTTTTATTTTAAGTATTCTGTTAGTTATAAATGTCGGATGTGTTTGTGTGTAAATTCCCTTAGATTTAAAAATTGATCAGTAGAGTAGAAGACTACGTACGTATATCTTGCATCTGCTTCATTTGAAATCAGTTCAGGCTTGGAACAATATCTTATTTAAGTACTTGAACGTTAACTTAAATTCAGTGAAATTATTCTGTGATAATTTTACTAGTTGAGTAAGTACTCAAACCTATTCATGGATGTATTGAACTTCAGCGACGAAGCATATATTATAGTTATATGCGGAGCGCAGAACTTGGGGTACCATTTACCCGCACTAAACTTTGCCAGAGTGACTTTCAATTTTCAATATGTTTGCATATTGGCTGAGTTAGTGTGCGAACCTACTTCCATTTTAACATGCCGATGAGTACTTTAGACTTGGCAAGTGTATGCAACTGTGTTAGAACTTCGTGGTTACTTGAAGGTTCTTGATATTTAGTTTTTCGTATATTATTTGGTATGAGTCATTGTACTGAACCAATAAAAACCAAAATAAAATGTTTAGAACACAAAAAGGTAACACAATAAATGAAACAAAAGGAAATAAAATTTTAAAAATGTGTATTTCTTGTTTTCGTTTTTTATATCATATTGTTTTGCGTATTTACAGTTTTATATACAAAATCATAATATTTACAGACTCTTTATAGACAATGTTTTTCTAAAAAAAACTATAATATTAAATGCATCTGTACATAGCTATAAGTTTTAAACTTTGGCATTATATAATATTTAAGCGATCCGAATTTTATTTATAGTCACTGAAATATTTTTTAACAAATATCAATATTTACATCGGATTTTCCGTAATCTATAAATTATTATCGCAGAAATTAGGAAATTATTCCGTAACAACTTAAAATAAAAACTAGCGGCCTAATCTATACAAATAAATGCAAGTCGTGTCAGGCTTCGTAAATCTTATGCTATACAATAAATATGATGTGGAACAACCTAAGATTAATTATCACCATTTTATTGGACTAATACGCTTAAGCGTTGCAAGTAAAGTCAGTGTCTGTTTACCTGCGTTGGAGCATACGCTACGCCCAGAGCTGCGCTTGCGGCGGCATGCGGTGGGGGTGCGCGTCGCGCGAGTGCACGCTGGTCGGCAGGGCCAGCCCGTCGCCGAGCAGGGGGGGGAGCTTCCCCGGCGGCGGCGGAGGGGGCGGCGCCGGCGCCCGCCCGGCCCCCACCGGAGATACCGAAGCGTAAATATTCACTGTCGACCGGTGATACTGACACTTCCGCAAGTCCGGCATCGCGAACCTCAACTTTTGCCAAAATTGTCTATCACCCCACTCTATACAGGTGTTCGCTTTCAAACACAACCGGAGCTCTGGATCGATGTCCCTATTCGGTAGCTCACCTAGCAATATTATTATCAGTCTTCTTCGTCTCTCTTTCAGTACTTCATGGAGTGCCGTTTTAAATTCGAAACGACACCATTCGTTGTTGATGAAATTTTTTGACAGGACTATTATCGTCCTCTTGGATGACTCTACGGCCTCTATTATTGTATCTGCCACGTATGCTGAAGCGTTAAAGTCCCGATAATGCAGACAGAGTCGGAAACTTGGGTCGGTGGATTCTAGGCCGGGTGCTAACATTTGAGCGACGAATGCCTCGTCCTTCACGCTATAACTTATGTAGGCGTCAAAGAGGCGATCTTTGTCGGCTTCATCGTCGAAAGCAGTACTTTTGTAGCACATTCTGAATCCACAATGGTAGTAAATCCAGACTCGGAGCTCGCGCCGCCAATAAAATACACCGCATATTAATGCCGAGCTAGTAATGAACACGCACAGAGATATTAGCAGCAGAGGCAGATAATCATTAATTACTTGGTTCTCGATTATCGATGAGCTTCCTCCCACATGACTGGTGCATATTGTTGAGTTAAAATCGGCCATCAGTGGACCCACAGCGTTTGTTACGTTATCGAATACACACGTAATCTTAAGGGCATCCTCCACTTTTCCTAGATTATTTTTGAACCAAGTGCGAAATTTATGCATGTACTGACAATCGCACGACCAAAGGTTCCGCGAGAGACTTATCTCTACCAAATATGGATTCATCGTGAACTGCCACACCGCGAAACCGTAAATGTTATTTCCTTCCAAGCGCAACACTTCTAAATGCCTCAACTCCATGAAGGTACGATTATCGATATAGTGTATTTTATTGTCTTGTAGATGCAACTCGCGCAAATTCTCCAGAGGCGACAGTTCGAAACCTAGCAACTCTTTTATATTGTTCTTTTCTAAATGCAATGTTGTTAAGCGTTTTAGTCCACTAAACGTATTATTATACAGAGCGTCAATGTTAGAGTTATTAGCGTACAATATTTTTAAGTTCTTACGTCCAATAAAAGCATGACTCGTTAAACCACCAAAGTTATTACCGTCTAAATATAGTTCAGTAGCGTCCATAGGTATGCTACTAGGTATTTCCGAATACCCAGCAGCAGAACAGTCCACAATATTCGCCGACCACGGTTGGTCATGATAACACGTACAGTTCGACGGGCACGTCATTTCACAATCACAGGCGTCAAAATCACAACAATGACACAGCGTAAAACAGTGCGTTTTATATGTACACAAAAACTGAGATGATTCCGCTTCGATAAGCGGAATATAAGTCCTTTCACGATTGTATAATAATTTACAATATATGCTCTCCAAGTCCATGACACGTGGATGTTGTCTCAGATGGTCCAGTTTGTTTATGCGTTGTAGCCACTCCATGGTACAGTCGCACTGAAACGGGTTTCCACCGATATAAAATTCGGGTAGCGGCCGTCCCGGATCGACCGGAGTTAGACGAAGCGCATTGAGATCCATACTAGTTATCTGATTTGCATACAAATCGACTCTCGTTAAATTGGTTTTTCCAACAAAAGTTTGAGCTTCAACTTGTGTAATTTGATTATCATTCAGGAACAGCAACTCCACACTGCTGGGAATTGAGAAAGCCGATATTTTTGTCATTTTGTTGAAACTTGCGTCTAGTGTTTGCAAGCGTAGTTCTTTATCCATGCGGTAGTTGTTTCCCAGTTCCTTGATGTTATTACTATGAAGATCCAACCACTGAAGTCCCGAAGGGATAACAGTATAATCAAACCACTCTATTTGGTTATCTGATACATTTAGCCACAATAGAGATGGAATATTTACAAACAGGCCTTGAATTTCAGTGAGTTGGTTGGCGTCCAACCTTATGGCTTGTAGAGTAGATAACGTTTCAAATGCGTTCATATCAATGTGCTTCAATTTATTACGTGCAAGATTTAAAATTTGTAGGGACGGTAAATCTGTAAACACTTCTTTGCTTATGTTTTCTATTTTATTTCCGATAAGACGAAGGCCATATACGTTATGCAAACCGACGAAGCCGGGTTCCTCCAGTGACGTTATCTGATTCTCTCCCAGATCAAGAGTCCTTAGTAAACGCATATTTCTTAGCGCTATGGGTACTTTCTTTAAACGATTCCCATTTAAATTCAAATCCTGTAGGGAGGATGTATTCCTGAATGCTTCTGGATGGAGTTCTTCTAAATGATTATTGTCTATAGACAGTAGAGACAACACATACAGACCATTTAGGGCGTAAGCATCGATATGGGATATCTTGTTGTATGATAAGATCAACGTGTGTAGGTTATTCATTGGTGCAAACGTATCAGCAGCAATGTTCTCCAACATGTTATGCTGAACGTTAAGTATTTGCAAAGTATATAAATCTTTGAAAATTTTGGGATCGAGCTTCGTTAATCTGTTGTTAGATAAGTTTAACAGCACCATTCTTATAAGCCCGGTGAAAGTATTCTCATTAATCCAAGTACTCGTTAAATGATTATTAGATAAATCCAACGCCAACAGCTGATCTAGGTTGGCGAACAGGCTTGGTGAAAGCACACTTATAGAATTGTTTTGTAAGTATATTTCTTTGATGACCGGTCTGCTATCTTTGAACAGATCTTGCGGAAGAGCAACTATTTTGTTGTTTGAAAGATCAATTATCTGCAGCTGTTTCAATCCAGATAAGGCCTTGTCAGCGACCATTGATATTTCGTTATCATGAATGTGCAGTTCTTTGAGTCTACGTAGAGCCATAAATCCGTTTTCTGGCATTAACACAAAGTGATTGCTTGAAGCGTCTAGTACTTCAATATCTAATGAGCAGGTCGCATGTGACATAGAAGGCGCCGAGGGAGCTGGCCCATCCTGTTCACTAATCAGTGCTTGATGCATTGCTCGCTCTCTGAATCCCAAGTCACTTACATCTTGTAGACGATTTGAAGACACATTCAAATACACTAAGTTAGTAAGCGGGCAAAACAAGTTTTCGGGAAACGACCAGATGTTATTAAAACTGAGATCCAACTTTTCCAACTGTCGAACAGCCGTAAAGCTTTCTGATGCTATCTCTAAACTCATAGCGGCCCACTCTGTGTTTTTCGTTCGAATCGTTAAATTTCGGAGGTCTCTCAAGCCAGAGAGTACGCCAGGCGGCCATCTTCCAATTTTACAGTTATCTAAAACAAGTTCACGTAGTTTCACTAGATGCGCGAAACTCCGATCATCAAGGGAGCTTTTATACATCATTTCTTCATTACACTCTATTCTTAGGGATGTGGTATGTTCTGAAGGAATAACACTGAAGTTAGTTGTGTCGAATTCACTGTTTATCGTGCGGAGTTTACACGTGAGAGAAACTTCATGTGCATCATTGGGGCCTCTCAGCCACCACTGGCAGTCATCAGGTGCTTCATATTTCAGTGGCAAAGAGCTCTGATCAGCCACATTCAGACCAATGACGAACCAAAACAGGATCGGGCAGAGACGATTTCTTGAAAAAGTTTTCTGTTGAGCCATCATGGGGAAAATCAAATATCAAGGAAGAAAGAAAACAAGACACGATAGGCTCAGTGTCATGTTTTTTCCGTCGGTGTTCGCGTATTGCGTCCCCTTGCCGGATGTGTAGTATCCATCAATTTATGAACACTATTTCGGCTTTAATTTAACAAATAGTCCTTGTTGAGATAATGCTCATGATGTGTCAATATCAATTCACAATTCGGTGATTTAGCGTCCTTCGAAACGTAAACAAAATTTTCACTTATACTGTTCACATCAGTTTCAACGAAACGTCCAAAATTCACTGTAGTTATATTCGAGATGTTCTCTGAATACAATTTAACTGGTTGTATTTAGTAAAGTCCGTAACTCAATTTCGTATCGCGTAAGTGATAAGCGTGTTTTCACCGTAACGTAAGTCCGTTTCAGAGCGTCGTGTGGCGCGACCGTGCCCAGACGCTGCTACCAGTCGACTGAATTTTGGTAGAGCCATTGCAGTCGAGTCGAGTATACGCTCGGGAGAGGGGTGCGGAGCGGGGCGAGATGAGCCGAGCGGTGGCGAGTGTTCACGACGACTTATTACAATAAATTATTTTTTTCGGAGCTTTAAGCGATCGACTGTGCGTCTCCGAAACCGCAAACTTTGAATGAATACAGGCATCAGCTGCTTTGAGAAGTTGAACTGGATTTTATATTTATCATACCTAGGTACTGTGATTTGTTACTGGCCCTAGGGATTGTAAATATAAAACAAATGTAAATAGGATTTAACGTTTAGGCACTTCTCACATATTTTATCTATTACCTAGACTTTTTTATTCAAATCGCCTTAAAAATGCTTAATAATTTTGCACCACAACTTTTTGTTCAAAATTCCGGTCACTGTGAGAATGGTGCGTTAACGCCGAAACCTTCTAAGTTATGGAATAATTCGCGTGCCTTAACGCGATCGATTTAATACCCTATTAAGACTTCCCAGAAATTATAAAAAATACCTGAAGAAGCCTAGTTTTAGGATACTGTGGTTTACAGTGTGTCAGTTTTGATAAATTGAATCTTAGGTCTCATAAAATTTTAATTTTTTTACTCCAGCAACGGAAGTCTTAATGTAAACTTGAACTTTTTTATTTTTTACTTGTTTGTCAGCTCACCCGAAAAACCAGAACCTTTTATAATTTAATAGGATTTCAAAGATGCACATAACCCTTTTAATTCCATTATAAATATGAAACTCTATTTCATTTCCCAAAGAAATCGAAATGAACTTACCGCAACCAGAATAGAAACTAAAACTCTAACAAAAGACTACCAAAACGTCTTGAACACGTAATCGGGATTAAAACCAACCCTTTTATGAAATGCTAAAATTAAAAAGCAATGGCATAAAGGTATTAAAAGCTTAAGGTAACAAAATTCTTTAACAAAAGAGGTTTTCTGTTAACGCTTGGCAGACCACACTGCCTGACGCTGTCAGACGACGGAAGATATCATTTTAATCCTTTTAGTTAAGTTGACTATGAAAAGACAGATGCCTTGCCGGCATCCGTGTTTTTCTTTTGTCACTTAGCTGACTCTTAATGGTTGACGTGAGATAAATTAATAGTTTGTGATTAATTTTGATAGCAGCCCCGCCTGCTATTCTTTTTGAGATAAAATTTTGGATATGTACATTTTGGTGTTAACGTTGTTTTGTTTTGGTGCAATATAGGTTATATCCTGTTTAGTAATTAAAGTTGAAATATACTTGTTTTAGTGATATTTTATACATACAATCCTACTTCACACTTAATATTATAAAGGTGAAAGTTTGTGAGTGTGTGTGTTTGTTTGTTTGTTACTTCTTTATGCTAAAACGTCTGGACCGAATATAGATAGCTTACCCTTTTTTTTTTTTTCGGATTAGCACATAGGCTACTTTTTACCCCGGTCTATGCGGGTGAAACCGCGGGGCGCAGCTGGTATACTAGAAATGCGAAAGTTTGGACAGATGTTTGTTACTCAATCACGCCAGAACGGCTGAACGAATCTGGATGAAATTTGGCACAGAGATAGATTATAGTCTAGACTAATAATAGGCTATAATTTATAATGAGGGAAGTGCTAATTCAACGCGGGCAGAGCCGCTGACAAAAGATTGTATTTTATATATGAACTCCTGTATTGCTCAAGTAGCTTACAAGATTGGTATAATGGTTCATAAATTATGGTTTCATTAGATGCAAAAAAAATATGAGTCACTATTGACTTTATGGGGTTAGGGACAAAATACTATGCCACAGAATACTCGTACCGTATGGTTCACGACTTAGAATAACCGACCCCTTTGCCTCCACAAAGACCTAAGGGGTGATATCATGTGGACTGATAACATCATAATGCGGTTAGGGTTGGTAGAGAAGGGACATCAGACCCGTTGCCTGCTTTGTTAGATTTTCTTCCCTATACGTTAGATTTGCATCATCAGCTCTTGGCTACTTCTACACTATAAATTTTATTACCATAAACAAATATATTAATATTTGTTGACTTCTTTGACAGAAGGTTATTATGAGCTCCACCATTAAGACTTGTGTGGGTCTTGAGCTTGCTACTACTTATGTCTACCTTCAGCTTATATTTTATTATTCAAGACTTTGTAAAGCACTTGAAAAAGAGAGGTTTATGTGTCCATCAAAGACGCTCTATAAGTAATCTTTTACATCACAAGAGTTTTATCAACAACGTTTTACAAGTCCTATTTAACGTCAAATCACTTTGAAAGAGTCGTACGTAATAATTTACGATTGCTTTAAAACAATACCTCTGTAAACGAACACTTTACGATCCCCGCGTATTTTCATAAAAATGTTCGTGTATTTGTACGTTACTGTCACAACAGGAATATCATTCATCACGATCTGAGACAAAAGCTTATACGTGGCGATGACGTAATTACCGCGTGTATCTAAAAAAACACATGTTAACGTTTCGTTATTTCAAAAAACATCTATCAAGGAGACGCCGAAGCGTGTTAAAGTTATTACTTCGAAGTGTTTCACATCACAATCTGTCAGCTGAAGGAATGAATAATGATGAATCGTTTTCGCTTATATTCGCCGTAGGGGTATCTCCTTACCCACGCTAGGTATTTATGTTTTTTGATGAATACGCACGTCGACGTCACGATGAAAATTGTTTGTGCCGATCAATTTTATTTTACTATGGGCCGGACGGTCGAGTGTGTCTATTATTCTTATAAATAGAGAGCCGATTTTTTGTTTACCTTTATCTTATCCTTATCCCATGCTCGAGGACTGTCGTTTAGGAGAGGTTATCAGTTTTATTGTGAGGTCATTGTTCTTTCTTGTATTCTACCAGCTGATTTTATTTACCTCGCTAAAGAATTCGCGTATTTTAATTTGACGTATTTGCTCCAAACCAAACTGACTTGAAAAAAATGCTAAAAGCTTATTATTGAGTCCCGGGTATCCCCCGGGAAAAGGCATTCTAAAAAGTAAAATTCAAACATGTTTTAAAATCAAATTATGTTTTGAGAACGTACGCATGTGCGAGGTTTATTATTTTCTGTGCTTGGATTCCTACTTTAGAAACATGCATTGAAAACTTCTGAAAACCTTAAGCGTAATTTCTCACATAACAAGTTTTACCAAAGTATAATTTCCTCAAAGACATGTAATATCAGTTCCAACAGAAAATAAAATACGAGATCAAGAGCAGAGTTTGAAAACATAAAGATATATTTCTGTGTTTCAAGATTGTGTACGATTTGTTGGAAACTTTACATAATTTAAATGCTTTATATTATGAATCGGATAACATTTGCAACATAAATTTTGTTATCAGAAGACTCTGTGAGGATAAGATAAAGGGACGAGTTATATACGCTGTAAGAACTTAGGATACGCAAGGTAAGAAATATTCTGTCGGCATTGAACTAAAACCCTGTAGATAAATATAAACACGTTACAAGACAGTAAACATTTACTTTATAATACATTATACGTTTTTTAAAAAAAAGAATAACTCTTTATTTAGGGTTCCGTACACGAAGGGTTTAAACGGAGCCCTATTGCTGTCACTCACGTGTCCGTCTGTCCGTCATCTGTCACTCAGGTTTTACAGCCCAACGGTTGGAGCTCCAGTCTTCACAGTATAAGCATCTTGTTGACTCAGAGCGATATAAATTGTCAAAAATTGGTACGGAACCCTAAATATGCAAAGTCCGACATGCACTTGGCCGGATTGTTAACTAGCCTGCACTCTTCCACTGCTGGGCAAAGGTCTCTGCCAAGTCCTTCCAGGAACTCTTCTACCCGTACTTCCTCAAACCAGCACTCGTGGTACGCATCCAGGTCGTCTCTCCATACCACCTCTTTCGTGGCTGGCCTCAGCGGTGCCGTCTATTCTCAGGCACCCATTGAGTGGAGACTTTTCCCCAGCAGTCGTCGTGCAAGCGGCTGACGTGACCCACCAAATCCCATTTGACTCTGGCAGCCTTCTTCCCCACATCTACTATACGCGCTTTTTTTTTAATTTAACGCAGCATGGTGTTCTGTTCTGTCTTTTTACTCCTAGAATGCTACGTTCCATCACTCTTTGACAAACTCCAAGGCGGAACTTTTGTGAATCGGTGAGCAACCAGTTCTAAGCACCGTAGGTCCTAAGCCTTAATAAATAATGAGTAGTACCTACCTACATAAAACTCATAGAAACTGGGTTCTTTATCAAAGCCTAACTATCCTATTTCACTTACTATTTAAATGAATTACAGTAAGCAGTGACAAAATTCCAGATCATTCAATTACTTAGTTATAACAAGTTCTCTATGTTTACATTTCTTTACAACGACGAACTCCATATAAACAAAGTCATATATTTTTCCATAATCTTTAGTTTAGTAACACACATTTCATCCCAAAATACCCTGACATTATCACGTTCTCTTATCGAAAACTATGAAGCCAAACCTCAAGTGCCTTCTTAGAGCACTCGAAACATTTCAAGAGCGTGTTTCGTCACACTGCAAAAAAAAAATAGCAAATAAAAATCTCCAGGAAATGTTTATTTACCTTGGATACGTAGAGACGTAAAACAAAATGTGTAAAATATTCACCCCGTGTGTTTTGCACCCAGATAGCGGTACAAATACGATAACGCGTGTATCCTTGTTAGCATAGAAATTGCGTTTGAGCTACGTGCTTGTGTATTTATGAGTATTTATGCTATTATAGTTAGTTTAATTTCTTCTTTGTTTTTAGGGTTCCGTAGTCCTAACAAGGACAAGGAACCCTTATAGTTTCGGTCTGTCTGTCTGTTCTTCCTAGGCATAGCTTAGAGACTGTTAGTTCTAGAAAGCTACAATTTGCATGGGTAGGTAGGTATATATATTAATCACATCAAGAAAACGAAAAAAAAATTAGAAAAAGATTTTTTTTTATTGTACCTTCCTGTAAAGTGGGTATAAGATTTTTATTTTCTTGCTCTTCCTGTACTGTTGGAAATCGATTTATATTTTTATATTATATAGATATTTTTCGTTCGAGTCGAGCTTCCCCCCACCTCTAAAAATCCTCACTAAAAGCTAAATTGTCGGCTTGAAAAAATTAAAAAAAATCTTAATGGTATTATACAGGGTGTAACGGAATGGTGTAGTCATATTTTAAGAACTGCATCTGCCCATCGCTAAGAACAACTTTTTTCAACAAAATTCGAGGAAATTAAAAAATATATTTTTTACTCCCCATACAAATATTGATCAGCTGATGATAACTTTGTTTGGAGTGTCCAATTTTTTTTTGGGAATTTTCTATGTTTTCTTAGAGAAAGTTGTTTATTTGCATGGGCAGAACCTGCTCCTAAAATATGACCACACCATTCCGTTACACCCTGTATATAACAAACTTTGAAGGAAAACTATCACGGCTACGATGTCTAACATTAATGTAAATAAGATGAATAAATAAGAGTTAAATAAATAAGATGATAACATTAAGAAGCGTTTTGAGAAAACATTCATTGTGCGTACAGCTAGGGAGTGGAATTCCCTACCGGTTTCTGTGTTTCCTAATAGCTACAACCTGGGAGTTTTTAAGTCAAGAGTGCATAGGTTACTTCTAGGCAAGCGTGCTCTATCTCCGACCATATCATCGCTCACCATCAGGTGAGATAGTGGTCAAACGCGTGCCTATCAACAATAAAAAAAAAACCTAATAGTCGCTCAACTTATAAAATGTACCCACTTGGAAAATTTCGCACAAAACACAAAACCTTAGAAAAAAATACTTAGGTGAAGTTGTTACATATTTAATATTTAAAATGGGTAGATAAAATGTAAAATTTTGGAAATATATAATCTTTTTTTTCGTTTTTAATTTAAACGTTATTGTCCATAAATTCCGTGAACTCAATTATCATGTTCTTAGTAATAAATATAAAGCACTCTTCTCGCATGTTATAACGGGCGACTACGGAACCCTATCATGCGTGGCCAAACACGCACTTGGCCGGTTTTCAAGAGATGAGAGAACCCAAAGTTTGCCCTCGTGTTTTTGCCTTCGTGTTTTGGGAACACATTCATTGTGTGTATAGCTAAGAATTTCCCTGCTGAAGTATGTGTTTCCTGATAATTGCAACCTGGGGGTCATTAAGTCAAGAGAAGTTGGTTACTTCTAGACAAGCGTGCTCCATCGACGACCACATCAACGTTTACCATCGAGTGAGACAGTGCTCAAGCGTGAACTTATCAATGTTAAAAAAAAGAACGATTTAATTTTGATTTTATAGATTTTGAAGGAATCAGGATCATCACGCGAATGATTGAACACAGATTCTTAATTCTATTTAATACATGACGTAAGATCTGGTCGCTTTTTAGTAAAAGGTCACATGGCTAACTGCCAAAGTAATTATACCTCAAAATATAAAATGCATGACATCCGTAGGTGTATTTCACGGAGCTTTAGAAAAGTAGGAAATAATTTTTCATCAAATCTACAGAATCAAAAAACCAAAAAACCTAATCCCGATTTGCTTCGGATCAAAATGTTTTAAACGGTAGCTAAAATGTCCATAAATCCGAATATACAAAGAAAACTTATGCAGTGTTAAAAAGTGATAAAGTAAACTTCCTTGAGGAAGCGTGGGGTGCGAAATATTTCCGTCTTAACGATTTTTTATTTGACCTCTGTGTTGACAGTCACGGCTACCAACAATACTACATCGGCTGTAACACACAATGACCCAAACCCGGGAAGGGTAAACATGGCCATTGAATAAGAAAAACCGTATTTTATCAAACTGACACCGTACGAAATCAAAATATATGAGAATTGACAAAGCGCGTGAATCACTTTATTAAAATCCTTGAAATCTAATCAAAGCAATTAACAACGCTTCTTTCTTACCGCAGGCTGTTTCGATCTCTTTTTTTCTTGTGAAATTTTGTATGCTGTGTCCTCTTCTTGGAAATATTTTTTCGATTTTATAAGGCAGATATGTGACAGGGGATGTCTCGCAATATTTCACGTGCCGGGATCTAAAACGCACCCACGCTCAGGTAGCAAACATTATCACTATAAGCGGTGTTCATAACTAAAAAAGGAACCTTTTTTTCTAAAAAAACATGTAGAGAGTAGAGTCGAACGCTAGTAAAATTATTTTATATGCTTTGCCTAGAATGTTTTTTAAATTATTTTTTGATTCAATTTATTTTTTTATAACAAGTAGATTTTTCCATCAGTATATTTTTATTAAAATATAAATTGGTAAACATGTATTTTGTAGCTGTGTGTTTGACATATAAAATAGAAAAATAAAATAGTAGGTAAGAATGTAGAATATGAAAAAAATACTATTTTCAGATCGTGCAATATTAGAAAACATCATCATTGTCCTGCCCTTATCCCAATTTATTTGGGGTCGGCGCAACATGTCTTTTTCTTCCATACTCCTCTATTAGTCGTCATCTCTGTAGTCACTGCCTTTTACCCATATCCTCTTTCACACAGTCCAACCATCGTTTCTTTGGCCTTCCCCAACTTTTATAGCCATCCACATCCATACACAAGACTTTCCTCACGACATTTTCTTCATTCCTCCTCATCACATGCCCATACCATGACAACCGATTTCCACACAACTTTTCAGTCAGCGGTGCCACTTTCAGACTTCCTCTTATATACTCATTCCTAATTCTATCCATGCGCGTTACACCACACATCGCTCTTAGCATTCTCATCTCAGCCGCATGCAATTGCTTTTCATTCATCCCTTTTGTGGCCATTCTGAACCATACAAGACAGCAGGTCTGACTCTGACCATTGTTTTATAAATCTTCCCCTTAAGTTTATGGGGAATGCGGGAGTCACAGATAGTCCCGGTGACCTGCCGCCAATATTAGAAAACGATAACATAAAATACAAAGTGGAATAACCTTAAATCAACCAACCGTTTCCATGCTTTTGCTATTCCCAATTCCCGAAGAAACTACGAGAGGAATAAAAAAAATAAACTTCGAACTGCGAATAAAAAATGACTAACAAAAATATTAATCTCGAAAAAAGATGAAGAGCTCTGTGTTCGGCCGATCTTTTCTGCGATACGCCATCTTTTGTGCCAATTATGAGGCAGTTTTTGATCTTTTTTGTTCTCTTTTTAAAAATGTCAACGGTGGGTGGGAATTTGTGGACAAGTCTAGTTACAAGGTGTCTTTTATGCCAATGGCTACCATAGTTCTTTACTTTTTTTGTAGTAATACATACAAGGCATTTTAAGTTAGATTATCCTTGACAATAATATAATAATAATGCCATTAATTTATAATCGTTTATTAAGCTGTTTGAAAAATTAGAATTAAATTTTGGTTTTACTGGCCCAAAAAAAAGCGAAAGCCATAAAGATTTAAAGGATTATTTGAATTATACTGATTAAGTCAACCCTAAAAATGGAACACAAACGTCGATTGCTGAATAAATGGCTTGTTTCTGGAGACTTCGAAAGTTTTAAAATGCTCATCTGGCAAATCTTATAGATCACTTTCAAATGGTCCAGTGAGCTGAAAATATTGCTAATATCATGCAGATATGTATTTTCAAGACTTTTAAGAAAGGCGTCATAGCGTGAATTAGTGCGTGCCAGCAAATTATTTAATTTTCTATATAACTCGTTGCTAAATAGCTCACGTTCGTATCGTTCAACAGGCCGCCATGACAGTTTAGGTTAGCATCAGACTGCGTGGTTCTAGTAGATACCGATGAAATCATTTTTAATAATTTTATAATTTTACAAACCTTTTAATAACCTACCAGTTTCGATTTTACTTCGAGAGCCTACCTTATATTTTGACTTCGTATTATTAGGTTCAAGAAATTTAAATTAATGAGAAAAATATCATTTTATAATAATAATATATTTCTTCCGTACACTGTACACTGCTTTGACAGTACTTCGTAATTTTAGAAGTAGGTATTTTATAAAATTTTCTAGACTAAGTCTTCAGTTTTATGTAAATCTTTAGAGCGCTGACATACAGAAAATTTGTGTCGACACGTCGTGTTTAGAATAATTTAAAAGTAGTACGCTTATGTGGAGTAAAACAGATGTTGCTGCGAGGCTATAATTTTATTCTTAGTGCCATGCGTATGAAACAAAAAAATACGTAGTACGTAAAGAAGAGTATAATCTGATCTTTTGATCCATTCCTCTATCTATCACGTAACAAGATTTTGTAACAAATTCACCTTATCATATTATTAAATAAACCAATCAATGGGTTTTTGAAAGTGCTCTTTCTAAAGTGTCAGTTATTTAGACCATACATTTTTCATAGGGCCAAAAAGCCCTGATTTTGTATATTTTCCAGTTAGTCAAATGTAAATCTTTAGAGCGCTGACATCCAGAAAATTTGTGTCGACACGTGTTTAGAATAATTTAAAAGTAGTACGCTTTTAATATGGAGTAAAACAGATGTTGTTGCGGCTATCATTTCATTCAAAGTACCATGCGTATGAAACAAAAAAAAATAAGTAGTACGTAAAGAAGAGTATATCTAATCTGATCTATTGATCCATTCCTCTATCTATCACGTAATACGATTTTGTAACAAGTTCAGCTTATCATATTAAATAGACCAATCAATGGGTTTTTGAAAGTGCTCTTTCTAAAGTGTCAGTTATATATGCCATACAATTGTCATAGGGCCAAAAAGCCCTAATTTTGTACATTTTCCAGTTAGTCTAGCATAGATATTTAAATAAATTACAAGTTTTTTTTAAACAAGCTTTAGACCCTCGCTATCATGGGTAATGGAAATTATGTACAACTCAAGATAAAAACAACACACTTGCCCAAATTCAACTGTCCTAACATCTGCCATCAGGGAGTTCCAGTCAGTACATCCCAGATTCATAATATTGCATTGTCAAACTTTCATAAGTAAGCCAAATTTCGGCTCTATCGGAAACCAATAAGTTTTCGAAAAACGGTTTGCATTTTAATTAATTATTTTAATTAATTATTTTAATTAATTCTTTTAATTAATTATTTTAATTAGTTATTTTAATTAATTATTTTAATTAATTCTTTGAATTCATTCTTTTAAGCAGACAAGTTACATACGAATATTGCGAGTTAAATAAAAGCTTGCAATAACTATGCTTCTTTCCGTCTATAATCGTCAATCAATGGGTACAAAGAACTGCCAGGACCTCGGGTGTGTTTGAAAGAGTCACCGCGGCCCCTGGCACAGGCAACTAACTGAAGGAACATGGGTGGGTTTTAGTCAGTAAGAGTCTGACACGTCCTCCCGCTCCACCCGGAGCGGGAAAAGTCATTTGATGATTACCAAACCAAAGAAAAAAGGGTACAAAGATAATAAGTTATTTTTTTGCGTTAATTTTCCTTACCATATGGACTAAAGCACATGATTTGGAATACTAGATAATATAATTACAAAAATCAGAGAGACATTGATAGAATTTCATACAAAAATATGTATAAATATTAATTTCACGTATGATGTGAGTGGGATTAAATAAATCAATTCAAATGAATGCATATAGAAAGATTTACGAATTTACCTACCTAAACATTTAAAATTCATATGATTTTATTAGAGCAAGTCATTGAAATCATAAAATTTAAAATTACTAACGATGACTGACATAACGTCATCAACATTTAAATGCAAATTTTTATTTTATGAATGTCTTTTTTGCAGATTGATACAAAAACGGATAAACGTCACATAAATTAGCACTATTTTATTAATTTTGCTAAAGCTGGAAATCAGTTTGTGTTTAAGTATCGTTTATAATAATTTATATCATTCGTTTCTGAAGAATAATATATTAATCTAAAGTCTCCCACGGCTGACTATTTTATCTTTTGAATGATTTATTTTACAAAATCCTTTATAGAATTGAAATCATTAGTCAGAATTAAAACCTTTCACACACGTTCCATCATAAGTGTTCAGAAACTTTTCAGACTTTCAGATCGAATAATTAAAAGTCACTGAGTGGTGAAACATTGTTAATGACTCTAAGGACTTATTAATCTCAATTTATTCATGAACATAAAACCGTCCACTTTAAAAAAGAACCTATTCAGTGACACCTCACTTTATAGGGTTAAAACCACTCCATTTTACACGTGTCCTCAGACGCAAAGGGTTATTCTGATATACTAAGCAGTTTTCAGTAATGCAAAAACCTGAGAGTCAAAAATGTGGGATAAGTAGATTCTGATTAACCCGCTGTCATTCGAAAATGTCTGCGTAATTTGAAAACGGACCTCTTAATTCAACCGTTATAATGTAAACAAAGAACGGTCGTGACAATGTCATCGTTTTTGCCTAATTTGTAATTGGTGATATTTATTAGAAACCACACTTTTTTTTTAATCTGTGTAAGATACTAGCTTGTAACAAGGCAGTGTTAAAGCCTTGTTTACTTTTTGACCTCTATTCCAAAATTACGTTCTTTGCTACCTTTTTTTAAATTCAAATTACTTAGTTTTCTTTGTCATGTCTCCGTTTTTATATTAAAAATCAGTTCTAATTCTGCAGCCGAGCTAGTAGAAGCTCCTCATTGTTATTATTTTGACTCTTCAAGTGTCAGTTACCAGTTTCCTAGAATTTTGCATTAATACAATTTAATTACTAGTCACAGTGTTTGTGTTCTTAATATTATATTAAAGCCGACTGTTGTAAATGTGTTAACTCGTCGTGTTATTATTTATTGAACTCCTCATCTACGGTCCTCCTACCCTACGACCTCCTCTACGTGTCACACCACCACTCCGGTCCTCTGCAACGTGACATCGCCCTCCGTACCGTGACAAGCTTCTGCCAGCTGCTTCGCCGGCGTAGTATTAGTACTTTCCCCTTTATAAATTACAGCTTATGTGCTATTCCAGACTAAATTCTATCTCTGTGCCAAACATCCAGAAAAACTCGGGCGTTATGGCGTGATTGAGTAACAAACATCCATCCAAACTTTTTCATATAAATTAACAGTCAGATAAAGATACCCACATAGAGTGTAAAAAGACACATAACAAAGCCGTTAACTACGCATACTGTACGTCTAACAAAGTAGTTTTGCGCAAAAATTATTGCTGGGAAATAACTTTTATTTTTAGGTACGAAAAAAAAACTTTTTTTTATTGCGCGTAATGTAACGCGAACCCAGACAAGTGGAGTTAAACCCCGCCCCTTCGTTCTAAGCCACGTAGGTACTTGTTGGATACGTTTGATATTCATTGCATTTTTGTAACTGTAAATGCGTAATTTTTAAATTTAGACCAAAAATAAATTTAAACCATTCAGGTAAGGTTTGTTAAGAAAAAAGTTTAGTAATAACACTCGGAACTAATTTTCGTAAAAAAGTAAAAATAAAATTGTGACTTTAGCCTTTAATATCTCCAGAACCAGTGGTTTCCCAGGTATGGTCTAGTGGAAAAAAACATCCAATTATTGGGTAGAATATGTGACTTTTGGCTTCGGAAACTGTCTTTTTACACCCGACATAAAGATAACCAACTTGGGCCCGCGTGGTGGATTACGGCCCACACCCTCTCTCAGAGAGGAGGCCTGTACCGCAGCAGTGGGGACATTAAAAGGCTGATGATGATGATGAAATATATAAAAACTGCGTCATATTTTTGCTATCGCGTCGCCTACAACTGAAAACCCTAACTCTGAAAAAGATACGGTTACTGTACGTGTTCTTTCAAGTTTTTCCAACTAAAATACAGGCAAACTTGTTCCAAAACAAGCGGAGCATAACAAAGTATTTTAAAAATGAAACAACAAAGTTATACTCTCTATTACTGTTACAGGTAGGTACAGACTAGTTACATAACATTTTTATTGAATTTGAGACAAAGGCATTTTTCAATTGCAGTTCCCTTTGCTTTTGTCTATCTTGCGTGCGACGGTGGCTATGGAATTTCATTTAGTGCACGGTTGCCCTAACATCATGCGGCTTCAGAGAACCTACTATGTGAATATAAAGACCGGAATGCGGTATTGAATTTTGATTTTCATTGCGTTTTTTCGTCTATAGCAGCTTAGTTTTACTATGGAGATTGTAGAGTCAGCGCAATGTATGATGAAGTTTGCGGTCGGGGCCAAGTTTCCTCGTTTCGTGGTAGATCTATTTACCCGGCGCCGTCCGTACAGTGCCGTGCAGGCAAATTATACCACACTCAGCGGGACACGAGACTCGCTTAGCGCGATATATAGAATACCTCTCACTAACATAACGATTTATCGGAATCTGTCGAATGATTACTTTTTTTCTTTGTTAAATCTTTAAAACATTGTTAGGCAGGTGCACCCACCTATTTTTACCAAAAACTTCTTTAAGAAAAATCAATTTATTCTTAAATTGATTAGTTGTGGGATTTATTTTGGCTTGTTGTGCTGTTGTTATTCTTTAACACAATTCTAGATGTTTTTAGGGTTTCGAAAGTCTGAATGAAAAACGGAACCCTTATAGGATCACTCGTGGGTCTGTCTGTTTAGCCTTCTGTCACAGTCCAGCCTTCTGTCACAGTCCATTTGCTCCGAATCTACTGGACTGATGAAGCTGAAATTTGGTACACACATGTATATCTGTGAGCCAGACACGAACATGTAACGTAAATTAATGAATTTGGAATATTATGGGCGTCACTTTTGGGTGTAAATCGGGAAATTAAAAAATAAGTTTTTCAAACTGTACGCCGTGCTGCATATAAAATGAAAGGACTTAGTATAAGGGTTTCAATTCTATTTTTTCCATAATAATAAAATTTCCTTTTTTTAAGTTATTAGGGAAAATAGATGAAAAACGACCATTCCCCCCTTATCTCCGAAACTACTGGGCCTAAAATTATGAAAGAAATACAGAAGGTTCTTTACTTACAGTTATATATAGTTTTAAAAAGACCTGAAAAAAACATGATTTGTTCGGAACCCTTTGCGTGCGAGTCCGACTCGCTCTTGACCGGTTTTTTCGTAACCTCACGTTTCAGAGATTTTTACGACAATTTTAGATATTAAATAATGTGACTTTCTACAAGATATCATAGACAGATATAATATCTATATAAATTTTAATTAATAGAATACAGCGATGGGCTTAAGGTGGCGACCCCATGTGTTATAAAACATGTTAGTACCCAATTATTGATTATATCAGTATCTTTAATGACTAATTTTATATCTTTCGATTATCAAAGCAATGAAAAGCACGATAAAGAAATTTTAATTAATAGCTTACAGTGACAAATATTTGAGATTTTCGAATCGCAGAAAAGTGACCAAGATTTTCCATTTTAGCGTCCTTGGGTGAAGTTAGAACAAATCAAATAAAAGTCCGATCCTAAGACTGAAAGGAGATTTCGACAGCCGTTAACACAAAGTTATTTAACGTTACTTTTGTTACAAATAAACTCGTTAAAATTACAAAAGGTAGAGTAAACAGGTAAAGTACCGAACCAATCTTCCGAAACAGAGATAATCTCAGTTAAGATAAAAGACAATACTGAGGGCCGACAAAGATTGAATTAGCATTACAAGATTACAAAGATATTTCAATGGCTAAAGAGCTTAAATAAAAACGATTTTTATGTAACAATGTAATGAATTCATGCGAATTAAGAAGATGGAGAAATCAATGGACTATCTATGAAAGAATGTGTGACGAAACACAAATAGAAAAAAATTATAACTGTTTAAAAAAAAAATGTGTTGAATAATTTTAGTTACTTAAGTATTTTATGAATATTTTAGTTTCCTAAATGTAGATAAACAATAAAATCATTTTAGTCCAAGAAGCGCTAGTTACTTTTAAATATTTAATCATTATTTTATCAAAACTTACTTGAAGATTACTCGCCCACTCATTTCAGCTAGACGTCAATTTTATATTTATGAATTTCTAATATTAATATCTATATCAATATCATCAACAATCTAATCCCGAAATTTAATACATCACGAACTTTCTAGACACGTAAAAACTTTGAGCTTATTGGATATTAATTTAGAAGCCCGCCATGGAATTAGCGCATAATTAAAAAACTTGAGGCATTGACTTTAAACTTGGAAATTGTAGTAACTAAATACGAGTTCCAA
Organism: Polia nebulosa; assembly: GCA_951329385.1. Classification (NCBI taxonomy): domain Eukaryota; kingdom Metazoa; phylum Arthropoda; class Insecta; order Lepidoptera; family Noctuidae; genus Polia; species Polia nebulosa. The sequence goes on from OX589604.1 coordinate 19,204,808, forward strand.
TATCTTCATGCTTTCCATAAATAATTTAATTAGTATAGGTAAAGATGAGAGTTTAATGATTGGAAGAATTAGTTTTTCTGTTTCTGAAATTCTGTTGAATTAATTATCTATTTTCAGTCATACATGTTAAGCTTAAATTTTTTTAATCATCAACTTACAAGTTACTAACTTCTGCCAGTGGCTTTGCCTGCGTGGAATTAGTACTACCCCCACTATAACTAGGTGCTATTCCAGACTATAATCTATCTCTGTGCCAAATTTCACCCAGATCCGTTTGGCCGTTTTGGCGTGATTGAGTAAAAAACATCCGTTTAAACTTTCACTTTTATCATATTACTTTTCAATTAAAGTTGAAAACCATCCCAAAGGTCTATACCTAACCCCGAATAACAAGTAATAACAAGTATCTCCCGAAATAACAAGTGATTATAACAAACGGAGGTTTGTTACTCAATCACTCATCCATCCATTTACCCAATCTTTCGCATTTATAGTATTAGCTGGATAGTAGGATATTTTAGAACATTAATAGATATTCATAAATATTGTTTTCTGATTGTAAAGTTGTGTGGAAATCGGTTATCGTGGTATGGCCATGTGATGAGGAGGCATGAAGAAAATGTTGTGAGGAAAGTCTTGTGTATGGATGTGGATGGCTATAAAAGTAGAAGAAGGACTAGAAGACTGTTGGACTGTGTGATAGAGAATATAGGTGAAAAGGGGGTGGCTACAGAGATGACGACTAATAGAGGAGTATGGAAGAAAAAGACAAATAAAATGGAATAAGGGCAGGAGAATGATAATTGTTTTCAGATCTACGTAGCCTTCTTTTGCTATAGGTGTATTCTGTACAACAATTTTATAATCATTTCTATGAAAACGCGTTGTCACACGCGGCTGTCTGCCGTAGCTTGTCTAACTTCACTCAAGTATAATCCCAGTAAGTCCTCAGTTAGTTACACAGCGTGTATCATCCAACTATCAAACAATCATGATCATCCACATTAGCAATAAGGAGGAAACTCAAACTCGACGCAAGTGAAGCGCGGCCGACCGTAACTGTATTATCTCCGTCGTCACGACCATCAGTTATATGAGGGATCCTCACAATAGGGTAACTTAATCAAAATAACATATTAACATCTAACTTAATAGCTATTATGTTCCGAACTAAATATCAACGGGTACATAGCAGTTTGCATAATCGTACCCTCAGCATTTAACAGGTCTTCTAATGGTTACAAGTTGGGATCAGTTCGGAAAGTTGTGGGAAGCGGTGGCGATGAAGCGTCCTCGGACGGACTCTCATACACAACTCGCGGTGACCGCACACACCGCTTGTTCTAAAATATATTTGCTCAACTGTACCGTCTAGTAGTTCGTAATTGCAGAAGTCTGTTAGTTGGGGAATTAATTTATTATGTTTGATAAGGGAGTGGCCGCTAACTGTTATGATAAAAGGTGGTAAGAAGTTCTTTCTTTATTGCATGAATCATTGAGTTTATAACAGACCTTATTATTATTATTTTTTTTTTTAATTTTTTAAATATGCTGAAATTTCCTTTTTATTTTTGTAGAATTTGGAAGGATAAATTACATGACAACACTATTTCACAATTTACAATACAAAACAGGATGATGTAACTATCAAGAAGCCTCAAACTCGCTCAAACATAGTTGAAAAACACTTCAGTACAAATCCTACGTTGACACGGTTAAAGCAGAATTCGATTAGCAAAATAATTAGCTCTATAATCTTATTAAAAGTTAGACGTGATTTTTCTTCTACAATCGTTCTTGCTCTAGCACCGCCAGTGTCATTAGATCACTACGCTTTACTTACATTTCTTTTTGAACTTTTTGCTTCGAACTAGCGGTATTAGTTTAACTTACTGTCGACATTGGTGATGGAATGTTACGAAAGAATCCGAATACAAATAGTGAGTAGATATTGTCAGCACAATGCCTAACAGTTCAATTCGATTCGGACCTTTTGTACAATCGAGACGGAACTCGATGCCAGTCATCGTTTCGGCCAGTTACTTTTTTCAATCGAAAACTACGAATCGATGCGTGATGTGTGATTAAATGCTCTGATTTTGTTTGTATGGAAATACTGATTTTTAGCAGGTTTTGCCTTGACAACAGTTATGTTTTGAAATAGAGCACAAACTGTATTTGCCGATCGATCTCTTGATTTGAACACACAACGCTGCGGACACATATAGAACTACTTCGATCTTCCCCGCCACTAGTGCAAATTGTAACGAAACAAAATACCATTTTTGACGTTTTTATAAGTTTATGTGCCCTCCACCGCATACCTCTGCGTTATGCGCTCTAATCAAGTGACCGATGTTGCAGGCAGTACATATATAATTCCTATTTATAATCATTTCTGGACTTTCTTCCATTTTTTCAAGTCAACCTGAATTGTCCCACATCTGGGCAAAGACCTTCTCTTATTCCTTTCCTTTCACTCGGTTTGTGATTCAACTATCTCTCGTTATTTTTTCTCATGATACTTCATAAAATATTATAGAACTAGATCATTTCGAAATATCTATACTAAAGTAACAACGAAATAATTACAACATCGAATATAGCAACTAATGTTTTTCTCATATTGTTGAATATAATTGCTAGTTTTCTCATTGTCTGATCATAATTCTCCTGCCCTTATCCCAATTTATTTGGGATCGGCGCAACATGTCTTCTTCTTCCATACTTCTCTATTAGTCGTCATCTCTGTAGTCACCCCCTTTTTACCCATATCCTCTTCCACACAGTCCATCCATCGTTTCTTTGGCCTTCCCCTACTTTTAAAGCCATCCACATCCACACACAAGACTTTCCTCACGACATTTTCTTCATTCCTCCACATCACATGCCATACCAGGACAACCGATTTCCACACAACTTTTCATTCAGCGGTGCCACTTTCAGACTTACTCTTAAATACTCATTCCTAATTCTATCCATGAGCGTAACACCATACATCGCTCTTAGCATTCTCATCTCAGCTGCATGCAATTGCTTTTCATTCATCCCTTTTGTGGCCCAACATTCTAAACCATACAAGACAGCAGGTTTGACCATTGTTTTATCCTCAAGTTTAAAGGGAATGCGGGAGTCGCATATAATCCCGGTGACCTGCCGCCATTTCATCCATTCAGTGTTAATTCTGTGCTTAACAGTCCGATCTATTTCGCCATCGCTTTGCACGAGTGAACTGGGATACCGAAAATTGGAGCAGACTGAGAGAGCCATCTAGCGCTATTTTTTAATATTCATTTAAATTGGTCTCATTTTTTCCAACGGAAATATTTTATAGTTTTAAAAGACAGACTTCTGAGTTAGTGGAATTTTTCTTCAGAATGCTTTTTCGTCCGTTAAAACATACCTATGTTACATTTCCTGTGAATTCCTCTGTAGTTTCCTTTCCATAAAATTGCTAGCAAAATTTTATGAAAATGAATCTAGTTTATATTTTTCTAGTGAAAAATTTATATTATGACATTTGTTTTACATAGAGATTTTTACTTAAATCTTTCGAAATAGGCACGTGCCAATGGTAAGGTTCACAGGTCTACCTTTCTGCAACCCTCTGTGCAGAACAAGTTAAAAAAAGCAAAAATATATCAACATGCTTAATTAAAAAAAAAACGAGCTTTGTAGGTGCGTACGAAACGTGGAAAAAGGGTTCCTGCTGCATTTGTTGCCAGACCCTACCTCCCTTTTCAACCCTTGCCACCCTCACTACACCCAAACATTCTCTCAAATTACAGTAGCCATAATGAAGTAGATAAGGATCAAATTAGAATACTTTAATTTCTCTAATTCGCGGACAATGATATGATCAAAATATTGCTAGTCGGAATTAAATTCATTAATAGAACTACATTCTTTTGAGCGTGATCTCAAACTAGCTGTGGTCGATAACAGATATTATCTTAGGCACGTGCAAGGCTATAAATACTGTGAAAAAAAAAATGTTGGAAATTTTATTCTCAATTTAATTGATACTCTCTCGTAAGTCCATTGGTTATTTGTGTGACTTTCGGGCATTGGCTTGATCCCTAGGTCAAAAGTGTTTTTGAGTTTACACTAGGCCAGAGGCAGCTCTTGAGGAAAACAGCCGTGATGGCGTACTTTCTGTTTCATAATGTGATTCCCGAAGAATCACCAAACCGAAGTGGCAGTGGGCAGGGCAGAGGTTGTGGAGAGTCTTAGCGTTTAAAAAGCTTCGACCTCCACACTTCTGCGGGATGTATAGTCTCATCGTCGATGATCGTGGGTGATGCATCCGGTTTGCGGTCAGCAGCGTACGGACCCTCCTATCAAGGCCGTCGAGCTCGGTCTGAGTCCTTTTGAGAATGTCAAAAGAGTACATCAATACTGGCGTGACCCAACCGTTGGGGGACCTTGTTCCCGCCTGATAAAAGACTATTCAGAATGTTATTCAGGTGGTCAAAGAAGTGCTCCTTCAGTGATTACTTCATGTCAGTAACGTTAATGCCTTAAGCTTCTCACATACCTAAATAGTTTTAAGTTTCAGTCGAGGAGAGGGATCTAAGTAGTCTGGAATCCAAAAGTTGATTCCATAATTCCCCCTCGCTTTACATGCCTGACTGCACATTTGTCCACACCACATTCCATCCTGATGGCGCTACTAAATGTTTCAGTTCCCTTCAGAAGCTACATCAGTTGCAAATTGTTGGGGCATAGAGTTTTAGGGCATCCATGTAAAGAAGGTAAGATATGACCTGACCACTTCTTCTAAACCGATAACCCAGGTCTGAATTCTCCGGCAATGTGCTTAGAGGATTCAGGGCTAAGCAGAACCAAAGTGGAAATAAAAATACATAAAAACAATGACTTCCGAGACAGCAAAGAAACAACTTGGCTTAGAAAATACCTAAACTAGCTTGTTCGTTCCGAAGTTTCCACTATAATTGAAACGATTTCCCTAGGAAATTACACTACTTCTTACCATGCTTAACCTATAATTGTCATCGCTACCACATTCATCATCATCATCTTCATTTCAGCCGAAAAACATCCACTGCTCATCACACAGCCACCAGGCCATCGGTCTACCTTGTGGGAGGCCGACGCTGCGTCTTCCAGTACACGGTCGCCACTCCAGAACTTTTCATATTTCACAATAGGTGTACGACTTTATAAATTTTAACGTACCATATTAAAGCATAATAATTATAATCAGCTTGAAATGGTCCCACTGCTTGGACACAGGCCTCCTCTTGTCACATGTTTTCGAAGTTTTGGTTCTAGGACATGCCTGATTTCCTTACGATATTTTTCTTCACCGTTTTGAGAGCAGAGGTGATGAAATAATTTACACAAAGTAAAGTCCTCCCTGAGTTCGAACCCATGGCCTACGACTTGCAAGTCGCGTTACCACTGCGCCACCACTGCTCTCACGTAACATATTATTACAATCAAAATTCCACAGAAACTTTTAATGAGGCCCGATATGTTTCATAAAACAATGAATTCAAAAGACTTTGTTTATCACGAGCATAATTCTATCAATCAGATATGACGCTATTCTGGGTCCACAAAAAAAGAAATATTGTAAGGAACTCGGTACATAGAAGTCTTAATTAACTTCGAGCGGACAAGTTATCTGGCTACCGATGAAAATATTTCATCAATCATAGAACGGTTGATTGATAATGCAACGTGAATTACTGATAGATTGTGCTGCCAACCGCGGGAACGCTCATCTCAATTTATTTACATGTGTTTGTATCACTTGTTGATGTTGCCAACGGTAAAAGATAGTTTTGAAGGCATGGAGTATAGAGTTACGTAGTTTTGGATAAGACTTTAATTTCTTCTAAGGTTCGATTATCGTATTAAAGTCAATACCAATGGACAGATACGAAGTCAAAAAGACGAATCGTTCAATAAATTTAAAAGGAATATTTTTCTTGACGGTGGGCCTGTCTTAAAGGCAAGCGATCGTGCAGGTCCAGACGAAAATGGCACGATGAACCGGGTTCCTATTACAAAGATTTGTCCTAACAAAAAAAGTTTCGCAGACGCTCTTAATCAAGCAATTGGCTTGATGTATTAATGGATCAACTTTGATAAATTTTTACACGCAACAACAATGTTATTCAGTCACTCATGTGAACGCTACAATTAGTCATGAAGTTCATTACAAATTATGAAAACAAAAAACTTATTGTTGAAAGAAACAGAAGTGCCTTTGTATCTTACACTATTAAAAATTGATTAATCTTGTCAATATACTCGTAGAATGTCGTCTCATCAATATCTACCTGCTCTTGTCCTGTAATACTTGCCGTCGTCGCATCAAGTACATATTCTTCTTCTATTCTTTCCAGTTAAACGCCATGCTATCTGTGCTGCCATTTCAGAATGTCGCCTTTACCTGAAAAAAAAATTGCTCATAGACTTTTATCCACACTTATCTATCGCTATTTTCTTTTCTCCGATGAAAAAGTGCCTCATCCATCACAACATACGGCCGAACACGACCGATCAGATACGAAAGCTAACGAACCGTCGGATGTGATTGAAAATCATCGCAAAGGAATGATGTCCTAGTCGGAAGCCATTATAAATCATTGCTAGACGGTAGCCCATACATCAATAAGGTCGATTATTTGATAACTTCACACAAAACACGGTCAGCGCTAGTTTAAAATGGGAACCAGTTCTAAGTGTAATTAAAATAAAGTTTCTATTAAATATTTTCTATTAGTGAACCGTTTTCGACGTGGAATGAAAGTTGTGAAGGTATTTTGATTGGCAGTATGACCTTTGATGGGTTTATAGACCTGATACCTATGTGAATTGTTGGATGTGCAAGGTATTCGGATTGTAGAGGTATGCTGTTTATTTATTGGGTGTTAATTTTGACATGTTTGGTAAGAATGTATAACATGTTGTTTTAAACGCAAATTAAGAAGGCTTTAAGGAATTCCTAAGGTTCCCATATTGCGCCCACCAGTTCGGTTAATCAGCGTAGCATTATCATAATCTGCCTTTTAATTTTCTCACTGTTGCAACACAGGCCTCCACTCTACGAGATGGGAGCGGTCTCCAACCACGCGGGCCCAGTGCAGATTGGCAGATGTCAGATGTTTTCGTCATTTTGGTTCTTTTTTGTTTTTTTTTTGGGGGTGGGAAATCATCCAATGACTTCTCCCGCTCTAGGGTAGAGCGCAAGGGCGTGTCAGACTCTTACTGACTAAAACCCACCCCTGTTACTCCCTGCCCTGAATGCCCAGGGGCGAGGTAACTCTTTCGAATTTATCCTCAATCCCTAGGCAGGAATCAGCCATGACGGGCCCCGTCACGAATGCTGATAAGTCTTTGAGGCGCGCGTGGAATACTACGCGTCGTCAACTCTCGGGCCTGGTGCTGATCAGACGGCGAGCTACCCATTACTCGCCGTCCCGGATTCCTCACGATGTTTTCCTTTACCGTTTTGAGAGCAATATGATGATGAAATAATTTACCTACTCAAAGTAAAGCGCCTGGCTGGTTCGAACGGGTCGCGGCTATTACCACTGGGCCACCACTGCTCCGGTTAGTCAAATAAGTTTAATTACCTACATATTGTACCTACCAGAATCTACTTAACGTAGGTATCTCGTCTGTGCTGACTAAGGGCAGTCTATTAATTGGGAGGACCAACATGTGGACCGCTAATCAAGGTTACACCTCAATTAAGTAAGGTCTTATTAAGAAGAACTATGACCTTCAAAATAAACCAATTATGTAGATACCTATCCATCAAAACAGCAAATCTCCCACCTTTAAAAGCTCACTCAACAAAGCTCATCTAATCGAGCAAAAAATGCAACAAGGAAACTATTCTTAAAATTAACGAGTTCACAATTCACAATAACATCAGTTCACATTGAAGCAAAAAACTCACTACTTAAAACGCCACAATTACTTAATTAGAGATTTGGATGATAACCGAGGCAGGTGAAGGTAACCATCAAAGACCACGAGTAACTCCGGACATCGATTCGTTTCAAATACGATTCTTTAGTTACACCTCGTTGAGTCAAGGACTTCAAACTCATTCCGTACACAATAAGATGAAAAAAATGATACAAATTAACCGATTGAACCTGTTTGTGAGGACCCCTAAAGAGCGGGTTTCTGTTAAGTGAACTAATTTATACTCACCTGTATCATAAATAAGATTGAAATGGTCCGAGTGTGAATCATCCCACGCTTTACAAGTTCCGTATTTCTTTTATTAAATATCATTTTGTGTGAAAAGATTCGAGTTTTGTATTCAAATGTTTTGTATTGCAACTCTATGTAAATTCTGGAGATAAGATAGGAGAATAGGAAATAAAAATACAATATATAATCTGGAAATATGAATAAAAATAAATATGGTCAAACTCGAACAGGTGAACAAAAGGAGTACCTCACAGGCGACTGGACAAAATTGTCACAAACATTTTTTAACCCTTTAAATAAATCTCGAATAAAAGGGCATTGCCGATGACTGAGCGTTTCTCATACCGTTTCGTATTGAACCCTAAGTTCGCTTGTTGGCGGCGTGCTATGTTACTGAAAGCATTTAATAATTTCATTCGATAAAACAGACGGCACCGCGGTTTAAAGAGATGTTAACATGTCATATAAAGTTCGAATGTGCCAATTCCCGGCTTGTTTGCGAGATTACATGCTGAGTTTAAAATATTCGCTTGTCATATTGCATTTAATATCGCCGATATACTAATTTTTCATTCTCCCTTTTAGAGTTTGTGACTGTTACGGCTAATTAAGCCGAGTGTGAAATTGCAACGAATAGCTTATTATCATTTTATACGTTTGTGTTAATTAAAAATTCTTATTGAATGGGATAGTTCGTTAAATTTATTGTTTTCTTTATAATTTTATTTGGTTGCAAGGCTGTCTTCTCACTTTTATTCAGCGTCCAATTAGGGATTGCAATTTTCTTTCAAAATTATGATACTAGAAATTTCTCTTGCATATCAAGTAGCGTCATAATGGTCTTATTACCGGAGCAGATACACCTAGCTAAATGTGAACAATTTTCCTTATCATCACCAACATATCCAATTCCCATTATTACGCCACCGTTTACTAACTGTAACATTAAAGTATTATTAGACATACCTACATATAAATTAGTTTCTGCTTGGCGCCCGTTATTAAAAAGGTCCTATTCGGCTCAGAGTATTCCATTTCATTTGCCAGTGGGGGGTTAGACCGTTTCAATCGTTGCGACAATTAATCACAGTACAGCAATGTCATCCGGCGCACCGGTCAGGCCGAAAACACGCCAGACGAATTTATTGTACCTTTTTTTTTATTCGCGCGTTTAAACGTATGGGAGGGTGTGATTGTGTGATGCTACTCATTTTGATATGTAGTTAGAGCTGCCCTCTGTTTGTAAAAGTAAATGCTTCACAAAGGTTTAAGTTCAATCCTACCTAAAAAGTAATAATTATTATTATCAATGCGATGGTTTGGACGAATATATGTTTGTTACTCAATAACGTCAGAACGGCTAAACGGATCTAGATGAAATATGGCACAGAGATAGATTATAGTTAAAAAAACTTTTTTACAAAAAAATAGAACCGACTTCCGAAAAAAGTGCAAAATAACTTTAATTTCGGAAGTCGGTGTTCCTGTTTTGTGTTTTCGTTTTTTGACACCGACTTCCGAAATTAAAGTTATTTTGCACTTTTTTCGGAAGTCGGTTCTATTTTTTTGTAAAAAAGTTTTTTATTTTTCACTTTTTAGTTATGGTTCCCCATTAAACTGTGTTAACAATTCATAGACATACGATAGCAGCAATCGCGGTTGATTTGCTGTCAATTTTTGAAGAGTTCCGTTGTCTGTCTCCGAAACCCATAATCAGATCTTTTTGAAATTTAAATGGGACCATTCCGAAATAAACCTCTTTCGAAAAAAAAAAAGAATTTTGCAAATCCGTCAATATATGACGGAGTTATGCCCATACATAAAAAAAAAAAAAAATACAAACATCCGAATTGATAACCTCCTCCTTTTTCGAAGTCGGTTAAAAATAGCATACAGGCCATAATTTATAAAAGGGAAAGTACTACATGCGGTTGAAGTTACTGGCAGAAGCTAGTCTTAACGTACTCGTATATGATATGTTGTACATTTTGGGTTTCTGTTTGTTATGCACTCTAACAGGGATTCCTTCGCTAGTTTAATATACATAGTAAAGTAATGATATAAATGCTTTTGTTTAATCAATTATTCGATTGGTTAGCCTTTGCCTCAAGCAATTACACTTTTACTACTAACAGATTCAATTAAAAGTCAGTCTCGTAAAATTTTAAATTATTTATAGAATTTAAATAAGGTTGATTTTAAAGATCATTTAAGAATTGCATATTTTAATAAATTACAGTCAAACTTATGAATGGTTTGAGTAAATGAATCAGTAATAAATATGTTAAAATAAAATAGAATGTTTATTAAAATATTGCATGGATCTGTTGAAATTAAGTAGTTTATATTATAAGACATGACATTTCAATTTAAAAATAAAACATCCACATTTCACATAATCGAGTAAATTGATTACAATATGGATGAATACTTTTTATTTAAAGAAAATAAAAATCCTAAAAGGAACCTACAGAGAATAATACAAATTATAGCTGTAATCACCATATTAAAGCTTGCCAAATTGATAATAGTGTTAATACAAAAGCCGATGTTGAATGTACCGGAATATTTTTAGATCATTTATTATAGTTGACTGCGAGACGTCAAAAGTAGGAGCGAAACGAATTCTGTGGAATCATTTCGTCCGTTACACTTTTTTAAGAAACCACAGACTATTGTAATTAAATTAATTCGTATTAAAGAAAAAGTTCTTATTTAAATAATTGTACTTAACCAAAATTGGCCCATCTCTATTTTCTGAGAATTGGGTTGATTATTAAAAAAATCTAATTAGTTGGACACGTATTTTTTCGTTTGTCATGTAAACCAAAAATGAAGACGACATGATGACGTCATGCGAAATTTTGAAATTTCGCATAACGCAACACCTGAGTTAAAATTGTACCACTTTTTACTCAAAAGTGACGTAACAAGTACCCCTCCTGAACTTTGATGCGTTTTATCTTTGTCATTTTCCTTTGATTTGATAAAGCAATGTCCAATCTTTTGAAAATCTAACTTACGGACTAAATAGATTTTTTTTATTTTTATCCTGAAATCATTCCTATTGAAGACATCATAAAATTATTAGCGTTAAGAAACCGCAATAATAAATTATAGTTTTTAATTAAAAACAAGGTGTTCATTAAAAAGTTTGTTCGACTGTACTTCTAAATATTTATCGTCCACTTACTTACAAAATAATTATGCCATTACAATAAAATAGCTTTATTTGTAGTCTAATAAAATTATTCGATTGTAATTCCATCGCATTGTAAAATACGCATTGAATACCCATTCACGTTAATTATAATGACCTTATTAACACAATAAAACCATACAACGTTGAAACTAAATTTTGTACAAATATTTGTTTCATAATTTATATTAATAGCGATGCAGTTAAAGCCAAAACAAGAAATACAAGAGCTTACAACAGCAGCACAATCGTAAAACAAACATCTGCTTAAAAGGGTGGTCTAACATTATGTTGAGGCATGCCAACCGTAAGTACTTTCTACTGTACAAGCGCAGGGTCATGAAGTAACCTGAGCTCGGGCTAATCAAAGACGTAAAACAGGAATTTATTGTGTGCAGTGTACCCTGGCAAGTTTATTGTGCATTACTATGACGCCAATTACTCAACTGAGTCAACTCACATGTAACTGGGTACTGCAGGCGTATCCAGATGGTGGTTTGTAGTGTAAGGGGTATTTTAGTTTGCTATTCGACTGTACCAGACAAATCACTGCAGTATGATTTGTTTGGTATTGCTAGTTTATTATTGGGATGGGATTTGGATAAATGGTTTGGAGTCTGTTATTGAATTAATTGTGGTTTGTTGGTTTACTTGTGGGTTTGCGTTTCGTGTTTCTTGATGGAGATTTTGGAAGTTTGATTTTAACCTTTAGCTAGTAACGGTAAAATACTTACAGTAACAGTCGCGTGGGATCCACTGGACCCCAGACACCTTAATGTGGTACTTACAATCAACGCCATGATTAGCGAATTACTCGGGACGTAGAGCCACGCGAAGAAGAAAGCTACTTGAAAGAACAGTCGCGTGCGTGTAAAATTTACAAAAAAAAAAAATGACTAAATCAAAGTTGCTTGGGGTCTTGTGGACCCCGCGTGACTTACTAAAGGTTAGTATAATTATTGATACTACTTCTGGCAACTGAACTTGAACAATCCCACTTTATTCCACTGGTAGGTATAAGCTGGTCGAGTCTGTAAGTTTTTTTTTTGTCAACATATTTTTAATTAAAATAGTGGTAGGTACCACACGTAAAAAAAAAATTGTATAGCCCGCGTAGGTCCCAGACATAACTATATTATTGGTAAGACAAAGGTTTATACAGAGCGTTTTATGAACAATGCTGTAATAACAAAAAATATTATTATTTAGTTCTTGGTTCGACTCTATCAAAATGAGGCCACATAATGAAAAACAATGATAATAAATGTCTGACATTTGATACATTTTATACGTGTATCTGATCTATTGAAAAACTTATTTGGATACAGTTGTTTTATGTAGTCGGGCTGTTTTATATTCCAAAGCAGTACATACGCAAACATGGGTGCTATATTTGCTGAAATACGTAGTATACTTAGAATTATTTCAGTACGTGTACTTTTTTAGTTCACCGACATATATATAAAGTATCGGATTTTCCCCTAAAACGAGTTCAATCACCTCGTTATAACTCTCTTGGGTTTAAATCACCCCATAATCTATACCTGTTTACCTATTTTCCTTTTTTGTATACAGCTATACGTCAGCCCGAAGCAAAAAGGGGAGAGTCTGCTAATTCGTACCGTACAAACGAACGAGGCTTGGCCAAAACTCCTGTAAAAAGTACAATCGGGAAAAGGGTTGCAGCCCCCATTGAAGATTACAAGATAAACGTGGAATTCATCAAGAAAGGAAGCGGTAGTACCTTAGAGTAAAAATACAGACCATAGAGCGCTAAGGAATATGAGGTGCTTGTAGAAAGTTGAAAATATCCAGAGCCATTGGAAAAAATCACCAATATGACTTCTAGTACATCATCATTCTGTAATGATCGAGTACTTGAAATACAACTGTTGAAAAAAATTACCTGCCCCGCTGATAAAACAGTTAGTGAGTTATTTTATATACCTGCCTATATAAAATAACAGTCATCATAATCATTATTATTTCAGCCTAAAGACGTCTACTGCAGGACATAGACCTGCCCCAAGTGTCGCTTCGATGACCGGTCCTGTCTCTCTGAATCTGATGGACACGAGACGGTCCATCAGATTCCTGCGACCCTGACCAGGTCAGTGGTCCACCTTGTGGGAGGCTTCAACTATCATTGCACTGACAGATGTTCAACTTTCAGCGCTGAGCCAAGCGGTGAAAATGTAGCAGCGTACTTACATTATGTCATTAATTTAGGTCTACATTTAGTAAAACTGGTTAGTTTAATCTGGCAAATGCAGAACCCAACTCTTGGTATAGTCATCAACACTTAGTTATAATGCTTATTCATGCATACTGCATGCATACTTAGTTTCCAGGAAAAACTGAAATGCCTAAGGGACAATAAATCACTTTTAAACAGTCAAGCTGGTCTTATTCATACTCTAAGCTGTGTACTTAACAGTTTTAATTTTAAAGTTTCCCGTTTAGCTGTGGTTTGCAACGTTTAATTTCCGGCGTAGAAATTATTAGGAAGGAATAAAGTGCGGCTTTCAGATCTGCCGAGCTGTTGCAGTCAACCATCAAATGCTTTCAAACCTTTTTATTTACTTTTTAGATAACACTGCAAAACTTCGTGAAGCTTTGATTTTGGCACAAAAATGTTTTGAAGATGATTTGATAATTTTATTATTGTTTTAAATGCACGGAAATACTGACGCTATAAGAAGACTATATGACTATGGTTTAAGTAATAAAATGGGCAAAAAACAAAGGAAAGTAGAGTGTAGGCTTTGGAGGAGATCACTCATATGGCATATTATTATGTATTAGAAAGAGAACTTCATTGGTTACGCTTCGGGGAGCCTATATTCAGCAGTGAACGTCTTTTGGCTGAAGTGATAGCGATGATGGTGAATTAAATAAACTATGTTCAATTGAATACCTACTTAAAATATTTGACTATTACCACGAGACAGAAATACTAGAATTATATTACGACGGATGATTTTACTAAGTTTAATTTTCCAACAACCTTAAGATTTTTTGAATTTTCATTTCGCACATTTCATATTATTAAAACTGATAGCTCTGAAATTGAATTCGAAAATTTCAATTTCAATTGAGCAGAATAATTTAAATATTATAATAGGTACAGTTCAGGTTTTCTTTTTTTTTTTTTCCTTTCTTTTTCTTTTTTTTTTTTTCTCTTTTACTTTTTTTTTTCCTTTGTTTATAAAGTTGTTTAGATTTAAATATTTGTTAGAATTAATTTTTTTACGTGCTAAATTGTAAACATTGAAGAAGTCACTGGCTCCTGAAATACAGGTACTCTACCTAGCTCAGGAGTCAGGGTTTAATTTTTCTGTAAACTGTGTTTGTCCCAATAAAGAATTATTATTATTATTATAGTTCAGTGCAGTTATACTGAGTTACCTATAATTTTATATTTAAAGTGCAATTTTATTGTTAAACGTTTTAGTAACTACTCGTTATTAAATTTCACTTCGCTTCGAGACGTTTGTTTGTTTTACTTCCGTTAAGCCATTGTTACTTGTAACATAAATTTTTATTTTTAATAATTATGTATTAATGGTTCAGAGAAAAAATAGGCTAATCACATGTTTCTTGTTTGTTAATATCAAAAGAATTTTGACTGAAGACAAAGGCTTAAAGTATTTAAATAATAATTGTAATTAGGTAGGTACTTTAGACTCATACAGAAAAGAAAAAGTATCTTTCAACAACTCTTTGAAGTAGTTAGATACTCTTTAAATATTAAGTTTCAAAAGGCTTTATCAAAGACCTTAAAATCTCTCGAGTCAGTTGTTTTCACAAAAAATTAAAATGAAACTTCACCAACATTTTTCAGAGCAGGTGAACTATATAATATGTAAAATCGTTTTCCCAATCGTATGAACGTAAAACAACTTTTATATTCTAAGAATATGAAGCGTGAAAGCGCTGAGGTAACAGGAAATAGAGGTATGGATTCAAATAAGTTCAAATAAGCAATTTTCTCGAACAAGTCTTGATATCGTGAGCAGTAAACCGCGGCTGAATCCTAAAGTTACCGCGGGTTCTATTCAGATTTTTGCTCGTGAGAAGAAAAAACAAAATTACAGACAATTTGTTCCGATATCCTTATTGAGAGTTGCGCGGTAATCCTTGTGTGTTATGGAATATGGAGCTTGTTTCTCAATGCTGATCTTTTCTGTATCGATTCCGCGATTCTATTGGCTGAGGAATACTTACAATGTATCATATCTAAGTCTCGGTTTCCGGATAGAAATTATCAATGTGTAACAAATTAAAGGCTAGCCAACTCATAAGATTGACTGGTAAAAATGTATTTCCTTCACGGCAGCCTGCTATCGTACCATTGGCTAATTCGTTTTTAGATAGGTTTCCTTTTTTTAATTAAAATAGTAAATAGGTTACCACTAGGCAAGTGTGCTCCATCGTCGACTACATCATTGCTTACCGTCAGGTGAGATAGTGGTCAAGCGTGAGCCTATCATAGATAAAAAAAATACCGTAATGTTTTCTTTAATAATAATACAATACATGTAGGTACACAAATGACTTAAATATTAACTGACTATTTATAACTTAATGAAACTATATATATTTAAAAAAGTACTCTTCCCCATCGCCGTCATCTTGGCAAGCCGGAAACGTGCCGAGAAGACTGGTAGCATTGCCACGTTTAATGGCAATGCTTGTTCTTTGAGCAAGGAACGAGCCAGCCCTCTGGTCACGCAAATTGTCAATCAGTCAGCACACAAAGATATTTCTTGCTGAAAATTATCTGTATTTGTGTATACAAATATACAAATATACGTCATCATCTTCCTGCTCTTATCCCATGTTACTTGGGGTCGGCGCAACACGTTTTTTTCTTCCATTCTGTCCTGTCAGCCGTCACGCTATCACTAACTCCCTTTTCTTTCATATCACTCTTCACACAATCCATCCATATTTTCTTTGGCCTCCCTCTCCCTCTCCATCCATCCACATTTACATTTATATTATATACAAACATACGTATCTTAAGATAATTTTCGTTTTCGAAACAGGACTTTAAATTACCATAAGGAAGTAAATAAATATTCATATTTGGCTATCGTGCTCTGGATATCGTTTTACCGGATAATTAATTTTCTGGAGAGACTTTCTATTTTGTAGAACAAATTAATCTTAAACAGGGCTGAGAATGGAGCTCCTGATTGCCCTCTATGATAAAGGTTAGCATGGAAATAAATTATTGAAATATGTAAGTTTGTACCTATACTTCCTTTTACGTTAAAACAAGACAAAACACATTTTTCAGTTACATGCTACAAATAAGCTGTGGGCCAAAATCACTACTACATATTATGGAGCTTTGACACAGCCAGGAGGCGTCGCGCCCGACGAGACAGACGATGGAGAGACGAGCTAAGTAAAAATAACTTACTAGCTGACCCGGCGAACTTCGTACCGCCTCAGAATTAATAAATTTTGTGTTAACTCAAGATATCAAAAAAGGCGTTCCATACAAAATGTAATTAAAATGAATTATTTCGTATTTTTTTGATTTTTTTCTATGTTGTGTTATTATTTTATAATAATTTTTAATTAATGAATTTAATGGTAATTTAATAATTTAATTTTATAATATTTTTATTTTTTTATATAGGTCATTAGGCCTGAAATAAAAATGATTTGATTTTGATTTGATTAGATATATTGCTATTTACGGCGGAGACAAATTCAACAAATCAAAGATCATTAAAATCGGTCCGGCCGTTTTTGTATTATATATGGTGGAACTAACTCTACTTTGAATATAGATACTGTAGATGTGGTCCACACTAGCCCTGGCACAAAACAGCTAGAATTCATGCGTCCAAGAGACTTTTAGAAGTGGGTTGACACAAACATGCTGTAATCAGTTACCATTATATAGAAATCCAATCAAATAAATCTTACAACTACCACCATGATTTTTCCTCAGATTTTTAAAAAAATATATTTAAATCATTAAATCAACGAAAAATTATGCTATTTAGTGATATTAGTGCATTAAACCTGAATTTTATCAATTTAATCTGGCGAATTGGGGAACACAAAGACATTTAGAAAATACAAGCAGGTACGAAACATCCAAACGTCCAAAAATCCTGCCCGAAACCCAGGAAGGGCGGGATACGCAGCAAGAAGCTACGACGAGTTTATGTACAGGTACTGTTACCAACCGTACAGAAGACAATATGAAGCGAGCTGCCTCTAATCAGCTGATAAAGAGGTATTTCTATCAGTTTCTTGATTGCTGAGGCAAACCCAACTGCAACAATTTGTGCTGTGCATCAAGCGGAGAGTCCACGCATTGCCAAGGTAACGCATAGAAGGAAGACTGCGCCCCCTGCGGCTGTCACTCGTTTATTGACTATACATTTGGACATTTATTACTTTTGTTTATTTTTTTGGAATATGTGTAAGTGCAGTGTTTTTATTATAGTTCTTTAATATTTGTGTAAGTTTAATCAACTTATTTTATGTTTAATGCCGGCTGTAGCGATGCCGGAACCTGTAGCAGTCAACCTGCCACATCGCTTGAGGTCCAACAGGTGAGATGTCCCAATTGCTCGCAGGCACGCTTTTTTAAAGGCGAACGGGGGCTGAGGATACACTATGGCAAGGTTCACAAACCACATAGTGTTCCTTTGTGCCCCCCAGCTACATCTACACCTCACGAACAGACCTTGTGGAAAACGCTCTCAAAATTTAAAAATTCAACACCAGTTTTAAAAAGAGTTCCTCGGGGTGCAAGACGATCCGTTGCTCTGAGTTTGGCACAATGCGTCCGTCTTGCGACCCAAGAGAACTCAGTAAGTGCCTGGGAGCAATTGCTCACCTTCCCCTACAGAATTCTGCACGTTCAAAAAGATTTGGCAACTAAAAAAACTTTAACAAATCAAATTAAAGAAAATTGTAATATTTCGACCATAATTTTAGATCCAAAATTACCACCATTTAATAACCGTTCACAGAAAAGCCTATGTTCGCATGTGGAATCGAAAATAAGTGAAGGTGACATTAGGGGAGCGGCCAGGCTATTATTCAGCAGTGATGTGGTGGCGCCTTACTCTCCAGAAACAATCTCAGCCTTGGAGAGTAAACATCCAGCGCCTGCGAATGATCTCACTTTCCCCGACCCCCCTGAGACCCCCGTTCCGGATTCATGTGTTTTTAACATTTCAGCCCCCCAATTGCTTGCTGCCGTGGGCTCCTTTCGAAGTGGTTCTGCCGGCGGCCTCGACGGCCTGACTCCGCAACACTTAAAGGACCTATTGAGTTCAGGCGCCGGGGATGCTGGTGAGTCGCTTTTGAAGGAGCTTGCGGCACTAGTCAACCTAATGCTCTCCGGCGGCGTGAACGATGCCGTCGTCGATGTCTTGTACGGGGCCAACCTATGTGCCCTGCGCAAGAAGGACGGCGGCATTCGTCCCATTGCCGTCGGGTGCACCTACAGGCGTATGGCAGCCAAAATTTGTTGTAAACTGTACAGTGACAGACTTACAAACAAATTCCAGCCCCTACAGCTTGGCTTTGGCTCCAGAGGGGGCTGTGAGGCTGCCGTACATGCACTATCTTCCTTTTTAAATTCTGAAAAGGGTGAGGTCATTCTCAAGGTTGACATTAAGAACGCTTTCAACTCTGTCAACAGGGACACTTTGTTGGCCGAGGCAAAAAAAGAACTACCCGAAATTTTCGGTTTTATTTGGCAATGTTACAGGCACCCTTCTAAATTATTATATAAAGAACAGCTTTTAGAATCTGCAGTTGGATGCCAGCAAGGTGACCCTCTCGGGCCAGTCATTTTCAGTTTGGCTATTCATCCAGTCATTCAACAACTAAATTCAAAATTTAACGTATGGTATTTGGATGATGGAACATTAGGAGGTGACGTCGATACCGTATTAAAAGACTTTCAATTCCTGAAGACTCATTTTCAATCCATCGGACTTGACCTTAACCACTCGAAGTGTGAAATTTTTCTTTGTGACAATACCGAAAGACAATCGACCCTTCATAAATTCAATACAATTGCACCAGAAATCAAAATTTTAGAAAAAAGTTCACTACACCTCCTAGGTTCCCCTATTTTGGAAGAAAGTTTTTCTCCATTCATTGACGGAAAAATTAATCATTTTAATGATATTTCGGACAGACTCACAAAAATAAATTTACATTCGGCATTCACCCTAATTAGATATTGCTGTTTTGGACCAAATTTTATATATTTTCTCCGCTCTTCCCCTTTATGGAAGCATTCACATCTCCTGGACAAAATTGATGAAATCATTCGATGCACTCTTACAACCATTTTAAATGTGGCCTTGGATGACCGAGCGTGGCTGCAAACCACACTACCTATTCGTTTTGGTGGGCTCGGCATCCGCAAAATTTCTAGTATAAGCCTACCGGCGTTCCTGTCCTCGGTCCACAGCACTGAAAAGTTAACCAAAAGAATTTTGACTTCATCACTGGTTAACTGTGAAGTGCCGTGCTTGACCGACGCAATGAACACTTGGAAAATGGCTTGCCCGGACACGGCGTTGCCCGAGAACCCGTTCTCCCAGAGGCAGTGGGACGAGCCGCTCTGTAGTTTGGTACGGAATAATCTCTTAAATACGTCAACCAATACTGCTGAGCGTGCCCGCCTGCTGGCTGTGGGTGAATGGGAGTCGGGCCTCTGGCTACAGGCACTGCCGTCACCCAACATAGGTACTATGCTGAGTGACACCACCTTCCGGATCGCTACATGTCTGCGTCTGGGTGCTCCTTGCGGAGCTCCACATCGCTGCCAATGTGGTGAAGCAGTCGACCATCTCGGACACCATGGCCTATCCTGCAGTAGGAGCGCGGGTCGTATGGCACGGCACGCCAGCATTAACGACATCATCCGTCGGGCTCTTGTCACCGCCGGTGTGTCAGCCGTTTTAGAACCTCATGGCCTGGCACGTGACGATGGAAAGAGGCCCGACGGGATGACAATAATGCCTTGGAAGATGGGTAGGCCTTTGGTGTGGGATGCAACATGTGTCGACACCCTTGCGCCATCTCATCTTCTTAGCACGGCGGGCTGTGCTGGGGCGGCTGCTACAGGTGCAGAAAACCTCAAACGGCGCAAATATAACAACCTTATTGGGAGTTATATGTTTGAGCCGTTTGGGGTTGAAACACTAGGGCCATGGGGTCCGAGTGCTCATCGAGTTTTCCATGACATCAGCAAACTTTTAGTCGACTCTTCACGTGACCAGAGGGCTGGCCTTTTTTTCGGCCAACGAATCAGCATTGCCATTCAACGTGGCAATGCTGCCAGCGTTCTGGGCACTTTTCCCATTGACAGCGAGGTGGACGAATTTTTTGATGCCCATTGAGCTTTACCACTACCGGATTTTTTATGCCTCTTGTACATATTTTATTTATTAAGTTATTTATTAGTTTAATTAGCTATTTTAATTAGATATTATAATAAATGTGTGCTTCCGAAATTAAAGTTACTACCACCTATCTTCATAGCAAAAACCCAAAAAAAAATGTGATACCAAATACCACAGTTGCAAACCCAGACAGGCGGAAAAGTTGCATCTAAAAATACGGCCAATGAACGCAAGAATGTATCTAACCAAGGAGAGAGCATTACAGGCCCCTAATGACTACCTTGTAGAGAGCAAAAGTTTTACGTTCAGCTCTGCGCCGGACTTGAAGTCTATCTTAATAACACGGTTTCAAATGACGCAGATGTAGGAAATTCACGGATGCAGTTTTTTGTATTAGTGTATTTTGATAATGGAGTGAAAAAGATGAGAAATTGGCTGTGGTGAATTGTCAGATTTGAAACGAAGATTGTTGTTGTATATAATTGTGCGTTGTATATTTAACATGCAAGATTGATTGTAGGCAGTGACATTTTTTTTAAAGATTTTTTTTTTAATCAAATTTGGCCCCACACTAGGACTACTCCTGTGTCGTGGGCGCGTTCACAAACACATGATACCCAGACCGGGAACAACCATCTGTAGACCATACAAAATTTCTTCCGTGCGGGAATCGAACCCGCGACAAGCAGTGCAGCAGCCAATCGCTCAACCACTGCCAGATCAGCCGTGCCATCAAATGACTCATTTTGTTTTCTATGGTAACATAAACAGCCCACAACGTTCCTTCTGGGACACAGGCCTCCTCCGTATGAGAGGAGTCTATGGTGATAACAGAAATTAATTTAAATTACTTCTTCAGGTTTTTTCCAACAAACTACTAACAACTTGTAAGATTCTCAGTAAAGCCTCTTTGTTAACTTTCTTCTTCTTTCTTCAAAAGTGTTTATAGCAAACATAACTAACAGATATTTTTCAAGACAAAAAACCCAATGAAAACAAATGTTCTACCCAATTTGGCTTCATGGCGGTATGAGATTAATCGATTGGCTTATCTCTCGGCACGGAACAAAGAATTCACTTCGAACACATTAATCCCATCTAGAGCAATTAAACTGTTCTAATTCTAAGGCATTCGATTAAGAAAAGACAATTTGTACTTGACCGCATTTCTCTTAGTTTTAGTAGACAACCGATTTTAATCGGTCACCGATTTGAGTACAGCAGTCAACCGAATTTTGTCAGAGACGGCTCTCGAATTCACACCAACGCAAAGTTATTGTAGGGACATGTTATTCGTAACTTTGTAAAAAAGCATCTTAGAAGTTAAATTTGACCCATATCTCGGTTTCCGATTAAGCTGAAATTAAGCCTACTTACATGTTTAAATTGGATGACAATGTATGGTTAGCTAAGTGACGTCATTCTAAATCCAATATGGCGGACGCCCAAAGATGGCGGACTAGTATTTTTTTATGTATTCACATAATGGTACGGATATTAAATGAAAGGGTATGCTGAGAGGAATACAAAAATTAAAATGACGTCACTCTAAAGCGTGTTTTTTTTTAAACTATCATATTTTATTTATGTTCAGGTCAGTTTTTGATTGACACGACATTTGCGTTGAACACTGGCTAGGTTTCTGGTGAGCTTTTTTATTGTTTTGTTTATGGTTTGTTATAGGTGGAAAAACTGTTGTGTTATTGGCTATGTTAAAAATAATTAATTATAATTAATTATACTCTTAATATTGTCGGTGGTTGTTATACATTGCATTGGTTGTTTTAGTCAATTTCATTTTACATACATTTGCTTCTGCCGAGTTTTGCCGTTCCGATTTATAGTCGGTCGTCTGCGTTCCATTTAGCCATGGCCATCGTCGCTTCTCCTATTACGTAACACAACTGCTACTAATTGCACAATTATCTTATATTGTCGTTGACAGTGAAGGTTCAATTACCCATGTTTGGGGATGTAACCTATATCTCGACAATTTGCTCGAAACATAAGAGCCGTGATGTCATATAGTAATTTTCTTTCATTTCTTCTTTTTGCATGTTTTTTTTGCTGATATCATGCCAGTTATGTTATGCAAATGAAGTGGACTTCTATTGTAGTTACCTATTACTCGCCAAATATGTCATGTCGTTGGATTGGACATGGTTATATTATTTTTTATACTTTGTCTTGTTACTAGCAAACGTAGGTATGTAAGTAGATACGTGTGTTGGAAATGCTTCTAGAAGTAACCTTCAATTTCACCCAGAAAGCTCGGATTGAATTGAGAATGGTGGTCAACTGCTGACACAGATTTGCCGAGCTGACCATCAAACGAAAGAGAAATTATGCGGTTACTACTCTTACTTTTCAACTGTTAATGTAAGATTGAAAAGAGTTCAGACCGACAATTTCCTAGAAGTCAAGAATAAAAAAAAAAGTGGCTCGCCGGGAGTCGACACAAGTGAAAATTTGAACAAATATGCGCAACGCGCTTAAACGGATCGCCTAGCGGTGTCGGTGTCGGTGTCGGCGTCAGTGTCCATGTCGGTGCCGGCGTTGGGGTGGGTGTCGGTGACGGCGTTGGCGTCGGTGTCGATGTCGACGTCGGTGTCGGCGTCGGTGTCGGTGTCGGTGTCGGTGTCGATGTCGGTGTAGGTATTGGTGTCGGTGTTGGTGTCGAGGCCGGTGTCGGCACCGTTGTTAGTGTCGGTGTCGAGGCCGGTGTCGGCACCATTGTCAGTGTCGGTGTCGGTATCGGTATCGGTGTCGATGTCGGTGTAGGTATTGGTGTCGGTGTTGGTGTCGAGGCCGGTGTCGGCACCGTTGTCAGTGTCGGTGTCGTGGCCGGTGTCGGCACCATTGTCAGTGTCGGTGTCGGTGTCGGTATCGGTATCGGTGTCAGTGTCGGTGTCGGTGGCGAATTCAACTGTTTTTTCCTATCTTAAAAATGCCCAACGCGCCTAAAGAAGTTTTCACTTCAAAAATCAAGTCAAACTAAATAAAGACCTAAATAAATTACATGCTTCACTTAAACGGAACACGATCATAAAGTAAATAGACTGCTCCCACACAGTGTTCGCAAAATTGATTTAAGTTCTTCCAAGCTTTTGTACTCAAAAACAAATTACATACACCCCCATACATCACGCGGTAGGTCTCCGTCCAAGAACTAAGGAATCAAATAGAACCTCCGAGAAACTAGATTAAGGCGCGCGTAAAGCGTAGTGCATGAATGCTGGTAACCTGAGACTTGGCAGACAATGCTGGCTCCCTTATTGCTCAGCTCTTAAATTGTAGTGCGGTTTCAATGCAAGTGCCGTTGACGTTAAATTATTGTCGCCATGCAACGTTACACCGCCTGTGCTGGCACTGTACACGTGTGCACTAGGCTTAAGGCCTGTTAAGCTAAATGTAGGTCTATTATGGTTATTCGATGCGGAGCTACGAAATTCTCAGAGGTGGTCGGATTGAATATCGAAAGCAAGAGTTGAAAATGTCGATGGTTGGCTGTGTTCTCTTTTAAGTTAGCAATAAGGGACGCATGATCTATAAATACTAGTCTAGTATAAAACACAGTTGCTGTCTGCCTCTGTCTGTTTCTCCGCTTAATTCTTCTAAACTACGCAACGGATTTTCATACAATTTTCACTAATAAAAATGGAATGTTTTCAAAAAACCCGACTGTAAAAAACAACTAAAAAGTTCCAAACAATTCACTTTCCAAGCAGTCTGATGCAGTTGGTGGCAGTTATTTTAGTTCAATTATTGATTTCATACCACCAACTGCATCAGACTGCTTAGAAAATGACTTGTTTGGAACTTTTTAGATGTTTTTTAAAGTCGGGTTTTTGAAAATACTATTTTTATTTATTTTCTACATTTTAGTGAGTAACATTTTAGGAATCGCCTCCTCGAACCCTTTTATTTGATACCCCACTTAATATAGTTCGTCGACTTTCATTTTTTTCTTTTTCACAATATGGCATCTGGTTGTCGACAAATTGTGTTTTGATTACTGTCATGTCTGTAGTAGCACTCACTCGATTAAGACGAATCAATTGATGTTAGAATTATTAAAATCGGCCCACGCGTTTGGTCTCTATAGTGCCACAAAGGAACAAACGTAGCATACATACTTACATACATAGGCTGAAAACACAATACCCTCCCTCGTTGCGCAGTCTGGTAAAAAGAGGGATAAATGAGGAAGGTTTGTGTATATAAATTGTTATAATTTGCAGACGCGCGAAATCGGAACTGGTCAATAGTTTTTGAATAAAAGATAAATAAATTTGCGAGCATTTATGTAGAAGATAATTACAGTGCTCGAAAAAATGAATCAAACATAGGTAATAGACATTATTGACAGATTTATCTGATGCCGCAGCTAAACTGGCGTTAATTTCCGACAGATTTCAACTTGTAATAGAATCCGCCTATTCTCATTTATTTAGTGACAGGTGTTTTAGCACGCCCCGAACCCATTAACTATGGTCATAAAGTGTTAATTTAATAACAGTGCATAACTAGAGTTGTCACTAACTGTCGTAAAAACAAGCTATTACAGTCGCGAGAGCAACCTGTTCTGCTCTCTTAACTTTGCAACTTGAATAGAGTGATTATATGAGAGATATGGAGACACAGATAGTGAGAATACCTGAAGAATATTAAAAAGGACACTTACTTTTCCTTGATTATGATTTTGCGATAATTTTAAAATAGGCAGGTTTTGGCCAAATAGCGTTGAATTCACTGATTTAGATCAATCAGCAATTCCGAAACCATATGGATAAATCTAAAAAAGTACTATAAAGTCTAATTTAAAATGACAAAGAACTAAGATTTCTGTTTTTTTGTTTGTAGGTTTCTTTTTAAGCACCACGATTTCAAAATTCTTTAACTGATAAAAAGCTTCGCAATCGATGAGCGCCATAGTCGATATACAAGGTGAACAATAATTATGACAGTAAATGAAAACTCTGACAATACTCAAAATTATGAACAACTTATATTATGACCAACCTTAACATTGCGAAAGAAAATCGGTTCAGTACATTTTGTTGACGTATAAATAACAACAACAAAAACAGAACCAAATACACAAAACACAACAGCGAAACATATACGCAGGCCTTCCACCTCCTATTCCAAATAAACGCACGTACTTTCCCCCAAGTATCCAACACAAGACTTCCTTCGCTAAACATCAATATTATATACTAAGTACTCATATTTATAAAAACATTAACAAACACCTCAATATTATAAATCTAAACTCACATGCACTTAAATCTAAACTAACAGAGTGGCTGCTTCTAAAGGATTACTCTTTCACGGAGTCTTTACTTACCTATCTTGTGTAATACACCCACACATCCACACACACACACACACACACACACACACCACACACACGCACCACTCACACACACAACACACATATACATACAATTTTACTCTTTGAATACCATACAGTAGAATGACACACAGTCCACTTGAGATAAGTTGTTTTTTTTGTTGACCATTGTAAACCTTGACCGTAAACTGCCTCTTAAAATACAGGTTTAACCTAGCTTAAGAGGCAGAGTATTATTTCTAGTACAGAACCTGCAACATAAAATAAAAATCTAATTTCTAACCCAAATATCAAACTGTATTTCAACTAACTTTTTTGGATAAATAAAGATTATTATTATTATATCCGACAACTTCGACCAAAACATCGCTTACCATCAGGTGAGATAGCTGTCACACGCGTGCCTATAAATAGTAAAAAAAATCAACGTTATTAGGGATAGCTGACTGTTTTCGCGATTTTAGAATAGGTTCCTTAATAAAAGTTGTTCATAGTGATGAGTATTGACAGAGTTTTCATTAACCGTCGTATTGTCGTCTCATCCCATACATGCCTGGTGCCTGTGAGACAGGCTAAAAAAGCGAAGCCACGGGAAAAAGCTAGTTTATTATTCGTAAAGTCTGTGAAGGTCGAAACCTATACCTATGACATAATATCTACTTACTACTTCATACAGGAGTGATTCAAGTTTGAGTTATCATGCCTCTAATTGTCTAAAATTTATTTCATGACACCTACACAGGAAAGATTTCGTCGAATATAATTTTAGCATTATATATCTCTGAAGCCATATTTGTATAGTACGGTTCAAAATTATTGTTAGCCCGAGGGAGCTGTTAACTAGTCTAGAGTACCTACTATCAGTAAGTGATGAAAATGCCCAAGGCGAGTAACGGACACATAGCACTATTTGCCTCACACACAACCATTATTAACACAATTATGTCCATTTCATTGGCACATTTAATTGGATTACCAAATAGCTCAAGTCCAAGATCAAAGGTCTGTACAATTACTGGCGGAACTGTGCCAGATTTTCGTACATTATCGTTGTATTTTGGCATCATATGATTTTAGTTTGTAATGGTGTATCATTTTGGTCGACGCCAAAGCAAGTGCATGCGTACGTACTTATTATAATACGTCGATAGTTACCATTATTTTTACCATTAATTTTCCAACTATCATAGAAACGACAACCTTATTTCCAAGACTTAAAGTCTACAATATTTTTGCTTTTGTTTGTTAACTGTAAGTGTAACATTGTCTCTATCAAAACTTATACTTGATCGTGGATCGTCCATACATTTGCATGTTACATTCGACTGTTATTATGTGTTATTGTGGAAATCAAAGTTAATAACACTTTCTAATTTCATTTCATATGTTTATAATTTGACCATTATACATATAGGTCAGTTGAGTAACATAGAAGAATCTTCTTTGTACAAATGTTTACACATTGTGTTTGCAATATTTTTTTAAGAACTGTAAACACGGTAGGTAACTGCGTAATAAGTTCAAGTCTGTATCTTGCGTCCTTTTAACCTTGGGTATTTAGGAACCTATATGTTATTAGGTCTAAGTATGTCCTTTCAAACATTAATATCTCAGACCAAGACCAAACATCGCTGCAATTTCTCTTAAGCGATCCAATAAACTAACCTTCGGATAAAATCTTATCTTACGATCCCAATACAATTAGCTAGGAGCAAAATTTACTAATTGTTGCAACCTCTTCGCTTAACACGAGCGCCTATTCCAAAGATGGTCCGAACAATCAAATTATCGCATCGAACGGCCGCAAAACGAATTAAACAATCGATTTAATCGTTGACTTAATTACGTAATTAATGTTTGAATGCACGGCCTGCCCACAGAGCCTGTTTAATGCTCCTGCATACGTGCCGCACTGTAGCAAAACCGGGACCGCGAAACATGAAGTATTATGGATATAGTACGGTTTTTAATGATCGAAATCGGAATCGGATTCGGTGCTGCAGAAACAGGGACCTCTTTTTTAAAAAAAGAACGAACTTTCTGTTGGAATTCTTCGGTTTAAGGTTTATTTAAGTTTCTTAGAGTCGATCGTCAGTCTTTATGCTTATGACAAAGAACTAGTGTTGGATATGGGCAATAAGAAGACTCAGACTAAATGACATTCTCTCAAAATATTTCAAAATGTATGAAATTGACATGCGTTACTGAAATATCATATGAAATATTCTGTCGCTTGTAAAAATGTCACTTTGTAAAGCCCAAGGAATTTTATCGATAAAGTACCACAGTGAAAGTTAAATTGCACTGCGGTACTTTATCGATGAAATAAAAAATCAGCCACAAATTCACGCCAGCTAAAACTTTAAAATAAATTTAATTTTAGACAAACAAAATCCGTCATAAATCTTCGGCACCAGTTACTAAAATTTATGTTTAAATTATAATTGCACACCAGTGTTTTAAGTGCCAGAGACAGCCCTATAATTAACTTTGGAGCTAATTGCTCGTCAGTAGATCATACATCAAAAAATGTACTGTTAGCTTTTCTTTATTACATTAAGTACTACCAAAAGTCACGTTTTAAATTGAACGCAATGTGTAAACTGAAACAAAAATGGCAACACATTTTACCGAAACTAATAATTTTAATGAATCGAGGAACAATGGAACATCCCTAGTTTCGGTTCTAGACTGAAAATGTAGTTACAAATTAACGTGGAAGTTTCAATTACATTCTTGTGCAACTATAGTCTTGGCTGCACAAACAGCAACTTAGAGGTTGTATACATTCTAGTAATTAAGATCGAACCTTTCACTCCAATAAAGGTTTGGAGCGTAAAACGTTCTGGTCCTTCGACCAAACGGCGTCGTAACTCTCGCAATTAAGTCGAATTAAAAATAAAGTCGAAAGGAGTCCGAACAGTACAGCTGTTGATTAAACGCCATCTCGCGGGTCCCCATCAATAACAACAGTTTAATGAAACATTTTTATACGCGCTTGAATGGCTGGGACGCTAGTCTCGGCTTTTAATTTGTTTTTTTATTTCTTTTTTATATATATTTTTTTCTTAATAGAGTTGACAGTGTGCGCCCAGTTCGGCTACTGTTGCTATATAAATGGCGAAACAAAGGACTTTAGCGGTCCTGTGTTGCATAATAACGACAAAATTGTTTTCTTTTATTCATAAATGATATCTGGTGCCTTTAGAATGTAAAGCATAATGGCTTGTTATAAAAGTACTATTGAAGAAAGAAAAATGCATTTTGCGGCTGTATTTTATAAAAATGTTAGCTACACCGGCATCAGATATTTTAATTTAGTAACTTGAAACAATGACTTGAATTTAGGTTCTTTTATACATCTAACAGATGTTACGCCGAAAGATAACTTTGACCAATTAAAATTGTGCCATTAATTAAAGTCCTAATCGTACTTTCATCGAGCAATGAAATTATCATAAAAAGTACATTACAGTACAATTCTAATTCTGATTGTATTATGTTATCTTCATGCTTTGATAACGTTATAATGTATGTATTATTTCAGGCAAAGCTTGCTATAGTTAGTAGGAAATACGAATAATTAATGAATTACATTACCAAATATACAATAAAATAAGTTTTAATGAGGTGTAATTTGTTGTTATTTACATATCAGTTATGAGGCTAGAAAGGGTGGACACGCAAACAGTAATGGGACTTCGTTTCCTGTGTCAAAATATCCTAATTTCAATCTTACGTCTAAACGTATAAGGTTTTAAATCGCGTGTGACACTTTCGTACTAATTTGACCACTACCGACAATTAATACTGCATATTCTGTTTAAATTAAATTAACGTTGAAACGACAATTAATTTATGGTAAGTGCAACTGAAGGGTATTGGCGAATACCAATACATCTGGGTCCATACGTTCTGCGTCCCATATCAAAGTATCCGGCATTATTTTATTAGTATTGGAAGAGATAAAAGTTCTTCAGTACGTGTTTTTCGATAACCTGCTAATCGAATAAAATTCGAGTCACATTTTACCGTGGGAAAGAGAATTATTGATGAGCTTTTTAATCTCTTGTTTTGTGTAAAGTTTATTAGGGTCCCGTACCCGAAGGGTCCAAACGGAGCCCTATTGCTGTCACTCACTTCTGTCTGTCCGTCTGTCTGTCCGCCGCGTCGTCTGTCACACAGGTTTTACAGCCAAATGGTTGGACCTATACCCAGCCTCAGCCGCTACGGCTCTGTCACAGTGGGCGGGGGTTACTCTCCCTACGCGCCTTCTGTTTTTATAAACACTCTAGGGATAGCAGCCAAAGGACTACGTGGAGTCGGGGTGCCCCAATTCGGTTTTGGAAAAAATTCGACCTATTTTAACCATGAAGTAACCTAAAGGAATTACAGTATAAGCATCTTGTTGACCCAAAGCCATATAAATAGTCAAAAATATATTTGGTACGGAACCCTTAATGTGCGAAGTCCGACACGCACTTGGCCGGTTTTTATGTAATTGCCTGCAGTTGGTGTGGAATTTTACTATTCAAAAATACAGTATGTTTTTAAGCCTCTTATGACTTGAAATCGTGAGTTTTGGGCTACTTTTTCGAGAACTGCTGCCAAATCAAAGCGTATAACTTTGCTTTCCTTTATAGCGGTGATATTATCTTTTGTACGCACAATTTTTCGGTCTGATGATGAGTTTCACTGTCATTTAAAGAGTATGGTTGTACAAAATCTATCCACAGTTCCACGGATGGCCTACTTGATTATGTGCGCCATAAAAATCACAGAGTCGTAAATCGCGAATCGACTAATGATTTTTAGTTTTGGATACTTTGATAGCGTGAATCTATTAATGATGATATGCCAAAGTACACTGATAATAATGTTCCCTTCCATCTAGAATGCAGGACTTCCGCTACTAGTGCTACCAGAGCTAAGCACTACCTATATCTCACCCATGCACTACGTAGAGGCCGCGTAGGCACTTCGTAAATTCCGCAAAGGCACCGCGTAGGCACTTCATAGAGACCACTTAGTTACTGCATACAGGAGAATCACGCACTACGTAGTTACTTACGACTTAGAGACCGATTTTGTTGAGAAAATATGAAAATGACATGGCAAACAATTTTATGTATATAGGTAGTAAGAGTTTATAGATGTTTTCCTGTCTAAATTATCGATCATAGACTAAGAAGGCTAGTGAAAGTCCCAATCAAGCGTGAATTGGGACATAATAATTATGTGCCCTGAAAATCAGTTTTTTTTTTGCAACTCTAATCGCGACTAAGTTAGTTCTTCCCACGTAATCAATTATTTATATGAGTTATGTGTGCACGAGATGCGACGCGCAATGAGACGTTAGGTGTTTTATATGCCAATTATACCTATTCCTATAAGAAACGCACAATTATCAGTAAACTTGTGAGTTGACAATTGTGGAAAAAATAAAGGTGTTTTCTTATCTTAACTAATATCTTAAGGATATTAAATTGTTTTTTTTTTGCTTGTAGTAGGAAACTAATCTCTGAAAATTCTGATTCAATTACAAAAATCTTAGACTAATATAAATCTTAGACCAATAGGTACTATCGCTGAGTGTCAGAGTTTTTCGGAAAAAGGCTGCTAGTAAAAACTAGGGATATGATATGGGCACGTAAAATGATTGCTCCTATCAAAGCGCGCAGCTGTTAGGGATTATCCCTCATCATTAAAGTTGTAACAGACTGGTGTCTAGACGATATCACGTGCTATTCAAAAATAACCGCTGAACATCTAGCTAGCTAGACGGGCCAGAGGTTGCATCGTGAAGTTTTTCTCAAATCTGATGGACTCTTTCACATTTCTTCAGTTTCATTTCTATAAAATTTAGATTCACTACACTCAAAGTATTATCTTCCAATAAAATTACCTTTTATTCTTTTATAGAAGGTGAACAGTCGTATCATTTCCAAGACTTTCGTAAAAGAGAAGACAGTCGCGAATTCTGAACTACACTTTAAATAAAGTACATAGTTTTTTTCTAAAGTGCCTCTCCAAACAGCTAGCGTTTATGTCGAAACACTTTTCAGAGGTTTGCAATTGAAATAAAACTTTATGAGCACATTGCATAGATTATGTAGCTAGGTGAATCTGCTTTGTGTAGTCTGTGAAATGTCTGTATTTCTGCGGTTTTCAGAAAAGACATTTAAAATTTTATTCCCTTTGATATAGAATTTGGAAGGAATTTACAATAAGGGTACATATATTTGGGAGGGGGAGGAGGGGAGGGGGGTAGAAGAGAGGGCCAGAAGTAGGAAATGCATAGTTTTTTTTAAACTTTCTTATGAATTTTTAAAAATCTCATGTTGATGTTATGTTTTGTTAGCTTTTTGGGTAAAAACTTCACTGAAAATTGCTCAAAACACAAATTTGCTTCTGTAACGTCTCCGGCGCTGCGGGAAGTGCAACCCCTTCGCCCTTGCGTAACAAAGGATAGGCACCAGTGCGAGCCGTAGCGGCTGAGCCTGGTCGCCGGAGGCGACCAACAAGCCGAAGCTGTGGAGGTGAGCTATGTTACAGCGGGCTGGGGTTGCTATCCCTTCGCGCCTCCGATTTTTATATACACTCTAAGGTTAGCAGCCAAAGGACTACGTGCAGTCGGGGTGCCCCGATTCGGTTTTGGAAAAAATTCTACCTATTTTAACCATGAAGTAACCTAAACATTGGCCATAGATCTTATCTTTTTGTATTGTATTGATGCAAAAAAAAATTGCGTTTCGTTTCACCTTTAGCAGATACCACAAGAATAAAAAAAATAATTTTAAATTGTCAATAAATCAAAATTTTCGTAGTTGTTCACCCAAAAAACACTAATCACTGAGAAATTATTAAATCCAAATAAAATAACTAATTAAAATGTGATTTTTGAAAAAATATAAAAAATTACGCGTCGACTTATTATTTGCATAATCAAAACGCATTATTAAAACTCCATAAAATATCAACCCTTGCTGTCAAAATTACGTCAAAAGTAATAAAATAGTGCGAATATTGAGGTTATTTTATCAAAATTTGATATTTTTTATCTCCGAACGTATTTTGTTCCAAAAATTGAAACTTCGTGAAATTGCTCAAGATAACAAGTACGTTGCACAAAAAAAAAAGTCTACTCAACATCCGTTATTGTAAAGTTGAACCTAGAGTTTATGTAAATTATAGTAATCAATGAAAATAGTTAAGGCCCTACTAAGAGAGGATAAAGTATTTTTACGTTGTTAAAACAGGTCTCAGAATGTTTCTTAACCAAAGTAGTCACCAAAATGTCAGAAACGGTCGTTTTTGGTACTCGTACTTTTGCCTACTACTTTGGATACGAAACATTCTGAGACCAATTTTCATCATTCATTCCATGCCCTTATCCCAATTTATTTGGGGTCGGCGCAACATGTCTTTTTCTTCCATACTCCTCTATTAGTCGTCATCTCTGTAGTCACCCCCTTTTTACCCATATCCTCTTTCACACAGTCCAACCATCGTTTTTTGAGACCTGTTTTAACAACGTAAAAATACTTTATCCTCTTTGTAACAAACGTGACGTTGGATTCTTTATTATTTATTTTCTAGGCTATGCTACGATTTTTTATTCAATGAGGGCGCCACTTGGCCGGTAGTAGACCATTTAGGTATTCTAAAGTCGTACATCTTACAAGTCAATGCAAAAATATCGGCACACAAAAAAGTTTTGTTTTCAAGTAGCACTTCGATTTATTTTAATGTGGTGTCAAAACTATGATTAATAATTAATTCTTCGTTTTTTGTCTGCTAACGAGGTCTAAATCTTCCACTTGATTAATTTATAATCGCTGCTGTAAAAGATGTATCTAATCAACTAGGACGGGAGTCTATATATGCTTAATTGAATACAAGATGATATCATATCAAGAGTATCGATCACGAAAGCCTCAATTAGCATGAAGAGTTTAAAGCGATTGTTAATGAAATAAGTTGATCAAGAAACAGTGACAATAATGTCCTTTATTATTATGAATTATTTTGTTTGTCACAATTCTTTTTTCAGCTATCAACTAAATTTAATCATTTCAGCCGAAATACATCCATAGCTGGACATATGAGTAGGTGTCCCCCAAGCGTCCCCACATTGACCGGTCCTGGGCCTCTGGAATTCAGACTTACCATTGGTCTTCACTGGAACATCGCTTCACCTTTTATGAGCCCTTCCATCGCTGTGTCTTTCCCATACCATACGTCTAGTGGTCCGATGACGGAACGGGCTTGGCGGAATTAAACTATTCAACTACGACGTACTCTCCCCGAAATATAACCGATAGAAAACCGATAGACTGGCAACTCTCCTTCTTATCAAGGTTATGTGTGACAGCCAATCACTGTAAAATATAATTATCTTTAAACAGTTCATGAAACACATTCCACTTATTATGATGCTTGATATAACAATCAAATATATGACGCTGTAAAATATTTTAACAAGTAAATCCTTGTATCATACTCTGTAAAACGTTTTTTAATGATATCGAACATTCCAAATTAGGGATGCCGATTCAATCTGTGATTGATGTTCTATTATAATATCATTCTCTTTGTAACTTTTTATATAAATAATTGGATCATAAATTACAAACACTACCAATTTTTTTCCCCCAGAATAATTTGATTGGATATTGGTTGAAAATTGATAGAAGGAAGTTAATAACAGTTGAATACGAGAAGGAAAATGCGATCGTCTATTTTAAATATGAAGTAAATTGTCTACCCAGATATGTTCAATTGTGTTTTATAATTGAGAGTTCATCGTTTAATGTTTATGTCCTCGCAGCTTGTAGTTCCGCTAACCACTTATACTCCGTTACAAAAAATAATAGTTTAGGTCTACTGATTTGGTAATTTATTACCACTATGTAAAGGTCTCTAAAGACAGGCAATTTCTGTTAAAAATGGTCTAAAATTTTGAATAGAAATTGTCGCTTTGTCACATCGCGCCTTTCTGGGGTCTTAACAAAAACTTTTTCCATCAGTAGAGCATTTCAGTCATGAATAATTTTCTCTTATTAGATAACATTGCTTAAAGAGAACTACTCACTTAAACATAATTTAACTAGATCACTATATCATAACCTTATTACCTAAGGTGCTATTTTAAAAATATAATCTGTCCCGAATGACGCCGCAACCCATAACTAGTTTACACGAATAATCCATTCCGCCTACACGTCCATAAAGAACTATTTTAATAACACTATAACAAGCTTGTAAAATACCTCGTTTTATATAACAAGAAGTGTTTATAAAAAGCCCAGGTTCACACTTCATTATGGAAACCCAATACATGTACAAATACTCGGATATTTATTCGGAAAACAGGGCTTTGATCTGTCAATATTTAAGTGAAATATGTGGTTCAAAAGGTTTTTGAGTTGGGAAAATCACGTTTCTGATAGATGTTACTTTATTTTTTAATTTTCATGTACAGGATGAAATTAGAGCACAATTTATTGGCAAAAAACATAATTATAAAAGATTTGTTTTGTATCGATTTATTTAGTTTTTTGCTTGGTATAAAATAGTTTCGGGGTTTTCTTTCGTAAATAAACTACTTATATGTTAGAAAAAAAACGCGTTTATTAGTAAGCTTAAGGCAAGAAAAAAACTAAAATAATGTTAATTCAAAGATTATTCTAAAATGTTTTTGAATATTATCCAGAGACACATTGTTTAAATTGTCTAGTATAAAATGTTATACTACGAGTACGTACCTACTATAATACTTACTTAAACAGCAGTGGTATCGGCCGCAACTTACAAGTTGTAGGTCGTGAGTTCAAACCCACGCAGGCACTTTACTTTGTGTAAATTATTTCTTCACCACTGCTCTCAAAAACGGTGAAGGAAAACATCGTGAGGAAACCGGCATGTCCTAGAACCAAAAATTCGGAGACATATGACATTCACCTATCCGCATTGGGCCCGCGTCGTGGATTACGGCCCACACCCTCTCACAGAGAGGAGACCTGTGCTGCAGCAGCGGGGACATTAAAAGGCTGATGATGATGACTTACATAACACACTCCACTACAGCTACAGTATTATTGCACATGAAGTTTAAATAAATAAATAAATATAATCAGATTTTGCATATTTTGTTGCGCCTCAAACAACACCGGTGGTTGCCATGGTAGATAGATGCATAGCCCAACGATATTTTTGTGTTACTTAAAATATTGTCATGTTCATCTTCATGTTTTCTCGCGTTCTGTTTTCGTGATTCTGCAATTGCCATCACTGTCTATGTAAATGAGTTCTAAGTGCTGTGTTACTTCAAAATAAAGAGTTTTCGCGCATAGATGTTTCTATCATACTTTAGCTCAAGTTATAGTGAAGAAGTTCTAGAAGCTGCAACAAAGTGTCAGTGATGGATCACGTCTGTCAGTTTATGATGTAGAAAGTTTTGTTATATCACTTGGCATACTATTGATGTCATAATTTATATAAAACTTACGGGTACGTTAGTAAATAGAACTTTATTTACTAACGTGCCCGTACGTTTTAGCTATTAGTTTAAGTGTAACTTGAAGTGATAGGTTCATTAGTTAAGTTCAATCAGTTATTCTTATACTTCTAAAATGTTTTCTAACGACAATGACCATTAAAATTACAGAAACAAATAAAAGTCTTAATTAAATTAGACAGTGTGTATTTTAAATACATAAATAAAGTTAGCTTTACGACTTCCTTTTTCTACAAACGTAGGCTTAAAATGGCGAACGTTGAGACATTTTAGAAGTTAACTCAATTAATGTCGCTTAAGATAAGGCATAAATTAACTATTGGGTACATTATAAATGTAATACCCAGAAGTACAGAAGAAAGATGGACCAGAGACGTGACAGAATGGTATCCCAGAGATGGAAATAACAGAAGAGAAAACCATTTTAAAGATAGGAAGACGGCTTAAAAGCTATTGCTGGAAGGACATGGTGGGGAAA
Source organism: Polia nebulosa (assembly GCA_951329385.1). Lineage (NCBI taxonomy): Eukaryota > Metazoa > Arthropoda > Insecta > Lepidoptera > Noctuidae > Polia > Polia nebulosa. Next base: position 19,241,966 of record OX589604.1, read on the forward strand.
AGCCGAGGCAAAGTATGGGCTAAAGAAACCTTTAATCCTAACATCTTGGATGACTAGTGTCCAGAAAGACATGAAGAAGTCAGTCTACTGACGATGCTTACTAGCGGATCAAGTGACACCTCAAGACAAAGCCGACTCCGGATAACGGAAGTGGTGTGAGGCGGCAGAAGAATGAAAAAGAATACATTGATAATAATATGTAAAGATAAGCAGGTTTAACAAATTAAACTTACGAATTCTCCCGAGTCCTTAGGTAGGATTAAATACTATAATTTCAAGAAACTCAAAACCTCAACTAAATTGAAGACAAGTAAACAATTAATTGTACCAGAGTGGAATTAATATTGTACAGTAGGAACATTACTACGGGTAAGTACTGCAGAACTAGTGAGAATTTATTGTTAAGAAACGTAAATGTGGTCCTAGATGCCTTACCGTTTCATAGAACTTTGAAAGATATCATTATGTTTAAGTGAACAACATACACTATATACTCAGCAGACATCAACATCCTGCGAGGATATGATGACCATTTCAGGGGTAGGTGTCAATGTGGGGAAACCGGCATGTCCTAGAACCAAAAACTCGGAGACATGTGACATCCACCAGTCCGCATTTGGCCCGCGTGGTGGATTACGGCCCACACCCTCATCTCACAGAGAGGAAGCCTGTGCCCCTGCAGTGGGGACATTAAAAGGCTGATGATGATGATGATGATAAGCCACAGTAATGTGCCCTAACAGCCGTTGCACAGAGGGGGATTCCTGCGTGAGGTTCCACGTTCTGAGGCTGATTACCAGGGTAGTTTCAGTGAGGTAAGAATCCCACACTTCCTGGTCTTTTCCCCAAAAGTACCTTTTGAAGATTTCCTCCCCAAAAACAAAAAAAGTGTCAATGTAGAAAGAGGAAGACCAATTAAACGGTAAATGGATTCTGGGAAAGATGACATTTCTTGAAAGAATGTGACTATTGAAATGACGTTAAACAGAGATATATGGAAGAAGAAGACACTCTGTGCTGTCTCCAAATAAATTGGCTATCAGCGCCCTGTGGGTCCATTAAAATAACGAAATCAAGACGTTGATGGGTCTGCCCTATTTTTGCTGTGTTCAGTTCACACAGTTACATGTCGATCGTTTCCAGGACATCAATCTGCCTAGCCTTTTCCAACTATCTTGGAGTCGGCTTCCAGTCTAACGGGATGCAACTGAATACCACTATTTTACATGGAGCGACTGCCTATCTAACCTCCACAACACAGTTACTGGGTAATACGATACCCCTTGGTAAGAGCAGTTGTTAGGCTTTAGGGCTTCTGACGACCCGTAACGACTGTCAAAGATCGACGATTGACAGCCGGGACCAACGGCTTAACGTGCTTTCCGAGGCACGGAGGAGTCTCGGTATGTAAAGATGGTCACCCATCCATGGACCAACCCCGGCAAGCGTAGCTTAACCTGATGGATCAACTCGTTCGGCTGTTATTATTATTAGTTAGTGTGTTATTAAAATTTTGTGTATGAATTTAAAAGCTTATTTAAAACAATATTTTTTGCTATAAACTTTTTAATAACCCACAAACGTGGATGGTGCTTATCCGAAATAAAGATTATTTTATTTTGTTTAATGTCATTTGTGATACCTACCTACACGTTTTCATATTATCTTTCAAGTTCTCAGAAATTATCAGTTATAAAGCTAAGGCACGGTATTTTCAGAATATTCAAGATTGCAAATAACTTATTCGACACGATACCCTGTCCCAAGAAATACAAATGAGATAATTACGAGACATGTATATTTCAAGAACTCATAGTATACAATGCACGTATAAGATTACTTCACCATAATAATTCTAACAAGGTACAGTACTTTCTCTTAATTGCCTTCTCATACATACAAGTTATGGCAGGTTCACACGGGTTGATTTAAGTCGGGCGGATCGTCACTTACCAAATCACCTCACAAAGCTGTGATGGGTATCGTTCAGTTGACTGAATTGCAAGGCATTAATACACAAATTGTCATTTTGTCAGCATAATGTCAAAATGACAAAAATTTATGAAATTGACATGCGCTTCTTAAAATGTCACGTGGTCAAACTAGTCAGCCCCAAGCCTTTTGTCGCTGAAAAAATATCACTTTGTCTAAAGCCCGAGGTAATTATCTTTTACGAGTAAAATAAAGAAGAAAAACACGATGATAAATCTACACTTAGCATTTTCGCTAACTACTGACAATTTCTATTTAAGTCACCTACGACATGCGTCCTGTAGCAGTACGGCAAAAGTGGAAACCTACGCTGATATCGCATTTGCGATTTTGGTCGACTGCTGTCCAAAAGCTTTTCTCTCGTGCGATTTTCACCGTGTAGTCTAATCGATCGGCTAAAATCAACCTGTGTGTACCCTTGTATGGAAGACTTGAGGTGCTGGGATAAAATTAAGTTCTTAATGTAATCGTCTGAACGCGCCTATTTTGTTACGCGGGAATTATATTTTGAGGCGTTCTGTTTGTGATCTTTAATTTCTATTGCGTAGCAATGTAAAGGGTCTATTACTGTAGTAATGTTTTAAGTGGCTGCTTTAGTTGTGCGTGTTTCTTAATTTGTTTGGAGATCATCATAATGAATATTTTGAAGAAGTCTTTCAAATATTTTACAGTTAGTCACGTTTTGTCTCGTATGTTAATTGGCTTTCAAGATTCAACCTATCAGAATTGTTCACAGTTTCCAAAAGATCGATACACTGTGAGAAAAAAAAAACCAGAATTGAAGTTGTTGTTAACTATTACAATAACTCAAATACCGGTTTTTTAATATAGGTAAGCACGAGTAGGTACTTGATACATTCAATAGTTTATACTACCATAAAGCACTAAAACGAATCTCTATAAATTATTATAGACAGATAAAAACTCAAAAATATACAGCTTCATAATCTCGCAAAAAACTTCGACAAACGAAAGATAAAAATGACGATAAAATATTCACACTTAAACCATACAGTTTATGGCAACGCAATAAATAATTATGAGTATCGCTTGGTAATAATTATAGAAATTCGGCAAAGAATAAAAGAAAACAATAAAACATAAACATAGATGTGCAAATGTTATGTTAAAAAAAAAACCGACCAAGTACCAGTCGGAATCACTTTTTTTTTTTAAATCGTTGCCCCACTCTCGAAATGAATGGAATGCGCAGTGGTGGCCCAGTGGTATTGGCCGCGACTTACAAGTTGCAGGTCGTGAGTTCAAACCCAGGCAGGCGCTTTACTTTGTGTAAGTTATTTCATCACCACTGCTCTCATAACGGTGAAGGAAAACATCGTGAGGAAACCGGCATGTCCTAGAACCAAAAATTCGAATACATGTGACATCCACCAATCCACATTGGGCCCGTGTGGTGGATTACGGCCCACACCCTCTCACAGAGAGGCGGCCTGTGCCCCAGCAGTGGGGACAATAAAAGGCTGATGATGACTCTCGGAATTGCTACTGTATCGACGGTGCGTTTACAAACATTCACACTCACATACTTACACAAGATACCCAGACCCGAAACACCTATCTGTAAGCCATACCACAGATAATAATTATAATACTAGCGCCATACAAATATTTGTTCCGTGCGGGAATCGAATCCGCGACACGCAGCGCAGCAATAAAACGCTTACAGTAAGCTTTTTCATTAGATACGTTGCACGTTACAAATTGATAAAGTTTTTTTTTAATTTCTAGAGTTTTGTTACACGTCCGTGTTAAGGTCATAGAAATTCATCTGTGTACCAAATTTCAACTGGATCGTCCAGAAGATTCGGAGCAAATTTACTGTGACTGACGGACAGGCAGACAGACACACGAGTGCTCTTAAAAGGGTTCCGTTTTTACATTCGGATGTTCGGAATCCTAAAATAGTGATGCGAATCGAAAACTCTTTCACCAGTTAACACTCGATTGTTTACTGAAACAATTGAACAGAAGTACTACTCTATCGAAAGTTGATTACTTTTCCAATCAATAGAAGAGGCTGCAGAGCCTGTTAAGTATTCGGGTCAAACTGACTGAGTTTTATTTCATTGTTTAATTGTTATTTTTTGTTTAAAATGTTAAAAAATTAACAAATGGTGTTGAAGTATTAAGGAGAACTAGCTTCTACCAGCGACTTTGCCCGCGAGTAATAATTAGTACTTCCCCTATTATAAATTATAACCTATGTGCTATTCCAGACTATAATCTATATATATGCCAAACATCCATTTAGACATTCTGGCGATAATACGTAAGAAAGTTGCGTCGCTACTACACAGAGTCAGGGAAAGAATTTTTTTAAAAAGAATTTTTGATTGTGATTTTTCTTTTATCTAATTTTGTTTTTTTTTCTGTTTGTTATTATTTAGACGTATTAATGATGAGTAATAATGACACATACTCAGCAGCGAGTCATCGTTCGTCTATTTGCGGTGCCCTAACAGGGTTATGTGCAAAACCGACAATCATAAAATTGTAATATGTGTTGTGTGAATGAGAGCAAGTAAATAAATAATAAAAAGTACCAACAGCATCCTTAGGGTATTCGCGGAGACACTGGATGGGCCTGCGCTGGAAGATTTGTCAAGCTGCATGTTATGCATTCACCTCGATAAACCTACCTGTGAATGATGTTTTTTTTCATTTTGTGATGTTTGTGTCAAAATGATATCTAATAACATTGGTTTTAAGTCATTTTTGTTACTAACATGTTATGGGCATTTGTGTCTGGTAATAAAAGATTTCAAATTTTTATTATTGAGTTACAAACATCCATCAATTCAAATTTTCACATTTATTTGAAGTAGGATTTGAGAGACAATCATATGACAATAATATGTAACAGTCATTTATGTCAACAAATGTATTGAAGTTTAATAATTGTAACTGTTTTTCTTATACTGGTTTTCTTAAAAGTCTGATTCGATACCCAAACATTACTTCCCCGCATACCGAAATTGATACAACAGAAAAAATATTACTCGACTATACTGATCACTTATCGACTAACGTTATTCGAGTAGCATCAATTACTCGAGTCACTATTTTAATCGTATCTTTAATATCGAATATAAAATATCGAATTACAGTAAAGTTGTTTTTAAGTAATCGTGAGCTAGAACGATTCTTTGAAACGAGTTCAACCACAGAACTGGTTCTATCGAAACATTTCTCGTTTGTTTGTTTGTAAATATTGAATGTCGTAATAAATTGTATTGTGCGAGTAATAAAAATATAATTGGTAGACTAAATCATGGAGGGCAGACTATGTTAATGTGAGTCATATATCGTCAAATTAACGATAGTTGGGAAACAATTTTATTTTTTAATTAATGTAGATAGGTAGATTGTGTCAACATTATTCTAGTTTTATTATACACATGTTTACTCCTAATATTTTTTAAAGGATGTAACAAAAAGAGATAGATTGCTATCTGAAGGAAGTAGATATTTTTGGGACACTTAAATCGTTAATACAGAATGAATGAGCAATTTATTCTCTGATTTACATTTATTGAAGGCCTCTAAATCCGCCAAAATTACAGTACCACATTTGAATAAGCCCGTTTCCAATGAATCGCTGTCTAACGTCACTGAAGTAAATGTAGAGATTAGTGTGTCTGAAGAGAGGATATCAGATATACTAGGAAAGCGTCGTATATAGCCTGAGGTTCTGACATTATATTGTGACAAAGGAACCACGGTAGGTGGAAATTCACAGCGTCGCATCCTTCGAATGTCTACATGTTGTAAAATGTCACAGAACTGAGGAAACATCTTCGGTTTACCTTTGCTCAATTGTAGATACATTTTGCAAGTTATTCTGACTAATAGACAAGACGACACAATGTGATGGAACTTTAACACAGAAAAAAATTCTACAGGCACAATTTCACAATAAATTCACTGTACAAAAACAAAATCTCACGAACATCTATTACGGATAACAGATCTTCTAAATTTACAGTTCGAGACTTGGAGTAGATTAACATGGATGTGTTTTGAGCGCAGTAATTCGAAGTAACATCTTAACACAAATGATGTATATGTGAACGCCCATAGATGAAGATGGTAATTATCGACTGACTTCACTAATGTGATAATCTTTAAATGTTCTGTTTTGATGAGTTCATCGCAATGAAAGTCAAGGTATACTTTCAGGTCATTAAGTAATTTGTTTTAATTTTTGGTAGTTTGTCATTTTGAAACCGCGGTAAATATAGCTATGACAATGCAGCGTAGAGTCTACAAATGACTCCAATAAGAAATGAAGGTATATTTTTTGGTAGGTCATACTTCAGAGATGGTCCGATATAAATTTTATGGAAATTGATTGAGCACTTTTTGAAAAAATCAAAATAAACAATAAATATGTACACACAGACAACGTTTTGTTTGTCTCCAATTATGCTCAAATTCCATGGGGTTATCCATTTGGACATAACTTTATTATTTAGTTTTAGTTCTGGGGTACAACAACTAAAAAGTGAAAAAAAAACTTTTTTACAAAAAGTACAACCGACTTCTCAAAATTGCAATTTCAGAAGCCGGTGTCAAATAACGAAGAAACAAAAAACAAACACCGACTTCCGAAATTAAAGTTATTTTCCAATTTTTAGAAGTCGGTTGTATTTTTTATTAAAGTTTTTATGTAAAAGAATTTATTAATGTTTAATTTAACTTACTTTACTAGCAACCCGCCCTGGCTACGCACAAGTGTTGAATTAAATACAAAAACATTCTCTACTTATTAATGAAAACCGCAATAAAATATTATACGTAGCTTAGGAGGAGTTAACGTAAATAGAGACAGACGCGCAAAAGTGACTTCGATTTATACTACTCGTATCATGTAGAGATGTGCTACATGCTATTTACACACTTATCTAACTATAATTATATATCCACCAAAAAAAAACCAAAAAAAAACAACTCAAAAAAAAACTTAACATTTTTACTTATCACTACCAACAAGGCATACTCGTATTATATTTCCGTTGCTTGAGATTATCCGTAGCCGCAGTGGCACCGCCAGCACAGCACGACGAGCTAGGAAGATGGAATGGCGTAAGAATAACGACACAAATAGCGTCTCACGCTAAAGGCTTACCCATCTTCCCTTCCGCCTGACGCAGGTCCTCACCGGACATGGCTGTTTCGGAAGGTACCTGTGTCGGATCAAGGCGGAGGTGACCCCTAGGTTTATCCACTGCGAGGATCGCCCAGAGGACACGGTGGAGCATACGGTGGAGGTTTGCCCCGCTTGGGCAGAGCACCGCCGTGTCCTCGTGGATGCAATAGGCGGCAGCGACCTCTCGCGCCGTGCCCTGGTTCAGGCCATGGTACGGAGCGAGAGGGAATCGGGAGCCGTCTCCTCCTTCTGCGAAGCAGTAATGCTCGCGAAGAGGGAGGCGGCACACGTTAGGGAGACTCAACAACGGCAGAGTCGCCCTAGCGTCCTCAGCCGCAGCCGCCGCAGGAGACGCCAGGGGCCGCGAGACGATCTCCGGCCACCGTAGACCCGGGCCTGCGGACGGCGAGTAGTGGGTAACTCGCCGTCCGATCAGCAACAGGCCCGAGAGTCGACGGCGCGTAGTGTTCCACGCGCGCCTCAAAGAGTTGTCAGCAAAAGGACGGGGCCTGCCACGGCCAATGCCTGCCCGAGGGTTGAGGATAAATTCGAAAGAGTTACCTCGCCCCTGGGCATGTAGGGCAGGGAGGAACAGGGGTGGGTTTTAGTCAGTAAGAGTCTGACACGCCCTTCCGCTCCACCCTAGAGCGGAAGAAGTCATAAGATGATTTACCACCCCCCAAAAAAAAAAACAAATAAACCCATCTTCCCTGGAAATAAAGACATGTCAATCGCTCTCTTGCCATCGTTGCGTTTCAGACCATGAGGTGCTAATACAGCCCGAACGCCGAGCGATGACGGTGACAAGTACGCGTCGAATGCTGTCGTTAGTATTCGCGGGTCGCGCTTTGCGACCCGCTCTTCAGCTGCATGACAGACCGTGGTACATAATAAAATATATATATAGAACCACGAACCAACGTTGTATCTCTCTATCTATCTAGAAATATGCTTCCATTCCCAGTCCATGGTGGACCATGGAGAATCACCAGAATGTAATCAGAATATACTCATTTAGAAGTTCACAGCATAAAAACGTAACGTATGAACTGCCAATTTTAAAACACGTAATTTTATATAATTTTATAACGTGCTTAATAAGATGCTCTTGAGCGTAACATAGTCGTCACGCCCATAAGCTCCAAAAAACCGAGATCAGCTATCGTATAGGAATAGTTCGCCAGTAACGGTATCTGATGCCAATGTGTTAGAAGACGCGCCCACTACGACTTCACGCATGGAGTTTAAATTAGTTATACAAAGTGGTATAGTAGGCATATAGATGACTAGCTTGAACCAGCGACTTCGCTCGCGTAGAACTAATCTCGTCATCGTTCTATCTCTGTGCCAAATTTCATTCAGATCCGTTCAGCCGTTCCAGCGTGATTTAGTAACAAACATGCATCCATCTAAACTTTCGTATTAAAATATTAGTAGGTTTTTTTTTTAAATAACATCGTTATTATCATTTTTAACATTCACTACTGATGATGGAGGTGTTTTGATAGCTATAAATTACGGTCGAAAGGCATTTGACGTGATGACCACTTGCAATCATTGCCTTCTTGCCCATGTCCCATTTTACTTGGGGTCCGTGCTACTAGTTTTCTTCTCTCATTCATCCTGCCATTCGTCATGCCTACGGGTCGCAGATAAATTCGAAACAGTGTGTTACTGCGGCCCTGGGCACTCAGGAAAGGAAAGAACAGGGGTGGGTCTTAGTCAGTAAAAGTCTGTCACGCTCACCCAGAGCGGTAGAAGTCATAGGATGATATCCCAAACCCACAAAAAAAAGAAACATCGTCACCTTATCACTGACTCTCTTTTCTACCAACATATTTTTAATTTTGGTTTTCTAGCTAAAAATGAGCAACTCACAAAAGTTTTCAAGAGAGGCAATTCTCTTAACAATGTTGCGAGTGCGACAAGCTTTGTATTTTTGTATTAACTTGAATCTTTGACATTCGTTCAAGATAAAGAATCATCCTTAAGTTAATCTTCTTAATCATATCGATTCCATTCACATTGAAACAACCCAAGGTTGACTTTGACAAGAAGTCCACAACACTAGACATTAGAATTATTGATGTTAAATTACTGAGTTGCATAATTATATAACAGTACTTGGTAAGTTGTCTAACTTCAGATAGTCGGTGCAGGTTTTCTTGGTGGAATACGCCAGTAATTATGGTGTTTGAATTATATCGCTGGCCGGTTGGGATGCGCGAACGCAGTAACAAGACAACATAATGATACGACCGCCTTTTGTCTGAGTGTTTCGCCACCTGCCCAAACACTGCAAGTGTTGGGAAAAGTATCGATATGGCAATCGATAGAACATAATTATTTGCCTGTAATAAGTGTCTTTACGACTTTGACTCATTGTGTTGTAAAAAGAACTTTCACAAAATTCCCCATTTTCAATGTTTTTTTTAATAAATAGGGCTTAAATGGGTTGTGAAATAAAAACACGCCAAAAAGCCATTCTATTTTACTGACGTTTAATTAAGTTGTAGGATCACAGTTATTCTAAATAAGCTCTCGACAAAATTAAATCGTGTTGAAAAATTAATGACCCAAAATGTTCATGTTAGTACCAAACATACTTATTACTACAACTTCGCGAACTGTTAAATGCTAACGATAATTTAAAAATAGCAATTATTATTGTTCTAATCTAGTGGGCGGGGCCATCATGTAGATTGACCATTACGAACAATTCTTATCGTTTTTATATCATACTCCATCACCGCTTAATAAAAACAATGAGCAAAAAAATATCGATACTAAAGATTGTGGGGTGAACATCCTTATAATGATACCTTGTTAGTGTCTGTTAGTCATTCCTTACCGCTGAGGTGCCGTCGTAAGGGAAATGAAACTCTTAATTTGAACTTCAAAGGTGTGATTTCTGTGGCGTCGGGAAGTGTTAAGTAATCATTTAAAATCGGTTGTGCGGACGATTAAATTTTTTAACGACGACTACATATTTTGTTTTTCTCGGAGTTGTCGTCCAGATTACTTGTAACACGTAATCACTTGGCGTCTTAATGACCGACATCAAATTTAATAAAGTTTTGATCACCACTAAGTATACTCTCTACAGCAAAATTGGACCTCACTCGCAAATGAGAATCGATGAAAAACGATCAAAGGAAAACATACCGTAAATTGATTAATGTTTACACAAATATTTTTACATAACAATATTAAGTGCTTGACAAATATTTAGTGTTAATTGGCTTTTGATTTGCGACTATCATAATTAATTAAAATTGGGAGTTATTTCATTAAAATATTATTACTTTGTTTTCATTGACAGCTAATAAATAATTTGCTGATTCCCTAGATATGATTGATTCATTAACAGTTTCGGTGAAAATAACGTAATAGTTATTGGAAATGATTAACAATTTGAATGTTATTATATTCCATATTACGATTTGGAATCTCTGGAATCATGGTTCCAAGACAACAGTGGATGTCTTTCGGATGATGATACTGATGATGATATAGTCCTGAGGTTAGCCGAAATAGTCGCTCCTTTTCTTGAAGAAACAAGGTAACAAGTCCACATATTTCACAATACAAAATAAAGTATGACGTCTCAAAAATTCATTCCCATTCTTTTCACTTTATAGACTACACTAGACACATAAACGGCTTAACCACAAATCATTGCAGTAATTTATGTAACCGTTTAGCACTACATCGTCGTAACAACACATAATTCAAAGGTCGTGTCTGAGCGTATCTTACCAAAAGAGACTTTACCGGGCCACGCAGTGTGTATCGCCCTTCTTTGTAACGCGATTTATAGCCATTTCATGAGCTTTATTTACTTTTATAGACGTAAAAGTCTAAGTAATAAATTACGTCTTGCTTGGTGAGATGGCCGGACACTACCGCTGTGAATAACATTTTCCCCTTATTATGTTTTGGTATATAAATTAAAGAGATTTATACCCCTTAAAGTAGCCTAGCTTCAGTTTAGTTTAACAATCGGAGCGCGATTGCGGTGTCGCCTTGATTGTCCGAGATATAAACGTGATTGTTATCAAATAGGACATGCTACTGAAACGATAGACAGGACCAGTTGCATACTCATAAAAGTTCTTTAGTAGTTCCATTTGCGGTATTTTGTTTGGAGCTGATATGGAAAATAGAGCTGGTATGATAAAGGTACTCTACTGAAGAGCAAAGATTTGGTTGGAGCAAAGATTGTCAGAGAAAAAAACGTGATTTTCATGTACGACATGCTGCTGAAACGACAAATAGGACCGGTTATTCTTTTGCACTCATAAAAGTTATTTAGTAGTTCCATGACCTAGACATTGGACACACACCACGAAGCAAGGAAGCAAGAAAAGAGCGTCTGATAATACATGGGGAGGCCCTTTGCCCAGCAGTTAAAAAAAAAGCAAGCAGTTAAAATAAGTAGTTCAATTTGCGGTATTTTGTTTGGCGTTGATATCGAGAAAAGATATGATACAGTTTAACCTCTATCAACGAAAAGCAAAAATTTGATTGGATTAGTAGAAGTGACGTCATTTTAAATCAAATGTGGCATACTCCTAAAGAGAAGAAGAAAGAGACTAGTTATTTTTTATGCATTTCCATGATCAATCAATCAATCTGCCTATTATAGCCTTTTTCCCAGCTGAATACCAGTACTTTACATGGAGCGAGTGCCTATCTGACCTCCACAACCAGTTACTGGGTAATACGATACCCCTTGGTAAGACTGCTTGTCAGACTTTCGGATTTCTGACGCCCCATAACGACTGTCAAAGATCCACGATTGACAGCCGGGACCAACGGCTTTTTTTTTGTGGGGTTAGAAATCATCCAATGACTTCTCCCGCTCCACCAGCCAGTCTGCTCTTACTGGCTAAGACCCACCCCTGTTCCTTCCCTGCCTGAGTGCCCAGGGGTGCGGAAACTCATTTTCAGAATTTATCCGCTACCCCTAGGCATGTGACCAGGCCTGCGGACGGCGAGTAATGGGTAGCTCGCCGTCCGATCAGCAACAGGCCCGAGAGTCGACGGCGCGTAGTGTTCCACGCGCGCCTCAGAGAGTGGTCAGCAAGAGACGGGGCCCGTCATGGCCGATGTCTGCCCGGGGGTTGAGGATAAATTCGAAACAGAGTTACCTCGCCCCTGGGCACTCAAAGGCAGAAAGGAACAGGGGTGGGTTTTAGTCAGTAAGAGTCTGACACGCCCTCCCGCTCCACCCAGAGCGGGAGAAGTCATAGGATGATGGCTCACCACAAAAAAAAAAAAAGGCATGTGACCAACGGCTTAGCGTGCTTTCCGTTCCGAGGCACGGAGGAATCTCGGTATGTAAAGATGGTCACCCATCTATGAACCAACCCCAGCAAGCGTAGCTTAGCCTGTAGCATCGACCCGTGCGGCTGTTATTACTTTAGCCACGAGCTCCTCATGGATGCTTTATGCATTTCCATGACGTGGGTATCAAATGAAAGGGTTTCCTAAGAAGAATATAAAAAATAAAAAATTAGCGTGGTTTTAGTTTTTTTTAAAACTATTGAAAATGATCTGATTTGACGTTTGAATATTTTTTTATAATTTTTTTTAAAAACATACTTTAAGTACCTTTAAATAAAAGTGGTAGTGTTATAATCGGACCCCTACTAGATTTAGCCCCTTTTACCCCAAACTCCTGCCAAACGATACTAGATCCGACCCCATCTGAGTTTAACCAACTGCTACCGGTCACACCTAGTTGTAGCCGCCTATAGCAAGGTGTAGCCTCACTTGGGATTTTAGCCGTAACATATCTGACGGTTTGCGAGAAGACTGAGTGAAAGGCTTATGTATGTATAATATTGTGCAATTTTATTATTCTATTTTATTTTTAATGTTTTATATACAACTTGTATTTTGGTTTTAATTTGTAATCTGTATGATCAGTGTAATTGGCATTTTGTCGTTCTGGTTAAATAAATAAATGTCAACCATCAATATTTAATTATTTAGACAGGGATATGAATATCTCTACCATCAATATCTTTAATCGACTACCTAATCCTTTTTTCCTAAATATGAGAAAATATTTGCTTGATAGGGATATAAAGCCGCGGGCGATGGTCCCAAGAAAACATTTAATATGTTATTATTGGCACTAGTACCTATAGAGATTTTCAAATATTGTTATAGGACGATTTGTGCTGGTTTAGTTTTTTTTCAGGTTTTGGTAAATAAAGTAATATTCGATGAAAATTATTAAGTGTCGTGAGAGCTCTACAAAAGCATCCTTGGTCTTTTACCAGAAAATATTCTGTTTTTTATTTTTTACCCTGGACCAACTGATCCAAGCGACCTAGTTCGTAACGCAATAAGTACTTTAACAACTTCTATATATGATTTGTAACATCAAGGTTGTGAAGTATACCCGGGCCTGCAGACGGTGAGCAGTGGGTAGTTCGCCGTCCGATGCAGCACCAAGGCCGTGAGTCGACGGCGCGTAGTGTTACGCGCGCCTCAAAGAGATGATTGTCAGCCACCACTGACGGGGCCCATCGTGGCCGGTGCCTGCATGCCTAGGGCTAGCGGATTAATTCTTAACATGAGTAACCGTACCCCTGGGCACTCAGGCAGGGAAGGAACAGGGGTGGGTTTTAGTCAGTAAGAGACACGCCCTCCCAGTCCACCCAGAGCGGGAGATATCATTGAATGATTTCCCAGCCCACAAAAAAAAAATGTTGTGAAGTATAAATTGTGTATTCATAAACTGGTGATATCACTACAAATTTTAAAACAGAGTCCCGCCGCGTGTGTTTGTCTGTTCGCGATAAACTCAAAAACTCCCTAACGGATTTTCATGCGGTTTTCACCAATATACAGAGTGAAGCATGAGGAAGATATATGTGTATAATTCGTACCCGTGCGAAGCTGGGGCGGGTCGCTAGTGTACTAGCATTTAAACTGACTTACTAATCGGTTCTACCACCAAACTTCTTAAGTATTATGTGGTTATGTAAGTTATTATGTACAAATCGATATGTTAATTTGTTACAAACAATATTGTTGCTATAATTTACGAGATAAGCAAACACGGATTGTGTTGAAACATCGTAAAGTACAAAACTCAGTTGTGTAACAGCAATATCCCTTATAAAGTTCACTAAACTTACAGTTTAAAATGTTGCACAGTTCTCTTCTTACTTACTACTTAGTCTAAGCCCATATTTTGACCCAATATAAGTTTATCAACTGAATTATCGAAGGTATACCTATAGGTACTGTTGAACATTTTTATTTACGCTCGCAAAAGTAGCCTATGTGTTAATCCAGCTCCAATAGAAATTAATCCAAATCCGAGCTATCTACATACCAAATTGGTTCAACCGTTTGAGTATGAAGAAGTAACAAACGTACAAACACACACTCACTAACTTTCGCCTTTATATTATTAGTGTGATTATCTACTAGATTACTTGAAAATTTCTTAATAAAAGGATGTTACAAAAATGGGGGGTTATTTTTAAGATACTTACTGCTCATGGAAAAGCTCCTTCAATATTAAATTCCCAAAAAAAAGAACTTTCAGTGAAAAGGTCAGTTGATCAAAATTAGTATGGGAGGTACATTTTTTTGGAATTGACTGTGACTCGAAGACTGTTGTTTATTTTGATGGGTAATAGCAACATTTATGAGTACATTAGAGGTAGTTTAAAAGTGGCGCCAGTCACAGAAAAGTTGATGGTCATGTAAAGAGGAGGGATGAAACACATGTATCTAAAAGAGTTATGAATATAAATGTGGATGGATGGAGAGGGAGGCCAAAGAAAGGATGGATTGATTGTGTGAGGAGTGATATGAAAGAAAAGGGAGTTAGTGATAGCGTGACGGCTGACAGGATAGAATGGAAGAAAAAAACGTGTTGCGCCGACCCCAAATAACATGGGATAAGGGCAGGAAGATGATAATGATGAATAGCAACATTTAAAATATGACCACCCGTTTCCATTTCACCTTGTATATAGAGAGAGAAATTACAAAAGACTCTCTATCAAATTATATATTTGGATCTAATAAACAATTTGGGTTCAATAAAGTTACATATTCCCAGAGAGAACACTGTCTAGTTATTCCTAAAAATAAAGTCGAGATCAGAAATAAATAAACAATACCAATTAATAGCAAAACTTTGCTAATAACAATATAACTACAGACGCTTCCTCTCCCGGTAATTCTAATAATAAACAGCTCCATATAATATTGCGTAGGCTTTATCAATAAACGGCTGCAAGCCTACCCTCATAATGACCCTAGAAACTGGTGCACGTAATTAATAGGCCATGCCGTCGAGGGCCATTGTACAATTTATTGTTTTACAACGCGTTCGGACTATAAATTTCTTAATTGGGCCCACTTTATGCTCAACGGACCCCTAATTTACAAGGGCGAGCATAGACAGTATCAAGATTTTTTCACTACAATACTCTTCGAGGCAGTTAACAAGCCGTCATCATATAATTTGGGCAGGGAATTCAACATTGTTAAAGCGTACATCTGCTTTTGCCGCGAACTTGATGTAACAATTTTCACATTAAAATAACAGTCCGGGAAGTTTTTTTCTTGGGTCTATTCGTCGGCACTGACTAACAAGGTTATATTGGATCGATACAACCGTAATTTGTAAATTAAAAACGGGTCTGGCATCGTAAATGCTTTGAGATTGGCCTTTCATTAGCTGTTATTTAGTGATGTTCCTCACAGATTGAAATCAATGATTTAAAGTAGGTATCTATGATGCAGGTATATTTCACCTATGTATCAAGAATAACAGTTTGGAGTTTCAAAAAGTACGTTCATTTAAATGAAACACGATCTCAGGTTAACGGCCGTCGTTACTCTAATTTTTAAATAAATATTTTTAAAGTAAGAGAGAAAAGATGTCCTTGTATAAAAACGGATCAAAAGCTTTGGTATCAATTTCATGAATAAATTTTACTGAAATTTGAACTAGAGGTGTGATTTAAGAAATAAATCCAGTAAGCTTACTTCTATTTCTGGATTTATTTAAAAATCACTGCAAAATATTCGTTTTTCGTTAGAATTTTAGATATTTTTTATCGTTTTTCGCTTTGGGTCTTTAGCAGTCGTGGTGGGATATCTTAGCTGAATTTTTTACAGAGTTAAAATTATTGTAGAAAAGTTTTTACGTTTTTGTCGCATGTTATTGAAGCGTATTCCCACATGAGTATATTATAATGATACCTACATAGTTCGATCATACAAAATCTTGCGTCAATAGAATTTAATTGTATTTTAAAGCTTAGGTATGTATATCAGATAGTACTAGCACCTATTTTACTCAACCTCGAGTGATATTAACTAAAAAGCTTTACTCGCAAGATATGGCGTTGCAAAACGATGAATTCTTTTCGTATAGCACAACAACGTCAGCGATTTCAGACACAAGTCTCGTATGGTGAGATGGCGCCGGCAGGCACACCAAGTAAAATATTCAGGGCAAAAGTCAGTCACGACACACGATGCTCTTCCGACTTTTGAGCCCCTGGTATCTCCGTGTGTTTTAGGCAATGCTCATAGGTACTCATAATATTCTGCTGGAAGAATTTTAGCTAGAAAATATCTTTTTAAAAGAGCAAAGGTGTAACTGTCTGCCATCAGAGCAAGCTGGAAGGTTTTCTGAATAAAATACCACGTTACTGAGCATAGACGATCCAAGAACACTGCATCTGGTGAAATAGCTGCGTACTCACGTCTTTTAAACTTATGAGAATGTAAATATTTGTTTTTGTCAAGAAATTGCAATTTTCTTACGCTCATATTACTCTTCACAAAAAACTTTGAATCCCATATGCAATCCCACAAACAAGGTGATTATTACGTAAACGAGGTGTAATATCGTGTTATTGAAACCATTGTCATAAGTTTAGCACCTAACTTTAATATATAGAATATGAGGTATCGTCGTAAACCTGGTGATAGGAACGATACGTCCTATCATAAATTGTCCCTTACAGGTTAAGCTGACATTTAATAGTGTTAGCGGTTAGCGCTCAGCACTCGCATCTGTCATATCATTTCCATTTTATGCCTTCATAAAAGTATTCAATACCTTAAGTGGGAACATATTTATAAATAGGATCACTATTTTATGAATGTATTCTCACCTGTAATAGTAGCTGCTACAAATTGCTCTACCAATAACGTTAATTTTTATAGCAATTCCCATTATATCCATAGCTATTCAAATTACAATGCCGTTTGCGTTCAGCATAACGAAGTTTCGGTTAAGCTTTGACTCATCAACAAATTTCGCTTTTAAACAACACATTGGCTACACAACATAAATTTTTATTATCCTAGAAATATTTTAAAAGCGAAACACTAGAATTGTATAACCGTAAATGAAAGCAAAATCATTTGTATCCAATCACAAAATGGATCGCTAAAAGTGAAACTTCTGAGTCATAACAACAAAATAGAATTGTTCAAACAATAACTTTAGAGAATAGTGTCGCAATGAAAAACTGAGATAAAACAAGTGGACCATAAAGTTACTGTTGTAAACATTGTTTATAAAACAATTCGGGCGACTGAGACACAAACAAAAGTTTACGTAGAATTCCGCGCCACCCTTTCGGCTTCCTTAAATTGTTATTGCGGTAATAAGCCCCCGACGAACATGTGACTTTTATGGCCAACCAGTTTCTGGAGTTTTTGGCAGAGGGCATTTTGTCACTGGCACAATTACTGGACCCAGTACACCAGAAGAACAATGACGGGCTATTTTTGACATATTGTGCGAAGGACCTTCTCGCAATACGTTAACTTTTTATATCTTTCGGCCGGACTTCGTGTCGTAATGAAGAAGGGAACAATTATTACGTATACTTCCCCGAATTGTTTTTGCGGTATGTTTGTGCGTTATCAGGTCTTCTACCTTCTGGACCGTAAAATAGTTTTCGTGGTAAGCAGAATCGGGCTTTGAGTTCCGTACAGGATGTATATCCTATAATAGAAATAGGTAAATTTTTTGTGATCTCACTTCAAATTCAATTATGGTAGGTGTCTAGATTTTGAAGATCAAGTCTAGCCTGATTTTAGCAACCTACTGAACACAGGTTTACCGATGGTCGTGTCCTTCCAAATCCTTGGAGAGCTCAAAAAAGACCAAACCTTCAAATCCAGCTTGATAAAGGTTCTAAAAATATTTACACACAAAATAAGCTCACAATGTTATACAAACTTCAGAACTCTCTGTTTAATACCTGTCTTTATTACGCAAAGTACTCAACTGAGAGTTCCTCCAAAATTGTCGTTAAGCCGTGTTACGTGTAATTAATTACCATCGTCGAAGAATCCGCCGCTCTTGGGACAATAAAACGCTTTCGAATTATGATATGAAACGTTGAAAGCTAATTCAACGCGTAATAAATCTGAGACTTGATAATTATCCGACGTCCTCACTGAGGAGCGTCGTAAAGGGCCCACCTCTTTTGTTTTACGGAACTTTCGTTGACTTTAAAATATTCCAGTGTTTTTAAGTTAGCCGTAATAAATAGAACGTCTCTAGAGTAGCGAGCGTATTGTAAACATTCACAAAACTGCATGATGTTGATTGTCGTGAATATAAAGTGCTTCTGAAAATCCTATAGACCATTCTGTTCTGTTCATCCGTTTATTTTATTAGGACCAGCTCAAAGGAAAATATGACAATTTTGTTAGGGGAATTAAAAAGTTACCTGTTCTTACAGTAATGTAGTAACAAGTTTAATTTTCTTCGTCTCTCGTCCGACATTAGGCAGGCCCAAACGTAACTTCGGTATAAAATATTTAAATTGACTTTAAGAGCGAATAAGATATTCAGTTTGATCGCTTTGCCGTCGATTTACATTCAAGAACGGTTATAATGGTAACTTAATTTTATACTTATTTCTTGTTATATTGGTTTTAAATAAGTGCTTACTTTTATACAATGGGAATAAAAGTGAGATTACAATTTTTACGGCACTTTTTAACGCCTTGGTCCTAACTCCGTTTAAGTGATGTCTGGACTTCGACTTACAAACTGTTTGTTATAAGAGTTTTATTTCGAGCGCTTTCAGCTTAAATTAAAAGTAACGATCGAACTTTTTATTTAGTTATAATTTTCGAATTTTACTTCCCAAATAATTTGGATCATGTACAAAAAAACCGGTGTCGATTACTTTTGACAGAGCTCGTTATATGAAAACCATTACCCACCAAGATCTACGAACCGTGAGACTATCGGGCCGTATAACACATCCTCTATATATAGTTAAATAGGCGGTCTCTACATGGCAGGGGCCGGTGTAAACGAAGCATAACCTATGCCGTTTTTATTCTATAACGAGCCTACAAACTATTATTACGACGTCACCGTGTCAAGCCCACATCACGTGTACATCCGCCCTAAATCCAGATACACCAGCGCACAATCAGATATCGTTTGCTTAACCCAAACTAATTGAGACAAGGTTCTAATTGTACATTTCGGTCTACCACTTAGAACTTTGTTGAAATAAGTTGGAGTACATCTAAAGTTATAAATGATAGTTAAATGATTTCTTGACAATTTAATGCTGAGGCGCCTTATCGTATGTTGAAATTCGTTAATAACAATTATGGTGGAATGAAGATAAGTTTTGAGAGAGTTACCTAGGCACCTGTTGGTCACGTTTGTGTATTTAAGGAAGTCAGTTAATGTGTTTTTAAGTAGATATCCTTGTCTTGATTGATGATTTGTTGGTTCCCGCATTTTGTTCGCCGGCAGATAACTGGGCGTGTTTTGAACAAAGTGATTTAAATTAGTCTATCTAAATAGAGATTAATGTTTAGACAGTATAGGATGAATCAAATTTAAAAGAATACTCATTCGTGAATATGGTCATAATTTATCTTCTGTCAGTTAATTTGATAATATTTCTCAAAATTACTGTAGGTATTCTAAGACGAGGCATTAAAGAATGCAATGTTTACGAAGACGTAAATAATAAATATAAAAAAATACCTCCCGACCGAATTTCAATCACGGTGACCAATCTCAACAGAGATTGTCCAAGTACACAGGAGATATTATAGTGCACAAGCGTGTGCGCAGACACTGGTGCACTCTCTGTTCCTTCACTCTCATAGTTCGATGGGACGGTAATCCGACACGACCGGGGAGAGATCAGGCACAGGACCAACGGCATTACGTGCTTTCCGAGGCACGGGGGTGTCACACCAACAACTTCCAAACTCCGGGCTGCTAATTCCTAATGGAAAAACCCAATAACACTTTTTGCCCGACCCAGGAATCGTACCCGGGACCTCACGTTCAGCAGTCGTGCTTGCCACCACGAGACCAACGAGGCAGTTAATATAAGGGTGTAGTCAAAATTTGTTTAACTGTCTAGTACCCATAACACAAGCTCTGCTTAGCTTGGGACTAGATGGCGTTGTGTGATAGTTGTGGAATATTATATTAATATTAAAATAGAAGACGAGGGAAGCTGTTTACCCTCCCATCATATAAGTTGAAACCTGAAAAAATTTAGGAAGATTTGGAAACTTGTGCTTGAAGGTGAAGAACATCGCACACAAGCTTAGTCTAACCACACAATAATTTCCATCTCACTTATACCGTACAATACAAATAGTTCACCAACTTATCTTCCTTACACATTACGTGCTCTGAATACCGAAGTAGGATACTCGAACGCTTAAGATACACCATTATAATACAGGATCATCGTAATCCTCCCCACGTTCGAATCACCCAAAGTGCCCATTTTTAGAAACTTCCTCTCCCGAAAGACCATTTTCATACGTCCAGGATTACACAGTATCCGCAATGAGCGTTCCACTCAGACTTCATTAAAAGCAATAACGTGAATGTAGTCTACAAGGCAATCCTGAAACTAATCTCTTTTGTTTGCATTTTGTACGAGAGCCAAATCTAACTCGTAACTCGCATCTGAGTACGGAGGAGCGGGATCAAAAGTTCAGAGTACACTGCGTTATTTGTACAGTGTTGTGACGGAGATTGTGGACCAACTGCGTAATGGAATGCTTAATCTAATCTGCTGCTGGCTGAGTTAAAATACAGAGATTACGCCTACATACAAATAAGACCCTTATGGTGCTAAAAATTATGACATGAAGTTTGGTAAAATTAGGCTGGTACTACTTATGAAAATTTTCGTTGATTCCAGCACAAAGACGTCATTTGTTGAATTCTAATTGATTCCTCATGAATTTTATATTTCTAATACGTTTGAGTGAATGTTATCGAGTGGCACAACAGATAAAAAAATCAACAACACGCCAATAGGTACCTAAATAAAAACTACATTTCCACTGTGGCGTGTTTACAGGAGCATTAAACATGCGAGGGACGTCTAGCGTGCGCAAAGAAGGTTTCCCGATCAAGTGCCCCGCGCCGGTTGCAAATTAAAGCTTAATATCTACTAAACTACTGAAGCAACACACAAAAAAAAAATACGTGTGTATAGCTGAAACTATAGAGAATCGATATATGTGAAAACTAAAGTACGATAACGTGTTCTAAGTACTTCAAAAGAAATGTAAACGTTAACGTAACCGTTAGCGGTAGACGTTAAAATTTGTTTGACCTAAATTTTTACCAATAATTTTGTAGTTTGTGTCTTTAAAACCTACATGTCATTAAACTAGACTATATAACCTATTTTTTGATACCCCTGAGTCACTACGTGAAATTTTCTAAGTACTACAATAAACCCAAACAATCACCCCATACCCACAGAATTTTAGCGCCGACGGCGGGTCAAGGTTACGCAAAGATGGAATATTTACCTATTTTCTCGTTGTATTTTACTGTTCTATCTGTTTGTAAATACTAATTATAAACTAATTATCGTAAAAATAATGATTTTTCACGATATTACAAGCGAAGTCCTACTTAAAATCAATAACAAACACATTATTTACTTACGTAAACATTCCGGCCATTTCGATGTTTCGTATTTCAATATTATCATTTTCAACACACACTGAACCTCTCACATGTTTAGTTATTCGTAAAACTTGATTATTTGAGGATTTTTTAGATACTAAACACAATTACACTCAATTTTAAGAAAATTCTAGAAAAATAAACAATTCACGTAAAAATACATCGCGCCATTTTTTGACACTGACATTTGACAGACGACATTTCAACAATTTATTGTAATTTTACTCTATGATTACGCGCAGGGTGCCCAGTGAAAAAAAGACGTGAAATTTAATACAGTGCCATTTTTTTTTTACTTCTCAAAGCTCAATCAACGCAACCACAGCAAAAAAATGATTTAAAGTGAACAAACCAAGCTGGCAACCGCGTTTGCCATAACGCTCAAGAGCATTGTTTTCCTGGCAAATAGGGTTGCCGGGACGTCCAAATGGATTTGATCCATAATTTAGTTTACTAAATAATATTTGACACGTATTTTGCCTTTTGTCACGTGAATACGTAAAACTGAACGCGACACAGTGCGTTGAAATTTCGCGTGACATCATACCAACGTAAGAATGTACTACTTTTACCTAGAAGTGACGTTACAAGCCCACAGTACTGAAATTTAATGTTTTTTTTTATATATTTGTAAGTTCTTTTTGATTTTGTAACGCAAAAAAATGTGTGTTCAACATTTTTAGTTAATCTTATTGACGGAATTAATATTTGTAAGAATTATTTTATTTCCTAGGGATCATCCCTAATACAAGGACGTAGTATTTAATGGAAAGTAAATAATGGACATTCGAGATTGAATTAGTCGCATTGAAAGTTATTTAACTATTTATACCAAGAGAATACCGAAACACATAAAACCGTATTATTACTCTTTACAGTCGATAACATCCACTAAGCCTCACTTCTTTATATGAACCAATAAAAAGAATAATCAACGTAACCTAAGTTAAAGACGAATCTAATGACACTCATCTATAAATTAAATGATAGGGCTGTAAACACAGATGGAACTGTTTATAGAACACATTATCATTCTAATAAAGAAATGGATGTCATAAAATATAGTGCTTTTAAAGTTCATTTCGACCATTTAAACAGTGCATTCCGTGCAATTTAATGGGCGTACAATTGCTATTATTTTTCACTAATAGCTGCACTGTTAAACGTACTGAATTAGATGGTATAGGATATCGTAAAATGAACGCAATGCAATTTGATAATGCGAGAAAGCGGAATTTTAGTGGCGTTTAAGGCCCCTCTCGCGGTCCAGTGGCGCCCTCATTGAATAAAAAATCGTAGCATAGCACAGAAAATAAATATTAAAAAATCCAACTTGACGTTTGTTACAAAGAGGATAAAGAATTTTTACGTTGTTAAAACAGGTCTCAAAATGTTTCGTATCCAAAGTAGTAGGCAAAAGTGTCAGAAACGGCCGTTTTTGGCACTATTGCCTACTACTTTGGATACGAAACATTTTGAGACCTGTTTTAACAACGTAAAAATTCTTTATCCTCTTTGTAACAAACGTCAAGTTGGATTTTTTAATATTTATTTTCTGTGCTATGCTACGATTTTTTATTCAATGAGGGCGCCACTGGACCGCGAGAAGGCCCTTAAAATGCTTTTTCTTTGAACAACTTGAGCAGAATGATTGTAAAAATATAAAGGCTCTTTCTTTATATTTTTCTAAGGTATATAATTTTATAGATGTACGTTCTGGAAACGGTTTTTATTTAAACCGTTTCCAGAATTCATCGACACACAAAACAGTTAAAATTCTAATGATGATTTATCTATTTTAGTACAATTAGTGTTTGAAAATAATCGAAACATAAAAAATAAAAATCTAATAGAACTGAATAAAGCCACAATTCTGGAGTTCCTTTGGAACCGCTCGCCATTCAATTGGCGTTTTCTAACGAATTTTGTGCCAACTACATTATCGAAATTTTCACCGGAACAAAATTAAGTTGATAGGTACCTAATTATTACGAGCTTTAAGAATGACTAGAACGGCAGTTAATTAGTGCCTAATTCGCAGTTCGCAGCATAAAATTTCGTTTTGATTAGCTTAATTTTCATAATTCCTTTCTGGTTATTTTTATGGAGCTTGAACAACGTTTTTATAACGTTATAATGAGTGCCATTTTAGCTCAAAGAATCGAAATATTTTCGGTAATTTAAACCGAAATTAATTAAAAATGCAATTTACCTGCACGAAGAATAATTGACGCATTTTAACGACTTACTGAAAATAAAACCGGTGGAAGCGATATCGGCATGAAAAAAAATTTAAAGGAATTTTTGAATCGAACGTTTTGCAACACCGCGCGGTGTTTAGTTAAAAGAGCCCCACCATTTGCATAATCGACGTTTCCACAGGTGCATTGGCAGCGCATTGGCAGCTGATTTAAGTACCGTGCCAAGTGACAAGAGGGCTCCTTCGTCGTATAAGGCAATATGCTACGGCCGCTATTTTTATTTATCGTCGGTTGCCGAGCGTCGGTGTTTTACGTAGGTTTGTGTCGGCGGCAAAAGTAGCTGTGGTTTTTTTTTTATTTTCTTTTCAGACTGACGGCGTCTTGGCGTTTGTTTTCAATTGAATGGTCGTGGTCTTCAGTATTGGACGTTTTAAGTCCTGTGTCTTGTAGATCAAGGTCGATCTACGCATGTCTTTTGTATAACAGCAGATTGCTTTATAGATCTTGTGAATCTTAATTTATCTCTATGGGTGATGGTGTTCTTGTAAAGTTTTCATTTTCATATTTTCAAATTCAAGTGCATAAATTCAAGAAAATGTTATGTACGGCTACATTCTAAGTAAATACAGTATTTTCTTTCAAAGCTTCATTCTAAAATTCCCAACTAGAAAATCTCAGAATCTATTCCAAACAGCATTGTGTTTGTTAGCATATTTCCCTATCCCATAAATAATGGGGAACAGGGTGTTTAGGTGTTATAAAGAATATTGAAACGATGTTGTTTAAGCCTAGCCTCCCACGTCGCGCGATCTGCGCTTGCGATGCACTCATTCCTCCTTTTATGCCAAAGATTTATACGTGGCTGGAAGTGATTCATTATTTTTTTAAGGGTCAATCTAAAATTCTCCTAAAGTTGTTACAGGACATAATTCGTAAAGTAAGTAAGGCCATCAACTACAATTTTAATAATACAGCATTTTGAAATAAATTTTGTTGAGGATAGTAACTATGTGGAAAATCTGCATTATTACCAACTTTATTTAAATAAAGCTTCAGAATTGGCAGTAGAATTTTTAGAAAAAATTGCAGCAAGGTTCATATTTTGGTAGCTACTTATTGTGAATCCAACTTCATATCTGACAGAAGTTATTGAGATTTCTTTGGTGGAGTTGCGCTGGTCATAGTAGGAACTGAAAAACCAGAAAAAAAAATGTAGCTGGTGAGTTCCGGAGAAACGATTCAACTGTCTTGGATCCAGCAATGAAACCAAACAGAATAACCGATCAAGTGCGGCATCATACTTGGCAGCAAGGGTTCCGTACAAACTTGCGGGATTACAACACAGATTTTATAACCAATATCTAGATTTTAAAATAAATAGAACGACCGGCGATAAAAGGGGGAAATGGTTTTTTTTTTAATTTTTTTGTCATAAATGAAAAACTAGACGTCGTAAAAATAATTAAAAATCTGTTTAGCTTGTGCTAACGAAGCTTTTTCATACGATATGATACGTTCATGAGAAAAAGAGTCTTGACAAATGGACGGGTGGACAACAAATTGATCCTACAAGGGTTCCTTTTTTCCTTTTGAGGTATAGATCCCTAAAAATAATGATCTAAGAAAAAACATGATTTAAGAAAAAACATGATTTAAGAAAAAACATGATTTAAGAAAAAACATGATTTCAACTGGTCCTGGAACAGCAGTAATTTCATCAGGCTTTCGGTAACCCCAATCTCAGTTCCATCCAGCACCATAAGTTCCGTGAAGCCCAACATAAATCACAAACCATCTATATTCCGTGCGGACTACACCTGCGAACACTCTGCCACTTTTGAGACATAACGAAATCCAATTAAATACATCTAGATATTTCACCAACTGATCATTAGGGCTACATGGCTTGTTAGGGCCGCTGTTTAAACGTGCCAGTACACAAGTCAAGTCATGATTTCAGGTGACTTATTTCGTAGAAACGACGGTTTCCGAGAAATTTGTGTTTTGCAAGAGAATATTTATGTTCGAATCGTGGTTGGTCAATGTTTGATATCATATAGAAAACAGACAAATGTAAAAATGGAAATGAGAGGTTATTTATGATTTAGGGTCGAGGTACATTATTCAATTTATAAAGGTAGGTACGTGTATATTGTTACAACGTCTATTTGTGTACGTACAGATTTTTATATCTTACCTAGATACATCTCGGTTATATTTCGGGGACTGTGCGTCGGAATTGGATATTTTAAGGCGCTATTACCTGCCAATGACCTTGATTGGTTAGCTTGCGTGTTCTGTGCTGAGCTCACGTAACGCGTCGTACGTCCACCTAGTAATAGGACTTGCCCATCAAGGAGCGCTGTCCGAAATTAGACACATTATTAATTTATTATACATAAAATAACAGGTATTATACTAAAACACGTATACTAAAATATAAATAATTAAATGATCTTTAAAATGGTGCAAATCTCATAAAAATACGGTGTATAATTTTTGCGTGATTCTCTTTTTTTATCCGCGTCAGACATAACTTTACAAATTAATTACACTATGATGGAGAAATATAATTTCAAATATTCACATATCGAATTACGACGGAAAGTGTTTAAAGTAACATTTTTATTTTTTCAAAGAAATAAGACTAGTCGTTTAGACGTGATGTTCAATTAAAAACCATTAGAAGTCTACTACTGCTCCTTAATTCCAACAAGCCCGTTCAATCATCGATCCACTAGACGTACGGCGCATGGTGGACATCCCACCCACACGCACAAAACGTTTTGGGAAAAGAAAGAAAGAAAAAGTATTTATTTGCTACAAAGTAACGACATACACAACAATATCATTTTGCTAGCTTAATCCTTATCGATAGTGTTAGTACACACACACTCTATTTATAATGTGGAACAATCATGAAATAGGAAAGAAGTATGCGACTAAATTAACAAAATAACTCAAATAGTATTTAAAATCTAGGGAAATCCATTTTTTTATGAAATAATAAAAACCTAAGCTTTGACTTTTGAATATGTAGACGTGTTTAACGCTCCCAGCTCTCAGATGGTGATTGGAAGAGAACTAATTTTTAGTTTGATCTGGGTCAATTAAATACAAAACTCAATTAATCTGATTGCTGAGGCCAGTCTGTAGCTAGAAGAATTCTAAGTGTGTGAGCTTATCTACACATAATGTCTACATGGTGTAGATATGCTTATAATTATTATCGTCTGCATCCATAAGACAAGTCATTTGCGGTTTAATTATAATTATAGGACCTTATTTATAAAAAAATAACCTTGTGATTCGTTTGAACACTGATTGACTGGTTCTTATTTCAACATTTTCTACCTTCCGCGTAGAAAATGAGGGTGATGTGGGTGTAAAGTGCTGACTAATCATTCAAAGGAGGTTTTGTCCTATTTACAGTTCCGTTGAATTTTATGGATGAGACGTATGTGAGTCGACTTCTAATGATTTTTAATTGAACATCACGTCTAAACGACTAGTCTTACTTCATTGAAAAAAATATATGTTACTCTATTTGAAATTATATTTTTATAACATAAGCATTAGACATAACTTTACAATAAATTTGTAAAGTTATGTCTAATGCGGATAAAAAATTGAGAATCACGCAAAAACAATAAAGCATATGTTTATAAACCTTCACCATTTTAAAGATCATTCAATTATTTGTATTTTAGTATACGTGTTTTAGTATAATACCAGTTGTTTTATGTATATTAATAATGCGTCTAATTTGGGTATCTCTGTGATGGGCGAGTCCTGGGTTGACGTACGAAGCGTTACGTGAGCTCAGCACGGAACACACAAACTAACCACTCAAGGTCGTTGGCAGTTAATAGTGCCTTAAACTAAGCATATAGTTAGTGAATTTTATAAATAAGGCTGATTATCCTTAGAACCTAGTGCAGCAAGAAACTTTAAAGCCCGTTGCTCTTCTTATTTTTACTTTTTGCTCCCATCACATTATAAAATTAGTTTCACAGTGTATCGTGGCTTCGCAAAATAGCCCATGGCGATTTCTCTTTACTTTGCTTGATCTTTACTTAGAGGATACTCAAACATAGGAAGTTGAGTAATGCTCTAGAGCGAGCTTCAGTTCATTATTAGTTTAGTTTTGTGTGTACGTGATATCATATAATACGTTCATAATTTTCGAAATTAATTTCGCACTTATGAAGGTAAAAGTTTTTATTTGCATCAGTGCCATATTAATAAGCTTTTGCTATTCTTGGTCGACGGTTATAACAAAACTGGCATATATTTTCATTTCAGTCAATAGGTATACGAGGTTGGATTGAAAAGTATTCGTTATGACCAAGAAAATGAAGTCGCATGAAATTAATTATATTTTTATTTTCTCCATCAAATTCAAAACACTCCTCTCACCTCTACAAAGCGTTCTGACCGTTGAATATATACTTCCTTAGAGTTTCTCAATGGTCAATCAAAATAGAGCAACTATTTGCAGCAAATAGCGTCGGATTACTTAACTAATAAATTTGTATAATCATAACTAATTATCGTGTAAAACTTCGCACAATTGATTAGTATGAACTGAACTAAATAATTTTAGTAATTTTTAAGGTTTCGTACCCAACGGAGACGCGTAACCAACGTAACCCTATCACTAAGATCAGTTACAAACATGAATAACTTCACACAGCAGTTAACCACCATGGTACCCAAGAGCATAACTTAACTCACGTAATCAACTACCATAATCTATGCTTTTTTTTTTTTTTTGGGTGGTGGGAAATCATCCTATGACTTCTTCCGCTCTAGGGTGGAGCGGAAGGGCGTGTCAGACTCTTACTAACTAAAACCCACCCCTGTTCCTCCCTGCCCTGAATGCCCAGGGGCGAGTTAACTCTTTCGAATTTATCCTCAACCCCCGGGCAGGCATCGGCTATGACGGGCCCCTTCTCTTTGCTGACAACTCTTTGAGGCGCGCGTGGAACACTACGCGCTGTCGAATCTCGGGCCTGGTGCTGATTGGGCGGCGAGTTACCCACTACTCGCCGTCCGCAGGCCCGGGTTACATGATCTATGCTGGCAGATTCAGTGTGCTCAGAGTCACCAATTACTTTGGTGACAGAACTCTGAAAAAACGAACACCATACCTACTGAACAGTCTGCCGTTTAAGTGCTACAGTGTATAATTATTTATAAGTACAAATGTTAAAGTAAAACCATTTCTTACTATGGTTTTGTGGGGGCTTAGTTTATAAATTATCTTAGCAATATGTGATAATAAATAAATAAACAAAAAATAAATAAGCGTCCGCTGTCCGTCCGTCCGTATGTCAGACCGTCCGTCTGTCCTTCCATCAGTCTGTCTGTCAGCGGGCCGTATCTCATGATTCGTAATAGGTAGACAGTTGAAATTTTAACAGAATGTCTATTTCTGTTGCCGCTCTAACAACAAATAATAAATTAAAAATTACTAACCTACTAATAACTATCCAAACCCTATTACAAAATTGTTTTTGATGGCTGTTTTGCTCATTCTTAATAATGGCAACAAGAAGACACGTATAATCTTGTATTTGGTACGGAACCCTTCACGCGTGAGCCCGACTCGCACTTGGCTAGTTTTTATTTTAAAAATTGGCTGGATCAGTGTCAGGCCGAGTAGGTACTTTTCAGTGCACCAAATTAGGTACCTACTTAAAGAATATAAAGTAGATAGCTAATATTAAAAAAAACTTTACTTGTTTAAAGCCCATCATTTCTTTAATATTCATAACAAATGAATGTACTCGTATTAACAAAAATGTCTTTGATGTATCGCAGAAATAGATGTTTTCAATTTTATGATTGCTTTTTTGCATTTTCTAAGACTTTTAGTTACTAAATAGACAAAGAAAAACCGACTCGGTACATTATGTTTCAGAACTTTCTTAAAGTGATTTGTTTCGTGATTTCAGAAAAAGTGGCTGGGTATTGAATGAACTGTAAGAAAATTAAAGTTAAATGCAATAAACGATACTGTTTTCTGAACTAAGTATTTTTCAAACTTGATAGACAAGACCTGATAAATAAGTGCAAAGTTTTATTAAAAAAAAAGAAAAGATAGAAGCGAATAAACTCTAACATTGATGAACAGGGCTACTATGACGTCTTAAAATCATCGTAATTCCGGTGTGAGAGAGAGAGACGGAGCCATATATATACGAATATCTTTTTGTCACACCAGAATTATGACAGCTTTAAGCCATCTACGAAAAGGGAGGGGGAGACCTTTGCCTAGTGGTAGGACATAACGGGCAAATCAGATAGATATCATCATCATCATTTCAGCCGAAAGACGACCACTGCTGGACATAGGCCTTCCCCAAGTGTCACCACAATGACCGGTCGGTACGTTCCAGTTTGTGAATCCCAATTTTATTTCCAATATGTCACTTGTAATGATGTAATCAAAACTTTTAATACTTTAAATGTTAAAAAGACTGCAGATCTATGGGGTAATTCTGTTGACGTTGCTAGGTCTATTATAGACATTGTAGCACCTACTTTAGCAGTAATTTTTAATAATTGTATAGATTGTGGTGAGTTTCCTGATCTAATGAAATATAGTAAAATTATACCATTGTTTAAATCGGGTAGTACATCAGACCCTACTAATTATAGACCTATATCAGTGCTATCTACTTTTAGTAAAATTTTTGAGAAAATTATTTTAGATCAAATTCAAAGATATTTTAATAAACACAAATTATTACACAACAAACAGTTTGGTTTCACAAAGGGTCGTTCAACAACTGATGCTGGTGTTGAACTTTTGGGACACATTTATAATGCATGGGAAGATAAATGCGATGCGTTGGGCATTTTTTGCGATTTGTCTAAGGCTTTCGATTGCGTTCTCCATGATACATTGATCAGGAAGCTGCACTACTACGGAGTCCGGGGCGCCTCTCTGGATCTTCTTACTTCATACTTGAGTAATAGGATTCAGAGAGTTGATGTGAACGGCAAAAGGTCTTCCGGGTCTGTAGTCAGAATGGGGGTTCCTCAAGGCTCAATTCTGGGTCCTTTTTTGTTTCTAATCTATATCAACGACTTGCCTTACCTCATAAAGGATAAACATGATATAGTGCTGTTTGCAGATGACACTTCACTTTTATTTAAACTCAAACGTCAGCAGGTGGTTGTTGATAATGTAAATAATGCTCTTTCAACTGTAGTTAACTGGTTTAATGTCAATAATCTTCTCCTTAACGAGAAAAAAACAAAATGCATAAAGTTCACATTACCCAATGTAATACAAGTGAACACTAGTGTGTCAATAAAGGGTGAAGAGTTGAAACCCGAGGATTCCACAGTGTTCTTAGGTTTAACTTTGGATGCGCAGCTTCAGTGGAGCCCCCATATAGATAAACTGTCCAAAAAACTTAGCTCTGCAGCATACGCCGTAAGGAAAATTCGTGGTTTAACTGATTTAGAGACAGCTCGTTTAGTATACTTTAGTTATTTTCATAGTGTGATGTCGTACGGCATTCTGTTGTGGGGAAATGCCGCCGATATTCAGACAATTTTTGTTTTACAGAAAAGGGCTATTCGTGCAATTTATAAATTAAGTCCCAGACACTCCCTCAGAGACAAATTTAAAGAGATTAATATTATGACTGTTCCCTCTCAATATATTTATGAGAATCTCATGTATGCACATAAAAATATTAATCTGTTTAAAAGATACAGTGATATCCATAGCATAAATACTAGGAACAAACACAAATTTATTGTACCAAAAACCAGGCTCAAGAAAAAAATAGGTGGTTCGTTTAGATGTCAATGTATACGTTTCTATAATAAACTTCCTAGCCAAATTCAAGAACTAAGCATAAATAAATTTAAATCATTTATTAAACGTAAGCTATGCCAGAAAGCTTTTTACACAATTAATGACTTTCTTGAGGACAAAAAGGCGTGGGATTGAGCTGCTTCAATGATATACATGAGCCATTGTTTTCATATGTACTACTTACTGATGAAAAATTTTTTATATATATATTTTTTTTATTATTCGTTTTTGACATGAATACTTGTATAGTATTGTATTATATTTTTTATTTTATTTTTTTATTGACATTTTATTATTATTATTATTTTTTTTGACTTGAATACTTTGTTAAGTATTATATTTATTTTTATTTTTTGATTGACATATTATGATTACTATTTTGTTTGACACAAATATTTACTTTGTAAAGTATTATATTTTTATTTTTTTTTGATTACTTAATTATTGTAAATGTGAGGACTATGTGGGTTATTATTATTATTTTCTCCTCCTTTTTACAGTTATTTTCAACGTTGTCTGACAGTTTGAGTACTTTTGCGGCCTACCCAAATGTCTTTTCTTTGGTATTGTTCGTCATGTCATTGAGCTCCTTAGTGGTTTTTAAGTTGAGCTATTCGACTATTGACAAATGCTTGCACTGACTGGACAGGTCCACTCAAATACGTTTGGTTCTTTCTTCAAAAGACCACTACAGACACTAAGCTGCATGGTCCTCATATAGAATAATGTGAATGCGAGAACTATGTATGTCGTTATATTCATGTACTTAGATTTTATGATTGTCTGGCAGTTTGAGTATTTTTTGCGGCCTACTCAAATGTCCTTACTTTGGTATTGTTCGTCGGTTCGTTGAGCACCTCAGAGTTCTGAGTTGAGCTTCGCGATGACTGACAAATGCTTGCACTGTCTGGACAGGTCCACTCGAATTCGTGTGTTGCTTTCTTCATAAAGCTCATCCCAGACATAAACGTACATGGTTCTCATATGATCTAACCAGTCCACATTGTATGGATTTGAACACTAAAAGAGACTTTGACCTCTGAGTTTGTTTCGGTGTTTCTTCTCAGGGTAGTCAGCTAGGAAACACCGGCCTCATCTAGCTTAAACTGACAAAAAACATTGACGTGTAAAAGTGTTCCTTGTAACCTATTTACTGAATAAACATCATTTATCATTTATCATTTGGTCCTGTGCGTCTCGTATCCATCGGCTACCCGTGACCCTCACCAGGTCATCGGTCTAGTTTGTGGAAGGCCTTCCAACGCTGCATCTGCCGGTACGCGGTCGCCACTCCAGAACTTTTCGGCCACATTGAACATTTGTTCTGCGAGCAATGTTCCCTGCCCACTACCACTTCAGGTTGGCGATTCTTTGGGCTATATCGGTTCCTTTGGTTCTCTTACGCATAACATCATTTGTGATTCGATCACGGAAGAAAACTACGAGCATAGCCCTCTCCATTGCCCTTTGGGGGACTTTAAGCCGTCTACCTCACCGTAATGTTGACTGGTACTGGAGTCAAGGGTAGACAGGCTGCCGGGCACTAGGGGCCATTTTTATATTGTGCGACTAATGGGTTTACCATAATTGCCACGCTTGCAGGTTGGCAATCACAGTGTGGCTGTTACAATGTACAGATAATGTTGCTGCTCATTCTCTGGTGAGTCCCTTAGTCGCTTCTTAGGACACCCACGGTAAGTGATGAAATGGTACTATTCTTTACGTGCGACACCATACGGACGATAGTAACAATACCATAGATAAATATATTATGTGGGCGTCCAATCAAAAAGGGTCCAGTAGTGGGGTATTGAGATGAGACTAGATTCGGTATCTAGAATAGTCAATTGATAATAAGGATTAAAAAGATATTTAAAAACTGGCACATTTTTTTAACCGACTTAGAAAAAGGAGGAGGTTCTATGTTTGACTGTATGTATTATTTTTTTAATTTTTTTTTACGTAATTGTGTCCACCGATTTCTCTGTCAGATCGATTTTCAAAATTATTTTTTTATCCGAAAGAATATACTGCAGAGGTGGTCCCATACATTGTTTTTCGAAATTACTTCAGCGCTTTTTGAAAAACTGAACAAAAATGAAACATTCATCATAGATGACGTTATGGTTTTCTCCAATTACGAGTATATTGAAATTCCACGTTACATGTTATTGGGGCTTTTAGTTCTGGGGTATAACAACTAAAAAGTGAAAAATAAAAAAAACTTTTTGACAAAAAAAAACAACCGACTTCCAAAAAAAAAATACGCTAAAAATTAAAAAAAATAACTTTAATTTAGAAAGTCGGTGTCAAATAACGAAGAAATAAAATACAAACATAATTGTTAAAACGTTTTTTATTTATCAGACATTTGAAGTTGAAACCCTGAAAAAGCTTGATTTGAGAAAACTCATTTTTCTCAAATCAATTTTCTTTCAATTAACTTTTCTCTTAAAATTTCTGGTACCTACTTAGAAACATCATTATATAAAGTTATTAACTATGTGAACTTGTAGATAATTGAGCATTAATTAATAATCAATTATAATTGGGAATGCAATTATTTTTTCACTCAACTTTACAAAACTGCGTACATCTCGGCAACTAAATAGCAAGAATTGGATTATTTTTGCTTGGATACCCATATAAGAAAGAAAGAAAGAAAAAAGAAAGAAAAATTATTTATTTTGCACAGATTACAAAACGCACATTAATTTTCAAAAGCCCAGTATCCAAGCTAAACTAAAATAAAACTAAACTAATTAACTAATGCCTAGTGATACCTATCGTTTCTGGTGCGGTGCACCACTACGCGCCATAGACGAAACGTAGGTCTATGACGCCTCGATCAATGACAATGACATTAGATCACTACAGATACAAAGGTAAAGCCAAGGAATAAAACATAAATGAAACTGTGCGTCGTATCCGTACAAAAATGGTCATTGCTCAGCGAAAATACTGTGAAAAAACATTAGCCATCTGGCAAGATTGATAACACCGCCCAGGCTGCACTGCATGGATAGGTTCTCCTCCAGGCAATTTTTATAGCAAAAGTTAACACAATCGAAGCCATGTCAAGAACCCATATTAACATTTGCACGTGTCTCTTTGTGAAACCTCACAGAAATTAATTTGCAACCAAAATAACCATGTATACTATATATACCCTTTGCGCCGAATACCCGCCGACCCATGCAAAAACAGTGTCTCCGTCACATACGGTACCAACAATATTAAACTATCATCCGTACAAGAAACTAGCTCTGCTGTTCATTAATTAAACGTTCACCCTCGTTAATATCAACACCTGTTCTTGAAAAGCATTTAATAATCACGTCAAGTAACAGCTGTGAACGGTTGCGGAAACTGCGCTAGTTTTCACAGGAAAGCCTGTAGGAAAATTAAAACTAAATTAATTGTATCGAGGTTAGGTTACTGCTGAAATTAATTATTTTCTTCATTACAGCTTTTTAGAGGTTCTTGTGTTTTTGGCATTGACTTTGTGAATATTTTGTCTGGTTTGTCTTGACTTTGTGAATGTTTTGTTGGTTTCACGGGGATTGCTGTCACTGCAACACGGCTCTGCGTGTTTCCAGAAAAAAAGTCGCTAAATGTAGCAGTGCTTTTTAGTGACCAATATTATTTATCTGTTTTGCATTTTAAGCTGTGCTTCTTTAGTTTGATTTTATTTAGGTTCTTCTACATCTAAATCACACTGATACGAGCCTTGGTATTCCCTATCTACCTGTATGGAGTGGAAACGTAGACAATCTTGGCGCAAGAAACGCTAAGGATTGAAGCATTCGAGATGTGGTGCTGGACACAAACATTTAGAATACCTTGGACTGCAAAACGCACCAACGCGCAACGTAACGATCCTGACCCAGCTCCGAGTAAAGACTCGCTTGTCCACCAAATGCCAACAACGCATTCTTTTATATTTCGGCCACACAATGCGCAGAGGGGACGAATATCTAGAAATTCTGATTGTGGTTGGGAACACCGAAGGCAAAAGATTGTGTGGCTGGTCACCAAGAAGATGGACCGATCAAGTAAAAGACTCCCTCCTCCAAATTCTATATGGTCGTAAAAGACGCGCTGGACAGAAACCGATGGAGGCAAATCATCCGCTCCAGATGCTGACCATGATCCTCAGACATGAGGGACCGACCACAAAGAGAGATATCTACTTAAATAAAAGTCATTTATTCAAACTAGGCTGAGAATCAGCATTTTTTGAACGTCAAAGTTGTCTTTTTGATCGTCAAGAAGTCCCCCAAAAACGCCTCCCCGTCACCACTTCTTAGTGTTTCAGATGCGGAGAAGAAATAGCGCAACCAGCTCGTCATCTCTGCAAGTCAATCTCAATTAATTTCACGAAATAACGTAACTAGAAGAATAAACTTTACAGTCTGCAATGTCCAGAATTCGTACATGTTTTAATACATGTACAATTAGCTGAACCACAAATGGGATTGATTAGGTTCTAGTAATCGACTACCCGTATGTTTCCCGTGAAAACTAATCAACGGGTCCAAACTAACATTCCTCTTCATTATCCGCTTCCAATTACAATCTAAATCAAATGCGTTCAAAATTCTTTGAATTTATAAGTGAAACAGAATCAGTATGAGCAACGTAATATAATAGTTTTGATGTGGTCGGAAAAAAAGTCAAATAACAAAACAATTCTAAAGAAAGCTTGTGCTCTACTCTGAAGAAGCTAATTATAGAGGTAGTCCGAATCGATCCATTTACACGATTGCACAAGCAGTGAGTTCTCGATTACAAAATGACGTATCATCGAACTCGGCTGCGTTACGAACGGCTGATTCTTTAATTAGTAACTTATCAAGATCGATACTCGGAGAGTAATCGGTGCGATGTAATCGAATGCTAATGTAATGTAATGTGTGTCTCGTCTAATTGGATCAACCTTTTTTGACGCTCTCAGTAATGTCGTAAGCATATCCAATCGCTATACGTACTAAATCGATGAGTATCTAATCGAAATCCGTGCAACAGTAGGTCAGACAAAACTAAAAAAAATTCAGTTGACACGCGCCTTACACGATCAGTTTCAAGTAACTATTTTATTGATTTTAATGAATTGACTTACACTAGTAACAAAATAAACGATGTTGTACACATTTCGAAACAAGTGATCTATCTTCATTTCCACTTTATACCGAATGGAAGTCGTTACAAAATTTCCGTTTTCAACTAAATCTATTCTGCTGTCGTTCCCCGCATCATTATATTCGAAATCTTCCCCATGTCTTTTACTTTTGAAAATAGGAATTAAAAATACATGCCCCTCTGTTTCCATCCGACTAACACCAAGTCTCATTACCGGTGGCCACTGATAACATCTGAAAGCCTCCGGCACTCCCGCCCGCCACATCACAAAATAACCATTGATTTATAAAAAAGTTTACGTTTTAACCCAACGATCAGTCAACTGACGAACTTGTTCTAAAGGGATAAGGTAAGAATTGCGTTGCTGGGTTATCTTTTACAATCCGTCGTAAACCCTAAAATTCTTGACTTTTTGATTCTGGTGACATCGTATACAGGGTGTAACGGAAAGTTGTGGTCAAATTTTATGAACTGCATCTGCCCATCGTTAAGAACAACTTTATTCAAGAAAACTTAACGAAATTCTCAAAATTCTTTTTTACCTCCCATACCAATATTGATCAGGTGGTGATAACTTAGTATGGAAAGTCCAATATTTTTTTTTGGGAATTTTCTATTTTTTCTAAGAAAAAGTTGTTCATTTCCATGGGCAGAAGCGGTTCTTAATATATGTAAACCTTTCCGTTACACCCTGTATATTCACGATCGTGTGTGAAATAATGAAAACAAATCTCTTACAAGAATTACAAAATGATATTTATTTGTTTCGATCTGCCACAATATTTGTGATTTCAGTTGTGAAATTGATTTATTGCCAAAATGTGACTTAACTATGAATATAAACAGCAATAAACAACATTAGCCACATAAACAGTTGCTTGGAAAAACAATAACCAGTAGGTACTTCAAAATATTCAGCCCTCTCAATGTAGATTTAATGCGATTTTAACCGGAAGGAGCTGCTATAAAACTGGAATATAGCCTTTAAACAATCCTTTAGACAATGTCAAGTAAATCTATCGTAAAACAGTTACAGCCATTTAAACTGTTACCGATCAATACAAACATTACGATCGGTAGAACGTCGCTCAGGTCATTAAACTTGGTGATAAATTAAAAGCAGTTTGCATTACCACACATCAATCGAATAGAACATCTGTCAATCTAAATCGATAAAGATAAATTTCGAGATAAATACTGGGTTTTATAGTCCGATTATTGTATGTCAAAAGCGCCGGTTGCGCCGCCTGAACCCAATTTGATTACACTCAACGTTTATTTAAATGGAAACTGATTTCATTAATTACAAATATGGCCTCTAATCTTTATTATGTCAAATGCGTAATAAACGTCTTGTGTGGGTCCGAGAGTTGGATGTGGATTTTTATTTTTTTCTCATTAAACTTTTGCCTCTAAGGTTTCGTTTAGCGCGACGTTTTAAGTTTTTATTGTGGCTTGTTATCGATATCTAAATCACTGGGCGCATTAATACGACTGTCATATTACTTTTGGTAGCTCCCCTAGCAGAGGTTGGGTTACGATTAATTTGACTGTCGACACAGGTTTTGAAATATTATTTGGAAACTTCATTTTATAAATGATGTAACACGTAATATTTAACAATGACATGAGCAAGTTTTTTCTGGAAATTTAAAGACTTTTATTTTGTGTGTTCAGTGTATAAAATAATATTACATTTAAGCTTAGCATGAGTAAGACAAGCCTGGAGTTGGCAACTACACGGTGCATAACAATAGAATTAATTTAGTGTAATTACGGTTTGTGTTTTCGGAGTGCAGAAAACTGCAGTAGTCTGTACAATTATAACTACAACGCGTTTCACGTTTCCAGTTAGACAGAGCGTTCTTCAAGATACCGTAAATAACTCTAGTAGTGATATTAAGCAAATGTTTTTGCACAAACATGAAGTATTCTCGCAGCGTGTACTTACTTCTCTAAGCAATATTTCAAACTCACCTTACGTTGCTTCTTGCCCTTTGCTGTATCATGTTGCTTTATTATGAATAGTAATGTGGATACGCTTTTGTTTTGCTCTTCATGGTTTTTCTTGCGTGCTTATTGCTTATGTGGCTGTTATTTTTACTTTGATGTCGATATTAGATTTTAATGATGTAGTTATTTGTGACTTCCATGATTTAATCTTAGACAGATTAGGCAAAAGGTTTGTTGTGTTTTTACTTTGTTTATTTAGATTCAATACCCAACATTACTTGTATTTGAAAAAACAAAACTGTAATTATTTGAGGACTTATTTTTCTAGATTTTTTTCAATTCTGTCGTGTTCTTAAATTTTCATTAAAAGAAAAATCGTTTAGCTGCCCGACTTTGTTACTTGTCATATTTATGGCTTGAAATCGGCTTAAGATTTAACGTCACCACCATTACAGAAATGTCAGCAAATCCTAAATCGAGTTCCAAACTTAAGGCGTATCTACACATATCCAATGTTCGCTACAGGAAGTCGGTATTCAGTTGCGTACTTGCTCATCAACGAGGGAATTCGCCTCAATCCACCAAACTTCCTCCTCGCAACATGTTAACCGAGAATTTCTAAACTTTAGAGACTTAGAGAGATAATCTCTTGTGAATTAACACGGAAATTGTGACTTTGATACTCCTCCAAAACTTTATCATCATCGCTTACTGAGAATCTTTACGAGTTTTCCCAATTTCACTGCCTAATGTGACCAAATCGAGGCTTTAAAAACAAACAACCCATGGAAGCCAATGTTGTAATAAAATTTCTACACGAGAAAGCGCAAATTAGCTTGTAATTAAAATTCTGGGAGTTGTATAATTAGTGTACACACAGAAAATTAATAAAGGCAACTGTTATGTCGGGAGTTGGGAATTTCGTTACTAAGAACAAACAATTTTGTATCTGATACTCGTTTATATAATATAAAAGGAGAAACTGACTGACTGGTTGACTGACATATCAATGCACAGCCGAAACTACTGGCACTAGGAACGTGAAATTTTGCACACGGCTTCCTTTTATAATCTAGTATAAAAAATAGGGAGCACTAGGAAGGGGTTTGTGGAAATTCGACCTTTAAGAAGGTTAAAACGGGGATTTGTTTATATCAAACTTCATCCTTCTACTCGGGCGAAGCCACTGGCAGAAGCTACGAGTATATAAAACAGAAAGTCATTAGACGTTTGAGCAAAGAGAATTGCGAAATAATAGGAAATCAATTAACAACGTTATAAAAAAAAAAGTTTTGTGTTAACATCTCAAGCACCGCGCGCGTCACGTGTCGCGATCTGTCAGTCCCCGTTGACAGTCGGCCATCGTGTAACTACAGACTTTGTCAGGTTCCGGGTGTATGAACCTTTTCACAGGTCTAAAGACCTTGGTTAATAGTGATAATAGCGGTTTAAAACGCATGAATCGGGTTTTTGGCGATTTTTTTTGCCAAGGCAAACTTTATAACCCCAGCGGCGCACATGTGTGCCACTAGTTTGCCTTGCCAAAAAAATTGCCAAAAACACGATTCACTATTAAGAAATTTGTCTCAAATCTAGATTCTAATTATGAGTGACATATTAATTCTGAAATTATAATTTGAAAAATTCGAAACGTAGCAGACGTAACACTCTTACTCTACTTACATTGCC
Organism: Polia nebulosa; assembly: GCA_951329385.1. Taxonomy (NCBI): domain Eukaryota; kingdom Metazoa; phylum Arthropoda; class Insecta; order Lepidoptera; family Noctuidae; genus Polia; species Polia nebulosa. The sequence continues at coordinate 19,282,954 of OX589604.1, forward strand.
TTGAAGCGCAGACGAGACGTGAGTTCTTCTAGTTTAAAACACAAATTGCATCATATTGCACTATAATGGGCCTCTTCCTCATAAATCCATAATATGAAACTGCCAGCTGGAGCAATATCCTACCCCTCATTAAAGAGTCGTTTCCATAGAGCGATTGGAGTTTGTTTATTATCCGTATGTAAGACTAGACGAAAATTGTAATGAAGGCCGAGGGAATCCCGCAAGACGGTAGATAACAAGCTCCGGAGGTAGAGTGAAGGATCACTGTGATTACAAGTAACAGGCGAGTGAGATTTGGTTGAAAAATTTGGCAGAAAGATTGAACATTATATATTAGATAAACAGAAAACTAAGTTTAAAGTTCCTAAGTGAAATGCTAATGAAGAGAATGAAAACATTTAGCTTTACAATTTTTTGAATAAACTGAAATCAATATGGACAAATGGATTCCAAACTCCATCCAGATATAAGAATCGTGGCAGTAAGATCTAACACGCATTTAAATGTGTTCCTGCTTTCAGATTGTAATTTATTAACACTTTAGTTAAAATTAATATAAATTTTGCAAGCCATACCAGTTTTTGCATCACTTTCATACATAAACATTACCGCTCAGATCTTCTAACTCAAACCTAATAAATTCACAGTGCGGAGTTGATTTATGTTCACATACGGTTCATATGTTCCACGTACGTTGTAACTGTTTCTGACCTCAGACTAATCAGCATGCGTTAATCCCACAGGATGGCTTGGAAGGCTCACTCTTCAGATTAATATTGAAATATTAGTAAAGGTTTTACTGATGTGGGTCATGGTGAACTATTTCTTTGAGTCCATGACGATCAAGATCGTCAACCGTCCTTAGCGTTGCTTAATATAATAATAAATGTATCTTTATATTTAGTTTAATTAACATAAGAACTGAGTACGGCAACTAGATTTACGCTAGTTTCGTTGACTTTTAAAACTTAATTTATTAAGTTGGGAGATCTGGTTTGCTCAATTTTAATAACTTCATCAAAAAAACTGATCTCAAACAATATCAGCTAATCTAACAGTTTTATTGAGCCTAGATTTACATCTTCATTATATATCTGGGAGATTTCGTTACTTTCTGTTGTCAGTTTTACAGACACTTTGTCCTACTTAGCTCAAATTTCCCTGAACAAAAGATATTTAATTATTTTCCATTAGTAAATTTTAAAATTACGGTCTACTGAAATGCTTTTAACTAGTTTTATACCTCTAAAGCAGCATATTTACAAAACTCTATGCCAATACATCAACTCTTTGAACTCCGTGAACTTTCCGTGATGTATTAAGCTAAATTGCCAACCACATGGGACTTAGTCCGTCGAAACACGTTAGCTAGTATCGAAGATAGCTTCAAAGAGCCTTCTAGACTAACAGTTTCATTTAGGTGATCAATCTCTGCAAAATAAAAACATAACGAGTGCTGGCGTGAACGTCGGCGGATAAATGAAGGTCCAAGCAATCTTATCTTCATTTATAGAGCAGTAAAATTACGCCGCGCGCGAAACATAAAGGCCCGTTTATCATCCTCTTGGAGGGTTTAGGCAGCATATTGAAGATTGATATCCTTGTACTTCTCCTTTTTGTGAAATATTTTGTTAATCTTTGAACTTTTTCGGTCTTGGTGTAGCAAATTGTTCGGTACTATTTTTGGGAGCACAAGATTGAAATATGTATTATTCAGCTTTAGATTGACATAGTTTTTTGGATAGCAAGTCTAACAAAGGTCGCTAGGGAAATAGGTTTTTTTGTCGACGTTCGGTGACCAACAAGCGACGTTACGTTTTGAGATGTTGTAATATATTTTGGAGTCGAAACATTGCTTTGCACAGATTTTATGTATAAAGAAGATTTTTGTGTATTTTTTTTTACCCAGCCACAAGAAAAAATTGTCTGTCAAGAAGAATTTATATTTTATAATCTTTTATTGAAGAAGAAACAAAAATATAGGTCACTAGGTACTAGTTTAATACGCATGTCTGTCAATTTCAATAACGTTTTCAATAAAATCAAATAAGTTTTTACAAAGCAAAAATGTTTGTATAGCTCTACGAGTTCAGAGGAATGCCAAGGAAAATGAATAGGTACACAAATTGGACAGGATCCGCTACGATTTAATAACAGTACATCAAAGTCGACAATGGGCAACGGAACGTATTGTAACAAACGTTCTAAGTCGGGAACTGAACGAATGAACGAGGTTAAAAGCTCGCGAGGAACGATGTTTTGTGAACATGTCGATCATTGTGTCAATCTTGGGAACTACGAATAAAAATAACGAAGGAAAATTTTCTAGTTGCTTTTTTGCTATATGGTTGTGGATGACGTCCCATCTAACCCTAAACGCCCAGTTCAATCCTCAACTATGTACGTATTCGTGTATGAAATGAAATACAAATAATATACAAAAAACATACAAAAATTCACAGGGATCCAATATTTTGTCTCCTTTTTATCGCCTGACGTGCAAACTGCATCTCTTGTACTTGAATCAAATAAATTAAATTCGAAAGCTTACTAAAATCTTGTACAGATCTTGAAATGGTGTCTGGTAGTGCCACTTGTCGCTTCGGACATGGACTACCGTTTCAACGTGATGCATCAGGTGCCAAGCAACCACTCCGCTGACAAGCCCTCGTAAGTCGTAATTCTTCTCACACTCTTTAAGGAAACCAATATAAAGATTTATACTTCGCTTTTATATTCTTATTAATGAAATTTTACTTTACCAAAATATCGAAACAACTTCGTTGTTTTTGCGCATGGAGAATTCTAACATTGGTTGTCCATTAGTAGGTATATAGGAGTTACAAAGTAAAATGAAAACTCCAGCCGCAGTGAACAAACATAAACAGTGCTATCATATTTAAACTTTTCTTCGCACTTCGCCAGTTCCAAGAAAACGAGAAGCTTATTAAAATTGTTTATGAAAACAGAAGATGGTATTATTACTTCCGACGAAGAAACTCGGTCTCCAATAAAATCCAAATTATCAAAGTTCTATGTTTACACATCAATCTATGTGAAATATCTAACAGTAAATATTTCATGAACTTAATAAATTATCACTAACAGTGTTCGTCGAAGTTCGAGCTAAAACACATAGTAAATCTACTTCAAAGTAACCTACTTCTGAAATGGGGTTTCAAAACCAAGGTTTCGATGCCATGACTGAAGAAAAACATGTGACTGATGTCTAGCGTTAATGTCACCCATAAAACTGATGTAATTTTTATTGCACCGGAAACATCTTGAATTGTTTAACAATATTTAATTTATAGCATTAAAAACCAGTATGAACAATATTTAATGATCAAGAAACATTAAAATAGTAGAAGGAAAAGTGATTTTCATGATTTATCTAAATTTCAAAATACGAGTATCTAATGAAAGAACGAAAGTAAAGAATTTTCACAACCAAAACTTGTTGACAATTTCAAAGCTAAACAAGATAGAAACAACAAATATTTAAGGAAATTTTCCAAAATAAACCGCTTAATACCTGATAACAAAATCGTTCGCCAAACCCTATCACGTCGATCCCATTCCAACATTTCGACATGAATGCAGTTGGGCCGGGGTGTTTTGAAGTTCTTCGGATAAATATCGCGTCGTGAGCGAATGTGCCTGTTAACACGTAACGAGGTGTGGAGTATAAGCTCACAAGTCATGATCGTGTCTTAGCGAGTTATTCGCCGACCACTGACCCGAAAGAAAAGTGAAAAGGTCTTTAATAAAAGACCTTGAAATTTTAATATTCAACCTTCATTTCTTATCAATAAGATCGATTTTGGCTGCTAGTGTTTATTCACACTCGCCGATTTAGTCTTTAACGCGGCAGACGTCGGCACAAGCGATAATTTGTATGCCTCATTGTAGTATTATCTGTACGTGAGCTAGTAACAAGTGTAAAAGAAGGAATAAGAGTATAAATAAGGAAATAAATGGGTTTGAATTATGAAGTCTGGTGTGGATGTGAATCGTTTCTAATTATAGTTTTGAGGTTAGCAATGATATAACAGTTTCCTTCCACATAAAGAACAGGTTTGCGTTCTGTATGGATTTATCGATAAGCAGGTTCCATCTGTGGCTCCGGTAGATTCGCGTGGGGATTCCGAAAGTATGTTTATTGTTCTGTCTTCATGACATCGCGTGATAAATTACCCGTATTTGGACGTATGGAGATGAATGAACATAATCCAGGGGTTATCCCTGGGGTTACTTTACTGTGAGCCACGTTAAAAGCTATCCAGCAAATATTTGTTTACAGTGTATTGTATTTTGCCTGGTGTTTTCTGGATATTTTATCCATTGTTTGGACACAAACAGAATTCTAAATTTTTTATCGTTGTTGATGGCACTATTAACGCAATCAATGTTGATACTTTTGGCATCCCAATGCTTTCACTTGATTCGTCTAGCTCATAATCATTTGCTAAAATTTCGTAAACCAGACTGTTATATCAATTGATATCATTTATTTTTACTGGATTACTTGAAACTTCATTGCTGTCGTTACTTTTATTTTCCTTTGCGGTGTAAGCGAGGAAAGTTAATCGAATGTCAGTTACTGTGTTGAATGCTTACACTGGATGTGTCTACGTTTTTACATTTCTTATTCTATTCGAAGCCCTTTACTTTGTTAAAAGACTTAATTTTATTTTAAGTATCAAAGAGATGAGTTGAATACGTACTTAATTTTTTCTTTGAGGTACTTATATTTTTTTTTTACTTTTAGGACTAGTACCTAAGCTTTTATCATTTGACACTCTTCTTGAATTCACCTTTTACCTCATTTAATTTAATAGTGCTATTAGTTTTCATAGTATAATACGGTATTTCCTAAAGGATGAGGCAGAGTTGCACCATAGTACTTCTTCATTTCGCCACTCGAAAGAAGCAGGTGAGGAGCTGCTGGACATAGGCCTCAACCAAGTGTCGCCACAACAATCGGTTCTGTGCGTCTCGCGTACATCGGATTCCTGCAACTCTCACCAGGTCATCGGTCTACCTTGTGGGAGGTCTTCCAACGCTGCGTCTTCTGGTACGCGGTAGCCAATCCAGAATGTTTCGGCCTCATCGACCATCTGTTTTGTGAGCAATGTGGTCACAAAACAGATGTGGTGATGTGATATTTGCGGTGAGATCAACAGGGCACAAATCCTGTTTCCGAACTGCTACTGAGAAATTCCACACGGAAAAACCAAATAACTCTTTCCCGACCCGGAATCTGATACTGATCAAGAAGGTAGTCTATTTCATTATGTCATAAACGTTTTCCATTTAGTACAGCAAATAATTTGCACTACATAACCAACATTCACGTTACCAGTTCTAACTAAGCTTAATTTGCTTGCACCAGAAGTTCACTGCACTAGTTCAACGGCTCAGGATTTGCAATCATGACCACTTAACAGCCACTAACAGTTAGCTGTTAGGGTTTTGGTAGTAAAATAGTAAATGTAACACATACCAATTTATACGGTTTTAATCATGATTTTCAGTGTGAAATTATAGTTATTATTATCAATTTATCATCATCATTATCAGTGTCAATGATAATCACATCTTATATCATTACTATAAAAAAAATCTTCATAGATAACTGATAGTAGTGTTTTGGGAATTTTTGAGACATCCGTTAAATAAGTCCTCTCAATAACTTTTCTACTATTGTAAACGATTCTGCATACATTGATTACTGTGTAATATTGTGGGTTTTACGGCAAAGGAGGAAACCACCTTAGATGGACTTACTTTATTGTCCGTTATAATATGGCCATAATAATGTGCAATACAGGTAAAGACATACCATGCACAATACTAGATTTTACTACAACAAGAGAATCTACACTCATTGTATTGTTGTATTGCACTTCAACAGAGCAGTGTATTAAGAAAATATTTAAGAGGATTTTGCTGACCATCTTCCGGGCATTCCTATCTAAGTAACTTAACCTCTTATATTCCACAACAAGTCACATTCAGTGTCACCCAACACCGCTATCGTCCACCTCTTGAATATTTCCTACACCGGACCAGAATGACTAATGAAATAAATATTCTAATTGTTTGCAAGCTCAGCGTTCACTTACAATGAAAAGGCGCGTCCAAAACAAACATAACGTAAAGTCGACAAAGCGTATTCTAACGTTCAGTGTATCCTACACAGCCTTTGTTGCGAATCTCCTTGTGGTGTTGATGGAACATTCCCAGTTAACTACGTGGTTCAAGTTATAAAATATCTTCTCATAACTTAAGAGTCGTGGTTGTGTTAAGTTATCTTAGAGGAGTGTCCGTTAAGGTGCAGATATATGACTTTTAATAATTTTAAATTCAACATCACGTCTAGACGACTACTTTAATTTCTTTGAAAAACATATACGTTACTCTAGACAATTTTTTTAGTAATCTCATATGTGAATATTTAAAATAAAATTCTAAGTAAAAGTTTAATTAATTTGTAAAGTTATGTCTAACGCGGATAAAAACTATTAAGCGTATTTTTAATAACCACTACACAAATAATTTAATTATTTATCTTTTAGTATACGTGTTTTAGTATAATACCTGTTGATTTATGTATATTAATAATACGTCTAATTTGGGACAGCGCTCCTTGATGGGCGAGTCCTATTACGGACGTACGACGCGTTGCGTGAGCTCAGCACAGAACACAAAAGCTAACCGCTATGCCGTTGGCATGTAACTGGGCCTTAATGTGCTTGGTGTTTATTAAGTACTTGGGTATACTGTTAACTTAGGTCTCTGGTGCAAATGGGTTTTCTTTAAAAAAGAAAAACCACAACTTATTTCTTCATATAAATAGTAGCGTGGAATATAAAAAGCAGGTTAACCATAAAACAGCGGGCGTATTCACTAACTCAGTTGACATCAATTTGATAGGCACTTTGCCGTACATTGCTGCTTTGACGTGTAGAAAAACCTTAGTGCCTATTATAATCGATGTCCACCGAGCAATGTACTGCAAAGTGCCTATCAAATTGATGTCAACTGAGTTAGCGAATACACCTGCAGAAGTGAAGAAGTTTTAGTTATTCTGTAGATTTAAAGCACGTACAATTTTTGAATTAATTTTAGCTGTGGAATCGACACATTGAAGGTCTTGGGTTCGAACCCAAGCTGATGCTTTACTTTTTGTAATTTATTTAATCACTACTGCTCTCAAAACGGTGAAGGAAAACTTTGTGAGGCAACCGGCATGTCTTAGACCTAAAAAAATCGAAGACATGTGACATTTACTAATCCGCACTGCGTACTGGGGTACAGCCAACTAACTCTCACAGAGGCAGTCGAGCAGTGGGAATATTAAAGGTTGATTAGCTGATTTTATTTCTGCTGTTTATAGTCATATGAGGTTGTGGTTGACTGAAACATCCAAAACAACGTTCGTACGTTCTCCTAATGAGGATTTTCGCGAAAATGTACGCCACCAGTTAACGTCACTTAGGCCAGAGGTCTTTTACGTTGATATCAATTTATCTAATGTTGGTTATTAATATTATTTGAAGCGTTTTGACAGGTGTCTGAATCTAACGCCTCAGTGCTGCCATCCGGTGTACGTCATTTTAGGAAACTCTCATTTAGCATAACTTCATCGATTATTTACCCTCTACCCGCTTCAGTCCACTTCTTACACCATGCCCAGTCCTGTTTACATAACATAACGTAAGACTGCTTGCACCCAACCGCCAGCACACTGCGTATCCTCTTTCCTTCCACCAAGTAAACTTAGCCCCTACAATAACGTACAGAGATAATGCACTTTCTGCTAATTCTGGGACACTTGAGCCTTGATGAATTGTTTAATTTACACTTTGTGGGGTAGAACTTGAGATAGCAGTGTTAGATGGTGCATAACGACATCCTTATTAGGGTTGGAGCGTTAAGAGAGCATTAGACTGCGATTTGCATGTGTAAGGAGGATGTGTTCTGTTTGAGAATTTGTGATCATCGTTGATACGGAGTGATTGTTAACGCTTTGTTTCAAAGAAGTTTATAATTTCTGGGTTTCTTCTTCTTCTCGTATTGATCTCATAGATTCAAACTCGAAATCACATTTTATCTGACCAGTATTTATTTTACAACACGGACATCTTATAATAATTGAGCTTATTTCAATCCTGGAAGGTGCAGTATGACGGACAGCAAAAGAAGTGGCGCATATATGGGCAGCTCAGAACCGGAGGGAAACAAGGCCTTGCTGCAATAGGCAGTAACTCGCCTAAAAACTCACTGTTTCTGCACCCGACGGATAACCAAGAAATTAACAACATCATCGACTATCTCAAAGATGACAGCGCCCCAAGTCTTGATGTATTTCGGCCTCTACTCCTTAAACACCCTGAAAAAATACATTGTCGAACCCATAAAATTTATATGTAATCTAAGCATGGAAACAGGTACCGACCCAGCTTGCTGGAAAACTGCCATCATCACGCCTATCTATCTACAAAAGTGGTTCAAAGCTTGCCCCTAACAACTACAGGCCGATCTCGTTGCTTTGTGCGACTTCAAAAATCCTCGAAATACTGATTAATAACCGCCTTGTAAGCTTTCTTGAGGAAAACTCTCTCCTCGCGGAGTTGCAGTTTGGCTTTCGTCGGGAGAAGTCTACATCGCAAGCGGTGAGTTTGCTGACTGCCATCGTCTCCTCAAATATCGACAGGGGCTGCCGCACTGCAGGTGTCTTCCTTGACCTCGCCAAGGTCTTTGACACAGTCTCAATTTCATCACTGATGAATGATAAATGATAAATGATAAATGATGTTTATTCAGTAAATAGGTTACAAGGAACACTTTTACACGTCAATGTTTTTTTGTCAGTTTAAGCTAGATGAGGCCGGTGTTTCCTAGCTGACTACCCTGAGAAGAAACACCGAAACAAACTCAGAGGTCAAAGTCTCTTTTAGTGTTCAAATCCATACAATGTGGACTGGTTAGATCCTATGAGAACCATGTACGTTTATGTCTGGGATGAGCTTTATGAAGAAAGCAACACACGAATTCGAGTGGACCTGTCCAGACAGTGCAAGCATTTGTCAGTCATCGCGAAGCTCAACTCAGAACTCTGAGGTGCTCAACGAACCGACGAACAATACCAAAGTAAGGACATTTGAGTAGGCCGCAAAAAATACTCAAACTGCCAGACAATCATAAAATCTACATGAATATAACGACATACATAGTTCTCGCATTCACATTATTCTATATGAGGACCATGCAGCTTAGTGTCTGTAGTGGTCTTTTGAAGAAAGAACCAAACATATTTGAGTGGACCTGTCCAGTCAGTGCAAGCATTTGTCAATAGTCGAATAGCTCAACTTAAAAACCACTAAGGAGCTCAATGACATGACGAACAATACCAAAGAAAAGACATTTGGGTAGGCCGCAAAAGTACTCAAACTGTCAGACAACGTTGAAAATTACTGTAAAAAGGAGGAGAAAATAATAATAATAACCCACATAGTCCTCACATTTACAATAATTAAGTAATCAAAAAAAAATAAAAATATAATACTTTACAAAGTAAATATTTGTGTCAAACAAAATAGTAATCATAATATGTCAATCAAAAAATAAAAATAAATATAATACTTAACAAAGTATTCAAGTCAAAAAAAAAAAATAATAATAATAAAATGTCAATAAAAAAATAAAATAAAAAATATAATGCAATACTATACAAGTATTCATGTCAAAAACGAATATTAAAAAAAATATATATATAAAAAATTTTTCATCAGTAAGTAGTACATATGAAAACAATGGCTCATGTATATCATTGAAGCAGCTCAATCCCACGCCTTTTTGTCCTCAAGAAAGTCATTAATTGTGTAAAAAGCTTTCTGGCATAGCTTACGTTTAATAAATGATTTAAATTTATTTATGCTTAGTTCTTGAATTTGGCTAGGAAGTTTATTATAGAAACGTATACATTGACATCTAAACGAACCACCTATTTTTTTCTTGAGCCTGGTTTTTGGTACAATAAATTTGTGTTTGTTCCTAGTATTTATGCTATGGATATCACTGTATCTTTTAAACAGATTAATATTTTTATGTGCATACATGAGATTCTCATAAATATATTGAGAGGGAACAGTCATAATATTAATCTCTTTAAATTTGTCTCTGAGGGAGTGTCTGGGACTTAATTTATAAATTGCACGAATAGCCCTTTTCTGTAAAACAAAAATTGTCTGAATATCGGCGGCATTTCCCCACAACAGAATGCCGTACGACATCACACTATGAAAATAACTAAAGTATACTAAACGAGCTGTCTCTAAATCAGTTAAACCACGAATTTTCCTTACGGCGTATGCTGCAGAGCTAAGTTTTTTGGACAGTTTATCTATATGGGGGCTCCACTGAAGCTGCGCATCCAAAGTTAAACCTAAGAACACTGTGGAATCCTCGGGTTTCAACTCTTCACCCTTTATTGACACACTAGTGTTCACTTGTATTACATTGGGTAATGTGAACTTTATGCATTTTGTTTTTTTCTCGTTAAGGAGAAGATTATTGACATTAAACCAGTTAACTACAGTTGAAAGAGCATTATTTACATTATCAACAACCACCTGCTGACGTTTGAGTTTAAATAAAAGTGAAGTGTCATCTGCAAACAGCACTATATCATGTTTATCCTTTATGAGGTAAGGCAAGTCGTTGATATAGATTAGAAACAAAAAAGGACCCAGAATTGAGCCTTGAGGAACCTCCATTCTGACTACAGACCCGGAAGACCTTTTGCCGTTCACATCAACTCTCTGAATCCTATTACCCAAGTATGAAGTAAGAAGATCCAGAGAGGCGCCCCGGACTCCGTAGTAGTGCAGCTTCCTGATCAATGTATCATGGAGAACGCAATCGAAAGCCTTAGACAAATCGCAAAAAATGCCCAACGCATCGCATTTATCTTCCCATGCATTATAAATGTGTCCCAAAAGTTCAACACCAGCATCAGTTGTTGAACGACCCTTTGTGAAACCAAACTGTTTGTTGTGTAATAATTTGTGTTTATTAAAATATCTTTGAATTTGATCTAAAATAATTTTCTCAAAAATTTTACTAAAAGTAGGTAGCACTGATATAGGTCTATAATTAGTAGGGTCTGATGTACTACCCGATTTAAACAATGGTATAATTTTACTATATTTCATTAGATCAGGAAACTCACCACAATCTATACAATTATTAAAGATTACTGCTAAAGTAGGTGCTACAATGTCTATAATAGACCTAGCAACGTCAACAGAATTACCCCATAGATCTGCAGTCTTTTTAACATTTAAAGTATTAAAAGTTTTGATTACATCATTACAAGTGACATATTGTAAATAAAATTGGGATTCACAAACTGGAACGTTTTCTTTAAGTAAAATTTCTGCAGCAGTTGGTGATGAATTTAGAGATTTTGTAGTCGATACGGGAATCTCTGCAAAGAAATTTTCAAATGCCGCGGCGACTTGCGAATCTGATTTAATGATACTGTCATCAATAGCAAGGCTGTAATCACTACTTCGGTTGCAAGACCTTCCCGTTTCGCTATTAATAATATCCCAAGTCATTTTAATTACATTACTACTATTTTTAATTTTTGAACTTAAGTAGCGAGATTTCGCCAAATAACATACTTTTTTAAATAATTTAGAATAATTCTTAACATATAAATTAAATTCTACAGTGTTAATATAAGTCCGTTCTTCATACAGCTCATACAGCCGTTTTCTACTTTTATTAATACCAATGGTGGCCCAGTCACTGAAGGAAGTATTGCCATTTACCGAAATCGTCTTAGGAATAAAAGTAGTATCAAATTGCGTGCAATACATTTTGAAAAAATCATTATAATGTTGATTAGGGTCATCATTAGTTGACAAAAGTGGGATTTTATTTGAGAGTTTAGTTTTAAATGTTTCCAAGCGACCTTTAGATTTTGGGTTAACAGTGATATCTTTTTTTCGTTTATATTTGTTTATATTTGGTATAGTGATCAATAGTCCACTATGATCAGAGTCTAATAAATTAATAATTTTTTTGTGGGTAGGTAAAATATCTGCATAAATATTATCTAGGCAAGATGCAGTAGTGGGGGTTATTCTAGTAGGCTCCATAAATAGATTTACAAGATTGTATGACTGAAACAAACTTATAATTTTAGTGCTTAGGCTAGAAGTTTCTAACAAATTAACGTTGAAGTCGCCACAAACGATGACAGACTTACTAGAGTTACAAATTTTTTGCAACACTTCATCCATTACTTTTTCAAAACAATCATACAATCCTTTAGGTGGTCTGTACACACTTAGTATAACAAACTGCTCCAATTCAATACAGGCAATTTCAACTGTCTGTTCAACAGAGAGGCTCACAATATCCTTGCGGTCTTTAAACTTAAGTATATTATTTATGAAAATTAATGAGCCACCATGTATAGCGTTTACTCTGCTGAACGAACTACCAACCTGGTGATTACTATAATTAAACATAATCTGATGGCTTTTAAGCCAATGTTCAGTTATACAAAGAATATCTACATTGTTAAATTTAAGGAATAATTCTATTTCTAAATCCTTGCCCATACAACCATAAATATTTTGGTGCACCAGGTTGATACTATTTGTTGATTTTAAAACATTGTTTTCACCATTCTTTAAATAATTGCTAGAGATTGTCTCTGTTGTCTTAATTTCTAATTTAAATTATTACTAATGTCAAAATTTGATGCCAAGACATTGGCAGAATTATGAAAAATGTCATTGCATTGCTCAATAGAAGCAATTTGTTTAGCCAAATTCTTGGCTGTTATACAAAATAAATATGATAGCGACACAGCTATCTGTCTCCTACAATAATTTGAAAGATAGTATCTATCTATATGATTCCTATCTTTTGTCAAATAAAAACGATTACCAATATAATTGTTAAGGTCAATTAGATGGAATAAGTTATTATTAAATAACAAATTGTGCAATTTTATATTCATATGATATCTAATTTGATTTTCTTCCTGTGGCAAACTTTGGCTATAAGGGAAAGTGAACATCACAATTTTTCTTAAATTAAGGTCAGACAAGGTTCTATAATATTGGAGCAATTCTCCTTTGTTCACGGTACCCCTATCACCAACTAAAATTATGAGTATAGTATCCTGGTTAAAATTACATTTTATAATCTCTTTCATTATTTCCAACAAAGTACAACCAGGCATGCAGTTATTCATTATAGAGTGTCCCGGATATTCATTTATCAAAAAGTGGCCTAAATCCTTTCCAATCTCATCACAATAGATAACTATTTCTTTATTTACACTTTGTTGCGATAAACAATTAGTCATTTCTACTGGCAAACTGGCACAAGACTGCGGTAAGGTGGTATTATATATTGGCAATGAATGGTCCGGAGTAGATGCCATTGATGGTGATTGGCAATGTTCACAGTTTGATTTTTGTAAGCTAACCAGCTCATTCATTGCCAACACATATTCCTTCATTTGTTTCTCTGAGGCTCTATATTTAGTGGTCATTGAGCTTAGTTGCTGTTGTAACCGGTCAAGTTCACACTGCAAGTCTTCCGTGTCAGTTTGGTATTTCCTAGTACTTTTCTCTAAGTTCAAAGCATACATATCTAATTGTTTTAATAAATTTAACCTTTCCCTATTAAGTTTTACATTTTTAATGAAGAACTTTTGTTTTTTAACCATTTTTTTAGTTTTAACAATGTATTTGTTTATTTTAATATATTTTTTAAGTTTATTTTTACTAGAGATTATCCTGACTTTTTTACTTGACTTAGAATCATCATCACTTGTCAAATCTATAATGCAAGAGTGTCCTACTAGATCAACCATTGATGGGGCAATAGGAACCAACTCATTGAATAAACTTTGATTCAGAGAGGCTGTGATGTTCAGGTTAGTTGTCTCAAGATGTGAAATTTGACTTTGAGCCTCTTGTAGCTGTTGTTGCAATAAAAATTTGTGATTAAGAGCTTGTTCATACTCTGTGCTACACTGGCTGAATCCGTCCACAACAAGTTGGAGCCTATCCCGGGCTTCTATGGCCTCAGTGTATTGAATGTATAACTGAGCCATTTCATTCTTTAACTTCCTATTCTTATCATGGGCTTCAAGGAGCACCCTTTCACTATCATCCATTTCCTTAATCAGTTGATCACAGCACTTCTTAGACGCCTTTAATTCGCTCAAAGCCAGATTGAGTTTAGACTCTTCTTGGCGAGCATAGGCGCTTCGAGTGATAGGCATGATTATAAGGAATAAAAGTGAATATTAGAATAGACTAGGTAGATTGTAACAGAAGTGGAAAAGATAATTAGTTAAAAGAAAATGAACTAAGGAAAGGTAAGAAGTTCTGTCACCAACTAACCAAGGTTATGTTTACGTTTCAAAGTTCATTGGCATCAATATTTAGCGCTATAGAAAATGATCACTGTATTAATTAGTAAAATAATAGAACGTAAACAATATAATATCAAGTAAGATAAGTATTGTACCTGATATCAAGATGACAATGCAAAGTTCACTCAAGCCGGTAACCTCCTAACTGTCACCAAATTTCGTTGAACTTTTTACACTTATTTACACTGTTTTGCATGAATTTAACACTAGAAACAAATTAAATGTCCCATTAACTTGATGAATAGTAGGAAATAGGCCTTAAAAACAAAGAAATTTAATATTTAAAAGTAAAATTACAAGGGACTAATTTAAATCAGCTGTTAGCTGTAGTGTTGTCACAGGAGGAAAAAACTGGAAAGCTTCGGTGTTAGAGGTCTGTCCTTGAAATGGTTCAGCAGTTACTTGAATGGTTGACATCAGCGTGTCAAAATAGGGGAAAGTCTCAGTAGGAGTTTACCAATTGCCTTCAGGGTGCCCCAGGGAAGTATCTTGGGACCGACCCTCTTCATCATGTACATGGATGATATCCTAAGACTTAACATTGCACATGCGGATGTAATTTGCTACGCTGATGATACTGCCGTTATTTATCATGGAGGTACTTAGACTGAGGCTCTGGACGTGACTGGAAAAGGGATGAGTATCATAACAACGTGGCTAGAGCAAAATCTTCTGACGCTTAATTTAAAAAAAAACAACTTCTTGACCTTTCACCTCACTCGACCAACCAAACCTGATATTGACACACTGAAGATACACAACAG
The DNA here is from genome assembly GCA_951329385.1 of Polia nebulosa. Taxonomy (NCBI): domain Eukaryota; kingdom Metazoa; phylum Arthropoda; class Insecta; order Lepidoptera; family Noctuidae; genus Polia; species Polia nebulosa. The sequence goes on from OX589604.1 coordinate 19,298,197, forward strand.
CAATTGCAATGTCTTAAAGACGGTTCCTGATTCGGGCTTTAGTTGCAGCTGCAGCATCATTTCCAGAGCAGACACCACAAAATACCTTGGCGTCATAATCGATCAGAACCTGAACTTCAAAGCACACATCCGATTGCTCGCAAAGAGAACCCGCAAATTAATTTACATTGCGAAACTCTTACGAGCCAGTGCTCCTAAGAATATCTGCATTCAGGTTTTTAGCTCTCTGTGTCAAACTATCCTGCAATACTGCGTTGGTGTCTGGGGTGGCGCCGCCAGGACGTCCATGCTTGAGCTTGAAAGGACTCAACGCGCAGTCCTTAAGGTGCTTCTGGGAAAATCGCGGCGGTTTCCTACTGATGAACCGTACAGGGAAGCTGGGGTATTACGTGTGCGACAGCTTTTCATCCTGGACTCTCTTTTAAAACTTATATAAGACAAGCCAGTTCGCACTGGCTTCAGTAAACGGGGTAGGAAACTGCCTGAGAGAATCCCCCTTCCAATAACAAAAGGCCGGTTTGCGACCCGACTTCCGTCGTATCTTCCTATACGGGTGTTCAATGCTGTTAGCAAAATTGTCACCATTCCAAGTGAGTACTCTGAAGCCAAAACAAAACTTAAAAAAATTGCTTTTGGACCAGAGTTATGACGAGACTGAGAGTCTACTTCGTTATCAAAGCTAACACCTACACAGCTAAAACTAACACCCTCATTTACACTTCAAACTCTCACTCACATTACACACCTACTCACCTTAACTGTTTCTTGCATTATCTCTGTTAATAAATTTCCTTCCTTCTATCAACCTGAATCTTTTGTAATTTTGTTTTTTTTTATAAACCGCCGCGGAGCGCTAGCAGGTCACGTCAAATCATGAACTATGTATGTGTAATGTTTGGGTCACCAAGACACAGGCTGCGCCTAATTTGGGACCCGCTGATTATTTGTGGAATGGCACTGTTAGATTTAACTATTCTTCTAAATATTTATATGAAAATAATGTGTAAAGTGTGTATGGTAAATAAATAATAATTATTATTATTATTTTATATCCTGGAATGGCCTCGTTTAGAAATTTTGTTTGTGTTATTATTTTGATATCACAGTCATTATTTTCATGAGTTTACGGCCTGGTATTATCAAATGCTCTATCTAGTTTGGTTCAACTTTAATACTTCTTTAATGAAGGTAAAACTATTATCAAACATATTTTCTTGCAAAAAGCTTTCTTAGCTATGAAAAAAACTTATTAACAAGATAGAATGCGAACACAATTTCTAATACAAAATATAAATGGTCAGTGTTATGCAGAGGTAAGGCAGTTAATTTTTACGATAATCGCAGCCGCATGCAGTAGGCGGGATTATTGTTAGTTTAACATACGAGTATATAGACTCATGCGAAGCTAAACTCAGTTAAGGCTTTGAAAGACGAGAATTATTAGCCCGGCTTGATAGAATTTGATTTATCTAAATCTTATTAGAGTTGGTAAGCTAGTACTACAACTGGTTAGCGTAATTATTATTATTATTTATTTATTTATTAAGCAACAAGATTCATAGTGTTAGTTACAATTGACTTATAAACCATTTGAGTATATGAATATAAAACAATAAGGAACCATATAAAATCAGGCTTGGCCTGGATTTGTGATTAACATCAAAATAAGAAAAGTAAAGGCCTTTACATAACATTTCTTAACATTGAGACGTTTTACTCATTCTCATAAAGGTACAGAGCAGTGATCAAATTAAGTTTGTATTTAAATGTCAATAAATTAAGTTATAAAACTTTTTTACAAAAAAAACAACCGACTTCCAAAAAAAAAATACACTAAAAATTAAAAAATTACTTTAACTTCGGAAGTTGGTGTTTGTATATTATTTCTTCGTTATCTGACTTCCGAAATTAAAGTTATTTTTTTAATTTTTAACCGCCTTCAAAAAGAAGGAGGTTATCAATTCGGATGTTTGTATTTTTTATTTTATTTTTATATGTATGTTCGGGCATAACTCCGTCATTCATTGAACGATTTGCAAAATTCTTTTTTTGTTCGATAGGAGTTTATGCCGAAAATGGCTTAGTAATTTCGGAAGTCGGTGTCATTCCGACATTCCGAAATTAAAGTTATTTTGCACTTTTTTTGGAAGTCGGTTCTATTTTTTTGTAAAAAAGTTTTTTTAGTGTATTTTTTTTTTTGGAAGTCGGTTGTTTTTTTTTGTGAAAACATTTTTATTTTTCACTTTTTAGTTGTTATACCCCAGAACTAAAAACCCCAATAACATGGAACGTGGAATATAAACATAGTCGTAATTGGAGAACACCAAATCGTCATCCAGGTATACATATTTTTCGTTTTTGTTTTGTTTTTCAAAAAGCGCCCAAGCAATTTCGATAAATTTATATGGCTTTCGCATAAAAAAAGAATTTTGAAAATCGGTCCTCAATTGACAGAGAAATCAGTGTACATACATAAAAAAAATAAAATAAAAATAAAAACATACATACTGTCGAACATAGAACTTCCTCTTTTTCGAAGTCGATTAAAAATCAATGTCAATAAATTAATCCAAAAAGAAACAGAAATATCAAAATATAAAATAAAAATAAATATGTCAATAAATTTAATTAATTGAAGCGAGGAGCGAGGGCCTGACGGATTAAATCAAATTACACTTATCAAATAAACAGTAACTCATAAGCTTAGCAAAACTAATGTAGGTATGTACAGAATTTAAATAAAAATAACAAATTAAACATTTTATTTTACCGTCCCAACCACGATAATTATCCAGATCGAGTGTATTGGACACTGATATTAAATATAAACTATCCTCAGAATGTCGTTGCTGCTACCGCGTACTCTGCCCAACAGCGACGACACACACTTGTGTCTTATTGCATCGCGGACGCACTGCAAAACCGCGGCAACCGAAACTACATCCTGAAAACGTTATTCTATTGTACCCGCTGAGCGCTGCATGCCCTATGATTACAATTAACCCTAAGGCTGCTCGTGTAGAAAGATTGGCAATGTGCTTTGAATAGCGCTAAGTTGACTTCAGTTGAGCAACGAGTAAACCTGCGAGCCAACATATCAATATCATTGCATAATCACCTTTATAAAGTTCCCACTGCTGCGATTCAGGCCTCCTCTCTAGGAGAGGGAATGGGCCGTCAATTCATCACCCGGGCCCAGTGTGATTTGGTGGATGTCACATGTCTTCGAATTTTTGGTTCTAGGATATGCTGGTTTGCTCTCGATGTTTTTCCTTCGCCATTTTGAGAGCATTGGTGATGAAATAAGTAACACAAAACGCCTGTCTGGGTTTAATTAAATCCACGATGTATAACTCGTAAGTCACCAGCACTGCTCTATTGCTTATAAGTACAAAATGTGAAACAGTTTTGGCAGACTTTGTCACCAAAGTACTACCTAAAAACATGATGGTCTGTTTGGGAGATAGACGCAAGTAAAGAACAGTTATTTAAACTTAAACCCTAATGAGACTACCGGGGATTGAAGTTTGTAGACTAATAAAGATGCACACAGCCCCTGAAAAAGATAAAAATAATATACGAAGGACGTATTTTGCCCATTCTGGTGCAGAATTTTCTTAGAAGGCTGGCAGCATAATTGATTACTCTTCTGGGCCCTATTTCTAGAAAGAAAATGAACGTGACAAATTGTCAAACGCATGGTAGCTGTTGTGATTGGTTGAATTAATTTTCAATAGCCGATCGCACACTTTATTGCATTAATTTGTGATCGATAATATTCGCTTTCCAGAAACCTGGTAGTCTTCTTAAACGTTGCGAAGAATCGAAAAGGCTTTTATAAAAAAGAACTACATTTTGTATACAGCTATTCGCCTAATTGGTCTAGTGGGTTCAACCCCGGGTCAGGCAAAATGTAATTAGATTTTCCTTATAAGGTTTGCCCCTGCAATGTGCTCTTTGGTTCGAAGTTCGGTTCGTAAACTATTCATTTGTGAAAAAAGGATTTCAAAGATTTCTACGAACTTTTGATGTGATTTCTTTTATTTAATTTGTCGCCTTCGCTTCTATGTACCAGCTCGTTTCAAGGCCTCAAGGAAAACTTAAATGAAACAGCTTCTCAACACGCGTTGTCGTTCGTGGCCCACAAGGAATTTAAATAAACAATATACCTTACGTATTTATGATGTGTACTTTATGGAATACGTAACTTTGTTTGAAACTGTAGTTTTAATTGAAAACGCAATCTCTGTTGATTTATGTTAACAACAGGTACTTGTAGAATGGGCGGTATTCTTAGCTATATCATTGTTTGATGGCATAATTTGATATCAATATAACGGTTTTAAATATTATATTATTGTCAAGTGTTCGGGTCAAATCTTGCTAGCTGAATTGGAAGCACACTTTATTCTACGGAGTTGATTTTTTACATGTTGGTTCAATTCCGATGACAATGCATTTTTATGGTACGAATAACCTAAATAAATATCCAGATAAAGGAACTCTTCAATGGTCTACAGCACAGACCCAACGCACTTAAAAGCTTGTGTTTAAAAATATTTTAGTGGCATCAAAATTCCAACAGTAATTTAATTCAGATCACCACTACGTCCAACGCAAAAAACTCCTGGGAACCATAGAATAAACTCAATTGAATTCGAACAAAATGAGTAACAGTGCTGACCCTTTCATTCACTAATTAATCCCAAACGTTCGAACTCAAAATAATAGACTCTTAAATCGATTACTCACGTGGAAGCGTCAATCGTTCTCGAAACATACGTCAATTAACCTCAATTCTCAAACACGAACATGGTGAAATCCCGATTGATCGAGTTCTCGGCCTGTAGTTGGACCATACATTACCTTACTTGGCTAATAAAGCCTGAAACAGTAACGAAATGAAGATTAATTTTCACGATACTCGAATAAGAAAGTTTATCGAGAAACGAAATTGGTAGTTCCCGCTCTATTGATTGGGATAACGCTATTTGTTGTTTGTGCGGCTGAAGAAAGAGTTCTCTGTTCATTTATATAATTAATCTAGGTTTTGAGAATGTTTTGCGTGTGGATACTGTTCTATCTAGGGGTGTGTATAGCTTAGTGGTGGGTTCTTATAATGTGTGTTATGTTTTTCGTGTGTAATAAAGGAAATATTGGATCGCAAGACTTTCTATGTTATATTATAAAATCATCCTTTACCACTGACAACACCCGCCTAACTCACTTCAGACAATCGAAGTTTTTTCTTCTTCTTATTTTAAAACCTATTATTTTGCATCATCCTTTAAAAGTATATTTGATCAATCAGCCTGTCTGCTAATAGGGTTTGCAAAACAAACGACCTCCTTGGCATACCCGTTTTTTATGTGGGGAAAATCCTCTTGGATACTGTCCATCTGGGGAGAACGGAGAGTTATGTCAGTCTCCTACCGACTAAAACCCCACAGTTCCTTCCGATACCATGAGTTGGGAGTCCGGGATACAATTAAATTCATATACACACGTTGCATGTTATCAGCCCGCCATTGCTAGGAAGCCCCATCACCTAGTGAGGCCGATCCGACGACCTCACATACTCCTATAAAACCTCATCTGTCACGTAGGTCATATGTGACCACGAACAATAGATTTTCTTTTGTGTCTGTTGTCTGACAGATCCAGCCAATGTAGGCGCAAAAGAAACAGGCCTGACTAGTCAGGCGGCGACTCAGCCCCAAGTTCGCTGCCCGCAGGCCCCTCCTTATGGTGACGGGAGTTATTTGAGCGCCCTTTGACGCCCGGCTGTCCTTCTTGTGCGGGTGGACTGGAAGGTATGCTCCCTCTCCCTCTCCAACGCCTCCTTTGCATGCATCACTTCCTCACAAAAAGAGGTGGCGTCATCCAACCATGACCACCACCATGGACTGAATCACGGTCGGAAGCGAGAGATCACCTACGCCAATTGCCGCAACAAGAGCACAGCGCTGCTGCTCCCAAGCTGAGCACTCCTCCAGCGTATGTTGCGCTGTGTCCTTGGGGCACTCCACGCAGTGATGCCAAACGGGAATCCCGCAAATACTTCCCGAAGCATCCATGTCCAGTTAGCACCTACGTCAGCCGAAAGCTGAGGACACCATACCGCCTGTCCAGCTACTCTTCTAAAACAGGCCTTACCACTTGGATGTTTTTTTTATTAGCTAGCATTACCTACATAAAAATAAACACTTAGCTAGTAAAGCTTACTTACCTTGAAGTACTAATCTATTTATTTATTTATTTATTATATACTTTATTTAAGGCAGAATGTACATGGATTCTATTATTTAATTTAACAACTTATTTTTATGTACCTACATTCCAAGCAAATAAAGACCTATTCTATTCTATTCTATTCTATTCTATTCTATTCTATTTATTGTACACCAAAAAAAAAAAAAGAGAGAGAGTATTTGTTTCAGTGCCACACTGTCCAATTGTCCATGTGTGGCCTGTGGTCTTCATGACTATTGAAGTGCTTTGAAATCTGTGTCACAATTTTCATAGTGTGTTTATAGTTTAGACACTTGTGTGTAATGAATGACACCATAACATTGGAACTAGCCATAGTCATCCAAGGCATTAGCCGATAATACATTAAGTGATTAGCAAATTGGTTTTGTATGAAATCGTTACAAATTATTCTGATTTTTCATTATTTTGATTGTGTTTGAATTTGATCTAATATTACTGTACACACTAATCAGTTTCAAATATTAAAGATACATTGTTGTTTACGCTAACAATTATTATTTTTAAAGCAAAATTATCCCAAACTTGTAACAGTAAGTTTTGATCCAGAATTGTGCTTTTCGTAGTCTTTGCATGGCTTGAGTCCGAAATATTTCCTACTGTCTCTTAAGATAGTAAGGCCTATATTAAAAGCAAGTTTTAAGAACCGCCGCTCAACACAGTCACCGAGGCAACGGAAAATCCCTCGATTAATGTCAAAAAATAATAGGCTGTAACTGTAAAAATGATTCAAGGTGGAGTCGAGTTAAGGACATGACTTAGAATATGTGGGCCTTAGTCTCAATATAATCTCCAAATACAAATTAGATACGTGGCTAAAATGATTCATTAATTTAATTTATCTCTAAAATTAAATAACATATTTGACGGTAACTCCATGTTTGGATTTACTTAACTACCTATATACATGCGATCACCCCATATATCAACCACATAATATCCATATCCTCTTGTTAAGCACTAATGAATAGACTATAGCTAAATCAATTTGGACACTTCATTTACCAATTAAAGCCGGGAATGCATTTATGCAGTGACTATAACGCGTCCAGACATACATTACATTCTCGCCATACAATTAACTGATTGGCAATTTCGTCTGGTTAGAGAGCTACCGATTCAGTTAATTGTGCTGGGTCGTTCACAAAGACAATTAGTAAAGCAGTGTCGGCGATTAGGCGAGTATACCTATTAAATAATTGTTTATTATATTTGGCAGTACCGCGTAAGTAGTTTGCAATTGCAAGATTATTTTGATTGGCTTTTTTCCTAATATATTACCAATCGAGATTCCATTTGCACGGTGTTATTTAAAATTTGTTTTTTTTTTGTGGAATCAGCGTTAGAATCAAAATCAGCTTTTTTCATTTCATACAACTTTTTTACAGTTTTCACATACAGCATTACTGTATTTATATCTGATTAATGAGTCAACTTTAGAGGAACATATGTATATTTTTTTCAATTTGTACTTACCCATCTTAGACGTTGCCACCATATAGTACGTAATGGGCATCATTTTTCTTCCGAATTACCAATATCTTCATCAATTAGGAAATATCATAGCCCGAATAAGCTACTAAACGTATATTGACAATCCGAGTCAATTTGCCAATCTGCCTAACCTTTTCCCAATTATCTCGGGGTCGGCTTCCAGTCTAAGCGGAGCGATGCAGCTGAATACCAGTATTTTACATGGAGCTACTGCCTATCTAACCTCCACAACCCAGTTACTGGGTAATACGATACCCTTTTTTTTTTGGTGGGTGGGAAATCATCCAATGACTTCGCCTGCTCTGGGTGGATCGGGAGGGCGTGTCAGACTCTTACTGACTAAAACCCACTCCTGTTCCTTCCCTGCCTGAGTGCCCAGGGGCGAGGTAACTCTGCGAAAGAGTTACCTCGGTAACCCTTTTGCATTTATCCTCAAAAAAAAAAATACCCCTAGGCAGGCATCGGCCATGACGGGCCCCGTCATGAATGCTGACGACTCTTTGAGGAGCGTGGAACACTACGTGGCGTCGACTCTCGGGCCTGGTGCTGATCGGACGGCGAGCTAACCATTACTCGCCGTCCGCAGGCCCCCTTGGTAAGACTGGTTGTCAGACATTCGGGTTCCTGACGACCCGTAATTCTACTCTAAAAGATCCACGATTGACAGTCGGGGCTTGGAACGTGTTTTCCGAAGCTCGGAGGAGTCTCGCTAAGTAAAGATGGTCACCCATCCATGGACCAACCCCGGCAAGTAAAGCTTAACCTGATGGATCGACCCGTGCGGCTGTTATTACTTTAGCTACGAGCTCCTCTTGACAATCCGAGTATTAACCATAATTGGAAACGAGCACACTTGACTGAACTCTAAGCGAATTAATATCGGTAGTAAAGATGACAACACAAGTAGGTACATTAGACCTTATAAGGAGTACCATACATGTGTGAACAAGCCTGGGAAACGGGTGGGACAGGCTGGAAAGCCCGCGCGGCTGCGGCTGTCCAAGGTGGTATCGAGTTACCCGTCTGATCAACTGGTAAAAATGTGATGTAGAAAAGTGATTGGGATTGAGTTTTGGAGTCGGTTTTTATTATATTATGTAGTTGACAATGAAAATAAAATATTGTTGGTATGGATTTTACTGCCAACATGATTTTATCTATTTCGTAAAAATCAATTCACATTAGCCCGTCGAGTACCAGAATTTCAACACTTTTAATATGGCTCTAAACCGTCGCTACCGAAATTATGATAACCGCGGTGTGTTCACATTAAAATCGGTTTTTGTCTATGGTCCTCAGCTTTTAGTCGGTTTTCTCTATTAGAGACGTTACTCAACTAAATTTTGTGTCAAATAACACTGGGTGCACTGTTTTTCAAGGATCGAGAATATCAAAAAAAAAGTTGAAAGTTGATTTTCTGTGGTCATTTTCTGTTTAGCTACCGGAGTTTTGAGCTTTAAATTAGAAACGGGACCCGGCGCTTGCGCGGAAAAATACCAGAGCGAGCGGGCGGACGTAGTATGTCACTTTTTGGCGTCTGGACTGACGTTTGAGTGGTTTCAGCGACAGACAATGCACACACTAAACCAATGCGAAAAAAGCATTTAATTCCTTACAAGTAGGTTTATCGAAGGTGAGCAAATACAGAGGATTAAAGTTTACTAATATGTAATAATTACAAAAATACCCAACGCGCCTCGCGATCCACCACGTGGGCTGATTCTCGTAGCGAATCGCGTAGCGGTGTCGGTGGCGGTAGCGCGCGAGTTCAATTGTTTTTTCCCATCTCAAAACCACCCCAACGCGCCTAAAGAAGTTTTCACTTCAAAAATCTAATAAGTCTGTCAGTTAGATTATCAAAAGCTATTGGACATGTATTTTTTCTTTTGTCACGTAAACAAAAAATGAAGACGATACATTGCGTTGAAATTTCGCATGACCTCACACTTTTTTTTTTTTTAGTAGATTATACTTGTTTATTTATCAGACTATAACTACAATACATATTATACTAAACTAATAAATAACTTAATAAATAAAATATGTACAAGAGGCATAAAAAATCCGGTAGTGGTAAAGCTCATTGGGCATCAAAAAATTCGTCCACCTCGCTGTCAATGGGAAAAGTGCCCAGAACGCTGGCAGCATTGCCAGGTTGAATGGCAATGCTGATTCGTTGGCCGAAAAAAAGGCCAGCCCTCTGGTCACGTGAAGAGTCGACTAAAAATTTGCTGATGTCATGGAAAACTCGATGAGCACTCGGACCCCATGGCCCTAGTGTTTCAACCCCAAACGGCTCAAACATATAACTCCCAATAAGGTTGTTATATTTGCACCGTTTGAGGTTTTCTGCACCTGTAGCAGCCGCCCCAGCACAGCCCGCCGTGCTAAGAAAATGAGATGGCGCAAGGGTGTCGACACATGTTGCATCCCACACCAAAGGCCTACCCATCTTCCAAGGCATTATTGTCATCCCGTCGGGCCTCTTTCCATCGTCACGTGCCAGGCCATGAGGTTCTAAAACGGCTGACACACCGGCGGTGACAAGAGCCCGACGGATGATGTCGTTAATGCTGGCGTGCCGTGCCATACGACCCGCGCTCCTACTGCAGGATAGGCCATGGTGTCCGAGATGGTCGACTGCTTCACCACATTGGCAGCGATGTGGAGCTCCGCAAGGAGCACCCAGACGCAGACATGTAGCGATCCGGAAGGTGGTGTCACTCAGCATAGTACCTATGTTGGGTGACGGCAGTGCCTGTAGACCGACTCCCATTCACCCAAAGCCAGCAGGCGGGCACGCTCAGCAGTATTGGTTGACGTATTTAAGAGATTATTCTGTACCAAACTACAGAGCGGCTCGTCCCACTGCCTCTGGGAGAACGGGTTCTCGGGCAACGCCGTGTCCGGGCAAGCCATTTTCCAAGTGTTCATTGCGTCGGTCAAGCACGGCACTTCACAGTTAACCAGTGATGAAGTCAAAATTCTTTTGGTTAACTTTTCAGTGCTGTGGACCGAGGACAGGAACGCCGGTAGGCTTATACTAGAAATTTTGCGGATGCCGAGCCCACCAAAACGAATAGGTAGTGTGGTTTGCAGCCACGCTCGGTCATCCAAGGCCACATTTAAAATGGTTGTAAGAGTGCATCGAATAATTTCATCAATTTTGTCCAGGAGATGTGAATGCTTCCATAAAGGGGAAGAGCGGAGAAAATATATAAAATTTGGTCCAAAACAGCAATACCTAATTAGGGTGAATGCCGAATGTAAATTTATTTTTGTGAGTCTGTCCGAAATATCATTAAAATGATTAATTTTTCCGTCAATTAATGGAGAAAAACTTTCTTCCAAAATAGGGGAACCTAGGAGGTGCAGTGAACTTTTTTCTAAAATTTTGATTTCTGGTGCAATTGTATTGAATTTATGAAGGGTCGATTGTCTTTCGGTATTGTCACAAAGAAAAATTTCACACTTCGAGTGGTTAAGGTCAAGTCCGATGGATTGAAAATGAGTCTTCAGGAATTGAAAGTCTTTTAATACGGTATCGACGTCACCTCCTAATGTTCCATCATCCAAATACCATACGTTAAATTTTGAATTTAGTTGTTGAATGACTGGATGAATAGCCAAACTGAAAATGACTGGCCCGAGAGGGTCACCTTGCTGGCATCCAACTGCAGATTCTAAAAGCTGTTCTTTATATAATAATTTAGAAGGGTGCCTGTAACATTGCCAAATAAAACCGAAAATTTCGGGTAGTTCTTTTTTTGCCTCGGCCAACAAAGTGTCCCTGTTGACAGAGTTGAAAGCGTTCTTAATGTCAACCTTGAGAATGACCTCACCCTTTTCAGAATTTAAAAAGGAAGATAGTGCATGTACGGCAGCCTCACAGCCCCCTCTGGAGCCAAAGCCAAGCTGTAGGGGCTGGAATTTGTTTGTAAGTCTGTCACTGTACAGTTTACAACAAATTTTGGCTGCCATACGCCTGTAGGTGCACCCGACGGCAATGGGACGAATGCCGCCGTCCTTCTTGCGCAGGGCACATAGGTTGGCCCCGTACAAGACATCGACGACGGCATCGTTCACGCCGCCGGAGAGCATTAGGTTGACTAGTGCCGCAAGCTCCTTCAAAAGCGACTCACCAGCATCCCCGGCGCCTGAACTCAATAGGTCCTTTAAGTGTTGCGGAGTCAGGCCGTCGAGGCCGCCGGCAGAACCACTTCGAAAGGAGCCCACGGCATCAAGCAATTGGGGGGCTGAAATGTTAAAAACACATGAATCCGGAACGGGGGTCTCAGGGGGGTCGGGGAAAGTGAGATCATTCGCAGGCGCTGGATGTTTACTCTCCAAGGCTGAGATTGTATCTGGAGAGTAAGGCGCCACCACATCACTGCTGAATAATAGCCTGGCCGCTCCCCTAATGTCACCTTCACTTATTTTCGATTCCACATGCGAACATAGGCTTTTCTGTGAACGGTTATTAAATGGTGGTAATTTTGGATCTAAAATTATGGTCGAAATATTACAATTTTCTTTAATTTGATTTGTTAAAGTTTTTTTAGTTGCCAAATATTTTTGAACGTGAAGAATTCTGTAGGGGAAGGTGAGCAATTGCTCCCAGGCACTTACTGAGTTCTCTTGGGTCGCAAGACGGACGCATTGTGCCAAACTCAAAGCAACGGATCGTCTTGCACCCCGAGGAACTCTTTTTAAAACTGGTGTTGAATTTTTAAATTTTGTGAGCGTTTTCCACAAGGTCTGTTCGTGAGGTGTAGATGTAGCTGGGGGGCACAAAGGAACACTATGTGGTTTGTGAACCTTGCCATAGTGTATCCTCAGCCCCCGTTCGCCTTTAAAAAAGCGTGCCTGCGAGCAATTGGGAGATCTCACCTGTTGGACCTCAAGCGATGTGGCAGGTTGACTGCTACAGGTTCCGGCATCGCTACAGCCGGCATTAAACATAAAATAAGTTGATTAAACTTACCCAAATATTAAAGAACTATAATAAAAACACTGCACTTACACATATTCCAAAAAAATAAACAAAAGTAATAAATGTCCAAATATATAGTCAATAAACGAGTGACAGCCGCAGGGGGCGCAGTCTTCCTTCTATGCGTTACCTTGGCAATGCGTGGACTCTCCGCTTGATGCACAGCACAAATTGTTGCAGTTGGGTTTGCCTCAGCAATCAAGAAACTGATAGAAATACCTCTTTATCAGCTGATTAGAGGCAGCTCGCTTCATATTGTCTTCTGTACGGTTGGTAACAGTACCTGTACATAAACTCGTCGTAGCTTCTTGCTGCGTATCCCGCCCTTCCTGGGTTTCGGGCAGGATTTTTGGACGTTTGGATGTTTCGTACCTGCTTGTATTTTCTAAATGTCTTTGTGTTCCCCAATTCGCCAGATTAAATTGATAAAATTCAGGTTTAATGCACTAATATCACTAAATAGCATAATTTTTCGTTGATTAAATGATTTAAATATATTTTTTAAAAATCACACTTGAGTTAAAATTAAAAAAGTTTGTAATTTTTCATTGATTTGATGAAGCAAAAAATATGTGTTTATGTGTTCAATATTTTTTTATAATCTAACTTACGGACTAAATATAACTATATATTTTTTTACCCTGGAATCGACCCTGATCTAGATGAAATTTGGTATATTGGAAATCTGCTTGAAATTTATCTATAAGTTATAATGGCAGAAATACTAATGCTACGCAGGCGAAGCCACTGGTAGAAGCTAGTGTTTTAAAATGGGAGACCCCATCAGGCACACGGCTTGTACTAAAATTTTCATCTCAGCACCAGGAAAACACCTTCTTGGAAATAACAATACGGATAAGTACTATCAGTGACTTTATTCTCTTTGCGCAAGGCTGTTGTTTACCAGTAGATTTAAGAGCAAATCTTTGAGATTAAGTCTTAATTTGCTGCTGTTTTCACTTAGCTATTTACTTGATAAATAAATTTCTAGTATGGAAGCTTTATGTACCGTCTTATCGTTAATTGTGATCTTTTACAGAAAATATTTAGATGCAACCAAGAGAACAGGAAAGATAATAGTGAGGGAAGCCTTTTTACTCAACTGCCCCAGAAGGAGGGTAACGATTTTCGAGATTATGTATACATGTATGTATGTGTGTATGTCTATTTCTTTGACACGCCCTGTAGCCTGAACGGCTGGAACGATTTCAATAAATGAGGTATCATTGGATTTCCTTTTGTTTTGAGCGCCAAGGTGACATAAGTTATATAAATTTTGAAAAAGAAACCATATGGCGGCCGCCGTTAGGCAAGTAATATCGTAGTGTGTGTGTATAAATAAGATAATTCCAAAAACGTAGAAAAAAAAATTACTGGTGTCAAAAAACACGACCGCAATATACCAATTTTTTTTTTGGGACACGCCGCCACACTATTTCCAAACCACTGTAACTTCTGTAAGCCAGAATCAACAGTGGCGACCACCAGAAAAAACGCAACGCAACGCAATATACCTAATAATAAAAAGTTCCAAACAAATCACTTTTCAACCAGTCTGATGCAGTTGGTGGCGACAAATCTGTGATTGAACTAAAAAGAATACCAACAATTTTCAATTTTTTACTTGTAACTACAAGCAACCTACATTTACTTCATATTTGTCTTTCGATACTCCATGTTCCCGATCAAGGGAGTCCCACAATGTAATCCTATCGCTGCAGCGTGCTCACGGTGGCGATCTCCGCTCGGTGCTCACTGATCAACGTCATTGGCTCTGGAATTCTGTGACGTAACTAATCAGAATGATAATATGACTAATGATCAGCTTTTTAGGGTTGACTTTGTGAATCACTGGGTTTATTAGGATACTTTAGTTTTCTAATTTAAATAGATGGTTTGATTTTAACATTTAAAACTTTTTTGTGTCTGGAGACGAGTCATTTTTTACATAAAAAAAAATTGCTACAATCCTTATATTCCTATTGCTTCGTTTCCCTTTTGAGTAATTTAATTTTGATACTCTTTAAAATGTTTAAGGATTTTTTGATTTTAAAACAATGATAACATATTATAGGCGATATGGGTATTAGTGACACTAATATTATAAAAAATAGGAGGAGATCTCTGGATCTACTGCACTGATTTTGAAAATTGTTTACCAATAGAAAGTCATGTTATATTTTGCGAGTGTCATAAGCTATAAATTTTCGAAATCCACGCGGAATTCGCGGGCGAAGTGCTAGTCAAATATAAAGCAGCTTAGGACTTCAAATGAAAAGAAAAAAATAACAGTTTTCATAGAGTTTTCCGTATGACTGAGAATCGCCTACAACAACCGACATCCTTGAAACTTAATTTTAAATCGAAATAAGACACCAACATTTATTTCAATCACGAAAACAACAGTTTTTACGATTCTTAAAACAATTAAACTGAAATAGTAGTATCAAATGAAAGATGATAAAACAATAGGTATCTTACTAACAAACACGTTATTATTAGGCACTTATAACATCAACATTTCAAGATGGCTACCCATTCTGCCGTGCATAATGACTGATTCCCTTCAATAAACACAATCAATTTAATTGAGTATTCAAGCATCTTGTTTATAGGATGATCGTAAACTAACAGCTCTATTTACTGGAGTATTTGAGTATTGAATTATAATTAATGACCTTGTATCATGATTAGTGCATACATTAAGAGTGTTATGATATTAATTAGCACGTATTTACAGTGATCGTTTGTTACTTCCATGATAAGTAAAAATATTCTAAATGCGACTCTACTGTAGGTAGTCAGTTTTATTTGCAGTTTATTTAAGTCAAATTGGGGCCCATATTCCAAGACTGTTTAAAAGATATCCACTGGGCACAGTCACCATGACAGCGGAAAAAGCACTCGATTAATATTCTATAAATAACTAGTTTTTACTGTCAATTTGTTGATTCGAGCTGAAATCGAGTTGGAGAAGTCTTAGAATATGGGCCTAAGTGACTGACTTGAATTTTAGAGTCGTCTCAGGAATTAGGTAAAACCTGTACCAAAATGGAAACCCCTTTGAAAACGTTACAACGGCTCAGAACAGAAAGTAAATAATAAGCTAAATAATACGATTTTCTAGTAGTAGACAAACAACAGTAGAAAAACAGGCCACACTTGATATGCGAACTGTAGAGGAACACACATCCCACCCAACCACACTTCATCACTCCAACAGAACATCTGCCGCCTGGACAGGAACTGCAGTGGCCAATCTGGAAATCTCTTAACCGATTGCGGACCCTGGTTGGTCGCTATATAAATAATCTAGCTGAATGGGGTATCATTCAGCCACAAGACTTGCGTAATTTCCTTTCTTACTCAGCATGTACAACCACTTGCACCTTGAATGTTCTTAGGTGACTAATGCTCGTCAGACAATATCTGAGTCAAAATCGACACGGAAAGAAGAAGAAGTAGTCAACAATCCCATGATCCATTATCATATTAATGAGCACCGGATTGACTTTGGCAATATAACGTGATTGAAAAGTTTTGCTGCAAGTAAATTAAAAATAGCTACATATTATACTTACACATTTTTTCAGTTCAGAGATTTTTTGTCCGTGTTCCGTTAGTGCTTCCGAGAAATGGTGAACTTTAAAAAAATTTAAAAGCGTAAAATTGTAATTGGCAGTCTATAATCACAACAATTATTGTACCTCGTCGTAAAAAAATAGGCAGTCATTGGGACTGCCGAAAGAAGTGAAAATTAAAATTTTGGAAAAACTTATTTTAGGGTTCCGAAAGTCCGAATAAAAACGGAACCCTTATAGGATCACTCGTGTGTCTGTCTGTCTGGCTGGCTGTTTGTCTATCTGTCTGTCCGTCTGTCACAGTCCATTTGCTCTGAATCTTGAATGATTAAGCTGAAATTTGGTACACATATGTATACTGATGACTCAAATACGGACGTGTAACGTAAATGAATGAATTTAGGTCACTTTTGGAGTGCAAATCGGAAAATTAAAAAAAAAAGTTTTCCAAACTGTACTGTGCTACACATCAAATGAAAGGGCTTACTGTAAGGGTTTCAAATATTTTTTTTTTCATAATTTTAAATTGTATAATTTATTTTTAAGTTATTTCAGAAAATAGACGAATAATGACCATTCCCGCCCTTATCTCCAAAACTACTGGGCCAAAAAATTTGAAAAAAAAATACAAAAGTTCTTTACTTAAAGATTATAGGAAATCCTCTAAGAAATACACTGTTTACAAAAAAAAAGGGAAAAAAAACATGATTTGTTCGGAACCCTTTGCGTGCAAGTCCAACTCGCTCCTGGCCGGTTTTTTTTAGAATTGTTAATTTAATCTGTTAAGAACGATTAAAATTTCATAGTTTGTAAATTCAAATTATCTACATTAGTCTGGTTTTAACATAATTATATTGGGACTCCGACTCCAATTACCTATATATTATATATATTACACCCATTTTTGAAAAGTGTCTCAATTAGATTCTATAGTGCTAATAAACCAATAAAAATAAACACAACATTTTTATTCAATCAGTAAGTGCCCCAGAAATGCAATTATACATTTTCAAATCTCGCGCGTAATTTGACGAAAACGCTGGACGCAGTAGGTGCCATATTGCTCTATGGTCATGACGTCAGTTGGCTATGTAAATAAAAGTACAAAGCACAGATACGCTGATCGTGATCAGTTGACAGTTGACACTTTATAGTTTACACAGCCGTATGACGTATAACATGGCGGCTACTATTCCATGGTGTTAAAAAACAGATTAAAAAAACTGAAAACTTTGAATTGAATTTTAAAATTAATTTTGTTATTTTATAAAATAAAACTATCATTTTCCGACAGCTTTTTGCCTAAACTATCTCAATAATATAGTTTTTTTCTCATACAGAGTAAAATACCCCATTATTTCCATTTTCACATAGGTAGTTACATAGGCCGCTGGACGTCGTGTCGGTCACTGGTCTAGCGCAACACATCACTAGCATGTCGGTGCGCGAACCCCTAACTTCTACCCCAAGGCCCTAACCAAAAATCGCTCAATGCGGCTACAGAAGATTTTACTTCAAAAACCTACTTAATATACTATGTAGGTTTTTTTGAAAAAAAAACAGGCTTCATCGTCTCATATATATCAGTAAAATGCCCTCACCACGAACTTACAAACTAACTTCCTAAGATAGACCCACACAAATAACAAGTTTATTCATAGTTCCGATATTGATTATACAGGGGACTATCCATTGTAATTACTTGTATATGTAAATCCTAAGCACCTTGTGACTCACCGATTCTATTTTAATTTGTTTGGAAATCGCCTTTAAGGCTCCGTACGAGTATGATACGCTAATTGCATGGAGCAGTTGTGTGATTGAAAATTATGATAATTGCTGGTATTTTGAGGTTTAAATAAATATGCACATACCCAATGTAGTTTCAAATAATAAAATTATGTTGCGGAAATTCTGTTCTGCGGTCGTTCTGAGGCAATTTAAGAATTAATGTTTAAATCGTAAAAGAATGTGAAATTATTACATTCCGAATACCGGAAAATGATTTAAAAAAAGTTGTCAGTACCTTATTTTATTTTTATATTGTTTATGATTAAATTATGAAGGCACTGCTATCAAATAATTTATATGTAGGTACTGGACCAAAACGAAAAATAATGCCGAAGTCAACCAAGCAGACAAGTTTATTCAAAAGTATATGACTTTGAAGGTTCAAGGTAAGGAAGGGCATAATAAAATGACTAAACATGGAAACGGTGTTATCGAATGATGCCTTCCAAAATCTGCACAAAGAGGATGACGTCATTAAATCTTTTTTCAATGCAAATATTTATGTTTTCATAAGCAAATACTCAATGGAGCCGAAAGGTTTTGGTGTAGCGACCACTTACCGGAAGACGCAGCGTTGGATGACCTGGTAAGGGTCGTGGGAATTTGATGGATACGAGACGCACAAAACCGGTCTTTGTGGCGACACTTGGGAGAGGCCTATGTTTAGCAGTTAATCTCTTTCGGCTAAAATAATGATAATGATGATGATGCAAATACTGTGAATCTTTGTGTTAAGTGCTGCAAGAAATTTTTTTTTTTTGGGTGGTGAGAAATCATCCAATGACATCTCCCGCTCTGGGTGGAGAGGGAGGGCGTGTCAGACTCTTACTGACTAAAACTCACCCCTGTTCCTTCCCTGCAATGAGTGCCCAGGGGTGCGGTAACTCTGTTTCGAATTTATTCACAACCCCTGGGCAGGCATCGGCCATGACCGTCATGTTTTGCTGACAACTCTTTGAGGCGCGCATGGAACACTACGCGCCGTCGACTCTCAGGTCTGGTGCTGATCGGATGGCGAGCTACCCACTACTCGCTGTCCGCAGGCCCAGCAAACGGTTTGTTGATAGCAGTTGCTACTTCTTGTTAATATTATAAACTGGCGTCTGCCCGTGGCTTCGCCAGTGTGATATTTGTTTCATCCCAAGAGAACGCCCCACCGAACATCCAAACATACAGACTTGCACATTTTAGGTGCTATTAATAATAATACTATGTATATGAAAGTGGATGTTTGTTAATCTATCACATTAGCGCCTCAACTACTGAATAAAGACGAGAAAAAAGCTGAAACTTGGCACACGAGTAGACCTACCTGGGTTAGGACATAGGGTACGAATTGAAGGATTTTTACCTCGGTAGTATCTTCCATTGTGTTTTATTTTTCGTCTCTCTGGTAGACATAGTCGCTGGCAAAAGTTAGTAGTAGATAAATACATAAAAAACACGACTGCAAGCAACCTTTTAGTGCGTTATATTTCTGGAATCGTCTCTTTGAGCCTTTTATTGTGATACTTCTTATCACAATTTTTTTTTTCACTTTGAACAGTATCATCTCACAGCCGCCATTATTTTTTTTAACGTCACGTATCTAATAACACTTAAAAAGTTTTTACTCTTTACCGTAAGAAGAGGCATCTCCTCATCTTCTTGATTTAATCCTGTAGTCCCCTTCTTTGGTACAGCTAGAGGTAGGTGAGGAAGGCATTTTCTATGACAGTTGATTCAATAATAATATGTAGGTAACATACCCAAGTAGCAGATGAGAGTGTAACTAATGCACCTCATATACGTTGAAGCCTTCTCACTCGGGATAATGCGTCATAATATGCCTTTGTTTGAAGCCTATCCCGCTCCATAGTTCACAAATTACGTTAAATTGATATTACCAGCTAATATCACCTAACGACGCGCAACGTTTAAGCACATTAGAGAGTCAATCCAATTATTAGCAACATGGTTTAGTTATTATACGTTATTGGTAGTACTTATACGTCTACTGGTTCTAAAGCAACACAAAATCAATTCGGCAGGATAAAATCTACCATAAAAAACGGCTTGCTAAAGAAAAATACCGTGACAGCAAATCTCGTAAAAAATATGTTACGCCTCTTAGCTGAAATGAAAACCTACTGGGTTATATGCGAAATCTCGTGTGTATTCCACTAGAGTACCTCCGTGACGCTTGCGTCATTACTTTTCGTGTAGAACAACTCTAGTGAAGAAAGTAAATTCAAAATTAAATTTAACTTGAACAACTCATATGTTACTTGATGTGGAGCAACTTTTCACTGAAAGTACAGCAGAAATAACGAAGTTCGCAGTCCTTTTACAATATTAGCTCTACCAGCAATTTAGTATAATGATGTTTGCTGGGAATCCGCCAAAACAAAAACACAAGTAGGCATTACCCGCGTACTTCATTACAAAAGGCTTACCTGATTCAAAAATCTGGAGCGCGGAAAAGAATTTACATTTTTAACTTGCTGGTAAAATAATGCTATAAAAAAGATGAACCTAGATTAAAGAAGCGCTTTTTATATCCGCACTTTCCTACCTTTCGAGTATCATCATGGTTTTATGAAAAAAACTTTGTTCTCACTCCTTGAAAATAAGACTCTTGAAACAATATACCTAATAACAACGTCAACAAACAGAATTTGATGCGCACTTGAGCATGCAAAACAGTGCGCTTCATGAAACCATAAACTGCACTGCAGTGTACTGCACGGTGATTCAGTAAAGTATATTAAATTACAGGTAATAAAAATCTTTACAATGGGTGGTAAAAAGGTACACACTGGCGGTACACTGGCGAGCCTGTGAAGGATGCACGCTTGCCTGCACCGGCCTGTGATTTTATGCGACATTAAATTAAGGAAGAGGATTTATGCAACGCCTTGGTCGATGCGACCAATGGCTTGGCGGACATTTGAGTGCTGTGAGGATGTCTGCTATTACTGCATTATATTATACAGTGTAACGATATTTGCCACATTTATTCAATGATTGTTATTTCGACAAGGAAGCATATAGAGCTATGTTTCTACCGAACAAAGTTCTATATAAGTTATCAACAAATTACATGCTCGAGTCACATAGTAAGCCAAATCTTGCTGAAGGATGTTCAGGTTTTGTTATTAATTAGTTGTATACTTATATAATCATAAGCTTCTACCAGCGACTTGGCCCACCTAAAAGTCGAAGATTATACCAAGGGAGCATACTACCAGGATGAAATGTCCTATATTCTATTCCAGGACATGGTCTACCCGAGCGTGTTCCAAGTTTCATCCAAGTCCGTTGAGCCGTTAAAACGTGAAGAGGTACCAAACAAACAGTCAGACAGATAGACAGAGTTACTTTCACATTATCATTATATTATTAACTAGTACAGATTAGTTTTTAGCTTATTCATTGATATCTAGATTGATTTCCAAAAATGGGTTGCGCAAGTGTGGTTTCTAAAGTAGGTACTGGGCAGTTTTTCTTTATGAAAGTTTGAATGTATGTTTCCGTAACATTATTCAAAACGTAAAAAAATATTGCTCGTGTAATCCCTAAGTACGACGCAGATGTAAAAATAACTTCAAAGGAACACTCATGTAAGCTTATCGACTTCTCTACTTCACTGGTTCCTCGAGTAACCAAATTTCTTTATGTAAAAATCATAGTAACACGTTCAAGCAAACCCAAAAAATTCGCGATGTAGGTCCGCTACTTATAAAGAATTTAAGTATTTGACATTCGTTTCGCCTTTGCCGTTTCTTGGAAAACCATATTTTTGGACGAATGTATTTACTATAGACGTCCCTATTTGGACTAAACACTATGAATTGGTTATGCCAAGCCTCACTAAATACCTCTAAGTTTTTTTTTTATATTTTCCAATAAATTTAACGATCAGGCCTTTGCCTAAATAAGGAAATTTATTAATTTCTTTTCTTTCATATTCAAAAGTTATATTATTATTAATATATACAAACTTATAAAATACTTAACTAACTGTAATAAAAACAAAAACTCCAAACTAAATAAAACTTACAATCTGGCGTCAAAAAATTCCTCCGCATCGCTGTCTGAAAGTGTGCCCAAAAGACAGGCGGCATTGCCACGTTGTAAGGCAATGCTTAACCTCTGGCCGAAGAAAAAGCCAGCCCTTGGGTCACGCGAAGTGTCAACAAGGCGTTTACATAGATCTAAATGAGCACTTGGACCCCACGGCCCAAGAGTTTCAACCCCAAATGGCTCGAAAATGTAGCTACCGACGAGGTTGTTACATTTCCGCCGCTTGAGGTTCTCCGCAGCCGCAGCAGCAGCACCAGCACAGCCCGACGAACTAGGAAGATGAGATGGCGCAAGAGTATCGACACATATAGCGTCCCACACTAAAGGCCTACCCAACTTCCACGAAAATAACGACATGCCGTCCGGTCTATTACCATCGTCGCGAACCAGACCATGTGGGTCTAATACAGCCGGAACGCTGGCGGTGACAAGAGCTCGTCGGATGATGTCGTTGATATTCGCGTGCCGCGCTATGCGACCCGCGCTATGCGACCCGCGCTATGCGACTCGCGCTTCGGCTGCATGACAGGCCGTGGTGTCCGAGGCTGTTGACATCTTCGCCACAGTGGCAGTGATGAGGAGAACATCAGTCGTTAGTCGAAAAGGTCGTCGAAAAGGCGGCACAAATATTAATTGAAAAAGGTATAGAGTTATAATTTTGTTAATTTTATAAAAAAAGTATTAGGTATATATTAATGTATGTAATAATCATGAAATATTAATGTTTTAATATTGAAAATAATAACATCGTCTTGGACGTGTCTGTAAGGGTGTTATAATGTAATTGAATAAATAATAAATAAAAAAATAAATAATAAATAACAGGGAGCGTCTAGACGTAAGGCAACAGCGAGGCGAAAAGTAGTATCGTCGAGCAAGGTGCCTATGTTCGACGACGACAGTGCGTGAAGCCAGAGACCAGACTCCCACTCTCCCACAGCCAGCAGGTGCGCACGCTCCGCAATAGTAGCAGATGTAGCAATTAGATTTTCCTGAACTACTCTGCAGAGTGGCTCATCCCACCGTCTCTGGGAAGATGGGTAGTCGGGCGGATTTATATTCGGGCAAGCGAGTCTCCAGGCATCCATAGCCTCGGTTAAGCACGGCACATCAAAATCAAATAGTGAAGAAGCTAAGATATTCTTGATTAATTTCTCAATGCCGTGAACCAAGGATATGAAAGCCGGTAAACTAATACTAGTAATTTTGCGGACGCCGAGTCCTCCCGTACGGATGGGAAGAGTAGCCTGAACCCAGGCTGGGTCGTCCATGGCCACATTTAAAATTGACGTAAGAGTATGACGAATAATTTGGTACATTTTTTCCAAAAGATGAAGGTGTTTCTATAAATGGGAAGCACGAAGGAAATATGTAAATTTTCCAATATCAAAAACTAATATTAAAATAGTTTGGTGTTACCGGATTATTGCAAATACCTAAAGATTGTCATAAATCTTGATCAGGTTATAAATTCTCGATAAATGGTGATCATATTATTTCAAATACAATAAATCCCATCCAAATTCATTAAATTACAATAAATCCGTATTTTATAAAGACAAAAGAGTTTACAATTTTACGCAATTTATTATAAACATACGGTTATTGCAATCAATCAGTGTATTCACTTTCCTCGTGAATGCGATAGGCGGCAGCGACCTCTCGCGCCGTGCCCTGGTTCAGGCCATGGTACGGAGCGAGAGGGAATGGGAAGCCGTCTCCTCCTTCTGCGAAGCAGTAATGCTCGCGAAGAGGGAGGCGGCATACGTTAGGGAGACTCAACAACAGCAGAGTCGCCCTAGCGCCCTCAGCCGCAGCCGCCGCAGGAGATGCCAGGGGCCGCGAGACGATCTCCGGCCACCGTAGACCCGGGCCTGTGGACGGCGAGTAGTGAGTAACTCGCCGTCCGATCAGCACCAGGCCCGAGAGTCGACGGCGCGTAGTGTTCCACGCGGGCCTAAAAGAGTTGTCAGCAAAGGACGGGGCCTGCCACGGCCAATGCCTGCCCGGGGGTTGAGGATAAATTCGAAAGAGTTACCTCGCCCCTGGGCATGTAGGGCAGGGAGGAACAGGGGTGGGTTTTAGTCGGTAAGAGTCTGACACGCCCTTGCGGTCCACCCTAGAGCGGAAGAAGTCATAAGATGATTTCCCACCCCCCAAAAAAAAAAAAAATCAGTGTATTCACTTTAGGTACCGATTTTCGTGCAGCACTAAGATAAAGAAAATGGCTCAACATTGACACGAATCAATTTTTGAGACTTATTCATCAAAAGTTGAATGATCGATTGTAAGACCAGCTGCTCGCTAGTCAAAATGAAATGAATGACTTTTTGTTCTAAATATGGCTTTTTAGTAATTTTTAAAAAAAAATTACTAAAAAGCCATATTTTAAAGGATGTTTCATTAATAGGAGCTTAATATTAAGTTTAGTGGTACTAATTTACTTTGTACACATAGAATTCAAAATATATCTTATTAAATAGCTAATCATGTGAGAAGATAATACACATATATCTAAATATATCATTATAATATAAAATGTAAAAACCCTACACACTACCTAAAACACACATATAAACAAAATTTACACATACATACACTATATTTTAATCTACATAAAATTATGTTTAAATAAAGACATCTGCTAACAATAATTATATAAATATTTTAATATACATATTTGACACTACACTAACTCTTTATTTATAATAGATATATTTTATTATAATAGATTAATAAATAAACTCAAGTAATCATAATAAATAAATTATATGTAGTTATATATCACAAGTCATAACATAAAAACAAAAAGTTAAAAATATAAATGTACGTACACAATAACAACAACCATCTAATTTCTTTAAACGCAGTGAAACAATCACTGTGTCATAGGCCTTAATAAACATTTATGTATTGTATCCCTCAGTTAACGTACATCTACCCGCAGTGGCGATGCGCATACGACGTCGTGCACTTAGATTCCAGTGAACATTATTTTACAACTACCCTAATACTAAAACTGTTACGAAAATTATAATGTAATTTGTCATGGTACCAACCCGCTGCGCCAATCGGCTTCATGTATTTTTATAAGTTAAAATATTGTATTTTCTCTGTAAGTGATTGTGTAAATCTTTTGAGAAAATAAATGTCTAAAACCGTTAACACTATTTTAGAAATAAAATGACTCTATATGCACTTACAAAAAAAAAAAACCTGTAGGTAAATTCCAATTTACATAGTAAATTTTCTTCAAGAAAAGTAGGCTTAAATAGCAATTAAAAACTTTTCCAAAACTCGTATTCATGCCAGAGATCAAACTCTTTTCATTACATAAGTTTCCAAATTAGATCAAATTATACACCTAAAGTGGAATTCTTCAACTGTTCTTGACTCCGCACCAGCAATAAATTCAATGAGAACAAATAACTTAGTAACAAAATTAGCCCTAACTTAATTGGTGAAAAGGGAATAGAGTTTGAAACTTAGAACAGACGGGCAGAACGTTTTTTGTATGATGATGAGGATGGTGACGGTATAATACGGGCTGCAGAACTGGAGAGTTGCTAGTAAAATCTAAGATCATTATGAAACAAATACCTTTTTAGGGTTCCGTACCCGAAGGGTCTAAACGGAGCCCTATTGCTGTCACTCACGTGTACGTCTGTCTGTCTATCCGACGTCTGACCCACAGGTTTTATAGCAAACGGTTGGAGCTACAGTCTTCAAATTTGCCCAGTATAAGCATCTTGTTGACCCAAAGCCATACAAATATTCACAAATACATTTGGTACGGAACCCTAAATGTGTGAAGTCCGACACGTACTTACTTGGCTGGTTTTTTTTTTCTTTGTTTGAGAAATCATCAAATAACTTCTCCCGCTCTGGATGGAGCGGGAGGGCGTGTCAGACTCTTACTGACAAAACCCAACCATGTTCCTTCAGTTGCCTGTGCAAGGTGACTCTTTCAAACCATCGGCCCTAGGCAACCCCGTAAAGTACTGACATCTCTGCGTGGCTAAAGTCATACGAGTAACAGCCGCATGGGTCGATCCATCAGGTTAAGCTACGCTTGCCGGGGTTGGTCCATGGATGGGTTCGGGACCATCTTTACATACCGAGACTCCTCCGTGCCTCGGAAAGCATGTTAAGCCGTTTTTCCTGGTTGTCAATCGTGGATCTTTGACAGTCGTTACGGGTCGTTTTGTTTTTTTTTTTTGTGGTGCTGGAAATCATCCAATGACATCTACCGCTCTAGGGTGAAGCGGAAGGGCGTGTCAGACTCTTACTGGCCTGGTGCTGATCGGACGGCGAGCTACCCATTACTCGCCGTCCACAGGCCCGGATGTCGTTACGGGTCGTCAGAAGCCCGAAAGTCTGACAATCAGTCTTACCAAGGATTATCGTTTTACCCAGTAACTGGGTTGTGGAGGTCAGATAGGCAGTCGCTCCATGTAAAATACTGATATTCAGCTGCATCCGGTTAGACTGGAAGCCGACCCCAAGATAGTTGGGAAAAGGTGTAACACTTAAAAATAGAATAAATTTAGATTCGTGGAATGGAGCGTTATTTTGCGAGTTGACAGATTGACGGATTGTCGTTTGACGTTTCTTTTTCCAACTTGATCTCTAGAGCAAGTCTGCCTATTCAATTTTATTTATTGGAAAAAACTTCTTAAAAGCACCTAATGATGGTTCGAGGTGTAAAAGGGACCAGAGTCAAGTTCAAATGCTGTAAGCATAAGAATGTAAGACAATGTGAGTAGTCTTTTTGGGATATTTTCTGTAATGATGCTAAATCAAGCGTGGCATTTATGAGTCTCACCGTATCTTTCTTTTGTTGGCAGGGTTCCTACTTTACCTTAAATAGTATAAAAAGAATAAAACTTTAAAAAATGGTCAGATCATAAACTACATTATTTTGGAAGAACAATGCGGTCTTGGCAAAAGGTTCCGAACACTAACGTCCACGTGTCCAGGGAGACCTTTAATCTTCGATCTTCGAACGATAGGGTAAAAGTGATTCATCATAAATTGTAAGTTCAACATACAATTTTCTGTGTACTGAATACTCTCTAGTGTGATGCAGTGTTAGCAATAAATGTTATATATGTGAAGACCAAATCAAAGGACTCTTATTTACTACAGACAAATCACAGTCACGCAATGTACCCGAAGATTGGTAACTAGGGTCTCATGCCATAATATTATCTCTGACGCTAGCCAATGTAAGAATAAATTTTTTTCTTTACAAAGGCTAGGCAGATTTTGATCACTTTGAGGCGCGCGTGAAACAACGCACAGTCGACTCGGATCAGGTCTTTAATGGATGGCGAGCTACCCATTGCTCGCATGATACAAGTACCTCCTATTAATGTTTCCACTAGACTCAATCTCAAAACAGCTTGCTGTTGACGTTAAAGTTCGCGTCACGAGTATTTTTTCGCTGTCTTAGCGAATGAATCTAGAACATTGTAGGTGACTTTTCTTCTATTATGGGTGACTGCTAAGGCAAGTCTAACTGACACCGAGCTGTGTCAATTAAGGAGTAAAAACCGGCCAAGTGCGTGTCAGGCCACGCGCAAGGTAGGGTTCCGTAGTATTTTTTGATTTATGAAATTTAACATGTAGAACATTTTATAAGTTGGGCGACTATTACGTAGGTACTCTAAAACTAACAGAGCTATTTTAGCCGTGAGAGTTTTCTTTTAAAGTTCATTATATATACTACCTTCACGAATGTATTTAGATTTTTCAAGCCAATAGTTGCATTCCGGGACGCTCAACAAAAAAAAATCACTTTAAAGTTTAATATTTCGCAAACGAATCACTGCATCGAAAAATAGTCTGTCTATCCGCTTTGATGTTGAAAGCCCTATCTAACGATACCCCATACAATAATCTAGGCGAGAAAAAAAAGTCATCCCACTTTACATATCGGGTGTAAAAAGACAGTTTCCGAAGCTGAAAGCCACATATTCTACCCACTATTTGGATAATTTTTTTCCACTAGACCATACCTGGGAAACCACTGGTTCTGGAGATATTGAAGGTCAAAGTCGCAATTTTTGTTTTACTTTTTTACGAAAATGAATTCTAAGTGTCACTACTAAACTTTTTTCTAAACAAAAATTTACTGAATTCTCGATTTTTTTTCGAAATTACGAAATTACAAATTTGCAGTTACGAAAACGCAATGAATATCAAACGTATCCGACAAGTACCTACGTGGCTTAGAGCGAAGGGGCGGGGTTTAACTCCACTTGCCTGTGTTCGCGTTACATTGCGTGGAGTAAAAAATAGTTTTATTTTTCATACCTAAAATTAAAAGTCGTTTCCCTGCAATAATTTTTGCACAAAACTACTTTGTTAGATGTACAGTATGCTTAGTTAACGCCTCTGTGATGTGTCTTTTTACACCCTGTATATGTACGTAGGCTACAATAAAAACCGGTCAAGTGCGTGTGGGACTTCGCACATTCAGGGTTCCGAACCAAATATAATTTTGACTATTTGTATGGCTTTGGGTCAACAAGATGAACTGTGGAAATTTCAAGACAGTAGCTCCAACCGTTTGGCTGTAAAACCTGGGTGACAGACGACGGAAGAGAGTTTTCCTTTAAAGTTTATTATAATATTATACTACCTTCACGAATGTATTTAGATTTTTCAAGCCAATAGTTTAGCATTTACGGGAGGCGGACGGTCAACAAAAAATTTCGCAAAGTTTAATATTTCGCAAACGAATCACTGAATCGAAAAATAGTCTGTCTAACCCCGGAATGATTTTGAAAACCCTATCTAACGATACCCCCTACACCAGGGATGGCGAACCTTTATTGGCGAACGTGACATTAAATTTAAAAAAAATTATAATGTGGCCAAGACGTGCCAACCGACGAATCTTGACTTTATGATTAAATAAAAAATAACAAAAAAACTAGATCCTATTGCCTTTTACTTTACATCATAAAATCATCATAACGTTTAGAGTCCCACACTTTGTTTAAGGCCCTACTTATGTAGGCAAAACAACCAAAAACGGCCGTTTTTGACACTTTTGCTTACTACTTTGGATACGAAACATTTTAAGATCTGTTTTAACAACGTAAAAATACTTTATCTTCTTTGTAACAAACGTGACGTTGGAATCTTTAATCTTTATTTTCTATGCTATGCTACGATTTTTTATTCAATGAGGGCGCCACTTTGCGGGTAGTAGACCCTTAATAAAGAGAAAATCAGTGTGATTTCTGTTTCCAATTATCTAGATTTTAAATATCTTACACTGGCGTGCCCGAATTATTATGTCGAGTGCCACCGCTGGCACGCGTGCCATAGGTTCGCCATCACTGCCCACTGCTCACACAATAGGATTGGCGAGAAAAAAAAATCATCTCACTTTACATGTACGTGAGCTACAATAAAAAACCGGCCAAGTGCGTGTCGGATTTCGCATATTTAGGGTTCCGAACCAAATATAATTTTGACTATTTGTATGGCTTTGGGTCAACAAGATGCATAAACTGTGAAAATTTGAAGACTTTAGCTCCATCCTGGCTGTAAAACTTGTGTGATAGACGACGGAAACAGAGACAGATGGACACGTGAGTGACAGCAATAGGGCTCCGTTGGGACCCTTCGGGTACGGAACCCAAAAAAAATCTCTTTCAAGATTTTATTATTTCCTTGTTGTGGTGTGGTTAATATACACTTCTGGACACATCTATTGGCCCACCTTGTATTTTCAGTTTCGTTTGGTCCTAGCTAAAATTTTATATTAGGTCGAGCAAAAAGTTTTTATGCAGTTTTAAACCTGGCACATTCACAATTTCATTCAATAGTCTTTTTTTTTAATTTCGAACACAGAATTTAAAGAAACAAAAGACAATTTGGAGCCTGTTTGTTGATATCAAACAATCGAATACTAAGAAAACTTGGTTTTATTGGTTTACTTGGATTTAATTCTTGAAAAAGTGATTGATATCTTTGGTTTTGCAACAAACATTACATATTCTTAACATTAAGGTGAGGTTCTATCAATAATCTATGGATACTTCACCTGAAGTCGCCGCCCAAGCTGTGGCACTTATTCAGGCCGGACACATCCAAAGAAACGTGAGTGCTCAACTTAATTTAAGTCGATCTGCGGTCCGAAATGTTTATCGGAGGTACCTAGAGACTGGCGGCTTTGTTCGTCGCCAAGGAAGGCCACGATCTCGGGTCACAACTGAAAGGCAGGATCGATTCATCGTGACGACCAGCTTGAGAAATCGTCACCTTACCTCCATTGAGATACAAAACCAACTTCGCGACTTCCACGGAGTATCTGTGAGTGCTCGTACTGTTCGGAGAAGGTTAAAAGAACGCGATATGGTACCACACAAGCCAGCTAATGGGCCCAAACTAATGCGAGCCCACCGAACAGCGCGCCTTCATTTCGCACGCAGTCATTTAAATTGGACACAGCAAGATTGGAGCCGTGTACTCTTTTCTGATGAGTCTAAAATTGTGTTACATGGCAATGATGGAAGGAAGAAGGTCTACCGACGTAAGGGAGAGCGTTTCGCACAATGCTGCTTTGAAGAGAGGGTTGCTTATGGCGGTGGCTCATGGACTGTCTGGGGCGGTATATCCGCGAGCGGCAAAACTCAACTTGAGGTTGTTACAGGACCACGGCTGCCAACATTAAATGATGAAAGGTACATTCGTGAGTGCTTAGAACCTCACGTGATACCATACGCGGACTATGTGGGCCCAAATTTCCTTTTTATGCATGATAATGCAAGAGCCCATGCGGCCGGCATCGTCAGGGAATATCTTCGGGATGTGAACATCACAGTTATGGACTGGCCAGCCAGAAGCCCAGACATGAACCCCATTGAGCACATGTGGGACGAGCTAAAAAGACGTGTTAGGGCTCGTCAGCCAGTTGCCCAGACGATGCAGGAGTTGAAAACTGCCATAGAAGAGGAATGGGAGATGATCCCTCAAAATTTCATAGAGCGGTTGATAAACTCTATGCCTAATCGTATGAGAGCTGTGGTAGATGCCCATGGAGGCAACACGCGTTATTAAATTAAACCTTTATTTGATAAAACATGTTTTTTATTCTAAAATCAATTGCCTTTAACAAGGCGCATATCTGACTTGTTAGGCGTAGCTCCATGTCGTATGGTATTCTGAATTCAAATTTAAAACAATACGATCGAAAAAGATGGTAAAATGTATCAGGTTTAAAACTGCATCAACAGTTTTTGTTCAATCTAGCAATCATATTTCGGTAGGGGCCATCGAAACCTAATTTCTAAGGTGGGCCAATAGATGTGTCCAGAAGTGTATATATCCATGCAAAATTGCAGTTTTCTAGTACTAACAGTCTTTTAGCTATGCCTCAGACGGACAGACGGACAGACCGAAACTATAAGAGTTTCTTGTCCTTATTAGGACTACAAACCCCTAACAAGGGATAATATTTTACACTACAAACTACTATGATGATGGCATACGGATTGATGATGGTAAAAATATGTTGAGCAAACTAAAGGCAATGCTTCAAAACCCTCCGATAATACTAGCTGCCTTAAAAACAATATACGTATATCATCAATAACAATATTATCAACATTTTTGCTGTCTCGCGCAACTTTAGCGCAAAAATTTCAATGCCGTATGCAATCCCTTGCCGCTGACAATTTCACTTCGAGGAAATGAACGGAACAATATAAAAAGGCAAGTCGTTACCCATTCGAGAATTTTATATAATAAACTAAGAATGTTATTTCACTTTGTATAATATTTTTCTTTGTCGTACAGTTATTACTTCGCGTAGGTTCATAGATCAGCGTGGTTCAGCGCGTTATACGTTACGCGAATACTAATTTCGAATTAGATACTTTTACATGCAAGAGTTATACGGTCTGTATCATTCGACGGTGAAGAGTAAGTAAAGGATGTCTGTAACTTAAGATTTTATTACTACAGCACTTAGTATTAAAATTAACATAAATAACCCAAACAAGAGTGAGATTTTTTATTCGTAGTTAACTGTCAACAAATATTAATTAATTGTTAAATTTTCAACAAAATGCGTTGTTCAATCAATTGTTAACTTGAAAAAAAAAATAACTATTAGTCAAGAAAGAAGAATAAAATAATATGTAGACAGTTTAGCGTAGTTTAACAATAAACTACTTTTCAAAAAACTTATCCTAGGAATCTATATTCGTTGATCAAAGTACTCAAAGAACGTATGTGGACGGGCCACATATCAATAACAACACATCTTATGTAAAAAATGTTAGGTTCATAATAACATTGCTTACAAAATACCTGCTACCAATTACTACTAGTAGTTTCTCACTACTGTTGTGTCTGTGCCTTAACAAGGAACATACACTAGTAATGGTCGTTAGTGAATATCGAATGAATATCGGTAAGGTAACATGAGGACTGTGACGAAGTGGTAAGCCGAAGACGCCGACAGGTGACCAATCATTAAGTCTGCAAGGCCATATATCCTGGTCGGCAATCTTGGAACGTGCAAGAGCCTGTCACAAGCGGTTATTAATTTAATCGTCTTTCCAGGAGTAGTAATTTCCTTATGAATATTGTGGCCTTGCGAAAATAGAAGAATTAATTCCGATTTTCTTGTATGAGTTTTCCTGTTGGCTATTTTAGCACCAAAATCTCATGAGGGCAGTCAACTTTATTTTTACGATTATAGAAATAGTTACCATTCAAATTAAAAAGATAGGTGTCTTGAACCAGACAGTTTCTGATCAAAAGGCGTCACCGTAACGAGAGATCTCCATCTAGTGTATAGTGCAAGAGCTCTTATAAACTCGTCAAGATTGTTTTAAAAATAACCTTGATACTCGTACTTAGTTAATCGATGTCAGTAATACATCGATTTACTTCATTTCTTCCTTTTAACGATAATTTCTTGCAATTACCAAGCAAGGTGATGCTTCAATAAGCGAAACTTAATCACGATGATAAAAACCAAATGACACGATTTACTAGTGTTGTGAACAATGTACGTTAAAATTTTATCGATACATTACACAGCTTTGTGTAGAATACGGTAATAGATTGGAATGCCTATCAAATTATATGTTAATTATGCGTCTATTGAATTTGAAATATGAATAATGTTTACATAATCCAGATAATGCTTGATTGTTTGAACACAACAGATTGTTCAGGTTTCGCTGTACACGTTTACGTTTTGTGTTAATGGTTAATTATGTTAGCTAGTTTAGTATTAGTGTTTTATTCATACATATTTTATAACGCGCTTTTGTTTGACCATATTAAAATGTATCCTAATTTTCCTTTGCGTTTACATTCCTCAACATCGCCATTAAATACATAGTTTCACAGCGAGTTAAGTAACGTCACGATCGCTCATAAAAATACATGCACGTGCGACAAACAGTTTAAATTGTATCGATACAGCTCACATACGTGTTGGCAACACTATATAATCCGCCCGCGGCCTGTACTCGAGCAAATTATACACTGCATCGCTCACTCTTACAGTTTGCACCTCTCGGTCGTTTCGCAAATTTATATGAATCATTATTGGGTTGAATTATAGCGTGGCGTCGTGCCGAGGGACCGCCGCTCATGGACGTGAGAAGACGTTATTCCCGGAGATGCGTGATTACTGAATTGTTACTATTAGCCTTTCACCTTAGTGTAGAGTTGTGTGTATGGCTCCCAATTTGCACTTTTGACGTGAAAGGATAATTATGTTTTGAGTGTTTGCAGACTTTACTTGGAGGTGTGTGCACTTATTTAAAAACGTGGCAGCTCGCAGTTTTTTTGCTAATCTGGACTATTGGTATCATATATGTTGCAGCCATCTGGTATTAGTCAGTCAATTGGACGCCTAGGCCGTTCATTAAACGCTGGCATTCAATTAAATGGGTGAAAGACAACCAGCTAAGTCATTCGATGTCGTCTAGTCATTTAATTAAATTGGATATTTATGAATTTGAGAAACCACTGATCATGATTATGTGTGTACAAAAGGCAATGCGCCTTTTAAATGAATATAATCACTAATATAGAATCATTTTTCTTTTAATTTGAATTACTTGGCCGAGTCTTCGTCTGTTATCTTCAAAGGGCTGACTTTCAATACACCAAGTTGTTAAACTTTGAGTGATTCTAGTTCATTTAACTGTCGGCCTAGCCATTTAATTGAACACTGGCGTTAAATGAACGGCCTAGGCGTAAAATGGAACGGTTAATTCAACCAAATGGCGGCGACATGTATACCAGGTCTTTGCCAGATTGTTTTGACTATATTCCAAAACAGACTGAGCCACTGGGTAGTTAGATACCTACATGTAAAGCCGTGTATACGGATTTTCACGGCCCTTTATCTAAAATCCCTTTTTGACGGTATCTACGAAAGATATTACCGCATCCACAATTTTCTAGCTCAGTGTTTAGAGCGCATCAATAACGCATAGAGGTGTTATCAAGTTTCCTTTAACGCTGGTTAGTCCTTACATATCGTGCTTGACCGTGCATTGTAGCAGTTACGAACATTTGCGTTCCCATACGGATTATAGTACCTACCTATGCATCATTGATGCACTAAATGCGTACTGGTTCATACATCAGGTCTCTAGTTATAAGAATTATTATAATTTCCTAAAGTATGGGATGAGAATCTTCAAAATGCTGGTCGTGTTTACTCGTCTTTTTATTTTTCGGCTAAACCTGAATAAATATCTGGTGGGTATAATATTTAATAAAATATTATTTCACATCTCAAAAGCTCCCAAAGTGAGACCAATTAAGTTAATTTTTGTATATTCAGAATTTTAAACGAAACAAGTGTAGTAAAGTGTAAAATTGTTGGACGGAGCTGTAGGCCGAAGAAATTTAGCAATTTACTTAATAGTCCGTTCTGCTGCTTATTGTTTTATGGTCTCGAACTTACAACATATAATTTCCTTGAGCAATTTTTCGGACTACTTCATTCCTGATTCTGCCATGTTTAGCAATTTTGTTGCTTCCTTTGTCTACAGAAGTATCGTTTATTAAGGAAATCGATATCGCTTAAAAAATATATAAATAATATTATTTCAAATCAGTGAAATACAAACTCTTTCAAAATCAAAAGCAAATACTTTTTCAAACATTGATAAGAAAGGTCAAAGTCATCCACTAAATGACCATAGACTACTATATACTATAATAAATGACCTTGACATAACTCCACAACCAAACAATATGTCGTTCTTAAATGTTCATTATCTTTTTAGTTTCCTTATATTATTTTCATTATTTCAGACGGTCAGAACCTCAACCAACACCGACATCGATGATGTTGTCGAAGTGACAC
The DNA here is from genome assembly GCA_951329385.1 of Polia nebulosa. Lineage (NCBI taxonomy): Eukaryota > Metazoa > Arthropoda > Insecta > Lepidoptera > Noctuidae > Polia > Polia nebulosa. The sequence goes on from OX589604.1 coordinate 19,333,757, forward strand.
TCAAAAATAATTTCGAAGAAACAACAGATATGGAAGTAAATACAATGTCTTCTGTGCCCGATGAAAAAACAGATGATTATGAAGTGAAGAAACACTACGTGAGAAATTTTAAATTATATGAAAGTTACGTCACACCTCGAAGAAAGTCAAGGACTGTGGAAAATGGTTCGGTGACGTACGGAATGGTATGCCTCTCATGCTTCGCAAATTCTACTCGAGGTAGCTGGAACTGTTATTCGGGCTATTCGTAAGTTTTTATCAAAATGTTTAGTCTAAATAAACTTGTTTCCATGATTAAAGTCTGTTATAGATAATACATAGATCAGTAAGGTACATTTGTACCTGTATAGAAACCATTCATAAAAAAACAGAATGCACCTTAAATAATTACCTTAACTAAAAATAAATATGATTGAATTGTCTACCGCAGTATTACAATATTTCTAAGACTGGCCATTGCAATTTTTTTCTCTGTTACTGTGCTTTTTCTTTGTTGCTTGTAATTATTTATTTTGAAAAACCCGTTTACGACTTCTTTATATATATATATATATCAAAAATGTTACAAAAAGAGGTCATAACTAGCTTCTGCCAGCGGCTTCACCCGCATCGATTAGTCTTTCCCCCACTATAAATTATCGCCTATAGGTAATTATGTTATTCTAATGAGCTTTATTACTGTAACGTTTATCAAAATCCGTTCAGTAGTTTTTGCGTGAACGAGTAACAAACATACATCATCCCAAACTTTCATATTTATAATAATAGTAGGATCATAAAAAGAAGTCATATATATATATTTATTTTTGATGTAAGTTAACTTCTTGTCTAAAACACATTTTGCATTTTACAGAGTGAGTTCAAAAAATTGTGCTGACGCTGAGCAATGTTTTACAGAACTTAATCCTCTATACATAAGAAGGGGTTGTATATTACCTGGAAGAGTAAATAGAACATTTATATGTAAATGTCCCCTCTGTAATGACAAACCTTCCTTCGACATCGGTCATTACGAATATAAGACACTAAACGATTGGGAATATGATAATGCTCGACTTCAAGCACCTTTGATAGGATTGGATCTAATGTGTAAAGTTTGTGAAACTAAAGGGACAAATCCAACATCTGACAAGAATTGTAGGTCTGGCAAAAAGTTGGTATTTTTAAAAATATTATGTTTCTTTTGTGTTAAGGTAAATTAAATCCTCAGTTTACTAATAATATCACATTGAACTCTTTACAGTGCCGATTACATGGTATGTGCTCATAACCAGCTTTGTTACACAAATATTGATGATGAGACCGATTTTGTGTCAAGAGGATGTATAGATAAACCACTGTTTAATTCAATGTATTTATTTTGTAATAACGCCAAATGCAATATAGAGCCATTCCCTAACCCTCACGAAAAACTGAGGTTACGCGCTCTAGCAGTACAGTTAAAGAGCGGTGATAGGAAGATGACAATAAGAAACGTGGAAAGTCTTGGTTCAAAAAAATACTCTTCCGATTTCTGTTCAATATTCATGATCATATCGACGTTAATACAGTGTTTTTGATTTAATATAACATCAATTCAATTACATGTTATGATTTTTGTTTGGCAAAAATAATTGCAATGCAAACTATGCAGTAAAACTTCTTTCAAAAGAGTCTGTCTATGAGTTATCTATATTATCATTTGACGTCTCATAGATGTTAATTGTTATGTAGGTACGTCAAAGTTCGGTTTATGGCAGTACAACAATGAACAGAAAAATTATTTTATATTCCCTTTTATTTATATGTACGTTGTACGTTAAATGCGAAAAAAATGAAGAACAAAAAAGTAAGAAACACCCCTCTCTACCATACTTTAGACGAAAAGTAGAAGAGCTTGGTGATGCAGATTTTTTTGAGACGACTGAGAGTGCCGATCCCCATAATTTAGTGTCATTTCTTGTTGAAAATGTGAAAGAAATCTTTGACGACATTGTAGATACTCCAGAAGCAATAGATAAAGAAAATACTTTAAAAGAGAGAGCACCGATTGTATATATATCTAATACGAGTACAACGCCACTTAGATCCTTATCTACTGTACTAATTAGACCGATAATTGATTTTTTTACTGCTGAAGATATTATGAGTAGTAGTAGTGTTCCTACTTCTGCACATACAAAAGATCTGAAGCTAAATGAAAACTTACCTCTTACTACTTTGCTAGATAAAAGACGATCAAGTACCGAAAATAGTGAGAGTCCAAGGACCGAATTTATCAAGCTTACGAAAGATTCGAAATTTTATACTAAATCTGATAAGAAGGAAGGACATTATACCACAAGCCGTGGAAATATGACGGACGCTGATGGAGAGTTGAGTGATCCAAGAAGATCGTGTATAATGTGCAACAATGTCGCGATCGAAGAATGTAGTGACCCCCGAAATAAATTGTAAGTATGCAGTTAATATGTTAATACATAGTTTCTGAAATACTAACTCTAAAACCCTAAAACTTGTTTTTTTTCTTGTAAACAAACAAACACACGAAATGATTTGCCACTACTTAGTGTATTCCAAGTTTACTCTTTTATTTGCAATTTGCTTTCTCTTGTCATTATTGAATTTTCAGAATAACGTCGATGATGTGCGAACGTGACGATGATTTGTGTTATTCGCTGCACACGCCTTTCGGAATAGTCGATCGTGGATGCTTCAACATAAATTACAATCTTACCACCTACGTATGTTCCTGCAATCTGTGCAACTACATATCCATTTCTGAGATGCCGTTTATGTTCGCTAAGAAGGGAGATTGGGTCGGTAATGTTATTGAGCTCTCACGTACAAAGCATTTAAGAAAATCTGTGTTTAAGGATATGTCTTGCTTAAGATGTGAAGTTAACACGACCACCAAAACAGGAGATATGCTTGATAGTGCAAACTGTTTAGAAGGAAATATGTAAGTTTAAAGTCTTCAATAGAAGCTCGTTCCGTTTCACTTCCGAATACTTACAAAAAAAACAATAATTTTAGCTTGACCTTTTATGGCATTCCAACAAAATTATTAATAAATATTTAAAGTAAATACACACACATAATACATTTCGTGATTCGAATTTGAAATTTATTTTTAACATGTATATAAATCTGAATATTAAAACCCTTCTGTATAACAAGATATCCTGCAGATGGCTAAGCTTGCTGCTGTCTGTTATAATGTGATCTTATTTTCAGTGGTACTTTACCAGTGGAAGACTGTAACGTTGATGAGATTTGTGCAGTAAAAGCGCTAAGAGCAGACGGTTACATGTGGCGTGGTTGTCTTAAAGCCCCGCTGTACAACTATTGGTGGGCAGTTTGCGACAACGATCTCTGTAATTATGATACCCTAGTTAACCTCTATGATTTCATTATATAAAAATTTGTTTTTTACCATCATTTATTTCTAATTAATTTTTAATTTTATTTATGAATATATATTTTTAATTCATATAATTATTGTTGTTTTTTTTTTCATGGCTGCCTGATTTACATTGACTTATATATGATAACTGTAAACACCGTAAGACAGTAATAAATCTTGCGAGAGTGTGAGCTATCGATTTATAATAAATAGATCATTTGAAATACAATAAATCTTATCTAAATTCAGTAGTTTACAATGTATCGGAATCGTTTTGAAATCAAAAAGGTTACATAAATTGTAAGCTGTTTGTTTTCAAAAAGATTTCGACGTGAATTTTTGCAATTTTACGGTGACGTACTAACGTAAGTCTTTCTGTATCCTCTAAAAGGGTAGGTAAGTAAAAATATGATGTAGCAACTCATACTTCACTAGCTCTGTTTAAATTAATAATTGCCGTTAACTAAACCCAAATCCATACTCTGGGAAATTGCTAGTTTCGCAGTTATTATTGCTCAACTGTGAGTGCTCACTCACAGTTGAGTAGTGAGTAAAAAGGGAGGAATCCCTATATCATTTGCCCATCCTAGAAATGGAAGCCAGAACTCCATGTTCACTGTTTGTCACTACCACTAGCGAGCAATAGAACAACGAGGCTTTCATTGGGGTAATGTTAAAACGAGACTTAATTTGACAAGACTGGTGTCACATTTCTTGGCTGCTGAGTACTCGTGACGACTGTCAAAGATCTACGAATGATAGCCGTGACCAACGGCTTCATGTACTTTCCAAACCATGGAAAAGTCTCAGTATGTAAAGATGGTCACCCATCCACGGACCGACCTCGCCAAGCGTTGCCTAACCTTGGAGATCGTTCCGTGCAGCTGTTATTATATAGCCACGAGCTCCTCAATCTAAACAAAAATAAACATACATATATAAAGTATTATTGAGATATCAAATCACTTTCATTCTAGTTCTTTCTTCCATATTTTTAAACGAGACATTCCAACTGATGAAACTTCCATATTTATTCCGTTCAACATAAAAAGCAGACGGCGACTTGGGAATACTTTGAAGAAGGCAGTCGAGATCACAGCAGCAAGCCCTAGAGTCCGTAGGTACCCATAATCTAATTGAATTTCACGGTTGTGGATGCATCCCTTTGAAGGATTTCATCTGGTGGAAACATTTGTGGGCTCGCCGGTACAAAACTCTGAACCGCTGATCTGGATATATGTATCCCAGTTCAATTTTACATTCGGGTGCATTCCGGGCCTGCATGGAATAGTTGATTTGAAAAGTTTTGTTTCGATTACAGTGGGGTAGTCAGTTAGTTAATGGTATCAACATAGATTCTAACAAAAGCACTCTCATAAAAACTGCTATATCTAGATGGGATAATAGTAGTTATTGCATTATTATTTATGAAGCTACCTAGTATAGCAACAAAATTAGAGCTGTGATTTTTGACGTTGTACCTTACAAACTGATTATATCAAAAGGAGAGATTATGTTGTACAACCTGCGTAATATTCAACGAGTAGAATGTCTGGAATGGCTTTGAGGAGATACCTAATATTTGATCACAGTGTAGGTATAGTTATCTGCTACGCCAACTTCAAATAAATTGGGATAAGAGAACGGTGAGTAGAGGTACGGTTAATAACAGCCTCATAAAATTATGGTTGAATTTTCAAATCGTATATGAAATTTAGAAGGCTTAAAGTCACCCAAAAGGCAATGGAGAGGTCTATTCTCAGCTTTTCCTTGCGTGTTCCAATCAGGAATGAAGACATACGCAGGCGGACTAAGGTTACCGATATGGTCGAAAAATCGACAAACTGTTGCACTATAGGTAGGGCACGTTGCTCACAGAACAGATGGTCGATGGGGCCGAAAGGTTCTGGAATGACGACCACTTACCGGAAGGCGCAGCGTTGGAAAGCCTCCCACCGAGGACGGGACCGAGGTAGTGGTCATTTTTCAGCTATTTTCTTAAATATCTTAAAATTATAACATTTTATAATTATAAAAAAATAAAACCCTTACAATAAGCCATTTCATTAGATAATAATATGTAGCACGGTACAGTTTGGGTACAGTTTGGAAAACATTTTTTTAATTTTCCGATTTTCACCCCAAAAGTGACCTCCATACTCCAAATATATTTATTTACGTTACAATTCCGTGTTTGGGTCACAGATACATGTGTATACCTAATTTCAACTTAATCGGTCCAGTAGATTCGGAGCAAATTGACGTTGACAGACGGGCCGACGGAGAGACAGACACACGAGTGATCCAATAAGGGTTCCGTTTTTCATTCGGACTTTCGGAACCCTGAAAAACATGTGAACAAAAACATTTCAAAGTTATTTTATAATACTTTATTACCATAATTTTACATACATTTAGAATAAAATCCGGGTGAATCTTGAGAGCTCTTTTAAAAATAACGTATCAAGTCAAAGCACTGTAAAAACTGAAGTGGCTTGGGTTTCTTTCTTACACTCGGTTCCCTCAAGGAATACTTGGTACAGTCGCTGAAGTTTGTACGTCGTTGTTTTTAAATATTTTATCAAAAAAGAACGCTACATCGGAAATTTTTGTATGCAAATAGGGCAGGAGGAAAATTTTACAGTAACATTTTTAGCTTTAGCAACTATATGGTTAATAATATTATGACATAATTTTTGATATTTTCAGCTTCAGATAGAAGTTTTTCATAAGTAAGTACATGGTGGTTTATGTTAAAAGATGTGGAGATGTAGATGTAACACCAGTAGTTTTGAGTAGCAGGCCATAATTGATTGTTTATCTTGTTGAAAAATGTAAATCTAAAAATATATGTTACATTATTACTACGTAATCAAAATGGTGCACTTTATCTAGTTTGACTATAAATCGTTCCTCCTAGATACGTAAGATTCACGACATACGCTTCTACCACAATTGGAAAATACATTCGAGTAGGTTACGTTCAAAAGATTTAATGATATTACTTCAGAACCAAGAGAGGTGTCATAAGACCATTCTCTATTACATTGGAATTTTCCACAAACTTACCTTGATATTTGAAAAATGCTGATATCAAAACGTACCTCCTATTACCTGGCTCCCTGCCTAGATCTAAAGGACTTTGGCTGTAGTCCAAAAGAAATAGTTGATTTTAAGCCTTGACCTTAAAGAGAATTCAAGTGTTTTTAAATTGGCTACATTTTATTAAGGCTACCAATTTTTTTACCTTATATGCCTGCAATTTTCTCTCGTAATCTTATTCTATTTTTCATTTTGAAAGACGGTTTCAAACTTACTTTTTAAGGGAGCAGTCTCTCTGACTTTATTGAGTTTAATTGTCATAACAATATTGTATATTTTTAACCGACTTCGAAAAAGGAGGAGGTTATTTAACCGACTTCGAAAAAGGAGTAGGTTATCAATTCGGATGTTTGTATTTTTTTTTTTTTTTAATGTATGTTCGGGCATAACTCCGTCATATATTGACGGATTTGCAAAATTCTTTTTTTGTTCGATAGGGGTTTATTCCGAAATGGTCCCATTTAAATTTCAAAAAGATCTGATGATGGGTTTCGGAGACAGACAACGGAACTCTTCAAAAATTGACAGCAAATCAACCGCGATTGCTGCTATCGTATGTCTATGAATTGTTAACACAGTTTAATGGGGAGCCACAACTAAAAAGTGAAAAATAAAAAACTTTTTTACAAAAACATAGAACCGACTTCCAAAAAAACTTTTTTACAAAAAAATAAAACCGACTTCCAAAAAAAGTGCAAAATAACTTTAATTTCGGAAGTCGGTGTTCCTGTTTTGTGTCTTCGTTTTTTGACACCGACTTCCGAAATTAAAGTTATTTTGCACTTTTTTTGGAAGTCGGTTTTATTTTTTTGTAAAAAAGTTTTTTATTTTTCACTTTTTAGATGTGGCTCCCCATTAAACTGTGTTAACAATTCATAGACATACGATAGCAGCAATTGCGGTTGATTTGCTGTCAATTTTTGAAGAGTTCCGTTGTCTGTCTCCGAAACCCATCATCAGATCTTTTTGAAATTTAAATGGGACCATTTCGGAATAAACCCCTTTCGAACAAAAAAAGAATTTTGCAAATCCGTCAATATATGACAGAGTTATGCCCAAACATACATAAAAAAAAAAAATACAAACATCCGAATTGATAACCTCCTCCTTTTTCGAAGTCGGTTAAAAAAGTGCAAAATAACTTTAATTTCGGAAGTCGGTGTCAAAAAACGAAGACACAAAACAGGAGCACCGACTTCCGAAATTAAAGTTATTTTGCACTTTTTTTGGAAGTCGGTTCTATTTTTTTGAAAAAATGTTTTTTATCATCCTGTATATTTCTCAGCATCAAAATACTACTCAATCCCTTCTAAAATAATCTAAAAACATCGTTGATATATAATAATCCGATAAATAACCACGAACCAGGTATTAGCATGATACGCAGTCGGTACGTCCCCATAATGACCACATTTATCTTTTTAATGAACTACTAGCCTGCTTTCGCTATGCGAGTACGAGCTTCCCTGACAATTCGCCGAAATACATAGTTAGTTTTACAAATACCGGGAACTGCTTTAATACTTACGGTAAGTGTATTTTGCCATTATAATGACCCAATAATATTATTTGTTGGGTATGTCAAAGGAAGAATAATATTTGGGGTAGCTTACCAAAAGATTTCCGTAACGTGGACAGTAAATATTATGGAGTACCTTTAGAATGTAAGGTATATCTATATCCCATTCCAAATTAGGTAAGGGCGTGATTGAAGTAACTTCACGTGATCAAAAATGTTATCTTAATTATATATTAAGTTCTTCCAACTGAAGATCATTACCATTGTAGATCCAAAGAAAAATATTTGAACTCGTCAACACAAATTACAAGTTGTAGCAGCAATCCGTCGGTTTGTTCAACACCAGTCGAAACTGAACAAAAAACATGATAATCACATCTCGAAGACGCGATCATTGCTCGCCTTGCCTGTTTATAATAACAGTGTTTCGACTCGGAACGGATAAAATGGTAATGAGTGGTGTAGAACGTACGCTAGTTTGAGATGCCTCGCGGCTTTCTACGCGTTTCTTTCAACACGTAGCGCACTGTGTGTTTAATGCCTAACGTCCTGATCAAAAGCCTCAGACTGCGCCAGAAAGGATTCAAGATTTGCAATCCCGTTGCCGTAAACGAGATACCATTTAGCCAAGGGCAAACACACGGACGGTAATATTGTTTGGCGGATAAACTGCATCTATGAAGCTTTTTGAAAGGGAAAATTATAGCCCCGCATTTTACAAAGCCCACCTTTTAAATTACCAAAGTGTTTTACACAATCGCATTCTCTTTGCCGGAAAATAGTGGTTGTCCGATTTGCGTGTTTCTCTGCATAGGTCTATTTTAACTTTGTTTGTAGGGATAACAATAAAAAAGCAACGGTCATCAGGTGTGTATCCTGTCGTGCAAGGTGCTAAAGTCAATTGCAGAAAATTGATAGCCTCACGTTTTAAAATGCTATTAGCAAATGATGATTGCGGCTCTTCTTGGGTAATAATGAAACTATTGCACGCGTTGATATTCTTCTGCTACATTGTTTTAATATTAGATGCTTTGTTGTTTCATTAAAGGTTTTTTTTTTGGCTATGTACTCGTATAAACAAAAAAGTTAGTTAGGTATATCAAATAATCGACTTAATTATAAAAAAAGATCTTTGATAGAGATATCAGTCTCAAACAAAAACACTTATTCATCCAAGAACAGAAATACCACAAGTCAACTGCCTTAATTATACGTAAAAGGCTTTAAAAATAAACTGAAGCCCACTTGAACTAAAGTGTTAACGTTATTTATTCGTTTTTAACATTCAAAACACCACAGAAGCTCGTGTAGCCGAGGACGATGATAAAAAATTGTCCCACTAATGAGAGAACCAGCAACCCTTACCGGGCACCAATAAATAACAGTTCACCGAGCGATTTAACTTCAGCAATGAAAAATTAAACGATGTATCTTTGCAATTCGTATTGCGTTTATTCGAAGCGGGCACTAAAAATAGCAGTTTGCTTACGCATTTATTTTAAAGTGACTGTTTTGTTTGTGGTAGGGAAAATATCAACTTGTTGGTGTTAAAGTGGGTAGTATGGCCCAAGGGGTTGCAACTTTCTACGTCAGTAATTTGCATTTCTTATGTATCATGGCTTTTACATGCATAGATGTTACATTTATACAAAGTCGTTCCTTGCACTCCTTCCGTCGAAGTTGGGAACTTAGTCACTTGAACTTTTGTTTCTTACTGAATTAGTGATGACAACACCAAATAAAATCAGTAATTGTACCTTTTTATTCGTAACCATCAAATCGCCATTTATAAAATAAAAAAAAACCGGCCAAGTGCGTGTCGGACTTCGCAAATTTAGGGTTCCGTACCAAATGAGGGAATTTCAAAGAAAAAAACTGATTACCTATCAATATACATATTGGTATTTGTTAGTAAAATGTACGTATTATCACCAAATTTCAAGTTCATAGGTCAATAAGAAGTCAAAAAATTCTTTGAAACAAAATTTTGTGATAGACGATGGACAGACAGACGGACGGATGGACAGAAGGACACGTGATTGACAACAATAGGGCCTAATCCTCCATCCTAATAAATTAAGACTTCCTTTTCTCTTGAAAGCTGAATGGCCAGCTGTACTATTACTTACTGAAAATTAAGTGTTTTTTCATATTATAAAAACATAAGTTTACGTTTACTTAGCAGCTCTATTATTTTAATTCTTTTTATATTTTTATTTTATAATCTGTGCTTCGTGAGTATGTCCGTGGCATCAAAGGCTCTATTAGAATATGGGTTTTATTCAGTAAAAGTCTGACACGCCCGCTCCACCCAGAGCGGGAGAAGTTATTGGATGACTTCCCAAGCCCACAAAAAAAAAAAAAGCTGCGCTATTTAATTTTTTTAAATATCACAGCATAACTATGCTGAGATACGGGGCCTTTATGGCTTCGCAAAGGTTTTTTTATAAATATCAATATCATGTTTTTATTTTTGATTATTAGTTAGTTGTTATGGCTAGTAAGTAAATAATTTATTTTATTTTGTGTTTTTTGATTCACAAATATTTTTTCTTTCTTTTTTTCTAGTCGAAAACAAATAAGTAGGTACTTATGCAATTTAAAGTTACCATGGCAAGTAAATTCCTAGATATACGTTCTTCATTTTCAACTGAAAGGGCGAAATAATGCTGTTTTTACACGATTGATTTATGTAGGTATTTGAAGTCGCCAATTTGCAAATGTTTGTACTTCAATTAAGTCGAGTTATGAAGTCTGGGAAGACCCTGTAATTTATTACTTACGTTTTATTGCGACAGACGCGGTTTGTTTCACTCAATATTGCGGCCTTTCTGTTGATATACGAATAAATATTTGTGGGGTATAAATTACTCTTCGTCTTCACGTGTGCAGTTTCTTGTTAACTTTTGTATGGGTTTATGGCAATTAATCAATGTTTTGTTGTTATATATTTGTGATGATTTCGGGGTACATTCATTGGAGAAGAGTCATATGAGTAAGGCTACGTTAAGTATTGTTTCTTAAAAGTCTTTTTCTTGAATGAAAAATGGTAACTCATTGCTTAGTTGCTGCTTCTCTTTTAACAGAGGGCAAATAGGACGTCGCGAAACGATCTCCGGCCACCGTAGACCCGGGCCTGCAGACGGTGAGCAGTGGGCAGCTCGCCGTCCAATCAGCACCAGGTCCGGGAGTCGACGGCGCGTAGTGTTCCACACGCGCCATAAAGATATGATTGTCAGCCACCCCTGACGGGGCCCATCATGGCCGGTGCCTGCATGCCCAGGGGTAGCGGATAAATTCGTCACAGAGTTACCACTCTCCTGGGCACTCAGGCAAGGAAGTAATAGTGGTGGGTTATAGTCAGTAAGAGCCTGGCACGCCCTCCTGTTCCACCCAGAGCGGGAGATGATGGATGATTTCCCATGCCCAAAAAAAAAATTAATTTGGATGTACTTGGAGGTGATTTCAATATAAATTTCTGCCATTAAAATGTTGTGGAATTGAATCGTGATTTACCAGTTTACTAAGTATTGTATACAATCTTCCTGAAAATAAGACACGCTATAATATTCTATGTCTACCTTCTCAGTCCAACCTACTCGTACATAAAATGCCTTCCCATAACGATCACGTTCAACACTATCACGTGTGACCATTACGCGGTCAGAGAATCTCATAATTGTGGCAACTTGACAGACATTCGATAGCGGACGTTCAAACCGAAACCAAAATTTTAGGAAATTGTATGTTAATGTTCCAAATATTTCAATAGTTTCCAACAAGTACAAGATAAAGGAATGATGGAGCGAACACTGATCGATATCACTCGTAATTAAGGTAATATTTAAGAAATCTCACCGTATTATCAGGAATGCGGCTCCGTCAGTGAAGACAGTAATGTATAGCCGACATAAAATCTCGAGATTTGGGTAGATAGTACCTGAATAGTTGGTTTCCGCCCGTCAGCAATCCTTCTAGTTGGGGTCCACAAAAATGTGAAAAATTATACAGATAACATCGTCATGAGATCCATCAATGTCGATTTTTAAGACGACTTTTGTTATTCCATTTTCTTTTACTATTGTTTTAAATAGAAAATACGAAATGTACAGATAGGTAACAGAAAGGAAGTCTTCGAAATTCCAACGATCACTTCAGCTAAATATACCATAAAACAAGTGTGAAAGTTTAATCTTCTATTGCACCAAGTGCGTCAGTTTTCGAAGTTAGTTCGGAACTGTCGGTAACGTCGTTCAAAGCATACGTTATCCAAGCATAATCACAGCCAACGAGATAAGATTGGAGATTGGTAGGTTTTATGATCGCATTAGGGAAAATAACATGTGTCAATAAGCTATATACGATGGAATTCTCTGGTACCATTTTATGCTCTCTCATATATTCCATCAGCTATTCCATCAAAATTTTATTACAAGCGGTGGCTTATTGTGTGTACAGAATCTGTGCTTCTGAAAACAAAGACATTTTTGGGCAAACAATACGTTTACGATGCATTTCGCCGAAAATAGACAGGCGGTGTCGATAATGTGGAATCAAAAAGCATGTTTCGGGTTTTCGGGGTTCTCTGTGAGTTGCATACCATGTTTTGTTTATGTGAATAAGTAGGTAGTGTACGTTGGGTTTTATATTGGAAACTAGTGACCCGCCCCAGCTTCGCACGGGTACAAATTTTACACTTAGGTAAACCTTCTTCATGAATTACTCTGTCTATTGGTGCAACCGCACGAAAATCCGTTCTGTAGTTTTTGAGTTTATCGCCAACAGACAGACGGATAGATAGAAAGAACGCGGGGGCGGACTTTGTTAAACAACATGTAGTGATATTTAATTTCCAACACCCTTATATCTCTTTCTTTGTTAGTTCTGGTCATTTCTTCAAAAAACTGTTTTTTTGTTCCTGGTCTGACCAACTACTTTTTGTGTCCGGCTATACCTACCCTTTTACAGGTTGACCAAATGAGATACAACCTTAACATATAATCTACATAATAGTCCTACATAGGTCTGTCGGATCCTTAAACCACGTTACATCAACATTTTCCAAGCTCCTGCGGTATCATGATACGAGACACGTTCAAGTTTTTGCCTTCGACCATTTTTACATCCCACGCCATGTTCAAATAAACGCAAATATCTTGTTCAGTCCTGTTTTTACGAGAATCCGCCGCGAACGGCTGCCATGCGGAAATGCATCCCGGTTTTTGCGAAAGGATTAAAAATATAGGTCTTGAATAACGAAATTTTTGTTCAGCGAAGCTGTAATCGGGTTAGATGGAATAGAATCCAGCTGAAATAAAACTCTATGTTAAGTTTTTACAACATTGTTCTCACATATTTTCCGATTTCACAGAAACAATTTTGATTTAAAAGATTTGCGGCAGTAATCACAGATGGCATGATGTTCTAACCTACTTACTTACGAAAGCGTCACTCCTCTTGAGAATCAATTTGAAAAATTGTGCATTCCGTATCAATTTTACAACTTTCGACTGTAACTGTACAAGATAAATTACAAATAAATTACACTAGACAGTACAACGTGTTTCGATACTCAATTGAAGTTCGGAAAACTGGTCGAGACAAGTAGGTGTTAATTGATTGCCCCAAAGCGCAAGGCTAACGGTTATTGGCTCTTTCTCATTATATTCAATGAGCTATCATCAAAATGTTGTGACTTACCCGCTATCATCCAATCTGGGGGTCATATCGGTCGATGTATTGATGTTTTCTTCATTGTTTCGAATGTCAAGAGGACCATCAATCAGTGTATACAGTTAGGTAGCTCGGTTGTCAGTGATCTCATTGTATTCGTAAGCTTATTAGAATATTCAGGTTATAGCATTGTGAGACGTGGTGAAATGAAAGGGTTAGCGGCTTTTGTAGAATTGCATATTGTTGAGCAGTATTCATTAGGATTACTGTAATATTATGTATAATTTTTCTTCTCACGTTGTGTTGTAAGACCGCAAAGATGAAGCTTGTTGTTTGGACTCGTTATTTTGTTATTGGTGCTCTAACTTAAGTAGTTATGTTTCAAAAGTCGTTACTATGTATCAGAATCTTCTTCGTAGGTATTATACATGGTAGGTAAAATTTTAGGGTCCAACCCTTTTGTCACAGCACATGGGCCGTGTTTTTGCGCAAATTATTCTAATTTTCCAAAATCGATATTCAAAAATGCATCGAATGGATAGGTACGGTTGAATAGTGACATGTGCAACTTTGGATTTTAAAAACTGTACGAGTATTTTTTTTCCGCAGTTTGACTGTTGGTGTCTAATGGAGTTCGATAGAAAACATAAAATACATAGTTTTCTTCAATTGCTCTACCACTCTTACAAACTGCTCCTTACAAACTAAGTTATGTCGACGAATACAAAGAGCTAAACTATTATTAATTAAGTGTTTTGCAAATGGTTTAAATAAAGCAAATGGCAAGCCTCATATTGCCTATGGCCACAGTTTCATACTCACTTACCTAACGGCAGCCGCCATTTAGTTTTTTTTTTTCAAAATTCATATAGCCTATGTCATTTAGATTGTCAAGAACAATCTAATGATATCTCATTTGTTAAAAACATCCAGCTATTTAGGCAACAGGGCGTACCAAAGAAATAGACATAAAAAATATATATTTGTAAAGTCTTGAAAAACATTACCCCCTTTCTGGGGCAGTCAGGTAAAACACCCAATTCTTTAAACAGACACAATGACAAGACCACCAATATTAACATATGAGCTCTTCAAGTACAACTACTGTATCCACTCACACTTTCTCACCACCATTTATATGCCAATTACTTTCACCACCAAGTAATCGATGTCCCATTGTATGTAGAGGACACTTCACCGCATAGTGTCCGACGGTTTTGTTTAGGGCCAGTTTACACTTGCACTGAATCCTTCATTGGGCACAATGTGAAGACAGCTGAGTTATTAATGCCTCCGGCTGTGCCTCTTGTCGCTACTAACTCGAAATGTAAAACCGATGACGCACATCCATATAGAAGTTTTACAAGCGTACCTTCTGAACTACCGGAGCATAAGATTGGGTGCACGATAAGAAGAGAATCAAGTACGTTGTGATTTTGAGTTGACTTACTGTTGGCTCAAAGAAAAAATACCCAGGGACTATGAACCCGACTAAACTTCTTGTAGTAGCCCTACACGATAGCCTGACCAAGTGAACACTAAGATCTCCGTCGCAAATCGCCACAAAAATTAATGAAAGGAGATCATCAATAAGTTTGGTTGAGCTCACCACGACGCTCAGCAGTGAGCAATCTACTGAAAGTGGATTTTGAGTTACTTTAAAAGAATAGTAACTGTACGAATAAGTGTCAAAACTCTTTTTTTCTACAAAGACTTTTCACTTTTGAGTCTTTATTTCATCTATGGAAGGAAACATTTTTCAATTTAAAGTGCATTGTATTTTTATTTGTACTTTTGTGTAGTGGACTGTATTTTTATGATAACATTGGACATTTTTCATTCAACCCTTTTTCCTCACTATTTTTCTTATTTTTCTGTCGTGTTAGTGTTTAAGTTTTCATTCTTTCTCCCGTTTGAATAGGTACCAGAAAATAGTTTGAAAGAGAACTTAAAAAAAACCGCGAATGTTTTTCAACTACTGTATATTGTAAAGTAAAATAGTTTTCGTTTTAACCCTCTGTCTCCAACACCAAGCAATATGGCGAACCTTTTCCTTATCCCATTTTATCATTCAGCAAAAATATCTATTATTAGGGTTACATATTGTATAAATCATGTGAGTATATGATCTCACGGCTGCTGGCCTAACGATCAGCGTCCATTGGGTAACAACAATCACTCGGACACTACGCGTCGGATGCAACACGAACAAGACGCGAGACAATTATGTACGTCGCCGCGGGTTCGCACTCCTTTTATTTGTTTCCAGTATGCGTCGCCCTTTACGAAACTTTGTAACTTTTTGTGGGTGATTTAAAACGAATGTAGACAATGTAAACTAAAATTCGGTGTTTGTATACAATGTTTTTATGGAATAGAAGACGGTTGGAAAACAGTTAATTGGTAGAGGTAGCGCCAATACACTCTTTGGTTGGCTATTAATTTCTTATAGCTGAGAAAATGGAATTAAAAAAAAACTTTTTTACAAAAAAAATAACCAACTTCCAAAAAACAAATACACTAAAAATTAAAAAAATTCTTTAATTTCGGAAGTCGGTGTTTGTATTTAACTTCTTCGTTATTTGACACCGACTTCCGAAATTAAAGTTATTTTTTCATTTTTAGTGTATTTGTTTTTTGGAAGTCGGTTATTTTTTTTTGTAAAAAAGTTTTTTAGTTGTTATACCCCAGAACTAAAAACCCTAATAACATCGAACGTGGAATTTAAACATTTGGAGAACACTAAAACGTCATCGAGGTATACGTATTTTTCGTTTTTGTTCTGTTTCTCAAAAAGCGCTAAAGTAATTTCGATAAAATTTATATGGGACCACCTAGGAAGTATATTCTTTCGGATAAAAAAAAATTGAAAATCGGTCCACAACTAACGGAGAAACAGGCGGACATCCATAAAAAAAAAAACATACATACAGTCGAACATAGAACCTCCTCCTTTTTCGAAAGTCGGTTAAAAATACTCGTATACACATGAAAGTAGACGTTTTTGAAGATAGTACATTCATAGCACTAGAGCCATGAGTTATTGACATATAGGTAGTCCTTCTTGATTAGAAAGAAAGGTGTGTATAGAATGCATGCTGTTGTTTTCTTATGTGAAGGATAAACATATCTGCATCCTCAGCAGCAGTTGTTTGTGTGTTTAAGAGATTTATAAAGGAACCTAAAACAAAACACAGAGCAACAGCTAGAAACTACGAGCGTAAATACTTGAGCTTTAAAACCGCATACACAACACTTTGCTGTCCCATTCGCATGCATTTTGGTAATAAAGCTAAACAAAAATAGAATCTACAAACGCTTTTAGCCTATAAAAACAAAAGACATCGCTCACGAGTTACATAGCGCGACTTAACACATTGTCCCGACGTTCGTTTTGTCACTATAGCAATGAAACCCAAGTGTGACTGTTTCGATTCGCATCGGCGGCTTTTATTAAAATTCTCCTTATTTGTAGGATGGTGGTTTTTTGCAGGAAACGTCAGGCTAACGACGGGCCATGTCTGCGAGCTTCTAGGGTTCCGCATCCTAAATGCCAGCGTTTTTTACTCAAAAGCGCCGTATCTTTTCTTACCTTGCGTTTCCTTTGATAATAACTTCCAAGAAAATTTTATCTTTATAAATTATGTTTCTAATAGCTTATCTGAGATGACAAAACATTGTTAACTAAAATTATGAGTAACAAACGAAAAATACGCTTTAGTAACTAACATGGCCTGAATAAAAAGCTGTACTTTACTAGAAGAAAACTTCAATAAATTCTAAAAGATTTGCTTGCACATAGTAACATAGTTCATAAAAATAAATACGGCAGGAAATAAATATACTTCCCGTGGTTATACAATATTAACTTTTGAAAAATACGTTCCGCCCCCACCCACCCCATCTTAGACACTTATATTTCGACGTCGTTTTAGAATATGCTTTTACCGTCTCGTTAGAGATCCCTGCACGTCTGAAGGGGTATTCACGGTGCAAGTACTGCCGCAGAATATTCGCAGACATCTCTGGAAACCACTAGAACGCTGTTAAAGCTTTTTGTTGCTATCACAAGCATGCCGCTATCGTGTTAACAAACGCTTTTAGCGAATACCTTAGTAAGACATTCCTCACTGGCTTCAGAATTGGGCTACAAATTCTAACACAATTTAAAGTCACCATCGACATGTGGGAGAAATGTCTATTTTTTAGTATTATTTAAAGAGAGTAGTGTATTTTTATGTAGTACCCTCAGTTTAACAATTAAATTATATCGTACGACTATTCGCTCCCTGCCACTGACAAGCGAGCCGCATTATAAAAGAGGGTACAAGACGCTCGACCGGGCAGAAATCGTTTGACTTTGGACTCGGCAAGACGCTTCGGAATGGTTTGGTATGTTTTGATTTAAATATATTTTTATTGCTTCATTGCTATGAATTGTTATGATAAAATGTGATCATCTTTTATTACTTTAATACTGATGATCTTCACTGTTGATGTACTGTTATAAGATGCAATAATATTATATTGCTAATATTTACTAAAGTTATTCATGGTTATTAATCCGCTTTGGTTAGTAACTGATCTAATTTATGCATTGCTTTTATTATATTGATGATTTCTCTCCCATATGTCAATAAAATATTATATGAGAGTTCCCATGGAGTTTCTTGCCGTTCTTCTCCATGAATTACGAACGGGCAACTAGATTTTCGATTATTGACAAGCCTATTTGAAATAAATACCTGGTCTTGTCTTTCTGTGTTTTTCTTCTTGATAAACCCTTTCCCTACATACCAGATTCATAGGAATATACACAGTAAATATCTAGTAAACATCTTGACATCAAAGGTTGATCTACACAATGTCGCTAATTCCCACAGACATTTTTACCTTTTGGCTTTCAATTATGCCGAAACGTGCTTTTTGTCTTGTTGGGTCGAAATGTGCTGATTCTATAATGCCACTCATACATCGTAAGTGACTTAAACGTGTCAAGGCGTGAATGACTCACGTGAAGTCACATGTACTTTTCTGGAAATCCCGCTTTAAGATTCCTGTTGGAGAGAATTTCTGTTTTAACAGCCAATTTGCCCAGAAGAAAGTCCTATTAAAAGAACTTCGAACGTCAGTACCTTCCGGACTGTAAGCTTATGTCTCCCAATTTGTGGATCTTCACGTGGATTCAAGTTCGCCGTCATTTGTAAAACTTTCGGTTTTCTTTTATTAGCCAGCACGTTTCTTTTGTTTGTTTCTTCGGCTTTGGTACTTTTCCTGACTCCATATTACTTTTGACATTGTATTGTGAAGGATCCTAGAGTTTACATTGTCTTTCAAGCAGTTCTTTTTAATGTTGCAATTGCCTCGGCAGCAATATTGACTTAACTATTCTGAAATATTTCTACCTACGCCACTTTATTGAATACAATAAAGCCAGTTCCGCTAACACTGCAAACAAATATGGCTTTTTGATATTCGAACTGCTCTTGCTAAAATAAATCACAGTTACATTCTTTATTTCAAAACATCACTTTGTTAACGCAATGTTTGTATTGTTTCTATTCGTGTCTATCCAAACGGGATTAATGGCGAATCCTCAGGCGCTAAATCACCGGGAGGTCGTAAAAAACACCTGTCGCTACTGTGAATTCCAAGTATCAAACTTGATCGGGGGGAAACACTATTGTTTTGTGCCGGATATTTTTATTGGTAAAGGTCGAAGTTTCTGATGAATGTTTCGATTATGAATGTCTAGAAGTAATTATTCTTGGAGTTTTCAATTGTTGATTGCTATTTTTATTTTGTTATTGCAGAACTTTTAGTTTATAATCACTTTTTGATTCGAAAAAAAATCCCTTGGGATGGAGTCGGAATTTTAGATGAAGAAAATACAATATATTTGCTAATCAGATTCTGAATATTCAATCGGCTTTTATAAATAAAGCTTAATAGCTTTTGTTTTATACTTAAGAAGTTTTAAGGCTTAAAAACACTTTTAAATATTACTTATTAAACACAATAATCCTGCAGATTTATGACGATAACAGTACAAAATCTCCTTCAGATCAAGTAAAACTCGAGCAATGTTACAGCAACACACAACATAATTCCATAAAACACTCAAATCTATCTCAATAACGTCAGCCATAGCGTACACTATAATATTATTATCCAACAAAGCGCAATCATTTTCATTCTTCATCACACAAATCCCCACCCTTTATAGGGTGTGAAAGACGTTTATTTTCTGCAAAGCTGCAATCTGTGTATATTTTCCCGCAGGAAACAGTTTGTTTATTGTTTAGATTTCATGGTCCACTCACGGCGAATGCTTGCCAAAAGTCGTTAACACTACACAGACACACTTCGTAAATATCTGGCTTGTGTTTGTGATATAACTGGTCGCTTGTCGAATGGTTGATATTTTAAAGGAAGTTTCGATAAGTTTCCCGATATGTAGGTCTGATTCGTTTTATACGGTACAACTACTTAAAAATAATATTCGTTACAAAGTTGATTTTCAACGGCATAGAGGTCCATCTTGTAAACTTTCGCTTTGTAGGTAGACATGTATTTTTAAGGAGTACTTCTCATTTATCTGTGAAACACAGGTTCTACAGTTTACCTAAAGTTTTAAACAAAAACATCAACATTCATGTTCAAAATATAATTTCTTACTGAAACCTCAAGGTATCAAAGGCAAATTCCCGAAACTCAAAGAGCTTTTACACTACCTAAAAGCTCCAGATAATATATGGTACAATAATCTTAGACACGCCAAATATTTGGGTCAAAATTAATTATTTTAATATACTCCGTGTTGTAATGTGCAATTTACTGTGCGGTCCAGGGTCCACACATCATAACGGCCAAAGATATTTATATGGGTGAAATAAATTAAACTCATGTACATCGTGGACTACCGAATACAAGACGTTGGAAGCTAGCCCGACCTTAATACCACCCTAAAGCCTACAACCGATGTGCTAAGAATTGTGGTTTAGTGTTGAGATGTAGCGGCAGCGATAAAAGCGATCTAATACGAATAACTGGTGCAACTTAATACATTTTCTACTTCTGCAGCCCGCAAGGGCTGCTGGAAACCGGCGACCCTAACATCCTTAAATAACGTTTTAATACCCATGGGTGGGATTCTTGCCTTAATTATCATCAGGTTTTCTAGTTGCTGTTTTTGTGCGTCCTTCACTCTATTATTTCTTTTTACGACAAGAGGATCATCACCATCAGCAATGATGCACTCGTCGAGTCGAAGCTCCAGTCTTGAGTATCGACGCGAGTTGCTACCCTGTCGGTTTCTCGACGAGGTGGGCAAGCTCTCGACGAGGTGGGCAAGCTCTTTGAAAGAGTAATTGCAGACCGCCTCGTCGGGCAGATGGTGCGGGTGGGGCCGGATCTGGCGGAGAGCCAGTACGGCTTCCGCAGGGGGCGCTCCACGGTGGACGCCATCATGCGCGTACGAGCCCTCACGACGGGGGAGGCAGTTGCCCGGAGCAGGGTCGTCTTGGCGGTGTCTTTGGACATCTCCAATGCCTTCAACACCCTGCCCTGGAGTTGCATAGTGGAGGCACTCCGGTATCACCGGGTGCCGCCCTACCTCCGTCGCGTAGTCGAGGCGTATTTGACGGACAGAGCCGTCATCTACCCCGGTCATCAGGGAGAATGGAACCGGCGAGAGATGTCGTGCGGTGTTCCACAGGGATCGGTCCTGGGGCCGCCTTTGTGGAACATCGGATACGACTGGGTGCTGCGCTGCGACCTCCCCATTGGCGTCAGCGTAGTGTGCTACGCTGACGACACGCTAGTCTTAGCGCAGGGGTGGTCGTACGAGGCGGCGGCCGACCGCATGACACGCGGGGTTGCGACAGTCATAGGGAGGATCCGGCAACTGGGACTCGAGGTGGCATTGCACAAGTCCGAGGCCATGTGCTTTCATGGCTATCGGAACGAGCCACCGGCGGGTTCCCAGATCACGGTAGGAGGGGTTCGCATCGGCGTCGAGGGTACGATGAAGTACCTGGGACTCGTCCTCGACAGCCGGTGGAACTTCGTCGAGCATTTTCGACGTTTGGCTCCCAGACTGGACAGGGCCGGGGCCGCCTTAAAGCGGCTCCTACCCAATCTGAAGGGGCCAAACGCCTCCTGCCGGAGGCTCTACGCGGGGATCGTGCGGTCCATGGCCCTCTACGGGGCACCGGTGTGGGCGCGTTCGTTGACGCAGCGGTCAACGCGCCAGATGAACGCGGCCCAGAGGGTCATGGCCATCCGCATCATCCGCGGATACTGCACGGTCTCCCGTGAGGCGGCGAGCCTCCTTGCCGGACTGTCACCGTGGGATCTGGAGGCAAAAATCCTCGCGCACCTTTACGAGTGGCGCGAGGAGGCTAAACGCCGGGGCGAAACTCCGCTGCCGCGACAACTCGCGGCTCGGCGGACAGAGCTCCGGCAGGATCTCATGGTGACATGGAGAGAGCGACTGTCGCAACCCAGCGCTGGGCACGCCACCATCGAGGCGGTAGTGCCCCTCTTTGAGGAGTGGCTGGAGAGGCGCCATGGCGCCCTCACCTTCCGCCTGACGCAGGTGCTCACCGGACATGGCTGTTTCGGGAGGTACCTGTGTCGGATCAAGGCGGAGGTGACCCCTGCGTGTTTCCACTGCGAGGATCGCCCCGTGGACACGGTGGAGCATACGGTGGAGGTTTGCCCCGCCTGGGCAGAACACCGCCGTGTCCTCGTGGATGCGATAGGCGGCAGCGACCTCTCGCGCCGTGCCCTGGTTCAGGCCATGGTACGGAGTGAGAGGGAATGGGGGGCCGTCTCCAACTTCTGCGAAGCAGTAATGCTCGCGAAGAGGGAGGCGGCACACGTTAGGGAGACTCAACAGAGACCGAGTCGCCCTAGCGCCCCCAGCAGCAGCCGTCGCAGGAGACGCCGGGGGCTGCGAGACGATCTCCGGCCACCGTAGACCCGGGCCTGCGGACGGCGAGTAGCGGGTAACTCGCCGTCCGATCAGCACCAGGCCCGAGAGTCGACGGCGCGTAGTGTTCCACGCGCGCCTCAAAGAGTTGTCAGCAAAGGGCGGGGCCTGCCACGGCCAGTGCCTGCCCGGGGGTGGAGGATAAATTCGAAAGAGTTACCTCGCCCCCGGGCGCGTAGGGCAGGGAGGAACAGGGGTGGGTTTTAGTCAGTAAGAGTCTGACACGCCCTTCCGCTCCACCCCAGAGCGGAAAGAGTCATTAGATGATTTCCCACCCCCCAAAAAAAAAAAAAAAAAAACCTGTCGGTTTACACTACGAGGAGCGTGCGGCAAAATCGCGTGCTCAATCTTCGACTACATTATCACTTGCCTTCTGGTAAGATAGTGGTCAAGCGCGAGTTGAACAACGACAAAAAAAAGACAGCAATCTTTGCGTGTTTTTTTGCTACTTTTATTAATACGATTTCAATAAATGCATTGTCTGCCATTAGAACCATTTCAATTGAATCCGTAAGTTTCTTTATATCAAAAACAGCAAAATCGCTTCCCATTCTACTGTCTCCCCTACAATGGATAGCTGCCTTAATCATGTTATGGAGTTTGGTGCCAAAGTCGCAGAATAATGGTGGTTAAGTTTCAACCACGCTCTAATTCACGCTTGTTCGCTCACTACACTAGTGTTATTAATGAAAATAGTAGCAGATTGTTTGGTCTCTATTGTTATTTGCGTTCCAACGTTATGAACTTCACTGTTATTAATTGAGTTAAAATATGAAACATGTTAGATTTTTTTTCGGTCAATTTAGAAAGGTTGAAAAACATAGTGCTTTCAATTGTTTTGGTTAGTAAATGGATTTCAATCGGAAAAAGTTTTGTTAGAAAATGTTTCAGGCAATTTTGATCTTTGAACCATCTGATATATCGATTTCATCTGTTATTAAAATAATTAGTTTAAAAGTGTTTTCTTGCTATTGAACAACAAGAAACCAAGATTAAGAAAACTACCAAACAGTTTATTTTTTCAAACAAATACCTCGCCCTTAAGCGATGGATAGCCTTGAAACTTGATCCACGCCTCGAAAATCCGAAAACAAAATATTAAGAGATTTATGAATCTGACAGCACTAAAAGTTTATTCAACGCACCAAAACCAGGTCGTTTAAAGAAAATTTCGCAGGTGAGCTCAAGATAATGATAGTTAAGAGGTTGGGAACTTAACATCCTACCTATAAAAGCTTTTCAGGAAAATGAGCTGTAATGACAGCGAAAACCACTTTCTGGTCCAATGTTTCTTTTTGCTCAATGCGTTTTAGGTAAATGCTGAAGTTGGAATGGAAGGAAACCGTTTTACGCTAAGAAAATGTTGAAAATGATTTGGTTAGCTGTTCATAAAAGTTATCTTAATTCTGCAAGGTTTTTAGGGTTCCGTACTCCAACGGGACCATATTACTAAGCCTCAGCTGTCGGACGTCTGTGTATTACACATTCATTTCTGTTGCCGCTATGAAAACAAATAATAAAAATAAATTAAAAATTATAGGGGGCTGAACTACTAGACACGTGATTTTTTAGCTTTTTTTGCTCGATCTAATAATTGCAACAAGTAGATGCGTTTGTACGATGGTACAGAACCCTTCATGCAGGAGTTCAACTCGCACTTGCTCGTTTTTTTGTTTATACGTTCATAATGTAATTACAATAATAACATAATAATATTCCACAACTATCACACAACGCCATCTAGTCCCAAGCTAAGCAGAGATTGTGTTATGGGTACTAGACAACTGATAAACATACTTATATATTTCTAAATACATACATATTATAGATAAATTACACCAAGACATAGAACAAATGATCGTGCTCATTACACAAATATTTGTCCTGGGTGGAAATCGAACCCACGACCTCCGGCATAGCAGTCAGGGTCACTAACCACTAGACCAACAGGCCAGTCACAGTAGGCAGTCAGGCAGTAATTGGTATTATAATATTTATTTTAATTTACTAACATTCTGGTATTGAATCCTGCTCCCCTAGCCATATTACTTTTCTATTATCGTTTACGTTAATGCTTAGTACAAATACTAATGTATGGAAATGACATTACCTGCGATAAGTCACGTGACACTTCTCTACGCAGAGGCTCTAGACAAAGTGTATTTCGATCAGCGATAGCGATTGCCGAAATGACAAAATGTAAGAGTTATGATCACGTGACATTTCGATAGCATTTTGTCAATCCATACATTTTTGACTTTTTGACAATCGCCAACGCCACGCTTTCACTGATTGAGTGTCACTTGTCTAGAGCCCCAGGTAATGTCACCGCCATATATTTTGTACTAAGGCGTTAGCGTAAACGATAATAGAAAAGTAACATGGTTAGGGGGGCAGAACCTCTAAGCCGTAATACGAGTAACTTCCTGGAACGTAGCATTAGCGAAAAAAATATTATTTTTCTTCCAATAAATTAACATAAACACATCAAACTTCTAATCCAACTTAGATTATATACGAGTTTCCACATTAAACAAAATCATATTTTAGCCTTAGCTTAGTGGTCTTATCGACGAAAAACCATCACTCGCAGCCACAAAACTTAAAGTTTCTTGCTTCACCCGCTCGAACATAGAAACTTGGTGTCTGTTTAGTTTAAGAGAGCCAGTTTATGTCAGATGACTTTGAAAAGTACGTATTTCTTGCCCAAGCCACTGTAAGGTGGAAAGAAAATTGTTCTCGAAGCAAACTAGCGGATATGTTGAGACATTTTGACAGCATCTTGAAACTAGTTTGATAGTAGATTATGTACAAGTTAACGAATTCCGGAATGAATGCTGGGTTATTCAGATTTTATTTCCTAGGCTGCAAGATAGAATTATACCTAGAAATAGGGTTGAAATATAAAAACCGGCCAAGTGCGTGTCGGACTCCTCATATTTAGGGAATTTTTTGACAATTTGTATGGCTTTGGGTCAACAAGATGCTTATACTGTGAAAATTTTAAGACTGCAGCTCCAACCGTTTGACTGTAAAACCTGTGTGACAGACGACGGACAGACGGACACGTGAGTGACAGCAATAGGGTTCCGTTTGGAACCTTCGGGTACGGAACCCTAAAAAATTATAAGAACTGACAGTTTATATTTAAGAGTTCAAGTGACTGAAATTAATGACAAGATACGTCTATGCAAATAGTTTGTCACTGGATAACATAGCATCACATATCAAACTAAGGGTTACAAAGATTGTAAGCAATACTCATTGTCTCTAATATCTAGACATTACCTTTTTTATTAGCCCTTTCTGTCTGCAGTTGGGACTGCAGGGGCATCTGCTTCTCAATCGTAATTTACAGTGGCATATTTGGAAAGCACTAAATCGATCACGGACCCAAGTAGGCTGTTGCAATTATAATTTTCCAAAATGGTGGATTATGGATCCCTCGAACACCCAGTGTGAGTGCGGTGCTCCTATGCAGACTATGTCCCATTTGTTGGCACAAATGTATATTTACCTTCATCTTAGATGACCTTTTTTTTTGAGAAACCCCTCCAACAAAGCAATGATCCTGGCCAAGTACTGAACCCAAACAGTATACTTAATTAACATAATGCACTTAACTTAATAAAAAACTTTTTCATAAAAAAAAATAGAACCGACTTCCAAAAAAAAACAAAAAAAGTGCAAAATAACTTTAATTTCGGAAGTCGGTTCTATTTTTTGTTGTTAAAAAGTTTATTATTCTACACTTTTTAGTTGTGATTCCCCATTAAATTGTGTTAAAAACGCATGTTTATGCAATAGCAGCAATCGCGGTTGATTTGCTGTCATTTTTTGAAGAGTTCCGTTGTCTGACTCCAAAACTCATCATTAGATCTATATGAAATTTAAATGGAATTTCGGTATAAACCCCTATCGAACAAAAAAATAATTTTGCAAATCCGTCTATATATGATGAAGTTATTCTTGAATATACATAAAAAAATATGTATATATATAAACATCCGAATAGACAACCTTCTCCTTTTTGAAGTCGGTTAAATAATGAACACAAGAAGAAGCTGGGCAAAGGCCTCCCCCAAGATTTCACCATACCTTATCAACCAATATAAGCAGGTCTACATGCCTCTTAGACCTTCGAGTTTCATCTTGCACTCCACTGAATAAGGACCATCTTATTCAGTGAATTGCAAGATGTGCTCCTAGTCGAAGATCAAACGGCACAACAAAGTATTCACGTATATTTTGTTGAAAAGAGCTGATCCATCAAAGTCGCAGAGTGGCAAGACTCTGACCTTTCTTTAATCCTTAGGTTATCTTCGGTCACGTTTACAATGTTTGTATTTTCTACTCTTTTTGTGAATTTTGAAGAGCTTATAAAATGTTGTCGTTCTTGAAAAAAAGATTCTGATTTAAATCAATCCCAAGTTACAAAGGATAAGAATATGGTGAAATGTACTTAAAAGATAATTTAATTTTTATATCTAGGTACGGTCTATCCGTATCAATTATAGTAAAATCCCATTTGCTATAATAAAGCGGATCTGTAATGGAATATAAAAGGACATTATTTTACAGAAATAACGTCCAAAAAAAAACTAAAAGCCAAGAAAAAGAAACAAATGAGGATCTTAAAAAAGAGCTTCCCGAAGTGCTCATTACGACACTAGATCGTTTTGAAGGAGTCATAAAGGCAATTACTTCACATTTTTATCCTCTTTCAACTTTGAAAAATGATACCTATCTTTTTCTGTCTTATTTAGTGCTTTCTTTTCGTTCTTTTCTTCAACTAGTAGATAAATGAATTCCACTGCATCTTTATAAACAATATTTGCATCTTGCATAACTGGTCACAATTTTTCCTGTTATGGCAATGTTGACATTTTAATTTTGTTTTCATTCTTTCAACAATGATATATTTTTCTCTCCACGCGTATTTGTAATACTAGTTTAGAAAGAGTCTCTAAAATTCCAGTTTTATCTTGTTGTTTTGGCTAGCTACTTTCATAAAAATCGCCAACATTTTTGACTATTGAATTTATTTTACTTTGAGTCTTTTTGCTACTGTTTTACCATGACTAAAATAACATGAAACCCAGTTTAATATCCTAAAAACCCTTTAAAAAAAATAAAATGATGATTTGCACATTTTCTGTCTACGATTTTTTCGCTTAGATATACAGCATGTAACAAAAACCCTGTCCGATCCAATAAAAGCGTATTCCTGGTTTAACAACCTACTAGAAAATATAGTAAAAAAAATGTAACTCCTATATACCAAAATTTATACTTACATTTTTTTTTTTTTTATAAAATATGCAAAATTTAACACTAAATATGGCAAATTTTCATAAGTTGACAACACTCCCCCGGCCGGCGAAATCTTTTCATTTTTACCTATTTTTATTTCAAAAGATACCGCCCTGCACTAGCCGCGCTGTAGGCACTCTTTAACATTAGGATCAAAACGACCGTCTCGCTCAGGCGGCTTCTTTGACACAAAACTGTAGGTGAACTTTGTCGAGCGCTCAGTGTTGCCTTTGACAAGTTTTTCTTTTCATTTTTTTTAATTCATTACTTTCATTGGGGAAAAATAATAATCTCGTATCCATTAAATGATTACCTACGTATATGTGTACGCAGTACGATATCAAGCAATACCCTTCAGGATCGGACAGATTGTTTGTTACATGCTGTAGATTAAACCTATAATATCAAAACGAAGAGTGTGCCACTTGTAGCACCACCGAAGTCAACATGAAAAATTCATGTTATTTTATTATTCATAATATTATTATTAAAAACTTTGAAGTTGATTGTCATTGTGAAACAAATGTCACCCTTGAATAGTTATTTTTTTATCTCTGGACTGAAATATAAACAAATAATGAAAAACTTCAAATGAAAAACTTCAAACATAATTAGTGTAGTTTTAATATTACTTATTCAATGTTAAAACCACTTTATCTTCCATTTCTATAATTTCAAAAGTATCTTTGTATTATATTTTATTCACGTCATGAGACATATTCGAAGTGCTATGATGTTTTTTTCAAAAGTTGGCAAAAAAAAATTAATAGTCTCCTCACGTCTTCATCATATCAGGATCATGCTCCCCACTTACCATTACGGGGCTTAGCTGCAGTTAAGGGTCCTGCAACATTAAAAAGTTGTGAAAATATCTCACAAAGTATGTTTTATCACTGTTTGAAGTTGGAAGTTTTCCACACGTAAGCTTGTGGTTGTCTGTGAACTCGCTAACGACGTAAAATACCTCTTGGCTAACAAAATGTGTCTTGTTGCTTTAGGGTTTACGCACGACGTTACATCATGATTGAATATAAGTCTTTACGACCTTGTAATAAAGGTTATTGTTCTATAAATGACACCAAAATCTAGTTGAGCAAAGTTGAAGGAGTTTTGTTACAGCGAATCTCAAAAATATTTGGATTAGGTTTCTAGTGTTTACGAATATAATTTTCATTTACATAAATTCTATTTCAAATTCTTTACCACAAGAGACTATTTCTTGGTTCTTTTATTTTATACAAAAGTAGAGCACAATATTATGTTTCAGGTAAAATGAAAAACCTAGTTTTTCTACATAACTTTTAACAAGTTAACATAAACAGTAGCTAATTGCAAGACTTTGGAATCTTGGTGAAGTAAGTATTATAGTTTCAGTTTCTGGTGTTCTTTTGTATCACACTGGGCAGGTGTATTAAAGATGGCTTACCATAACAATTGTCATAGTGTTGTGCTATGAACGAAAAGAATATTCATCACGTCGTAAGTAGGTTGGGTTCCAGCTGTGTGCCTACCTATTTAGTACCTTTGAAAGGATACCTTTTGTAAACATTGTGCTTTAGAAGTATATGCCAAATTTCTGTAAGTTGTGTGTTTGTAAATTAATAAAACGGATTTTCTCATAATTATAAAATTGCCGATTTTATTTTCTACATAACTGAAAAGTTAAACAATGGAATATATTCTTTTGCATCAGTTCTTCAATCTTCGTCATCCTTGTTTTTATCCCAATATAGGAATTAATTGATATGACAACATTTGCAATTGCGCTGATTAAGTCCCATCCCAGGGTAAAATTAGCTTGTAAAACATAAAATACACTATTGTAATAAAAATACTTCAAAAACTTATAACACAACTAAATTAAATGAACGCAGCACCGTCTTAGAATATTAAAGAGTTGAAGCAAATTAAAAGTATTAAAACAGTCTGTTATAAGTCGT
The DNA here is from genome assembly GCA_951329385.1 of Polia nebulosa. Taxonomy (NCBI): domain Eukaryota; kingdom Metazoa; phylum Arthropoda; class Insecta; order Lepidoptera; family Noctuidae; genus Polia; species Polia nebulosa. Next base: position 19,363,684 of record OX589604.1, read on the forward strand.
TTCATTACAAATGTACAGACGGACAGATACTGACGTGGAAATAACTTTTCCACGAGTAAAGTCTCATGAATATTTATCTCACTTCCTGCGGGAAAGTAAGTATAAACTTCTGAACGCTTCCCACTTGATCAAACTTTAGTCTTAAGACAGCTCTGGGAGATGCCGTGATCCCAAACTCTTTAAAATCGCACTAAAAATATACACAAGAAAAAACACATTAAAATGTTCTTGGTTTATTTTCAGAGCTTAACTTTTGCTGTAAATGTTGGCTTTGTTTAATTTAAGTTTTTGAAGGGTTTAATTTAAAATTTTGTTTGGGTTGGTTCTGCAAACCAACCAGTTTTATTTTACGGGATTAATTCTATCCTTTGAATTCGTTATTTGATTTATATTCGTTTACCTTCATCAGCACTTTCAGGTCATTGATGTGATACGTTATAGGCATCAGTGGGTTGCATATCCGCGTGAGCCAGAAGACATTCGCCGTAGATCGACACGATTGGATTTATAAGTGGTGTCTCCCGGTCATCTGTTGGATATCAAAGAAGAAAAAAGAAAATATCAAAATGGTTATTAATACCAGCAAATTCAAAGTTAAACAAAGTTTCAAAACATTTATATTCACACACCAAAATAATCAAATTACACAAGCAAATCTCATGACACAGTATGAATATTACCTCAAAAGCTTTCACTAAGTCAAACTTTCAATATCAATAAATCAATTAACTAAGTATCTTTGCAAGTCTTGTTGAAGTCGAATATTGTGAACTGAATGTAATTTAATAATGGTTAACAAATAAATAATGTACAAGTATATATATAGGGTGACTGGTAATCAGTGACCGATACATTAACACGTGATTGTACTCATGATAACAAACAACTTTTACTATGGGACCAAACCTGAAATCGCGAAAAAAATAGGCAGTAGGTACAGTACATTTTGACCAGTGAGTAGTCGAACATAAATGTACTGAACAGCAGAGCTAATTACCAGTCATCCTATAAAGGCATCCATTACGAATGTAAAGTGAATGACTCGTAATACAAAGGTGGATTAAGTTGAGTAAATATGATTTAAATAGCATGTACACAACAAAACTAATAAATTACTTAATAGGTATATAATTATGCAAACTGATCATAATAATATGTACAAACGCGTATGAAAACTACTCATTGGGCATCAAAAAAATCATGCACATCGTTGTCAATGGCAAAAGTACCCAGAACGCTGGCAGCATTACCACGTTGAATAGTAGGTAATGCTGATTCTATATTCTGGTACTTAGAATAGATATTATATTCGAGTGTTGAGACGCTGTCATTCTCAAAACCTAAAAAAAATGTGGTCTAAAAATGGGGTTCTAAAAATTCTCCAGCCAAACCTATTTAGTTTGAGGCTGTGGAAAAAATATGTGATTATATGCTAATCTTGACTATATTTCTAAGAACTTGGTTATTCCCAAATACGTTTTAAAAAATCTCGATAGAAATTATCATCCTTTTAATTTTTATTTTTGTATTTGGTAGGTACTAGCCAACGAACTATGGTAAAATTAATAACAAAAATGAATCGATTTTTAATGCAAAACGACACAATGCTTTCTTGTTTTAGATTTTAAAGTCTTTTCTGAGTAAATCATTAAAATGCTTCATATTTGGCAGTAAATTAGAAGCATTGTGTTGTCGCGCATGACTTTGTTTTCTATGCAGTTCGACAGTGACCGCGGTTTAGGTCATGTCACGGACAATGATACAAGATATATGGATAGAGGTTATATCTTCTTAGATCATGAAGGCTTACTAAGCAGAATCACAACACACTAAAAGTCTGGATGATTTCAAAACATGCTTAACTTAAGTTATGGTCAGGAAAGACCGTTTTGCTTTAATCTTGTTTAAAAATTTAAGAAAACTTTACTGTGTACAGTGGGAGAAATACCTACTCGGATTTACGCTCCGAAGAATTTTTCATAGATTTTCATGTAACAATACAGTTACTAGTGGAACCTAAATCTCTTAGGCAGAGAAAGGTGAACAAATCTCACAGGCGGAAAAACAGCAAATCTCCCAATAAATATACCCTAAAATGTGGTCCAAGTACGGTCAGTACTTGTTTCATGCTTGTATGAACTACGAGAAATCCTTACAAGGGTCTAATAAGCTTCGCTCCATTTTTTGTGCCGAAGAACTTGGCTTGGTTCAGTACAAATCCGTCAGTAAAAACGACTACAGCAAAAGACAAAGTGTACTCAAACACTGTCGGCCGTTCGCACAACTTTTGTTTGGAATTAGAGGTAAACACATTAGGTAGTATGTTTGTGTAGGCGCCGGCATTACTCGGCCCAACTTGTTTGATCTGAGACAAAACATTCCCGGACTAATCAGGGACAAGTTTGGCGATTCACATTTTTGAACTGTGTTGTTTTGTCGAACACGGTTGCGGTGTTCCAGAATTAGCCGGTGTCGGAATGAAAATGGGATCACATTGTGTTTGATACGATCTGAGAAGACAAGTCGATCAAAGCAACATTTTAAATTCAACACATTTCCCGATGCTGTTTTATTTCTTCTTCCTTTCGTAGTATCTTTGAAAAAAAGCTTATCTGGAATACGAACATACATAACAAATCACGACATATTTGATATCATCGTCATTAATTACAGCGTTATTTACAACTCAATCACTAAATACTCTTTTGCACAAAATATGCGAGTATTGCACTGAGGCAACGCGACATGCAAAATGGACAACGCAGCCGGATCACTATCACCACCGTAAATTATTTGACAAGAACGCATTAATCTTTATCTCGCAATACCTGACTTATGCCCCACCGGCCCAGCCTTTGTAAAGGGATTTAATTAGAGGTGAATACGATAAATGTGTGGTCCGGGCGTGTTATCGCTTGACAAGAGTTAAGTAATCTCGTACGCGTTGGAAATGCCCGAAGGATTAAGTACGCAGATTAAGATGAGTTTAAACCCTGATTCAGTGTTTTGATGTTTTCAAATGTAAATTTTATTTTCACCTCTATATACGGTTCGACCCCGCAATATTCTGATGCGTCCCCACATTACCATAAGAATTCGTGCATTGTTATTTTTGTATCATGCATCATTTATTAAGTACGGTGGGCGGGATTTTGTCTAGTGTAGTAGTATTTTATAGAAATTCTACCAAAATTGGATTTTTCTGTGTGTGTAAATCATTCTAACTAAAGATAGAACATTTTAGTACTCAGTATTTATTTTTAAATAAAGATGAATCTGATTTCAAAGCCACTGTTTAGTGCTCCGAGGTGTTAGAATACTTAAACATTTATCCATACGAGTGGTTGGCTTCACTTGAAAAACAAATTAACTTTGATCATGTTCTTTAAAGTTGATTTACACCACTGAGAGTTTTCTTTCACCAATTATTCTAACTTGCATAAATTCAAAGAAAACTGTTTTTGACGTTCACCCAACATTATTTTTAATATTAAAAATAATATCTGTAAAGCTATGGTAATGAACGAAGAAATTCTTTTCGCATCAGTTGTAAAAGCAAAAGTTCGTATTGTTGTTTCGTAACTAATTTATTAAATTAATTTCCTAAGGAATTTTGCTGAAAACTCTGGAATTATACTTGTTTCTGAAATAAGATACACGTGAGCAAACAATACTTGCGCAAACTGTCTTTATTTAACTTGTATTTAATATTAGAGACGTGTTTTCTGTAACTTCTGTACGCATCAAGCGGTAAAGTTGGATCAAGTTTGGAATTTGAAATTGCTTTCGTTACGAATTTGTTTAAATTTATTCCTATATCGTGAAAATATAATGCTTACGCCGTTTAGTTTTACCTAATGGCAAGATGTTGCTGAGGATTGTCGAAGAAGGGTGCATAATATAAATCTCAATAACTTTTTTGAGTAAAGTTTGACATAGGTTGGAAGGGTTAGCAAACACCTATCTTTCACAACCAGTGTGCAGTCTTTATTAATAAGACATTCCCAAACAGTTTTTGTAATTTGTGTTTTTGATTCTATTTTGGGGGGGGTGACAGATTGAGGAAGGTCACATCAGGCGTCCAGTGAGGTGTTTTGCGTTCTTTTCGTCTGAAAAGCCGTAGGTACACAGCCAAGCATCATTATAAATACAGAGATCTCTAATCTCTTGTTCTTTTTCTGTTTGTAGAGACAAACCGTATTCAGAACATTGACAAACTAATTGAAAAGCGACAATGCCTTCTCTGAGGTTACCGACATAGCCTGAAGAATCGCCAAACTGTTGCAGTGGATAGGGCACATTGCTCGCAGAATAAATGGTCAATGGGGTCGAAAAGTTCTGGAGTGGTGACCGCGTACCAGAAGACGCAGCGTTGGAAGGCCTCCCACAAGGAGAATCGATGACCTGGTGAGGATCACGGGTAGCCAATGGATGTGAGACTCACAGGATCGGTCATTGTGTCGACACTTGTGGGATTCCTATGTCCAGCAGTTGCATCTTTCGGCTGAAATGATGATGATGATGGTGAACAATTATCTTCTCCACACTGTGCACCATCTTCGGTAAAGCATAGCGAAAACAGAGTTAATACGTTACACTAGTCGAGTTAAGCAATATGTAAGCAATAATTATCAAATTGGCACCATTAAATACACGCTCACGATCTCTAGGGTATCTTATTTCAGTACGTCCCAATTAATAGCATCTTTCCGTAAACAGCATGAAAGACACACAAATATCTATAACTGTGTCTCAATTGGGAAGCGTCCCACGCGCAAATATCCAAATCCGTGGTGAAATTAAACGTTTACACCATCGTAAATTATTCACAGAGTTTATCGCTAGTGAATATTTATTACAGACGTAATTAGGTTCGTGCCTTCAGGTTTGCGCAACGGGAGACTATCTAAATAAATTAAACATTCCTTCTAAGCATAGAGCGTATGCATGAGGGAACGCCGTCGTTCGGGATTGTCGACTAATGTCAAAGAGAAATGGGAAAACACTTAGAGCTGTTTACACGAATCTTGTGAAGACTTGAAGATAAGAACGTTTATTGTGCAAGTAGTTACACAGGTTCTGTTTAGTGGTTTCTCTGATTCTGTGTGTCTGCTTCTGATTGTGTTCTATGCTCTGTTAGCTCAGTCCTTTGGGTCTCGGGGGATTAATGATGCTTTGATGTTCAAAATTAAGTAGGTAAGCTTTCGATATCAATTTTAATATACGCATATGCTATAAGCATGCGTAGTCTATTAAATCGAAGCCGTGACTGAACTAAATTACCTACATCTATTTTAATAGGCTTCTAACTAGCAGTTACAGCTGTTATTACTGAAACTAATAAGCCGTATCCTATTTAAGTACGCGACGTGTTTGACGGAGCATTAGTGCTACTACTAAATTGTATTATAATAATATTTGTGTACGAAGAAAATTAGGGCCCTGATATTCAAAGGAGTTTCGTATCTAGCTTACGATGTTGCCTAAAGGAACGCGCTCTTGTTTGATGAGAAAGCTTAAGTCTACGCACCAAGATTAGCTTGATAAATAAATCTTTTATGTTTTCAAAGCATAAAACTACGTTTCTATCAAAAATAAACTAACAAGCCGAAATATTTACGAAAATGTACAAACTCACATCAAAGGACCAAAGTAATCCTAGAATTTTCTGTTAGATTGAAGTTAGTGGATACCTAATATTTTTATTTGAAAAAATTACTGCTCGAAAGTGCGTATTTCATAATTTTTCGCGCCTAGGGACCCTCGATAGAATAACAAAAAAATCAAGCATAAAACTAGATTTATATGTAAATTTAAGTATAAATCTAGTTTTATGCTTGCTTTATTACGATTTATAGATACATATTGACAGTAGATAGTTAAATATTGACCCGCTAAATTTTGATTTATTTGTGCCAAAGTTTGCGTCGAATTACTTTTTCTATGAAAAATTATGAAATGTAAGTGTCAGCTTAGGTACTGCACTTGCAGTACCTAAGCTGACAATAAAACAATTTAAAAAATACGAGTAAGTAGTTCAAAGAGGTTTCCGCTTATCTGGTAAGGGAATTGAAACATAATATTCCGATTAGCAGGATCACGGTTCTACGGTTAAATTGAAAGGAACGGAACTGCCCGAGGCAATATTCTTCATTAACTCTTTCGATCTCAATCTAAAAAATCTTTTTCGAGTCCGTCCTCTAAAAACCTTTTCATCCCTAATTACCTACTTTTCGTGTTAAATCTCAAAAGAGAATTTCAGATAGAAAACAGTGTTAATATTTTGTGCTTCTAATTTTGGAAATGAAAATCTTAATATCCCTTTTTTCTCGAATTTGTTAACAATTGTGTACCTACCTAACAATTTTATCCTTCAGAACCCAGTCATCGAAAAGATAGAAAAAAGAAGGTATCTAGGTATTTTAGTAATAAAAAAGCCACCTTCTAGCATGCAAATGGGGGACGTTTTGGACACTTAGTGAAGAATTTAGTGGATCACCTTGTCGCGTTACCGATCGGTAACGCCGCGGTGCCTGGCAGAATCTGGGTAGTAATTAATCAGCCTAAAGGTACTATTTGAACTGCTGGGACACAAGCCTACTCTCTGTGACAAGGTACGCTAATCCGTCACGCGGGCCCAGTGTGGATTGGTGGATATAACATTTCTTAGAATTTCAAACTCCCCAGCAACACATCTGTCTGTTAAGTTTGGAGAACTTGAATCTATATAATTATATGCAACAATCTTAACAAATTTGTATGTAACGTATGTAAAACAGAAAATTATAGATATATCGTCTAAAATATAATCATAAAATTAAATTATTCGCCACTTGTTAGCTAGCACACTCAATTATGCCATTAAAAACGAACGCAAGCATAAACACTAAACCAAATTAAATAAGCCTTCATACATAACTGGTGTGCCTGCTTACACGTGCAACGGTAGAATCTATCAAAGGGCTGTGATTGAGAAAAACATCCTGAGAAAACCAGCATGTCCTGGAACCAAAAAATCGAAGACATATGACATCTACCAACCAGCATTGGGCCCGCGTGTTGGATTACAGCCGGCTTCCTCTCGCAGAGAGGAGGCTTGCGTCCTAATAGTGGGAACATTACAAAAGGCTGAATATGCTAGGTCACGGGAGCAAAGTCGCTGGTGATAGCTAGTTAAGTTAGTATATCAGAAGAATGTTATATATTTTTTTCTTTATTTTAGATGGGTTTGGTCTTGACTCCTGTCTAGGTCAGTGGTGATAGAGACAAAGTCGACGATGGAGCGTGCTTTCCCAGAAGAAGGTAGTAGGAAGTAGGCTTTGCTGAGATAGAACTACCTACTATAGCTGTTATTATTTAGACAAGAACCTTCATTTAATATAAGTAACAAAAACTATAATAATTTTAAAATGAAATAAATTACGTTTGCACCGTGACAGTACTAACCAAAATATTAAAAGTACCTACCCTTGAAAAAGAACACTGAATGAACAAAACAATAAACAAAATATTTTCGAAGCAATAATTAGCGCCGTAATCTTGAAGCCAACTGTCACTGATATTATCGCGTTTTATAGTCTCCGTCGCCATATGGTGACATTCTTTTAAAAACACATTATGTCGCCCGGTATTTGTCTATTGTTTTTGAGTTTCTTGTTTCACGTTGACGATAAAAAGTTTAATGACGGAATTAAATGGAATCCTTTTTTTAAGTAATGTGATTTGCCGTATGTTACAGTATGTTGTTGTTGGTGTGACAGACGGGATTGAGACTATTCAATTGTATTTTTTTAAAACTATAAGCCTCTTTATAAAAATCAATATAGGTAACCGCATCACTTCAGAACGGCTGCACCTATTTGGCAAATTATTTTTAATATGTTGTGTTTGATATAGATAGCACAAGGTTTGTATAAAAGAAGCGTGAGAAGCCGGGGCGAGTCGCTAGTTTTCTATAAAGATTAGTATTTGAATTAGGCGCATGAATCCATTACTTTGTTATTATTATTATTAATTAAACGTCCCAAGTCCAAGTGGCTGAAACAAAAGAGCATCGGCGCTAACAAACGAAAAAATAAATGACGGTGTCCCCCAAAATTATAAGAATAAGAATCATCTGCCGTTGACAGCTAATAATATTAATTACGGCCTGTTATGTCACAGCGGAGACCTTTGTTCCATGACAATCGGTACGTACGGCCCGACTGCCCTTTCAGTTTTTATATGAGTACCGAGTTAAGGCATCTGTTTTTGTGGTCACGCGCTACCGACCGACGGAATGACTGATGTCATGTGTCAGCTACTTTCGTGCGACGTAGATTAAATAAATAGGACAGAATGTCGGGCCTATTGGGATATATTTATGGTTTAGGGGAAATTGTAAGATGGTTTTTAAATTGATTGAAGGAAAGGACGTTTATTTCTTTTAGATTGTGAGAGATATGGTGAGTACAGACCCACACTTTTTTGTAGACTGCTTTTTTATAGCATAACTAACTTGATGTTTTTTTGATCTTGATCAAGAAAAACTCAATATGCAATTTTATTAAAACGTTCCGGTTTTTAGAAGCATCAAAAACGACTTCGACAAACTAACAGCCTATTGAAAGTTATGAATTTTCATACCTTAGTAAACGTGCCGCAATTTCAAGAGGATTACTCGTTTCGAAATTCCCCACTGTGTCACAAAGTGTCACGTGGTCTTTGTTTACTAAATAGGCCGACAAAGGAGCCGTCAGAGGCGTGCAAAACTCCTTACATATTGCGAGAGCCACACGTGGTCTGATAAAAACTGGAGCGAATCATATTTCCTACTGTGATTACGGTTGTTTGATGATTGCCGTCTACCGTTTGAGATGAAGATCTTGCCGGCATTACATAAACAATCCTATTTCTTCTTCTGTGGGTTTCATGGAACTAGTATAAACTCTGACCAGGGTGTGGCATATAGAGTCTATATGAGCTCCTATTATAAGCTCGTCACTCTCATTGTCGACGAGACTTAAGTGTGTGATTCGAGAGGCTATGTATGCCAGCAGTGGACTGCTGATTATGGAGATGAAATGAATCTGTGTGTCATGAAATATGGAATAAATAAAATCAGCAGTAGAAAAGAAGAGGGTGGGAAGAAAAGAAGACAAGAAGATGGGGAGGAGAAAAGGAGCCTTGTGCATCTTGTAAATTATGTTCAGATGATGGCATGTCATGGCCGCACTGCAGATGCAAAGGGAAACAAAAAATAGAAAAACTAAAAAATAAATGTTGACTGGCTCAATCACCCTTTGCTCTGTAACGAAGTCTTGGTGGCACTGGCTTTATTGCATTTTCTTGTCCTCACACGGCAAAGAGTAGTCCATCTGAATAAAGGATTTTTCAACCCCGTATCCTTTTTTAAGTAAACATAGCACGGTGCTTGTGAAGCAATAGCAGTATTTTAAAGGAACGTTTGCATTTGCATCTCAGTCGTAGTGTCTAAATCATCTTAAATTTATCTTAATTTAGACAAGGTTTTGACATAGATTGTAGCACAGATGATGATGATGATGATTGCGACTTGAATGTTTTTTTTTTTAAGTAAGAGACTTTTTGTTTCGTTTTCATTTAAAGTTAGCCTGTAACAAATAAAAGTACCTACCATCAGATAAAAAAGTGACAGTCGAGTCTTATCTTAACAAGAATATTACGAACACACACAAAAGGGCTCCCTCGACATATTTTGGAAAATTAGAAATCCCCTCCGCAACGGCCCCAAACAAGTCTAATACAAAATTAACAACAATAACATAATTTACTTTAAAATTCAATTAATTCTTAATTAACTATTCATACTAAACAAAGTGGAAACTCCTTAGAGCATGCTGAATACTTTCCTCTAACATTGTTAAAGGATTAAGGGGGTTACAGGCAACTTGTGAAGACTTTGCTACGCGGCTAACTTAAAATATACATGAAAATGTGAAGCGTCTTGAACAATAAGGGTTCTTCGAGAGTCGGCGGCGATATACCGGCTACGAAAGTATGTCGGCTTGTTCTCTCGAACGAGGAACTAATTAATCCAATGAGCGGCGTCTTTGCACTAACGAGGTTCGTCGTTTGTGCTCCTTCCATTCTGTGCCACTGAGAAATTGTGTTTCGGAAATCGATCCCGACAAGCTTCACGCTTCTATAAAATCATTATCTCAGTGATGAACAAAATCTTTGAGATGAAGGAGTTACGTTTCAACGTAATTTGTTTTGTGGGTTCAAAGTAATTTTGTGATCTTAATTATTAATGATGATTTAGGATTTGATTGAGATTTCGTGAAATTGTTTAGATAGTAATTGAGGGAAAACGGCTTCCATTATGATCGGCTTACTTAAATTAATTTCGAAGAAAGACGGTCTGTTGAAAATAGATTCTAAATCTTGGACCTTCTTAACTCTGATAAGCAAAATATCGAAATGCCTCGTTGGTCCCTCGGTAGCAAGTGCGACTGCTGAACGTGAGATCTTTTTTTTTGGGTGCGGGTAATCATCCTATGACTTCTCCCACTCTGGGTGGAGCGGGAGGGCGTGTCAGACTTTTACTGACTAAAACCCACCGCTGTTCCTTCCTTGCCTGAGTGCCCAGGAGCGCGGTAACTCTGTTACAAATTTATCCGCGACCATGAACGTGAGGTCCTGAATTCGATGCCGGGTCGGGCAATAATTGTTATTCGATATTTCCAGTAGGAATTACTCTGAAGCAGCCCGGAGTACCACTAACTTCTAAGTGGTGTGACACCACCGTGCCTCGGAAAGCACGTAAAACCGTTGTTCTTGCGCCTGATCTCTCTCCAGTCATGTTGGATCACCGTCCCATCAGACTATGAGAGTAAAGGAACAGAGAGTGCACCTGTGTCTGCGCACACGCTTGTGCACTATAATATCTCCTGCGTACTTGGCTAATATCCGTGATTAAATCGACCACAGTGGCCTGTGATCGAAATTTGGTCGAGAGGATTATTATTTCTTTATTCTTAAGCAAAAATATCATAAGATCCATCCGCTTTCATGAAAGTTCAAGTACAAAAATCAGAAACCAATTAATATAACATCGAAGGAAATAGTCTATAAATAAAACGAGATTGAGTTTACTTTTGATGAATGACCCACAGCAATATGATTTATTTATTTGGCAACTCCCTTACAAATATACAGCGATAACGGTTACAATTGATATAGACGAGCCTGTGCCGTCACTTAAACTCAGTTGATTGATCGCTGCACGAGGGTGGTATACTCTGTCTTACATTCAACACATTAGAAAAAAATCCATACTACATTTTTACACGTGCGATTTCAGCAACTTATCAATAGTTCTTGTTACTCATGTAGTGTAAAGTTACGATAGTAGGACCATTTTATATTAATCTGTGTGAAAGAGGAAAAACATTTTCTCAAATTTACTGTCGATTCCAAAAAGTTTTGTCCTTCAACAACAAATTCTACTGCAGCATCAGGTCCTACGAAGGTGAAAACTTTCAGTACGTAGGTAGCAGCAGTATTCACAACAGAAGCGTTGATCGCGAGTGGTCCAATTCGTTCAAATTAGACTCATTTGGGCGCCACTTCAGGTTCGAGTAAAATCGCAGCAAGTGAAAAGCACGGTCCGAACCGTTCTCATGATATCGCCGGATAATGGCCGTCGTTAGTCGGACCACGATCGTCGTTTTGGGGCGTTACTTTTTCAAGTCACTGAGTCAATCGTTTATCACAGGCCTGTTGTGTTAACTTTTGCATTGCGAGGGGATTAGGGTGGCATGGAGTGGATTTTTAAGATACGCTGTTAGATTTTGCAACATTAAAAATCACATGAAGCTGGTACGTTCCATTGCTCCTTTAGAGAATCCTGGTCCAACCTGAATCTCGACCTTGAGAAAGGAGAATGTTTATTAGCGGAAATAATGTAATTTTTAACCAACTTCAAAAAGGAGGAGGTTATCAATTCGGATGTTTATATATATTTTCTTTTATGTTTATGGGGTTGGTGTTATTTATTTTCTGTGCCTCTTAGTTACTTTCACCACCCTAATATACAGGTTGTAACGGAAAGGTGTGGTCATATTTTAAGAACTGTGTCTGCCCTTGAACTTTCTTCAAGAAAATCTGAGGAAAGGCTCAAAAAATGTTTTACCTCCCATACAAATATTGATCAGCTGATGATAATTTTGTATGAAAAGTCCAATTTTTTTTTTAGAAATTTTGTAGTTTTTCTTAGAAAAAGTTGTTCATTTCCATGGGCAGAACCGGTTCTTAAAATATGACCACACCTTTCCGTTACAACCTGTATATGCAATGCAGCGTTGGTAATTCTGAAGTGATTCGTTTTATTAAAGGAAAATAAGAAAACTGAAAATATATTACGTTTTCTAAAGGCTCCACATATTTTCTGTCCTTGTTTAGGGTAAGTCATGGTGGACGTCAGCCTCATTAGTTGAGGTAACTGGTCCAAATTTTACCAAAGTCATTTCCCGCCTGTTTTCCTGAAAGATTTCTACAGAATTCGCAGTAATAACGTATTGATAGATTAACTTTGTGATGTCAATCGGTAGAGAAAATTGCGAAAAACATGGCCCAGTTTTGTAGGATTATGTGTATGGAACTGTATCCCCAATTAGTGGACTTATATACACTGGTAGATTAATGGCCTGATAGCGTCCCCGTCATGCGACAGCGGATCGATAGTTTCAAATTGCATTTCGATGTCAAACAGGTAAAAGTCAGTACGATAAAGGATAATCATAAAAGTCAGTTTGTCAACGATTATTAGCATTTCATTCGTAAACAAACTGCCTGATAGGCGAGCTAATAAATTCATTATTTTAATGAACGTCAATTATGTATGATTTTCATAACAATCAGTGAAATCGATTACGGGTTAATCCACTCGTACTTAATAATTTTGAAACATCAGTAGTCGGTTATTAAATTATTGGGTGGTGTTTTAAAGAACAATACATATAGGTAATAAATTGAATTAAAGGAATTTGCTTAAAATATGCCACAAAGGCGCTCACCAAAACTTCTTATGATTTCTCACTACAGACACATTAAAATACCGACCAAGTGTGAGTCGGACTTCGCACATTTAGGGTTCCGTACCATATGAGAGCAATCAATATTTTGGTATTTGTTGTTAAAATTTATGTAATAACTAGCTGTGCCCGTGGTTTCACCCGCGTAAACCGGGATAAAAAGTAGCCTATATGTTAATTTAGGCTATAAGCTACCTATATTCTAAATTTCATCCAGATCGGTACAGCCGTTTGAGCGTGATGAAGTAACAAACATACACACTCACGAACTTTCACATTTATAATATTAGTAGGAAGGATAAACATTATCACCAAATTTCAAGTTCATAGGTCACTATGAAGTTAAAAATTCTTCGGAACAAAATTTTGTAACAGACGGACACGTAAGTGACAGCAATAGGGCTCCGTTTGGACCCTTCGGGTACGGAACCCTAAAAACGTAACAGTAGCATAATACGACGGAATTAGAATCTCAGAAATTAATTAATGTTAGATCCTTTTCAAATTTTAATACTCAATCCCTCTGAAGTCCCTCCCTTTCAAGACAATTTGTAAAGGAATGTAAGTTAAGGTACTAATCTCAAATAAATTGTGCCTATTAATGTATTGAAACTTTTTAGAACTTTATTAGGATGTCCCTCTTTCAAACATTCTTTAACTTTGGTTTTCTTTAATACCGTTGCTTAATTAATTAATGCTCTTCCCATTTACAAAAAGCATCTGTCACAAAACAAAAATACACTTTACCATTTCAGCTTAGAGTACATTTTTGGGTAAACGAAATAAGTGGAAGATATGTAACGAACTTGTATTTCCAAAGAGACTACCTACTTACAAAAATAAACAAGATGCCTACCGATATATTTTCATTTGATGAGCTTGAAGTGTTTATTAGTAAGTACCTCATTATCGGAAAACAAAATATCTCAGAAGCTGCTTTAGATTTTTTTATGGAATTCAGTTGAAGGTGTTATTAATATATATTTAATAGAAACATGAGGCGAAAGCTGATACTAAAACCAGGCTTATTTACGGTAGGTACTCATTTATGGTAAAAAGTAACAGTAAAAAAAAAATATTTTTTATTGTTCCAAAAACAGTGTTACAGATTGTTTTTATTTTTTTTAAAGTAAAAATGTTATCTAGGTACCTACTGATTAAAACTTTCTGCAAACGGGATAATCCTATTAGTAAAACAAAATTAAAACACGTTGTTTTCTCAGTGAATCAACGAAAAGGCAAATAAAAATCGTTTTTGTATATAAAATTTGCAAAGATTAGGATGTGGGTCTAGAGGTGCATCCAAACATTGAGCGGCAAGTGTGCGCGGCCCCCGGGCCTGCGGACGGCGAGTAGTGGGTAACTCGCCGTCCGATCAGCACCAGGCCCGAGAGTCGTCAGCGTCAAAGAGTTGTCAGCAAAGGACGGGGCCTGCCACGGCCAATGCCTGCCCGGGGGTTGAGGATAAATTCGAAAGAGTTACCTCGCCCCTGGGCACGTAGGGCAGGGAGGAACAGGGGTGGGTTTTAGTCAGTAAGAGTCTGACACGCCCTTCCGCTCCTCCCTAGAGCGGAAGAAGTCATAAGATGATTTCCCACCCACCAAAAAAAAAAAAAAAAAGTGTGCGCGGCTGCTGAGTGCGGCGTGCCGCGCTATGTTTGGACAACAGCAGCGCGCGAACGTTGCGATCTAGCTGCCGCGCGCAAACATTGCTCAGTATCGTTTGTCGGTAATCTCGTCTGGACGTATTTAAGCTTCTCAAAAATGGACAATGAAACATCAATTAGACTGATTGAAATATATGGCTCATTTAACGATTTCGAGTAATAAGCAGAGCTAAAACACTGATAACCACTGATAACATTGTAGTTCAGGTTCAGACTAAATTGAAATGTGCGTGTCTCGCATATTGCCGCGCAAACATTCATCGGATTGTCCTAACTAGAGCGCGGCAGAATTATTTCCTGGACATGCCGCGTGTTGCTGCCGCGCACTTGCCGCCCAATGTTTGGACACACCTTTACAAAACAGAATCCTTGGTATTTGTGCAAAAAGAAAAATAAGTTATTTTTTCTTCAGCAACGAAAATGGGCAGAACATGTCATTAATTTTAATTATTATAACACATTTTAAAATCTAAATGTGTTCAACTAAATGATATTCTCGGGCCACAAACAAGTCTAAATTTAAAGACCCTTTTACACACGCCCCGTGCCAAATATCATTAAACCGACACGATACCTGATACCCAACTACTGTCCTGTATTAGCTTACGTCATAAGTGGGCAAGAAAAGTCGGGAGGCGTAAAAAGGCGTGGCACATATTAATCAGTTACTTAAATATCATAATAGTGGATGAAAAAGGGTACAGAATAAGTGAAAGGTAGGTACCTACTTGAAGAATTAAACATATGCCTTTGGGAGTTTTGGGTAAATAATAAAACTGTCGTACCTAGAAATTCTGAGGTGGACAATTTGTTGTCCTTAGGGGTACTGTTTTTTTAATAGGCATTTCATAGTAGTATGACGACTAATAGAGTCTAGAGAAGTATAGAGTATGTAAACTAACCCAAAATAAATTGGGATAAGAGTAAAAGAATGGCGATGACTTAATAGGTTAGCAAAAAATAATGACTTTCCTACAGAAATTCACAATTCTAATTAAATTTATAATGTAGTTGTTAGGTCGACTTATTCCACTCAACGGAGACGCCCTCACACCCCAAGCAGCTGCCGCTGGAGACGCTCCGAGCGTCGGGAGACACAATGCGAATCCCGGCCACCGTAGCCGCGGGTTTGCGGACGGCGAGTAATGAGTAACTCGCCGTCCGCTAAGGACCAGGTCCGAGTCAACGGCGCGTAGTTTTCCACGCGCGCCTCAAAGAGATGTCAGCAAAAACTGGGGGTCCACCAGGACCGATGCCTGTCTGAGTCGCGGATTAATTCAAAAGAGAGTTACCGCGGCCCTGGCACAAGCAACTGAAGGAACAGGGGTGGGTTTTAGTCAATATGAGTCTGAAACGCTCTCCCGCTGCAACCACAGCGGGAGAAGTCATTGAATGTTTTCCCACCCCAAAAAAAAAAGGTCTGGAGGACTGGTCCTGTGCGCATCGTATCCATTGGAATTCCGCAACCCTCACCAGCAGGTGTATTCGCTAACTCAGTTGACATAAATTTGATAGGCACTATGCAGTACATTGCTCGGTGGACATCGATTATAATGGTCACTACGGTGTTCCTATACGTCAAAGCAGCAATGTACGGCTAAGTGCCTATCAAATTGATGTAAACTGAGTTAGCGAATACGCCTGCAGGTCATCGGTCCACCTTGTGGGAGGCCTTCCTTTCAACGTCGCGCACTGTTTTACTATTCGGTTAATACTGTTAATTAAATACCAGTGTTTTTCACCAGTAATCATATTTTTCATGGGTTTGCTGAAGAAGCCCTACCATAACAAAAAGCATTAAGATAATTCTAGGTACCAAACGTATTGTTCCCTTAATGAAAACGTCCATAACGGCTGAGCAGAACATGGCTACATTTGACTGACAGGCTTAATTATTGCAATGCCGAACTAATAAGGAGTGACAGTTTGCTATCCCTACCTATATGACCGTCCCGGGCCTGCGGACGGCGAGTAGCGGGTAACTCGCCGTCCGATCAGCACCAGGCCCGAGAGTCGACGGCGCGTAGTGTTCCACGCGCGCCTCAAAGAGTTGTCAGCAAAGGACGGGGCCTGCCACGGCCAGTGCCTGCCCGGGGGTGGAGGATAAATTCGAAAGAGTTACCTCGCCCCCGGGCGCGTAGGGCAGGGAGGAACAGGGGTGGGTTTTAGTCAGTAAGAGTCTGACACGCCCTTCCGCTCCACCCCAGAGCGGAAAGAGTCATTGGATGATTTCCCACCCCCCAAAAAAAAAAAAAAAACCTATATGACCGAGGAGTATTTACTCCAGTTGTTCAATACTCCGGGTGGCTTAAATATGAACATTGTCATTTGACTAGCCTTATCTTGAATAAATTGGGATTGGCCATCAGTCTAACAGGACACTAGCATTTTACATGGAGGAACTATCATTTACTTTTCATCAATTGATTATTTAAAAAAAAAACTATGTTAGTAGGCAGCATGGGTAGTAGGTTTGAGTATCTAACTACCAGGGTCCCAGTCAGGGCGACACGTAGGCAGTCCCAATGATTAATGGCCCAAGGGGCAGCGGGGCGGGACGTCCCGAATCAGATGCACGTGACGTCACAGAATAACGTTCAAATAATATTTCGCAACAGCCAAGCGCAAAATGGGTTAAAAATTACTGGAGACAAGTACTAATGTTGAAAATCTGTATTCGAATTTCGAAAGTTTAAAATGAAAATGTTTTTTGTTCAGCTTTTTCTGTTGTGAGTTTGTTACGTATTTTTGTTCGCAAAAAAGTGCAAAAAATGTAACCTGGAGTTTTAAAATTCCACTGAAAAAAAAATCAATCTCAGCGTAAAGTTGACACTTCAATTAACTAATGAACAAAAACTTGGTTTTCTCAAAAGAAACCCTGCTATAAAACCGCAGAATCACAGTTTACCCCTCAATATCCGGTCAAAGACGCCACTTCCGCCACGGTTGCAACATTTCTATGAGTTTTGAAAGGAAAATTCAACATTCTTTAGAATTGACCGCAGCGGTTACCCGTGAATACCACTGACTGTGAATACTCTTTGAACGTGAAATTTATTCGGTAGAATTATTTTTCTTTGTAAAAGGTGAGGCGAATTTCACTTTATGTTGAGTAATTAATTTATGCGATGTTTTTAAGAAAAATATTATGAGGACCAGCTTTTGAAAAACTAACACGAATGTAAAATTAAAAATAAAACGTGAACTAACACAAAAATAGAATTGACTCAAATATGCAAAAATATAACTTCTTATTATCCTTTTTTTTTTGGGGTGGGAAATCATCCAATGACAACTTCGTGTCATCCTACTCGTAATATTGTAATAGACATAAAATTTTGGGCACGCCAATTGTGGCGATAAGTCAAATCTTTGAGGAGTGGCAGGAGAGGCGCCACGGCGTCCTTGGGGCTTAGACAAAGTAACAATTTAAAAACGATAACGAAGTTAGGAAAGACTAAAATGTATGAGATTGACATAAACCGCGCTAAGTAACGTGGTCAGTCGACTGTCGACATCGTTATCGCAAGTTGGTAGACAACGCTAACGCTTTTTTTTTTTTTTTGGGGGGTGGGAAATCATCTTATGACTTCTTCCGCTCTAGGGTGGAGCGGAAGGGCGTGTCAGACTCTTACTGACTAAAACCCACCCCTGTTCCTCCCTGCCCTACGCGCCCGGGGGCGAGGTAACTCTTTCGAATTTATCCTCCACCCCCGGGCAGAAGGTACCTCCAAGAAGGAGGACAACGCTAACGCTAGGAAATGTTTATCGATATCTCAGAGACGATGACGAATTTAGATATCGTTTCGCTACGAAGCGATGTTACTTTGTCTACAGGGCCTTATCTTCCGCCTGACGCAGGTCCTCACCGGACACGGTTGGATCGGAAGGATCCTGTTTCGGATGAGGCGGAAGGAAACGCCCGGAGGACACGGTGGAGCATACGGTGGAGGTCTGCCCTGCTTGGGCGGAGCATCACCGTTAAGTAGTTGTGTAGTTGTGGAGGCGATCGGCGGTGGCGACCTCTCGTGTCCAGCCCTGGTACAGGCCATTGTACGGAGCGAGAGGGCATGGGAACGTGTCGCCTCCTTCTGCCAAGCAGTAATGCTTGCGAAGGAGGAGGCGGGATGCGTGAGGGAGAGGCAATCCTCGCGCCTTTGCGCTCATAGCCACCGCAGGAGACGCCCTGGGCGTCAGGAGTCGCAAGCCGATTCACGATCACCGTAGACATTGGCCGCGGACGGCGAACAATGGGTAGCTGCTTGCCGTTCGATAAGGACCAGGCCCGGGTCGACGGCGCGTTGTGTTCCGCGCGCGCTTCAAAGAGATGTCAGCACTGATTGACGGAGTCCACTACGGCCGATGCCTGTCAGGGTCGCAGGTGTAAGTATTTGAAAGAGTCACCGTGACACCTGGCACAGGCAACTGAAGGAACACGGATTGGTTTTAGTCACTAAGAGTCTAAAACGCCCTCAGGTCGTTATATATTAATAAGTTATTTGATGATTTCCCGCCCAAAAAAAAAAAAAATTTTGTGGTAAAATAAAAATTCTTCTTACATACTCGTATACTCGTAAGATTAGGAAAACTAAGTTTCATTATTATTATTTAATAATAGTCCCTGCATAAAAATAACTAAACTACAATTCCAACTCACTCCACAAATACCAGGTGCATACTAAAAACTATTAAAAAAATTAAGTGCAACACGCGACAGTTGATCATAATATTAAGGTGAAAGAAAATTATACGTAATAGACCTACACAAAAATGACTTAAATACTATCCCATGTTACTCCATATGTGAAATTACAGAAAAAAACCCAAGAAATTCAGCGGAGTAATGTTGCAACACGTGACATAGGTACTCGTAGTAGATAATCAAAATATGTGTATCAAGGATTGGTGTAAAAAATTCCAAGCGGTTCTTACAAACTAAAATATTGTCCTATGTTAACCCACAAGTAACAAGTACCAGGGCCCCAGAAATTCAACAGAGTAATGTCATTGTATAATAAAATCCATAATATTGGTAAGTGCAACACGCGACAGATGGCAGGGACGGCTCGGTGGCCGGAAACTACGACTCTGCCGGATATTGGACAGTAACTGCTGCTGTATCAGTTTGAATGTTTAGCTGCGCTCGCAAGCTTGCAGCGAACAGATAGATATGTTTACAGCGCTTTAGATAAGCGACGGAGAAGCTGAATAACATTATGTAATGCTGGATTAGAACTGCGGAGTGTGGCTGTCATTTAGATTGTGAACACTAGCTTCTGTGTGCGTAGGAGTGGTGGGATTTAAACGTGGTGACCATCGGTAACTATACATTACAGACATGACATAAACACTGATACAGTATAAAACTCCGCCACGATAAAATCGTTATTAATGGAATTATTATAATTACCTACTCTATTATTGTAGGTAAGAGATAATAAAACAAATCTTCAATATTCCAATATCATAATATCGTAGTAAATGATCCACACATTTAAAATGTATAAGCTTGCACAGTGGTCCGAATAATTCAGAAGGCGTAACCTGAAATAAACACAAAATCGCGACTATTTCTCGCCTCGGGGCTGTGGAAATGTGGACGGCACAGGCTGTCCGCTCCGTGACATGTCCGGGCAACCAGGAATATCTGTGCTCTCCGCAACAAATAGCTTTCATAAAAGTAACATTCGCTCCAATTGTCCATTTGTTCGAAAATTAAGTTGAAATATTTTGATCGTTCGTATGATATTATTTTCAACGCTACGGCTCATTTTATTCGGATTATGGTTTGTGGTCGAACTTTTGATAAAGTAATGGACTGATAAGTCTGAAAACTTTAAAAGCAGGCTTAAGTAATTTATTGCGTTGGCCTTAGATAAAAGTTGGCGAATAGTTCAAAATCATATTATCTTAGAGCTCTCAGTTTAAATATGACCTTAAGATTTTTGTCAAATCATCAATCATTACAATATTCATTAAAATTTAAATAAACTATGTACGAGTACTTATAAGATTCTATGAAAACTGTGTTTTTAAAATAAGATTTACGCCTTCTCTGTATCTACATATTTCAAGAATATCAATACATTTTTCAGAGAAGAGGGAGTTTTTTGTCAGCTGGTAGCTTAGTGATAATGTCAGTGTCTAGTGTCTAATGTCAATAAAGTCTAATGTCAGTTTCACTATCAATGTCAAGACTGCCCAGGTGTCAATGCAGGCTTTACACAAACTGGAAATCCATTCAAAATAAAAACTTACTGGACCCAAACAAATCACGACCTAGAAAATAAATGAAGTTTAAATCAGGAACGCTAATCTCAGCAACAACGAAGCTGGGATTTATGAACTAATTCTGCTTTCCGAGCAACTGGCCGTTTGGACACGGTTTTGTCAGCTACGCTACGGATTTGGCACACTGTGCAAGTGTTGTTCTACTGCGGTTGCGGCGACACACTTTATGTATATAAATTTGTATTCAGATATTATTTTGGGAGTGCGGTTTTGCATTTTCTGATTTTGTTTTCATGTAATTATTTAGTAGAATCCATGATACTGCTGTAGTATGTTTTTAAATCAAGTGAATTTTATTTTATTTTTCGGTTTCTAAGAAAAAAATAAAGAAAAGCGGCATAAGAAAGGAAGGAGTAGGTATAATTCATTATGATTAATTATTATTTATTTATTCATCAAAACAAGTTTTTTGTTACATAACTTAACAAGGCACACTATTAGACCTCTGGGGTCTGTCTTAGCATGCCATGACCAGAGTTGATCAACGTGCCATTACACAGTCTTTAAATAGTAGTTGTTAAGTTATATAATTTTATTTGATTTTAATAGACAATTTTGGTAGACATCCCATCCATACGCACAAAGTGTTTTGAGAAAACATTCATTGTGCGTACAGCTAGAGAGTGAAATTCCCTACCGGAGTCTGTGTTTCCTGATAGCTATAACCTGGGAGTCTTTAAGTCAAGAGTGAATAGGTTGCTTCTAGGCAAGCGTGCTCCATCTTCGACCACATCATCACTTGCCATCAGGTGAGATAGTGGTCAAACGCGAACCTATCAAACATAAAAAAAAAAAAATATTTATTTAATTTTGATGACAAATTTTAATTTTTTGTTTTACATCGAAAAATTCGTCCACATCGCCGTCAATGGGAAAAGTGCCCAGAACGCTGGCAGCATTGCCATGTTCAATGGCAATGCTTTGGCCGAAAAAATATGAAAAATTGTTAGATATATTAATATAATTGTTATATTTTTATCTACTATTGAAAGAAAATGCACTTTGAAGCTGATTCTTGTTCTGCTTTCTGAATTCCGTATGTTTTGTAATCTTATTTAAATGATATTTGTAATGTAGAAACCTGTTGCATAAAACTGCAAAAAACGGCTTCCAAAAATTTGATGAATTCACAAAATCTTTGAATATTTGATGCTTTCTATCGATCGACTTTTAAAGCTGTAAATCTTTTTAATAGGATCTCATTTTACGGCTATTGGTAACTTAAAGCTTGGCAATTTTTCGTCTCGTTTGATGCTATATTTTAATCAAACTACTGACGCTGCATAAAATGTTCTAGTCATAAAATTCTTAGAATGCTTGCCAAAATTATATCAGGAGGAAAATAATCAAAGTTTCAATAACATTAAGATTTTTTAAAGTGAGTGTATGTGTTTTCAAAACGAAGTTGAATGTTATTAGTTTAATTATGTAATGGCCAAGGTACGCTTGCTGGGTTTGGTCCATAGATTGGTGACCATCTTTACATATCGAGACTCCTCCATGCCTCGGAAAGCACGTTAAGTCGTTGGTCCCGGCTGTCAATCGTGGAACTTTGACAGCCGTTATGGGTTTTCAGAAGCCCGAAAGTCTGACATCCAGTCTTACCAAGGGGTATCGTATTACCCAGTAGGTAACTGGGTTGTGGAGGTCAGATAGGCAGTCGCTTCATGTAAAATACTGGTATTAAGCTGCATCCGGTAAGACTGGAAGCCCACCCCAAGATAGTTGGGAAAAGGCTAGGCAGATTGATTGTAGTAACCAAGCATTTGTAAAGGTTAAGTATAGTCCAGTCATTTAAGCTTAAATTAGATAAGAATTTTGGATTTCGAGATACCCAGCTGTAAGTCTGTAAATACTTGTATATTGACACCCTAAAAGTTGTCTTAAAACCTACATATGGTAAGGTGTACGCAACTATTAAATTTCAAGGTCAAAGGTCACAAAAATCGGATTCTTGCGCTTTTTTTTGTAAATATCTCATTTCCTATGGGTTTTTTGCTATTTATTATCAATATTGTAGAATACAAAATTCTCTACAAGTCTGTTTAAAAAAAATTATACGGTAAACCGTTTTCAAGATAGCGCGGAGAGCGCGCGGTCACAGCATCACTTCAGGTCAACCGGTGCCTCCGGTCGAAAACGCGCCATATATAGTTGATGAACTATCGATAAATCAATGATTATAAATATTTGTCAATTTTTATTAACATATATACACATATTATATTTTATCATTTTTTTCCTAACCTATCCACTTTGCACACAGCTGGGTATCTCGAATTCCGAGGTGAACTTACCATAATGACTGGACTATAGGTACAATTTATTTCGTGAATAATGATAAAGTGGGGTGGTCTATTTCTGAAATTTAACCTCAAAAATAAGCCAGGCAATTCATAATTCCAGAATTATTTATTTAGGTGTGTTAGGTACTTAAAATAATTAACTAACTTTGGTGATTCTAAAACTTATTTAATTTAAGGTAAGATTTTGTGAGGCCAATCCCCACGTTCCAGTACCAATACAGGAACGTGGGGATTGGCACAAAAAAACAGCGGCCTTTGCTCTGCAGTGGGCAAAGTCGGGTTGTAGATGATGATGAAATTTAATATTTTTTAAGGTTCCGTATCCGAAGGGTCCAAATGGACTCATGTGACCGTTTGTCCATCTGTCCGTTTGTCCGCCTGTTCGGCTGTCCATCGTGTATCACAAAATTTTGTTCCGAAGAACTTTTTAACTTCCCATCGACCTATGAATTTCAAAATTTGGTGATAATGTAATTACGTATATTTTACTAACAAATACCAATATATTGCTAAATCAGGTTTTTTCTTTGAAATTCCCTAATTTGGTACGGAACCCTAAATGTGCGAAGCCCGACACGCACTTGGCCGGTTTTTTGTGAATAGGTAGGTCGGAATTTGAAAAACATAAATAGTTTCTAGTTTGGTATTCAGCTACATCCGGTTAGACTGGAAGCCGACCCCAAGATAGTTGGGAAAAGGCTAGGGAGATGATGAGTTTCTCCAGGACTCGTGGAGCTTCATTGCCTCGATGTTTTGCAGGTAATTGAGAATATTGTGGTGGGCTTGTCCCAAAATAAAAGTAAAAAGTCTCAAGATATGAAACTAAAAACCAAAGAGTTAAACCTTATATAACAGGCAGTTGGACGCAAAATTGTCTACTAAAACGAGTTGACAAACCAAATTACTACTGGGAAGCGCAACTCCTGACTTTGATTATAAAAATGAATAAATAAAGCCAAAGAAGTTAAAAGTACAATACAGATCTTAGTATCTAAAGTTAAAATTTAATGTGTCCCATAGCTGCAATGTGAATGTTTTCAGCTAAAACTGGGCCCCAGGGCCGTACTCCGGGCCCATTATAAGAATAATGTCGTAAATAAACTCGATCCCCAGAACAACGTCTATTTGTAAAAAAAGCAATTGCCAAGCTGAAGTTGAAGTGCTTATTACCGGGAGTTATATTTCCATTTATATGAAAACTAATGTTCCCGTTATTTTCCTGTTTACCTTTTATTGCGGAGTTCCGAGCGGTGCGTTTAGATAAATATTTTTCAGGTATTGTGTGTGAACGTTAATAGAACGGGAATGTCTGCCGCATAGTACATGTTATGAAGATGATTTTTTTTATTATTATAGGTTTAGCAGAAATAGTTGTGATTGAAACGACTACCGTTACGCGTTTTATAAGAAAGACTTTACTGGAGAAAATTATTTCTACAAACTAGGTTAGTATTTTCACAATATCGAAAATTGTTGCCTTGTATAGAAAACTATGTGTAGGTACCTACAAGATCCAGTCCAATTCCGTAAAAAACCGGCCACCGAGGGTTCCGTACAAACTTGTAGAACCTAGGTTAAAGGACATACTTAACTTTGCCGTTCGATCCCTAGACACGGTTACTGCACCAACCGCAAATAATAAGTTTGTAATAGTAAATTCGCTTTTTTTAGGTACTAAACATTTATACATGTAGTGTATGTAGATATACTTATGACTTATCATGAGCGCATACGTCGCCGTCGGTGGTTGTAAATAACGTTCCGAATGGTGGGGACGGCAGTTGAGGTCGGACTGTCGGCCAGTGCGGTGGTGCATTGGCAAGCCAAGTACAATACTATTATTATACACATTGCGTGGATACTACAATACAGTTTTCAGAATCTTTTCTATAAGCACATGTGCTGTATGACTATGCTACTTGCCACACCCCATATAAGACGTCGTGCGGCGTGACCACGGGCACATCCTGGCTGGAGGCTTTAATAAATTAGAGCCTTCACAGGCAAGTCCGGTTGAGCAGACGACAGCCTCAGAGGCTGACCTGCAAGAAGTCCCACAAAAAAAAAAAAAAAAACAAATAAATAAAAAAAAAACCACGGGCACATTCCCACATCCGGCTTCGCGCACTTTACTTGTTCCCCTTTCTGTTCACCTCATTAATAATTTCTCAATTTTGTACTTAGCGTTCCTAATTATTTTTATTAAAAAGACTTGGTGTAGTTAACTTTTAAATATTCTTTCATTCAATTCCTGAAATGATTATATGTCAACGGAAAGTGCTCTACTTATAGGTTATGACCCTTGTGAAATTGCAAAATATGCGAAAATATGCGACATAAGCGGTCATATCTTTCGATTGCGTTGACTTACAAGTTTCAACTTGATACCTTTACGCATTCTTGAGAAAAATGGTCTTGACAGACAGAGAGACGGAAGCAAAGTGATCCTATAAGGGTTCCCTTTTCCTTTTTAGGTACGAAACCCTAAAAATGGCATTCTAAGAGACGATGGACGTTCAAGATTATTCAATACTCGATTCTGTCTGAAGCTTTAGCAGCTTAGTGCTTCGCCCACTATAAATTTTCATCCAGATCTGTTCAGCCGTTCTGACGTGATTGAATAACGAACATACATCCATCCATCCATCCATCCATCCATCCATCCATCCATCCATCCATCCATCCATCCATCCATCCATCCATCCATTCAAACTTTCGAATTTATAGTATTAGTTATATAGTAAGGCATTTAAATTGTTTTGTTATTTATAATGCCAAAACCCAAATCCCTCTTTTGAAAAAAAATAAATAAAAAAAACTTGTTTCATCCGTAGGTAAATATTTTTTATATTAAATTGCTAACATATCATAAAGAAAACTCGCTCCCTATCTACTTTTATACGGTTAAAAGTTACAAAATATTAAGAATTTATTGGGAACAACGCTAAAGTTATTCAGCTTATCCTTTATTAAGGGTCCCGTTATGGGTTTTCCAATATCTAACATTCTTCAGAGGAACCGTTGTCTGGGGGCTGTGAATATTTGAAATGTTCTGCGGAATCTTACAGTGTATTATGATAATTTACTTCCCATCCTTAAAACTTGACCAAGTTAAGAGAAACTATTTCATTTACATGCCCATAATACTACGAGTTCATAATTATTAGTAGATAATGCTTTAACTTCCCCCCATTGTAAATTATAGCCTGGGTATATGTTATTCTGATGTATAAGCTATAATCTTGTAAAGTTTCATCCAAATCTGTTCAGAGGTTTTTGCGTGAAAGAATAACAAATAACCATACATCCTCATAAAATTCCACATTTATAATATAAGTTGGATTAATTTGGTTAACCAACAACTGTTTACACAATCCTACATAATAAAACACATGCGAAAGTTTGATGTTTGTAAGTTTTTATGTTTGTATATTTGTGTTTCAGTCACGCAAAAACGGCTGAAGGAGTTTGAATGAAATTTTGCACACAGATAGATTATAACCAGAATTAAAACATAGGCTACTTTCACCATGCGGGCGAAGCCGCTGGCAGAAGCTAGTACTTAGGTACTACAATATAGTCCTTCGTTATACGAGGTATCTTCATTCGTTAGTGTAACAATTAATTAAAGGTTATTTATTTATTTACTAAATTAATTAAAATTAAATCCCCCCTGCACTATTATAGATTAAGATACTAGAGCCGCCAGACTTTACTTATATTCTGATTAAAAATGTGTGGGATTGTGTAGTGTTAGTATGTAGGTGGTACCTACTTTGAACGTGCGCGCATACCTGCTAACTTGGGCCGACGGCCAATATTTTCTTTTTTGCTTATATGTAGATCATATTTGAAAAATCAAAGAGGGTTAATTCTGAGGGAACTTTACCTGACTGTATAAAAATGGCTCGCCAGGCAAACCCGCGTCCCGGACCTGCGGACGGCGACCAGTGGGTAGCTCGCCGTCCGATCAGTACCAGGCCCGTGAGTCGACGGTGCGTAGTGTTCCACGCGCGCCTCAAAGAGATTAGTGTCAGCCACCACTGACGGGGCCCGTCGTGGCCGGCGCCTGCACGCCTAGGAGTAGCGGCTAACCCGCGTAATTCAAATTTTCTTACGTTTTTTGCAATTTGCAGGTCAGTATCAGGTTGTATGTTGATCAAAATATGATTCGCGGCCATAGCAAGTACGTACGTACAGAACTGAAATCATTAAAATTGTCAATACAACTCTCTGTTAGTATTAATGTCAAATGTCATGCTTTCATGAAACACTACATTAATAACGCATCATTATAAATTTTGATCAACATACAACCTGACACGGAACTTTTTTTTTTTTTTTGGGGGTGGGAAATCATCCAATGACGCGTGCGCCTTTGCGTGGAGCGGGAGGGCGTTTCAGACTCTTACTGACTAAAACCCACCCCTGTTCCTTCCCTGCCTGAGTGCCCAGGGGTGCGGTAACACATTTTCAAAATTTATCCGCTACCCCTGGGCATGTACCTACGACTATCAAACGGCAAATTAAACTAAAAACACGTAAAATAATTTTAACAAACGGACTTTTCTGCCAAAGCTTTTGGTAACTAATTTAAATAAACCGCTAAAGTAAGATTATAAACCCTTACAAAATTAATTAAAGCTTTAAGAAGTTTGGTCAAGCTTATTGCAACTATGAGTGGAGAAATAACCAAGTTTGAGAAGTTTCAGGAACCGGAGCCGGGATAACGAAAAAAGCGGTTTTAATTGAAACTGTAAACTTTCTTGCTTAATCTACACGATAGGGAAAATATTAAAAGTAGGTACTCGTAAGTAAATTTTTGAGGTAAGAAAAAGTGTTTTCGTATTTTTTGGTAATTTACTAGCACAAGAGTAGGAACTATGAAATTTTGTATTATTTACGACATAAATAGATTTTTATAGTTCACAGGGCCTCGCCAAAATCCACCCATTCCTATCAAGATCGGAGACTCTACACTCGAAGTTGTAGACGATTACGTTTACCTGAGACAATCGCACCAGTTAGGTAGGTCTAACTTCGAGAAAGAGCTCAACCGTCGAATCCAACTCGGCAGGGCAGCGTTCGAGAAGCTGTGCGGTATCTTCTCATCCCACATCCCACAGTGTCTCAAGACGAGTAGGTACAACCTACCTATGACACGCATTGGTCATGATCATCGACGTTTTTTGGTAGCCGATTCTCGGTATTCTTTCTTAAGTCTACCATCACGTGCGTTAGTCAATATTATTTTATGAGATAAAGAGTACCTATAGGTTTTAACATCCTTCGATAAATTGACTCCAACATCATCATCTTCCAACCCTTATCCCAATTTAGAGTTATCGCTGGAAGGCCCAACCAAACATCTTATATTGATTCCACAACGTACCTAGTTAACTCAACAAGGAATAAGGCCCTATTTTCAAAATAACACCTCCATTCTGCTTAAAGCACAAGTTATATATTCCTCAAGTAACAGACACTTGAAATAAACGTCAACTTGAAAGTTGAACCGACAAATAAAATCGTAAAATATAGAGGATTGTAAGTCAGTCGTGCTCGAGCGATTCATTCGATGACCGCGGTTTAGTTGCGGTTAGTTCACCCACAGATTGCAAGGCCTTAGATTTGATTGCCTTGTTAAGGCACTAGCTTGTTAGGTCACACTTGGATTCAGAGTCGTTCGACCCTGTTAAACCCAGTAATGGCAGGAACATACTTAGCAAAGTGTTAACTTGGGAACGATTGGTTTTATGAACTATATTTCTGTAAAATGGTGATGCTATGTAGTTTTAAATATTAAAGTGCAGTTTTTTCTCTTCTTAGTTACAGTATTAAGAGTATTCATGACTTCATATTGATAGTTAACAGTGGAGAAGGGGAGAAGAAAATGTGTTGCACTGATCACAAGCAACATAGTAGGTACAAGGGTTGGATGAAGAATAGAGATGGATGATATTAGACTTTAGGCAGTTTTCAGGCTGGCCTTCAGAATAATCTATATAAAATGGTACATTATGTGCTTTAGTAAAACAAAAACCGCTGCTAATGATGTCTGTTTGTTAAAATGAAAAAAATAAATATGTAAGTAACTAACCTTATTAGTTTATTCAGCAGTACACCCTCCATTTCAGACTATAGCCTAAACCTTTGCAATTATAAAATCGACAAACTCGTTAATAAGTTCAGAATTTATTTGACCTAAATTCGCGGAGTTCCAATACTAAAATTATAGTTTTCAATTTCATCAAACTTCTGTAAGCTCCAACTGGTATTAATGAGCAATATTGAGCTTAGCAACTTTATTACGAGTAGGTACCTACAAGGAACAAAGCTATTTAAAATTTGTTCAATTTAAAGTTTAGTTAAGTACTGTATGTACTGACGATTATGCTAATTTTGCTTTGCTAAATTCTGGATTAATCATGTCATCTAAAATAAAATAAGGTCACTGGGTATATCTAGAATATTTGTGGTCTAAAACCCCAAATATTCTTCAAAATAGTAAGTATTTTTGTAACTTTTTCTAGATATCTGACAAAGCAGCAGAGATCTTTAAAAGTTTTTGTATCATTTTCTTGCTCTTAGAAGATCTAGATTCTATATTTAGTGCTGCCTTTGAAACCCTTTTTAGAGAATTCTACCGAAGGCTGTTTTCAGAGTGTATGATATTGCTAATATTAAAATGAATCTCACTGCACTAACCATATTATCAGATTCAGATCAAACAATCTTATAGAATCACAATATGTAGGTAATTATAAATACCTACAAAACTTATCAATACCTAGTTGGATAAAATTCTCTTTCCACAAAGCTCCGGTCCCACTAATCAAACACAATTATACTGAGCCAAATGAAAACTGTCATCAAAGATCCACTTATTTAGTGTCTCTTCATTTAGCGGGAGTGTTTACTTAAATTAAGATACCGACTGATGTAATCGAACTCTTAGCCCCAGACTCCACCAAGGCAGAGATGATATACTTAACAGCTAAGGTGCGTATCCACTGGCTAGAGTGGAGCACAGATGTGTTCTGGCTGAAGCGGAGCTGCAGCGCAGCTTTGCAAAAGGCGTGCAGCGAGCGATGGATCGCCGCTTGCCGCACATCTCCTGTCTCTGCTGCACGTCATCACCTGCATTAGAGACACAGCTCACATCTCTGTTTTGATCAGGCAATTAATAAAAAACATCTCTCTTCTCAAACGTATCGTCCCGGTCCGGGCTTAAGACGGCTCCGTTACGATGATGTTTTAATTATTATGTCAAGTGTTTGGAGTGTTTAAGGTAATTAATATTAACATTGGTCTGCCTGGGTCAATCTGAAAGATGTTTTAACTCATACAATTTTCAAGTACCCACCACACATATTACATTCTAATTTTAAAATTAGTTATGTTTTTATCTCTAAGCGCAGCTTTGCAAAACGGGTGCGGCGAGCGATGGATCGCCAATTGCCGCACATCTCTTGTCTCCGCTGCACGCTATCACTTGCATTAGAGACACAGCTCAAATCTCTGTTTTGATCACGCAACGAATAAAAAAACATCTCCTCTCTTCTCAAACGCCTCCGCTGAAACTAAGCGGAGAAGAAGTGGGTTAATCTCTTAGCTACTCTTCTCTCTTCTCCGCTGGAGTCCGGGCTTAAGACGGCTCCGTTACGATGATGTTTTAATTATTATGTCAAGTGTTTGGAGTGTTTGAGGTAATTAATATTAACATTGGTCTGCCTGGGTCACTGAAAGATGGTTTCCAATTTAACTCACACAATTTTCAAGTACCTACCTATTTATCTATTACATATTAATTTTAAAATTTGTTATGTTTTATCTAGATACAGTGGTTTTACAAACTGTTCACTGTTCATAGGTTTAACTTATCTAAATTATATTACGACTGCTTTGCTGATCCCGTTCAAAACAGTGTTGACCAATGTGTCTTCCATCAATTAAATTAATTATAAAAAATATGAACATATAAAAAATGGGCATAACACCCAACGGTTGTCACATTGAAATAACGAATCTATTCGGTTCTAGAACCTTTTCTAAGTAAACATAAAATCTCATTCCTTCTAGCCGTACAAAATGAATATTTTATCAATAATAATTTTACAAAATGAATTGTTTTCGAGAACTTCCCTATCACGCAAGCTATTTGTTCCACTCTTGCGCAGTAGGGCACTGGCACTTTCTATTAAAATTATCATATTCATAAATAAGCATCTTGTTATTAATATCATGACAAAAACTTGAGAGAATCGGGTAGCCATAATTTTGGTCACGCCAGGAAGGACTAGAAAATTGATTTCAAATAAATTGGATTGCTAATGTAAACAGAATTTAATATTTTTGGGAAAATATTTACCTAAGTAAATAACTGTTTTATTGGTCATAATCCAAAGATGCAAAATATTTACAAACGAGCTTTATGGCTGAAATTTCAATGTCAGCTGTTGTCATTCACAACCTGTAGTAGCCGACTTAAGCATCAATTTTTTTTTTCTCTCGTCTCTTCAGATTCCCGTGTTCTAAATTCGGATGTCCAATTTATTTAAGCACGAAGGTCGCCCTACAATCATTTTGCACCTGTAACCACTTCTGGGTGCCGTTGACGTGAAAAACTAAACCGAAAAGGACAGGTGCGAAATCCTGTCGCAGCGGGGGTCTACCCAAGGGCCCGTTGACTCGACCCATAACCTTAATTGATAGGAATCGTTAACCTTTAAACGCGCGCCTTCATCGTTTCCTTAACATAAATACTTCGATTCTAATCTCAAAACTTTTTTCTCCGTTATTTTATACGTCTGGTTGGCGATCGTTTTATTTTCGGGTGCCTTCGTCTACAGCCGCCGATAGATCGTTATTTCGTAATAAACAGTCCATTCTTTGTCATTCGATATTTTCGAGATTGTTGGTACCAGATAATACGATATCGTCTTGGCGCCGTCTTTTCATTTATAGGTTATAATGTCCAGTGTCAAATTAGGAAAGGCCGAGTGACGTTGGAATTATTGCTCGTTTAATGTTAATTATTTTCTCCTGAGGGAGTTAGACGTGTGTAATTAATTCGGTGGTCAAAGCACTTTTATTTGGGAAGACAAGATCTGATCCATGTTCTGTTTTTCTAGATGATGTTCCTTTTAGTTTGCTTTTATTTTCATCACCTGAAATATAGATCTCTATGATTGATCATTTGTTTTCGTTTATGTACTGAACTGACATTCAATTAATTCTAATACTAAACTCGGATCTAGATAATCCGAATAAACCATCATTCCTCGATTCCCAAAACAAAGACATTAACAGTAATTTTGCTTACCTACCTAAGTACCTACTCCTGAATCAAAATGAAGCAGAAGTAAATTATATCTGCAGTTTCAAAATCAGATAATAAATGAGCAACAGAAAGAAAATTAACATAAACACCATCATTAATTTGCCGCAAATGAACCTGGTGGTGATATATCTCGCCATTAAATCAATTAAATTTATAACTTACGGCTTTGGAAATCTCAAAAGTGTAATCAATATCTCGTGCCGGGTGACATAAATTTGGTAGGACCCACATCACTAACTCTGTCCGGACTGTCATCAAATCAGAGATCAGCTAAAGTTTTCAAATTCTAATGTATTTTTAGAACGATGTGATGAAAGGAAAATGCGACTTGTTTATTTATTTAGTTTCTTTCTTTTTCTCCTGTAAATAGTTGTTGGCTCAGCAGTCATCAAATACCTAGGTTGAACTGATATTGACAGTGCCCTTGAATGTGTGAATTACTTCATTGGCAATATCTTCCGTCTCTCCAGAAGTACTCGTACCTACACACTTAATATGCCAAACTGTATTTTCTGATAAGTTATATCCGAAAATAAATGGACCACAAGATTTTTCTTGGAGAATTTCTTTAAAATCAATTACCAATTAATCTGTACACAGCAAAATAGGTATGTGTTCACTATAATGAACACCCAAATCTCATCCCAAAATTTTATTTACTACGCTTATATTGGGAGCAAAATCATAACAAACCAAAAATATTCGCAGGCCGTCAGACCGTTCCTTACAACGTCCGCAATAAACACATTTTTCTCAACTGGCTCATAACCTCAAGCTGGAAGTTATGTATTCTAATCTTTATTAATTTTGCTGAGCTACCTAACCTAGTTAAGCTTACAAGCCTCGAGAATAAACCGGCTATGTTTTCCCCACATACAATCCCTGGAGCCCTTAGAAAAGCATATTATAATCAAAAGCGCTCGCATATTCATAAGTTTATTGCATAGTCTGGAGAATATAGGCTTCCAAACGATTCCTAAAACTCTACATTTAAGCGGTGGATGGAAAAAAAACAACGAGTTATCAGATCTACATTCGTTGGAACAAAAGAGCGAAAAAAATAGCTCGAAAATTCTGAACTTTTATACAGTATGGATACGTTTTTTTACATGGCACTCAAACTCGGTCACCTCGCTAAATGGACCGAACAGGTGCATTAAAGTTTTTATAAAGTCCGCTCGATCGTAAATCGCCTTAAGTAACAAGGGTGAGCTTTAAGTTTTTTAGAGTACTTTTAATAAAGAATGAACTAACTAAACTCGCCGAAAACTTTGTTGGAGTGGCTTTGGTAATACTGTCTTTAGTTTGAAAAGGGTTTGATACCTATTAAGAGCGATAAATCATTAGTTAATCACGGAGTTTTTATCAATAACTTTTCGAGAGATTGTGGTAGAGTTAATTGAGGTTTAAAGGCTTTGTATAAGAATCTTTTGTAAATTGGTTTAAGAATATGTGTCATGACAGGTGATTTACGCCATATCTAGATTACAAGCGTTTAAAATAATGATGTTTGTGCCAAACCCATTTGTTAGGAAGAATTTGAAAACAACTCATTATATATTTTGATGCCCAATGCGGTCTTCCCCTCCCTGTTCCCCTTTTTAAGGTATTTTTTCATAATTTTCATTACCTTTGTATGTTTTAAGTTATTTATTAGTCCGTATTGCAGTAACGTTCTACTGCAAATAGATAAACTTGTCCATTAAAAAAATTAAAGATTACAAAATGTTGTCCTGTCTCGATAACAAGAGATACCAACATCACAAAAAAAAAAAAACTAAACCAGCGACTCATCGATATAAGAGCCCACAATACAATAAGGTTTAATACACGCGTGTGTTGTCGGTAGTCCTTTAATGTCGTGTTTTGTGCCTTGTAGATGTCTAGATAAAGGCAAAGGACATTGTGTGACGCAGCCAGGAGGGTCGCCCTCCTTCTATTTATTGCTACATTATACAGGGAACCGTGTGTTTGTGGGTAAAGATGAAAAGATTAGGAGGGCATCGGAAAATTTTAATTTTAATGACCACTAACGAGAGAAAGGAATTTACTCAAACGAAGGTGGGTACGAGTTAGTGGAGCAACAGACCTAAGTAAAATAATTATGACTAGGTTGAATAAGGTTTGACTGTAAAAAGGTGTGTGCTTTAGATTACCTACTTAAAAGTCAGAATCAATCGAAGTTTTTAGCTGTACCATATGGTACATATCATTGAGTAGTTTTAATTAACCGACTTCGAAAAAGGAGGAGGTTATCAATTCGGATGTTTGTATTTTTTTTTTTTTTTTTTTTTTTTTTTTATGTATGTTCGGGCATAACTCCGTCATATGTTGACGGATTTGCAAAATTCTTCTTTTGTTCGAAAGGGGTATATTCCGAAATGGTCCCATTTAAATTTCAAAAAGATCTGATGATGGGTTTCGGAGACAGACAACTGAACTCTTCAAAAATTGACAGCAAATCGACCGCGATTGCTGCTATCGTATGTCTATGATCTGTTAACACAGTTTAATGGGGAACCACAACTAAAAAGTGAAAAATAAAAAACTTTTTTACAAAAAAATAGAACCGACTTCCAAAAAAAGTGCAAAATAACTTTAATTTCGGAAGGCGGTGTCAAAAAAAAAAGACACAAAACAGAAACACCGACTTCCGAAATTAAAGTTATTTTGCACTTTTTTTGGAAGTCGGTTCTATTTTTTTGTAAAAAAGTTTTTTATTTTTTAACAGACTTCAAAAATAGGAGGACGAGGTTCTCAATTCGACTGTATTTTTTCTAGATGAACCGATTTGGATGATTCTTTTTTTATTGAAAGCTGGTGCTTCTCATATGGTCCCTTTTAAATTTGTTGAAGATCTGATGAAGAACTTCGAAGATACACAATGGAACTCTTCAATAAATGATAGCAAACCATCCTCAATTGCTGCAATCGCATGTTTGTTTATTGTTTACACCACTTCATAACATAACCATCACGCTGATACACTCTTAAGGGGTAATTTGTATAGTTCACCCTGATACAAGGGTTAATTGGTACTCCCTTCTTCTCCTAAAATTTTTTGTCCGAAAATCATTATCCATAACACGTTTGCTATAAACTTCAGTAACAACAATGTTCAAAAATTCGAAATTTTTGTTTTACATAATTATTTTTACTTCTGTCATAATAACGAGCAATAAATACTATAGAAAGAAATGAAGTCATATGTCCTAAGATTTGGAACATATTGTTACGAGCTGGGTATAGGATAAATTATTTTACACCAATTAATTAACCAAATATTCTTTATTAACTCAACAACTTAGAAACACAAACACTAATTCGCTAATAATCACTATTCTCTTCGCAATCGCTTGTATTCGCATCCGTTCGCATCCGTAGTCGAAATCAGACTGACTCACTCGCCCGCTGTCCGGCTTATTTATACAGTCATGGAAGTTTCTAGAATATTGTCGAACTATCCTATACTGGAATATTCTAGAAACATCTATGAACTTCCACACAGTACCACAATGGAATGTTCTCGAACCTAGTGGAAACTTCTGGAAACTTCGACCACATTCTCGAACGTTCCAGTGTAATACGGTCGACGTAACACTGCCCCCTCCTTAGACATGCTCGTCCCGAGCATCATTAGTCCCGTAGTATCGCGCCAATCGGTCTACATGGACTATCTTAGGCGCACCTCGTGGACCCTTCTGTATTCGGTAGGTAACATCGTTGATCCTGGTCACGATTCGGTATGGTCCATCCCATTTTGCTTGCAATTTGGGAGACTTCCCTTTGCTACGCACTGGGTTATGCAGCCACACCAGTGAACCCTCGTCAAAACCTCTATGGTTTGCCTTCCGGTCGTATCGGGTCTTCATCTTATCAGACATTTGTTGGCCGGATTGTCTGATATGCTCATATACATCATTCAACTTGTTACGCAAGTCATTCGCATAATCGGTTACACTGCGTGGGGCATCAGGGAGGGTTCCGGTGATTAAATCTGCAGGTAACCGTAATTCCCTTCCAAAGTTCGCGAAGGCTGGTGTTACAGTCGTACTTTCGTGAACTGCACTACGGTAGGACAGAAGAAATGGCTGTATGTGCTTGTCCCAATCCCTTTGCCTGCTTTCCACAACTTTTGCCAGATATCTCTCCAACGTTTGGTTGAAACGTTCTACCATTCCATCAGATTGCGGATGGTAAGAAGTGGTTCTGGTCTTGTGAGTACCCATCAGTCGACAAGTCTCCTGAAAAACTTGTGATTCAAAATTCCTCCCTTGGTCGCTGTGAATTTCCAAGGCTACTCCAAAACGACAGAAGACTTCCTGAACCAATTTATCTGCGACTGTTGTTGCTTCTTGGTTGGGAATGGCGAAGACTTCTGGCCACTTCGTGAAGTAATCCATGACAACCATGAAGTACTTGTTTCCGTTTTCACTTTCCGGAAATGGTCCTGCAACGTCTAGTGCTATCCGTTCCCAGGGGGCTCCCACGTTGTATAATTGTAAAGCACCTCTGCTGCGTGTCTGGGGTCCTTTCACAGCCGCACAACTGGTACATTTGCGGCATCAGTCCTCAACATCCTCTCGACAGTGAATCCAGTAAAACCGCTCTCGTATCTTCAGTAGAGTTCTTTTTACCCCCATATGTCCTCCTGAACATCCATCATGGTAGAGCCGTAAAACATCCGGTACTTTGGCTTTGGGGACAACAATTTGTAGATGACAGTTGTCTCCTCGAGCGTTTTCCCATTTACGGCACAAGACTTCATCCTGGATAACCAAGCTGTTCCATTGTGCCCAATAGCTCTTTGTGATGGAACTTAACGCCGCAACATCACTCCACTTGGGCTTCGGAGCACCAGCTTTAATCCACTCAAAGATCGGTTTGAGGTCCGTGTCATTTTGCTGAGCAAGCTGTAGGGTTTCCTTCCATTCATTGCTGAGATCCATTCTTAGCATCCTCACGGGAACTACTTCCTTAGTCTCTTGCTTGATACAATGCTTACAGTCTTCAGGGCAAGGTCTTCTAGACAGTGCATCTGCGTTACCGTGAGTTCTCCCACTACGATGTTCCGTTACGAAGTCAAATTCTTGTAGTAGTTCGATCCATCTTGCCACTTGTCCCTCTGGATTCTTGAACTGCAATAGCCACTTTAATGCAGCGTGGTCAGTTCGCAATTGGAATTTCCGTCCCAGCAAATATTTACTGAAGTGTTGCAATGTCCTTACTACTGCGAGTAGCTCCCGTCTCGTGACGCAGTAATTTCTTTCTGGTTTGGATAAAGATTTGCTGTAGTAAGCTATAACAACTTCCTGGTTTCCTTTCCGTTGAGACAACACGCCTCCAATTCCAGTATTACTTGCGTCTGTGTCAACTATGAAGTCATTTTCAGTGTCAGGATATCCCAGAATAGGTGTATTGCACAGACGTTTCTTTAATTTCCGAAATGCGATGTCACAATTCTCGTCCCAACAGAACTGTTGCTTCTCCTCAGTGAGTTTGTGTAAAGGTTTTGCAATGTCGGCAAAATTCTTGACAAACCGCCGATAGTAGGAGCACAAACCCAGAAATGCTCTGACCTGCGTCTTGTCTTTCGGAACTGGCCAATCCTTGACGGCGACGATTTTCTCCGGATCTGTCTGAACACCTTCCTCCGAAACTATGTGTCCTAAAAAGTTCACTTGTCGTCTGAAAAATGAGCATTTTTTCGGACTTAATTTAAGATTAGCCGTCCGGATTTTTGACAGCACTCGATTGAGATTTTGAAGGTGATCTTCAAATGTACGGCCCACGATAATAATGTCGTCTAAATAGACAAGACATGCGTCTCCGATCAATCCGGCAAGTATTTGCTCCATTAGCCTTTCAAACGTCGCAGGAGCATTGCACAATCCGAATGGCATAACTTTAAACTGCCATAGCCCCTTTCCTGTTGAAAATGCAGTTTTCTCCTTATCCTTAGGGTCTATTTCCACTTGCCAGTAGCCACTTTTCAAGTCTAGCGTGGTAAAGCACCTCATTCCAGTCAGTGTATCCAATGTGTCGTCGATCCTAGGCAGTGGGTAACTGTCCTTTTTCGTGACGTCGTTCAATCGTCGATAGTCCACACAAAAGCGCGTGTTGCCGTCCTTTTTCTTCACCAGCACCACAGGAGAACACCATGGACTCGATGAAGGCTCTATAACACCATCCTTGACCATACCCTCAATCATCATTTCCACTTCCTTTTCACGTGCAACCGGCAGTCTTCTTGGTCGTTGACGGATTGGTAACTCGTTGCCAGTATTAATTTTGTGCTGAACCACTCCTGTTCTTCCTATGTCAGCATCATTTGTAGAGAAAGAGTCGGCGTACTGAAGTAACATCTTCTTAGCCTTATCCATTTCTACTTCCGTTAAATCACAGTTTTCCAAAAGTGTTGACACGTCAAATTTCAAACGGAACACTTTTCCTGATGGTACACCTTCCATGAAGATTTCCTCCGTACCACACTTCAATACTCCTTGAT
Organism: Polia nebulosa; assembly: GCA_951329385.1. NCBI lineage: Eukaryota > Metazoa > Arthropoda > Insecta > Lepidoptera > Noctuidae > Polia > Polia nebulosa. The sequence continues at coordinate 19,402,854 of OX589604.1, forward strand.
CAACGTCGATCTCACAACGATGTTTCCGCATGAAGTCTAAACCCAGGATGCAATCGTCCACTATATCAGCCACGATGACATTATGCCGATAAATTTTGTTACCTAATTTTAACTCCACCTCCTTCCTGCCTCGGACGATTATGTGCTGACCGGTAGCTGTCAGTAATTGTATACGGTCGTGGTTATTGAAAAAGTCCCCAAGGAACCGACTTGCCAAGTGAGAATTGACGACCGTGTGAGAAGCTCCAGTATCTAACGTCAATTTGCATGGTTTTCCGTTGACTTCGCCTTTGATGATCAGACTATTTCCGTCATGGGCCTGTGAGATCGAGATCCTCGGGGCTCTTTCAATACCAGCCAGCACCCGCCCCCCAGTCCTGGCGTTTACTCGTTTCTCTGCTGTTGCTGGGCAGTCGTATCAGTCGCCCTTTCCTGCTGGGATTGATCTTCTCTCAGCGTGCTTCGCTTTGGACAGCTTGACCGAAGATGACCCCTTTCTCCACAAGAGTAACACCTAGGGCTATAACCTTGCGGACGATCGCGTACAGGTGATGCCACAACCTCCCTGATACGGTGTGTTCGATGGTCTTGCCTCACTGCCTCTACTTCCAAGGCATGGGCCAAGGCGTGCTTCAGTGTCTCATGATGCCCAAGTCTTACAGCGGCTCTAACTTCCAAGTCACGTATTATATTATAGATTGCCATTGATGAGTGCAGGGGCAGACTGGTATGCCTTCCGAACCAACTTTTCAACTTCCAAGGCCCACTGCTGTAGGTTCTCGGCACTACGTTGAACACGATCTCTTAATTTAGCACGAAATACGTGCTCCAAGTGCGTGTCACCATATCTGGACTCTAAGGTTTCCAGCAGCTGCTCATAGGTCACATCCTTGCCAAGAGCCTCAAGTATGGTTAGGGCCTGGTCTCGAAGGCCTAAGGTGAGCGCGGTCATGGCTTGCTCTTGGGTCCACCCATTCGCCTTCATAACGGCTTCAAATTGAATTTTGTAGGCCGACCATGAAGATGTTCCGTCGAATGGCGGCACCTTAAATCCACGTGCCGAAGGTGCAGCAACCACTGAAGGCATAACCCCGTCTCCAGCTCTAAGTTCACCTAAAGCCTTCTTCACCCCAGCAATCTGAACTTCAGCTTCTGAGATGCGATTCTCATGCTGGTGAACCTGCTCCTTCATCACCTTGAACTCTTTGCCAAGTGTTGAGTGAAGGTCTTTAATGAGGAGCATCTGCTCTTCTTGGCGGCGGGCCTGCTCCTCTTTATCTTGATGAAGCTTCTCCTCCAACCGACGGGCCTGCTCTTCTTGGCGGCGAGCCTGCTCCTCTTTATCTTTTTGAAGCTTCTCTTCCATCCGACGGGCCTGTTCTTCTTGGCGGCGGGCCTGCTCCTCTTTATCTTGTTGAAGCTTCTCTTCCATTCGACGGGCCTGTTCTTCTTGGCGGTGGGCCTGCTCTTCTTGACGGCGAGCCTGTTCCTGCAACAGCGCCATTAGCGCAGACAAGTCTGGCATCGCTGGTGCTAAAGAAACTCCACATGGGCCAGCGACTGGCTCTGTCGTAGGCTGAACACCACCCGGCGTCTGTATCGGAGAATCTCCAAACCGCCTCTGATCCATGTCTTGCTGCCGTTGACTCCTTGTACGAATACCGTCCGTGTCGTCCTTTGGTATAATTGGCATAATTTATCCCACTTCTGACACCAATTTGTTACGAGCTGGGTATAGGATAAATTATTTTACACCAATTAATTAACCAAATATTCTTTATTAACTCAACAACTTATAAACACAAACACTAATTCGCTAATAATCACTATTCTCTTCGCAATCGCTTGTATTCGCATCCGTTCGCATCCGTAGTCGAAATCAGACTGACTCACTCGCCCGCTGTCCGGCTTATTTATACAGTCATGGAAGTTTCTAGAATATTGTCGAACTATCCTATACTGGAATATTCTAGAAACATCTATGAACTTCCACACAGTACCACAATGGAATGTTCTCGAACCTAGTGGAAACTTCTGAAAACTTCGACCACATTCTCGAACGTTCCAGTGTAATACGGTCGACGTAACAATATAATGTGTATTATTTCGAATGATCATTTATAATAATAATTGATAGTCCTAAAACATTTTCTAAAAATTAGGTTTTAGTGACAGAAACGAAACGCTGTAAATCCGACTCCACGCAGTCTTATCTGCCCTACCCCTAGAGTGTAATTTAAAATCGCGTTGGCGCGGAGGGGCGAGGCGGCCTGAGAGTTGAGGAGCAGGTGGTTGTAACGCTCGCCGCCGCGGTTGAGGCTGGCCGATGAGACCGGCCAGCAAAACGAAACTGCGGTGGTGAGCGTTAAACCATCTGCGACGATAAGCTCGCGTGGGACCGCCGGAGCTTCGCAGCGCCGGAGCCATGACAGAAACCATGCCTGCTGTATGTTGCATGCTTGCTTGTATGCTGCATGCTTGCTTGCATGCTACTACATGTTGAATGCTTGCTTGCATTCTGGGTGCTTGTTTGTATGCTGCATGTGGCTTGGTTGCTTGCATGCTTCATGCTAGCTTGCTTGCTCACTTGCTTGCTGCTGGCATGCTGCATGTTGCGTGCTCACTTGCATACTGCATGCTTGCCTACAAGTTAATGTTGGATGCTTGCTTGCATGCTGCATGTTGCTTGGTTGCCTACACGCTGCGTGCTAGCTTGCATGCTCACTTTCTTGCTGCTTGTTTGCTGCATGTTGCTTGGTTGCTTGCATGCTGCATGTAGCTTGGTTGCTTGCATGCTGCATGTTGCTTGGTTGCTTGCATGCTGCGTGCTTGCTTGCATGCTCACTTGCTTGCTGCATGCTTGTTGCATGCATAGTGTATGCTTGTTTGCATGCTTCTTATAGGGCAATAAAACCACATGTTCACAATCAACTGTTTTATTGAGTGATGTATACATATATGCTGTCGTGTATATTGTAAAATATATGGGTGGGATCCAAATTATAATATAAGTTAGGTTGTGGGTATTTAATAAAAATCAGTCTTGGTCAACCCGTCTTTCATTTACAACATATGCGTGATGTGACAAAAGCCATTTATTGCTTTTGCACTTTTACTATTTATGTATTGTATCAGTTGGATTTGGTAAAATAATAAGCAATTGTAGTAATACAAAATCAGATTATATTTAATTACAAAAAAATGTTACTTTTATGCAGATTAATTCAGTCAGTAATAATTTGTAGATCAATTCTAAGCTAATTTCATGATGGAATAGCTCTATAACCCGTATTGCATATAACTCGTGTCTACGTAACGCCTGAGAGAAGTTCATAGGAAAAGCTTTGTTAAACAAAGGTTTAATAATATTATTAGGATAAATACACATTATATAATTTGAATTTAGGACTTATAACTTTTATTGAAAACGGCTTTAAGTCTTTTGTATATTATTGATTGTAATGCTTATGACAAACTGATTTAGGGCATATTGTATTAAAGGATTTCAATTTTATGGCATGTGATATTATGTGCCTTCAAGTTCAGGCAAGTTATCATTCGGACAAATGATGATTAGGACAAAAAAAAAGTATGGCACTTTAGATTATGGCTATAAAAGTTAGGTAACACAATAGAGAACCTCAAAGATCGATGCCCCATACCAATCGATGGGGTGGCATCGATAAGGATTTTGATTCATTTGCCTAGCTCTGGAGCCAGGGTCTCACACTTTTCTGTAACTTGACTATGGCAATAAAAAATATTATTATTATTATTTGCAAGAAGCATAAATCTAGCTTGTTACTTAATGACCATATTTACATAATGAACACATTTAAGTATTACTAATATACAGAGTGTAACGGAAAGGTGTGGTCATATTTTAGGAACCGGTTCTGCCCATGGTAATGAACTTTCTCTAAAAAAAAATTGAAAATTCCCAAAAAAAACATTTAGACTTTCCATACAAAGTTATCATCAGCTGATCAATATGTGTATAGGCGGTAACTTTTTTTTTTGAGAATTTCCTCAAGTTTTCTTGAAGAAAGTTGTTCATATCGATGGGCAGATGCAGTTCTTAAAATATGACCACACCTTTCCGTTACACCCTGGATAGTAACATCTTAATTACTAGCAGCGAATATTTAGACATTACGTACATCCTTTTTTAACTTAGACTTAGCCTAATGGTGTTCATTAGGCTAAGTAGGTATTGTTATAATTACCAAACTCATTTAATATAATAGATATTCAATTGTTTTAATCACTTTATCATTAAAATTGTATTTTGCGTAGGCACTAATTATTTTCTTTACTTCTCATTACGTTTTTTATTGTCATATTTCACTGATATAAATACCTGTAAAATTAAATGTTAAAGCAGTTACCATTTTGAATTCATCGCTATCACATTGTCACTATAGCCAAATAAATAAATTTAGTAAAAAGTTCGCAACTATCACATGCCAAATTTAACGCAGTTGGTAGGATCTCGCGTGATCCACTTCGTAAGGACGCGATAAACGTGCGTTAACATCAACGGGACAAAATCAACCAGGTTAAGTGTAACGTGACTGGAATAAGTGTTAGTGATGGAACCAGGATCATCATCATTTCTGTGGTCGCTGCACCTTAGCCAGCCTGCAATGGCCGTGCCGGTGCCGGCGAGTGGGGAGAACAGCAAAGCGGAGGCGAGAGTGCCTTCCCAACACCAGTTCCAAGCGACGCTAGTTGCTGAAAAATATCTCCTACTGGAACAAGTCGAAGGCTCCTCGCTTTATCGGTGTGTGGACGTGCGAACGCAAAAGGAGTATGTTTGCAAGGTGGTGTCAGGAAACTGCAGCAGCTTACTCCAAGCGCACTATCGACTCGATGACAATCCACACGTCAATACCATACACGAAGTCATAGTCTGTGATAAGAGGGTGTACCTGATCTTTCCCCGGTCGCACTCAGACCTCCACTCTTACGTCTAGGCGAGGCTAATGGAACACGAGGCGCGGAGGCTGTTCAAACAAATGGCAGAAACAGTAGCCGCATGTCACGAACAAGGCATCGTTTTACATAATCTTAAGCTGAGTAAATTTGTCTTCGCTGATCCTCAAAGAACAAAGTTAAAACTAGAGTCATTAGAAGACGCAGTAGTCCTCGTCGATCCTGAGGAGGATTTAATTCAGAACAGGTGAAGATGTCCTACCTACGTGTCGCCCGAAATCCTCCTTGTTGACCAGACGCACTCCGGCAGAGCAGCAGACATGTGGTCTCTCGGCGTCATACTGGACGCCATGCTCGTTGTAAGGTATCCATTCGACGATTTGGAGCTCGCGTCGCTGTTCGCCAAGATATCGCAGGGCTACTTCGAGATGCCAGAGTTCTTGTCATCACGTGGCAAGTGCCTGATCCGCTCGCTGTTGTGGCACGAGGCGCGCGAGCGGCTGAGCGCGCGCGAGGTGCTGCGCCATCCCTGGCTGGCGCGCGACCCGCGCAACGAGCTGCCACTACGCACTGCAGCCTCTCACGACCAGCTCGTGCCCGACGTGGACATGGACGACTGCCTGTAGCCTGCGCGCCCGCTGGCTGCTCGCTCCGAGCGGGCACCAGGCTCCATTTGGCGCTTCGCATCACTCACGGCTCTGTGCGCGACCTGCCCTGGATTTCGTTATTGAAGAATTTCGTCCTCACTGGAATAGTCCTACGCTGTTCGTCCGAATATCCAACTTAAAAGAAGTGCCCCAAAACAAATATTATGTCTCTCTCCCAGTGGTATCATAGGAAGACGACGTTCTTCTAACAGTTGCATCAAAATATAAAACAACTGTTTCGACTCATCTTCAAGACGTCATGCTACACAACCATCGCAATCCCAATATCTTACTCACATCAACCTACATCGTGCATCTCAGAAGACGAAGACCACGCCCACAAGTCTACATCTTTATATCAAAGAATCTTTGTTGTTAGGGGGGAGGTGTTACATAATGACCTTTTTTACATTATGAACAAATGTATTACTTATACAGAATAATATCGTATTTACTACCTGTATCGAATATTTAGACATTTTATCCTATTTTTTTTTACCACAACACCATCAGACTAAGTGTATTGTTATAATTACTATTAAATACATATGTATTTAATGGGTATCTACTTTGTTGTAAGTACATATATCCTTTGTTCTGATCACTTTCTTATAAGCCTATTTTGCATAGATTTTTTCATACGTATTTGTAAATAATATTATTATTGTAAGTTTGTATACAGTACCTATACCTATTTAGTTGTTTTTTTTTTAATACATATATCGATATAAGTTTGCATAGTAATTAATGAATTTGTTTACTTAATATAATGTACCTACCTATCTAATTTTTGATAATTATTCTCATAGTTCTAAAACATAAATTCCAATTAACAAACAATTATATGTTGAATCAGTTATCAATTGGAATTCATCGATATCACATTGTTCCAAATAATTTTAATAATTTTTAATAAAGTTTGCTACTTTCAAATAATAAATCTGCTATTTTATTTTATTAGTCCGTCGTTTTTTTAGTGTTTCTAAGAGATTCGGTTAGAAGGGGTGTAAAAATAAGTCTTGTGTGTTGATCTTGTCCCGTCTCTGTTTGATCGAGCCATTTGATTATATTTTTAAGTCTGAGACCGATGTATTGAAGTCGCATGAGATTGCCAGAACTAAGGTAGGTACTTACAATCAGGTAGTTATTTTAAGGCACTATTAACTGCCAATGACCTTGAGTGGTTAGCTTGCGTGTTCTGTGCTGTTAGACATAACTTTACATATTAATTACACTATGTTTGAAAATATAATTTCAAATATTCTCAGACCAAATTACGACGGAAATTGTCTTGAGTAACAAATTTAGGTAAATAACAGGCTGAATTTGTAAAATAATTGAAAAAACATAGAAAAAAATCCTTGGTTTATATTTTAGGAGCTGTAAGACTAAAACCCCATGGGCGCGCCATCGAAATGATGAAAAACACGTTATCGCCGATATCTCGCTGAAAAAGCATCGCAGACGTCTGAAATTTATGTAAAACCTAGATTTGAATTTGTCAAGATTTGTAAAAATACTCAAAGAAACCCTAGGCTTGTGATTCAGGAGCTGAAGTACGGTATCGCGTAGAAATAAGTCGTGATTATCTATCGAAGAAAGTATCTAAGTATTAGCGAGGTCTTTTTTGTAGACCTATTAGGAATTACCGATAATAGGCAAAAAAGTTTTTTTTTTTCATAATTAACACTTACGTTTGAATGGTTCGATATGCTTTGCACTTATAAAAAATTATATCTCAAGGATTCTAAATTAATGAAACGATAAGATACTAAAGTGACATGCCTATTAAAATTAAGCAAAAAGTTAGGGATACCTGCATATTGCCATCATTAACATACGCTAGCCAAACTTGGAAATTCACATATCAAGCGAAAGCAAAAATCAGGACGTGTCAAAGAGGAATGGAAAGGAGTATGTTAAAATCAAAAGAATTCAAAAAATACCCCATGGTATAATTCGAAAGAAGACAAAAGTTACAGACGCTCTGATTCAATGCAAAAAGCTTAAGTGGCGTTGGGCTGGACACATAGTCAGACTAACAGATAACGGATGGACCTCCAGAATAACATCCTGGAAGGGTCCATCAGGCACCAGAAAGAGAGGTAGACCAGCTGCCCGGTGGACAGACGACATTATACAAGCGGCTGGCAAACACTGGATGGAGACAGCGAAGAACAGGGATACTTGGAATTCTCTAGAGGAGGCCTTCACCTTCGAGAAAAATCGAGGGGTTCTTACATGAATAGTAATTCTTATATACCTACAAATATAAGATATGTTTAAACATAATTAGAAATAAGTTTAGTTTATTTTTTGTATTCTTTAGTATGAAATATTAGGCTTTTTTAATTTTATGTATTATTTAATATAATAAGATACAAAAACATATGTTCATTTCTTTAAAAATCACAGATTACTTATTTAGTTATCCCTCCACTGCTTGATAGCTGAAAATACTGTAGTTCTGAGTACTCGTGCGAGAACCATAACAGATATACTTTGCACAACATTCGTAATGTAATGACACGACCACAATTCCCTGTAAGTCTTTTCAGTGGGAATAAGCTCGCTAAGTGGGAATATGCAACAACTTTTTTTCATGACCTTCGCTTTCTGGGTCCAAATCAAATAAAATACAAACAACGACTTCCGAAATTAAAGTTAATTCTAAATTTTTAGTGTATTTTGTTTTCTGGAAATCGGTTGTTTTTTTTTTTGGAAAAAAGTTTTTTTACTAAATTCCGACATGCATGACGTTCACTAACTGCCTCATAGATTTTGGACTAACATTGATGTGAAGATAAGATCATAGTGTCCGATTCATTAAATGTAGTGATATGCTTCGATAATCTAGAACAATCGACGATTCCACAGGACCTATGGTTATTTGCTCCTAAATAGATTTATAGGCCCGACGTCCGGTGAAATTGATAAAAATTGTCTTGAGAAAGTATTTGATAATGGGTTGATGGTCATTGAGTTGAGAGTTTATTGCCTTTAATTATAATTGCTTTTAGTTTAAATTCTACTGGAATTACGTTGGGTATGTTGACTAACTGTGGGATTGAATCGGTTGTTGTGGATGACGTTTCGATTAAATAGAAATTGAGTTTATTGATATAGATATTTTTGTTTTCAAATTAGGGCCGTGCCTCACTGCAACGCCATTACAGCGTACACGCGTACACAGGTTATGATGCCAAAAAAAAGGTTGACAGATGACGTACCTACCCACCGTAGAGCTGCATCCATTCACTTGGTTGCGCAAACTGGTAGTACCGGCTAGGGGTCCCAGGCACGAGGCACGGGCTAAAGAGTCACTTTTAACGATTGCAACATAAAATATTTTCTATTAGTTTTCTGTGAAGGTTTTTATATTGGCAGAAAGTTAAATTTTTCTTTTAAGTTGCTAAGAGCATCACTGCTACCATTGTTTACTTTATGAACACTGTCAAAACCACTTAGTTTATTCGAGAATCAATTTTTTAATCCCCTTAAAGCAATTGCCGAGCAAATTAATTAAGTGTACCTACATCAATCTTACGTATCACACTTAGGGCCGATTCCGCAATTCTAAACGCCCAGTTAAACACGTTTAAGCGAGCTTAAACGCCTTTAGCCGCTGTCATAAAGCTGAAGAGTTTGTTTGTTTGTTTGGCTGAACGCGCTAATCTCAGGAACTACTGGATCGAATTGAAATATTATTTTTGAGTTGAATAGTCCATTTATCAAGGAAAGCTTTAGGTTATATAACATCCCGCTGCGACCAACATGAGCAGAGCATCAATGAAAAATGTGGCAAAAACGGGACCAAAAATATCCTTTTGAGAGCTTTAGTTAGGTGCGCTGCGTAATGGGTTAAAGTTACGCAAAAATTATGTATGACGGAATTGTTCTCCTTCTAAAGTTATAAAAAAAAAACCGCGACAGCATATGTCTATCTTTTACGGTTAACTCACTACAATTTTTTTATGGTTTTTGATTTTTTACGCTAAGCTTAGTTTAGTAAAACTTAGTTTAACGAGCGAATCGTGAAATCGGCCCTTATAAGACCCGCTTAACTCAATTGAAACGACATTGAACTTGAATATTATTAGCGAGAACACTGCCAAATAAGATTGATCCTTCAACTGGTCAGAACCTAAAAGATGATTCGTCGAAAGTATCGGATGGGAAATAGGTCTTCTCAAGATGGTAGGTACTGTTGGTCGTGACTCACAGATGATTGTTTGCTACAATTTTGTATGTTCGATACTTCGGACCGCCAAGTATGACGAGTCATATTAATATTTTTGAAATAATCAATTAAATAGTAGGGGAATCTGGATTAGATGGTATCAGTGCTCTGTCAGAACATATGTACGGTCGTGAGGTCCGTAATAAGATTATTTGATGTCTAAAGATTCAATAATGCTACTAAATAATATATTCATATATATTTGTAATACATGTATTCATTATGTAAATATTGTCATTAAGTAACAAGATATACTAAGAGCAAATGAATCATAATCCTTGTCGATGCCACCTCATCGATAGGTATGGGGAATCGATCGTTGAACAAAGGACGCACCCTTACTTGAGAATACTTATTTAATTTATATTCCGTTACTTAAATCAATGTGTCGATTTTATGTGTTCTTAATGAGACAAAAAAAAAATTAAAAGTACTCGATGACAACACTGGTCAACAAAAAAAATGAAAAATAATATTCGATATTTTTGCAAAAAAATACAACAGACTGCTATAAAAAAACACAAAAAAATAAAAATTACTTTGATTTCGGAAGTCGGTGTCAAATTAAAAGACATTAATTATTTTAGTATCTACTAAATTAAAGCCTTATCTAGAAGTAAGGGTGCGTCCCTAGTTCAAAGATCGATGCCCCATACCAATCGATGAGGTGACATCGATAAGGATTTTGATTCATTTGCAAGAAGCATAAGTCTAGCTTGTTACTTAATGACCATATTTACATAATGAACACATCTATTACTAATATATAATAAAATCCTAGCAGTGAATATTTAGACATTAGGTAGGTATATCCTTTTTCGACTAATACTTAGCCTAATGGTGTTCATTAGGCTAAGTAGGCATAATTATAATTACCAAACTCGTTTAATATAATAGATATTTACGTTGTTTTGATCACTTTCTCATTAAAATTGTATTTTGCGTAGTCACTAATTATTTCTTTTACTTCTTATTACGTTTTTATTGTCATATTTCACAGATATAAATACGGATAAAATTAAATGTTAAATCAGTTACCATTTTGAATTCATCGCTATCACATTGTCACTAGAGACAAATAAATAAATTTAGTAAAAAGTTCGCAACTATCACATATCAAATTTGATGCAGTTGGTAGGATCTCGCGTGATCCACTTCGTGAAGACGCGATAAACGTGCGTTAACATCAACAGGACAAAATCACCCAGGTTAAGTGTAACGTGACTGCGATAAGTGTTAGTGATGGAACAAGGATCACCATCATTTCTGTGGCCGCTGCACCTGAGCCAGCCTGCCATGGCCGTGCCGGTGCCGGTGAGTGGGGAGAACAGCAAAGCGGAAGCGAGAGTGCCTTCCCAACACCAGTTTCAAGCGACGCTAGTTGCTGAAAAATATCTCCTACTGGAACAAGTCGAAGGCTCCTCGCTTTATCGGTGTGTGGACGTGCGAACGCAAAAGGAGTATGTTTGCAAGGTGGTGTCAGGAGACTGCAGCAGCTTACTCCAAGCGCACTATCGACTCGAGGGCAATCCACACGTCAACACCATACACGAAGTCATAGTCTGTGATAAGAGGGTGTACCTGATCTTTCCCCGGTCGCACTCAGACCTCCACTCTTACGTGTGGGCGAGGAAACGGCTAATGGAACACGAGGCGCGGAGGCTGTTCAAACAAATGGCAGAAACAGTAGCCGCATGTCATGAACAAGGCATCATTTTACATGATCTTAAGCTGAGAAACTTTGTCTTTGCCGATCCTCAAAGAACAAAGTTAAAACTAGAGTCACTAGAAGACGCAGTAGTCCTCGTCGATCCTGAGGAGGATTTAATTCAGGATAGGAGAAGATGTCCTACCTACGTGTCACCCGAAATCCTCCTTGTTGACCAGACGTACTCCGGCAGAGCAGCAGACATGTGGTCCCTCGGCGTCATACTGTACACCATGCTCGTTGGAAGTTATCCATTCAACGATTTGGAGCTCGCGTCGCTGTTCGTCAAAATATCGCAGGGCTACTTCGAGATGCCAGAGTTCTTGTCGTCACGTGGCAAGTGCCTGATCCGCTCGCTGTTGTGGCACGAGGCGCGCGAGCGGCTGAGCGCGTGCGACGTGTTGCGCCATCCCTGGCTGGCGCGCGACCCGCGCAACGAGCTTCCACCACGCGCTGCAGCCTCTCACGACCAGCTCGTGCCCGACGTGGACATGGACGACTGCCTGTAGCCCTCGCGCCCGCTGGTTGCTCGCTCCGAGAGGGCGTCAGGCTCCGTTTGGCGCTTCGCATCGCTCCCGACACTGTCCGCGACACGCCCTGGATATCCTTATTGAAGAATTTCGTCCTCACTGGAATAGTCCTACGCTGTTCGTCCGAATATCCAACTTAAAAGAAGTGCCTCAAAACAAATATTAAGTCTCTCTCTCAGTGGTATCATAGGAAGACGACGTTCTTCTAACAGTTGCATCCAAATATACAACAACTGTTTCGACTCATCGTCAAGACGTCATGCTACAACCATCGCAATCCCAATATCTTACTCACATCAACCTACATCGTGCATCTCAGAAGACGAAGACCACGCCCACAAGTCTACATCTTTAAATCAAAGAATCTTTGTTGTTAGGGGGGAGGTGTTACATAATGACCTTATTTACATTATGGAGTCTCGCTTGTGGAGGTTCACACATTTAAGTACTTGGGTCATATGCTTACTGACAGGTTAGTCGATGACGAAGACATGGACAGGGAAAGAAGGGCTTTGGCAGTTCGCTGCAATATGCTGGCCCGCAGATTTGCACGTTGTACTACAGAGGTAAAGTTGACACTATTCAGAGCCTTCTGTCAGTCATTTTACACGTGCAGTCTGTGGATCAGCTTTACGCGGTGGGCTTTCAATGCCCTTCGTGTTCAGTACAACGAAGCGCTGAGAATAGTGTTGAGAAAACCTCGGTACTGTAGCGCGCACAGATGATTTCTTTGCCCTTATTAGGAAGAGGACGGCGTCTGTGATGAGCAGGCTCCGTTCAAGCCCCAACGCTGTCCTCAGGGTGTTGGCTACCAAGATCGACAGCCCCTTCATTAAATACTGGGCGGGTGTACATCTGCATCTGAATAAGGGCTGTGTAAATAGATAGATGTTAGTGTTACTTTTAAATCCTAACCAATACTAACACCATTTTACTATGTCTTGAGTTTAGTGTGTGTTTTTGTTACTAACAACCTACTAATATTTTCCTTTTTTTTTGTGTGTGTGTTTTTGTATTTAATTTTAAAGTTGTTTTGTCTAATGGACCTGTGTCTGAATAATAAAGAATTATTATTATTATTATTATTTCGTATATTTATTTTTACACATATTATTTACATTTTTAAATATTTTTAAAAGAAAACATATAAAAAAACATTTAAAAATATAAAAAATAGTAGTCCACCGGCATCGGGAGCAGGGTCCAAGCTACCGGTGGTTAGGGCTCCAGAGACAGGAACTTCCTCACAATGCGAGCCGTATCAAGGAGTACTGCCTTCTGAATCAGGCCCTTGATCCAACCGCGCAACGACAGCTTCGACAGGTGGTCGTCGAAGCTTTTAGCCATCAGGCCATTGGCCGTAACGACTATCGGCACAATGACAGCCGAGTCCACATTCCACATATCGACAACCTCGTGTGCCAAGTCAAGATATTTAATTTGTTTCTCTTTCTCAGCTTTCACGAGGTTCTCGTCATGTGGGATGGTGACATCGATTATCATTGTGCGGCGCGCTAATCGGTCTATCACCACTATATCCGGCTTATTGGCAACAATAGTCCTGTCAGTGATGATAGACCGATCCCAGTACAACGTGACATGGTCATTTTCGAGAACTGGGTCGGGCACATACTTGTAATACGGCACCTCAGAATCCACAAGTTTGTATTTTAAAGCAAGCTGCTGATGAATAATCCTGGCCACTTGGTTATGCCTGTGCAAATACTCGCTGTTAGCAAGACGAGAACAACCAGAGATAATATGTCTGATGGACTCACCCGGACGGTGGCATGCCCGACACACGTCAACCGTCCCGTCCTTCATGATATGCCTCCGGTAGTTATTCGTCAAGATAACTTCGTCCATAATCGCACAGACAAAGCCTTCAGTTTCCCCGAAGAGGTCACTGAAACGTAGCCAGGCCACGGACGCCAAGAAATCTACATCAGGCCCATGAAGGGCCCGATAAAAGCGCCCGTGAAGCTCCTTGCTTTTCCATACCTCCTTGCGGTCATCAGTAGTGAGTATTACAGGTTTGCGCCAGTTCTCTTTAGCCATGGACAACGGGGTGAGTCCCTTGTCCACTGCGACCACATCGCGGTGCATACCCACGTCGGTTTCAAGAAAATATTCTCTGAGGCTGCACACCTCGCGGTTGTGGAGAGTTTTCGCATTTAAAAAACCTCGACCTCCACATTTCCGCGGGATGTACAGTCTCATCACCGATGATCGTGGGTGATGCATCCGGTTTGCGGTCATCAGCGTACGGACCCTCCTATCCAGGGCGTCTAGCTCGGTCTGAGTCCATTTGAGTATGCCGAAAGAGTACATCAAAACCGGCATGACCCAACCGTTGAAGGCGCGCACCTTATTTCCGCCTGACAAAAGGCTATTAAATAGCTTTTTCAGGCGGCCAAAGAAGCGCTCCTTCAGCAATTGCTTCATGTCAGTAACATTAATGCCTAACGCTTCCGACATACCCAAATATTTGTATGTTTCGGTCGAGGAGAGGGATCTAAGGTTTATGGAATCCGAGAGTTGAATCCCTTCGGATTCCATAATCCCTCCTCTCTTTACATGCATGACTGCACATTTGTCCACACCAAATTCCATCCTGATCGCGCTACTGAAAGTTTCAGTTACCTTCAGTAACTCCATCAGTCGCAAATTGTTGGGGGCAAAGAGTTTCAGATCATCCATGTAAAGAAGGTGAGATATGGCCTGACCACCTCTTCTCAACCGATAGCCCAGGCCTGAATCCTCCAGCAATGTGCTTAGAGGATTCAGGGCTAAGCAGAACCAAAGTGGACTCAAACTGTCGCCCTGAAATATTCCCCGTTTAATCCATATAGGTTCATCACTCCCCTGGATTGGTCGACATCCTGGATAGCGAAGGACTGTCTTCCATTGCCCCATACATGACCCAAGGAAGGTGCGAAGAGTTGCATCTATTTTGTACAACTCTAACACCCTCATGAGCCATGTATGTGGAACAGAGTCGTAGGCCTTCTTATAATCTATCCAGCATGTCGACAAATCCTTGTGGGATCGACGAACCTGCTGGCTTATGGCCATGTCTATGAGGAGTAGCTCCTTAGTACCGCGGGACCCGTTCCTACATCCATTCTGAGAGGCAGACATAATTGAATTATTCTCAATGTGCAGATTAATTTTTGCTCTCAGGATGGATGTAAGAAGTTTATAGACCGTTGACAAACATGTAATCGGCCTATAATTCTTGGGTTCCGCGGGACTACCTGTCTTATGGAGCAGGTGGGTGACACCGGTTGTTAGAAACTGAGGCAGCGACCCAGACTCTAAGGATGACTGGAATTGAGATGCCAGAAGCGCGTGTGAGCTGCTATACCATTTCAGCCAAAAGTTGTGCAGTCCGTCCGGTCCCGGAGATTTCCAGTTCGGTAACGGACGAACCGCTTTGGCTACATCTGATGGATTAATGGTGATTTTATCCATTTCTGGTATAGCGTCACACGCGCGCTCGACATCACGCATCCAACCACCCTCAGTATGACAGACGGGCACCGACCAAATGCTGCGCCAGAATGTACTCGTGGTAACATCATCCGGACGGCACCCGTCAGTCACATTTTGTTCAGGTCGCTCCCAAGCTCTATATACCCACCTCTCATCGCTCTGGAACATGCGATTCTGCGAGTACCGGTCAACTCGCCGCTTATACCGCCGAATACGGTTTGCCCATGCACAAACTTTCTGCTTCAGGAAGTCGATGCGCTCTGTGACACGGGACATGAATTCTCGAGGACTAATTTCAGTCCCCGAAAATGCCCGCCTCACAAAGCGCATCACACGTGGTCGTGTATTGCCCTCCCTGAAGCAGAGTAGTTTGCCGATGAGTACCCTGGCCCCATCGATACGCCTCTCGATCCTGCATTGCCAGGCTGGTGCAACAGGCTTTGGCCGAATAGCTCCTTCACCATTCGGAAACTTCACGTTGGCCAAACGACATGCTGCAACAGCCCCGCAATACAAGATTGAGTGCGTATCAACGAGGTTCTCGCTGCTATCAAAGATGTTTTTAAGCAGCGAGTCCAAAGCACACACCGACGCCCTATTTTTTTTTATTATTATTATTATTATGAACACATGTATTTCTTATACAGAATAATATCGTATTTACTACCTGTATCGAATATTTACACATTTTATCCTATTTTGACCACAACACCATCAGACTAAGTGTATTGTTATAATTACCTTTAAATACATATGTTTTTAATGGGTATCTACTTTGTTGTAAGTACATATATCCTTTGTTCTGGTCACTTTCTTATAAGCCTAGTTTGCATAGATTTTTTCATACGTATTTGTAAATAATATTGTTATTATAACTTTGTATATAGTACCTATACCTATTTGTTGGTTTTTTTAAATAAATATATAGATATAAGTTTGCATAGTAATTAATGAATTTGTTTACTTAACATAATGTATACATACCTATCTAATTTTTGATATTCTCATAGTTCTTAAATATAAATACTTGTACAATTATATGTTGAATCAGTTACCAATTCGAATTCATCGATATCACATTGTTCCAAATAAATTTAATAATTTCTAATAAAATTTGCTTCTTTCAAATAACCATCTGCTATTTTATTTTATTAGTCCTTTAAATGTTTCTAAGAGATTTGGTTAGAAGGGGTGTAAAAATAAGTCTTGTGTGTTGATCTTGTCCCGTCTCTGTTTGATCGAGCCATTTGATTATATTTTTAAGTCTGAGACCGATGTATTGAAGTCGCATGAGATTGCCAGAACTAAGGTAGGTACTTACAATCAGGTAGTTATTTTAAGGCACTATTAACTGCCAATGACCTTGAGTGGTTAGCTTGCGTGTTCTGTGCTGTTAGACATAACTTTACATATTAATTACACTATGTTTGAAAATATAATTTCAAATATTCTCAGACCAAATTACGACGGAAATTGTCTAGAGTAACAAATTTAGGTAAATAACAGGCTGAATTTGTAAAATAATTGAAAAAACATAGAAAAAAATCCTTGGTTTATATTTTAGGAGCTGTAAGACTAAAACCCCATGGCCGCGCCATCGAAATTTATGTAAAACCTAGATTTGAATTTGTCAAGATTTGTAAAAATACTCAAAGAAACCCTAGGCTTGTGATTCAGGAGCTGAAGTACGGTATCGCGTAGAAATAAGTCGTGATTATCTATCGAAGAAAGTATCTAAGTATTAGCGAAGTCTTTTTTGTAGACCTATTAGGAATTACCGATAATAGGCAAAAAAGTTTTTTATTTTTCATAATTAACACTTACGTTTGAATGGTTCGATATGCTTTGCACTTATAAAAAATTATATCTCAAGGATTCTAAATTAATGAAACGATAAGATACTAAAGTGACATGCCTATTAAAATTAAGCAAAAAGTTAGGGATATCTGCATATTGCCATCATTAACATACGCTAACCAAACTTGGAAATTCACATATCAAGCGAAAGCTAAAATCAGGACGTGTCAAAGAGGAATGGAAAGGAGTATGTTAAAAATCAAAGAATTCAAAAAATACCCCATAGTATAATTCGAAAGAAGACAAAAGTTACAGACGCTCTGATTCAATGCAAAAAGCTTAAGTGGCGTTGGGCTGGACACATAGTCAGACTAACAGATAACGGATGGACCGCCAGGATAACATCCTGGAAGGGTTCATCAGGCACCAGAAAGAGAGGTAGACCAGCTGCCCGGTGGACAGACGACATTATACAAGCGGCTGGCAAACACTGGATGGAGACAGCGAAGAACAGGGATACTTGGAATTCTCTAGAGGAGGCCTTCACCTTCGAGAAAAATCGAGGGGTTCTTACATGAATAGTAATTCTTATATACCTACAAATATAAGATATGTTTAAACATAATTAGAAATAAGTTTAGTTTATTTTTTGTATTCTTTAGTATGAAATATTAGGCTTTTTTAATTTTATGTATTATTTAATATAATAAGATACAAAAACATATGTTCATTTCTTTAAAAATCACAGATTACTTATTTAGTTATCCCTCCACTGCTTGATAGCTGAAAATACTGTAGTTCTGAGTACTCGTGCGAGAACCATAACAGATATACTTTGCACAACATTCGTAATGTAATGACACGACCACAATTCCCTGTAAGTCTTTTCAGTGGGAATAAGCTCGCTAAGTGGGAATATGCAACAACTTTTTTTCATGACCTTCGCTTTCTGGGTCCAAATCAAATAAAATACAAACAACGACTTCCGAAATTAAAGTTAATTCTAAATTTTTAGTGTATTTTGTTTTCTGGAAATCGGTTGTTTTTTTTTTTGGAAAAAAGTTTTTTTACTAAATTCCGACATGCATGACGTTCACTAACTGCCTCATAGATTTTGGACTAACATTGATGTGAAGATAAGATCATAGTGTCCGATTCATTAAATGTAGTGATATGCTTCGATAATCTAGAACAATCGACGATTCCACAGGACCTATGGTTATTTGCTCCTAAATAGATTTATAGGCCCAACGTCCGGTGAAATTGATAAAAATTGTCTTGAGAAAGTATTTGATAATGGGTTGATGGTCATTGAGTTGAGAGTTTATTGCCTTTAATTATAATTGCTTTTAGTTTAAATTCTACTGGAATTACGTTGGGTATGTTGACTAACTGTGGGATTGAATTGGTTGTTGTGGATGACGTTTCGATTAGATAGAAATTGAGTTTATTGATATAGATATTTTTGTTTTCAAATTAGGGCCGTGCCTCACTGCAACGCCATTACAGCGTACACGCGTACACAGGTTATGATGCCAAAAAAAAGGTTGACAGATGACGTACCTACCCACCGTAGAGCTGCATCCATTCACTTGGTTGCGCAAACTGGTAGTACCGGCTAGGGGTCCCAGGCACGAGGCACGGGCTAAAGAGTCACTTTTAACGATTGCAACATAAAATATTTTCTATTAGTTTTCTGTGAAGGTTTTTATATTGGCAGAAAGTTAAATTTTTCTTTTAAGTTGCTAAGAGCATCACTGCTACCATTGTTTACTTTATGAACACTGTCAAAACCACTTAGTTTATTCGAGAATCAATTTTTGAATCCCCTTAAAGCAATTGCCGAGCAAATTAATTAAGTGTACCTACATCAATCTTACGTATCATACTTAGGGCCGATTCCGCAATTCTAAACGCCCAGTTAAACACGTTTAAGCGAGCTTAAACGCCTTTAGCCGCTGTCATAAAGCTGAAGAGTTTGTTTGTTTGTTTGGCTGAACGCGCTAATCTCAGGAACTACTGGATCGAATTGAAATATTATTTTTGAGTTGAATAGTCCATTTATCAAGGAAAGCTTTAGGCTATATAACATCCCGCTGCGACCAACATGAGCAGAGCATCAATGAAAAATGTGGCAAAAACGGGACCAAAAATATCCTTTTGAGAGCTTTAGTTAGGTGCGCTGCGTAAAGGGTTAAAGTTACGCAAAAATTATGTATGACGGAATTGTTCTCCTTCTAAAGTTATAAAAAAAAACCGCGACAGCATATGTCTATCTTTTACGGTTAACTCACTACAATTTTTTTATGGTTTTTGATTTTTTACGCTAAGCTTAGTTCAGTAAAACTTAGTTTACCGAGCGAATCGTGAAATCGGCCCTTATAAGACCCGCTTAACTCAATTGAAACGACATTGAACTTGAATATTATTAGCGAGAACACTGCCAAATAAGATTGATCCTTCAACTGGTCAGAACCTAAAAGATGATTCGTCGAAAGTATCGGATGGGAAATAGGTCTTCTCAAGATGGTAGGTACTGTTGGTCGTGACTCACAGATGATTGTTTGCTACAATTTTGTATGTTCGATACTTCGGACCGCCAAGTATGACGAGTCATATTAATATTTTTGAAATAATCAATTAAATAGTAGGGGAATCTGGATTAGATGGTATCAGTGCTCTGTCAGAACATATGTACGGTCGTGAGGTCCGTAATAAGATTATTTGATGTCTAAAGATTCAATAATGCTACTAAATAATATATTCATATATATTTGTAATACATGTATTCATTATATAAATATTGTCATTAAGTAACAAGATATACTAAGAGCAAATGAATCATAATCCTTATCGATGCCACCTCATCGATTGGTATGGGGAATCGATCGTTGAACAAAGGACGCACCCTTACTTGAGAATACTTATTTAATTTATATTCCGTTACTTAAATCAATGTGTCGATTTTATGTGTTCTTAATGAGACAAAAAAAAAATTAAAAGTACTCGATGACAACACTCGTCAACAAAAAAAATGAAAAATAATATTCGATATTTTTGCAAAAAAATACAACAGACTGCTATAAAAAAAACACAAAAAAATAAAAATTACTTTGATTTCGGAAGTCGGTGTCAAATTAAAAGACATTAATTATTTTAGTATCTACTAAATTAAAGCCTTATCTAGAAGTAAGGGTGCGTCCCTAGTTCAAAGATCGATGCCCCATACCAATCGATGAGGTGACATCGATAAGGTTTTTGATTCATTTGCAAGAAGCATAAGTCTAGCTTGTTACTTAATGACCATATTTACATAATGAACACATCTATTACTAATATATAATAAAATCCTAGCAGTGAATATTTAGACATTAGGTAGGTATATCCTTTTTTGACTAATACTTAGCCTAATGGTGTTCATTAGGCTAAGTAGGCATAATTATAATTACCAAACTCGTTTAATATAATAGATATTTACGTTGTTTTGATCACTTTCTCATTAAAATTGTATTTTGCGTAGTCACTAATTATTTCTTTTACTTCTTATTACGTTTTTTATTGT
Source organism: Polia nebulosa (assembly GCA_951329385.1). Lineage (NCBI taxonomy): Eukaryota > Metazoa > Arthropoda > Insecta > Lepidoptera > Noctuidae > Polia > Polia nebulosa. The sequence goes on from OX589604.1 coordinate 19,423,768, forward strand.
CATATTTCACAGATATAAATACGGGTAAAATTAAATGTTAAATCAGTTACCATTTTGAATTCATCGCTATCACATTGTCACTAAAGACAAATAAATAAATTTAGTAAAAAGTTCGCAACTATCACATATCAAATTTGATGCAGTTGGTAGGATCTCGCGTGATCCACTTCGTGAAGACGCGATAAACGTGCGTTAACATCAACAGGACAAAATCACCCAGGTTAAGTGTAACGTGACTGCGATAAGTGTTAGTGATGGAACAAGGATCACCATCATTTCTGTGGCCGCTGCACCTGAGCCAGCCTGCCATGGCCGTGCCGGTGCCGGTGAGTGGGGAGAACAGCAAAGCGGAAGCGAGAGTGCCTTCCCAACACCAGTTTCAAGCGACGCTAGTTGCTGAAAAATATCTCCTACTGGAACAAGTCGAAGGCTCCTCGCTTTATCGGTGTGTGGACGTGCGAACGCAAAAGGAGTATGTTTGCAAGGTGGTGTCAGGAGACTGCAGCAGCTTACTCCAAGCGCACTATCGACTCGAGGGCAATCCACACGTCAACACCATACACGAAGTCATAGTCTGTGATAAGAGGGTGTACCTGATCTTTCCCCGGTCGCACTCAGACCTCCACTCTTACGTGTGGGCGAGGAAACGGCTAATGGAACACGAGGCGCGGAGGCTGTTCAAACAAATGGCAGAAACAGTAGCCGCATGTCATGAACAAGGCATCATTTTACATGATCTTAAGCTGAGAAACTTTGTCTTTGCCGATCCTCAAAGAACAAAGTTAAAACTAGAGTCACTAGAAGACGCAGTAGTCCTCGTCGATCCTGAGGAGGATTTAATTCAGGATAGGAGAAGATGTCCTACCTACGTGTCGCCCGAAATCCTCCTTGTTGACCAGACGTACTCCGGCAGAGCAGCAGACATGTGGTCCCTCGGCGTCATACTGTACACCATGCTCGTTGGAAGTTATCCATTCAACGATTTGGAGCTCGCGTCGCTGTTCGTCAAAATATCGCAGGGCTACTTCGAGATGCCAGAGTTCTTGTCGTCACGTGGCAAGTGCCTGATCCGCTCGCTGTTGTGGCACGAGGCGCGCGAGCGGCTGAGCGCGTGCGACGTGCTGCGCCATCCCTGGCTGGCGCGCGACCCGCGCAACGAGCTTCCACCACGCGCTGCAGCCTCTCACGACCAGCTCGTGCCCGACGTGGACATGGACGACTGCCTGTAGCCCGCGCGCCCGCTGGTTGCTCGCTCCGAGAGGGCGTCAGGCTCCGTTTGGCGCTTCGCATCGCTCCCGGCACTGTCCGCGACACGCCCTGGATATCCTTATTGAAGAATTTCGTCCTCACTGGAATAGTCCTACGCTGTTCGTCCGAATATCCAACTTAAAAGAAGTGCCTCAAAACAAATATTAAGTCTCTCTCTCAGTGGTATCATAGGAAGACGACGTTCTTCTAATAGTTGCATCCAAATATACAACAACTGTTTCGACTCATCGTCAAGACGTCATGCTACAACCATCGCAATCCCAATATCTTACTCACATCAACCTACATCGTGCATCTCAGAAGACGAAGACCACGCCCACAAGTCTACATCTTTAAATCAAAGAATCTTTGTTGTTAGGGGGGAGGTGTTACATAATGACCTTATTTACATTATGGAGTCTCGCTTGTGGAGGTTCACACATTTAAGTACTTGGGTCATATGCTTACTGACAGGTTAGTCGATGACGAAGACATGGAGTGGGAAAGAAGGGCTTTGGCAGTTCGCTGCAATATGCTGGCCCGCAGATTTGCACGTTGTACTACAGAGGTAAAGTTGACACTATTCAGAGCCTTCTGTCAGTCATTTTACACGTGCAGTCTGTGGATCAGCTTTACGCGGCGGGCTTTCAATGCCCTTCGTGTTCAGTACAACGAAGCGCTGAGAATAGTGTTGAGAAAACCTCGGTACTGTAGCGCGCACAGATGATTTCTTTGCCCTTATTAGGAAGAGGACGGCGTCTGTGATGAGCAGGCTCCGTTCAAGCCCTAACGCTGTCCTCAGGGTGTTGGCTACCAAGATCGACAGCCCCTTCATTAAATACTGGGCGGGTGTACATCTGCATCTGAATAAGGGCTGTGTAAATAGATAGATGTTAGTGTTACTTTTAAATCCTAACCAATACTAACACCACTTTACTATGTCTTGAGTTTAGTGTGTGTTTTTGTTACTAACAACCTACTAATATTTTCCTTTTTTTTTTGTGTGTGTGTTTTTGTATTTAATTTTAAAGTTGTTTTGTCTAATGGACCTGTGTCTGAATAATAAAGAATTATTATTATTATTATTATTATGAACACATGTATTTCTTATACAGAATAATATCGTATTTACTACCTGTATCGAATATTTAGACATTTTATCCTATTTTGACCACAACACCATCAGACTAAGTGTATTGTTATAATTTCCTTTAAATACATATGTTTTTAATGGGTATCTACTTTGTTGTAAGTACATATATCCTTTGTTCTGATCACTTTCTTATAAGCCTAGTTTGCATAGATTTTTTCTTACGTATTTGTAAATAATATTGTTATTATAACTTTGTATATAGTACCTATACCTATTTATTGGTTTTTTTAAATAAATATATAGATATAAGTTTGCATAGTAATTAATGAATTTGTTTACTTAACATAATGTATACATACCTATCTAATTTTTGATATTCTCATAGTTCTTAAATATAAATACTTGTACAATTATATGTTGAATCAGTTACCAATTCGAATTCATCGATATCACATTGTTCCAAATAAATTTAATAATTTCTAATAAAATTTGCTTCTTTCAAATAACCATCTGCTATTTTATTTTATTAGTCTTTTAAATGTTTCTAAGAGATTTGGTTAGAAGGGGTGTAAAAATAAGTCTTGTGTGTTGATCTTGTCCCGTCTCTGTTTGATCGAGCCATTTGATTATATTTTTAAGTCTGAGACCGATGTATTGAAGTCGCATGAGATTGCCAGAACTAAGGTAGGTACTTACAATCAGGTACTTATATTAAGGCAATATTAACTGCCAATGACCTTGAGTGGTTAGCTTGCGTGTTCTGTGCTGTTAGACATAATTTTACATATTAATTATACTATATTTAAAAATATAATTTCAAATATTCTCAGACCAAATTACGACGAAACCTGTCTAGGGTAACATATATTTTTTTTCACAGACGTAAGACTAGTCGTATAGACGTTATTTTCAATTAAAAATTAAAAGTCGTATAACTGCGCTTTAGATGTTTAGCACGGCTTCGCTTCGAGGCCTACCCCACAGGAATCGTAAATTATATTGCTCAGCGATAGCGTACCTTAGCTTACCTTTTACAAACAAGGTTATGTAAAAACAAAAAAAAATAAAAAAACTTTATTTCAGACCATACAGTGTCCGTTTCGACTCTTTCGACGGCGTGGCCACGGCGATATTTTATAAAAACTATGCCATGGTTTTGGTAAAAATTTGTTTAAGTTGATTCCCAAAACTATGAATTTGTCAAAGTAATGGTTAAAAAGTTACAGGGGTATGAAAGTGGCCGCGCCATTAAAACGCAGAGAGCTGCTGGGCCATGGAGGTCTTTCAAACTAAGCGTTGCAGAGAGCTGAAATTTAGGTAAATAACAGACTGAATTTGTAAAAAAATTGAAAAAATATAGACAAAAATCCTAGGTTTATATATTAGGAGCAGTAAGATTAAAACCCCATGGCCGTCGAAACGATGAAAAACACGTTATCGCCGATATCTCGCTGAAAAAGCATCGCAGACATCTGAATTTTTTTTAAAACCTAGATTTGAATTTGTCGAGATTAGTAAAAATATTCAAAGAAATCCTAGCCTTGCGATTCAGGAGCTGAAGTACGGTATCGCGTAGAAATAAGTCGTGATTATCTATCGAAGAAAGTATCTTAGTATTAGCGAGGTCTTTTTTGTAGACCTAGTAGGAATTACCGATAATAGGCAAAAAAGTTTTTTTTTTCATAATTAACACTTACGTTTTGAATGTTTCGATAAAAGTTTATTGCCTTAAATTATAATTGCTTTTAGTTTTAATTCTACTGGTATGTTGACTAACTGTGGGATTGAAGTGGTTGTTTTGGATGACGTTTCGAATAGATAGAAATTGAGTTCATTGATATAGATATTTTTGTTTTCAAATAAGGGCCGTGCCTCATTGCAACGTCATAACAGCGTACACGCGTACACAGGTTATGATGCCAAAAAAGTATATGGTTGACAGCGTGACCAAGCGGTTGACAGATGACGTACAGCAAGGCCGCAAAAGTCCATAAGAACGCTAAAGATTACATTGCTACGAACCGTGTGAGGACGATACTTCCGTGCGTATGTGTGCGCGTGTATGAGTATCCACATTCCACAGATAACACACACTAAGGAACTGTCGTCGCACTGAGCTTAAAAACATCATTATTATTTTTCTGTGCCATTGAATACGCATCACTCAGTCACAGAGGCGAATTGTTCTTACCATTGCATTGATAAAATTCGCGCAAATATATCATGTGCTGGTAGCCTTATGAACATATTAAATTAACTTATAACTTATTGGATTTGCAAATAACGTAGCCCGAGTTCAAATCATGGTCGGTCCGTTGCGGTTATTTCTTACTTTGAAAATTCCTAATCTATATTGACATAGTTGTTTTTTATATTTCCATGAAAAATACTATTGCATTTTTTGCACTAAATAGTTGCAAATTACGAATATGATCTATTAACCACAAGAAGAATCACATCCGTAATTTTCAATTATTTAGTTGTTACATCTTTTTGATGTTGTAAGGTGGAAATAAAAAGACGTGTTTAATAAAAATGTTTATTCTTTATATTTACAAATTAAACATTTATGAGAATTGTGACGTCGAATTGTTACTTAGACAAAAAAGTTATCTTTTAACCGTTATCTATGTTACGTGTAAGATTGTTTGTTGGAAGTATACCCACTTAGACAATGGTCTAAGTGGGTATACTTCCAACAAACAACACATTGTACATAACGTAACAATGAAATAATATTAAAATTTTAATAAAATAAAATATAATTGTTTATATCCAATTATTTATTGAAAAGTGATATATGATTAAGACTTTGTAAACATTTTATTTTTATGTAACGTCACAATGAATGTATTGAGGTCATAGCTTAATTGTTCATTTTCTTGACGAAAAGAAGATTGAAACTAAACCTCAATTTCTGTTAAAATAACTTTAGTCCTCACAAGATAATCGTCAATTAGATGAGAAAAATAAATTGAACTATTATGTTAGAACAGTGCGGGTAGAAGAATAAAAAACAATATAGAATCATGATTATTGTCAACAAAATGGTAAGAATTTACAAAAAGTCGACAGTTGCGTGGGATTTGAAGTTGCGGCACACTGATTTGCGCTTCAATCTGTGTGCTCTATACCACTGGGCCATTTTGACCTATGCTAAGTTGATGAAATTGTGAATTTCAATCATTTGTTGGCGAAAACTTGAAAATAGAAGGTCGTAAGTCAAACTAAACGTCAAACTAATATGTTGTGAGAATTCTTATCGACTTTTGCTGGCGTCTGTACCTACCCATCATAGAGCTACATCCATTAACTTGGCCGCGCAAACTGGTAGTACCGTCTAGGGGTCCCAGACACGAGGCATGGGCTAAAGAGTCACTTTTAATGGTTGCAACATAAAATATTTTCTATTAGTTTTCAGTGAAGGTTTTTATATTGGCAGAAAGTTATTTTTTTCTTTCAAGTTACTAAGAGATGCTCTTACACTGCTACCATTTTTTACTTTATGAACACTGTCAAAACCACTTAGTTTATTCGAGAATCAATTTTTGAATCCCCTTGAAGCAATTGCCGAACAAATTAATTAAGTGTACCTACATCAATCTTACGTATCACACTTAGGGCCGATTTCACCAATTCTAAACGCCCAGTTAAACGCGTTTAAGCGAGCTTAAACGCCTTTAGCCGCTGTCATAAAGCTGAAGAGTTTGTTTGTTTGTTTGGTTGAACGCGCTAATCTCAGGAACTACTGGATCGAATTGAAAAATTATTTTTGAGTTGAATACATTATCGAGTCCATTTATCGAGGAAGGCTATAGGCTATATAACATCCCGCTGCGACCAAGAGAATTGTTCTCCTTTTAAAGTTCTAAAAAAAGTTTTATGGTTAACTAAATACAATTTTTTTTTATGGTTTTTATTTTTTACGCTAAGCTTAGTTCAGTAAAACTTAGTTTATAGAGCGAATGGTGAAATCGGCCCTTAGATGACCCGCTTAACTCAATTGAAACGACATTGAACTTGAACATTATTAGCGAGAACACTTAACACTGCCAAATAAGATTGATCCTTCAACTGGTCAGAACCTAAAAGATGATTCGTCGAAAGTATCGGATGGGAAATAGGTCTTCTTAAGATGGTAGGTACTGTTGGTCGTGACTCACAGACGATTGTTTGCTATCGGACCGCCAAGTATGACGAGTCATATTAATATTTTTGAAATAATCATTTAAATAGTAGGGGGAATCTGGATTAGATGGTATCAGTGCTCTGTCGGCACATATGTACGGTCGTGAGGTCCGTTACGAGATTATTTGATGTCTAAACATTCGATAAGGCTAGTAAATAATATATTATTATATATTAGTAATACATGTATTCATTATGTAAATATGGGCATTACGTAACAAGATATACTTAGAGAAAATGAATCAAAATCCTTATCGATGCCACCTCATGTTGAATTGTTGCATGTTGAACTAAGGGCGCACCCTTATTTCAGAATATTTCTTTAATTTATATCCCGTTACTTAAATCAATATGTCAATTTTATGTGGTCTTAACGAGACACACGTGACACGTGATCAACGTAGTGAAAACCGGAAGTGATCACCGCATGGTAAGAGGCTTATTTAATCTAAATATCAAGCTAGAAAGGTCTCGACTGATGAAGTCTACCCTCTGTCCGGCACAGATCCAGATCCAAAACCCCGAAAGCTTTAAACTCGAACTTCAAAACCATTTCGAGTGCCTATGCAGTTCCGTGGACGAATAAAACGATGGGTTCGTGAAAACTGTTCATACGTATTCTAAGCTTTTCTAGACTCACCGTACCGACAAGAACAAGAGGCTCTCTGATCCTACTCTTAAGTTCATGAAGGAGAGGCGTGAGATGATTCTACCGTCTTCAATCGATGCGTGCAAATACCGGCAGCTCACGGATCTCCTAGTCCTTGAAAAGCGACCTCCACCGCTTTAGTACCAGAATTATTAAAGACGCGATAGAGCGGAATAAGGGCTTCAAGATCTTTATAAGAGATCTGTCTTTTGGGTAGAGCTTTCTCACGAAACTGAAGACCGACTATGGCAAAACCATATCCGCCAAACTGGAGCTTCTGAGAGAGATCGAGACGTTCTATGGACAGTTATGTGGGTATATGTACATGATCATGAATGATAGTTCAATATTATAATGATGCATGTGAAGGTAGGCAGGAGAGTGGGATGTGAACGAAGTACATTAAATCAGTCTTTACTCAACTATCGTGTTTGAATGCTGTATCCCTGTCTCCCAACATAACATGGCGCAGCCGGTAGCTAAATAAGTTAATAAGCCGTTTTAAGAAAGTTAAACCAAGTAGATAAAAGTGAAATAGAGGTAAAACGTAGTTGATAAATCGAAAAAGCAGAAGTAATAATACAAACAAAGCACACAATGGAATCCATTTTGCAACCGCAGCCGTTCATTTTTGAAAATGACATAACAAATGTAACATCTGGAAACTTAAGCAAAGAATGGGAAAAATGGAAAAAAGCGTTCAAGATATATTATAAAGCTTGTGAACTACATCTGAAAGAAACAACAGTGCAAATCAACATCTTGCTACATATAATTGGAGAAAAATGTCGTGAGGTACATGAACAATTCACCCGCGAGTACAAAACTATAGATGACTTGCTAGATGACTTCGACGCATTTTTTTTGCCACGAAAGAATATAACGATAGAAAGACATACATTTTTTACCCGTGACCAACGAGAATTAGAGTCAATAGAACAATATGTATTTGAACTAAATAAAATAGCAGCAAAGTGCGAGTTCAAAGAGTTATGCAGTGAGTTGGTGCGTGATAAGATGATTTGTGGAATTAAAGACAGTGGACTCAGAGAAAGACTATTAAGAGAACCAGATTTGTCCTTATCTAAAGCAATAGATATCTGTAGAATAGCGGAAGTATCTCGAGCTCAAGCGAAAAATATAAAAAACGAGAATCAGGAACAAACTCATAATGTACATGCTGTTACCAACAAAGATAAGGAAGAAAAAAATGTTCACTACGCAAGAAGTTCTGCGTGGCGTCAGAGAAAATGGCGTTCATCCGCTTCCAGTGGTGGTGATGCCAGGACCTCCCGTCAGGATCGTGACCAGAGAGATGGACAGAGATTAGAAGGAAACGCACGCGAACAACGAGGAGAGGCTCGTCGAAGATCTCGTGCAGTATGTGGAAAGTGCGGCAGAAGCCATGACAAATATAAATGCCCAGCGTATGGTCAACGATGTAATCAGTGTAGAAAAATGAACCATTACTCAAGAATGTGTCGTGTGTATGAGGTACGAGAAGACTCCAGCGATCAGGTAATTCACGCTATTGATAGTTATTCTAGTAATGAGTGGATGGTAGCATTATCAATTGGGAATAAACATATCAATTTTAAACTGGACACTGGAGCCGACGTCAATATCTTGCCAAACCAATATCTTAAAAAAATTAAATTATCAAAAGATCAATTAGTCCATACAACAATGAAGTTACAGGGTTATTCAGGTAGTCAGATTAAAGTCACTGGTAAATGTTATCTCAAAGTACAATATAAAAACAAAACATACATTTTACAATTCATAGTTGTAGATACCAATTCACCTCCCATTTTGGGTAGAAGTTCATGTGATGAATTAAAATTATTAAAAAGGGTAATGAGTATAAAACAGCCGGGAAAAAGATGCGCAAATATATTGGATGAGTTTCCGGACATATTTACAGGAATGGGTTGTTTACCAGGCACATATAAAATACAATTAAAAGATGGGTACAAACCTGTAGTTCATGCACCACGAAAGTTACCTATTGCGTTAAAAGAGCAAGTAAAACAAAAACTAATGAAGATGCAAAATCAGGGTATTATTGCAAAAGTTGAGGGACCCACCGATTGGGTAAATAGCATGACGGTAGTAAAAAAACCTAATGGAGATCTCCGCATTTGTTTAGACCCGCGTGACTTAAACAAAGCAATAAAGCGGGAACATTTTAAGTTGCCTACTCTAGAAGAAATAACCGCCAACCTATCCGGTGCTAAATATTTTAGTACATTAGATGCCAAACAGGGATTTTGGCATGTAAATTTACACCCAACCAGTACAGACCTCTGTACATTTAACACAATTTTTGGAAGATTTAAATTTTTGAGAATGCCATACGGTATATCATCGGCTTCAGAAATTTTCCATAAACGTTTATATGAACATTTTGATGATATAGAGGGAGTTATTTTGTTTATTGATGATCTCCTTATTTACGCAGAAACAAAGGAAATACACGATCAGAGATTGCGAGCAGTTTTGAAACGGTGTAAGGAAATAAACATAAAATTAAACAAAAGCAAATGTAAAATAGGTTTAAGTGAACTAACGTACTTAGGCCATAAAATAACAAAAGACGGTATCAGCCCCGATGAGTCACAGGTATTGGCTATAAAAAATATGTCAAGGCCACAAAATGCAAAAGATGTCGAAAGATTCTTAGGTATGTTAACCTATGTCAGTAATTTCATTGCAAATTTTTCTGAAAAGACAACCATTCTTCGCGAGTTATTAAGAAAAGAAGTAGCTTGGCACTGGGATCAAACACATGAAAAATGCTTTGAAATGTTAAAAAAACAGTTAATAAGTCCACCCGTGTTAAGATATTACACTCTTGAGAAACCCATAGTTATCTCAGTAGACGCGAGTAAAAATGGTTTAGGTGCCTGTTTAATGCAAGACAACTTCCCCGTGTGTTACGCTTCGAAATCGTTAACAAAAACTGAACAGAACTATGCTCAGATCGAAAAGGAATTATATGCCTGTGTATTTGCATGCGAGCGATTCTATACATATATATATGGCCGTAACGATGTGACGATAGAAACAGATCACAAACCATTAGTGAGTATTATAAACAAGCCATTAGTGAATGCGCCAGCACGCCTACAGAGAATGCTAATGCGACTTCAACCATATTCGTTTACACTAATATATAAACCAGGTAAATATCTATACATAGCGGACGCATTATCACGAGCGGCGTTGCCACATACCGATAATATCACAACGCGCGATCACCTCGAAGCGCAAGCACAAGTATGTGCCATTACAACGATGAACCCTCTAACAGACTCACATTTTTTAGAAATACAAAAATGGACTAGGGAAGATAACGAAATGCAGGCATTAAAAAAATCAATCAAAAAGGGATGGCCCATGCATAAAAGTGAAATTAGCAATCAACTAAAACCTTATTGGGATAGCAGGGATGAGTTAACAGTGAATTATGGACTAATATGGAAAGGCAATAGAATCGTTATACCAAACTGTATGCGTAAAACAATGTTACAAAAAATACATATAGGGCACTTAGGTATAGAAAAGTGCAAGCTCAGGGCTAGAGAAATCATGTATTGGCCAAATATGAACTCACAATTACAGGATTACTTATCACACTGTCAGGCATGTTTAACTTACAGAAAAGACAACACAAAAGAACCGTTAATTCCACATGAAATACCCGACAGAGCTTGGTACAAGATAGGCACGGATATTTTCCACTACGGCTCTAAATCTTATTTGATAGCAGTAGATTATTATAGTAAGTTCATAGAAGTTGTTGAATTGTGTTCAACTACATCCTCAGAGGTAATCAAGCAAATAAAAAATTTATTTAGACGTCATGGAATACCACAAATAGTTATGTCAGATAACGGCCCGGAATTTTCTTCTAATTTGTTTAAAGAGTTTACGTTAAACTGGACTTTTCAACACATAACGTCTTCTCCTACATACCCACAGTCAAATGGACAGGTCGAAAGAGCGGTCCAAACAATAAAAAATATGATGAAAAAGACCACCTTTCAAAATACCGACTTCAGTTTGGGATTGTTAGAATATTTGAATACGCCGATAAGTAATGAGTTAAGTTCACCTGCCGAGCTGTTATACAACAGAAAATTACGAAGCATAATACCGTGTTCTCCACGTCTTCTTAAACCGAAAATGCAGGGGAATGCGACAAATAAATTAGAAAATCGACAATTAAAGCAGAAAAAATACTTTGATAAAGGATCAAAAAAGTTAAAACCACTAGTCATAAACCAAAAAGTCAAAATTAAAAAGCATAACCATTGGGCTAATGGAGTCATTCAACGTTTGTTATCAAACCGATCATATATAATTCAAATGAATACAGGACAGATCTTAAGACGAAATAGAAAACACATAATCGTAGATTCAGATAGGCGTGATAACGGACAACCTTACGAACACCGTAGACATTCATATGATGACATAAATATAGACAGACCGCAAAGTCACGCCATACCTGTAGATGAGTCACACAGTGGCTCCAGTGCTCCAACAAAGACACACGTAGACCACAACAGCCAAACCACTAATTATTATAAAACTCGTTCTGGCAGGACAGTGAAACCTCCTGATCGCTGGGGACAGACGACCTGAAGCACTCAAATGTCAAGCTGCTGATTTAAAACATAAGTATATGAAAATTAACTTTCTGCAGCGTAATATGTATGAAATTATTGTAAGATTTCTATGAAACCAATTTATTTAATTAGTCATAAATGCATGTTTTGTGTTGGAATCATCGTATCTATATATAATAGTGAATGTGTCTAATTTTAAAGTATACCTAAATGTAAAAAAAAAAAAAAAAAAAAAATTATATGGTGTAACATTATTAGTGAATGTAAAATTATTATTTTGATAAATATTATTAATTAAATTATCATAAATCGGTACTCCCATTTCAAACAAATATAGTGGTGTGTAGTTGTGTACCTATATCATGAATTAGTTTTAAATGAAATTATTAATTTGTTTTTATTTCCTTTCTATAGTGCTATAGAATCTAAAAATAAATCAAAGAATGTAAATAACTTATAAAAAGAATGGAATGTAAAACTAGATTTAATTTATTTATAAGGGGGTTGTGGGTATATGTACATAATCATGAATGATAGTTCAATATTATAATGATGCATGTGAAGGTAGGCAGGAGAGTGGGATGTGAACGAAGTACATTAAATCAGTCTTTACTCAACTATCGTGTTTGAATGCTGTATCCCTGTCTCCCAACATAACAAGTTATACACGTCAACGACCAAACCCGTTGCGAATCTAGCTAACGACCAAATAATTGACCCGACACTATACTGAAGACTTCCCGGACGTCAGCCTGTATGAGATTAGGATGGCTCTGAAGCAGCTTAGAAACAAAAAGGCGTCGGGTGATGACGGAATCACGGCCAAACTCCTGAAGGCGCGTGTAAAACCGGTCCTTAAGGCCCTTCAGAAACAGTTCGATTCCGTCATACTCGAGGGGAAAACGCCACAGGCATGGGGCAGAGGTGTGACGGTACTCTTCTTTAAGAAGGGCGATAATGCCCTGCTTAAGAATTACAGGCCCATCTCACTTCTGATCCATGTCTACAATCTGTTTTACAGAGTCATCACGAATCTTCTCGCGTACAGGTGACGACTTGCAGCCTCCCGAGCAAGCCGGACTCCAAAAAGGCTTCAGCACCGTAGACCACATACATACGCTGCGGCAGGTTATACAGAAAACCGAAGAGTATAATCTGCTCCTCTACTTAGCGTTTATGGACTACAAGAAGTGTTCGATTCGTTTTACAGAGTCATCACGAACCTTCTAGCGCACAGGTGACGACTTCCAGCCTCCCGAGCAAGCCGTACTCCGAAAAGGCTTCAGCACCGTAGACCACACACATAGGTACGCTGCGACAGGTTATAAGGAGACCGAAGAGTATAATCTGCCCCTCTGCTTAGCGTTTGTGGACTAAAAGAAAGTGTTCGATTCGATTGAGACTTGGGCAGTACAAAGATACCAGATCGACTATCGGTACATCGAGGTGTAGAAATGTCAGAGGTCAACCGTCAAATCCGACACGGCTGGGCGGCGTTCGGGAAGTTGCGAGGTATCATCTCGTCTCACATACCACACTGTCTCAAGCCGAAAGTCTATGACCAGTGCGTGTCGCCAGTGATGACTTATGGAACTGAAACGTGGTCGCTCACAATGGGCCTCATCAGAAGGCTTAAAGTCACCCAAAGGGCAATGGAGAGGGCAATGCTCAGAGTTTCCTTGCGTGATATAATCAGAAATGATGATATCCGCAAGAGAACTAAAGTTACCAACATAGCCCGAAGAATCGCCAAACTGAAGTGGCCGTGGGTAGGGCACATTGCTCGCAGAACAGATGGTCAATGGGGCCGAAAAGTTCTCGAGTGGCAACCGCGTACCGGAAGACGCAGTGTCGGAAGGCCTTCCATAAGGTACACCGATGACCTGGTGAGGGTCGCGGGTAGCCGATGGATGCGAGACGCACAGGACCGATCGTTATGGCGACACTAAGGGGAGGCCTATGTCAAGCAGAGGACGTCTTTCGGCTGAAATGATGATGATGATGATGATGAATGCTCTTCTAATCTTTTCGTCTTTACCCACAAACACACGGTTCCCTGTATAATTAACAATAAATACAAGGAAGGCGACCCTCCTGGTTGCGTAACACAATGTTCTTTGCCTTTATCTAGACATCTACAAGGCACATAATACGACATTAAAGGATTACCTACTACTATTATTGTATTGTGGGCCCATGCTCTTATTTCGATAAGTTACTGGCACAAAAAAATAGCTCGAAAATTCTGAACTTATAAACAGTGTGAATACGTTTATTTTACATGGCACTCAAACTCGGTCACCTAAATGGACCGAACAGGTGTATTTAAGTTTTTATAAAGTCCTCTCGATCGTAAATCGCCTTAAGTAACAAGGGTGAGCTTAAAGTTTTTAGAGTACTTTTAATAAAGAATGAACTAACTAAACTTGCCGAAAACTTTGTTGGAGTGGCTTTGGTAATACTGTCTTTAGTTTGAAAAGGGTTTGATACCTATTAAGAGCGATAAATCATTAGTTAAACACAGAGTTTTTATCCATAACTTTTCGGGAGACTGTGATTGAGTTAATTGAAGTTTATAGGATAACTCCTATAAACCTCAATTACCTAATTATATATATCTATTTTTCTCTCTGTGGGTTATAGGTAAGGTAAAAATAGATAAGAAAACCGCGAAAATTTTAATTTTAAGGACCATTTTAACAAGAGAAAGGAATTTACTCTACCGAAGGTTGGTACGGTTAAATGGAGAAACAGACCTAAATAAAATATGACTAGGTTGAATAAGGTATTAGACTTTAAAAAATCAGCTTTTGGTTACTTAAAAATCAGGATCAAGCGATGTTTTCAGCCGTATATTATCATCGAGTAGTTTTTTTTTTATAACAATATGACCACATAAAATCGACACATTGATTTAAGTATCCCATAAATTAAAGAAGTATCCTCAAGTAAGGGTGCGTCCCTAGTTCAACGATGAATTCCCCCCATACCAATCGATGAGGTGGCATCGATAAAGATTTTGATTCATTTGCTCTAAGTATAATCTTGTTACTTAATGTCCATATTTACATAATGAACACATGTATTACTAATATATAATAATATCTTACTTACTAGCCTTAGCGTAATATGTGCCTTAGCAAATATTTAGACGTTATATCCTTTTTTGACAACAACACCATTAGACTAAGTAGGTGTACCAAACTCATTTAATATAATAGATATTTATTTTAATCACTTTGTTTTGATCACTTCCTCATTAAAATTGTATTTTTCATAGTAACTCATTACTTTCTTTACTTCTCATTAGGTTTTTTATAAAATAAAATGCTTGTAGATTTTTAGCAGTAACTGGATTTCAAAAGTCAAAACAAAAGCAAAAGTCCATGTCACAGAGAAGCAGAAGATTCTATTAGACTAACAAGTTACCAGTATAAATACAAAAAACTCGTGCAAGAAAATATAAATGTTGCTAATGCAATTAAATTATTTATATTTGTATTATTCTCAAACATAGTTGGCCATGCAAATGACAAATATTATAACTATTTTTATATTTAAATAAAAGCAAGACAAGTTACATTTAAATTGGGGTGTATAATTTAATTTATTGGTAATGTACATAATTTTCTTAGAGATCTAACATACGTTTTATTATTTGGCAGTTTTATTTCTGCCACTCTGACCATACCATCTGGTCCATGTATTGTCTTCACAATACCTGCCATGGGCCATGTCATTGGAGCAGTATTATCACAACGAAGAATTACTAGATCTCCTACTTTTAAATTAGGATTGGTATGGTGTCATTTTGGACTACTTTAAGATAGATAGATTGAAGATATACTGTAAGATAGTCTCTGCACCAGACTTTCCAAAACTCTTGTTTAATTTTACATAAAACATTCCAAAAATTTAAACTATTACTAAATTGATTAGATAAGTCAGTTTCAGGATAACTCATCATAGAGACTCCTAAGAGGAAGTGGCCAGGCGTTAAATACCTACCCAAAATTAGAAATATCTGAACTCATGGGAAGGACGGTCTTGAATTAAGCACTGCTTCAATTGCCGTCACAGCAGTGTAACAAACCTTCAAAGGTTAAGACAACAGTTCCAACAATTCTATTAAAATGGTATTTAAAACTTTTAACCCCTGCCTCCATAAACTTCCAAACACCAACTAGGGATGAACTTTAAAATTAATAAAATTAGGAACACAATAATTATTGACAGTTTCTTTATGCACTTTTGATATAAGCAATTCATACACCATATTAGTCCTCATTTTCCCTTCTTAAATGTGTTTGCAGTGTCACAGAAAATTTTCTGAGGCATTCCTCTTCGAGCAATGAAGTGTTTGAGGCATGCTAAAAAGGCTTCAGTGGTGAGACCACTGACCAGCTCCATATGGATTGCTTTAGTAGCAAAACACACAAAAAGTGCCTGATGGCCTTTCGTGATTAATGGTTTCCTGATTATAGAAGATTTAACATTAAAATGTCCACAGAAATTTACCCCAACTACATTGAAAGGCCTAACAGTCGTAATTATTTCTTGTGGGAGAGAACCCATAAGCTGCTTCGCAGCTGCAGCCTCTAAAGGGAAACACTTGTTTAATACCTTCTTGACTTTGCGTATACCACGTGTCAAAGAACCATACATTTTATTGTTTGTACATTTACGTTTTTGGAACAATTTTTACTAAATCGCAAATCTGATACTTTTTAAATTAAATCACTCAAAACTGGCTCATCTTTTTTAGAAGAATGTTCATTGACTTCACAGGTATTATTTAATACAATATCTGTAACAGCTAAATAAGGAATGGGACACAATGACACATTTGATTTTAATTTACTACGGTAGACACTACCTCGTGATAGTAGATCAGCAGGATTATTAGCCGTGTATAAGTGAACTGTGAGACTACGGAATCGAGATTTTAAAAATATTGTACACCTCACAATTAGCGAGAGGAGCAAAGCACTATTTAATTCCAGTCTTGAAATTGTTCATTTTTTTTAAAGGGGCATTGCGGTACTTCGAGCACAATAAACTAACAAAAACTGAACCATCAGATTTAACTGTTCTTAGGTAAAGACAGCTTCCGAACGCTTTCATAGATGCATTAGCATATTCCACCAACTCTATGATATCCACATCACATGAACCTACATGTCTTGGTACAGTAATTCTATTTATTAAGGCTAAGCTTTTAATAAACTTATACCAAACATTGAGTTACTCTTGGGGGAATAAGTATTTTGTCCCAATCTAAATTCGTAGATCCTAAAATATGCATACAATTTTTTGCCACAACTATAATAGGACCTATGAGGCCCAGCGGATCAAACATTTTGCCAATGAAACTCAGAATAGGTAGTCAATCATTGGACAGTTAAAAGTAAATGTATCATTTAAAATATCGCATTTTAAACCCAATGTCTTGACAATATTGCTTTTATTAATGTCTAATTTGTCAAAAAATTTGTGCTCAATGGGGAGATCGTTAATACTCTCAGGGTAGTTTGAACACCACTTATGAAGCGTGAACCTTCAACAACATGGCTTGAGCAGCAAATGGGAATTCAGTTTGATATTTATGAGCCTTAAAGCCATATAAACGTCGTCGTCGTTGTCGTCGTCTTAGTATTATTATTTTTTTCAGTTTATGCACCTGCCATTATCTCTCCACCACCCTTGGTTGACTGGTAGAGAATGCCTAAGGCATTAAGTCCGCCTTTGTACATTTGTGTTGCATGAAGTTTTAATAAATAAATAAATAAATATCTACGCCAGCTCTATCACCGAGACATCGAGAAGCCAAGAAGGTAGAAGACTTTAAACCATAGGTGACAGTCTGAAGCGGCAAACAGTTAATGGCTATATTTGGATCATCACGCTATAAAATATTTTGAAGACACGGTTTGATGAGAATTCCACAAAACACGTTTTATATATCGCAGGTAAGCGTGTATAAGTATGTTCTCCAAAGGAGGAGAATAACAAAGAGTTCGCTCTGAACAACTGGACCATTAACATAACTTCGTTCAGTGATACACCAGCTCTTGATTTCATACTACCATGAAAGACCACACGCAGCTTGGTACTCAGACTTGCCTTATTTAGAACAGCATGATGAGCTAAAAATAAACTGTGCCATTTTGGACATCATAGCTGCCCACATTCACTATTTTAGCATGCCCCAATTCTATGTACTTTTCAATAAATCTATTATATTTTTCTAAATATACAGGGTTGTGTTTAAATTGTTTTTCCAGTGATAGAAATCTTTGAAGAGCCACCAAGAATGAATCCCCAAGCTGCAACTCTTCTAGTTTGGAAGCTAATGGCATATCAACAAAAAACTTGTCATTTTTAAGTTTAACTGATTGTTGGAAACATTTTTTTGATTTTTCAAATTCATTACAGCCTTTTTTTTTAGACTGGGCATTCGTATCAGTGAGCCAAAACTGTTCCATTACAAGTTCTAATTTGTTAATATCACAAATAGCCAAGTTTGTAACTAAATTATTTTTATGATGATCAATAAATTGCTTTCCACCAAACCATTATGAATTTTAACTTGACCATTCCTTAAAATATTGAAATAAATATCAGCACCTAAAGGCATGGTTATTTCTGTTGGTGTATACCTACATTAGATTCATCATCTGTAAGCTGGATGTGTTTGGGAATGAATACAGTTTACAACATGGCATTTTATCTATAATTGTACATTGGATTATTGATTGTTATGTCAACATATTTGTTTATTTGATTACAATAAAGTGGTTCCCTATGCCAAGCCCTTAAGCTTTAATTGCAATTTTTCTACAAGATGTGAGGTAATAAGTGAAACCTGACTTCCTGAATCAAGTAATGCTCTGACATAAAGTTTGGAACCACTATATTCGATCAACTTAACTTTTGTGATGGGGAATACAGTATTCATACTTAGTTGAATTAATAGAATATGTAAGCCTGCGGGCCAGGTCCACTGTCTTTATGCAGTAGCATATTGTGCCCCTGTTTGCTAATTTTACAAGTAAATGAAAACTTACACTTACCAGTGTGATTTTTTAAACACATACGAGTAGTACACAACTTGGTGTCATCTATGAATTTTATACGATCTTCTATTGAAGCCATTTTCAATTAGGGGCATGAATGCAACGCAGGTACCATGCTTTTAAGATAAGAATAAGAACAAAAAATTTTGAGACAACATTGCTAACTTTTTGTACTGTATTCTTCTGTTCGTGGTCGCTGAGCAAGTTTTTGCGGGTAATCTATAATTTATCTGCAAAGTACAAGTGGATTCGCGAAGATTTCTGCATATTTCACAGGAATCTAAGTGATAGATTGCAAATCTATTATCTATCAAATCACCCGGGTTAAGTGTAACGTGACTGGGATAAGTGTTAGTGATGGAACCAGGATCACCATCATTTCTGTGGCCGCTGCACCTGAGCAAGCCTGCCATCGCCGTGCCGGTGCTGGTGAGTGGGGAGAACAGGAAAGCGAAGGAGAGAGTGCCTTCACCTGAGCACGCCTGCCATCGCCGTGCCGGTGCCGGCGAGTGGGGAGAACAGCAAAGCGGAGGAGAGAGTGCCTTCCCAACAACAGTTCCAAGCGCCGCAGGTCGCTGAAAAATATCTCCTACTGGAACAAATTTAAAACTCCTCGCTTTATCGGTGTGTGGACGTGCGAATGCAAAAGGTGCAAGCGCACTATCAACTCGATGGAAATCCACACGTCAATCCTATACACAAAGTCATAGTCTGTGATAAGAGGGTGTACCTAATCTTTCCCCGGTCGCACTCAGACCTCCACTCTTACGTGTGGGCGAGGAAACGGATAAGGTAACAAGAGGCGCGTAGGCTGTTCAAACAAATGGCAGAAACAGTAGCCGCATGTCACAAAAAAGGCATCGTTTTACAGGATTTTAAGCTAGAAAATTTGACTTCACTGATCTGAACTAGGGACATTAGAAAACGCAGTAGTCCTCAACGATCCTGAGGAGGATTTAATTCAGGACAGGAGAAGATGTCCTACCTAGGTGTCGCCCGAGATCCACCTTGTTGACCAGACGTACTCCGGCAGAGCAGCAGACATGTGGTCACTCAGCGTCATACTGTACACCATGCTCTTTGGAAGGTATCCATTCAACGATTTGGAGCTCGCGTCGCTGTTCGCCAAGATATTGCAGGGCTACTTTGAGATGCCAGAGTTCTTGTCGTCACGTGGCAAGTGCCTGATCCGCTCGCTGTTGTGGCACGAGGCGCGCGAGCGGCTGAGCGCGCGTGACGTGCTGTGCCATCCCTGGCTGGGGTGCGACCCGCGTAACGAGCTGCCACCACGCACTGCAGCATTTCACGACCAGCTCGTACCCGACGTGAACATGGACGACTGCCTGTAGCCCACGCGCCAGGCTCCACTCGGCGCATCGCGTCGCATATATGTTTGCATAGTATTCATTCATTTGTTTACTTAACATAATGTACCTACCTATCTGATTTTTTATATTCTCATAGTTCCTATTAGATATAAATACTTGTACAATTAGATCTTAAATCATCCACCTCGAAGTTTATAATTTTTTAGAATATAATTTTGTATAATTTTGTATAAAGTTTGCTACTATCAGATAACCATCTGCTATTTTCATTTTGTTCGTTCTGCTTTTAAGAGTTTCGGTTAGAAGGGGTGTAAAAATAAGTCTTGTGTGTTTATCTTGTCCCGTCCCTGTTTGATCGAGCCATTTGATTAAATTTTTAAGTCTAAATCTGTATTGAAGTCGCATGAGATTGTCGGAACTAGGGTACTTACAAGCAAGTATATTGAAGAGATGTTTAGCTTTTAGAGGTTTTTTTTAAACAAGCCTTTGGCCGCAGCTTTGCTCTCGTGGCCTATCCCACAGGAACCGTAATTTTTTCGGAATAAAAAGTAACAGTAGGCTATTAAATTATTCAGCGACAGTGTTTTTTTTTTCGGAATCTTCCAAACCTTTCAAATATTACCTTTTACATAAATAATTATGTAACAATAATTAAAAAAATATATAATTGCAGACCAATGCAACATACATAAAAAATAATACAAGTTTTATTAAATAAATTAGGTTTAACTTTATTTATTTAGAATTAAATTCAATAGATGAACTAGGTTACAAAATAAATAACTTAAATTTAAGTTGGGCGCCGAGTCACCCGCGTGTTTAGGAAAATACCCATAATTAGTCCACTTCTGTTGACAGCTCACCGTGAAAAGTGTGTGATCGTGTAAAGAAGTGATCTGTCATACCACCTTGACGATATGGATTGACAGTCCACTTCACGTTCACTTAACTTAAGTTATCACGGTGAGATTTTACAGAATACCACTATTAGTGACACTAACTGGTGGTAGGTTTAGACCGATGGCTTGTGACCACCCACTGGGCAAAGACATACCACCAAGCGGCCCAGCCGCGTTACGGAACAATGCTCAGTGTAGCCAATTCAGAGTAGTTGGGTCGAAATATTTGGTCTAATGCAGGCAGACCAACGAGGCTTGCGCTGATATGGGCGTATCGGGAGACAAGTCGCGGTGGGTAGCGAGATTCGAGGCACGGTGCGCCGCTGGCCAACCGCAGATAGTTGAGGGCCCAAGTAATGTGCTAGCCACAGATGAAAGGCTGCCCCGCCGATTGTCTAAAAATTCCGAAATGCACCATCGTGCTGGTTGGCGACCAGACGAGAGGGCCCGATGGACATTCCCGAGGGGGGCTCGAGCTTCTCCGCAGTCTCCGGACTAGTCCCCCAATGATGCCGTCCTGTCTGAGCGTGCCTGAAGGTTAGCAGCATGGAACCTCATTTAATAATAATAATGACGCTTTTTCCGGGCCCTACATGGGCCCAATGTAGACCAACAAGCGTCTGTAGCCTGGCTGCGTGTCGATGTGCAATTATTATGGACGAAGTTATTATGACGAAAAACTACCAGAGATTTATTGTGACGGATGGCATGGTTGACATCGGTCGGGTATGTCATCGTCCGGGAGAATCAATCCGCCATATAATCTCTGGTTGCTAGCATGCATAGGTTCAACCTTGTAGCCAGGATTATCCATCAGCAGCTTGCTCCGAAATTCTCTCTTGTGGAATCGGATCTGCCGTACTACAGGTATGTGCCCGACCCAGTTCTCGATAATGGTCATATCTCATTGTACTGGGATTGGTCCATTATTACTGACAGGACTATTGTAGCCAATAAGCCTGATATAGTGGTGGTGGACTGAATCGAGAGGCGTACAAAGATTGTTGACATACGTCCCGCATCACGAGAACCTCGTGAAAACTGAGAAAGATAAGCAAATCGAGTATCTTGACTTGTGTCGCGAGGTTGTCCACATGTGGGATGTGGACTCAGCGAACATTGTGCCGGTAGTCGTATAAGGATTAATAGCCACGAGCCTCGACCCCCTCAGGAAGTTCTCGTTAGGCGGCTGGATCAAGGGCTTGATTCAGAAAGCTGTACTTCTGGACACGGCTCGCATTCTCAGGCAGTTCCTCTCTCTGGAGCCCTGACCACCGGTAGCTTGAACCTTTTTTCCGATACCGGTGAGATACTATTTTTATATGTTTTTTTATCTTTTTTTATTTAATTTAAAATTATAAATAACAGACCCAAAAGTGTATAAACTATAATAATAATTTATTTACCATACACTTTACACAGTTTACACATTATTTTCATATAACTATTTGGAAAAACAGTTAAATCTAACAGTGACATTTCACAAATTATCAGCAGGTCCCAAACTAGGCGCAGCCTGTACCTTGGTGACCCAAACATTACACACAGGTAGTTCATGATTTGACGTGACCTGCTAGCGCTACTTGGCAGTTTATAATAACGGCAAAATCACAAAAAGATACAGGTTCACAGAAGGAAGGAAATTTATTAGCAGAGATAATGCAAGAAACAGTTAAGGTGAGTGGGTGAGATGTCTAAGTGAGAGTTTGAAGTGCAGGTGTAAGTGTGAAGTGTAAGTGAGGTTAGTTTTTACCGAGTATGTGTAGGTATTAGCTTAGGTAACGAAGTAGACTGTCAGTCTCCTCATAACTCCGTGCCAATAGCTATTTTTTAAATTTTGTTTTGGCTTCAGAGTACTCACTTGGAATGGTGACAGTTTTGCTAACAGCATTGAACACTCGTATAGGAAGATACGACGAAAGTCGGGTCGCAAATAGGGTTTTTGTTTTTGGAAGGGGGATTCTTTCAGGCAATTTCTTACCCCTTATACTGGAGCTAGTGCGAACTGCCTTGGCTTTGATAAGTTTTAAATGCGACTCCAGGATGAAAAGCTGTCGCACACATAATACCCTTGCTTCCTTGTACAGTTCAACATAGGATATCACCGCGCGTTGAGACCGTTCAAGTTCAAGCATGAACGTCCTGGTGGCGCCACCCCAGAACCAACGCAGTATTGCAGGTATAGTTGTAAATAAACCGGTTTAAACCAAACTCCGTGGTTTAGAACCCGTTTTAAATTTGTTTAAAACGATTTAAAACCACAACCACGTGGGCGGTACATATTATGCCGTATGTATTACTTTAAAAAATAAATTTTCAAAGGATAATTGAAATAATTTACCATTTTTTATTAATCTAAGTGAAGTCATATATCATACTTCGGTAAACTACTTTTTAGGATTAGACATACTGAAAACAATCATGATATGAGTATTCATTAAAATATGCGCTTGCATTGTTATTTTTTTCAGTGTTTTTTTTTATTACTGTTTTGCGCATTCGACCACTATCTCACATGATGGTAAGATAGTTTCACATTGTTTTCGCCGAGACCGGGCGGCACAATTATGTCTTTTGTGGATAATTATTTAATTTTAAGTAAACATTCCGCGCTCTCGTAGCAAAGTTTTGGGATCAGTTTTTGGTTATTTCAGAAGACGATTGTTGAAACATGTTTTGTGTAACTACTGTAATGTAGAATCTAAATTTGCAATGACAAGTAAACTTGTGAATCATATTTTAAAGTGCAAAAAGTTTCCCGAAAATGAGAAGAATAAATTCATTTCAAAAGATACCACCAAATCGGTTTCATTCCCCATTCAAGGAACACTAATGCCCAGCACCAGTACATCAATAGCATTGATATCATCCCTAGACGGATTTTTAAATCAAATACCTCCAAGAACTTCGTATGATCACAGTGAAGTAGATATAGTATTAGTAAGAGCAGTTTATGCACGTGGCGTTCCATTATCAATGCTGGAATCTGCATATTGGTGAACCGTCTTCCGTGATGGAACACCACCCTGACAGGGTTAGTCTATGTCACGGGAATCAACCGGTTCACTTTGGTGTCAGGATTTTGAATTACGAAGAAGTTCCTTGATAATCTAATTGTACAGATAAAAGACACTCATGTCATTGTCACCCATACGTATTCGTGTGAACCATGTGAAAAGTGATTATTACACAGTCATAACCTGGATCTAATTTTCATTGCTTCTAACAGGGCGCAATCCGGCGCCTAAAAAGTGATAGGGGGTGGAAGTTTATTATTCTATTTATCTTATTACATAAGTAGACATGAAGCATTGTTGTCGCCTGGAAGATGCTGTATGACACTTGAATGATAGACAGACGTCTCTGATAGTACGGTTTTTGTGGTAATCTGAAGTATTATATGAGGTGATTTATGTTGCTTAGTGAGGCGTTGCAGTAAATACAGTTGTCTTACTGTAAGCACTTGGCATGATTCGTACAAGGTTTTTGTTGGGAACCTATATGACCTGTGTGTCATGACTTTTAATAAAGACCTTTATGCTCTTTCTAGTCGTATCACTAAGGTCTTGCACGCCCCTCCCCATACAACAGTACAATACCCAAGAACTGACTGAGCTAAAGCGTAGTTAACAGTTAACAGTCCGTAGTTCAAAGTCGGCAACATACATCAAATGTCTGAACACCCATAGGGTAGACCGAGGCGAATCGGATCAAAGGGTGAATCGGATAAAAATAAAAAATACGTTAATATTTTGGATAACGCGTTGACACGAAACTCCAGCGACTGGCGTCTTACGACCCCCTCATGGCCAGCACCTCCCGACATAGGTAGTGTTTCGATTCCACTAGTACATCAGTGTCAGTGTTGCTCGCCAGCGAGTCGGGTTTTTGAGTGCTTTATAATTTTGGCGCTCATCTAAGGTACGTACTCACCAATTCTTTGTGTCATTTTAAGGATTTGTGTTAAAACTTTGAATTATATAGCTTATATTGACTGGGAAGGGGCCTATTTATTTTAGTTTTTAAGCACAACATTTAAGGTTAATTTGTAAAAGATTTATTTCAAAAGTCTTTAATATGCGGTTATTCGGATCGCGTCATCGAGGGTGAAATGGATCACTTTTTTTAAATGATTTATTTTATATTTGAGGCTAATGATGCATTTTTATTTTATTTTAGATGGTTCGTACGTACGAAAGAAAAAAAAATGCGGGAGAGTGGTCCTATGAAAAAATGAGAGAAGCCACAAATAAAGTCCTGGCCAAAGAGTTACCTCACGTCGGGCTGCTGAGATTTACGAATTACCATGCACGAGTTTCCAAAGAAGAGTCTCTTTCTCCAGAGGTGTCATTAAGACACGTGGTCGACAGCCTTAGATGAGAATGCTGAAAAGATTTTAGCAGACCGTTTACTGCATTTAGCGAGTCGTGGCTTACAAGTATGTACCCTTTTTTTAATGTTTGGGATATCATCCTATAACATCTACCGCTCTGGGTGGAGCGGGAGGGCATGTCAGACTCTTACTGACAAAAACCCACCCCTGTTCCTTCCCTGCCCTCAGTGCCCAGGCGCGCGGTAACTCTGTTTCGAATCATGGTTTGCTGACAACTCTAAGAGGCGCGCGTGGAAAAATTAAAAAAAAAAACTATTTAGAAGTTGTTGTTCACATAGGTCGATATAAATTAGAAAGAGACTTGGTTCAAGATCACTGCCTTGTGGGGGACCCCATAAACCACTGAAGCAGGGGCAGTTACATAATTAACGATTCTAACTTGTTGTGTACGGTAATTTAGAAAATCTTTCATAATCATGAGCGCATTTCCCCGGATACCAATGCGTTCCAACTTGCCCACAAGGGCAGGAATCGAGACAGTATCAAATTATCGGACCACAAGACATACGGCGATGCGCCATCGGTAGGTGGTGGCTACATGGTGAACATCCCACCCACACGCACAAAACGTTTTGAGAACACATTCATAGTGCGTACAGCTAGGGAGTGGAATTCCATGCCGGAGTCTGTTTCCTGATAGCTACAACCTGTTTAAGTCAAGAGTGAATAGGCTACTACTAGGCAAGCGTGCTCTATTTTCGACCACATCATCGCTTACCACCATGAGGGATAGCAGTCAAACGCGTGCCTATAAATAGTAAAAAAAGTCTAGTCTATTTAATAGACAACTAAAAATTTTGCCTCAGTATAATATATTTTTATATCGAATTTATTGTAATTATTAATTAGTTGGCAGGTAGTTAGATAAGAAGCCTGCCTATTTTAGGACTAAAACAAGCAAATCATACAACAATAGGTGTAACTGCACCTAATTTTCTTCCTCAACATGCATTAACAATATTTCCCAAGTGAAAACTCACAGCCAGATAAGTTTTACTTATTACAATAACTCAGTACATGCATGGCGTTCATTGTTCCATAAATAGACTTTGGACTCACATTGATGTGAAAATAAGATCATAGTGTCCGATTCATTAAACGTAGTGCTAAGCTTCGTTAATCTAGAAAAATCGAATCAAAATGCAAGCAAATATTTTCGATTTTAAATTTTTACTTTGTTCTTTTGTGGTTATACACCTACCACAGAGTAGTCTATTTAACCCAAAGGTTGACTGGTAGAGAATGCCTTGTTGCATTTAGTCCGCCTATGTACCACTATTGAACATGAAGTTTAAATAAATAAATAAATAAACAATCAACGATTCCACTGGACCTATGGTTATATGTTCCTAAAATAGATTTATAGGCCCAACGTCCGATGGAATTGATAAAAATTGTATTGAGAAAGTATTTGATAATGATATATACGTCGAATTGTTAGAAGTTTTCCTCTTAAAGTCCGCCACACTGTTTATAAGACATTGGTGAAACCGCACATTAATTATCTTATACAACTGTGAGGTTCAGCAGCTAAAACAAAATTGTAAAAGTTCTATTTCACTACCACTCTTTGACCCCCAAACAAAATTTACAAAGAAACCAAGCTAATTAACATTTCTCATACTTGTATATTTATAAATCACATGTATTTTAGTTCATAAAAATTATTTCCAAAGACACACACATCACATTCACAAAAAACATACAGGTACAAAAACGTATTCTGAGGCGCGCACAGGACTTACACATAGTGTCGACCAAAAGTCGATAGGCAATCTCACAAAGCAATAATAGCTTGACGTTTATTTTGACTTATGACTTTCTATTTCCAAGAAAATAGACACATGCATCATCATTTTCGTCAACAAGTGACTGTAGTTCATAATTATTGACAGTTTCTTTATGCACTTTTGATATAAGCAATTCATACACCTTATTAGCCCTCATTTTCCCTTCTTAAATGTTTTTGCAGTGTCACAGAAAATTTTCTCAGGCATTCCTCTTCGAGCAATGAAGCGTTTGAGGCATGCTAAAAAGGCTTCAGTGGTGAGACCACTGACCAGCTCCATATGGATTGCTTTAGTAGCAAAACACACAAAAAGTGCCTGATGACCTGTCGTGATTAATGATTTCCTGATTCTAGAAGATTTAACATTAAAATGTCCACAGAAGTCTTCCCCAACTACATTGAAAGGCCTAACAGTCGTAATTATTTCTTGTGGGAGAGAACCCATAAGCTGCTTCGCAGCTGCAGCCTTTAAAGGGAAACACTTGTTTAACACCTTCTTGACTTCTGAATCTGATACTTTTTTAATTAAATCAATCAAATTTGGCTCATCTTTTTTATAAGAATGTTCATTGACTTCACAGATATTATTTAATACAATGTCTGTTACAGCTAAATAAGGAATGGGACACAATGACACATTTGATTTTAATTTACTAAGGTAGTCACTACCTCGTGATAGTAGATCAGCAGGATTATTAGCCGTGTATAAGTGAACTGTGAGACTACGGAATCGAGATTTTATAAATATTGTACACCTCACAATTAGCGAGAGGAGCAAAGCACTATTTAATTCCAGTCTTGAAATTAATTTTTGTTGTTGAATTGTTATTTTTTTTTAAAGGGGCATTGCGGTACTTAGAGCACAATAAACTAACAAAAACTGAACCATCAGATTTAACTGTTCTTAGGTAAAGACAGCTTCCAAACGATTTCATAGATGCATCAGCATATCCCACCAACTCTATGATATCAACATCACATGAACCTACATGTCTTCGTACAGTAATTGTATTTATTAAAGCTAAGCTTTTAAAGTCATACCAAACATTGAGTTACTCTTGGGGGAATAAGTATTTTATCCCAATCTAAATTCGTAGACCCTTAAATATGCATACAATTTTTTGCCACAACTATAATAGGACCTATGAGGCCCAGCGGATCAAACATTTTGCCAATGAAACTCAGAATAGGTAGTCAATCATTGGACAGTTAAAAGTAAATGTATCATTTAAAATATCGCATTTTAAACCCAATGTCTTGACAATATTGCTTTTATTAATGTCTAATTTCTCAAAAAATTTGTGCTCAATAGGGAGATCGTTACTACTCTCAGGGTAGTTTGAACACCACTTATGAAGCGTGAAACTTCAACAACATGGCTTGAGCAGCAAATGGGAATTAAGTTTGATATTTATGAGCCTTAAAGCCATATAAACGAGAATTGATTATTATGTCAACATATTTGTATATGTGATTACAATAAAGTTGTTCCCTATGCCAAGCCCTTAAGCTTTAATTGCAATTTTTCTACAAGATGTGAGGTAATAAGTGAAACCTGACTTCCTGAATCAAGTAATGCTCTGACATAAAGTTTGGAACCTCTATATTCGATCAACTTAACTTTTTGATGGGGAATAAAGTATTCATACTTAGTTGAACTAACAGAATCTGTAAGCCTGCAGGCCAGGACCACTGTCTTTATGCAGTAGCATATTGTGTGTTTGCTAATTTTACAAGTAAATGAAAACTTACACTTACCAGTGCGATTTTTTAAACACATAGTACACAACTTGGTGTCATCTACGAATTTTATACGATCTTCTATTGAAACCATTTACAATTAGGGGCATGAATGCAACACATGTACCATACCTTTAAGATAAGAACAAGAACAAAAATTTTTGAGACAACATTGCTAACTTTTTGTACTGTATTCTTCGTTCTGTTCGTGGTCGCCGAGCAAGTTTTTGCGGGTAATCTATAATTTCCCTGCAAAGTACAAGTGGATTCGCGAAGATTTCTGCATATTTCACAGGAGTCTAAGTGATAGTTTGCAAATCTATCATCTATCAAATCACCCAGGTTAAGTGTAACGTGACTGGGATAAGTGTTAGTGATGGAACCAGGATCACCATAATTTCTGTGGCCGCTGCACCTAAGAATGCCTGCCATCGCCGTGCCGGTGCCGGCGAGTTGGGAGAACAGGAAAGCGAAGGAGAAAGTGCCTTCACCTGAGCAAGCCTGCCATCGCCGTGCCGGTGCCGGCGAGTGGGGAGAACAGCAAAGCGGAGGAGAGAGTGCCTTCCCAACACCAGTTCCAAGCGCCGCTGGTCGCTGAATAATAATTTCTCCTACTGGAATAAATCGAAGACTTCTCGCTTTATCGGTGTGTGGACGTGCGAATGCAAAAGAAGCAAGCGCACTATCGACTCGATGGAAATCCACACGTCAATCCTATACACGAAGTCATAGTCTGTGATAAGAGGGTGTACCTAATCTTTCCCCGGTCGCACTCAGACCTCCACTCTTACGTGTGGGCGAGGAAACTGCTAATGGAACACGAGGCGCGGAGGCTGTTCAAATAATTGACAGAAACAGTAGCCGCATGTCACAAAAAAGGCATCGATTTACAGGATCTTAAGCTTAGAAAATTTGTCTTCACTGATCCTCAAAGAACAAAGTTAAAACTAGAGACATTAGAAGACGCATTAGTCCTCAACGATCCTGAGGAGGATTTAATTCAGGACAGGAGAAGATGTCCTACCTAGGTGTCGCCCGAAATTCTCCTTGTTGACCAGACGTACTCCGGCAGAGCAGCAGACATATGGTCCCTCGGCGTCATACTTACACCATGCTCTTTGGAAGGTATCCATTCAACGATTTGGAGATCGCATCGCTGTTCGCCAAGATATCGCAGGGCTACTTTGAGATGCCAGAGTGCCTGTCGTCACGTGGCAAGGGCCTGATCCGCTCGCTGTTGTGGCACGAGGCGCGCAAGCGGCTGAGCGCTCGTGACGTGCTGCGCCATCCCTGGCTGGGGCGCGACCCGCGTAACGAGCTACCACCACGCACTGCAGCCTCTCAAAATTAGCTCGTGCCCGACGTGAATATGGACGACTGCCTGTAGCTTACGCGCCCGCTGGCTGCTCACTCGGTGAGGGCGCCAGGCTCCACTTGGCGCATCGCATCCCATATATGTTTGCATAGTATTCATTAATTTTGTTTACTTAACATAATGAACCTACCTATCTGATTGTTTGTATTCTCATAGTTCCTATTAGATATAAATACTTGTACAATTAGATCTTAAATCATTATTTCGAAGTTTATAATTTTGTAGGTTACAATTTTGTATAAAGTTTGCTAAACCATCAAATAACCATCTGCTATTTTCATTTTGTTCGTTCTGCTTCAAAGAGATTCGGTTAGAAGGGGTGTAAAAATAAGTCTTGTGTGTTTATCTTGTCCCGTCCCTGTTTGATCGAGCCATTTGATTAAATTTTTAAGTCTAAGTCTATAATGAAGTCGCATGAGATTGTCGGAACTAGGGTACTTACAAACAAGTATATTGAAGAGATGTTTAGCTTTTATAGGTTTTTTTGAAACAAGCATTTGGCCGCAGCTTTGCTCTCGTGGCCTATCCCACAGGAACCGTAATTTTTTCGGAATAAAAAGTAACAGCAGGTTATTAAATTATTCAGCGGTAGTGATTTTTTTTCGGAATCTTCCAAATCTTTCAAATATTACCTTTTACATAAATAATTATGTTAAAATAATTAAAAAAAAAATATTACTGCAGACCAATTCAACATACATAAAAAAAATACAAAATATTAAATAAATTAGGTTTAACTTTATTTCTTTAGAATTAAATTCAATAGATGAACTAGGTTACAAAATAAATTAATTAAATTCAAGTTGGGCGCCGAGTCACCCGCGTCCTTAGGAGAATACCCATAATTAGTCCACTTCTTTTGACAGCTCACCGTGAAAACTTAGGTGGAGTGAGCGTGAAGTGATCTGTCATACCACCTTGACGATATGGATTGACAGTCCACTTCACGTTCACTTAAGTTTTCACGGTGATATTTTACAGAATACCACTATAAGTGACACTAACTTGTGGTAGGTTTAGACCGATGGCTTGTGACCGGGACTGGGCAAAGACATACCACCAAGCGGCCCAGCCGCGTTACGGAACAATGCTCAGTGTAGCCAATTCAGAGGAGTTGGGTCGAAATAGTTGTTGTAATGCAGGCAGACCAACGAGGCTTGCGCTGATATGGGCGAATCGGGAGACAAGTCGCGGTGGGTAGCGAGATTTGAGGCACGGTGCGCCGCTGGCCAACCGCAGATAGTTGAGGGCCAAGAAATGTGCTAGCCACAGATGAAAGGCTGCCCCGCCGATTGTCTAAAAATTCCGAAATGCACCATCGTGCTGGTTGGCGATCAGACGAGAGGGCCCGATGGACATTCCCGTGGGGGGCTCGGGCTTCTCCGCAGTCTCCGGACTAGTCCCCAAATAATGCCGTCCTGTCTGAGCGTGCCTGAAGGTTAGCAGCATGGAACCTCATTTAATAATAATAATGACGCTTTTTCCGGGCCCTACATGAGCCCGATGTAGATCAACAAGCGTCTGTAGCCTGGCTGCGTTTCGATGTGCAATTATTATGGACGAAGTTATTATGACGAAAAACTACCAGAGATTTATTGTGAAGGATGGCATGGTTGACATCGGTCGGGTATGTCATCGTCCGGGAGAATCAATCCGCATTATAATCTCTGGTTGCTAGCATGCATACGAGCCTTGTAGCCAGGATTATCCATCAGCAGCTTGCTCCGAAATTCTCTCTTGTGGAATCGGAACTGCCGTACTATAGGTATGTGCCCGACCCAGTTCTCGATAATGGTCTTATCTTATTGTACTGGGATTGGTCCATTATTACTGACAGGACTATTGTAGCCAATAAGCCTGATATAGTATGGTGGTGGACCGAATCGAGAGGCGTACAAAGATTGTTGGCATACGTCCCGCATCACGAGAACCTCGTGAAAGCTGAGAAAGATAAGCACATCGAGTATCTTGACTTGGGTCGCGAGGTTGTCCACATGTGGGATGTGGACTCAGCGAACATAGTGCCGGTAGTCGTATAAGGATTAATAGCCACGAGCCTCTACCAACCCCTCAGGAAGTTCTCGTTAGGCGGCTGGATCAAGGGCTTGATTCAGAAAGCTGTACTTCTGGACACGGCTCGCATTCTCAGGCAGTTCCTCTCTCTGGAGCCCTGACCACCGGTAGCTTGAACCTTTTTTCCGATACCGGTGAGATACTATTTTTATATGTTTTTTTTATCTTTTTTTATTTAATTTAAAATTATAAATAACAGATCCAAAAGTGTATAAACTATAATAATAATTTATTTACCATACACTTTACACAGTTTACACATTATTTTCATATAACTATTTGGAAAAACAGTTAAATCTAACAGTGACATTTCACAAATTATCAGCTGGTCCCAAACTAGGCGCAGCCTGTATCTTGGTGACCCAAACATTACACACAGGTAGTTCATGATTTGACGTGACCTGCTAGCGCTACTTGGCAGTTTATAATAACGGCAAAATCACAAAAAGATACAGGTTCACAGAAGGAAGGAAATTTATTAGCAGAGATAATGCAAGAAACAGTTAAGGTGAGTGGGTGAGAAGTCTAAGTGAGAGTTTGAAGTGCAGGTGTAAGTGTGAAGTGTAAGTGAGGTTAGTTTTTACCGAGTATGTGTAGGTATTAGCTTGGGTAACGAAGTAGACTGTCAGTCTCCTCATAACTCCGTGCCAATAGCTATTTTTTAAATTTTGTTTTGGCTTCAGAGTACTCACTTGGAATGGTGACAGTTTTGCTAACAGCATTGAACACTCGTATAGGAAGATACGACGAAAGTCGGGTCGCAAATAGGGTTTTTGTTTTTGGAAGGGGGATTCTTTCAGGCAATTTCCTACCCCTTTTACTGGAGCTAGTGCGAACTGCCTTGGCTTTGATAAGTTTTAAATGCGACTCCAGGATGAAAAGCTGTCGCACACATAATACCCTTGCTTCCTTGTACAGTTCAACATAGGATATCACCGCGCGTTGAGACCGTTCAAGTTTAAGCATGAACGTCCTGGTGGCGCCACCCCAGAACCAACGCAGTATTGCAGGTATAGTTGTAAATAAACCGGTTTAAACCAAATTCCGTGGTTTAAAACCCGTTTTAAATTTGTTTAAAACGTTTTAAAACCACGACCACGTGGGCCGTACATGTTATGCCGTATGTATTACTTTAAAAATTAAATTTTCAAAGGATAATTTGAAATAATTTACAATTTTTTATTAATCTAAGTGAAGTCATATATCATACTTAGGTAAACAACTTTTTACATACTGAAAACAATCATGATATGAGTATTCATTAAAATTGCGCTTGCATTGTTATTTTTTTCAGTGTTATTTTTTTATTACTGTTTTGCGCATTCGATCACTATCTCACATGATGGTAAGATAGTTTCACATTGTTTTCGCCGAGACCGGGCGGCACAATTATGTCTTTTGTGGATAATTATTTAATTTTAAGTAAACATTCCGCGCTCTCGTAGCAAAGTTTTGGGATCAGTTTTTGGTTATTTCAGAAGTCGATGGTTGAAACATGTTTTGTGTAACTACTGTAATGTAGAATCTAAATTTGCAATGACAAGTAAACTTGTGAATCATATTTTAAAGTGCAAAAAGTTTCCCGAAAATGAGAAGAATAAATTAATTTCAAAAGATACCACCAAATCGGTTTCATTCCCCATTCAAGGAACACTAATGCCCAGCACCAGTACATCAATAGCATTGATATCATCCCTAGACGGATTTTTAAATCAAATACCTCCAAGAACTTCGTATGATCACAGTGAAGTAGATATAGTATTAGTAAGAGCAGTTTATGCCAGTGGCGTTCCATTATCAATGCTGGAATCTGCATATTGGTGAACCGTCTTCCGTGACGGAACACCACCCTGACAGGGTTAGTCTATGACACGGGATTCAACCGGTTCACTTTGGTGTCAGGATTTTGAATTACGAAGAAGTTCCTTGATAATCTAATTGTACAGATAAAAGACACCCATGTCATTGTCACCCATACGTATTCGTGTGAACCATGTGAAAAGTGATTATTACACAGTCATAACCTGGATCGAATTTTCATTGCTTCTAACAGGGCGCAATCCGGCGCCTAAAAAGTGATAGGGGGTGGAAGTTTATTATTCTATTTATCTTATTACATAAGTAGACATGAAGCATTGTTGTCGCCTGGAAGATGCTGTATGACACTTGAATGATAGACAGACGTCTCTGATAGTACGGTTTTTGTGGTAATCTGAAGTATTATATGAGGTGATTTATGTTGCTCAGTGAGGCGTTGCAGTAAATACAGTTGTCTTACTGTAAGCACTTGGCATGATTCGTACAAGGTTTTTGTTGGGAACCTATATGACCTGTGTGTCATGACTTTTAATAAAGACCTTTATGCTCTTTCTAGTCGTATCACTAAGATCTTGCACGCCCCTCCCCATACAACAGTACAATACCCAAGAACTGACTGAGCTAAAGCGTAGTTAACAGTTAACAGTCCGCAGTTCAAAGTCGGCAACATACATCAAATGTCTGAACACCCATAGGGTAGACCGAGGCGAATCAGATAAAAGGGTGAATCGGATAAAAACAAGAAATACGTTAATATTTTGGATAACGCGTTGACACGGAACTCAAGCGACTGCCGTCTTATGACCCCCTCATGTCCAGCACCTCCCGACATAGGTAGTGTTTCGATTCCACTAGTACATCAGTGTCAGTGCTGCTCGTCAGCAAGTCGGGTTTTTGCGTGCGTTACAATTTTGGCACTCATCTAAGGTACGTACTCACCATTTCTTTGTGTCATTTTAAGGATTTGTATTACTACTTTGAATTATATAGCTTATATTGACTGGGAAGGGGCCTACTTATTTTAGTTATAAGCACAACATTATAGGTTAATTTGTAAAAGATTTATTTCAAAAGTTTAATATGCGGTTTTTCGGATCGCGTCATCGGGGGTAAAATGGATCACTTTTATGAAATGGTTTATTTTATATTTGAAGCTAATGATGCATTTTTATTTCATTTTAGATGGTTCGTACGTACGAAAGAATAAAAAATGCGGGAGAGTGGTCCTATGAAAAAATGAGAGAAGCCACAAATAAAGTCCTGGCCAAAGAGTTACCTCATGTCGGGCTGCTGAGATTTTCCAATTACCATGCACGAGTTTACAAAGAAGAGTCTCTTTCTCCAGAGGTGTCATTAAGACACGTGGTGGACAGCCAGCCTTAGATGAGAATGCTGAAAAGATTTTAGCAGACCGTTTACTGCATTTAGCGAGTCGTGGCTGACAAGTATGTGCCCTTTTTTTATGTTTGGGATATCATCCTATAACATCTTTCGCTCTGAGTGGAGCGGGAGGGCGTGTACGACTCTTACTGTCTAAAACCCACTTCTGTTCCTTCCCTGCCCTGAGTGCCCAGGGGCGCGGTCACTCTGTTCCGAATCATGGTTTGCTGACGATTCTAAGAGGCGCGCGTGAAAAAGTAAAAAAAAAATCTATTTAGAAGTTGTTGTTCACATAGGTCGATATAAATTAGAAAGAGACTTGGGTCAATATCACTGCCTTGTGGCGGACCCCATAAACCGAACTGAAGCAGTTACATAATTAACTATTCTAACTTGTTGTGTACGGTAATTTAGAAAATCTTTCATAATCATGAGCGCATTTCCCCGGATACCAATGCGTTCCAACTTGCCCACAAGGGCAGGAATCGAGACAGTATCAAATTATCGGACCATAAGACATACGGCGATGCGCCATCGGTAGGTGGTGGCTACATGGTGAACATCCCACCCACACGCACAAAACGTTTTACAGCTAGGGAGTGGAATTCCATGCCGGAGTCGGTTTCCTGATAGCTACAACCTGTTTAAGTCAAGAGTGAATAGGCTACTATTAGGCAAGATTGCTCTATCTTCGACCACATCATCGCTTACCACCATGTGTATAGTAATAAAAAGTCGTCTATTTAATACACAACTAAAAATTTTGCCTCAGTATAATATATTTTTATATCGAATTTATTGTAATTATTAATTAGTTGGCAGGTAAGTAGATAGGAAGCCTGCCTATTTTAGGACTAAAACAAGCAAATCATACAACAATAGGTGTAACTGCACCTAATTTTCTTCCTCAACATGCATTAACAATATTTCCCAAGTGAAAATTCACAGCCATATAAGTTTTACTTATTACAATAACTCAGTACATGCATGGCGTTCATTGTCTCATAAATAGACTTTGGACTCACATTGATGTGAAAATAAGATCATAGTGTCCGATTCATTAAACGTAGTGCTAAGCTTCGTTAATCTAGAAAAATCGAATCAAAATGCAAGCAAATATTTTCGATTTTAAATTTTTACTTTGTTCTTTTGTGGTTATACACCTACCACAGAATAGTCTATTTAACCCAAAGGTTGACTGGTAGAGAATGCCTTGTTGCATTTAGTCCGCTTAGGTACCACTATTGAACATGAAGTTTAAATAAATAAATAAATAAACAATCAACGATTCCACAGGACCTATGGTTATATGTTCCTAAAATAGATTTATAGGCCCAACGTCCGGTGGAATTGATAAAAATTGTATTGAGAAAGTATTTGATAATGATATATACGTCGAATTGTTAGAAGTTTTCCTCTTAAAGTCCGCCACACTGTTTATAAGACATTGGTGAAACCGCACATTAATTATCTTATACAACTGTGGGGTTCAGCAGCTAAAACAAAATTGTAAAATTTCTATTTCACTACCACTCTTTGACCCCCACACAAAATTTACAAAGAAACCAAGCTAATTAACATTTCTCATACTTGTATATTTATAAATCACATGTATTTTAGTTCATAAAAATTATTTCCAAAGACACACACATCACATTCACAAAAAACATACAGGTACAAAAACGTATTCTGAGGCGCGCACAGGACTTACACATAGTGTCGACCAAAAGTCGATAGGCAATCTCACAAAGCAATAATAGCTTGACGTTTATTTTGACTTATGACTTTCTATTTCCAAGAATATAGACACATGCATCATCATTTTCGTCAACAAGTGACTGTAGTTCATAATTATTGACAGTTTCTTTATGCACTTTTGATATAAGCAATTCATACACCTAATTAGCCCTCATTTTCCCTTCTTAAATGTTTTTGCAGTGTCACAGAAAATTTTCTCAGGCATTCCTCTTCGAGCAATGAAGCGTTTGAGGCATGCTAAAAAGGCTTCAGTGGTGAGACCACTGACCAGCTCCATATGGATTGCTTTAGTAGCAAAACACACAAAAAGTGCCTGATGGCCTTTCGTGATTAATGGTTTCCTGATTCTAGAAGATTTAACATTATAATGTCCACAGAAGTCTACCCCAACTACATTGAAAGGCCTAACAGTCGTAATTCTTTCTTGTGGGAGAGAACCCATAAGCTGCAGGGAAACACTTGTTTAACACCTTCTTGACTTCTGAATCTGATACTTTTTTAATTGAATCACTTAAATTTGGCTCATCTTTTTTATAAGAATGTTCATTGACTTCACAGATATTATTTAATACAATATCTGTTACAGCTAAATAAGGAATGGGACACAATGACACATTTGATTTTAATTTACTAAGGTAGTCACTACCTCGTGATAGTAGATCAGCAGGATTATTAGCCGTGTATAAGTGAACTGTGAGACTACGGAATCGAGATTTTAAAAATATTGTACACCTCACAATTAGCGAGAGGAGCAAAGCACTATTTAATTCCAGTCTTGAAATGAATTGTTGTTGTTGAATTGTTATTTTTTTTTAAAGAGGCATTGCGGTACTTAGAACACAATAAACTAACAAAAACTGAACCATCAGATTTAACTGTTCTTTGGAAAAGACAGCTTCCAAACGATTTCATAGATGCATCAGCATATCCCACCAACTCTATGATATCCACATCACATGAACCTACATGTCTTGGTACAGTAATTGTATTTATTAAAGCTAAGCTTTTAATAAACTTATACCAAACATTGAGTTACTCTTGGGGGAATAAGTATTTTGTCCCAATCTAAATTCGTAGACCCTAAAATATGCATACAATTTTTTGCCACAACTATAATAGGACCTATGAGGCCCAGTGGATCAAACATTTTGCCAATGAAACTCAGAATAGGTAGTCAATCATTGGACAGTTAAAAGTAAATGTATCGTTTAAAATATCGCATTTTAAACCCAATGTCTTGACAATATTGCTTTTATTAATGTCTAATTTGACAAAAAATTTGTGCTCAATGGGGAGATCGTTACTACTCTCAGGGTAGTTTGAATACCACCTATGAAGAGTGAACCTTCAACAACATGGCTTGAGCAGCAAATGGGAATTAAGTTTGATATTTATGAGCCTTAAAGCCATATAAACGAGAATTGATTATTATGTCAACATATTTGTTTATGTGATTACAATAAAGTTGTTCCCTATGCCAAGCCCTTAAGCTTTAATTGCAATTTTTCTACAAGATGTGAGGTAATAAGTGAAACCTGACTTCCTGAATCAAGTAATGCTCTGACATAAAGTTTGGAACCTCTATATTCGATCAACTTAACTTTTTGATGGGGAATAAAGTATTCATACTTAGATGAACTAACAGAATCTGTAAGCCTGCGGGCCAGGACCACTGTCTTTATGCAGTAGCATATTGTGTGTTTGCTAATTTTACAAGTAAATGAAAACTTACACTTACCAGTGCGATTTTTTAAGCACATAGTACACAACTTCGTGTCATCTATGAATTTTATACGATCTTCTATTGAAACCATTTTCAATTAGGGGCATGAATGCAACACATGTACCATACCTTTAAGATAAGATCAAGAACAAAAATTTTTGAGACAACATTGCTAACTTTTTGTACTGTATTCTTCTTTCTGTTCGTGGTCGCCGAGCAAGTATTTGCGGGTAATCTATAATTTCTCTGCAAAGTACAAGTGGATTCGCGAAGATTTCTGCATATTTTACAGGAGTCTAAGTGATAGTTTGAAAATCTATCATCTATCAAATCACCCAGGTTAAGTGTAACGTGACTGGGATAAGTGTTAGTGATGGAACCAGGATCACCATCATTTCTGTGGCCGCTGCACCTAAGAAAACCTGCCATCGCCGTGCCGGTGCCGGCGAGTTGGGAGAACAGGAAAGCGAAGGAGAGAGTGCCTTCACCTGAGCACGCCTGCCATCGCCGTGCCGGTGCCGGCGAGTGGGGAGAACAGCAAAGCGGAGGAGAGAGTGCCTTCCCAACACCAGTTCCAAGCGCCGCTGGTCGCTGAATAATTTCTCCTACTGCAATAAATTGAAGACTCCTCGCTGTATCGGTGTGTGGACGTGCGAATGCAAAAGAAGCAAGCGCACTATCGACTCGATGGAAATCCACACGTCAATCCTATACACGAAGTCATAGTCTGTGATAAGAGGGTGTACCTGATCTTTCCCCGGTCGCACTCAGACCTCCATCTTACGTGTGGGCGAGGAAACGGCTAATGGAACACGAGGCGCGGAGGCTGTTCAAACAATTGACAGAAACAGTAGCCGCATGTCACAAAAAAGGCATCGATTTACAGGATCTTAAGCTTAGAAAATTTGTCTTCACTGATCCTCAAAGAACAAAGTTAATACTAGAGACATTAGAAGACGCATTAGTCCTCAACGATCCTGAGGAGGATTTAATTCAGGACAGGAGAAGATGTCCTACCTAAGTGTCGCCCGAAATCCTCCTTGTTGACCAAACGTACTCCGGCAGAGCAGCAGACATATGGTCCCTCGGCGTAGAATCTAAATTTGCAATGACAAGTAAACTTGTGAATCATATTTTAAAGTGCAAAAAGTTTCCCGAAAATGAGAAGAATAAATTAATTTCAAAAGATACCACCAAATCGGTTTCATTCCCCATTCAAGGAACACTAATGCCCAGCACCAGTACATCAATAGCATTGATATCATCCCTAGACGGATTTTTAAATCAAATACCTCCAAGAACTTCGTATGATCACAGTGAAGTAGATATAGTATTAGTAAGAGCAGTTTATGCCAGTGGCGTTCCATTATCAATGCTGGAATCTGCATATTGGTGAACCGTCTTCCGTGACGGAACACCACCCTGACAGGGTTAGTCTATGACACGGGATTCAACCGGTTCACTTTGGTGTCAGGATTTTGAATTACGAAGAAGTTCCTTGATAATCTAATTGTACAGATAAAAGACACCCATGTCATTGTCACCCATACGTATTCGTGTGAACCATGTGAAAAGTGATTATTACACAGTCATAACCTGGATCGAATTTTCATTGCTTCTAACAGGGCGCAATCCGGCGCCTAAAAAGTGATAGGGGGTGGAAGTTTATTATTCTATTTATCTTATTACATAAGTAGACATGAAGCATTGTTGTCGCCTGGAAGATGCTGTATGACACTTGAATGATAGACAGACGTCTCTGATAGTACGGTTTTTGTGGTAATCTGAAGTATTATATGAGGTGATTTATGTTGCTCAGTGAGGCGTTGCAGTAAATACAGTTGTCTTACTGTAAGCACTTGGCATGATTCGTACAAGGTTTTTGTTGGGAACCTATATGACCTGTGTGTCATGACTTTTAATAAAGACCTTTATGCTCTTTCTAGTCGTATCACTAAGATCTTGCACGCCCCTCCCCATACAACAGTACAATACCCAAGAACTGACTGAGCTAAAGCGTAGTTAACAGTTAACAGTCCGCAGTTCAAAGTCGGCAACATACATCAAATGTCTGAACACCCATAGGGTAGACCGAGGCGAATCAGATAAAAGGGTGAATCGGATAAAAACAAGAAATACGTTAATATTTTGGATAACGCGTTGACACGGAACTCAAGCGACTGCCGTCTTATGACCCCCTCATGTCCAGCACCTCCCGACATAGGTAGTGTTTCGATTCCACTAGTACATCAGTGTCAGTGCTGCTCGTCAGCAAGTCGGGTTTTTGCGTGCGTTACAATTTTGGCACTCATCTAAGGTACGTACTCACCATTTCTTTGTGTCATTTTAAGGATTTGTGTTACTACTTTGAATTATATAGCTTATATTGACTGGGAAGGGGCCTACTTATTTTAGTTATAAGCACAACATTATAGGTTAATTTGTAAAAGATTTATTTCAAAAGTTTAATATGCGGTTTTTCGGATCGCGTCATCGGGGGTAAAATGGATCACTTTTATGAAATGGTTTATTTTATATTTGAAGCTAATGATGCATTTTTATTTCATTTTAGATGGTTCGTACGTACGAAAGAATAAAAAATGCGGGAGAGTGGTCCTATGAAAAAATGAGAGAAGCCACAAATAAAGTCCTGGCCAAAGAGTTACCTCATGTCGGGCTGCTGAGATTTTCCAATTACCATGCACGAGTTTACAAAGAAGAGTCTCTTTCTCCAGAGGTGTCATTAAGACACGTGGTGGACAGCCAGCCTTAGATGAGAATGCTGAAAAGATTTTAGCAGACCGTTTACTGCATTTAGCGAGTCGTGGCTGACAAGTATGTGCCCTTTTTTTATGTTTGGGATATCATCCTATAACATCTTTCGCTCTGAGTGGAGCGGGAGGGCGTGTACGACTCTTACTGTCTAAAACCCACTTCTGTTCCTTCCCTGCCCTGAGTGCCCAGGGGCGCGGTCACTCTGTTCCGAATCATGGTTTGCTGACGATTCTAAGAGGCGCGCGTGAAAAAGTAAAAAAAAAATCTATTTAGAAGTTGTTGTTCACATAGGTCGATATAAATTAGAAAGAGACTTGGGTCAATATCACTGCCTTGTGGCGGACCCCATAAACCGAACTGAAGCAGTTACATAATTAACTATTCTAACTTGTTGTGTACGGTAATTTAGAAAATCTTTCATAATCATGAGCGCATTTCCCCGGATACCAATGCGTTCCAACTTGCCCACAAGGGCAGGAATCGAGACAGTATCAAATTATCGGACCATAAGACATACGGCGATGCGCCATCGGTAGGTGGTGGCTACATGGTGAACATCCCACCCACACGCACAAAACGTTTTACAGCTAGGGAGTGGAATTCCATGCCGGAGTCTGTTTCCTGATAGCTACAACCTGTTTAAGTCAAGAGTGAATAGGCTACTATTAGGCAAGATTGCTCTATCTTCGACCACATCATCGCTTACCACCATGTGTATAGTAATAAAAAGTCGTCTATTTAATACACAACTAAAAATTTTGCCTCAGTATAATATATTTTTATATCGAATTTATTGTAATTATTAATTAGTTGGCAGGTAAGTAGATAGGAAGCCTGCCTATTTTAGGACTAAAACAAGCAAATCATACAACAATAGGTGTAACTGCACCTAATTTTCTTCCTCAACATGCATTAACAATATTTCCCAAGTGAAAATTCACAGCCATATAAGTTTTACTTATTACAATAACTCAGTACATGCATGGCGTTCATTGTCTCATAAATAGACTTTGGACTCACATTGATGTGAAAATAAGATCATAGTGTCCGATTCATTAAACGTAGTGCTAAGCTTCGTTAATCTAGAAAAATCGAATCAAAATGCAAGCAAATATTTTCGATTTTAAATTTTTACTTTGTTCTTTTGTGGTTATACACCTACCACAGAATAGTCTATTTAACCCAAAGGTTGACTGGTAGAGAATGCCTTGTTGCATTTAGTCCGCTTAGGTACCACTATTGAACATGAAGTTTAAATAAATAAATAAATAAACAATCAACGATTCCACAGGACCTATGGTTATATGTTCCTAAAATAGATTTATAGGCCCAACGTCCGGTGGAATTGATAAAAATTGTATTGAGAAAGTATTTGATAATGATATATACGTCGAATTGTTAGAAGTTTTCCTCTTAAAGTCCGCCACACTGTTTATAAGACATTGGTGAAACCGCACATTAATTATCTTATACAACTGTGGGGTTCAGCAGCTAAAACAAAATTGTAAAATTTCTATTTCACTACCACTCTTTGACCCCCACACAAAATTTACAAAGAAACCAAGCTAAT
Organism: Polia nebulosa; assembly: GCA_951329385.1. Classification (NCBI taxonomy): domain Eukaryota; kingdom Metazoa; phylum Arthropoda; class Insecta; order Lepidoptera; family Noctuidae; genus Polia; species Polia nebulosa. The sequence goes on from OX589604.1 coordinate 19,467,277, forward strand.
TAACATTTCTCATACTTGTATATTTATAAATCACATGTATTTTAGTTCATAAAAATTATTTCCAAAGACACACACATCACATTCACAAAAAACATACAGGTACAAAAACGTATTCTGAGGCGCGCACAGGACTTACACATAGTGTCGACCAAAAGTCGATAGGCAATCTCACAAAGCAATAATAGCTTGACGTTTATTTTGACTTATGACTTTCTATTTCCAAGAATATAGACACATGCATCATCATTTTCGTCAACAAGTGACTGTAGTTCATAATTATTGACAGTTTCTTTATGCACTTTTGATATAAGCAATTCATACACCTAATTAGCCCTCATTTTCCCTTCTTAAATGTTTTTGCAGTGTCACAGAAAATTTTCTCAGGCATTCCTCTTCGAGCAATGAAGCGTTTGAGGCATGCTAAAAAGGCTTCAGTGGTGAGACCACTGACCAGCTCCATATGGATTGCTTTAGTAGCAAAACACACAAAAAGTGCCTGATGGCCTTTCGTGATTAATGGTTTCCTGATTCTAGAAGATTTAACATTATAATGTCCACAGAAGTCTACCCCAACTACATTGAAAGGCCTAACAGTCGTAATTCTTTCTTGTGGGAGAGAACCCATAAGCTGCAGGGAAACACTTGTTTAACACCTTCCTGACTTCTGAATCTGATACTTTTTTAATTGAATCACTTAAATTTGGCTCATCTTTTTTATAAGAATGTTCATTGACTTCACAGATATTATTTAATACAATATCTGTTACAGCTAAATAAGGAATGGGACACAATGACACATTTGATTTTAATTTACTAAGGTAGTCACTACCTCGTGATAGTAGATCAGCAGGATTATTAGCCGTGTATAAGTGAACTGTGAGACTACGGAATCGAGATTTTAAAAATATTGTACACCTCACAATTAGCGAGAGGAGCAAAGCACTATTTAATTCCAGTCTTGAAATGAATTGTTGTTGTTGAATTGTTATTTTTTTTTAAAGAGGCATTGCGGTACTTAGAACACAATAAACTAACAAAAACTGAACCATCAGATTTAACTGTTCTTTGGAAAAGACAGCTTCCAAACGATTTCATAGATGCATCAGCATATCCCACCAACTCTATGATATCCACATCACATGAACCTACATGTCTTGGTACAGTAATTGTATTTATTAAAGCTAAGCTTTTAATAAACTTATACCAAACATTGAGTTACTCTTGGGGGAATAAGTATTTTGTCCCAATCTAAATTCGTAGACCCTAAAATATGCATACAATTTTTTGCCACAACTATAATAGGACCTATGAGGCCCAGTGGATCAAACATTTTGCCAATGAAACTCAGAATAGGTAGTCAATCATTGGACAGTTAAAAGTAAATGTATCGTTTAAAATATCGCATTTTAAACCCAATGTCTTGACAATATTGCTTTTATTAATGTCTAATTTGACAAAAAATTTGTGCTCAATGGGGAGATCGTTACTACTCTCAGGGTAGTTTGAATACCACCTATGAAGCGTGAACCTTCAACAACATGGCTTGAGCAGCAAATGGGAATTAAGTTTGATATTTATGAGCCTTAAAGCCATATAAACGAGAATTGATTATTATGTCAACATATTTGTTTATGTGATTACAATAAAGTTGTTCCCTATGCCAAGCCCTTAAGCTTTAATTGTAATTTTTCTACAAGATGTGAGGTAATAAGTGAAACCTGACTTCCTGAATCAAGTAATGCTCTGACATAAAGTTTGGAACCTCTATATTCGATCAACTTAACTTTTTGATGGGGAATAAAGTATTCATACTTAGATGAACTAACAGAATCTGTAAGCCTGCGGGCCAGGACCACTGTCTTTATGCAGTAGCATATTGTGTGTTTGCTAATTTTACAAGTAAATGAAAACTTACACTTACCAGTGCGATTTTTTAAGCACATAGTACACAACTTCGTGTCATCTATGAATTTTATACGATCTTCTATTGAAACCATTTTCAATTAGGGGCATGAATGCAACACATGTACCATACCTTTAAGATAAGAACAAGAACAAAAATTTTTGAGACAACATTGCTAACTTTTTGTACTGTATTCTTCTTTCTGTTCGTGGTCGCCGAGCAAGTATTTGCGGGTAATCTATAATTTCTCTGCAAAGTACAAGTGGATTCGCGAAGATTTCTGCATATTTTACAGGAGTCTAAGTGATAGTTTGAAAATCTATCATCTATCAAATCACCCAGGTTAAGTGTAACGTGACTGGGATAAGTGTTAGTGATGGAACCAGGATCACCATCATTTCTGTGGCCGCTGCACCTAAGAAAACCTGCCATCGCCGTGCCGGTGCCGGCGAGTTGGGAGAACAGGAAAGCGAAGGAGAGAGTGCCTTCACCTGAGCACGCCTGCCATCGCCGTGCCGGTGCCGGCGAGTGGGGAGAACAGCAAAGCGGAGGAGAGAGTGCCTTCCCAACACCAGTTCCAAGCGCCGCTGGTCGCTGAATAATTTCTCCTACTGCAATAAATTGAAGACTCCTCGCTGTATCGGTGTGTGGACGTGCGAATGCAAAAGAAGCAAGCGCACTATCGACTCGATGGAAATCCACACGTCAATCCTATACACGAAGTCATAGTCTGTGATAAGAGGGTGTACCTGATCTTTCCCCGGTCGCACTCAGACCTCCATCTTACGTGTGGGCGAGGAAACGGCTAATGGAACACGAGGCGCGAAGGCTGTTCAAACAATTGACAGAAACAGTAGCCGCATGTCACAAAAAAGGCATCGATTTACAGGATCTTAAGCTTAGAAAATTTGTCTTCACTGATCCTCAAAGAACAAAGTTAATACTAGAGACATTAGAAGACGCATTAGTCCTCAACGATCCTGAGGAGGATTTAATTCAGGACAGGAGAAGATGTCCTACCTAAGTGTCGCCCGAAATCCTCCTTGTTGACCAAACGTACTCCGGCAGAGCAGCAGACATATGGTCCCTCGGCGTCATACTTACACCATGCTCTTTGGAAGGTATCCATTCAACGATTTGGAGCTCGCATCGCTGTTCGCCAAGATATCGCAGGGCTACTTTGAGATGCCAGAGTGCCTGTCGTCACGTGGCAAGTGCCTGATCCGCTCGCTGTTGTGGCACGAGGCGCGCAAGCGGCTGAGCGCGCGTGACGTGCTGCGCCATCCCTGGCTGGGGCGCGACCCGCGTAACGAGCTACCACCACGCACTGCAGCCTCTCACAACTAGCTCGTGCGCGACGTGAATATGGACGACTGCCTGTAGCTCACGCGCCCGCTGGCTGCTCACTCGGTGAGGGCGCCAGGCTCCACTCGGCGCATCGCATCCCATATATGTTTGCATAGTATTGTCATAGTTCCTATTAGATATAAATACTTGTACAATTAGATCTTAAATAATTATTTCGAAGTTTATAATTTTGTAGGTTACAATTTTGTATAAAGTTAACCATCAAATAACCATCTGCTATTTTCATTTTGTTCGTTCTGCTTTAAAGAGATTCGGTTAGAAGGGGTGTAAAAATAAGTCTTGTGTGCTTATCTTGTCCCGTCCCTGTTTGATCGAGGCATTTGATTAAATTTAATTTAATTTTTTATTTTTTTTATTTTATTTTTTTTTATTTTTTTTTATTTTAGTTTCACATTGTTTTCGCCGAGACTGGACAGCACAATTATGTCTTTTGTGGATAATTATTTAATTTTAAGTAAACATTCCGCGCTCTCGTAGCAAAGTTTTGGGATCAGTTTTTGGTTATTTCAGAAGTCGATAGTTGAAACATGTTTTGTGTAACTACTGTAATGTAGAATCTAAATTTGCAATGACAAGTAAACTTGTGAATCATATTTTAAAGTGCTAAAAGTTTCCCGAAAATGAGAAGAATAAATTCATTTCAAAAGATACCACCAAATCGGTTTCATTCCCCATTCAAGGAACACTAATGCCCAGCACCAGTACATCAATAGCATTGATATCATCCCTAGACGGATTTTTAAATCAAACACCTCCAAGAACCTCGTGTGATCACAGTGAAGTAGATATAGTATTAGCAAGAGCAGTTTATGCCAGTGGCGTTCCATTATCAATGCTGGAATCTGCATATTGGTGAACCGTCTTCCGTGACGGAACACCACCCTGACAGGGTTAGTCTATGACACGGGATTCAACCGGTTCACTTTGGTGTCAGGATTTTGAATTACGAAGAAGTTCCTTGATATTCTAATTGTACAGATAAAAGACACTCATGTCATTGTCACCCATACGTATTCGTGTGAACCATGTGAAAAGTGATTATTACACAGTCATAACCTGGATCGAATTTTCATTGCTTCTAACAGGGCGCTATCCGGCGCCTAAAAAGTGATAGGGGGTGGAAGTTTATTATTCTATTTATCTTATTACATAAGTAGACATGAAGCATTGTTGTCGCCTGGAAGATGCTGTATGACACTTGAATGATAGACAGACGTCTCTGATAGTACGGTTTTTGTGGTAATCTGAAGTATTATATGAGGTGATTTATGTTGCTTAGTGAGGCGTTGCAGTAAATACAGTTGTCTTACTGTAAGCACTTGGCATGATTCGTACAAGGTTTTTGTTGGAAACCTATATGACCTGTGTGTCATGACTTTTAATAAAGACCTTTGTGCTCTTTCTAGTCGTATTACTAAGGTCTTGCACGCCCCTCCCCATGCAACAGTACAATACCCAAGAACTGACTGAGCTAAAGCGTAGTTAACAGTTAGCAGTCCGTAGTTCAAAGTCGGCAACATACATCAAATGTCTGAACACCCATAGGGTAGACCGAGGCGAATCGGATCAAAGGGTGAATCGGATAAAAATAAAAAATACGTTAATATTTTGGATAACGCGTTGACATGGAACTCCAGCGACTGGCGTCTTACGATCCCCTCATGTCCAGCACCTCCCGACATAGGTAGTGTTTCGATTCCACTAGTACATCAGTGTCAGTGTTGCTCGCCAGCGAGTCGGGTTTTTGAGTGCTTTACAATTTTGGCGCTCATCTAAGGTACGAACTCACCAATTCTTTGTGTCATTTTAAGGATTTGTGTTAAAACTTTAAATTATATAGCTTATATTGACTTGGAAGGGGCCTATTTATTTTAGTTTTTAAGCACAACATTAAAGGTTAATTTATAAAAGATTTATTTCAAAAGTCTTTAATATGCGGTTATTCGGATCGCGTCATCGAGGGTGAAGTGGATCACTTTTTTTAAATGATTTATTTTATATTTGAGGCTAATGATGCATTTTTATTTTATTTTAGATGGTTCGTACGTTCGAAAGAAAAAAAAATGCGGGAGAGTGGTCCTATGAAAAAATGAGAGAAGCCACAAATAAAGTCCTGGCCAAAGAGTTACCTCACGTCGGGCTGCTGAGATTTACGAATTACCATGCACGAGTTTCCAAAGAAGAGTCTCTTTCTCCAGAGGTGTCATTAAGACACGTGGTCGACAGCCTTAGATGAGAATGCTGAAAAGATTTTAGCAGACCGTTTATTGCATTTAGCGAGTCGTGGCTTACAAGTATGTACCCTTTTATTTTAATGTTTGGGATATCATCCTATAACATCTCCCGCTCTGGATGGAGCGGGAGGGCATGTCAGACTCTTACTGACAAAAACCCACCCCTGTTCCTTCCCTGCCCTCAGTGCCCAGGCGCGCGGTAACTCTGTTTCGAATCATGGTTTGCTGACAACTCTAAGAGGCGCGCGTGAAAAAGTAAAAAACATTCTATTTAGAAGTTGTTGTTCACATAGGTCGATATAAATTAGAAAGAGACTTGGGTCAAGATCACTGCCTTGTGGGGGACCCCATAAACCACTGAAGCAGGGGCAGTTACATAATTAACGGTTCTAACTTGTTGTGTACGGTAATTTAGAAAATCTTTCATAATCATGAACGCATTTCCCCGGATACCAATGCGTTCCAACTTGCCCACAAGGGCAGGAATCGAGACAGTATCAAATTATCGGACCACAAGACGTACGGCGATGCGCCAACGGTAGGTGGTGGCTACATGGTGAACATCCCACCGACACGCACAAAACGTTTTGAGAACGCATTCATAGTGCGTACAGCTAGGGAGTGGCATTCCATGAGTCTGTTTCCTGATAGCTACAACCTGTTTAAGTCAAGAGTGAGTAGGCTACTATTAGGCAAGATTGCTCTTTTTTCGACCACATCATCGCTTACCACCATGTGTATAGTAATAAAAAGTCGTCTATTTAATAGACAACTAAAAATTTTTCCTCAGTATAATATATTTTTATATCGAATTTATTGTAATTATTGATTAGTTGGCAGGTAGTTAGATAGGAAGCCTGCCTATTTTAGGCCTAAAACAGGCAAATCATACAACAATAGGTGTAACTGCAGCTAGTTTTCTTCCTCAACATGTATTAACAATATCTCCCAAGTGAAATTTCACAGCCAGCTAAGTTTTACTCATTACAATAACTCAGTACATGCATGGCGTTCACTAACTGTCTCATAAATAGACTTTGGACTCTCATTGATGTGAAAATAAGATCATAGTGTCCGATTCATTAAACGTAGTGCTAAGCTTCGATAATCTAGAATAATCAAATCAAAATGCAAGCAAATATTTTCGATTTTTAATTTTAATTTTGTTCTTTTTGTGGTTGTACACCTACCACAGAGTAGTCTATTTAACCCAAAGGTTGACTGGTAGAGAATGCCTTGTTGCATTTAGTCCGCCTATGTACCACTATTGTACATGAAGTTTAAATAAATAAATAAATAAACAATCAACGATTCCACAGGACCTATGGTTATTTGTTCCTTAAATAGATTTATAGGCCCAAATCCCGGTGGAATTGACAAAAATAATATTGAGAAAGTATTTGATAATGATATATACGTCGAATTGTTAGAAGTTTTCCTCTTAAAGTCCGCCACACTGTCTATAAGTCATTGGAGAAACCGCACATTGAATATCTTACAGAACTGTGGGGTTCAGCAGCTAAAACAAAATTGTAAAAGTCCTATTTCACTACCACTCTCTGACCCCCACACAAAATTTACAAAGAAACCAAGCTAATTAACATTTCTCATACTTGTATATTTATAAAACACATGTATAGCACACATGCACATGCACATGCATGCGCATGTGTAACACATGTATGTGTGTGTGTGTGTTTAGTTCATAAAAAAATATTTCCAAAGACACACACTTAACATTCACAAAAAACATACAGGTACAAAAACGTATTCTGAGGCGCGCACAATACTTACACATACAGTGTCGACCAAAAGTCGATAGGCAAACTCACAGAGCAATAGCTTGACGTTTAGTTTGACTTACGACTTTCTATTTCCAAGAAAATAGACACATGCATCATCATTTTCGTCAACAAGTGATTGTAGTTCATAATTTCAACATTAATATATGAGTCAAGATGACCTAGCGGTTAAGAACTCGCAGATACTCGTAGATGCGTCAATCAGTGAGCCGTGAGTACGAACCTCACGCAGTACTATTATAGACTTTTTGTAAGTTTTTACTTGATTGGAAGTAATGAGACAGAAATATAATAATTATTTATCTTGTTTGCTTTGTTCACACATTTCGTAAAGTTAGAAAGGTAGATAAACTAAATAAAGAATTTAGATTTCTGCGAGGTAGACATGAGTTTTATGAATATTTTACTTGATCGAAATTAAATGTTGTCGATTGATTAGATTATAGTAGTTGTTGGTTAGTCACGTGTAGAGATGAAAAAAAACATGAAAAAAATCTTGGCACCGTTGTTTTTTTTCTACATTTGGTTTTTTTTCAGAAAAAGTGACACACTATAACTAAAGTGGAATAAAACACTAAATTTGATTGTTTTGTTTTTATTCAAGTCAAATTAAGTTTAAATCAATGGGTAACTATTATTATGAACTTAAAAAATACTTAATGTGTTACAATCATCTGTATCAGTATCAGTAGCTACGGCTACGCTTGTTTTATCAGCATCGGAATAATGTTCTGTGTCTGTATTTGTTTCATCTGAATCTGAATCAACGACTATACTATCAGGGACTCTATTACCTTCTGCTTGTGTTAATATTGTTGATGATTGTACTGATTGCAATCTTAAATTGTGCGCAATATACCTACACTATTTCCTAGCTCTGTCATTTGTCAGTCTATTACGTACGAGTATCTTGGTATGAATGTCGCTGTACGTACTAAATATTTAATAATCACAAAAAAAACGCGAGAAAACAGGAAAAAAAAAAAAATTAGTGTACTTACGCTGTGGAACTTGTGTGGTTGTCTTCATATATTTTTCTTTTACAGAGTCTGGGCATTTTTTACAGACTTCTAGATGCCTTGACATTCTTGTGCCGTTTTTCGTAAGACGTTTTGAGCAGAATGTACATTCTACTTTAGGTACTTTGGAAGTGGAAACTACAATGTTAAAAAGATTTGCCACGACTTATGTCTTTCGACCTGAACCAACTCGTTTCGGCTATTTACAAATATAATCAAAAAAATACTACAATAAAATTACTCAATACGATTTTAATTTACTTAACAGTCACACAGAACACTGTCTCAAGCTTTCTGCAGTCTGCACGCAAATCAACCAAAACATTAAACCAAACGAGGATTAGGGAAATCCCCGTCCGTTAATGTAGTTTACATTTGGTGTTGCCAATTATGTTAAGATATGTATGTACTATTTAACAAAAACAAATGGTATTTTCCTAATAAACTAAAAAAAAAAAATATCAACTCATATACGATAACCGCCTTACCATATTTTTATTTTCCAACAAATGAAAAAAAAACCTGCTCCAGAAAAAAAACTGTTTTTTTTTTCATGTTTTTTTTAAACGTTTTTTTTTTCATCTCAGAAAAAAAAAACCGTTTTTTTACAACTCTATTCACGTGTGGTTTAATAGTTAATAGTAGTAGATATTTTATTCTCAAAATGCAAGCAAATATTAATATTAAGGCGAGGGCGACTATTATTGCGCTGCATAAAAGTGGTCTTAATAAAACACAAATAGCTGATGAAACCGGACTGAATGTGAGTACCTATTATATTGATGGATTGTAACTTACATTTTATTTGAAATCTATACACATCATTTGTTGACTTATGGGTACATTTATTATAATATCTAATTAAAATAGCTAATTAAACTAATAAATAACTTAATAAATAAAATATGTACAAGAGGCATAAAAAATCCGGTAGTGGTAAAGCTCATTGGGCATCAAAAAATTCGTCCACCTCGCTGTCAATGGGAATAAAATTTGTTTTTTAAATCCATCATGAGGCCTAAAAGATAAATAATTACCTACTTATTGTTTATTATTGTATTTAGAAATGCAGAGTTTTAAATATTACATATTAAGTAAATATTATTACATTATAAAATATAAATATGAAGTCACTTTAGTATTTTGTTTTTGAGGAATTTTGTTTTAGGAGGGAGGAGGAGGAGGTTTTTGACGGCACGGTTGTCGTAGTGGTTGAGCGTTCGACTGCTGCGCTGCGTGTCGCGGGTTCGAAGTGGAAGGCCGTCGCTTATTAGCGAGGTGCAGCGACGACATATGGTGGCCGAGTATGAAAACAATGGTTTCACACCTACGAGACGCTTTTCGGAGTTATTCGATACCTCAATACAAACTGTTTGCCGTGCCCTCCACGCTGAAGGCTTGCATCATAGAAGACCAGCAAAAAAGCCTTTTCTAACAGAAAGACATAAACAAGACCGATTACGTTTCGCACGGGATTATTTGGATGAAAAGACATTTAAATCTAGTCAAAAGGGGAGGCTACATTTATGGTGCAAGGATTACACTCGCTGGTGTGAAAAAAAACGTAATCCCTAATACAGACTCAGGTCGAAATACGATTAATATGTGGGGATGGATGAGTGCAGCAGGGCCAGGAGAACTGGCTTTTATTCCTTCACGTCCCAACAGTTTTAATTATGTAGGAACATTAGATGATGTCATGCTACCTACTGTGCGCAACATTTACCCAGCTGATGAGTTATCACAATTCACATTTGTCCAGGACAACTGTTCTATTCACCGGGCGAGCACTGTGCGTGAGTGGTTTCACAATCACCCGGAGATAATTGTTGTTCCATGGCCAGCGCGATCACCCGATCTCAATCCCATAGAAAATCTATGGGGTTTGATGGTGCAAAGGTGGGAGACGCGGGATGAGCGGTGCATAGAACAAATAAAAACCCACTGCATGGAGGTCCGCGTCCAGTTCACGCATTGAGGACGGTGTTGGCGCTGCCCCGCACTTTGCGCACCAGAGACGCGCACCGCTTGCGCATCGTCGCGGGAAAGCAGTCGGTGCGCGCCTCCGCGAACATGCCCGAGGGGCTGCATAGGCGGGACAGCCCCAACACCGTCCTCAATGCATGAACTGGACGCGGAGGGCGCTGTATGCCGCACGAGCATACTTTATCCACAGGCTGCTCGTGTAGAGGGATGTACAATAAGCTCTAAAGAACGATATTTTTAACCGACTTCGAAAAAAGAGGAGGTTCTATGTTCGACTGTTTGTAAACATATATTTTATTTTTTATATGTCCACCGATTTCTCTGTCATTTGAGGACCAATTTTCAACATTCTCTTTTTATCCAAAAGAATATAGTCCCAAGGTGGTCCCATATAAATTTTATCGAAATTGCTTCAGCGGTTTTTGAAAAACTGAACAAAAACGAAAAATATGTATGCCTAAATGACGTTTTGGCTTTCTCCAATTACGAGTATGTTTAAATGCCACGTTCCATGTAATTGGGGTTTTGAGTTCTAGGCTGTAACAACTAAAAAGGGAAAAATAAAAAAAAATATACAAAAAAAAAACAACCGACTTCCAAAAAAGAAAATACACTAAAAATTAAAAAATAACTTGAATTTTGGAAGTCAGTGTCAAATAACGAAGAAATAAATACAAACACCGACTTCCGAAATTAAAGTTATTTTTTCATTTTTAGTGTATTTTCTTTTTTGGAAGTTGGTTGTTTCTTTTTGTCTAAAACTTTTTTACCTCCCTCAAACAACGCACAAATCTACGCGCTATCATATTACCTCTGAATTTTAAACAATGTGACCGAAGTATTTAAACTGTTTCACTTTCTCAAGCGGTAGGTACGTTATTTATACACACAGGATGTTTAGTATTTATTTCTATACAAGTGATTTAGTAATCTTTAGAAATAAATAAATTCAAACCGAATAATGGGCTGATGATAATTGAGTTGGCAGTTTATTGCCCTGCTTTTAGTTTAAATTCTACTGGAATTACGTTGGGTATGTTAACTAACTGTGGGATTGAATCGATTGTTTTGGATGCCGTTTCGATTATATAGAAATTGAGTTTTTTGATATGGATTGTATACTTGGCCCCTATAACACAGAATTTTCCTAGCATCGGGGTCATTATTCACATAAATTGAGCATAAAATGTAATTCCACGATAATGTAACATGCATTGTATCTCTTCTTTTTTGCAAATAAATATTATTATTATTATAGATATTTTTGTTCTATAATTAGGGCCGTGCCTCACCGGAACGCAACGTCATGACAGCAAACAAGAAATGTGTAAACGTAGATGACATTTTGGTCTCCTCTAATCAAATGTTCAAATTCCATGTTCCATGTTATTGGGGTTATTAATTCAGACGTAACTTTAAAATTTAGTTTTAGTTCTGGGGTATAACAACTAAAAAGTGAAAAATAAAAACACCGACACCGACTGCCAAAATTAAAGTTATTTTTCAATTTTAAGTGTAGGTATTTTCTTTTTTGGAAGTCGGTTGTATTTTTTGTAAAAAAGTTTTTTTCTTTCAAGTTATTAAGAGCATCACTGCTACCATTTTTTACTTTATGAACACTGTAAAAACCACTTATTTTATTCAAGCATCAATTTTTTAATCTCCTTGAAGCAATTGCCGAACAAATCAATTAAGTGTACCTACATCAATCATACGCATCACACTTAGACGACCCGCTTAACTGAAGATTGAACTCAATTTAAACGACATTGAACTTGAACATTATTAGCAAGAACACTTAACACTGCCAAAAAAGATTGATCCTTCAACTTGTCAGAACCTAAAAGATGATTCGTCGAAAGTATTGGATGGGAATAGGTCTTCTTAAGATGGTACTGTTGGTCGTGACTCATAGACGATTGTTTGCTACAATTTTGTATGTTCGATACTTCGGACCGTCAAGTATGACGAGTCATATTAATCTTTATAAAATAATCAATTAAATAGTGGTGGAAATCTGGATTAGATGGTATCAGTGCTCTGTCGGCACATGCGTACAGTCGTGAGGTCCGTAACAAGATTATTTGTGGAGCAAACGGTTTTGATATTTTAGGTATTTTTTTTTATTAATTTTATTATAATTGGATGGGACTTTCAGTTCATGTAAAGGTAATATGAACAGTATTGTTTACCTGTCGCTTTCAGAAATAAAACCAGTATTGTACCCAAACTAAGAATAATTTGTCTTTAAGTTGGGTTACCATTTCGTGTACAAAAAATGACGTTCTATCCATATGCTTGTACCCGGGCCTGCGGACGGCGAGTAGTGGGTAACTCGCCGTCCGATCAGCACCAGGCCCGAGAGTCGACGGCGCGTAGTGTTCCACGCGCGCCTCAAAGAGTTGTCAGCCAAAGGAAGGGGCCTGCCACGGCCGGTGCCTGCCCGGGGGTGGAGGATAAATTCGAAAGAGTTACCTCGCCCCCGGGCACTCGAGGCAGGGAGGAAAAGGGGTGGGTTTTAGTCAGTAAGAGTCTGACACACCCTTCCGCTCCACCCTAGAGCGGAAGAAGTCATTGGATGATTTCCCACCCCCCAAAAAAAAAAAAAAAAAATCCATATGCTTGTAATAAATTTGAATTATTAAATTAATTACTTGCTGACAGAATTCGATCATTAGGATTTCACATTCAACATTTCAAATAATGCTATCCTTGACTTAGTTTTATGACAGTCACTTCTTAATCTACACAAATCATCAACTCGCCAAAACCGTATCTGAGCAGATCTATGGGTAATATTGCAGTTATTTTACTATAGTCTATAGATACAATGACATAGAAGCCAATTTGCAATGATATTATTTTACGACCAAAAACCGTTTAAAACCTATCACCTAAAAACGCTCAAAGCTCAAACGATCAAAACCGCCGCATCGCACCACAATGACGACCAAAAGCGGTATGTTTTCGTATCGACTGGTCAGGCATCCGAAGTATTGTCAGTGATTTAATTGAAACAGTATGGGGCCGAACCGACCGCGGCACAACACTACGCCAGGCCACAGGAAACAATGTTTTGGATGAAAAACTTCATCTAGTACATTTTAATTGCCTCCATATACTTTAATTAGAGAGTTAGAGACGTTCCATGTTGCTCATGATTAATGTTGTAAAGTAAATGGGATGTGTTTGATGACTATAAAATATTCATCCAAGTCTATGCTCTACTTTGAGGATGGTATACGTTAATTTCATTTCTGTTTTGATAAATGAGTTTTGTATGGATAAATTGTTGGATAAGAATCTTTTTTTTGTTGGTAAAGCTTGTAAAACATGTCGTGTTTTATTTTAATTTGAGTCGGGTGTAGCTGAATAATTTAAATTTTGACATGTCATATTACTAATCAGCTTGTTTAATTCAATAACAAGGTCCAAATATGATAAAATATTTTGATAAAAACTGTCTTTGATTAGTCTATTAATAGGTTTATCATCACAATTGGAAAGATTCCAGAGTACAAAAATAATAATTCTATTTAGTCCGTAAGTTAGAATATCAAAAAATATTGAACACGTATTATTTGTTTTGCCAAATCAATAAAGAATGGCTAGGATCAAACGAGACGGTTAGATTAGGTTAGGTTAGGTTTAACTCTATTCCCACTATGCTCGACTCGAAAAATACGTCTAAAAAGTTTCGCTATGCACGCAATTCTTTGAATCTACTTAAACAATGGCAAATACAGTTGGAATGAAAAGTAGTTGAATTCAAGTTAAAAAAATTATAGCGCTATTCATATATGCGTAAGCGTCAGTAAGTTAAAATTACTTTTGTCTCGTTCTGACAAAAAAAAGGCAAAATGGCAGTTATGGACAAACAAATTTCATAATAATTTTATGAATAGAGCTGTAAGTTAATACTGGACCCACAAGATTTAACGAAGTCTGTAGACTTCGTTAAAAATCCTATAAAAATTACATATTAATGCGAAAGTTACGATGTTTGAATGTTTGTTACGCACTCATGCTTCAACGGCTGGACGGATCGGGATGAAATTTGTTAGATACACAGATAGTTCAAATCCTGAATTAACACAAAGATGAAGTCGCAGGCAGAAAACAGTAAAATATAAAAGACCGTAATTAAATAAAAAAATCGTTCTGGAAGTCAAATCACCTGTATTCATATTTCTGTCTTATTAATGAAACAAATAAAATACAAATAATCAACTAAATAAAAAAATAATAATAATGAGGTATTAATATTACCATATAAATGACAGACTTTAATACGAATCTAATTATTAGTACTAATTTAAAATTAACATTTCTTTCTGGATAATTAGGTTTTGGTTTCATTGTTCTTTGGTTTATCTTTCCAAAAAATAGTTATGTTGGGAGATGGCGTCCAAAGAGATCTTTATTTTCGTAGGATTTTGTCAAATTTTTAATTTGGCTGTCGTGTTTCAATAAAATATTACACTGTAACAGTTTTCTTCATCACTGCCCGCGAATGTGATTTCGTGCATAGCGAACTTTTTAGTAGGTATTTTACGAGTCGAGCATAGCGGGACTAGAGCATAGGGGGACTAACCGAAACGAGATGTATCAAAAGTCAGTGGGGGCTTGTGACGTCACTACTGGGTGTGGCGTGGCGTCACGCGAAATTTCAACGCTAAGTATTATCTTCAGTTTTTATTTACATGACAAAAGTAAAACACGTGTCCAAAGTGTCCACGTGTGTAAAGGGTAGCCTATTTATAGTGACGAACAACTTATTATTATTTAATTAGGTATACAGTAATCAATTATTGACCAAGAATAAACTAGCAGATAAATTACAAGATTAAAAGTCAACATGCAAAGCAAACTAGAAAACACATTTAACAAAAGAGAAACAGGATGAAATGCAAATACGTATAACAAGTAATTCTCTACAAGCCACACCGTTCTTATGAAACACGCTACAAACGATCAAGTTGCTGATGAATAGAAATACTCTCAAACTAATCTCAACATCTGTAACTTTGACAACGGAGGATTAAGGGGCACAAAATGTTCTTAAATACTTCAGTTTAATATTGATGTCTAGGAAGTTCAGCGGCTAGTTACCAAAGTCTCTGAACAATAGTCCGTTTCCTGATTTAAGTTGCCTCTTAGCAGTTTGATGGGACTACACAATGCGAAATATTTATAGGGGCTTTGCTGAGATATCAAATAATTACATCACGAAATTAGTGATTATATTCCCGAATCTTTTGTGTTGTAAGTAGATGGGTACTTGAGGAAATTGGGAACTGATAACAGACTGAAAATAAATAAGGTTGACGCTGAAGCTATTTTGAGGCATTTTTTTCAGATTAGGACAAGTACAACATTAAGTAAAAAGAATAACAAAAGTAACTTTGAGAAACAAGACGACACCGACGACAAAGTTGGCGCAGTGGCTGAGCGATTGGATACTGCGCTGTATGTTGCGGGTTCTATTTCCGCTCGGAACAAATATTTGTATGGCCTACAGATAATTATTCCAAGTCTAGATGTTTGTAAATGCACCCACGATACTGGAGAAATTCCTAGTATGGGCAATATTATTATATTAAAAGGAAGCTAAGTTACAACATCATTCCCACGTAACTTTTACGCGCATCAACCATTAAATTCAAATTCTACTCAAACGAGCTATACTACTAATGAAGACCAAACCATAATTATTCTGATCTCTCTCAGATTTACACAATACTCCCTGGCTGACATCCTGGCTGTCAGTTTACTGCCCTCTCCTTGACAACTTTACTGCCGCATCTTACAGCGGTCATTGGGTTTAAAATTTTAATTAGCTCCCTTGTTGCCTTGTTAAGGATATTGGCCCGATTTTATTATGGCACGCCTGTTGTTACTTCTTGGTAAACATCAGTCTTTGTTTTATCTCTGATCGTAATTATGAGGATTTTTTTCGTAATCACCAATAAATATGAAGGTATTTTGATGATTTAATTGGTGTTTGTTGTATGGGTTTGACATTATTGGTCATTATGTAAAGGAAATATGAAGAGACGCTCAACTACAAACGCGGTACTGTATGATCGAATTTGAAATAAACAAATCTAAATAACGAGCCAATGAAAACTACCTACATGATCTTTTCTACAAGTGAAAATTGCGAAAACAATGGCAAGAACTATTTCAAAGCATACGTGAAATGGAGGCATCTAATTAAGTAATGCACCGCTAAGAAAAAAATAATATGCAAGGTATCAATGTAAAGAAAATCTTAAAAATTGTTTGCAGGCAGATGCGTCTTCAGTCTTTCCTGCGAATAAACTTTACGACATAAAAAATATCATTATTAAGCTTTAGCAGATGCTTCTGATAGCGGCGGTAATTATGCTCAAAAATCCAGAGATTCAATAGCGGTCTAACAAAGAGATTGTCACAAAATAAACGGGTCCTTCAAAAAAATCAAAGGCAACAAATAAAACAGTAAAGAGGACAAACACAAAACAAAGAGAAGTACTATAAATCAGGCGTTGTGTGGAAGTGTCTCGCTTTATAAAAGTATGGATAGAGGCAGACGGTTGACGGCGGGCTGTTAACTGGGAATTTATTGTTAATCACGACCAAAGAAGTCTCATTCTCGTAAATTTTTGTGTAATACGAGTGGATTGATGCAAGATGCGACCCGATAACTAGGGAGCGGAAATAATTGGAAGGTTTTATGGAGAGGACTGCCTCAAAAAGTAGCTGGGATAGCGTTCGAGAAGTATATTTAGCTTCCAGTATCCTAATTTTACTTTGTAAGGTTCAAATTTGAATGGGAATTTAATTCGAAGCGTGTAACTCTTACTGGTAATGGCGGACTCGGTTCTGGTCGTTGAACATGTTTTAAAATTTGAATTTGTTTGAGCATGAGCCCCACTGTGGGATTATATGGACATCATTGCAATGTATCTGCTTAATTAATTGCTTTTGTTTGTTAATTGACTTGCCTAATTCCGTTAAATTTATTGTTGCTGACGCAATTTAGGGAACAATTAGTCGTATTTTATTACTCTTATCTTTATTTTTGGACGTCATGATTTAAATTTTGACAAAGTGAATGAGCCTGAGTTTTCGAGAATCTATTTTCTTCTTTTGTTTCGTAAGACAATAAATAGATCCGATACGCTTCCAAACTAAACAATGCTGGCCACAACCGAATGTCTCCATGAACCGAAAACCACCATTATCTGGAAAGCAACCAAACAAGCCATCAAATTCGGAATGTTTCCCGTAATAAAATGCTTTTACTATCTCAATATGCTTTTCATCAGCGTAGCGACCTGAACTAACTTGTACACGTAATTTATTAGGACATTTATTGTTTAATTTTAATGATCAATAATGTTACATGAACGTGGTTTGTGGAATTTTAGGAAAATAAAGTTATATCTCACTAAGTTACGAAGTCTTAATACAAAATTGAGCACAAAAAAAAAAATCAATGTGTCGAGATCAGACATGATTACGCTGTAAAATCAATTTAGAGTGCCAGAGGCTATCCGCACATAATGTACGCATTTAGGCTAATAAGTCAAAATTAAAAGAGGTTTTTGTAGGATAGGATCAATCAATTTTTCAAAATAATATAATATTTCTTTTCTGTTTTTAGGGTTCCGTACCTAAAAAGGAAAAAGGAACACTTCGTTGTCCGTATGTCCGTCTGCCAAGACCCTTTTTCTCAAGAACGCGTCAAGGTATCCAGTTAAAATTTGTTAACATAAATTAGGGCCAAAAAATTCTAAGTTAACGCAATCAAAAGATACGGCCGTTTGTGCCGCATATTTTGACACTGGCAAGGGAGTCAAAACCTAAGCTACTTCTCATTGACTACAATCATGAAATTTAGCAAGGTGTTACAGCACAAGATATGGAAAAAGTCCAATAATTGACACATTTTTTATTGCGATTATCTTACATTCACATTTGGAGAACTAACCGTGACGTAATTATCTATGTATGGAAGAACATTTTTGCTTTCATATTTTTTATGAACTTCAGTAGGTAATTTTAATTTATCCGGTTTATCGATTTATGGTACGGAACCCTTTGTGTGCGAGTTCTACTTGCACTAGGTAGGTTTTCTTTTTAGGTGCATTACTACCAAAGGTATTACTTGTAAACTCTTGAGATTTAGCCCATTCAAAGTAACTTTATTTGTTTTGAAAACTACCTCATCTACGTTTTTATTAACCTACCCTCTTCACCCTATTTTCATTCAATTCTGCATGTGAAATATAGCCAATAATCTTGGTTGTAATATTTAAATCTGCGCTTCTGTTACGACAGCTCCCCCATGTTACTGCATTATTTAAGTATATTCATATTCCTTTCTTACGCCTAACTAGCTAACTGTGAAATCTCATCTGTACAAGCTTACTGTTGCAGTCGCAAATAAGTGTCCCAGTTATTATTCGCATCCTTTCAAACTCGATACAAAACAATCTTACTTAATCTGCTTGTGATGTTAAATTCAACTTAAAAGACTGGACATTAGATCACGAAACTGAATGAAGAAAGTTCACATTTTCAAAGCACGCGTGTCCGCTGTTCGATATACGGACTCCTTTAACGTTCAAAGAGCAAAAAATGAAGAAAAGTGCAACGGGCGTTGTGACGAGCCAGCTCGCCGTTTATAAATATTTATTACCTAATTATCGAAGTCTGGTTTAACACCTCCAATGACTTTTTAGCCAGCGGCGAGCATCCAACTTCGAGACAACACCAATTTGTATTTTAAATCCCGAATAACAGAACCGATATTTTATTTTTTTTCAATCTTGTTAACACCATAATAAAGCTGTCCATTACCTATCATGCTGTCACGTCAAACGAGATGTTCGCTTTGCAAAAGTTCTTTGTATAATGAAGTGTTAAAAAACTCATTTCGAAGTGTTATAGAGTTGTAGATCTATCAGATTGTCGAAATAATCGTAATTTGTGATTTATATTATTTTTTATACATGAACTTTTGGTTGTTTTTATTATCACTGTGTTGCATCACTTATCTAGATTCCATCTCGGTTTACCATACATGGTTTCTTTCCCATAATAGTTCTAAAACAAACACTTTCGGAGTCCCAAAAATTCAAGGTTCAAATTCGAGTCGATTCTTTCTATCCATCCGTAAACCAACGCTTGTATTTTTGTGTAAATTTCTGTATACCGTCGATACGAAACCCGTTTCCCGGTCGCATCTCCTGCTAAATAATCGAAATGTGACGTTTTATCAGAAAAGAACAGCAGTTTACACTTAAACAAGTGTCGGGGACAGTATCGCGTTCAAGTTATGCGTTTAGTCACCTTATTAAATAAGGGTTTATCAACGTAGCGACCACGCGGGCCGTGGTGTGGAGATAATACTAAAGAATTATGTGGATGCTCTTGCTCTGTTGTTCGACGCGGAAAATTGGGGCCAAAGTAAATGTTAGGTAGTGGTGCATCGTGTGTTTAGGACCAGTGTTATAAGTTTCAAATTTTATTACAATACATGTAAACTCATGAGTATTTTAAACAGATAACACTTTTATTCGGAACATAGGTTCCAATATATGTTTTTATTCTCCTTTGTTTAGGTATTTTTGTAAAATATTTGAAGAACATGAAATAGCAAATGACACTAAAAATGTATCTTTTTCTGACAACAGCAACAATATTGATTATTAAATGAAGCAGCAACTAGCATTTCAATACTAGTTAATTTTAATATTGATACAAGGATGAGTGATGGGGACATCTCGCTATCTCTCTATCTTTTATACGCGCGAAAAGTAACCTCAAAAATAAAAGAACGACGGTGATATCATACATCAGCGTGTGTATCCTTTTGCTGTTCCTTGACAGTTTCCCCTTCCACCGAATTGGAATGTTTCTAATTTACTCAATCTTGAACTGGTTTGAAAAAGTAATTTTTGAATACAAATAATTTAAATATAAATTTTCTACTACCCGATTCCTTTTCTTTTTAAATTTATATTAGTTCCTCATCATTTGAAATCTTTTTTACAAACAAAACAATGATGTTTTTATTGGGCTTTGTTTGTGTAACTATAAGTCTTCTATAATCAGCAAATATATACTTTCGTAAATCACATAACATCGACCTCTTTTAAAATAATAACCTCTTGTAAAATAAAGGAATATCCATCCTTCGAAACACATTCTAATAGTAGTTAAAGTACTTTACACCCATAGATATACTTGTTTATTCACAAAGTTGCATAGAAATAACGACTAAGTAAAGAGACCAAAACAACGCATCAATGATACGATGTTTAAATTTAATTTTCATTAAAAACTATTTTAAATTTTAAAATATTTAATTTCAGAACTTATTTAAATTGTTGATACTGTATCAGTTTTGATTGTAATTTATATCTTAATCTGCACCTAAGGGCCTTCCTACTCAATTCTAATTACATAAATTCAAGCATTTAGATTTTCTTATCTATGGTAGCCGTTTTACTTTGAAATGGGGCGTTAGATACGTATTTAAATGTTACTTATATAAATTTAGTTGATAAGATATAATTAACCAGAAAAGGTTTTCCTCGGTTGCCCACCAGCGAGGTTTACTTGATGGCCATCTTCGTTTTACCCTTCTTGCTAAAAACTGTTCCACTTAATTGGCACTAGAATAGAATAGAATAACGTTTAGCGAATAGTATTGGTACATACATAATACTATAATACCGGAAGCAAAAGGTTCAAGCGTCAGCATTATGCTTAGGTCCTATAGTGGGTTGCTAAGCGCTGGTTTTCAGCTTAAACCCTTGACCAGGAGTCAATATTTACAAAAGAAAAAAACAGTACATTTAGCAACGACAGATTAAATTATAATTATATTGATCATAGGTACATTGCCACTATTTAATTAGAAAAAAAAAAATTTAACGGTTTATGTACAATAACTGGCTATTTAAACGAAAAGAAATAAATATACTTAGAAACAAACACTACTATTTTTAACCGACTTCAAAAAAGAGGAGGTTATCAAGTAGGATGTTTGTATTTTTTTTTTTTTGGTTGTTCGGGCATAACTTCGTCATATATAGACGGATTTGCAAAATTCTTTTTTTGTTCGAAAGGGCTTTATTTCGAAATGGTCGCATTTAAATTTCATATAGATCTGATGATGAATTTCGGAGACATACAAAGGAAATCTTCAAAAAATGACAGCAAATCAACTGCGACTGCTGCGATCGTATGTAGTGTTATTAATACAATTTAATGGGGAACCACAACAAAAAATTGAAAAATAAAAACTTATTTACAAAAAAATAGAACCGACAACCAAAAAGAGAACAAAATAACTTTATCTCCGGAAGTCGGTGTCAAAAAACGAAGACACAAAACCAGAAACACCGACTTCCGAAATTAAAGTTACTTTGCACTCTTTTTGGAAAGGCGGTTCTATTTTTTGTAAAAAAGTTTTTATCAATGACCATACTGCGTTGAAAACACCGGTTCTCGTCCGATCACCGAAGTTAAACAACATCAGGCGCGAACAGGATGGGTGACTTTTTGAATTCTTGCTAAGCCTTCTTGCATATTAATATCTACTAATTTCACTGGACAGTTTTCAGTGGGCAGATCACAATGGCTTACAGATGGTCGATAAGGCTGAAGGGTTCTGGAGTGGTGACCTCGTACTGGAAGACATAGCGTTGAAAAGCCTTCCACAAGGTAAACCCATGACCAGGGGAGGGTATCGAGAATCCAATAGATGCGAGACGAACAGGACCGTTCTTTATGGCGACACTTGGGGAGGCCTATCACCAGCAATGGACGTCTTTCGGCTGAAACGGTGATGATAATATTGATTTTCACTGAAGCTTCATAATAAGTACCACTTAGAAACTCCATTACTCGGTATTCTGTGTTCATTTATCAACCCTGTGAACGATTTAACAAGTACCAGAATTTAGAAACCTATTAATATTAATATAAAACCAAAAAAGCCTTTTTATTGCATGCAAACCTTAAAAATAGTAAAAAGCGGGCTGTTCCAGCGCTGCCACTGCGGCTGCTGAGACCCTCAAGCGGCGACGGCGCAAATACTGTAACCATATTGGTAATTACAGTTTTGAGCCGTTTGGGGTCGAAACGCTTGGGTCATGGGGTCCGAATGCACGTCATCTTTTTAAAGATATTTCTCACCAACGTGTTGACATTTTACATGACCAGAGGGCAGACTCGTTCTTCGCCCAACGAATTAGCATTGCCATTTAACGTGGCAATGCCACCAGTCTTCTGGGCATGTTTCCGGGTTGCCCAGATGACAGTGATGTGGAGGAGTACT
The DNA here is from genome assembly GCA_951329385.1 of Polia nebulosa. Classification (NCBI taxonomy): domain Eukaryota; kingdom Metazoa; phylum Arthropoda; class Insecta; order Lepidoptera; family Noctuidae; genus Polia; species Polia nebulosa. The sequence continues at coordinate 19,489,929 of OX589604.1, forward strand.
TCGAAGCCTTTTTTTAAATATATTGTTATATTGTATGTAGTTAGGTTATAAATAGTTAGTTATTAGATAATATTTATTGTAAAATAAAATAATAAAGAGAGAAAAAGTGAATATACGAAATAAGATAGAAACCTTGTATTTGATATCGACTGGTATCTACGTAAAAAATTGTGCGCTTACCAAAAATAATTAGCATCACCTAAGTGTCCACAAAAACAACTACTAACTTAATCCAAATAAACAAACACAAGTAATTTCTAACAACCATCACCTCCACTGCCTACAATTTTAGCCCAAGGCTTGAGCTCGCGTCGTCCATAACTCTACGACCAATCAATCAAACAGACAGGATAAACATTAGTTTTTATTTAACAGTCATTAAAATAAACAAACATTTTTCTTGCGCACGCACACCGCTACGTGTAATTAGCGTCACGACTTCATAACTCTTATTCGAGTGACGACGTGTATTTTGAGAGACACGCGACGATTTTTCATGATTTTTGACAAGTTTCTCGTGAATTTTTTGGTCGTTTTTTGACGGCATAATTTTAGCCTGGAGTAATTTGGTACGAAACGGTAGCTGTGATTCAATACTACCATAAAAATGGAGTGAAAAACAAACTAAATCAAAGATCCAGACCCAGATTTGTATACCACTAACGAAGAAACACAAACTAGATACACTTTACGACACAACACGAAATGCACTCAACCAGCCCTTTAGTTATGTCTATCAAAATTTACAATAAGTTGCCAGATAATATTAGAGAAATAAGCAAAACAAAAATATTTATTAATAAATTGAAGCGATTTCTCGAATCAAAGTTATACTACACAGTAAAGGAGTTCTTAGATGATAAATCGACTCGATTTTTTTTTTCTCTTCTTATACACCATTTTGTAGAAAAATAGAAAATCCAAAATAAACATAAATACATAAAAATAACCATAATAAAAAAAATATATATACGGTCGAATTGAGAACCTCCTCCTTTTTATTTCGTCGGTTAAAAATAACAAAACTTATTAAAAATAATATAATAATAAGAAGAATAATTTAATAATAATATAAGAATTTCATAATAATTACTTACAATTATTATATACATTCTCTCTTCCTCTCTCCAACTTTGCTGTACCCTAAAATAAAAGGCAAGACCCTAGGCTATAATTACCAAGCTAGCAAGGCAACTTCAAAAAAATGCTTTACAGAATGATCTAAAACCTCAAAAGAATTTTTATTTTCATCAAATAACCATGGATAAGTACAATTATCTCGCAGTAGGTAGTAAGAAGGTGAGAACCATTTACAGCACATAAAAACTTGACACCTTAATATCACAGACCTAATAAAATCGTATAACGCTTAAATACATTATATTATATTTTTATAGCATTGCATATGATCAATAAAACTTAAAACTCCATTTTGATATCGAATTAAATAATCAAACAGTTAGATTTAGTTCGGATTTAATTATACCGCCGACATTTCATAAATCACTGTTTATATCAAAAATATTGTTTCATTTTCACACATTGATTGACTTCGTAGCTGCAGGTGTAGTAAAAAGTTAATGGAATAAGTCTTTTTAGTTAATTATTATACGAGATTGCATGACCGTTATCGCATGAGAATGTATGTGAAGTTCTGTACCAAGAAATTCACTGCGGTGAATAGTTGCGGTAAAAATAATAAAAACCCTGTTGAATTTTCAGGTAATCATGACTTGCAGTGTTTTAATAATGATATAAAAAACCTTTATGACACAGTTTGAGAACTAAGTAAATTTTGCACGAGTTCTTCAACTGGCATGGCTTAATATCGTAAAGCATACCTTAATACAGCTATATATTCATAATAAAAAAGAAGGCCAGTTAAGTCATATTCCATGTACAACGAACTATCCACCAAAAAGTACAATAGAAAAATATTTTAACTCTGACCACAAGAGCTCACAAAACAAAGCAAATAAACGATTAATGAAAACACGAAAACGTATCAGAGAGACAATTCATAATAGTAACACGTGCCATAAGAGGATAGAGCACAAACATCAAACTAATGATGCACAAAAATATTTCCCGTGTAGCTTTATAACCATCGATTAATCAGGACATACGGTTTTTTACTCTGTTTTAAAAGCATCGGCAAACGCGTTCCTGTTTGTACTCTCTGACCACACATCGTCCATTAGGCTTTATTAAGAGTTTAGTCAATATTGATAAATGTTTGATGGAACGTCGGCGACGTAACGATGCAATTAAATTTTGCCTCCCATGATGGAGCGTTCGTTTATGTACTAAATGCAGCGGACGCATCAAAATTTATTGTGTTAATAATTGATTTAATTGGCGAGCTCGTTCTTATCAATCAGTGTGGGATTTTTGGCAAATGTATCGTATTTATCTGGTTCATCTTTTTGATTATTTGCTTTTTGATTGACATTGGGTCAGTGTACACGTGTGTGGTCACTTTGATCATCCTCTTGTTTAACTTCAACATTTATTTTACTAATTTCTTCAATATTATTTAAAATGATGACAGCATTAGAATCATTTTCATCTTCTCAGCAGCCAACTCTATAAACGTTATCAGTAAGCACAACCATACAACCATCTTAACGTGAGCTACGCAGAAGTTCATTAACCACATATTTATGACTAAGTTCACACACGCATTCGAGTAGGACGAATTCACTTGAAGATATATTAGTAGCCAGTGAAGTAATACAGCACACGTTATGAACATACGCCCCAGGACTAATAACACCATTACTCACAACGAATTTGGTACAGGCATCCAGGGTAATATAGAGAATTTCGTGAGAGACCATGGTAAGTAATTCGATTACACTCTGTGTAATAAATTCGCAACAATTTTGTAGGACACATTCATTTAATCTTATAGAGCTACAGTAGCTGTTGATGTTCTCGGAGCGTAAAAGTGAAGCTACTTTTAATTAGTCAGATTGTTTATTATTTAAAACCGTCTGTAACTATTAATCTCTAGCATTGTTTATTTTGATACGAAAGATTATCGACATCGAGGCTTAATACGATTTTAAAAAGGTTTCACTGATTGTCATTGTGAAAATCCAATATTTCCATTTCTTGCAGAACAATGCAAAAATGCCTGATTTTAATCCCAAATGTAAATTTTATTTATCGTTCAATCAAACGAGACCGGACATAAAGAGTAATATTGTTATGTTTGTGAAGAGCAAATAAAATTTTCATAGTTTCGAAATTGTGCCATCGATTTGCCTTCACTATAGGTATTATAAAGCCCACAAACTCGAACGTTTTTACACTAAAGCTATTGATTCGTAATAAAACTGCCATGAAGTTACAATTCGAAAATAGTTTTCGTTGAAATTCTGCGGTGCATGCTACATGCCAGTTGACTGTGTAACCAAACTCGGCCATCGTCCAATTTTGGGCTTCGAACTAGGCAAAAAGTTGGTGTGTGGACAGGTAACTCGTTCATTGTGACGACGGAGGCGAATTTGCATTGTAATGGATATTCCAGGCCTGAACGTTCGTTGTTTATACGTTCATCTTCACATATGCACCAGCACTCGTTTATAGCCTCAGTAAATTCACGAGTCAACAGCAATAATACGATTTTTAGTTTTGGATGCAATGCGGATATTTTATTGCGCATTACAATGTAAAATACATGAAAACTTATACACATTATCATGTCTGTTATTTACATTTTATCTTTAAAATGTCTCATATATCCAAGGTCCAACAAAAGAGGTGACCGCTATTCAGTCATTCATAAAATCTTCTGCCACTATAAACGTAACTTGTATTGTCCCAGATAAACATCTTTAAATTTTTGTAACCGCAAGATTGTCAAAATACATAAATTATGCGGTCGAAAATCGCATTAAAGTTGTCTTTTAAGAAGCTGAATGTACTTCTGATCTGGGGGTGGCATACAAAAGAAACGTGAATTGAGTTTGTGCAAAATCAAGACCTCAGAAGTCAATATGTCATATCGTCAATATCGTCGGTCGGTCAGACAATACGGTTCTACGACCGAGCTCCCATTATTTGCGGGTGGGCCGCGAACAAGACAAGGTCTTTGTATCTTTTGCGAAATAGATTCATCAGTTCTGTTACCTTACGGGGTGCCACAACAAAGTTCATTGTAATGGATTAAAGTAAAACGTTAAATTGTAACGATTTATGTAGAAATAAAATGTTACTGATTGAAAAATATGACACAGCAATAAAATAAAATAATACAAATAATATGGTCATTTATACCGATTATTAAATATTCGAAAAAAAATAAAGGCAGTACGATCTTGCAAATTAAACAAATACTTAATATCAGAACCGTAATTTAAAATATGGGTCAAGCAAAATGAATTGAATCAATTTCCACATCCATTTCATATCGCACCTGCATTGATTCCGCGAACAAACGTGAAACAGTGAAACCAACGTGTCTGAATGGGCGCTGATATTTAAAAAATAAAACTAGCGCAGACCATTGCTCGTTTGGTCTCGCATGGACATGGGCTGTCCACAATCGAAATGAAGCAAAGGCATCTCCCGTCGACCGCATTGTTCCTTTGTTGCGCGCATCTGACCAGAACCTTTGTCCGAGAATTGTTTTATACAGAATGTAAGTCACGAATACCATGTACTGTCTAACTGAATAAGGCGGGGTCTTTCTATACCCTCTACCGTAAGTAGCCTATGTTCAATCTCACGTACAACTATATCAATACATCTCCTCGGATAATCGACGCTAAGACGTTCCATACGCATCATTATAATTCTCTGAATATAAAACGGTTTAGTACATAGATTTCAATTGATATTAATGTAGTACTTCGTCTTCGATTAGTTTCATAAATGAAGCAGTTTGAAGTCTAATTAACCAAGTTAAGGGATTAAAATTCGCTAAAACTTAAAACTCAGGCAAGTTCATTTTTTTATGATAAATTTTAAGCGAAAGGAATTTTACAAATTCAATTAATTTTCATTGAAATGCCAAGATAGGGCCTGAATGTAATCCATACATTCCCAAAGACTTATGCTGTCCGGACACGGTGCGGTATAGAAAGAAAAGTGCAGCCGCTTTTATTACGCTACGTGGAATGGTAACATATTTCTTACGGCATTTGAAGAATATTGGAACGAAATTGTGATCGTATATATTTGCAAGGATACTGCAACGGACGGCCCGGAATTGCTTATGTATTCATGTCAGTTAAAAGTCGAATATTTTGTGAAAGAACACTTCAGTTCTTTGAAACACAATGCCAATTTTATATTTCCTTGTAGCATACAACATCGTACAGACACAGCCTGTATTGTTGAGGTACGTTCTAGATATACGTACGTCCCCATCATCAACAGTTTTTTTTTAAATTTTAGTATTGGGTAGCTAGAAATGGGTGGTCTTAGTTTAAATAATGCAGAAGAAATGAAAGTCATGTTCAATTCCAAAAAAAACGAATATGGACCTGCCATACATATTTTGATAATAATATAAGTGCAAAGTTACAATCAGCTAATTATAACTTTGCAATGAAAGTTCAATTTATTTTTTGGGACATTAATATGACTTCCTGGAAGAAAGATGTTAATTTCCATGAGCAGAAGCAATATCTAAAATATAACCATCCATTTCCGTTACTCTTAGCATCATCATCATTCTCCTGCCCTTATCCCAATTTATATAGGATCGGCGCAAAATGTCTTTTTCTTCCATACTCCTCTACTAGTCGTCATCTCTGTAGTCACCCCCTTTTTTACCCATATCCTCTTTCACACAGTCCAACCATCGTTTTTTGGCCTTCCCTTACTCTTATAGCCATCCACATCCATACACAAGACTTTCCTCACGACATTTTCTACATTCCACCCCATCACATGCCCATACCACGACAACCGATTTCCACACAACTTTTCAGTCAGCGGCGCCACTTTCAGACTTCCTCTTATATACTCATTCCTAATTCTATACATGCGCGTAACACCACACATCGCTCTTAGCATTCTCATCTCAGCTGCATGCAATTACTTTTCATTCGTCCCTTTTGTGGCCCAACATTCTGAACCATACAAGACAGCAGGTCTAACCATTTTTTTATAAATCTTTCCCTTAAGTTTAAGGGGAATGCGGGAGTCGCAGATAGACCCGGTGACCTGCCGCCATCATGTGCTATTTTAATCAGACGCATTCTTTTCCATGTCTAAAATTTTACGATAACATCATAGCAACAGCCGTGTACTTAAGGCCCTTCTCGCGGTCCAGTGGCGCCCTCATTGAATAAAAAATAAATATTAAAAAATTCAACTTCACGTTTGTTACAAAGAGGATAAAGAATTTTTATGTTGTTAAAACAGGTCTCAAAATGTTTCGTATCCAAAGTAGTAGGCAAAAGTGTCAAAAACGGAACAACATAAAAATTCTTTATCCTCTTTGTAACCAACGTGAAGTTGGATTTTTTAATATTTATTTTCTGTGCTATGCTACGATTTTTTATTCAATGAGGGCGCCACTGGACCGCGAGAAGGCCCTTAACAACTATTTCAAACAAACATAAATTGAGCTATCTATCACAAAATCCGTCTCCCAAAAGTGCTGCAGTATCTCCCATACCATATTCGTCAACTAGCATAACTCGTTCGTATTTGCTCGCGTGCCGAACTTGACCTCAGTGCTATCTCAATCTGATGTGGAGATAACCGCCAACATTGTTCCCAGCGGGGCTCTGAGAATTTAGGATTTTCTTCGGCAAATACCTTAGCTTCTACTTCACAAGGTTCAATTTTCGTTGGTGGGTCTTTTAAGATAGATTCGTCATAGAGGGCTACATGACTGGGTAACACGTTCTTTGTCGTGATTCTGCGTATAGTTGTATGAAGAGGTAAAGTATGTGTCCATGCTGGTGTACTCATACTAGCAAGCGATTTATATGAGCACGCACGGCTTAAGGATCTGTGGGCAGATTGGTCTAAAGATAGTGATGTGTTTGCGATAAACTGGGTACATTATTAATCTGCTTGGGAGTAGGTTTGGATAGGCTGATTTTACAAAAAAGAAAACCAATGTTTCGTTTAGATAAAGAAAGAAAATTAACTTACTAGAAGGAAACGGATCGACAAAAATATAAATAAAAAATATGTAAACAGGGGGCAAACTTTCATACTGATTTAAATTGATAGGATCGTTTTTATTGCTTTGAAAACCGTAAAAGACAAGACCTAATCAATCGAAGCATAGAAAATAGCTCTTTCTTACCTAAGGATCGCTTACCATCAGGTGAGATAGTGCCAGAAGGGACCACACGGAGTCAAAGCAGCTAGCAAAATCAAAGCAAAACCTATTCAAGCAAGAAGACAAAATGTAAAGAAGCATTTTTATAAACGACCCGTATGATCACACAATACCTAGTCGATAACAAAGTATACGAAGAACTAAACAAGCATAACAGAAGCGCATTCTGCGCTGCCCTACAATGCTTCAACTACTTATGAAAAGCCAGTATGACTATGTCTATGGAATAAAAATGTGTCACCAAACACAAAATATAATGCAAAACATACCCTATGCACTTATGTTAGGATTGATTTTCAAAATGCCCTTTTCCGACAATAAGTATTCTGTATTGGATAATACACGAGTCGAGTGTGTACGAACGAAGGGTAAGTTTTCTTTAACAAAAAAGGCATAAATAAAATGGATGCCTATTCAAGTAAAGCGGGCCTGATCGTTGCGGCGCGGCCGCCACTACGCGCTCAGAACGCTATCAAACTTTCGCTTTTCTAATGAAACTTGAGATCGCGGAAATTGCATGGAAATAAATACGAACGCAGTAGTTCGCTTAGCAACTTTTAAATGCACCCGCTGTTGAACAGAACCTTTGTTAATTTAAAAGCTTGCTCCGATCCGACTGCGAGCGCTAAAAAATAAAATCAACTGAGCTCCCGAACACAAATTAGAGTTTCATATTGACTTTTCTTCGCTGTCCTGACTTCATTGTACGAAACTTTGATTAAATACCGATGAAATTCATGGTAAAACTTTGTTCTACAGTATGACGCCACTGTCAAAACAGTTTTGCGTTTTGAGTGTTGGAAAATATGTTGAAATTGCAACAACGTTTGCGTTAAGGAAGAGCGATAAAAGCCTGAACACTTTAGTATCCAATGGTCATCCCAAAACAAAATACAATGGCGGAAAAAATTTAACAATCGGCACTCTACAAGGAGCGAAGTACATGCACGAATGAAATATTAAAGTTATAAAGGACTCTGCTTCAGAGAAAAGTAATAAAGTAGTCAAGGGTGAACTCGGTGAGAAATCATGTGCCGACTTTATTGCAAATTATATTTCGGAGACTCCCTTCGCACTTTCAATGGGTTATTCGCAAAGGAACTAATTCTGCTGGCCACGTATTTCATTACCATCTCCAAATTCAATTTGTTTGTTAAATAAAATTTAGGTACGCAAAGGTACACCCACAAGTTAGGTTGCTTTGGGATGCTCTGTTTAAAATATTGTTTTGTTTTCGTTAATTAGTTCACTCGATATAGTACTTAACAGAATCTGGGATCACAGTAAGTCAGTATTGCTCATTATTTTATGTGATTCAAAATATTAATATGATTAAGTTTTAATCTAAGAAAAGTGGCTTCATAAAAGTAATTAACTTATCTATAAATTGTCTTGTTTTTGTCTCAGTTTGCTGCAAGCTGCAAATTGCAGTGATAATTATATCGAATTCCAAGATGGCAATCAACTCAAATCAGCTTAATTAATGCAGTCTGTAGGTAAAATAAACCTTATAAGTATTTCTAGCTTAAAGAAAACATCTTAAGGTATAATGTTATGTTTACTTAAAATACTATATTAGCATGCCACACATTCAAAAGAGAGTCATTTCATTTGAAAAAAAGTTGAGAATAGACCGTTTTAAAGCTCTTTCATGCTGATATCGTTCGCGTGGACGCATTCGAAATGTAAAATAGCGTGTATGACATTTGTGTCATAGTGAAGGATTTTTATAGCTGTTTTATGACCAGTCAGTACTTATAAATTTTGTAAGTAGTTGCAAATTAAGTTTTCGTACTTTTTCTTCTTTTGATTCTTGATTTAAAAATTCAGCTTTTCACACAGTTACGTAGTTTTTATCTATTGCAAAAAAAGGTCACATTTTTAAGACAATGGCACGGATTCTCTTGTTCAATATCTAAACTAAAATTCAAGAATTGCTATCTTTTACTAAAAGGCAGTGCGAGAAAAGGACGGCTATAGCTATGCACTAAGTTAGAGATGTCAAACTAGTTTACGCCTTGCGCTTCGCCGTGTTTTTAGACGACATGTTTTTACGTGTACCCTTAATTTGTATGGAAATATTAGTTCAAACTAAATTTGACAGCTCTAATTTACGTCCGTCTCTTTCTTGTTTTATTAGAGAGAAAAAGATAGCAATAGCCTAAATTAAGTTAAGTTTGTGCATAACAGAATCAACACCACTATTTGACTAAAACGTATGCAAAGTTTGTGCTTTGAATCAACTCCGATATTTCGACGGCAGTACGTCTTTGAACATTATTTTTTAAAAACCGTGTTCTAGATGGGATTTCCCATCAAAGAAAAAATTACGAATTTCCTTACAATTTTTCATCAAATAATATTTAATCCCTTTATAAGTTGTATTTGTTATTGAACTCTTCTGCAAAATTTCATGCTTCTAGACCCAGCGATTTTTGATTTTTGAAGATTATTTGTAAGAAACTTAATATTAAAACGTTGGGTAAGTGTTTACGTAAAAAGTTAAGACGAAAGTTCTAATTCCCACACTTCTGTAAACTAATCATGAAAGTGCGCAAACGCACAAACACTTGATTACTTTGCAAACATAAGCTCATTAAGTTATTAAAACCAAACAAATACCTCGTTAATGATGTTAGCTCTTTTGCCAAATATCTACTTATTTTCTTAAATATTAAAATGTAGGAGACAATAATTTATGCAGAGATTGACCTGCGTATCTACTGGTGTTAAAATCGACCAACATTTTTATGGTAAGTGGTCGATATAGTTTTTTTTTTGTACTTTGATTTGGCGTCATCACAAATTCATGTCGACCATGGTAGTCAAACTCAACGGAGTTTATCCAAGTACTCAGGAGCATGCACAAGTATGTTCACAAACACAGGTGCATTCTCTGTTCCTTTAGTCTTGCAGTCCAACGTGATGGCAATCCCACACGACCGGGGAGAGATCAGGCGCGGGACCAAAGGCTTAACGTGCTTTTCGAGGCACGGGAGTGTCGCACCACCAACCAAACTCCGGGCTGCTAGAAATTCCTAGTAGAAAAACCCAATGGCACTTTTTGCCCGACCCGGGAATTAACCCCGGGACCTACCCTTCTGCAGTAGCGCTTGCTGTCACGAGACCAATGAGGCAGTAGAAATGATTTCTGAAATCTGGGAAGAAGATGACATGTTGCGCCAAATCCAAATTATTGGGATACATTTGTGAGAATGGTGAATTTGTATTACAATGACTCTAAGTTTCTCACTCTCACTTTGAGTTTCTGCCTGCGGCTTCGCCCTCGTGAAAGTGAAAAATATCCCATTGGAACGGGATAAAAAGTAGTCTATGTGCTATTCCAGCAATCTATCTCAAAGTCATATTTCATCCAGATCAATCCAGCCGTTCTGGCATGTTTAAGTAACAACCATCAATCTAAACTTTTGCACTTATAATAGAATAGAATATAATAGAAAACGTTTCTTCGACACAGCAACAAACAAAAGGTAAAGAAAAGATTTGTACCTAGGTACACAAAGATACAATAAAATTGTGCTGAACCTGCCCATGCCCGAAAGGGTTCATCTCAGCATTTGCGAGGCGTTGGACACCCAGCGGTGGTTTTCAGTTGGCACCCCGCAGGTAAATAAAATATTATATTATACTGAATTAAATGCCAATTAATAATAAGTTATAATTTTTATTAATATAAAAAATAAAAGAATTTATAAATAATAACAAATATAATAATAGAATAATAATAATTAATAATAGTAATAAATGATGATGAGTTTAATTATTAATAGTAAGTAAGATAAATGCTTTCTTCAACTCTTCAGTCAGATAAAGGGTGTATCAAACTACACGGCAGTATGTCACACAATAGTTGCGATTTCTAAATAAACATATTATTTTGTGATTGAAGTGCGTCTATTTGAAAGAGCTTGAACGTTTATTCCAAACATTTAGAATATTTATTTATAATACCTATTTTCTCTATAGTAAACAATTTCACTAATGAATTAAGATTCAGACTGGGTGTTATTACAAAAATAAAGTCTTTGTTTATTTTGTTAGGTACCTATTTGTACAAAAACTTTTTACCTATGTTTTTTTTTCATTGAGTAAATTGGAATGTTAATAAAAGCTAACTTAATCGCATATCTTAGGCATTATCTACAAGTCAACTTATTTGCTATTTCATAAACTGAAACTATAATTTAAGCTCATAAAAGCGGCTGAAAACCCCTTTCGAAAGTATAATTAAATTGGTGTTCGGTTCTGTACTAAAAATAGAATCTACCCTTACTACTCCCGTAGGAGTTCTAAGGATCAGTTTCACGGAGATTGTTGGTTAGCAAACATCCGTCCCACACCGATAATATCCTATTTCGAAAACTTGGTTATCTAAGGAGGTCAGTTGCTCAGCATAAAACTGGAAGCTCGTAATATTATGGACAAAGGAACTGATAACACAAAACTAGCCAGTGATCACTTGGCAAACTACGGACATCTAGGTTCTTCGACCGTTTTGTGAACCCTGAATTTGGGACTGGTAAACGAATATAGATTTAAAGCACGAATCCACTTTTTATGAGGCACATAAACAATGAAATCCTGCGTTTATGAGCGCCTAAGCTGCTTTATCGCTCGCTAAAAAAATGTTAAGAAACAATAACGATATTTCATCCAATTCGATATAAAATTACGATCAAAAAGCTGAAGTAAAGCCATAAAATCAAATGAATAACACCTCCAAGCTCCGAGCCATTTCAACCAATTTTAGTTTGATTTCGCATTTTTCATACGCCGAACGTTCCTATGGTTTAGCTCATATGAAAACGTTTTTAATAGAAACCTATCGATTTTTCGTGAAGCTAGCTTCAGTAGCGAAGTTATATTATTATAGTGGATTCACGCCTGGGTAAGCTAGGATAACCGGGACAATCGATTTTTAAGCAAAAAGTGGGACTGGCTTTGGAACTTTAAAGTATAGTTACTTAGGGACTTTACGCTAGAGTTCCTCTACTTTAGTGAAGTTTAAGTCTTTGTTTTTATCGTCCGTTATAAAAGCCCGTCTTAGGGTTCATGTTTAGGGATATTTGTTATTCGTTTCATAATTTCCGACTGTAAATTCAATATTGGCGTGAATAGTTGAGTCCTATGTTAAAAATAACGTTTATAAAAAAATAACTTCTACCAGCGGCTTCACCTGCGTGGAATTAGTACTTACTCCCGTTATAAATTATAGCCTATGTGCTATCCTAGACTATAATCTATCTCTGTGCCAAATTTCACCAAAATCCGTTCAGCCGCTCCGGCATGATTGAGTAATAATTATCCATCCATCCATACAAACTTTCACATTTAAAATGTTTGTAGGATTGTATCTTTAAAAAAAAATATTGCAAAAAAATATAATTTAAGGTAAAGCTCAATTTTAGTAAACTTTAGTCGACGGATTCAAATACCTGGTCCTGAAATATTGTCCGCAATTATTCTCGTGAAGCTTAGAAGTTATTCCAATAATGAATATTACACGTGAACCTTCTCAAACGCTAGGACACTAGCGTCAAATAAGGATACCACAGGTCATGAATATACAGAGGTCATAATAGGTTAGACATCCATGACAGGCCTGTGGTCGAAGTAAAGGACGGAGCCCGATAACGCGACGTCACAGTTTCAAGCGCGCACGACCTTTGTGGTTTCCGAAAATTTGTATGAGCTTTAAACGATTTAGTATAAACGGAAAACGTTTAAAATTTTGCTTGTGTTCGTTTTGGAGTTTGGTTTAACGTATTGTTTTAAAATGGCGGGCAAAAATGTGTTCGGGATGAAACTACCGATCAGGTAATTCTTTCAAACAAAATTTTGCTGAAAATTAATGACTAACCTTTCTTAACTCCCGTCAACTTATTCGCCATGGCAAAGGAAGCAAGGTCCCTAATGTCAATAAATAACAAGCTACTTATTACTGTAAATTTAAATGATTCGGGTGAAGTAACTGACTTAGATTTAAGGTGCTATTAACTGCCAACGACCTTGAGCTGTTAGCATACGTGTTCTTCGCTGAGCTCACGTAATGCGTCGTACGTCCACCCAGTAATAGGACTCGCCCATCAAGGAGCGCTGTTCGAAATTAGACGCATTATTAATTTATTACACATAAAACAACAAGTATTAAACTAAAACACTTAGACTAAGTTTTATATAATTAAATGATCTTTAAAATGGTGAAAATTTCATAAAAATACGCTTTATAGTTTTTGTGTAATGCACATTTTTTTTTATACGCGTTAGACATAACCCTACAAATTATTTACACTATGCTATAAAAACATAATTAAAAATATCACATATATTCTCAGATCAAATTACGACGGAAAATGTCGAGAGTAACATATATTTTTTTCAAAGAAATAAAACTTTAGTTTAGACGTGATGTTCAATTAAAAACCATTAAAAGTCGTATAACTGCGCCTTAAGGGATAAGACTGTTGCTGAAAAACTAAACGTAGGTACAATGGAAGCAAACTAAAATGAACAAGATTTAAGACTTCAAGCTTCTGCCAGCGGTTTCAATCATTTGAATTAGTACTTCCCTCACTATAAATTATATAGTCTATGTGCTATTCCAGAATTTAATCTATCTCTGTGTCAAAATTCATCCCGACCCGTTTAGCCGTTCTGGCGTGATTTAGTTATTAACATACATCCATTAATCCAAACTTTCGTATTTGTAATATTACTGGATTCATTTATTTGATCCTCGTAGCAGAACGCCTTTAGCATTTACACCACAATGGAGCACAAATTACTTCAGAATCTTCAAATCATCAGTGGAACCAAGTCTCAACAAAATAAACTTATAATGCCCTCCAGTTGTTTAAACAAGCAGCCTTCTTACCCACCTATATTAGAAATCTGATCCCTTGCCAAGTTTCTCCTGTTGTCATAGATATCCCACATCTATCGAGATGATATTTACTGTACCGGGGGCTTCATATTTGTGGCTAAGGATAGCAATATTCTCAAAGTAAGTAGACAACTAGTCGACTCACGAATACAGAGTGGTTTTGATAAAAGTCCTAAGGATCTATTTGGTGTTTTGATAGACTTTGTTTGAGAATAGGATGGATAGTGGATATATTTTTGAGAAGATTTACACTAAACGAAAACCTAATTTTATTGACAAAATCAAATACAAAGACTTATTTGTTTTCTCTAATTTATTTTATTAGTTGGTTTCGTATAATTAGGTAATAGGTACGACATAAAATTAGAGGTGAGAGGGTAATTTCTGTCATTAAGTTAGCTTGTCTTCAACAAATGAATAGCTCAAATTGCAAAGACAAAAAACTAAGAAATCTACCAATGCAATGAGTATAATTACAACACTACACCACAGAGTCTATTGAAACAAAGTTCAAGAAACTCACACGCTGTCAAACTTGTAGAACTTGAAATAATAAAAAGCTATTGCACTCAAATTTACCATAAAATCCATATTCAAGAACGCATAACCATGTTTGCAGTAGGCGTCAAATTCGAGAAAACTATTCATAAAGCGCTATATTGTTCATAAAAGTCTAATCTAAAACAATCGTGTACAGAAGTGGGCGTAATCACTTCTATCATAGAATTCATAGCCATAGCAAGTAATCGCCAACATCACACGTAATAAAGCTAATATCAGATGTTATTTATGTCGCCCAAGCTCGCTTATGAATGCTAATTTCAGAGAGAGATATCTTTCATTTAGCCGCGTCAGTCATCACTGGTCAAGTTAATTAAGTTATATAGTAAGTTGATGTGCAGATCCTATTAAGTAGAGAGTTGCTTTTAAATTAGATTAGGTGGCTCGTGAAATTGAATAGCTTTGTTTTGTTTTTGGTAATTTGAGACTTTTGAATTTTAATGCGGAGTTTAAGTCCAAGTTAGATTTAAGCAGCTTTGAATTAACTTAAATAGTGGCAGTAAGAAGTAAACTGGCAGTTAGAACAGTAGTTTATTCAGTGAATTAAGAGGACTTAACTAAATTGTTGGACCGTGAGATATTTTAACTAGATAGTGTTAAAATTCAATGACATGAATTTCTTTCAGCAACGCAACCAAACCTCGTAAAAAGACTCAAAAGAGCAACTCGGCAACCGACCATTCCGCACACTAAAACACTTTAAAACAGTCGACATAACATATCGCCCATTTATATCAGAGGCAAGGCCCAATCTCCATACAGAAGTACTGAAAATATATTTCTGTAATACTCCCGGTTGTATATTGAAGAAACACTAGGGTTGGTGCTAAGATATTTTTATTAAATTCCACCAGAGGCCGTTTCGTCGCATTTAGTTCCGATGCAAATGGTCTGCATTCAGTACGGCCGAGACAGATATTGCACCGCCCTCTTTATTTATTGTTTAAACGATCCTTGGGTGTTGTTATTAGAAGCTTTTAAACAACGCTAACGTGTGCTCTATGAAAACCTTAGCTGCTATAAATTTTGTTTATGTTTATCAGTGTTTGTTCTGATTTTGCTGTTGTTCGTTTAGAATAGCTTTGATTTGAGAGTATTAGACTTAGTTTATCGTCAGACAAGAACTGACTTGGATTTATAAGGCAGTAAGTAATCTTTCTCGTGAGGTAAGTTTTCTTGTTGATTTCGTTCTTCCAAATGCACAAAGAAACCAATTTCATCATTATTTCAGCCTAAGACGTCTACTGCTGGACATACGCCTTTCCCAAGTGTTGATCACCTTGTGGGCCACTACGGGCAATATATTGTAAGCCAATATAAGTGGCTGTTGTTTGTTTGTTATTATCTATAATGAGATCTTTAAATATTTCACCATGATCTGTTCTTAAGTGCATCCATTTCACGCATATCCAAACAAGTTAAAAGTTTTAAAGTATTACATCAAATGTGCAATGTGCAACCATACCAAATGCCATTATCCAAACAAATCATTTACCACCTTTACAAAAACACAATGGCTCCCGATTTTCTGGCTAGTTGAACAAATATCTATTTCAAGTTCGCCAGGTATTGTCTCAGAAAAAAAGGGCAGATGTTGTCACCGGGACGAGTCGCGGAACAAAACGGCCGACTGCCCATCTTTTGTTAAGTAAACTAAGCATTCAAGATGTTCCTCGAATTACAAAATGTTTAGCTATTTGTTAAAGTCCTATTAAGTTCTGTCACTTCGGCACTGTCCTTACAAACTTATCTAACTGCTGAATCAAGGCAGTCTGATCTGTATTTCTTTTACCTTAAAGTTTGGTGTAAATGCAGCAGTAGTTGGTAAATCTGTAATTGTTGTAAGACGCAACTGAGACGTTTTTGAATGAGATGTCGATAAATTAAATTCGCCTCCGCCGTGTGAATTCTAAAGTTGTCTCAATTTGTTCTCTCTTATACAAGGGGAGCTTTTTATACAAATTCCTCCTAATGGTCTTGGTATTATTTTCTAATGACGCGTGCACGACAAGTCAAATCCATATTAATTTCAAATCTTTGTGAAGAATATCGTGAAATGTAGCGTCATCAGAAGTTTATATTTATAGGTATTTATGACATTTTATTTTCCAGAAATCAAATATCATTTGCCTCATTGGTGAACTACAAAGCATGTTGAAGTAACCTTTAAGGGCTGATTCCGAGGAATTGGGTTCGACTGGTCAGGGCAAAATTATGTTTTCAAGAAATGAACGGTAATACATTGGTGCTGTACAATTGTAATTCAAATATGAGAGCTAAACTGGAACATCAAATAGAATTGAAATGCGCCAGATGACACTCATCATACCAATATTGATTTTTAGAACTCTCAAGACCTGTAAACTGTCAGAACCAACAGCTACCCGTTCTTGACCCACCACCAGGTCATCGGTAGCAAACATGACGGATCTTTCCAACGTAAACTTGACTATTAAGGGTCATAAAACTATGAAAAAAGAAATAGCTCTCGAGACTCAAAGTAAAAGAAGCACGCATCATTACGCGTACTCAAAGCCTTCTTAAGACAATAACGAATATTCTCTTATTTGTTAAGAACCACCGAGATAAAAAAACACTCAATGAGCATTCGGTAGACGGCAACTGAACACTGTGTAAATAATGATAAAAGTATTTGCTTTGTCGAGACGTACAAAGATCAGAGTAAACACTTAGATACGCCCACTGAGATGCGTGCTGCGGTGATACAGCAATAGTTATGTATTTGTGTTTTTATTCTGATTGTTAGATGGCTACCACACCCTGGGTCGATTTTGAAAGTGGATTACGTTTAAAACTTCTTTTAGAGTATATTATAGTTGCCACTTTTGCAATGGACCGATCAAATAAGGTTTGCAGAACATAGATGGTCCCTTGCACAAGTGCACCAGGATGTCGGGCAGCAGAAAGAAGTGGCGAAGGATCGTGAGGCTAATCACACAGGCCTCTGCAAATACTCTGACAAGTGTCACGACAAAGACCAGAAGATAGTTCCTATTGTTTGGTTAGTGAAGATGAAATGACCACTCCCCGACCTCCCTTTCTCCATTAGTAATTTTGTAAAGCGCAGATTTTAAAGGATAGACAATAATAATATTTTTTTTTATAATAATAATAATTTATTTCTTAAAAAGTACTTATTATAAATTACAAATAAGTGCAATGAACAGTAGTTATGTACACAAAAGTTTTAGCATCTGGAGCCGAACTAGGAGGAACCTGTATTTCGGCTTACAGCGCCAACCCCCTCGAGTTACTTCAGATAAGGTTTCTTAAATGCTAGCATTTCACAATAAAATTGGATATTATGTACTCAAGAATAAGGCTTTGTAAAAGTGGTCGGATCCTCTCTTTATGTGTTATGTTAAGTGAATGAGTGAGTGTGAGAGGGTGTGTCTATAGTTAGGTGTGAGTGTGATATGTGGCAGTTTATGAGTGGACATTTTAATGACTGAGATACGGTTTTGTAAATATAATAATAAAAATATGTGTATTATTGCTACCTATCTCGACACAGCTAAAAGCTGCTCAGTTTCATCATAAGTGAGACTATGTAGGTATTCCAATACTTTTCTCTTGCAACAATCTGTATTGAGAGGATAATGTTTAGGAGTTTATTAATTTTGTTATAAATATACGGGCCGAATGAATTAATAAATTTTGTGTTGGAAGAACTTAGTTGTGTGCAATCCGTGTAATTTCTGCGTTTATTCAACATCTGGAGGTTGTAAATTATTTGTGAGTGTTGCATTATGATTATTTTAATATAAATATAATAATAATACAATATAATTCAACTTTCGACAACTAAGCATACTGGTTTTTTTTTCGGCAGGGAATATTCAAGAGGCGCCTGGACTTTTGGGGAAAAAGCCAGAGAGTACTAAAACAACCCCAGTGATCACCATCAGCAAACGGAAGAGGCTCCGTTATCTCTTGAAAAAATACTACTCCGGAACTCCTTCTGTGTATCGTCTGTTAGGGCACATCCCTGAGGACAAGGCATCTTACAATCACCAGCATCCACCGCCCAAATGTGGTGATACTTATTGTTTTCTATCGTTGTTAGCCATGGTTGCGTTTGAAACATACAATATTAGCTAATGTTGAATTTCTCTACCTTGACTTCGGAAGTTGAATACCTAAAGATGTTGACTCTTCTACAATTTGTTAACATATCATGATTCCACATTAGCTTAATGAGGCTTTAAGCCACCGGTTTTATGCTCGTAAACTCCATTATGACTGACTTTATGAGTTATATATTTGCACATTATCACATAAGATATCTGCTGTTATGGATAAATGAAGAGACAGTAAAGAAGTAAATTTTTAGAGTTACATTTTGCCAATGATGTTATTAGTTTTTTATTTTGATACCTTCTTACTGCAGGGCAAATATGCCTTCCTTTCTCCTTTCCATGTCTCTCAATCCTGGGCAAATGTGGATAAATCCTATCTTTAGCACCCAAGTTCGTTTCGCCTCTGCGCCTGATTGTGCCACAATATCGCTAGTCATTTTATTAAGTCCCAAATTGTATAAAATTTAATAAAATATAGGCTAAATTGACAAATAGTAGATTTTGATGAAAGTGGGTAAATTTTGAGCCGAGACGGTTTAGACGCCCTTGCCCAAGGCAAAACCGTCATAGAGCCGAGAGACTGTTATGACAAATGCACACGTGTATCTAACAACGTTTTTCAACTCTTAATTACCTACTCGAAAAAATAAATAAAATTTCATAAAAATAATATTTGTGGGCCACGGCTTTTGTTTCACGCGCCGTGTTTTAAGGAGTGATAAGCTGCTTAACAGCTTAATAATTAAAATATAAAAACTAAATGTTTTTGTATTTCGAATAATAATAAATATTTAAAATACGATCCAGTTTTCAAGTGTGTTCAAAAAACATACTTATTTCCTAATTTTTCTCATTTTTTTCATATATTGCAAAAATAGTATTTTATTTCTGGATCAGAATTGTGCGTTTGTTACCAGTTGACCACAACAGTTCTATGGTTTCTGTTTACGTCATCAATACTACCGCAAGCCTCTCCTTAGGAAGACAATCTATTCATAGCACCCAGCCAGTGGTGGACACCACAGAACCAGCTAATGCATTAGTGGTCCGAAATAATGTATGCAACAGCGAAGGATTGTACTGCGACTAAAAATATCTGAAGCTATTTCGGTCCCTGACATTATTAGGTTCTATTAGTTAGTCTGCCTTCTGTTACCAACTATGTTGCAGTCGGCTTTTGATATAACCAAATTTGATTCATTGTTAGCAGTTTACATACTAATAATGGTTTCGAATGTAAGTCAGTTTACTGAAGAATTCTGAATCAGATGGATAGTAAGCAGAGCAATAGCGTAGAACAGCCCTCTATTTTAGCAATTTAATAACATTCATAGTGTTCTTAACGTGGTAAAAATATCATGATCATCAGCCTTTTAATGTCCCCACTGCTGGGGCACCGGCATCCTCTCTACGAGAGGGCGTGTACCCGTCGTAATCCACCACGCGGGCCCAATGCGGGTTGGTGGGTGTCACATGTCTTGGAATTTTTGGTTTTAGGATATGCCGGTTTCCTCACGATGTTTTCCTTCACCGTTTTGAGAGCAGTTGGTGATGAAATAATTTACACAAAATAAAGCGCCTGCCGGGATTTTGAACACACAATGTACAACTTGTAAGTCACGGCCATTGCCACTGGGCCACCACTGCTTCTTACCTCAAAATTATACAGCAATCGATTTATAAGCAATATACCTCACATACCTTTGGTTTGTGATAATCTATGTATTACGCTATTTGG
Source organism: Polia nebulosa (assembly GCA_951329385.1). NCBI lineage: Eukaryota > Metazoa > Arthropoda > Insecta > Lepidoptera > Noctuidae > Polia > Polia nebulosa. The sequence continues at coordinate 19,510,547 of OX589604.1, forward strand.
ATGCTAGTTTTTAGACTTTCACACTTCAAAACAGATCCAAGCACGACGCTTGTTTGTTATTTACGAAACCCTCTTAGGAAGTTATATTTCTTATGTGACCCAAATCGTCCCAGAACCTCGAAATAAACAAAATTCAAAGAACTATTCCGAGGATAATACCCGTGTTAGGACATTCAGAAACGGGACACTTAGGCTCAACCCAAACAAAGCTCCATAAAATAACATGGATCGCATAAAGTAAATGCCTGAATACATTTAGCAAACACTGGTAGCGTCCTCAATAATGTTCGACTATTGAGAAACTAATCCAAACATACTAAGCACGATATCAGGGCTGATTTTCGCGACCCAAAATCGGGGATGTCGAATTTCACGTACAATTTGCGTTTGAAAGCCTATGAGCCGAAGCTAATGTTTTCGCTAAGCATTTCGCTTAAAATGTGAAACGTTGGTTTTTACTAAATTGTTGCTTCTGGAGTACCCATTAAATTCATTGGATATAGCTACGTACTTATCTATTTAGCAAATATATGTTTGACTTATTTACTGTCCCAGTTTCATCGGTCCTTAAAATAATATTTGATGTTGTTTGCCCATCGTCTGATTTACTTCACTGGAACGTGTTCTAGATCTGATGAATTAGGAATAAACAAGTTGATTATATCAAAAGACAAATCAGGACACGAAATCTGAAGGGTTCCAACTTCCAAGACATCAAATAAGATAACATTTCAAACAATGCTACCATCGCCAAACGGCAATAAAAAGCGACAAATATCGTTTTACTCAACGACAATAATTGAGAAGTATCAAATTGCGTTTGAAAATAGAACATTGCGTCTTTTCCGCTACGTCACTCCTCGGTACTTTACTCTTCTGGGATTTGATTGACTGACTCACGGTGATGGATTAACGTCTAAGCGCAGCAAGCACGTGCTTGGGGTACAATTCTCTGGGGACACTACACAGGTTTTAAAGGAAGGGGAAAAACAAGGAAGAAACAGAAAAATAAATATGAATGATAAATAATAAATTCTGTATTAGAAAAACACTACAAGAAAGTGAAATCCTGACTCCTAAGTTAGGTCAGATTATTGTGTTACAGGAGCTAGCAAAAAAATTTAGTGTCCTAAGACACCTTGATGTTTATTTACAAGCAAAAATGTTTTTAAAAAGTGAAAAAAAAAATTGTGTAATTTTTAAATAAAAGGGAGCTATTATAGCTACCTTTTTTATCGTTTGTAGGCACGCGCTTGACCTCAATCTCACCTGATGGTCAGCGATGATGAGGTCGAAGATGGAGCACGTTTGCCCAGAAGTAACCTTCTCACTCTTAAATTAAAAACTCCCAAATTGTAGCTATCAGGAAACACAGACTCTGGTAGGGAATGCCACTCCTTAACTGTTTTCCCTTTGTTCATTATTGAAATTTGAATAACATACCTAATAAATTAATAAATATTCTATAATGTTATTTAATGAAAATGGATTAAAACATGTATTACCAAATTTAACGATAGACGCAAAGGCACTACGCAATCGACTTACAACACTCAAATTAAACATGAGTTCTAATTTAACATCATCTAGATTAATTCGGTTAACAATACATCCAATTACAGACAGATGTACAAATTGGAAGTAAATTACTAATCTATCAACTCTGTAATACGACCAACAGATGTAGGACTGCATCGTCATGTTCTTATCCCTTTGATCTCTCCTGATGCTACACGAAAAAAAGAACACGATAAACTTTATAAGACATATTATTCGAAATGACTTCCCGAATGCAAAAATCTTATAAGGCACATTATTCTGAACGACTTCTCGAATGCAAAAGTAGCGATCGAAATCTGAACAAACCCATTGTCTACAGAAGCTGTCAGAAATTAACAAACTTCAAACCAGTATGCGATACGAGGTACAAATTCGAAATACATTGCTTGACTCGAGCTTATACGAGCAATAAGCTGTCGGGTGTAAATTGCAATAGTTTGTAAGTAACTAGTAGTTTGGCAGACTTACTTACGTCATAGGATATTAAGGCTCTCAGTTGGTTCGTATAACTTATTCGAAATTCTAGGCAGTTAACATACTGCATGATGACTATTTTTTAGATATTGATAGATAATAATATATATTACTTTAGTAAGAACAAAGTTTTTAATAATTAAATACACTAAACAATAATAAGCAATTACGACATACATTGAAGATTATGCCCTTTCGCAGAATAGCGTCCTTTTGCACTTTTACACAGTCTGAAGCAATTCCTTAAGAGTTTGATAGTTGATGAAAACGATATGGGAATAACAAAAAGCATAGACTTACTTAAACTGACGAAAGTCTTGCTCGACTAAAACTTAAGTTTAGAATTAGTTAAGAAAGATTAGATAGAGGTCGAACACAATGGGTAAGAGCGATTAAGACAGACCAATTTAAAGAAGATAATAGTAAAAAAATAAAGAGAAGAAATAAACAATATTAACAAGAAATAAAAGCACTAGGTGTATATTGAGCAATATCAAAAATTCTAGAATCAAACTCTCATTCCCCGAAGTATTGAAAGATAACGATGAAAATATAGCCATCGTATTGTAGATATTTTGCCCCACTTTTAGCTGGATTGTATTACTATTCAATCAGCACGTCTTTGTTCGATTGATGGTAAGGGAGGGGTTTCGGGGCTAAAACAAATTACCGAGCCTCACCGTATTTACTTACATGGATCAGTTACAGGCCATATATTAGACAATGTATCGCTTACCGACAAATTAACGGATAAAAAATATTTGCTGTATTATGTAACTTTATTTTGTTTGGCACGTTACTTTGTTTGTCCCTTGTTTCTAGACTATTAGCTTTTGCTCGTAGCTGGATTTTCGTGGAAATGTTGTTCTAGAAGAACTATGTAACTTTTCAAAGTTGGTACAGTTGGCTAACATTTTGGGTGTGCAGGTAAACGAAGGACTTATAATATATTGTTGACATGAAGTACCTACCATGCGAATTGTGCATATACTTTTCTTACACTAAAATTCTCAATCGAGAGGTATTTTAGCTACACACAGACAAAAAGGTTGTAATGACCGGGGTTCCAAGTAAACTGGTTTGAAAGAAGAACACGGGTATTTTAAAAATAATTACAATTTTATTGAATATGGATTCCCTTTGCAATATAAAAGTTAACACGTTAATAACTACGAGTATAAATCTCCTTTGACTGACAACAGCCGTACCGGACAATTAATGTAATTGTGACAACGAAAACCAAATAAAGAAACATTAATATTCGCAGACAAAATAATAACCAAAATTTCTTGAGAAAATGCAAAAAGAAAATCTTCAGGCTAGTATCAAATGCCTAGGGGTAGCGAATAAATTCTTAACAGAGTTACCGGACCCCTGGGCACTCAGGCAGGGAAGGAACAGGGGTGGGTTTTTTAGTCAGTAAGAGTCTGACACGCTCCACCCAGAGCGTGAGATGTCATTAAACGCCAAAAAAAAAAAAGGCTGGTGTCGAACCCGAGGATAAGTAAACGTTAGTCCGCGGACTATGCCCCGAGACCAACCGGCTCCTTGGATACCGTGGCGAATATGTACTCACTACTCAGTTCTTCGCAATAAATTAGTATCCTGTCTCAGCAATCATAGCCGGACCTTAATCCATAAATGGGCCCGCGTGGTGGATTCCGCATTTTGATCATGAATTAAAATATATTCATCAATTGCTTAATATTCTATCGAATAATGACCGTCATAGACAACTGCCAATAGTAAAAAAAAACTTTGTAATAAAACACATAAAGAAAGTAAAATATAGATTTCACTTTTATTTTTAATAAAACGAAAGAACAATGGCGAGACACACAACGTATTTTACGGAAACACTTGAAAAATATTTTTAAGGCACATTAACAATGTGCTCACATAAAAATCAAATAAAAACCAAATATTTAATGATTTTAAATCATTATAAATTACTGCAAATTAATTATATCAATTTATAATATTTCAAAATATCAAAATGTATGTTCACATTGTATTGAACATAGTTGGGGAGGGGGGGGGGGGGGGGGGCGCTGACAAACTTTACAAAACACAATAAGACACAATCATGTAAAAATAGATTAAAATTATAATATTATTCCAATGGCAGAGGACATAACTTGGCAATGGATATTAAATAAATTTTATTTTTATATTTTATTTCAGCTACTCTTACATTGTCATGTGGCCCAGGAAACACTTTGACAATCATCGCCATAGGCCATTGCAAAGGAGAGGTATTTACATCCTTAACTAGAACAGGATCACCCACCTTAAGGTTATTAGAGAACTTAGACACACACACACACACAGACAGTACACACCGACACGCACACAGTATTAAGATAGGTTGAGATGATATTCTTTCAGTCTGTCTCAAAGTCAGTTTCAAATTTAATAATTCTATTAAATAAATTTAAGTTATTTAGAAAATTTTCCCACAGCTGGGAATATTTTGTTGAAAGAATATCATCTCAACCTATCTTATACTCCACAATTCCTGCATGATCATTTTTGCAACAATTATAATTGGGCTCATAAGACCCAGTGGGTCAAAAAATCCCTATGTAACTCAGAATTGTTCGTTTAGTGTTCATTTGTTCATTAGGTTGTGTTAAAGGAGTCTCAAAATATAAATTATCAGCAACAACATCATACTTCAATCCTAGAGTTTTAATAATGTTATCCTTATTCAAGTTAATTTCTTCAAAATATTTGTATTTTCACTAGGGATATTATTTAAAACTTCAGGATGATTTGAACACCATTTATGTAATTTCTAATTACCAAATTTAAGTAATTCGATTAGCTGATTCTTTAATAAATTAAGTTGCTTTATATTATATCTTCGCAACCTACAAGTACGTCATCGACGTATGTGTTTGCTAGCATGGCTTGTGCAGCAAGAGGTAAAGTCATTCTTATACCTACTTGCAAGCTCTATTAAACATCGAGTGGCCAAAAAAGTGAAGGCTTCCAATCCATATGTTACAGTCTGCAACTGCAAACAACTTATGAGTGTATTAGGATAATTCCTCCAAAGTATGTTCTGTAAGCTAGTGTGATGATCATTAATATGAACACCACGGATCATTTTTTGTATATCACAAATTAAAACAAATAAATATGCTCGAAATAAAGGAAGGACATCAAAGAGCTCACTTTGTACCACAGGCCCATTCAGCATGACGTCATTCAACGAAGTTTTGTTTTTGGATTTCATACTTCCATCGAAAACCACTCGCAGCTTTGTAGTCTTACTATCAGGGTTAAAAACGGCATGATGTGCTAAAAAGTAAACAGGACCATTATTAAGATCATAAGAATTTATAACAACATCCTTGGCATGCCCTAATGCTACATATTTTTCTATGATTTTTTTGTATTCTTCCAATAATATTGGATTTTGCTTAAGTTTTTTTTTCCAAACTTAAAAATCTTTGCAGAGCGACCGAGAAAGAGTCTCCCAGCTGTAGCTTATTTTTAGGAAAAATAAGCGGCATATCTACATGGAGTGAACCTTTAACAATCTGAAGGGACTCTTTAAAAACATTTTCAGTTTTTTGGAATTCTTCTGTAACTTTTTCAATTGAAGTTCAGACACTTTCTCAGTTAACCAAAAATTTTCTATCACATTTTCTTGCATCAAAGATTGCAAAAAGGGAATGCACAAAAAATGTCTGAAATGGACAGAAACTACTCATAGTCATTAATTCTATAATTAGAATAAAATAGGTATAATGAAATAATTCTTAAGTTTGTTTAACTAGGGTAAAAATATAACAATCACTAAATATATTTAACTCCGTGATATCCGCTTATTTATATGGAGGTCGTGTTTATTTGACGTGAGTAAGTGACATTCAGCCAAAAAAGAATCGTCAAATAATCCTAACGAACTATTTTATACAACTAGTGCACAGTCATCATTAATTAAGTATAATTCGACCTGTAGGTACCATAAATTTAATTAAAATAATATACATAAAAAACAAGAAATGCAGTAATGTCATACTGTCACTAAAGCAAAGGACATGTGATTCATATAGCCTTTTTTTTTGTGGGGTGGGAAATCATCCAATGACTTCTCCCGCTCTGGGTGGAGCGGGAGGGCGTGTCAGACTCTTACTGATTAAAACCCACCCCGGTCCCTGTTTCTTCCCTGCTTGAGTGCCCAGGGGTGCAGTAACTCATTTTCAGAATTTATCCGCTACCCCTAGGCATGCAGGCACCAGTCACGATGGGCCCTGTCAGTGGTGGCTGACACTCATCTCTTTGAGGCACGCGTGGAACACTACGCGCCGTTGACTCACGGGCCTGGTGCTCATCAGACGGCGAGCTACCCACTGCTCGCCGTCTGCAGGCCCGGGTATGTGATTCATATAGCCTGGATACATTTCTATTTAAAAAAATAATTGATTAGAATTATTATTGACAAGCATAATTATATTATTTTAATTAGACTTACGTTACATATAGGTCGTATAATACTAAATTAATGATAACTGTGCACTAAATGTATAAAATAGTTCCATACGGATTATTTGATGATTCCTCTTTGGCTGAATGCCACTTACTCATGTCAAATAAACAAGACCTCCGTAAAATATGAGCGGATATCAAGTAAAATATATTTAGTGATCCTTATATTTTTACCCTAGTTAAACAAACTCAAAAATAATTTCACTATACATATTTTATTCTAAATAGAATTAAGGACTATTAGTAGTTTCTGTCGATTCTAGGCATTTTTTGTATGACAGATGTGCATTCCCCTTTGAAACTAGATTTGAACATACATTTTTACTGCTTAATATGCAAGATTTACCAGCAACCACATAATCAAAAAGATTATTTAGCAATACAAGACCATCCAATAGTTTGAAACACCCACTTAACAAAGAATAAAAATAAATATCAGCCCCTATCAATACAGAAATTTCAGTTGGGATGTTAAATTCTTTGTCTGATAAATTAATATTTTTTGGAATTGACAATTTAGAATAATCTAATATTTGCTGCGGCTGTGGGGCTGTAATCTTATCAACTACATAGCAATTGACATTAAATATAATATTATCATACACAGTTGAATTTACAGGTAACTGAACCACCTGATTTATATTTGTGGTTTTATTACCAATACCAATAATATAAATCAGGTTGTAGCAGTACATTCAACTGTGTATGATAATATTGTATTCACATTGTATTGAACAGTTTTGTTAGCAGAATTTACCACTATTTGTTTTAACTTAGCCAAAACTTATTTTTGTTGCTTAATCTAAGTGGCATACGTTATCTTAGTTTTTAAACATTATTGCATAAAAGTTACTGATTGATGTTCTTATTTGTTAAATAAATTAAGAAAATGTTGGTATGAAAAATGCAACTTATTTAAAATTCTCCATACAAAACGCTAATTTTATAGGTGGGTGACCTAATACATTGTATATTTGTGGCTGAATGATAAGGGCGTTTCTGCAAGCTGAGAATAAAATGTGAACGTGAGTGAGTCAGCCTTGCAAAACATCTCCATCTATCCAACCTACACTTCGTTAAATAGACGCAAACACTTACCCCGTTACTTCCAGTATTCACACACAAATTTACAATATTGCACCGACGCCAATACTTAGGTATGTATATTCTGTAGAAATCTCCAAACAATGATAGCTTTAATTTCCAGGAGTTTTGCAAATTAATTACGGAGCAACAGTTAGTTTTTCTGTCTTTCACCAATTGACCATTCTCCGGTAGGTATATTTATTTTTCTGCAACCTTCACTTGTCCACCGTATAATAAAGTAACATGTCATTAAAACGATTGTGGCGAGCCTAGTAACGCCATCTAGCATTGAACTCGAGAACTAAATTATCGATAATTACAAGGTAATTGCTGGTGCTAACCGTACACAAATCTCATATGCCCGTAGTACCCGCTTATAGAAGATTTCATTACAATATTCCTTCGGAGAAAATCACCTTTTGACCTATTACATAGTTCAAACGTGTTTGCGTTACAAACAAAAGCAGTCAGAGTCTGTAGGTTCAGTTTATTGATAAGGTGAACTTGGGATAGGTATCGACAAGACTTGTGGATGACTTATGAATTTTCCACAAATTATGTAATAGATTTGTGGGTTTTGGCTACACAAAAATGATGTTTTTTTAATGTTTACTCTATTTTGTACTTTTGTTGAGTCTAACGGTTCTATTAATAAAATAATGAGTTTCATTTTGAAGTTTCAAAATACATTTTATTCTGTGGGATACACTAGATGTCTTATTAGAATTTCGTAATGGTATTATCAAAGGTGACTGATGATTATTATCTGGTACTTAATGAGAATACATTTTTAAACAGCGTAATAATGTTTGATGTAAAAACATAGCTAACAAACAAATAAAATACAACCTGAGTAGGACAAAGATGTACCTATGTATGTAGGTAAGGGTATCCTCACTCATACGCGTGTTTGTATATTCCAAATTTTACTTAACTCCGGCGCTACACGAGAATGTAATAAATATTTAAAAAACCCTGCTTCATTGTGCCGTACTGGAATCTTATTTTTCGACAGCATTGTGCAGCTGTACGAATCATAAGGGTGTCAAGTCTACTGATTTACGACATCTCTTGCTGAGACCATGCTTACTTCATACCAACAAATCATACACTGGATTGGAATAACGCTCCGCACAATGATTCACGAGAAAGCCCACTAAAACGCCTCTTTATGACTCAAAAAGAAATTGATTTCCAATTTTACTGCATATTAAAATAACCTTTATATTTGATTACCACTTATTTTTTAAAAGAATTTTAGAGGTAGCGTTCAAGTTTGGTACACAAGTGCGAAGCGGGAGGCCCCCCACTGTTTCTCGATCATGAATCAACATAAACATCAATTCGTTTAATTGAAAATAACTCGAGACGTTAGTGATAATACGAATTTGCCGAATACAAATTACGGTTTATTTTGTATGCGGTGTTGCAACAGAAATTAATATTGATTTGTGGCCGCATTAAGTTATATCATCATTATAAATTCATCGGGAATGCTCGTAGAATTCTTAACGACGTACACAATGTCGATGATAAATAATTGAATTAATACGAGATTATTTTAAAGTACTTGAGGCTTGTTTGAAACATAAAGATGACGTGTAAAAATCAATCATAGATGAACAACCGTAGATGGTAAAGACACTAAGCTTGTATACAAAAACGACGCAGCTCAATTTGAAACCAATTAAAATACCTATTTACCATCAAGTGCGATCTTGATTGCAAGTGAAGTTAAGTAAGCATTCAATGGGTATCAAGTGACATTTAATTAATTTGTGCTACAAATAGTGTCGATACAGTGACCAGCCTTCAATCAAAATTGAAGGTGATTCAATTTAAGCCCATCAGATTCTCGATGCTTGATTTAGGTGTGGCTCCAAAGATTAAACTTGCTTGTATGTTCTAGTATAGTCTATGTAAGGGCAGCAGTGGATGGGTCATAACTTTATGACTAAAAAGTTTTAGATAACAGAGTTCATTTTTATTTTTCCCTAGATCATGACATACATTTTGTCATGTGTGTGTAAACTTAAGCGTAATTTTATCAAAAAATTCTGTGCCAAATACTTTGTAGTCGTTTTCCCTTTCAAAATACCCAGATATTGAAATCATATTTGCCTATCTGCCGTTCGCTACCTACTCTGTGGTAATACCATTAGCTCTAAATACAGTCCATTAAAAGCTCCGATTGATTGGGCGGATCGCAAGGAACTTTTTATCGTATTATAAATATCTAACATCCCAAATATTATTGAAGGTTTGATGAGGATTGGCAGCTATCGCAAAAAACTGAGACTCATAAATAAGATGACGAACATATTCTGGATGTTATTAGATCTGGCTGAAAGACATTTCTGACATATCATTTTGCGTACCTATATATAGAAGGATGAAAATGAATATACGCATATTTGAGACCACTTTTTAATTTGAAGCAATCAAGTAGATAGAAACGAACTATACTTTGGTGTATTGACTATTAATAGGTACTCCACGAATACTACAATAATATAACCTCCAGAAATCTATAATGGCTGACATCCAACTATGCATGATAGTTGGATGTCAGTTATTTTAGATTTCTTATGACGACGACTAAGGTAGCTTTTTAGGGTTCCGTACTCGAAGGGTTCAAACGGAGTCCTATTGCTCTCACTCACGTGTTCGTTTTTAACTTTACATTGACATAAGGACTTGAAATTTGGTGATAACATTTATTATTTCGTATAAAAGTAACAAATGCCAATAATAATAAATCCAGATTTTTTCTTTGAAACCAAATGAGGGAATCATTTGGAACGGAACCCCAAATGTGCGACTTGACCTCAAAATTTACGTTTTTCACATCATACTTAACAATAAAACTTTCAAGAAAATAAATTGCATAAGAACAAAAATCTGTTAGCTTATCTACTGTCCGCATAAGAAATTTAGAACAATGAATGCTCAATAAATCCAAGAAGAAACAACAGAGTGCTTCCGTTATTAAAAACGTCAGCCAACATTGTTCCAGGAATGCAATTTGCAATGATTTGCACCCATTAAGCGACTACGTCTAGACTGAAAATTCCTTTAGCATTGCACAACCCATTGGGGGTTCAATTGTTTGCTTAATCATCGGCATCTTGAGAGCAATTTTGCTTATGACTATCTTTAATTTGATTCATAAGTAGGTATTGATTAAATTATATTGTGAAAGCAAACATTTTGGGCTTTTGCTTACTCTTGTGTTTTTTATGTGAGATTTTTAACATTTGAATACAAAACCACGAGACTGTTAAGAAGATTTGTTACTATTTTTGGAAATTAAAACAGGGCAAATAGAAACATTATTCGACAATTCCAACATTAGCACAGCATTAATACCAACCAATTTTATGTCTCATTTAGTAGAATTAAATAAAAAAATAAACCAAAATAAAAATCAACATTTCACTTATTTAAAAAGCGTGTTAATGTCTCAAGTTTCAGTCTCAAAATTGTTTTCACTTAACTTAAGTAAAGAACTTAATGGCTCTTAAACGACTGCTTATCTTTATTTAAATAATTATATAGCTGCATTAGTCTTTCTTTATTCAAGACTCAAGTTCGATCCCACCCTCCAATTTCTTAAAAAGAAAAATAATTTGTAAAAATTTTGACAAAATGGAAAGCTTAAAAATTTGCACTGTTAACGGGTCTGTAGCCGAAAAACGTTTTTCATTTACAAGGGGTTGAAAACTTGATGGATTATTAAAACGTTCGTGTTGACGTTAATAGATTTCTTGTGTAGGGTGCATTGACGACGTTATTAAATACGTGAAATGCAGTTTTTCTAATGACCATTACACGACAGTGAAGTCGAATGGATTCCGCAGGGGACTGGGTGCTAATGTGTGCGAAATGACTTGAATTATCGGCACACGTCCTTTGTAAACGGTGGATTTTTTGCGATGACTATTCATTTTGCGGTCCGATATCTGAAGATAGATATCTGGTTGTGGATAACGTTATACACATCTTTATGGATTAGTTTATTCCCGCGAATTGCTGCTGTCGTCCTTGCTGTCCCTTTAAGGAGTAAAAGGACAGCAAGGACGCCAGCAGCAAATCGGGCCATCGAAAACGATGAACAAGATAATAAATTTGAGGATGAGTATAGGAACTTATCCTCCAATTTATTATCTTGTTCTTTGTTTTGCTTCTAATTGATAATCGACTTTTCTGCAGCATGTCTTAATTTCTTCATCTTGTCAACATCTATTGAGATACAAAAACGTAAAAAAATATTTTTTTGCTTTCGATTCACTTATTTTTTATTAGTGGTTTAATCTAAGCAATCTATCAAGGAATGTATTGGTAGATACCTGTGTTACTCTTGTCTGACTACCGTAACTACTCATACCGAAAGTATCTACCATTCAAAACATGTTTTTTCCTAACACCTCGGTAGCTGAGAAACAAAAAACAAAAGACAACAATAATTGAAGACCAGTTGCAGCAAGTTGTTATAAGCATTCTAGTTCGCATTAAAGGCTCCGGCACTTTTAGTTATCTCGTAGATCAATCCACCCACAGCTGTCAAACGAACAAAATAAATATGTTATTACTAATGCGCGCTCTGCTCCGAATCAGATAACTGCTAATCTCCATTACAATTAAAAATTCGAGTTCAACCACCGATGGAATATTCAGTAAAGTACTTAAGGAGTGACTCGACAAAATTACTGTGTTCCAGGACAAACAAATGTTACAGAAGGCCTCGTTTTGCGGAAGAATTGGGTATTATATGGATGGATGATCGTAGCTTGTCAATAATGCTTACACTCCCATATTAGGTAGGGTCGACAGCGGGATATAATTTGATGTTTTGGGAATATATCGACTATATTGGTTTTCGCGGTACAGTTACTTCGACAACTCTGATTGCCTCTCTCTAACTCAAAAACATATTCGTAACGAACACAAACCGCAAAATTATTCGATAGAATTACGCCCAAAACTGCCCTTACTCTTAAAAATAATAAATTTCAAAAGCATCGAGGCAAATTTTCACTTTCTCGCTTCATAAACAGGACAATAGACAAACAATAATGGAGAAAATTTGCATTCACTGCGAGCATTTTTCTACAATCTTCCGCCGGAGACGACGCAGCAGACTCGCTTCATTAAGCTCCAAATTATCAACATGCTTCACCGTTAACTCGCAAGCGAAAGTCACCATTAAATATATAATGTAAAAATCTAAAATTCCCTGTCAAGTGAGCGACTATTACGAACACTTAAGGCATATTTTTGCATGAAAGTATCAGAGTGCAAGCGATTTCAGCTGTGAAGTCCGTCAGATCATAACTCACGGGGTCTGTGGAAAACTGATCACACCTTCTCGCAGTCATAAACACTTTATGGAATATTAAGCTTTAACGTTAAGGGAATAAGGGTTGTACTAAGACAAGCGGAGCGAAGAAAGAATATTTTGCGCATTTCAAGTAAAGAACCCTCCGGATGGCACCTAACCCTCATTCAGTGTATTTAATTGTTTTGATTTTAAATTGCGAAATGAGAAATGCAAACCGGGGTGCATTTTAAATCCGCGTCGGTTTTGTGTTCGACTTTGATACTATGTTCGTTTTCCTGCTATTATTGTTTATCGTTTTGATAAAAAATTTCATCATACCAGTTTTAAAGATTCATACAAACGGTTTTCAATAAATATGCAGATATTCGACTAACATATTGTGTGCACTAATTGCGACGTCCGTTTCACTGAAGCGTCGCATAGATTGCAGAGAGCCGCACAATTTATAACATAAAAAACACGCGTGAAAAATCGAAGCTTTGTTCAACAAAAAGTAAAATGGTTTGGGGATTATCAAATAACATTTTGTTTTGTCATTAAATGTAGTATTTTTTTTTTTTTTTGAATAAAAACATTGCCCCACACTAGGAATTATTGCTGTATCGAGGGTGCGTTCACACACATTTAAAATCACATAAACAAGACACCAGAACAACTATCTGTAGGGCATACAAATATTTGTTCCGTGCGGGGATCGAATCCGCGACACGCAGCGCAGCAGCCGAACGCTCAACCACTGCGCCAACCGTGCCGTCAATAATTTCTAGTAATTATTATAATAAAAGTTCAAAACGATCAATAAAATCTAAGCTTTATGGTTTATGACAGCGATCGTTCATTATTTCATATTTATAGTTCAAATTGGCATAGATTTATTCTAAAAAGTTTTCAAAAAATAATATAAAACTGGAAAACCATTCGATTAACACAAAAACGCTGCAAAATTGGACGCGTGCACAGAAAGATACGCAATATTTTTTCAAAACTAAGCCGGTATATTTATCTCGTCACGTTATTCGAACGAATAAGCACGTGGAAACGCAGGACAAAGGACGGAAACAGGCATCGGTTAAAACTAAAAACGTTCAGCGAATCTGCGTTGCGTGTCGGTCGCGACAGCCTGCGGCGGCGGCACTCTTTCAAGCCCCCACCCCTTTACAGTTTTAACTTTTTTCCGTATTCCTGTAATACAATATTCATTGCAAGCGCGTCTGGGTGTGGATTCCGAACGAGAACTACCCGCAACGGAACGAGGAAACGCAAACAGTATTATTCTGACACATTTTGACAAATTGAAGTGTGATAGAGGCCTCACGCAATAGTTTCATGTATTTTTATTCGTAACTCAATTTCAATGTTTGAACAACGTTCGTTAGTGATTGTCTGTGTTTGATTTATGATTTATGGGCCCATGTGGGCCGCGTTGCGAATCAATCGAAGTGTGTGGGATGAAGCATACGTAGCTGCATTACGAAAATGTACATAATTTTATCTAAGTACTTAACATAATCTATGGGTTTATAACAATTTGTCTCGACGCTCGTAATAATGTTAGAGTTACAATACAATTTATTTTAAACTCACGAGGATCGTTTCTTCCTTATTTATGGGTTGATAGTGGGCAGCTTTGTAAGACATCGGTTAAGTATCCCTCTCTTTTTCAGGCTTGCGCGATCTTAAAATAAAATTCAGTTATACAAAACTGGTACAAAAAAGTCATAACATCGGTACCAGTATCAACACAACGCTGCAATACAGTAAACTCTAACTTAATTATTTCATCCGCATATATTTCCAAACGGACTAAAAGCCGAAACGGTTATAAAGATTAAAACGCAGCGCGCACGGCGTGTCCCTTTCAAATTAAATGGGGGAGTTTTAACCGCGTAAATCAGACGAGGGCAAAAACGTTCTAATTACTCAAAAATCATATTTACAAACGTACAAAGCTGTGGACAGGTAATGCTCATTATACCTTTGCATAACCTCTAACCTGGACTGTGCTGCCAGGGTTTGAATTTTGCTATAAAATTTGGAATTTGAACCTTAGAACAGGTTTATGGACGAACCTAAACAGGTGTCCAGTGATATTAATTTGAATAGCAGTATCTAGATAGAACTTAAAAATCTACTGATACCCTAATATCATTTCGTGTACCCAGTAATTAAGGGACTGTAAAGGGATCAAAGAACGCAGGCGGAGCAGTTCGGCATCATCCTTCCGATAAATTATAACATGACGTTGACCATCTAAATTACTTTTGTTAACAAGCGGTCCGTAAGACTCTTTCAGATTGTTTAATTGTGTGCAAAATTAGGGTGCCACCGACCACTGCAACATGTTTCGCCAGATCATCATCTGCCTAGCCTTTTCCCAACTATCTTGGGGTCGGCTTCCAGTCTAACCGGATGCAGCTGAATACCAGTATTTTACATGGAGCGACTGCCTATCTGACCTCCACAACCCAGTTACTGGGCCAGATATGAATCGTAAAATGCGAAGACCCTTCAACATCCTCAAAAGAATTATGTATTTTCTTTCATAACGATGACACTAATAACAGTTCTGTATTGAGGAAAATGAAAATATTTTCCCCGTTATCACTAGTCTCACCCTAGAAAATCGTTAACACCAGATCCCATCCCCCAGTTATTGTTATTACTCCAGTATCATGCAAAAATACGGGCAATATTTTTTTGGTTTCCAAATTACGCAAATGTGGGGTGCTTTTAAATTGAGCCTGGCACGCCTAAATGAGGGAGATCCAACGCAAATTGTGAAAGCCAACTCCATCGCTAGCTTTCAATTACGCATTAAAATTCACGTGTTGGTAAAAAATATGAAGCAAAGTTGAAATATGCTGGCAATTAAAATTAACTTTCAAGTTGACGATAAACAAACAGAATAGGAATAGGGTGATTGCTTTTTATTCACTGGAAGATTTGGATAAAAATAATGATCCTGTGTGATAAGGTCACACAGTCTTTGTTTGTGTAGTTTGACCACTATCTCACCTGATGGTAAGCAATGATGTGGTCGGTGGTGGTTGACGGTTATACTGGAATGCTAGATAAAGAAAATAATTATATGTTGACGGAAACGGTTTAAATGCTACCGAAAATATTTCAGTTTATTTAAAACTGTTCCAAGTTAGTAATTACTATTATATTTTACTATATCAATAAAACTACGAAATTAAACTAATAAATAACTATATAGGTACTTTATGCACACTAATTGTAATAATAAGTACTAACGCGTATGGGCATCAAAAAATCCATACACATCGTTGTCCCCAGGTGTGTCCGCGGTACCTCGGGGTACTGCACCTTTCCGTATGACTTTTTTAACGTTATCGATCGCGTTAAAGTAAACGTCAATTAGTACTAAAACTGTACAAGCGAATGGTGACAATAACGGGTAACCTCTTTTTAACCGATTTCGAAATAGGAGGTTCTATGTTCGACTGTATGTATGTTTTTTTTTATATGTATGTCCACTGATTTCTCTGTCAGTTGTGGACTGATTGTCAAAATTCTTTATCCGAAAGTATATACTCCCGAAATGGTCCCATATAAATTTTATCGAAATTGCTACAGCGCTTTTTGAAAAACTCAACAAAAACGAAAAATACGTATACATAGATGACGTTTTGGTTTTCGCCCAATTACGAGTGTTCTGTATCTAGCCCATGATTGGACGAATTTAATAGTAATTGGCTGTTTACGCTCGCTAACTCGGGCGTGATTGGTCGTGACCTACCCACGATCTGTCATCGATCAGGACGAGATGCTTTTGTGCGGGCCAATCAGAAGGAGCCTGGCCCGCGCACTCGTACATTCGATATTCGGTCGCCATCGTAATCCCAAGAACTATCTATCTCTTTACTCCGTGAGTGAAAATTGATAAAATAAGGACAAATTGTGCATTACCGTGTGGTGTCACTCGTGCCTAGCCCCAGGATCGACGGTCCACCCAAAAGACCGTTTAGATCATCCAGGAGGCCGCCGCAGCAGCATAAAGGTGAGTCGTACTCAGTCCTAAACACTGTTGAATTTGTTTCTTAATTGGGTGAACGGCGAACCCCGTTCGTACAGAACTACTTATCTACAACCAGCTAAAACTTACAGTCCACTCCTCTATCCCACATTCTGGTCCATTCGCGCAGGATTTCTTAATTTTTAGTTTCGCTAAAACCACGCTTCCAAAATGGCGGAAGTTTTAGAAACGAAAAGGAAAAGCTTAATAGTTAAAAAGGAATATTTATTTACGAAGATACAAAAGCTTTATGACTATTCCAAAAAGTTGGGAACAGAACCAGATAAATTGCAATTGTTTAAGATATTATTGTCGGAAATGGAAAGTGTTCGTGCGAAGTTTGAATCCGCCATATTTGGTTTGTACGAAATAGAAGTACAAATAAAACCTACTGCAAAAATGTCGTTAAGTGAGCTCGAAACATTTGACGAAATGTATAATACATGTCAGTTAATCGCTAGTAAATATTCAAAATCAGAATCCGATTTCTATCCAGCGTTAGAAAAAAATGAGTTAGTAGTACCTACACCTGCGTTACCACAGTTAACACTGTGGTAACGCAGTTACCACAGTTGAAAATTGGATAACTTTTTATGACACATTCTCATCATTAGTTCATAATAGAAATTTCTCAGATATCGATAAATTTCATTATTTACTTTCATGCGTTAAAGGTTCTGCATTAAATATCGTAAAAAACCTACCAATTACGGCCGCAAATTATACATTAGTTTGGCAAAGTTTAGTTGATAAATATCACGACCACAGAACACTAGCATGTAGGTATTTCGATAAAATGTTGAATTTTTCACCGTTAACAAAGGATACTACGTCGAACTTAACTTCATTTATAGAAACCTTTGATTATTCACTTAAAGCGATTCAAGCATTAAACATTGAGAACTTAGACGATTTCTTATTGTGTCATTTGGCATTACAACGACTCGACCCTCATACACGAAAATTATTCGAAGAATACCGGGATCAGAAATTGATACCTACGTTTGCGGAACTAATAGCTTTTGTAAACAAACAAATTAAAGTTCTCGAACACACTTTTAAGGACCACTCTTCGAGTAACACGTCGAAATCTAGTAATACACAAAATAAAAACCAAATTAAATCTTCGTCTAAGTCGGTTCTTAATACGGCTCGAGCTCCGCACGAAAATAACAACCGTAATAAAAATAACTTAAATTTGACTTGTGTGATTTGTAAACAAAATCATATGATTTATCGATGTGATCAATTTCGTAAATTGTCGGTCGATGAAAGAATGAACCGTGTTCATTCATTAAAACTTTGCCTTAATTGTCTTAAATCTGATCATCAGTCCAGTGCTTGTAAGAGTACAATGAATTGCGGGGTCTGTGCATTACCGCACCATTATTTATTGCATAAAGATAACTTTAATACTGAAAGCGCGGGAATATCGTCCGTGGCGAGCTCCCTGACGGCGGCGCAGCCGTCTCTTTCACACGCGCAGCAAGCGCTAGTGTCGTCTCACTTCGTAAGCGAAACAACACAAACACCAGTAATAAGCAATAACTGCGAATACGGAGTAGTGTTAGGTACTACACTTACGCATGTTATGGACGGTGTCGGTCAATATCAAGACTGCCGTGCAGTCATCGATTCCGGCGCTCAAAGTTCTTTTATAACTACTGAGTGTGCTCAGAGATTAGGATTAAAACGTAAAAAATGTCCGTTTACCATTCATGGTATAGGTGGGGGCATAGTTAAAAATCAAGGCATGGTTACTTGTACACTAAAACCAAGGCATGCCAACGGTCCAACATTTCGTGTTAATTTAGTAGTTATTTCAAAAGTTTCCGCTGATATGCCTAATATCTCTTTCACAGACAATGTCATTAACGAGTATGACACTTATATGTTAGCGGATCCACTGTTTTTCAAGCGTTCTCGCCTAGATATTTTGTTAGGTAACGACATAGTACCAGATATCATTAGCGATAAACCATTAGTAATTAAGAATGGTATTCCGAGTGTTATTAAAACAGTTTTTGGATATGTTATTAGCGGAAAATTGTATCCACATAATAATAATAGTTCGCAAAATCTTAATTTATCGGTTTCATATGACGAAGAACAGTCGATTGGAAAATCTTTACGCAGTTTTTGGGAAATTGAGGAAGTGCCGTGCACACCTTCAATAAATCCAATGGATCAGTTAGCCGAGGAGATATTCTCTAATGAACATACTCGAGAATCGTACGGGCAATACGTGGTGCCGCTGCCTTTTGCGCCCGAACGCTCGCCGCTAGGTGCAACGCGTGCTGCAGCGGAGCGCAGGTTATTGTACACGGAACGTAAACTCGCGCGCACTACTGATCTAGAAAAGAAGTATAAGGAATTTATGCGTGAATATGAAGAACTTGGTCATATGGAACTTTATCAGGGTGATACGCCTAGCAAATACATTATTCCACATCACAGTATTTTGCGACCTACTAGTACCTCCACTCCTCTACGTGTAGTGTTCGACGCATCGGCGAAGAGTAGCAATAACGTGTCTTTAAATGATATTCTGTTAGTCGGGCCTAAACTGTATCCAGATATTGCAGCAATAATTTTGAAATTTCGGCTATTTGAATATTGCCTAGTAAGTGATGTTTGTAAAATGTATCGGGCTATCTCCTTAAGAAAAGAAGATCGCTTATATCAACACATTTTATATCGAGAATCGCCTAACGATCCAATTAAATTATACGAATTAAAAACCGTAACGTACGGACTTAGTTGTTCACCGTTCTTAGCAATTCGGACGCTAGTACAATTAGCTAACGATGAAGGAAAACGTTTTTCATTCGCTGCTCAGGTCCTCCGTGAGGGAGTTTACATGGACGATATTCTATATTCATGTAATACTTTTGAGCAAGCTTGCTTAGTACAGGATCAATTAATTGGTATTTTTGAAAGTGCCAATTTTGCTTTAAAAAAATGGATGAGTAACAGTGAGGAGTTACTGCGACGCGTCCCCTTCGAAAATAGGGAAAATTCCGTAACATTCGTTAAAGATGAAAACGATAGTACCATTAAAGTTTTAGGTCTTAAATGGATTCCAAATTCCGATAGTTTCATTTTTTCGGTTAATTTAAAAGACAACGAGCCAACCAAACGATCAGTGCTAAAATTGCTAGCATCTATTTACGATCCCGTGGGCTTTATAGCACCATGCACTTTTGTGGCGAAGCAGATCATGCAGGAGCTATGGAAGCTAGGCATTGGCTGGGACGAAAGGTTGCCAGATAATATAAATAAGTCTTGGCAAAATTTTATTTTGGAACTGCCTCTGTTAAAGCAGTTACATATTGAGCGTCACATGCTCTTGCCAAGGGAGACGGAATGCGATTTGGTTGGATTTTGTGATGCGTCGTTGCGTGGCTATGCAGCATGCGTGTATGTTATCAGTCGCGATAAAAAGGGTAAGGTAAAGGTTCGTCTAGTTACCGCGAAATCTAAAGTTGCGCCGATAAAACCCGTCACGATTCCTCGGTTGGAATTGATGGGTGCAGTTTTGTTGAGCAAACTAATAAAGTTCGTAGTCGACACATTTACCCGCGTTAAAATCAACAAAATTACCGCAGCTTCAGACTCGACAGTCGTACTGTCGTGGCTTCAAACGGAACCTTATAAACTGAAAACTTTTGTCAGTCATCGCGTCACGAAAATTCTTGAGGTGTTAACCCCTCATTTTTGGCGGCATGTGTGTAGCGAACATAATTTAGCCGATATTTGCTCTCGCGGAGCGTCTCCGGAACAACTTGTTAGTTGTAATCAACGTTGGTTACAGACCACAGATTGGATGTATGAAAATTATATCGATTGGCCACTAACGGTGTTTGTGAATGCGAGTAATAATAAATTACCGGAATTGAAACTGTCTGTTAATTTCTTGACCGAAAATAAAATTAATGATAATTTTAAGGAATCTAAGATAGAATTTTGTGAAAGAATCTTTCGACAGTTTTCATCATTTTCCAAATTGCAAAGATCGTTCGCTTGGATTTTACGATTTAGACGAAAGGGTAATGAGAGTAACACTGCTTACAAATCGGGAGTATTATCAACCTTAGAATTAAATAAAGCTAATGATGTGTTGATAAAATTAGTTCAAACCGCCTATTTTGAAGCGGAATTAAAATTGATTAAAGATAAGAAACATGTTTCCTCATTACGAAAATTATCTCCATTTATTGATTCCGACTACTTCCTCAGGGTAGGGGGTCGCATCGGTCATTCAGAACTGCCGTATAATTCTAAACATCCACGTCTGCTTCCGAAATGTAGTTTGTTTACTAAACTATTAATCAATTATTTAAATAAAAAATATTTACATGTAGGTCCGCGAACATTACAAAGTATTATCAATGAGAATTTTTGGATATTGTCCGCTCGTAGCGTCATTAGATCTGTTTTATCTAAGTGTAAAACTTGTTTTAAATGTAAACCGTCTTTATTGCAACCCCAAATGGCACCCTTGCCACCAACTCGGTTGATACCTAATAAGGTATTTTTTAACGTCGGAGTTGACCTCGGAGGTCCATTTTTCATTAAAGAAAGTTTACGTCGTAATGCTAAAGTGACAAAGGCGTATTTAGCACTGTTTGTTTGCTTTTCAACAAAAGCAGTACATCTGGAGGTGTTATCTTCTCTCTCCACAGACTGTTTCCTGGCGTGCTTAGACAGATTCGTGTCTCGTAGAGGTTTATGCGCTGTTCTATATTCGGATTGCGGTACTAATTTTGTTGGTGCAAGTAAGCATCTTTCGGAAATCCAAAGGTTTTTGCGTGAAAGTCAAAATGACATTTCGGATGGCTGTTCTAAAAGGCAGGTTAACTGGAAATTCAATGTTCCCAGTGCTCCACATATGGGTGGTCTCTGGGAAGCAGGCATAAAGTCGGCAAAATATCACTTAGTACGAAGTGCGGGTGAAAAGTCCTTAACGTTTGAGGAACTCTCCACGATATTTTGCAAGGCAGAAGCCATTTTAAATTCGCGTCCCCTCTGTCCACTACCTACTAGTGATAATCCTAACGAATTTAATGTCTTAACCGCCGGACACTTTCTCATTGGTCGAAGCTTGATCTCTATACCCGAGTATAACGTGCAAGAGGTAAACATCAATAGATTGTCACGTTGGCAGTACATCCAGAGATGTTCCCAACTTTTCTGGAAACGTTGGAGTCACGAATATTTAAACACTCTTCAGCAGAAAGCTAAGTGGTTTACGTCTTGCTCGAACCCAAAGGTTGGAGATTTGGTGATAATAAAAACGGATAATGTTCCCTCCTGTAATTGGCCTCTCGGCAAAATAGAAAAATTACATCCAGGCCCCGACGGTATAGTTCGGTGTGTGACTCTGCGCACCGAAAAAAGTGTCTTACAAAGACCAACCAATAAACTCAGCCTGTTACCTTATACAAACTAGATTCAGACAAAACGTTTTTGTTAGATATAGGTACCTAGTTTAGTGTTTAATTTAGGGTTCTCTTTAACGAGATAGGTAATAGGTTAATCTTAGTTTTATAGAAACCATAACTATGGTTTCGGTAGGGGGTATGTTCTGTATCTAGCCCATGATTGGACGAATTTAATAGTAATTGGCTGTTTACGCTCGCTAACTCGGGCGTGATTGGTCGTGACCTACCCACGATCTGTCATCGATCAGGACGAGATGCTTTTGTGCGGGCCAATCAGAAGGAGCCTGGCCCGCGCACTCGTACATTCGATATTCGGTCGCCATCGTAATCCCAAGAACTATCTATCTCTTTACTCCGTGAGTGAAAATTGATAAAATAAGGACAAATTGTGCATTACCGTGTGGTGTCACTCGTGCCTAGCCCCAGGATCGACGGTCCACCCAAAAGACCGTTTAGATCATCCAGGAGGCCGCCGCAGCAGCATAAAGGTGAGTCGTACTCAGTCCTAAACACTGTTGAATTTGTTTCTTAATTGGGTGAACGGCGAACCCCGTTCGTACAGAACTACTTATCTACAACCAGCTAAAACTTACAGTCCACTCCTCTATCCCACAACGAGTATGTTTAAATACCACGTTTCATGTTAATGGGGTTTTTAGAAAAATGAAAAACATTTCTCCAAAAAAAAACAACCCACTTCCAAAAAAGAAAATAGGTACCCTAAAAGTTAAAAAAATAACTTTAATTTCGGAAGTCGGTCAAATAACGAAGAAATAAAACACAAACACAGACTTCCAAAATTAAAGTTATTTTTTAATTTTTAGTGTATTTTCTTTTTTGGAAGTCAGTTGTTTTTTTTTTTGTAAAAAAGTTTCTTTTCTATACGATTTGACGTAAGCGACCGTTTACGCAAACGCATTCGAGTGCGTTAAAGAAATCACACAGAACTAGCTAGTAGTTGGTTCCCAGTTACTTGATTTGAAAATACAGATTCCAATATTAGTACTACATCAACAGCCCCATTTCTGTTTAACAATTATTAATTGAAGTGATTAAGGTATGTGATCATACATGCCATAGTAATGAAATTCAAAATGTTAAAGTCAATGTTATGTATAAATAAACTTGCTGATAAGAGTGACAAGCTAATCTTTTACTTCGGGACAGAGCTATTCCCGTATCTATGAGACATATTACTTACGCAACCGACATCCATCTACCCAATAAGTTAGGCCCGTCTATTTTCGTTTTCCAATAAGCGGTTGCCAGTTTTTTACCCTAGGACCTTTAAGGTTCAGTGCACGATAACCAGCCTATAAATTTTTAAGGCTATATTCACCTTTCAAACGACCAAAGTCTTGTTTATTTTTACGTGGAATACTAAAACTAAAACTTGGGTCTTTATCGTCACAATAATCATTCTCCTGCCCTTATCCCAACTTATTTGGGGTCGGTGCAACATGTTTTTTTCTTCCATACTCCTCTATTAGTCGTCATCTCTGTAGTCACCCCCTTTTTAACCATATCATCTTTCACACACTCCAACCATCGTTTCTTTGGCCTTCCCCTACTCTTATAGCCATCCACATCCATACACAAGACTTTCCTCACGACATTTTATTCATTCCTCCGCATCACATGCCCATACCACGACAACCGATTTCCACACAACTTTTCAGTCAGCGGTGCCACTTTCAGACTTCCTCTTATATCCTCATTCCTAATTCTATCCATGCGTGTAACACCTCACATCGCTCTTAGCATTCTCATCTCGGCCGCATGCAATTGCTTTGCATTCATCCCTTTTGTGGCCCAACATTCTGAACCATACAAGACAGCCGGTCTGACCATTGTTTTATAAATCTTCCGCGTAAGTTTAAGGGGAATGCGGGAGTCACAGATAGTCCCGGTGACCTGCCGCCATTTCATCCATCCAGTGTTAATTCTGTGCTTAACAGTCCGTCTTTATCGTCATAATATACGAGTACACTGTAAAAATCATGCAGACATTCATTTTTAGTCTGCTCACCTGAAGTGATAATAATGGTTTATTGTAGCAGTCATAAAATTACAAGAATTTCCCCAAAAGTCAGCGTGCATTTGATAAAGATACAGAACTTAGCAGTGCCATCAATAACGTTTTAATAAAGCCACGGTTATCGTTGCTTTACACGCAAGGTACCAGTTAATGGCGACAACTACCACAATATGCAAATCATTTTTGACTAACATACACGAGAATTTATAATACTAACGGAGCTTTACGGTTCCTGGCCGTGACATATGACAATAAAATGGTCCGGAATTCGGAACAACGTGTTTATTGTGCATAAAAATATCTGTCTTATCAGAATATTCAGAATGCACGTGGAATAAGAAATATTTTGAATATTATTAGCGTACATCATTTTTATATTCGCTTTTATTAAATTTTTATTACGTATGAACATAGTTTCTGTAATGTTTTTATCGTAAAAATGGTTAACAAGTAGATTTTAGTGGAAATAAATGGATCGGCCAACGAATATTTTTATCAGTATTTATTGCAGCTATTCATTATTCAGATTATAAACAGCGTATAATATTGTGTGTGACTTATGAATAAATAAATAACGGTTGGAGAAAGTAAACTGTTTCTTTTTTTGTCGAGTTCATAGACTGCTTTGTATTCAAGTCAATTAATCTGCCTAGCCTTTTCCCAACTATCTTGGGGTTGGCTTCCAGTCTAACCAGATACAGCTCAATACCAGTATTATACATGGAGCAACCGCCTACCTGACCTCCACAACTCAGTTACTGGGTAATACGATTCCCCCTTGGTAAGACTGGTTGTCAGACTTTCGGGCTTCTGACGATCCGTAACGAATGTCAAAGATCCACGATTGACAGCCGGGACCAACGGCTTAACGTGCTTTCCAAAGCACGGAGGAGTCGAGACTCCTCCGTGCTTTGGAAAGCACGTTGGGTTGGTCCATGGATGGGTGACCATCTTTACGTACCGAGACGTAAAGATGGTCACCCATCCATGGACCAACCCCGGCAAGCGTAACTAAACCTGATAGATCGATTCGTGCGGCTGTTATTACTTTAGCCACGGGCTCTTCTAGTTTAGAGCTTTTTAATCAAATATTTGCCCAATATGAATGTATTAATTAATATTATGAATACAAAACATTGGAGGTATTAATGTTTACACTAGAAACATTAAGTTTAAGACCGTTAATTAACCCGGATTTCCTGCGGTGGCACTTAGGTAAGTGTTCATTAGGCGGTGATTATTTTAATTTTTGATTTGTTTCCGATTCAGGCTACCTGTTAGTAACGTCCCTCTTAAATATTGATTGCTATTGGCCTGGGCCTGCAGGGCCTGCAGTCTCGACATTGATAGCGATCGCTAAGTCCTAACGATCGGTAAATCGGTCGGAAAAATAATTGATTTTCTTGAATTATGTACGGAGACGGCGTAATATTTAACTTGCAAGCACTATTTTTCATGAAAACTGATCAACTGATCTGCTGGTCTCTGTACATATTTCAAGAAAATCAATTATTTTTCCGACCGATTTTCCGATCATTAGGACATAGCAATGTATGTCCTGACGATCGGTCGCTACGTCGGATAAATAATTGATTTTCTTGAAATATGTACAGAGACCAGCAGATTAGTTGATCAGTTTTCATGAAAAATAGTGCTTGCAAGTTAAAAATTACGCCGTCTCTGTACATATTTCACGAAAATCAATTATCTTGCCGACGTAGCGACCAATCGTTAGGACGTAGCGATCGCTATCAATGTCGAGACTGCAGGGCCTGGCTCGACATTGATAGCGAATCGTACGTTAGCTACCGATCGCTAAATACTAGCCTATAAAATACTCTCTCATTTCTGAGGAAAATTTTTGGATTATAACCTGAAAAAATAGTGGATTTTCTTGAAATATGTACAGACACGGCGTAAATTTGATCTTGCAAGCACTATTTATCATGAAAACTTATAATTTATTTAAATTTTAATGACTAAATTTTACCACTTGTAACAATTAAATTAACTTGTCAAAATATTATAGGACGTAAAAGTTTGCTTTCTTCCAACATTAATTTCTTAGCGAACGAATTCGGTCGTTACGCGATCGTTAACTATGTCGAGACTGTAGGCCCTGGTCTAGTTTGTTAGTCATTGGGTATCCTATAAGACGATTTTGTTACGTATAGATTTCACTTTAATGACTTTCACACTACCTTTCCAATATTTCCTGTGCTTCTGATTGTACCAATTGTGCTTCCCTAATAGTAGAATCTTACAAATATTATAAATGCGAAAGAATGAATGTATGTATGGATGTTTGTTACTCAATTACACAAGAGCGGCTGAACGGATTTAGATGAAATTTAGCACAGAGATAGATTATAGTCTGAAATAGCACATATGCTATAATTTATTGTGGAAGAAGTACTAATTGCACGTGGGCGAAACCGCTTGCAGAAGCTAATATGCAATAAAATAAATATTGCAGTTTATCTCAACATTGCAATGCATAAAATCGACGGTATATCTCTCAAAATGCATTCTTAAAATAACTTATCCAATAAGTAAGATTGAATCTGGCAAGAAATGACCGCTAAGATAAACATCACGACACACCCGCTACACAAAGGCATATTAGTATTAGTGGCAAATAGCTATTACCGGAGCGAGTAATAGCCCCAGTGTATCGGGCCCTAATGCCTTGATTTAGATATATTATTGTTGTCTGCATTGAATAAAATAGGGCTGGCATTATATCGAGAGTAGAAAAACAAATGAAAGCAAACAAAAGAATTCTAGCGTCAGTTTTTCTTTCTTTGCAAAATAATTGTACTGAAGAAATTAATTGGTTGTCCAAATCAAAATACGGCTTCAACACATGGCAGTATTTAAGAAAGTAAAAGGTTGTGTTATTCAAATGTACTTGACTATGAATAATTTTAGAACTTCAGTCGTTAAAACAACTGATAGAGCACAAGCGACATTTAGTTATAATTTGTGTGCATAATGGTTAAAGCTAAAATGTTAAGATAAACATTGGAATTTATTAATAAGGCTGAAATTATGTTTCATAAATCAAAATTTGTGAATAATTCTACATTATTTTGCAATTTCAATAACCTCAGTATGCATGTGTCTTTGTCATTGTCAACAGATAGAGACTTAACAACAGATAGAGAGTTATAAGATAGAGTCTTTTACAACTTTCATCATAGTTTTATCCTTCAACTCTTTGTCTTTGCTAACTCTTGATCCATCTTCTTTACGACAAATAAACAATTTTCACCTGAGACCACTTTAATAAAACACTCTTGAAGAGAACTCGTATCTATCGCAATGTTCAACGCAGATACTTGACTTTAAATAAAAAATACACATCAAGACAAAATATACCCATCCTTAAAATTAAATGAAGGAAGATTTCAATCCCTACAGTATAATAGAGGCTACATTTCATATCGATAGATATTTCATCGATAAATTCAATGCTTGGGAATGAGATAAGACATGATATTCAAATTAAATACCTTTGACATTTTGAGATTACAAACATCACGGGTACAATGTTGAGAAGTGGTTGTGAAGGCCAAACGAAAGAATAGTATGGATTTATTTGCGGTTGAAGATTTCTTCCTTATTACCAGAAAGAAAGATGAAGGATTCCTAATATCATACAGATTTGTGTTATGCTATTTAAATATAACTAGTACGTCGGCATATGAAAAGTACGATGCATTGTATCAGGTTATTAAGTGTTAAAATAAAATAATTATGTCATATCAACTTTTAATCGGTATAAACAACGTGGTTTTATGATTTTTGGATAGGTAATGACAGTAAAAATTTAAATTGTGATAAAATTTACCTATTGAGTTGGTAAAAGCATTTTAGCGTGCGGTGAACGCTTATTACTAAACGTGTGAATTTGACCGCAACAATTATATAATTATTTCGTCGGTTCAACCATTTAAATTGATGATTATTTTAATGACAATACTGAATTTTCAGCATAATTATAAACTTCCAGGGTAGAGTTATTATTATATCCTGGCATTGCCGAATTAATGTAGGGATGACTATTAAAATTAATAACATTAATTCTGGTGTTAAATAATATGAATTAATTATAGAATTGATTTATTTTTACCTAATCTAAGACTAAATGTTATTATTTTTTAAAGAACTAAGGAATACTTTAAACATTAGTTGTGTTAATCATTTAGCATGCTTTCGTCTTAAGGGTCTACTACCGGCCAAGTGGCGCCTTGTTGCGCGGACTACCGGCCAAAGTAGTAGGCAAAAGTACCAAAAACGGCCGTTTCTGACACTTTTGCCTACTACTTGGGATACGAAACATTCTGAGACCTGTTTTAACAACGTAAAAATATTTTATCCTCTTTGTAACAAACGTGACGTAGGATTCTTTAATATTTATTTTCTATGCTATGCTACGATTTTTTATTCAATGAGGGCGCCACTTAGCCGTTATTAGGGCCTTAAGGAAAACATGTATGATCTCATCCTTAACTCATGTAACACCTTTGTATACATGAGTTAAAATAACAACAACAACAATTTATTTATTTGCATAAAACATAGTATAATAGGTTTTATGCAAATAAATAAATAAATATCTGCTAATTCAAGCAGGTAATTTTTGAGAACGTAATTTGTTAATAAATACCAGAATTTATTGCAAAATCAACGTTTGACTACAGCATCAAAACAAATTGCACTAGTACCACTCAAAACCAATGCAAAGAACCGAATTTAAAAACACTTTCGTGCATAAAAAGTGGAACGTCACGCCTGTCGACAGCAAACAGCAAAATTTTAGCAAAATATATTTTTATTTATCGGAAAAACATCCACACAAATCTGTCACCATCACACATGAGTTATCACGGCAATGCACTTACGATCTCTCTGTCTCCGATGGTCGTGCTATCTTTATCCAATTTGTTACCCTTATCAAGAATTAAATGCGTTTTAGGGCCATCGCTCGACAGTTTTTATTTTTTATTAATTACGAGCCGTATAAAGCGCCGGCACTGTATCGGTCGGACAGGTGATAGGCTTTTATGATCCTCCATTTATCGGATATTCATTTGTTACTCAATGAATTTCGGATATTCGATTCTGTTTGAAAAGTTTTTGTTTTAAGGTCGTATATGAAAGGTGAGAGTTTTGATAAAAAAAAAAGTTATTATTTTATTGTTTGATGCGTATGGTAGAATGATGATAGCAAGAGCGATTTATGATGATTTTGAACTGAGTGATTTATCTTGTTTGGTAACCAGGCGTATTTTATAGAAACGCTTTACGCAATTCCTGCAGACCTTTAACGAAAGAAAACTTAACATGGAAAACGGTTTCTGGAATTCTGCGGAAAGCAAATTTTCATATAAGTTCCTGGGAGAAACATAAATTCTTAACAAAACAGTGGTATATTATTTAATTCAAGATAGGAAATTCATACATAATTCATGTGATGATTTATCCCAAGACTAGATTCAAATATTCTTTTAATTTACTTTTAATTTATCGCCCATGTTTAACATTATCATGGTTTATGTTTTCTCCAACGACCGTGCATAATCAGACCAGTATTTTGACCAAACGATAAAAATCTTCAAACAACTTCCCCGAAATTTACACTGACAGTTGTTTTCTGTTTTTCTCCAAATTATACTTGTTTTTCCTGAACATTGCTCAACCGAAATAAATATTTCTTTTAATCAAGCCGCTGAAACTGAAGCGAAAGAATTCAAAACAAACATCGTAAAAATAAACGTCTGATGAGATGAAGTTGTGTGTCAAACTGTCTGCAAAACTGTGGATATGATCGCTGGAACGCAACTTTTGTTGTGTGCTTCGACTTTCGAACTCGTAGGTAAGTACGAAATGAAAGAAGTTATTTTTGGGTGAATTATTTTGGTCGGAAGTTTAGTGGACGACCAACTTGTTCTAGGATAAGAAAATAACACGAGTGTTATTTAGAACACGAGTAACCTTATTTTTATTCTATATTAGCAAGACTCTTGTTAAGTAATAGATGCCTGTTTTCGACTTTTTGTAAAATCAGCTATCACTTTGGTTTAATACCTCTAGAAAACAAAATATTAAAGGATGTTCCATCAAGTATTAAAATTTAACTAACGTATAGATTTATAGTTTTTGCTCTTGCTCATTTTCGAGGAAAACTGGGCTCAAATCATAACGTAGAAAATGTGCTGCTGCAATTTGAAACTCAAACTAACCTAACCATATTAAATTAATTTTAATCATTGTTTGTTAATTTTCTTCTTAACTTAATTTTCTCTGGGCTCTGCGCATTATGTGCGCGGAGAGCTGTTTCTCGCTAACAGAAATTCATTGTACAAAAAACGTCGCCGTTCCATTTTCGCAGTTCCCAGCGTAATTTCTAAGCGGTAAAACTTTTGAGATTGCTACTTTATGACCGGCTCTAAATTTTTCATTGAAGTTTGATACTTTAACCAAGTTTATTATTATATTAAGTCGGTTGACTGCATGATTTAACAAGACGAAAATTTTAGCTACTGTTTTTTTTTCGGCACAGAATTAACATATTTATGCCGCTCTGATCAATATTATAAATATTTATGGACATACATATGTTCGTTATGCCGTTTATTGTATTTTTACTATTTAGGTCGAATGCAAATAGCATTGATAGGCCCACACATACACAAATTCAGATCAATATTCTGTAATGCCGAATAATAGTGCTTTGACGTGAGAATTAAATTGATAATATTCGACAGGCATTCGATTGTAAAATTGCAAATAAAATGCCTTTATTATAATGAAGTTTTATTTATAAGCTACGTAACAAATGTGTACGTACAAATAAGTACATAGCAGAATTTGCAAAAAATATCTATTAATGTAATTGAAATAATAATTACCAAAAACGTTTAGCTAATTACAAATAGAAAATAAGATAAAAACAGAGAACAGCAAAAGCACAATAATTAAACCTCAAACACACCGCATGAAGAATATGCAGCAATTATCTACGATTTTAAATTGCATACCTAATCAAATACTGCTTCTGACATCCGCAACTAACTAGCGCTTTACAGCGCTTTATAGGCACGATAATTTACTAGCATGCATGGTTATAAAACACCACTTTCTTCAATATAACTTAGGTACTGTAAATTTTAATGACGTTTATAAAATACAGGTATAAAATCTAAACGATGTACCTACTTATATTCGTAGTAAAGAGACCACAGTATAAAATTTATTAGGCTCTTTACTACAGTCCTATATCTGTTTATGTCCTGGTAGTTATAGGTTTATCATAAATTGCACCTTATTTTAGTAATACATGGCTGACAATCGTAAGTACTCATAAGTGCCATATAAGTACTTATGGTTATAGTTCTACAAGCACCAAAAACCTCTATGGCAGATTACTTGGAAAAAATAAAGTTACTTGGAAAGAATGAGTGACACCAGAGCGGTTAAAATCATGTCCGAGTGAACTCCGCAACAGACAAGACCCAGAAGAAGGCCCAGGAAGCGTTGCAAGGATTGTGTCGAGGAAGATTTGAGGAAAATAGGCAGAAAAACATCTTGGCGAAGAAAGGTCAGAGACGGAGCGAAATAGAAGAAGGGTTGAGGAGGCCAATACTCACAAAGGGTTGTAGTGCCGAAGGAAATAACAGGTATGTCAGTAAAAGTAAATACTTATATAATTTTATATTTCACCGTAAATAATACACTCATTTTTCATTCATTCCAATTGAAAAACCTCCGGTTCCGGAAATCAGCCTCCTCAAAGCTTCGCCACATCGACCATCATCATCTTGCTGGCCTTATCCCATGTTACTTGAGGTCGGCGCAGCACGTTTTTTTCTTCCATTCTGTCCTGTCAGCCGTCATGCTATCACTAACTCCCTTTTCTTTCATATCACTCCTCATACAATCTATCCATCTTTTCTTTGGCTTCTCTCTCCATCCATCTACATTTTTATTCATAACTCTTTTAGTTACATGTGTTTCATCCTCACACACGTCGCCACATCGACCATCCTATGAATTTCCGAGGGCACCACCAGGTCATCGGTTCACTTTGTAAACAAGACTCAAAATAAATATTTATAGCAACCTCCGATAATACACTTAAAATGCATAAATAATAACGTAAACTCATACATTTTTATTAACAAAATGATCTCCACTCCCCCACAGGGGCTAACGACACGTCTATCATACATTACTTTGCTAATTATGAAACATGTTACAACAGAATTAACAAAATAGCACATTTTGTAAACGATATTAGGCAATACTCGTAAAGATAAGCCCTCGGAAAACAAACACTCCCTGTATCATAAAATGTCCTATTTTATAACACCAATTATCCTATTAAAAATAATATATTCATTATTCACCCTCTGTATTAAATTGCATAAGAATATACATTTAATATAGATAAAGAAATGACAGGTATGTTGCTAAATAGTTACTAACTTATTAAGTCAGAAGAAATTTGTTTCTCTGTGACACCTTTTTTTTTTTTTTCTTAGGGTCTGTGATACCCTGTGGTTGCCATTTTTATTGGATAGTATTGGATAGGTGCTGACACGAATAATATAATGCCATAACTTGTTTTCGCGTTTTTTTTTACTTTGAATTAGTTGCGGTAAAATGTTTTAGGAAGTACTTTTTGACTTTACTTGACGATAATATTATATAGGTACTAGCTGATTGGGTCACTGGTAATTCAAGAAATCAGTGTTTAAAACAAAGGGTTTAGCTCAAATTCCATTCAATATTAATTCAATTTGAGATAACAATTAGGTAACACTAAAGATTCTTTTGTGTCCAAAAACTTCGAGATTCTGCTTGAGTCGAGTCTGTTGAAAAAAAAAACTTGCTCCTTAGCTGGTTTTCCTAGTCAGATCATGGGTAAACCCCATGAAAAGCTTGGTTGTCCGACATCTGTCAGGCAACGTCGTCAGTTATCTGTGGTGTGCAGGTGGAGTTAACGTTTGGGGATGTTCGATGTAAGGGTGAACTCCCTTCATTATTTTCTGCTTGAATGCGATTTCGTTCAAGCGAGTAAATAAGTTTTTAGTAACCATCTTCTGAACAAAATAAAAGCCGTTTGTCCGATGAGAATGAAAAAAATACGAATTTCCATAAAAAATTACATGATCCTCTTTAACCCCTTTAATGGATGAATGGTCTAATATCCTTCTATAGTACTCTTGGTGCCCCTAGCTGGGCATAGGGCGTCCACAGTGTAGTCCTCTATCGCAAGCGGTCTTGAGCTTCACTCTTCACCTTACTCCACGTCATTCCGAAGCTCGTCGCTTCTGCAACGCTATGCATCGCCAGGTTTGAAGGGCACGTCCCCGCTTTTTTTTTCTATTGAGGATTCTAATCCATGACCTGTTTAGGAATGTGTTCAGAATCCCTCTGGAGAGTGTATCCACTTCATTCAACTTATCCGTGATGAGGCCAGCGTGCGTTACCTTATAAGAATATTTATTGAGAACGCTGTCCAATAGGCCGACCATTTTCAGCGGCACTCTAATAACCAGAAGGCGGAACCAGATGCTGGACCACTTCAAAGTATCAAAGGCCTTTTCGAAGTCGACAAATGTAAGGTAAATCATTCCTGTTCCAGTATGATACGGAGAGTGTTGATTTGGTCCGTGCAACATCGGTTCGAACGGAAACCAGCCTGCTCTTTGCTTATTTGAGTTTCCTTATTTAAGGAACAATTTTTCTGCAAAATTTTGTTTCTGCACACCGCGGTTTAGTCTGAGCGTTGTCTGTCATTAGCTTTTTTTTTTTGGGAGCAGGACGAATGAATTAATGATTATTATTAAATAAAAAGAAATATTAGCGCTTGATTGACACTGCACAAACACACTTTCACTATGATATATTTACATACATCTTTGACACGACACTCACCAAATATTTTAGAAGCATAAAAAAACCTACTGGCGGGATATAGCCGTCATCACGTCACACCGAGTCACTTTACACCTTAATGGATTTCGTTCAGTCGCCAAAAGACAGTTTCCGCATCACTTAACTCTACTTCCGACGTAATTGATATCATTTCACCTAAAAATCAAGAGAGGTGTCATTGTGCGTCATTCGAAACGCGGTATCAATGTGCTAGATCAATGGTTCCCAAAGTTAACGGCACGGCGACCCACCTAACAAAAACTACCAAATATGGGACTCACCTCTTGGCTTACATGCAGAAAAAAGGGGTCTAACTATGATAAATCAAGAACAATATTATAATAAGAAAAATAAACTTACGATCGACTATCTTACAAGCACTCTTGCACTGTCTGGACAGGTCCACTCGAATTTGAGTGTTGCTTTCCTCAAAAGCTCATCCCAGACATTAACGTACATGGTTCTCGAATGATTTGACCAGTACATATTGTATGTATTTGAACGCTTAAAGAAATGTTGACCTTTGAGTTTGTTTCAGTGTTTCTTCTCAGGGTAGTCAGCTAGGAAACATCGGCTTCATCTAGCTAAAACTGACACAAAAAAATGTTGACGTGTAAAAGTGTTGCTAAAACCTACTTACAAAAATAAAATCATTTATAATTTATCATTAATTAACGAAAAATATATATTTGGTTCCTGTTTTTTTTTGTCAATATGACTTTAGCATCGAATTTTCAGGGCCCATATAATATTCCATACCCATAGTTTGGGAAATACTGAACTATATGATCGTTTTAAGAAACCCTATAGGTGTTATGTATGAAACTCAATTGTATTAACAGTGTTGAGTTACACTAGAAAAACTGTCACACTTTCGTTTTAATTTTTGGGGCGTTTTATATAGGTTTAAAAATATTTATTCTCAAAAAAGACACAAAGTCACTTACATGAGAACAATTTGTTTACCTTATGCTAAATACTAAATAGATCGAGTTCGTCAATAAGTTAATATTGAGTTTATCACTGATCCAATGCATTCCCGCATCTAAGGAAATTTGTTATTATTTATTTAATAAATATTGGGCTAATTGCTTCTTGAATGCATTGAATGAGTGTAAATTTTTTATACATGACGGTATTTTGTTATACAACTGTGCTCCTTCAAATGTTAAATTTTTCTTGCCGAACTTAGTTCTCATCTTTGGTAAGATAAGCAAGCTAGCTCGACGAGTGCTACGTTGGGTTACTTGCTTTACTTTAGTAAATGATAGGTTTGTCTGTATACTTTTGTTAAGAGCTTTTCGGATAAAAATACAGGTATTGTAGATATATAGCTGTCTAATGTTCATAATTTTTGTTTCTTCGTAAATTGTGCTTGTTGGTGTTAGATAAGGATAATTAAAAATATATACGATATATACATATTATATAAGAATTTGTTAGGTAACTTAGTTTACCACCATTCAACTTGTATTAGGTACAAATATTTATAGGCGACTGTGACCATTTACCATCAGGTAGCTGCTTGTTAGTTTACCATCCAGTAATAGAGTCAAGAATATGACTTCTTGAATGCGCAGCTGGGTTATAAGAGCTAGTTTTTGAAGTTAGGAAAGAAGCAGGTCAGTACATAATATCCTATTTTACTATCACAGCGTGCCACGTAATAAATATCTGCTACATATTATATGAAATGACAAAATTCTGCTATCCCAGTTTGAAAAACTAGCCTCATGTAAAAGAATTATTTTATATTTTCCCGCAAAACGTTTTACATTCCTTCTCTTAAATAAAACAACTGAATGTTGTCCGTTTGTAACTCCAAAACCTAATGAAAACTATCCTTCTCTAGGTAAAATACAGAGAAGTACATCAAACGCGAGGATAAATCGCCTTTTTGCTACATGCGTAGATTTAGGCTAGTGTTTTTGTACTTGCCTAGGCATTTCGCTCAAAGTCATTTATCTTATACGGCTGCGACTTATAGGGGCTCGCATAGCCGTACGTACGCCTACAAATTATGTGGGCACTGAAACATTTTTATTCGTTTCTCATTTGATGAAGTCTAGAGCTTTTGCAGCTACTGCTACAGTTATGGAAACATTAGTCATTGATTGGAAAAGAATTCCAATACCAGTTATAACCAATCAGAAGCCTTCTAAATAATAATCTCTGCAGAATGTCTCGTTAGATAACTTGGTAATGTGATGTTTACCCAAATACCTCAGAAGAAGGGTAAACTTTATTTGTGACGTGGTCATCTGGGGTATCATTTTTTTTTTTTAACTTTGCCCCACACTAGGAATTACTCCTGTATCGTGGATGCGTTCAAAAACATTTAAA
This sequence comes from Polia nebulosa, assembly GCA_951329385.1. Classification (NCBI taxonomy): domain Eukaryota; kingdom Metazoa; phylum Arthropoda; class Insecta; order Lepidoptera; family Noctuidae; genus Polia; species Polia nebulosa. Next base: position 19,547,320 of record OX589604.1, read on the forward strand.
CTCACATACACAGGACACCCAGACCCGGAACAACTATGTGTAGGCCATAATTGTTCCGTGCGGGGATCGAACCCACGACACGCAGCGCAGCAGCCGAACGCTCAACCACTACGTCAACTGAGCCGTCAATTATCAAAATAAAGAGCTCGAGGACACAATTCCAAAAATATAACTCAATTACAGTTAATTTATAAGTTTGTATATATTCCTATACATAATTATATTTTGCTGATTTAGAGAAGTGCTAAATTACCACATAAAATAATTTACTCACTTAAATGTAAAAAATAAAAATCCGACAAGCAAAAACAACTAAAGCGTAAAAAAAAAATTCACTTTTCAAGCAATCTGATGCAGATGGCATCAAATCTGTGATTAAAATAAATTCAATTCAACATATAAAAAATCATGCGAACTATGTGCTATTGTAGTATTACTGTACATTTTTAGGGTTCCGTACCCAAACGGGTTACCCTTTTACTAAGACTCCGCTGTCTGTTTGTCCGTTAGCGGGCTGTATCTCTTGATCCATAATAGGTAGACAGTTGAAATTTTTACAGAATATGTATTTCTGTTGCCACTTTACCAACAAATAATTAAATTTGTACGGAACCCTTTTTTATTGTTTCTGCATTTGTGTGCATTATCATTTTTTGTAATTTAGAATCCAGTTTGTCGTTAACAAGAAAAGCCATAGCATCTACTTAAAGTTATATATTGATGCAGCCAACCTAAAATTTCTCTACAAAATCGAACACAGATTCAGTGTGGGTCATAGTTGTCAATACCATACATCTAGTCTCAAAGTAATTTAGCTAAAATATCACTGAAATTATTGAGCCGCACACCGATTAATTTTCAGGTATATTGCGTCAATAGAATTTCTAAAATTCGGCCTATAAGTTAGATCGATTAGATCGTTCTCATTCTAACTAACCATTTTGATTGGTTCGCAAGTACTCGTATCAATTTTGAGGTTTCAGCGAGGATTCACAAGTCTATCAAAATGTTACTAATGAAGCTTTAGAAATTTTCTGTCAAGTAACTTGTTTACCTTTAGTTGATATTTTGATCAATAAATAGTTACTACTGGCTAAAGAAATAACAGCCGCACGCATCGTTCCATCAGGTTAAGCTACGCTTGCCGGGGTTAGTCCATGGATGGGTCTTTACATACCGAGACTCCTCCGTGCCTCGGAAAGCACGTTAAGCCGTTGGTCCCGGCTGTCAATAGTGGATCTTTGACAGTCGTTACGGGTCGTCAGAAGCCCGAAAGTCTGACAACCAGTCTTACCAAGGGGTATCGTATTACTCAGTTACTGTTTAGTGGAGGTCAGATTGGCAGTTGCTCCATGTAAAATACTGGTAGTAGGTTAGACTGACAGCCAACCCCAAGATAGTTGGGAAAAGGCTAGGCAGATTGAAATAGTTACCTGAAATATTTGTACTGAAATTGGCGAATAGTGAATTATGTAATGAGAATGGATGATTCGTGAGTATAAAAATAATAATTGTATTTAGTCCGTAATTTAGATTATAAAAAAATATTGGACTAAAAAAATAGAAAAAGGATTGTTCAGAAGTGGGGGCTTGTTACCTCACTTGTAGATACAAAGTGGTAGGTACATTTTTTTCGTGGGACGTCACGTGAAATTTCAATGCACTGTATCGTCCTCATTGTATCTTGAAAACTGTATAGATGTGAAGGTTCTCTATAAATTTTGTGTTATCACCCTTCACATTTAATGACTTAGAAATTATAATTACACGTCTACACAATTTCATCCCATGAAAGGAGCTAAAACAAAAATTACCCTAGCCTGAATAACACAAATTGTAAGCGCTCTATTAAGAATTCTACACCGTCTTTAGAACCGTAACTAAATTATTAAAGTAGCCCCGTAGACACAAAGTAGAAATTTCAAGGGAAAATAACCTAGAAAATTTCTTAGTCAAAACTCAGACTTTACATTCTTATTATAAGCTAATGTACTTAGTTTAATAATTGTGCTATATAATGACGATGTTAGCATTGTAATTACTTAGGCTTGTTTTGTTTTAAAGAGCAGAACTGAAGGGATGAAAACAGTTTTTAACAGACTTTAAAAAAGGAGGTCCTGTATTCGACCCGCATCTATGTATGTTTGTTTGTTCGCGATTTTCTCAAAAACTACTGATCCGATTTGGATGGAGTTTTCGTTGTTCAAATGCATATTTTCCGAGGAAGATTTTAGTTTAAAAAACATTAGGATCAAATGAAGATCTTCGGAGATAGGCAGTAGAACTCTTCAATGACTAACAACAAATTTTTCGCGATTACTGCGATCGTTTGTCTATCTATTGTTGATACAGTTTAATGGGGAACCACAACTAAAAAGTGAAAAATAAAAACTTTTTTTACAAAAATAGAACCGACCTCCAAAAAAAAAAATAGTGCAAAATAACTTTAATTTCGGAAGTCGGTGTCAAGAAACGAAGAAACAAAACTAGAATCACCAACTTCCAAAATTAAAGTTATTTGGCCCCAGCAGTGGGGACAATAAAAGGCTAATGATGATGATGATGCGACTAGGACATAGATATCGCTTGAAACTCACGTAACGCTAGTTCACTCTAAATGCCATATTTAATGAAACTCCCTAACCATAATGCTTAATTTAAATAATGATTAGCAGTTTCTTAATTCAAAATTTTCAATCCGGAAGAAGGCTAGACGTTGGTGGTAAAGTACCTACTGACTAATCACATGAAGAGGAGAAGCTATTAGGAATTTAGAAGCCGCTAACAGTTTTTAAATAAAACATATTTCACGGTTAGCCAGTTTTGTAAATAAGGCTGTAAGAGACAATTAAACAATGAGTAGCAATATTGATACAAGATGTAGACGTTCATTGTTATTAACTACACTTGCAAAGTGAATGTAAAAGTGATGACAATCTTTAATTGCTGTTGCGACGCCTGACGCAACGTTTTATAACATTTTACAGTTGTAAACGATAGCTGCATGTAATATTACCGTGACTGATTGATATTGTTTAAAAAATTATTATACTTGTAGTAAGCGTAAACTTTAACGTAAACGCGTAACTGTACGTAACGGCATGCGTAATTGTTTGAAGTATTGACATAATAATGGAGACGTAGGGAAGCTAGTTGAGGACCCATAACACAAAGGGTTACTTTAACTCGAAGTATTCCTGTCAGAACGTGATAAATTGACCTATTTTTAATAATTAAGCACCCGAGGAAGCTTAGGCGGAAAGCCATAGGTTTCGAGCAAAATATTTAGTGACGGATTCTGGGATAAAAAAAAATCTCGGGTGCTTACTTGTTGCTAAAAAGTTACCAATAACCCTGTGTATATGATTAAAATACGATTTGTATCTACTTTCTTAGTCAACTGCTTTGTTGATCCCAAGCATGATGTGTTTTTTTTTGTGGTAATGGGAAAAACATCCAATGACTTCTCCCGCTCTGGGTGGAGCGGGAGGGCGTTTCAGACTTTTGCTGACTAAAACCTACCCCTGTTCCTTTCCTGCCTGAGTGCGACCTCTGGGCAGAAGCATGAGGTCCTGAAGTTCGATTATTAGGTTGGACAACATGTTATTGGGTTTCTCATCACTCTCAGTAGCAGCCCAGAGACTGGATTTGTGCACGGTTAACGGCAAATAGCCAGGACTTATAAAAAAAAAAATTATTTGTTAATACAATGCATCTTTACATAAGAACTTAAAAACTTAACCTAAATTAAAATATTGCCTATATATCTATATTGTTATTATATTGCAATTGCAATGCTTTTTTGTACGGATACGACGCACAATTTCATTTATGTAATATTCCTTGGCTTTACGTTTGTATTATGTAATATACGTTCTGTTTTGTTTGCTGTAGTGATCTAATGGCATTGTCATTGATCGAGGCGTCATAGACCTACGTTTCGTCTATGGCGCGTAGTGGTGCACCGCACCAGAAACGATATCACTAGGCATTAGTTAATTAGTTTAGTTTTATGTTATTTTAGCTTCGATACTAGGCTTTTGAAAATTAATGTGCCTTTTGTAATCTGTGCAAAATAAATAATTTTTCTTTCTTTCTTTTCTTTCAATGTGTATGAGTATAAAAGTATTTGTGATTAGTGCGTGATGATAGTAGTCGCCTCTGCGGCGCAGGTCTTTCCTAAACCTTTCCATATTTCACTTTCGGGCCTTTCGCATATGTGAATGAAAATTTCTCTCCACCTTTTACTTGGTCTCCCTTTTCTCCTTTCCCTATCCCTTGGTACCCAGTCTGTTAATCGTTTTGTCCATCTATTATTCCCGGTGCCAATTTAGTAGTCTAATTCTTTTCCGTGCATCTTTTTTTTTGTTGATCGGCACGCATCTATTATCAGTATTGCCATAGAAAAGGGCAAACTTTGACGTTATGTTATTGACTCATGATGAAGAGAATCTACGTAGATACATTTGGCTGATGCAATGCACTTTTTTCGGCTTTGCCTTCGACCCGCCTCGGCTTCGCACGGATGCAAATTATATAGGTGCACATACTTTCCTTATTTATCATTATTTCTATTAGTGAAAACCACATTAAAATCCACTGCGTGGTTTAGGAGGAGTTAACAGATAAACAGAAAAACAGACGTAGAAAGCGGTTTGGTTTAATACTATGTAAAGAAGTTGATGTTGTGATATTGATATGTGCTCACAATGTTTGATAAACATGAGCCCGTTGAGCATGAATCGATGCAATAAACGATCAAGATGGATTAAGTTATAATCTCCGAGCTTAGCAGATAGATTGGTGAATGCTTTCCGGTAAGTACTGTGGTATCTAGGGAGGTGGGCTCTGGGTGGGAACTTCTTGTTATGTAGTTCTAGGATCTGGTGTGATACTTGATATTTTATATTGTAAAATAAATCGATTTCCCATCTCGACTCACAACTGACTCACTTAAACAATTTTATTATTTAGCTATACATATTTAAATAATTTTCTAAATTTGTAAAACCCTCTAAAAGTACTCGTGTATTCGATCGACCATCCTGTCTGCCGTTTTTCATGCGATCTTCTTAGATATCAACTATGATACTTAGGTACTAACCTAAGTTGTGATGCGGTCAGATATAGCGCACTGTTTATTTGAAAATTATATTTTCCGAAAGCTGCTTTTGTAATTCTTGCATTCAATTAGGTTTTCATTAAATTATTGGTGATCCTCAAATATACAGGATGTAACGGAAAGGTGTGGTCATATTTTAAGAATTGCATCTGCCCATCGATATGAACAACTTTCTTCAAAAAACCTGAGATAATACACAAAAAAAAAAATTACCTCCCATACAAATATTGATCAGCTGATGATAACTTTGTATGGACAATCCAATTTTTTTTTGGGAATTTTTTAGAGAAAGTTTTTCATATCCATGGGTAGAACCGGTTCTTAAAATATGACCACACCTTTCCGTTACACCCTGTTTACTTAAATTCTAATTTATATTATGTAATATAACTTTATCATTCAATAGAAGTTAAAGTGTTTTGATTCCATAGTTTTCATCCTAAAAATTAATATGGGTTTTTCTCAATTTTTCACTTTTTAGGGTTCCGTACCCGAAGGGTCCAAACGGAGTCCTATTGCTATCACTCACGTGCCCATCTATCCGTCGTCTGTCACAAAATTTTGTTTCTAAGAATTTTTTAACTTTCGTTTGACATATTAACTTGAAATTTGGTGTTAATATTTATTATTACGTATATTTTACTAAAAAATACCAATATATTGATAATCCAGATTTTTTCTTTGATATTAATTCCCTCATTTGGTACGGAACCCTAAATGTGCGAACTCCGACACGCACTTGGCCCGTTTTTTCTGGCAAGAAACTTTCATCGTGTAAATGGGCCTTTAGATTAAGAGGATTGTGAAGCGCCGATACGCTGCAAAAGAGAGTTGCAAGTCTTGGAGGCAATTACCTACATTTCCTTTTTTAAATATTGTTTCGGGCGATAACGTTTTAACTCCCTTAAACCTTTACGAAATGAGTCAATTTTGGACTCATTAGATTTAGTATAAGTATTTTAATCTATGTCTGTACGTTTTTCCTTTTTATTAATTCAATATAGTTTAATTAAAAAAACAAAAACGCCCGAGGAAGTTTTTAAGGCAAAAATATATTTAGATGCTAATAAGATGTATTGTACGCAATATTTGTTTAAAATAAAAGCTTACAGAACTAGTTTTTCATTATATCTACAACATTTCCAAAAATTATAAAAAAATGGACTATGTTTACTGGTGGAAATCGTTATCGCTTTTTGTATGAAAATTTTCAGCTGCACAATCCTCTTAAATCCATTTTGCTATGGTCCTACCTAGTTCCACAGAGTTGTTTTTTTTTTCAGAGATAGTCCTATTAGCATAGTAGGATATAAATGGAAAGCTACTGTAATGCCTATCTAATTTATTTCATCAGTTTGACTTTACAGCCTCTGGCCACGGAAACGGGCGACGCGTCCGGCGGTGCGTCTGGCGGGGCGTCAATTCACGCGGCACTGTTTGCAGGCCTCGGGGAGTAACGTTCGCCGCTGCGACCAGTATAGACCGAGAGCAAAATGTCATTATCAAAAATATCTCGATATTGCTTGGAAAATAGTAGTTTTTTGGTTCAAGATACTAAATTTGGAAGAGATTGTGGAGAACATGATTTAAATAAGGATTGGGGTAAAGATGGAGAATTCCACAAGAAGTACGATAAATACAGACTACTTACATCCAGATTTCAGAAGTGAAAACTTCTTTAGGTACGTTGGGCATTTTTGAGATGGGAAAAATCTATTGAACTCGCGCGACACCGACACCGACACCGACACCGACACCAACACCGACACCGACACCGACACCGACACCTACTTGAACACCGACACCAAGATCGGCACCGAAACTGACACCGCTACGCGGTGTTAGTGTCGTTTAGGCGCGTTGGGCATTTTTGTTCAAGTTTTCACGTCTGTAGGCATTCCCAGAGTGTGTCACTCTTTTTTTTTTCAATTATACCCCGCATGAGTGTCGAAACCTGAATAACACTTTGGAGGTTAGCAAAACTGGGGTTTGATTGAACGAATTCAAACTTTTCTCAATTATGGTTTATTAATTCGCAGATGTAGTGATTCCATAATCAAAGATACTAGCGAGGGTCATTAAGTCACTGAGAATCTTGACACCGCGATTCAGAAATGTGATGTATTTGTACAACGCCATCTAGTATCGAGTCGATAAACAAATTTCGGACCTTCGACATTACGGTCGCGATTTAATTAACTACTGTCTCTGTGTGGCTCAACAAAACCTTTGATTATCATCATTCTCCTGCCCTTATCCCAATTTATTTGGGGTCGGCGCAACATGTCTTTTTCTTCCATACTCCTCTATTAGTCGTCATCTCTGTAGTCACCCCCTTTTTATTACCCATATCCTCTTTCACACAGTCCAACCATCGTTTCTTTGGCCTTCCCCTACTCTTATAGCCATCCACATCCATACACGACTTTCCTCATGACATTTTCTAAAACCCTTGATTATATTCTTATAAATATACAACAAGAACTGGAGAAAACGGTAAATGTAGTGCTACAGAAAAATTTTTTTTGACGTTAACGTATGTACACTACATCTCATCATCATCTGCCCGCGCCTTTTCCCAACTATCTTGGGGTCGGCTTCCAGTCTAGCCGGATGCAGCTGAATACCAGTATTTTACATGGAGCGACTGCCTATCTGACCTCCACAACCCAGTAACTGTTAAATACGATACCGATAAGGTACTACTAAGGTACACTACATACGACATAATAGTAATAAGTAAGTATATAAAATATTTAAAGATTTAGGGACACATTCAGATAATTACTATATTTACACTCAGATTCAGATAATTTTATATAAGTAATCTAAATTATATGACATCAACACATCGAAAATCTAAACTATTTTTTTTTCTAACTTTTTAATCAGCTTAGAAGGAACCAAGCTGATTAAAAAGTTAGCACTACTCGCCGCGTCTACCGCGCGATGACTTGGCATGCGCCGTACTGATCCATACATTTGTTTCTGTTGCCCGCCACGGCGCCAGACGCTCTTGCGATTCGCTCGGCAAATTTCGCCGGTCGCGTAGCCAGTCGCCGCTACACGTGTCATGATTAGTACATTTCTATTCATTTGTTTTAGTCGCCAGACGCTTCGCCGGTCGAACCCGTGAAAATTCGCTGCAGCGAATGTCCCGTAGCCAGGCTGTAATGCATCAAAATATTGACCATTCACTCGTTCGTTTTTTCACATAACATTTATTGGAATTCAGTAAACTTTTTTTATAACCAACGTTATATGACTGGATATTTTAACCCTTTGATGTGAACTTCGACATGAATGGGTCACTTTAAAACATTCCTCCATACATTAAGCCGGTCAATTCTATGTGAACAATTTTGTTGTCCTTTTAATGGGCGTTTACTATTGTGGCATACAGGTGGAGTCCAAATAGCCACACCTTTTATTTATTATACGCACACATAAATTATTCAAAAGCGTAACGATATTATGCGATGCGAAGCACGATAGAAACTAATTTGAATTAATTTGATGCGTCCCATTTTTTTTAAAGGAAGTATAAAAAGTTTTTATGTGAAAATTGTGTGAGACAAGTTTGCCCATATATTTTGTCTTATTGTGTAACTGTTTATGAAACACGCAAACACAGAACAGATGCTTCCTTTGCTTTGCGCCTTTGATTTATAATTTATAAAGAATTATCATAGGATTTCTTTTCATAGAATGAAAGAAGTGGGCAATTACTAAAACTTCTAATAAATCATAAGAATTGTGGAATAGACGTTAACAATAAAATATGTTTTCCTTTCCTGGTTTAATTTATTTTAGTACTTTAATGTCGCTGTATGTTTTTTCATTCAGATTGGAATTTGTTCAGTTCACAGATCAGAATCATAACGTGATTTTTGGCTCAGTTTAAAATATTACTAGCACAGTTTAATTTACTAACTTTGGCCCGTCATTCGTTTCAACAAATTTTTAATAACTCGCAAAAACAATCAGACTTTCTTTAATACCACATGACACTAATACCACCCAGTGGTGTCGCCTCAGCCTTAAACGAAACACCTACATACAAACACATATACAGCAATTAGCCAGTATGTATCTTAAGGCAATTGGCGAGGCACTCAGTAACGGCACTTATCTAGAGGATAACGATTATTGGCTGACATTTGCTACTGTTGTTAGTCTGTTCCCCTTGAATTCTAGGTGATGTTGTTCTGAATACTAAGTGCTCTGGCATTTTCTCTTTGAGCTTTTGAACTTTATATAGCACAGTGTAAGGGTTCTAAAATGTTACAGAAATGTTAAGTTTTATTACAATATTCTTGGGGAGTAGAAAGTGCGGATTCAAAATAATTGTAGGAGTTCTGTGAAATGTCTAGAGGAAAAGACAAAGAAGTTGGTTCGTTTAGTGTTAATATTTTGAAGATAAAGTTAGTTACAGGGAACTCTACAAAGCGAATCTTCTTAGAACTGATGAAGTTTCAAAGACATATGGAGTAACATTAGTAATAAACCTACATATATTAGGTATGTATATATATACCAGTGTTCGAGCAAAACTAGATAGACAGTAAAAGTTACACCTAGGTACTAAAAACGATTACAAAAAGTTTAGGGTCACTAGAAGACAATGTGGCAGGTTGACATCAGGAATTTAAACAAGTGACCCTTTTCAATTCAAATAAATAAAAAGAGAATTTTGTATTGTACCAACACAAATTCCTGAAACCCTGAAAGCTGACCTTAGATAAACTACTACCTATATACATCAGAAAACAAACACCAATCTACATAAACCAAAACCCTCAAAGAAAATATAGCCATTAAAATTCAAATTCGATTACCATAAACTTATTAACATTATACAGTGTCACTGCCTCCGTATTACAAGTAAGTGTCGCCTGTCCATTGTAAGTGATTGAATCACACTTTGGCTTAACTGTCATGAGGACAGCTGATAACAAAATGTAGTACCATGTCGTACAGTCATGTCTCATTAACAAAGAATGAGAAGCTATGTTTTATGGAACCATGAATGAAGTTGAAGATAAATGTAATTATGTACATGAAGCTTTCATGTTTGGAAATAGACCTGAGTATGTAAAAGATAACGTTATTGAAAGTTCTAAACTGCTTAGTAGAATACTAAAATATGAAATTGGATCCAAAAATAAACAGACTTTTAAATTTGTGCTTCAGATACTCAGATAATGGAATTCACAGAATGAAATTAAGTTATGAAAGCTTCATAATTCAAAATTCAATAGAATTGAAGCCTTACATGAAACGATCGTTCAAAGAACTCGCATTAAAAATCTATCACAAGATGAAAAATAAAACAGTTCCAATAAGAGCAATATCCCTCACCTACACTAATTTCATTGTATGAGACTCAGAAGGAATTCTAATAAGCGTGAGCATGCGATGATCGATTCTGTTTGGATCTCGTCTCATTACCTGCAACTGTTTCATCGACCTATGCGACACATAAAACTGGAACAACTTTACCGTCTAAATTTCTTTACCTGTCATGATTTAAGGTTCTCAATCGAGTAGCATCTCGACTTCTATAAAAATGTCTTCGGAGACGAATAATTTATGAGTATTGTAACCAAACACAGCAATAGATATAGTAACAATCATTTGTTTTCTGAGTCCACCTCGCTTGTTAAACAAAATTTTGACATGTTCCAGAGTGTGGGCGTCTTTCAAGTGTGGGCTTTAGACCCACGTATTCATAATTCTTTTGTTCCGCTTTCTAGTATGTTCGTCAATGAGTTGGAAGGTTTGTATGCAAAAATATATTTTTTTCTGAACGGAAATTAGGATTCAGTTTGCCTGTCGCGACTCATGTGACATGTTCATTCTGTATCTTCTTAACGGTTGTGACTAAGGCTTTTTAATGTCAAACTAATTCTATTTCACGTGCATGTTCGTTTCGATAAACCGATCACCGGCATAATTATGTTAAAACTACTTGTGATAACTTTATTCATCACTTAACCTAATTTTATTCATGAATTTGATGAAAAATCCGAAGGATGCAGATCCAGGTATGTTTTAGCCCATCGATAGAAAATTCTTGAAACATGGAAACTGAAATTTTGTTAGTTTATCAAACTTCTATATTTTTAATCATCATCAGCCTTTTAATGTCCCCACTGCTGGGGCACAAGCCTCCTCTCTGTGAGAGGGTGTGGGCCGTAATCCACCACGCGGGCCCAATACGGATTGGTGGGTGTCCCATGTCTTCGAATTTTTGGTTCTAGGATGTGCCAGTTTCCTCACGATGTTTTTCCTTCACCGTTTAGAGAGCAGATGGTGATGAAATAATTTACACAAAGTAAAGCGCCCGCCTGGGTTTGAACTCACGACCTACAACTTTTATGTCGCGGCCAATACCACTGGGCCACCACTGCTCGGTATCTATTGATTAACAATAACTTTATGTAATCTGTGCACTATAAGCATGATTATAATTCGCGAAGATCAGCTACTATGTGAAACATTATGAATCTTCTATTACGTGAGTTTTGTATGCGAACCAATTGCTTCTGTTGAACTTCAACGTCTGGAATCAGGTGTAGAGAGCGATTGTTTGACCTTACGAATTCTGTGGACACAATACCCAATACGAACTCGTACAATACCGTTTACAGTATTTAAATTGAATTCAAATAACGACTTTTTCAAAGATTCAATTCGAATGCCTGCATAAAAAGCTAGTACGGACGAAATGAGTCACCAGTGATTTGAAAAGGAATAAGATACGACTGCCAATTTATTTTTACCGTGTATTTATAGAAGAATGAGTATTATTCTTTTTATAGAAAGGTCTAAAATCGATTGGGGAAGTGAGTTCTAAACGTAAATCTTTTGGGTTCTCCTATTGAGGGTCGGGCGACCTTTTCTTAGTGATCGGTATCGGACGCACTCATCGATGGTTCATCGCGACAGCATCGATGCTTGAACATCGATATGCTAATGTACTGATGTATTCCATACCTTTGTGTGCTTACGTCGACGAGGTGGGCGAAACTTCATTGATATACATTCGATGTTATTGTTAATATTATAGGGTGGACCCGATTTTAAAAGGCAATTTATTCTGTCTCTCGATGGGACATTAGATAATGCTTAGTCACGTCGATTTATTATTATTTTTTCGTCGGCATTGTTGGGCGTTTTGACGTTCAATTTGTATATGATCCTCATGACCTTTAATGTGGGTTTTTTTTTTTAAATATCTGGGCATAAAATTGAGTAAATGTTCAATCTGCCCGCGCCTTTTCCCAACTATCTTGGTATCGGCTACCAGTCTAACCATTCGAAAGAGTTACCTCGCCCCCGGGCGCGTAGGGCAGGGAGGAACAGGGGTGGGTTTTAGTCAGTAAGAGTCTGACACGCCCTTCCGCTCCACCCCAGAGCGGAAAGAGTCATAAGATGATTTCCCACCCCCCAAAAAAAAAAAAAAAAAAACCACTCTAACCATATGCAGCTGAATACCAGTATTTTATATGAAGTGACTGAATTTATGACCTCCACAACCCAGTTACTGGATAATACGATACCCCTTGGTAAGACTGGCTGTCAGACTTTCGGGCTTCTAACGACCCGTAACGACAATTTTTTTTTTTTGGGGCAAGCCCGCCACTCGATTCCCAAACCACTGTAACTTTTGTAAGCCAGAATCAACAATGGCGACCACCAGAAAAAACGCCGAGGCAATGAAGCACGACGAGTACCAGAGTAACGATTAAACTGTCTTGGGTCCCGCAACGAAATTAATCAGAAAAGACAGCGGAGGGGTAAGAAAAACATAATTTCCACTTCCCTCCTAATCAACCCGTAACGACTGTCAAAGATCCACGATTCACAGCCGGGACCAATGGCTTAACGTGCTTTCCGAGGCACGGAGAAGTCTCGATATCTAAAGATGGTCACCCATGGACCAATCCTGGCAAGCGTAACCTGATGGATCGACCCGAGCGGCTGTTATTACTTTAGCCACGAGCTCCTCCTCCAAAATTGAATAAATGTTGTGAAAGTAAATTCAATAGTCAAAAGTAATTTATACAAAAATTTATAAAGCTACAAAACGAGTTTGTAGAATGAAATCAATAAATTCTAATCAAAAGGTCATAATATTGTAGCGTTAATTTAAAGCCCGGCTATTAAATTTCAAAAACCCTTTGGAACCCTTTACCGTGGACTCGAACCACAATAATCTTGAATGCCCATAAAATTGGTATTTACCTAAATTAAATGTTGGTCGTAATTGATACAAATGGTTGTTTCTAGTTAAATGTAATTGAAGCAGACAGGAGCAAGTGCAACAAACCTTGTACAAGCTCTGAACTATTGTTTTTTGACCCGTCCAATTAGAATTTTATTTGGTGAATCTTATGTTAGAAATGTACAATTACTACTATAATTTTGTTTCGAGGCATTTGTTATATTTCAGTGCTCTTTCAACTGAAATTAGTTTGTTTGAATATTTCGACATTGTCATTTTTCTGTTCATTTGGAGAAATAAAAGCATGATTTTGAAAATTAATACTCTAAAAAATATCTTCACAGATTTAACTTTTCCCACATGTATTTTAAAACTATTAAATATTTTCACGTATATTAACAATACATTATTCGTAATTTATAAATACCGATAAAATCTTAATAACCAAAATTAATTTCTTGTCGAAACATAAATTGATGCATTGGCTCATACAATTTTTAATTAACGCGAATAACACGCATAAACATAAAAAAGAATGTATTACATTCGTCCAGCCTTTACGACTTTTCAATTGATATTTGTTATGCACGTATATACAATTGTATAAAATGCTGTAATAACAAAATTTCAAAGCAAACGTTATTGTTTTGTATCGTCAAAAACGTTGTAAATTTTATTAAATTGACCATCACTTCAATCTTTGATCGATATTGAATTTTAACTTTCGAGATTCCCGCTGCGTAATGATGCTTAGCTATTGCCCTGAGGTACACACGACTGTAACTTTTGTCACATTAAATAACTATTATGTAGTTAATGTGTGCTTTTCCTTGTAATAAAATACACATTGGGGTTAATTTATTGAACGATTTTAAGATGCTTTTTCAATTCTAGAACGTAATATGTATCGATTATGTTAAAACACGTCGCATAATTGAAACCAAATCTTTATATTCTAACCATATGTGGTGGGATGTATCGTCAGCGCTTTCATCGCTGAAGGTAAACAGTTCTAAGTGATATGAACACGATCGAGTAAGTGCAGCATGAGTCTGCATACTAATGGAAGGGAAACTGGATTTAAAGATTGCATTATGTGGCTAAAATATTGATAGGGTGCTTCGAGCGTTCGGTTGTGTTATCGCTAACAGCGTGGTATCATATACGCCTTTACGTAGATTTGCTAATATTATTATTCAGTTTATAGATCTTTCTATCTGTTTCAGTACCTAGTCTAACATTTCCTTTCTTTTTAATCCAAAAAGGAGGAGGTTCTCAATTAGAGTGTTTGGTGTTGTATGTTTGTTACGCGATTACTCCACCACTTGTGAATCGGTTTTGACGGTTCGTTTTGAAGTAAAACTTCTTTACGCACGCTTGACTTGAATGCGTGACGAAAGTGTTACGAAAAGTGTGATCGGGCGAGGTGAACGAAAGAGATGGAGCCAAAGAAGTTTTACTTCACTCGTGTGGTCTAAAAGCACACGCGTTTTTTAGTTACAAAAAAAACGTGAAAATAAACCTTTTCACAAAAAATACAATCAAAGTCAAAAGTTTTTTGGCATCGTATTTAACGCAACATCTAAATTGTACAGTTCAGATGTTGCGTTAAATACGATGCGACTATATAGTCGCATCGTATTATTATCGTTTACATTACAACATGTAATGTTAGTTCACTTTGTAACTCACTTGCAATAAACTTTCGGTCCCCCAAACTTCCTTAATTGATAACAGCACCAAAATTTGTCCGTTAATTCATTAATATTCATATAATACCATCCTATGCAAACTCTTCCGGTCCTTTCGCAGCCCAGTGAATATTCGCAACACAATTCATCTAACTTTTTATCATATTAATGTCAAACAAAATTGTGAACAAATATTATCATTCCTGTGTCACAGATATCCCCATTCACAGTTCTGTGATCATATTAGTTGCCCTTTTCTGGACATGTTGTTGATTTACTGTTTCCAGTTAGAAACTTTCCTAATAAATAAACCTTATTCGCTCCGATGTCAAACTCTCTGGTTCACAAGTATCTCTGGCTGGACGGTTGGTTTTTGTGTCGGTACTACATAAATTTGTCCGTCCCTTGTTCCGCATACATATACTAGGACCTTTATGAGTAGGGTTAGTCCTAGCGGAGAGTAAATTTAACGATTTATCTCTTTTAATCGTGGTTAAATTTAGTTTGTTAGTGAACAGAGTGGCCGCGTTTACGACTGATTTTTTTGGATACTCTTTATAGTGTGAGTTGAGCCTAGTTTGAGGGTCACAATTTACATAGTTTGAATCAGTTGGGGACGTCAAAATATTATTTTTTTGACATGTGTTCAATTTTTTCTTTGAGCTATGTATGTAAATATGAATGGCTATACATGAATTTAAAATGCCGTTAAAAATCAACATTTTATTGACACACAAAAAACATTCTTATTCGTTTTTTTATTAACCACGAACTCTTAAGAAATTTCAGTATTTCACAAAACCGGTTCCAATCTAAAATCACATCACAATTCCACTCACAAACAGCAATATCGCTCAGATACAACAAACACACATATTTACGTTGTTCAAAATGACTTCCGCAATATTCTGGACAGTTATTCTTTTTTAGAAGAACAACTAATATTTTGTGTGCCAAACGCCAACTATACCAGTAACTCTGGATCCAGTTGTAGCTCCCAATATGTCACGACCCGATCTGATAATGCATTAGATCGGTCGTTTTATTACATTAATTTGCAATTTCATTGATATTACTAACATTTTGAAAAAGAGTCTTAGATACATTGGAATTCTACAACCGAAAACCTGAAAATACTGTTTTAGTTTTGTTGTCTCTGTTGCAATTTGGCCTATGTGTTGGAGTCAGTCCAATTTAAAAGCACTTGTGATAAATTATAATGGAAGCTAATGGTCGTTATTTTTCTGAGCGTTGCGGCAAAGCACATAAAATGGCGAATTAATTAAAAAATATTTGACAGACACAGCTCATGTTGATGCAGTTACTGAAATTAATGACGCGTTTAATAGGTAAGTGGGGCAAGCTTTTGCGTATGATTTTAATTAAATGTCACCCATATTTCTATGGTTGGACTACAAACATAGTACTTACCTAGTTGATCTTCAAAATATTGTTTTTTATGTTTGCTGACCCACTTTTACAATTATGCAATTGATTGGTGATTTTTTTGTGCGATTTCAGGGTTGTTTCCATAGGAAAAGTTGTTCGTAATGATGAATATTCTTTTAGTGTGGTATTTGTCGTCTCCACCTTGTATAGTTCCCAGTGAGAGGGTGTGGGCGATACCTAATCCACTCCGACGCCCCAGTCTAATGTACTTGCTGGATATCACATGTTTTTGATGTTTAATTCTAGACATACTTTTAGCGAGCAGTGGTGATGAATTAGAATAGAATAGATTAGAATAGAATAGAATAGAATAAACATTTATTCGACACAGACACAACACAACAGCAACAAACAAAAGGTAAAGAAAATAACAGTAGTTACACAAAGATACAATAAAATTGTGCTGAGCGTGCCCATACCGAAAGGGTTACCATCTCAGCATTTGCTGGGCGTTGGACGCCCAGCGCTGGTTATCAGTTGGCACCCCGCAGTGACGATAATACACTACACAAAGTAAAAACGTCTCGCTAAGAGTGTTATTACACCAATCGATCGATCGTCAATCGAAGCCATCGACCGACGTTGATCGTTTGGTGTACCTAGTAGAAACTATCGATATATTTTTATTATAATTTTATCGATCGACGGCGAGTAATTCATTCTACCATCGATCGACGTCGATTAATTCATTCTACCATCGATCGACGGTCGATCAATTGGTGTAATAATACCCTAAGTTCAAACCGCGACCACATAAATCAGCCATTATAATTGGGCCAGCACTTTACACTTTTTTTATATTCGTAAATGATTTAAAAAGTACTTTTAAAAGGTTTTACCCTAAAACAGGCATTAAGAAAGTTGTATCAATTTATTTCTAAACACATACATAACAACTTAAAACGAAGCGACGTGCTTCTAAATCCACTTTCGTATCGCTCGAAGGTGTCGCACGTTAAGGAATCGTCCAGATATGACGGTTTTAATTTTGTCTTGAAGAAAACCTAACTTTAAATCCTCACGTCCGAAAATATGAAGATGGATTGAAAAGTAGTCGGCCTGACCAAGAAAATAAAGTCGTATAAAATTAATTAGGGTCTCGTAGTCCTAACAAGGATAAGAAAGTTTCAGTCTGTCAGTCTGTCCGTCCGAAGCATAGCTTAGAGACTGTTAGTATTAGAAAGCCGCAATTTTGCATGGATATCTATAAAAATATATTAATTACGCCAAAAAAACGAAACAATAAATTTTTAAAAACATTGTTTATATATTTATAAACATAAAACCCCCTTTTTGCATGTTATAGCGGGTGCTTACGGAACTCTACCATGCGCGTGACCGGACGCACTTGTTCGATTTTTTATTTTAATTTGGCTACGTAATTTCCATCATGTTCAAAACACTCTTTTCATCCCCTTAAAGGCGTTCTGACCGTTGAAAAAAAATTTCTATAATGCTCAATTTGCTTTATTTGCGTGGGATTCTTGACAATTAATTTGTATAATTACAACTACACGCACACATTTCAAACTTCGCATACACTTACCTATTATGAACTGACCTAAATAATGAGACTAGTTTTGATTTTAAGATTTTAGGAGATGTGTCAGGCTGAGTAATTTTGAAGAATGTTTTTCCGACTACGGCTTATATAGCAGGTGTATTCCCTAACTCAGTTGACATCAATTTGATAGGCACTATAAAGTTCATTGCTGCTTTAAAACAAAAATGTACTTCGTAGTGCCTATTATAATCGATGTTCACCGAGCAAAGCTGCATGTACTGCATAATGCCTATCAGATTCATGTCAACTGAATTAACGAATACACCTGCAGGAAGGGTTATGGTTGTAGCAGTTTATGTATGTTTATTTACGTATACATACTTACATATGCCCCACGTTGCACCTATACTACTAAGCCGATTTTAATGATTAAGGTATCAATCGATTCGTTGTCATGCATTTTGTACGAAGAGTTTTAACTTCATTTACTATTTCAGACAGTGAAAGCCACGATTAAATTGATGCAAACAATACTTCCAATCTACAACATTAGAGGTAGACACTTATTGTTTAAAACAAATTAGGTTGATCATATGCAATATAATAGCTATTATTCATCAAACGAGCTCCAATGTCAATAATAACAACAATTTGAAGTTTATAGGAATTTAAAAAAAGCGATTCAGATTTGTAAAATATTTTCAGTCGGTACTAATAAACTGATAAAACAGAATTTCCAAGAAGCAACGGCATCATGACTGAAATTTTGATAGTTATCTCACGTAAAATACAGCGACATATATTTCAGTTTACAGGCTTTACCAATATTTTTATCATTAAAGAAACACTTTACAGCTAGGGAATAAAAGTTAAAAATTGGTAAATATTAAAAACTGTGACATATTTAGACTTCTAAACTCCCTTTTAAAGTATTTAAAATTTTAAATAGAAAACAAAATCTTCCCCTCTCAGAGGTAACATACAACAGACTGCTTGTTATCACTGTTATTTCAATTTCTTGAAAAACATATTTTAGGGGAAAATTCGAAAACTCCGGAACGGATAACCGCATCATACGTTTCCACCCTTATACGGAAAGCCGCGAGCGTTTTCGCAAATCTTGCAAGTCGAAAGTTTGTATCTCGGAGTTTCGTGCGACGTTACTTTATTCAGTTAGTTAGGCTGGTATGTGTTCGTACATGTACAAGTTGCGAGTACTCTCGAAATGGGTGTTCAAGTTGCAAACTGACGGTTAGGTGTTTATAAAACAGTGTGCGCTTTCATACATTTAATGTTAAAGAAGCAATAATTAATCCCGGGAATATGTTGAAAATGTTTTGGAGTTTTGTTGCAGCTTATTTTCAGAGAGCAGGGCGATCAATGTGGCCTGAATTAATTTTATTCTGCCTTCAGTTTTATGTTCGTGTATAGTATGTCATTGGAACGTTGCAGCAGTTTATTATTGATAGTTACCAACCGATCGTACCGTACTTTGATCATTAGAATCCTACAAAAAAATATAAAAAAGTAAGGGAATGGCTTTTTTTTTTTGGGGTGGGAAATCATCCTATGACTTCTCCCGCTCTGGGTGGAGCGGGAAGAGCGTGTCAGACTCTTACTGACTAAAACCCACCCCCGTTCCTTCCTGCCTCGAGTGCTCAGGGGCGAGGTAACTCTGTTTCGAATTTATCCTTAACCCCCGGGCAGAAAGGAATAGCTGTGGGCTCGTACCTATAACGCAAGATTGGAGCCTGACACAGCTAGATGGGGTCGCGCTAGACCGAGGAGAAGATGACGGGCCGCCTTAGAAGGCTACCTTCCGAATTAGCGTAAAGAAGCACAGCTCAGAGAGAAGTGGAAAGAATGGGGGGAGGTCTTTGCCCAGAAGTGAAATAGTTCAGGTAACAAAAAAAAGTAGGGAATGGGTGAATAAAGATTGGGTATTTTTTCAGATGGTCGATGGGGCCGAAAAGTTCCGGAATGGCGACCGCGTACTGAAAGACGCAACGTTGGAAGGCCTCCCACAAGGTGGACCGATGATCTGGTGAAGGTCGCGGGTAGCCGATGGATGCGAGACGCACAGGACCGATCATTGTGGCGACACTTGGGGAGGCCTATGTCCAGCAGTGGACGTCTTTCGGCTGAAATGATGATGATGATGATGATTTTTTTAAATACAATAAAAAAATAAAAAGTCATCAAACCTATTCATCCAAACGACACTTCTTGCCACACTCGGTAGCGTAGATTAGCACTAGGTACTAAGACAGAATTTAATGAAAATCATAAGTTTGTATCAAGGAAAGTTTAGCTTTGCGCTCAGAAGTTGTGTCTCCACGGCCGGGCTGAACTTAGACTATAATTTGCTGACGAGCCACTTGCAAACTCCGCTCACCTCTATTTTAACGTCATTCTCCTTTTTAATTCACTGCTAGTTATAAAGGGTTTTTTCTTTCTATTTTTGTGTTCCGGCCCTGAAGGGTAACCAACGGGACCCTATTACTAAGCCTCCGCTGTCCGTCCGTCCGTCCGTCTATCTGTCTGTCAGCGGGCTGTATCTCAGGATTCGTAGCAGGTAAACGGTTGATTTTTTTTTTATATTTATGTGTCGGTATTACTTTCTTTAGACTAGACTCTTTGATTAGGTGTTAACTTTTCCCAGAGGACACGGTGGAGCACACGGTGGAGATCTGCCCCGCTTGGGCGGAGCCCCGCCGTGTCCTCGTGCAGGCAATCGGCTGCAGCGACCTCTCGCGACCGGCTGCGGCGGGCTGGTCCAGGCCATAGTACGGAGCGAGAGGGAATGGAAAGCAGTCTGCTCCTTCTGCGAAGCAGTAATGCTCGCGAAGGAGGAGGCGGAACGGGTGAGGGAGAGGCTGCAACGACAGCCTCGCCCTCACGCCCTCAGCAGCAGCCACCGCAGGAGACGCCAGAGGCTTCCGGCGCCGCGAGACCCAGGCCTGCGGACGGCGAGTAATGGGTAACTCGCCGTCCGATCTGCACCAGGCCAGAGAGTCGACAGCGCGTAGTGTTCTACGCGGGCCTAAAAGAGTTGTCAGCATATATGACGGGGCCCGTCATGGCTGATGCCTGGCTAGGGGTTGAGGATAAATTCGAAAGAGTTACCTCGCCCCTGGGCACTCAGGCAGGGAAGGAACAGGGGTGGGTTTTAGTCAGTAAGAGTCTGACACGCCTTCCCGCTCCACCCAGAGCGGGAGAAGTAATTGGATGATTTCCCACCCCGCCAAAAAAAAAAAAAGTTTTTAACTTTTTAAAATAGTAAATGAGATTTTTCAAGATTAAATTGGTTAAGATTTCGTTGATTGCTTTTTAAAGGAATATTTAGGATTTCTTAAAAGTAAACTAGCTTGAACAATAAAATTTAAATAATTAAAGTTCTTACAGTTTAATGTTACATTTTTTTTCGTTTTATTCACTCAAATAACCATTTGTGCGAATTGCAATTTAATTTAATTAATTCTCTATTATTTGATTGCAAAGTGCAGTGGTGGCCCAGTGGTAACAGCTTCGACTTACAAGTTTTAGGCCGTGGGCTCAAACCCAGGCAGGCACTTTACTTTGTGTGTAAATTATTTCATCACCACTACTCTCAAAATGGTGAAGGAAAACATCGTGAGGAAACCGGCATGTCCTAGAACCAAAACTTTGAAGACATGTGACATCCACTAACCCGAAATGGGCCCGCGTGGTGGATTACGGCCCACACCCTCTCACAGAGAGAAGGCCTGTGTCCCAGCAGTGACACATCTGATTATGCTATGCTATACCACTTTACACCCGCACTGAAACAAGTGTAAGTTTTAAATTCTTAAATTCCGAGGCCCATAGTACACTTGGTCGGCCGTACAGTCCCCGTGATTTTTTTGAGTGTCAGGCACCCTCACCGTCGATCTACATCGGTTGCGTTCGCAAAAATTAAACAGTTTGGCGCTAGAATTTATTGAAATTAAAACTCATCAATTCAGCCCGGTTGTAATATGTTAATATAATACTGGCTTGCTTATTACAATTTATTTGCCGACACATAAATGTTGCAGGCTCTTGACAAAGTGAGATTAAACGAACGATAACGATTATCGAAAAGTTAAAATGCAAGGGATTGACTGCATGATTTTTCGGAAGCCCATGGCAATCCCATTGATTTTTGACATTTTGACAATCATTGTCGTCGTGCAAAACCTTGTATAATATCACTTTATTCAAAGCCTCAGGTAAATAAAATATTATAGTTTAAAGAAACCACACATCTCAAAAATCTACACTTTTTCTTTTATGTTTCGTAGGTATGCTTCTCAGCAAACCCTTTCCTTAGAAACCCTTATCATGGGCATGTAAAAAATATATTTTTATTGATTTAGAATGACGTCACTTAGTTAATCATGCAATAATAAAATAATAAAATTTTACATTCTTGTTTAGTTTGAATGACAATCATTCAAACTAAACAAGAATGTAAAATTTTATCTCAATCGGAAACCGCGAGGTGGTTTTAATTCTAAATTTATTCACATAGACAAGTGAAGTTAATTATAGCATATTCAAAATGTTACCGCGTCGAAAAATGTTTTCGAATAAACAGATCGCTTATAAATTGTTTTCAACCGTAATAATGAGTGTTGTAGCGTGTCATCATTTATATTTTTTAAGATTTGCAATAAGCCCTGCGAGCGTTTGAATCGCACGCACTCAGCTGTAGGCACGATCCTCAAACAGTCAATTGTTTGCAAATTTTATTTGCACTGCACTGATAACGGTGTTACAGAGATAAAAATAAGCGCTCTTTGTTCTGAATATTATTTGCGAAACATTGATACATACTCATGAAGCAAACAAAAATATTATTGTATTCGTATTTACTCATACTATTGTTTTTCTCAATATCCCTCGCCTATAAAAATAATTTGTCTGGCCTCAAAGTTTTTAGGTTACATAAAGACATATCAGTCAGCCTTAAGAAAACATTTGTCTAAACAAAAGTATTATGAGAAATAACAAAACTACGCAGCACTATTATAAGGAGCAAATCGAAGAAAAGTTCCCTAACACAAATAATTGATTCGGTGCCCCGTCGTCAAGGAAGTCTCAGTTCTATTTAAGTTTCCTAAAAGGAAATGAAAGGAAATCAGAACCCGCGCTGTCGTAGCCTTTATCGAAACTTATCGGAATATTTCTTAGAAGAAAACGGTAGTAGAGCATTTTATTAAAACGACTTCAAGATCTTTAGTTTCTTTTTTGATTTGTTTGAAGGCTCTGTTTTCTTTGTGCGGATCCTTAGTGGGTAGGATTAAATATTTATAACGGTAAGTAAAAGACCGTGAAATTTAGGTTCTCGAGTTTCAGAACAGTTCTATTTACTTTTCAGTTTCAGTGGCCAGTGTTATTAATAAAACCCTACCACCTTTTTTTTGTTGCCGGGGTGGAAAATCCTCATGGAGGTCCTGCGCCTGGGGCGGGCGAAGGGGTCTGTCAGACTCTTACTGACTAAAAACCACCCCGGTGTTCCCTCATATACTTGACTCGGGGGCTACGGGTGCGAATGGGACTTCCGCTGTCCCGAACTAGTACCGGCCCGCTGTCTGCGGGCCTCATCCCGTGGTACACCCTACTACCTAACCTAACCTTTTTATATTTAAATGGAAGCTCTTCATTTTGGACAGTGTGTTTAATGAAATGATATGAAGTGCTTATTTAGACCAAAACCCAAATAGTCGAATTAGCATGTGAGAGTTTCCTAAATAAACCCCTATTTTAAGAAATCTTAATTGGATTTCCTGAAATAGGGTTTTGCATGAACATTTTAAGCTACGATTAAAATTAAAGGTTTTATTTCACAAAATTTGCAAGATGAATTATTATATCAAGTTGATGGGTGTTAGTACCTACCCGGGAGTACAAGTATACTCCTGGCCAGTTTAGGTATCTAAGTATACTGGCTTAGATGCCTGACACTCAAACCACGACGGCAAAAATCGACCAAGTGCGTGTTGGGCCACGCGCATGGTAGGGTTCCGTAGCCACCCATTGTAACATGCAGACTTAAAAGGGGGCTTTATATTTATTACTATGAAAATAACTCGACTCGAACAAAAAATTTCACAGTTTAATATTTCGCAAACGAATCACTGAATTGAAAAATAGTACCTATGTCTAACCCTGCAATGATTTTGAAAGCTCTATTCAACGATACCCCAAAAAAAAAACGAGAAAAAAAAATCAAGATTTTATTATATTTTGTTTACAAAATTGCAGCTTTCTAGTACTAACAGTCGCTTAGCTATGGCTTGGACGGACAGACTGACAGACCGATACTATAGGGTGTCTTGTCCTTGTTAGGACTATGAAACCCTAATAAGAAGCCTTTGGGAAAGATTTTTTTTTCCATCTAAAGAATATTCTACCTAAAATAAATCATAATAGGCCGTTTGTTAAAATATAACGTTTAATTTCATACACCAACATTCTATATTTGTTCAAAATATTGGCGAAATATTTCAGAAATTGATTGAAAGCATTTAAAAATAAAATAGCCGCTACACTAGCTCGCCAAACCAAAACAAAAGCAGTTTTGTTTTCACAAAACTTTCGTTTCACTAAAATACACAGAGATATTACCAATTTTCGTTCAGTGAGGGTGTGAGCTATTATCCTGTCACACACACGCACGGTGTCTTGCACAGTGGTGCTAATGTAAAGTGTGTAGGGTACACCGTGCGACAGGGTTTAGGGTACAATTGCAATGTCACAAAGAGCTTATCAACGATTAGGGGAAACTGGGGAAATCATTCCATTGTCAAAATCGTGACGCGTTGAAATTGGAGTCGTTTGTTTTGTAATACGATAATATTTGCAGTTATGGCTAGTTTGCGAGAGGATCAAGTATTTTTGTGGGACATCTGCTAGTAATCATATCACCATTATTGTCGGTTACGCTTCCAACAGCAGTTTAAATCCACATCCGTGTCCTTATCAAAAAGTTGTCTTTATTACAAGATTTCGCGCCCCTGGGCACTCAGGGCAGGAAATGAATAGGGGTGGGTTTTAGTCAGTAAGAGTCTGGACACCCCTTCCCGCTCCACCCAGAGCGGGCGAAGCCATAGTATGATTTCCCAACCCCCCAAAAAAAAAAACTACGTTGAAGACAAGCTTGTTTGTTGATGACTTCTCTGCACATGTGGCTTCCCTGGTAGCTCATTACCTGCATTATCGTGTAAACGTCTAGTAACTGCTGAAAACACCAAATAGTTTGCTTTTAAATACTATTTGTATTAATTATGTTATTTAACAGTTTTTTTTTAGAAACAGCTCCTACACCTTACGCAAATCAACTTGAACTTAATTGTATATGTACACCTATGTAAAGGTATGATTGAACCAATCTACCGACCCTTAAAACTAGAACATTTCCCGTAAACGACAACATAAAGGGCAACAGAAGACATAATTGCAGTAAGCCCCTAATTAATTAATCACCATTGTCTGAGGCGACTGCCGGCGACGACATAATTGATATTTGAAAGGACCTCCTGGACAGTTCCTCGGTGACATTAGTAGAGTAACCACCAATATCGGTTTCGGCTTTGAGTTCGAATGTGGTTTCGGCTTTTAGGATAATTTTTATTGACTATGTGTTTTGAAATCGTTGTTTTTTTGTTTGTAAGCCACTACCAACTGCATGTAGAAAACTTGAGCTGGAACCACAACGACATATTGTAGTAAGTCCATAATTAATTAATTACCATTGTCTAAGGCGACTGCAGCAACGACATAATTGAAATTTGAAAGGACCTCCTGGACAGATCCTCGGTGACATTAGTAGAGTAACCACCAATATCGGTTTCGGCTTTGAGTTTGCAGATTATGGTGTCGGCCATTGTGTAGGTACCTAAAATCTTGAAGTACCTAATATTATTAAATAGGTATCATGAAATGATAGTGTTTTGGTATGTTTTGTCACTTGAACTTCGAAAACCGCTCATAATACCTACTACGAAATAAAATCACTCTCAAATCGAAATTAGAATTATAGTAGTTCTGATGTTCACCAGACCCAAGTATTTTATAAATTCTTTTTTACAAAATTCTCAAGTAAGACGGTTGGGTGTTTCGGCCTTCGGCCTATAAAGCGATTTTAGTCGCTCTCTAGACGGTAATTTGAGTGATGCCATCCAGCCGTAAGGTTCTCAAAAAAAAAATGTATTAAGAGCTGACCCGGCACTTCGTTTTACTTTTATATTATGGGAAGATTTAATTGTTATAGAATTGATATGATTAACGTATTTGGGAAGCAGGTATACCATAAAATTAAAATGGTCATCCTTCGTAACTTCTTTCATTGTTTAGTTAATTATCTCTACTTTGTGATTTCTAATTTCATAATCTCACTTAACTTACAATTTTTTAAATTATAAGGATAAAAAAGAACAGCTAAAAATATTTAACATTCATTGCAACTTTTTGTTTTTTTTATTGCATTTTATTTTTGTTTGTTTTTCAAGTGTACTCGCTTTTTCTAGTACTCATTAAATAAAGAACTAATGAAAAATAAATTAATTCCAACCAAACAGACCTCAGTCCAAAATATTACAGTATACAGTTCAATAATTACAGATAATGGCTTTCGCAGTACGGAACTCAAACATCCATTTTGGCTGATTCGACGCTGTTTGCCCAGACAAGTCTTGATTTATTAATTAGTAGGTACCATCGGCAATTTCACCCTTTGTCTACGCTTTTGATGGTCGGCTAGCCATGGGGAGGCCAAACTGATTTTAATTGTGTTTTTATTACTATATTATTGGTTATCCATTGAAGGGAATTTTGATTGCCAAGTAATTGTTTTAATGGTAACGATCATATCGCACCCGGTGCAACACTGACACTTTTGCAAAAATGCCTTTTTTCAGGAGTTGTTCAGAGATTTGATAGATAATTTTTGTTGTATAAATAATGACCCTTCTTGATTAAAACAAAATAGTTAGTAAAATAGTTTATACGATTATTGTGAACTTCATAATGAGCAAAAAAAACAATTCTGTATTATGAAAAATACAAATTTATTGTTATAACTCATTTTTCATTGCTTAAGACACAGTGTTGCACCGGAGGTACAATATATCGTAGGTACCTACTCAACTTCATACGTTCTCAAAATGCAAGAAAAACATTAGACATTTATCAAGTAAAAATAACAAAAAGAAAATAAAATTTTATAAATTTAAATATTGTCTAGAAGAAAGGAGCTAAAACCGCTGATTTAACATTTTATTTCACATAAATCCTATCAACTTAACAGACAGTACATGTTTCATGTAAAATGAAAGACTATTCGTGTTTATGGTTTAAGCAACGATTATTTGCGTATTCAGAAGCTTAAATCGACCAAACTTTTACGTTGTAGTGTCAGACAGTCATAAAAACTTTATTTTATGTCTAGTCGAAAATGTCAGGGCCTTTCCTAGAGATATACGATTTTTAGTATTAAAGGAACACATGAATACGTTGAACAGTCGCCAAAGACCCAGTTTACCCGACCGCCCCAGAAGAAAAAATATGTTATTTTTCTTAACAAATTAGTACATTGTACTATAAAGCTAAAAAAAAGTTATGCCAAATACAGTCGTCATATTTTTTGAGTTTAATGGGTAGGTATAGTCAGATAAATGAATTGGTTGTCAACTGTAAAGTCGAAAAATGACAAGGTCTTTAAGGTAGTTCTTTAGTTTTAACCTTAGTGAAGCTTTAACGTTTGAATAGAATAATTTATTAAATAACAAAATTACATTTCGTCGGTTGAATTCCCGGCATACACACTAGGATTCCCTGTGTCGTGAGATCCAGTCTCCTTCGTTCCGGTTACGTTTAGTGCTATATAATAAGTTTAAATACATAATTATGTTGATTAGATATCTTAATCTAGCCAGGTATTCAAAAATAAAGACATTAGGTTACTTTATATGTAAACATGATGTGAATTTAGACAATATTTTACTAAACATATGTTATGCTTTACCAAACCAATAGAAAAATACAAAGATAAAACGCATCAAGTTCATGAGTGTGGGTTCGTTACGTCACTGGTGGTAAAAAGTGTCGCGCCGCGTGACGTCACGCGACATTTCAACGCACTGTATCGCACTCATTTTTTGTTTGCGTGACAAAAGAAAAAATACATATATCCAAAATTTTTTGGTTATTTAACTCACGGGCCTAATTAGATTTATTTTGTAAAATACCCCATTGTGTTGGTGTCGAGATAATGTGTCTGTATGATATGCCTGTGAGTGTACCTATGTAGAAATTTAATGGAAGTTTTTTTTTGTCCAAAGTAGTAAACATTAACAATCCATTTTTATGAGCTTACCTAGAGATATTCTTAAAATAACGCACTTGTGTGCTTTATTTTTCCTTGGCAACAGTAATCCACCCAACAAATGTGAAACAGGGCGTAATCCTGCCAACCTACTGGAAAATTCACGTTCATGAACATACATTTTATGTAGATAACAATAGGAAATATATATACATACTCGTAGATGTCTAGCCTATCGGTAAACAATCTCCCTTCACCCTCAGGTCTCGCTAATTGAGTCCACAAGGCATCATTGGCTACAGAGGTACGAGCAACTTATATAGTTTGTGAGTTTGCGTATTTGACTTATTTGGTGCGGTATTTTTTTTTAATAAACATCGTTGGGTTCTTAAGGCGTATATAACCGCCAAGTGGCGCCCTCATTGATTAAAAAATCGTAGCAAAGCGTAGAAAATAAAGATTAAAGAATCCTATGTTGCGTTTGTTACAAAAAGGATAAGGTATTTTTACGTTGGTTACGTTGGGGTGTAAGGGGGAGCACATAACCTCCAGACTCCCCAAATGTCAACCTCACCTGCGCGCGGTACACCCTGCCACTGACAGACGAGGCGCTGGCGACCGACCGATGGCGGTATAACCATCCGACAAGTCAACCTAAATTCTCCAGAGCGATGACGGGCAGCAGCGTCATCGTTGCGAAAGGATTGGCTCTGCGGTCACCAACCCGCTTGCTCAGCGTGATGACTACGGGCATTAAAAAACCTCCCATGAATAAAGCCCCAAAACAACGCCCCCAAGTTCCCGGTGGTCCCGCTATTCCTGGTCAAAGTAGCGGTCACGGTAACGGCGGGACGGAGGGTGCGAAGAATCCCCGGGTGACGGCAGGCTACCAACGAGGACGACGACTACATCTGGCTACGTACAATGGACGGTCGATTCTCGAGGGTCGTCACGAACCGTCTCGCCCGGAGACTTGACTTGAGTTCCAGCCACCAGAACAAGCTGGTTTTCGAAAAGGCTTCAGTACCGTGGACCACATCCATACTGTTCGACAAATTATACAGAAGACCGAGGAGTACAACCAGCCGCTGTGTATGGAATTTGTGGACTACGAGAAAGCCTTCGACTCCATCGAAATATGGGCTGTTCTGGTCTCCCTGCAACGATGTCGTATCGACTGGCGTTACATCGAAGTGTTGAGATGTCTGTACGACGCTGCCACGATGACTGTCCAGATCCAAGATCAGAAAACCAACCATATCCGACTGCTCAGAGGGGTGAGACAGGGGGATGTGTGAAGGAGTATGTCTACCTAGGGCAAGTCATCCAGCTCGGTAGACACAACTTTAAGAAAGAAGTTGACAAAAGGATCCGGCTGGGTTGGGCAGCGTTTGTAAAACTTCGTCAGGTCTTCTCGTCCCCTATCCCACAATGTTTGAAGACTAAGGTTTTCAACCAGTTCGTCCTGCTCGTTATGGCATACGGTGCCGAAACGTGGACACTGACGGTCGGGCTGGTCCACAAATTCAAGGTCGCTCAGCGCGCTATGAAGCGGGCTATGTTAGGAGTTTCTTTGAAGGGTAAAATCAGGAATGAAGTGGTCCGGAAAAGAATAAGCAAACTGAAGTGGCAGTGGGCTGGTCATGTTTGTCGAAGGACCGACGGCCGATGGAGCAGATGAGTCCTGGAGTGGAGACCGCGTGTCGGCAAGCGTAGTGTGGGACGCCCCCCAGCTAGATGGACCGACGACCTTAAGAAGGTGGCTGGGATAGAGTGGATGCGGCAGGCGGAGGACAGGGTGCTGTGGCGCAACCTGGGAGAGGCCTATGTCCAGCAGTGGACTGCGATAGGCTGAGTTGATTGAACTAACGCAACGTAGGATTCTTTAATCTTTATTTTCTTTGCTAAGATACGAATTTTTATTCAATTAGGGCGCCACTTATGGGGAGGTAGGCCCTTTAGGTGAAAAGTATAAGTAGACCGCGAAATTCAAATTTCCTCACGTTTTTTACAATTTGCAGGTCAGTGTCAGGTTGTGTGTTGGTCAAAATATGATTTGCCGCCTTATCGAGTATATATAAATATGTATAGAACTATAATCATTAGAATCATCAATAGGTACGACTCTCTCAGTTATAATTGATTTCAAATGTCATTACATACATCAAAACACTTAGAACTTAGAAAGTTTTATTGATGATTTTAATTATAACAGTTCTGTAGTTACGTACTTACCACGGTCGCGAATCATCTTTTGATCAACATACCATCTGATACTGACCTGCAAATTGCAAAAAACTTAAGAAAATTTCGGCGGGTTACCCTGGTGCGTCCCACTTAACATGAAATGCACGACACTAAAAGAGTGATGAATAAAAACTTTAGATGAATGGAGAGAGATAGGGCCTCCAGAGATCCATCATAGGATATGGCCTGCAGGTAACAAACTTGGGGAGTCTGTTACTTGAACAGACAAAGGCTCGAGATAGCGGCGCGTCGTGTTCCGTGCACGCTTCTCTAGAGGAATTGCGGCTGTACGCGGCCGCAGAAGGTAACAGGGTCCGCATGTATGCGGCCTAATACTCAGTCGAGGGAGCGTGATGAAATGCGCAAGCACTCCAGCGCCCCGACCTAAGGTAGCTGCAGAACACCGTTTGGTTGTAGTCACTAAGAGTCTGACAGACCCCTGC
Organism: Polia nebulosa; assembly: GCA_951329385.1. Classification (NCBI taxonomy): domain Eukaryota; kingdom Metazoa; phylum Arthropoda; class Insecta; order Lepidoptera; family Noctuidae; genus Polia; species Polia nebulosa. The sequence goes on from OX589604.1 coordinate 19,578,336, forward strand.
GCCCGCTCTGTGCGGAGGACATCCATGGGGATTTTCAAACGATAAAAAAAGGTCGCCAGAGATGGAGGGATTGAGTGACGTATGATATGAAAGAAAGGGTTAGCATGACGGTTGACAGGACAGAATGGAAGTAGAGAACGTGGCGGCGACCCTAATAGAGTAAGATTTCAGAACTGCCAGACGTTGTATGATGAAATGATGATGATCTTAAAGGTAACTGCTACCCGGGCCTGCGGACGGCGAGTAATGGGTAGCTCGCCGTTCGATCAGCACCAGGCCAGAGAGTCGACGGCGCGTAGTGTTCCACGCGCGCCTCTAAGAGTTGTCAGCAATCATGACGGGCCCCGTCATGGCCGATGCCTGCCCAAGGGTTGTGGATAAATTCGAAACAGAGTTACCGCGCCCCTGGGCACTCAGGGCAGGGAAGGAACAGGGGTGGGATTTAGTCAGTCTGACACGCCCTCGCTCTTCACCCAGAGCGGGAGATGTCATTGGATGATTTCCCACCCCACAAAAAAAAAAGGTAATTGCTCTTTATAAAGGCAGAAGCAGTATTTTAAATATGAACACCAATTCCCGTTCATCCTGTGTACTGGGTGTAACGGTCTATAGAAATGAACAACTTTATCTAAGGAAGTCAAAGAAAATTCCCAAAAAAATTATGTTGACTTTCCATACTAAGTTGTCAAGCCGGCTGTACACGCGCTCGTCTCGTTCGCGTCGCGTGGCTCTCGTCGCGTATAGGCTCGACACGAGAGCCACCGAGAGACGCGACGCGACACGACTAGGGCACCATCAACACACTCGTACTCGGTCTGTCTCGTGGTGTCTCGATGAGCGTGTACAGCCGCCATCATCGGGTGATCAAAATTAGTAGGTATGGGAAATGCAATTTTTTTTAGGACTTTACCATGTCTTTGTTGAAAAAGTAATTCAGTAAGACGGGCAGACGCAATTATTAAAATATGACCTTTCTGTTATACCCTGTATACCTCACAAGTTTGAACAGATGTTTTCTTGAACTTATCTAATTTTTTCAGTGTCAAACAAAATTACATTTATAATATTTATATTTTTATTTTCTCCTTTATGGTTGTCATCGTAGGCGTGGGATTAACTTCAAAGAACTTGCTGTTCATTCAAACTTTTCCTTATCATTCTATTTTTATCCATCTTTGCTGCAAATATCACCTTTGATCATAATATCTGTATGTTTATTTCCCTTACCAAAATACGTTATGATGAATTACTAGTATTTTGTCAACATAGTTTATTTTTTAACAGATTTTTTATAAGTTATGGTTTTAAAAATATGCAATACATGCTTGTGTCATCGGATAAGACAAAATTATGGTTTCTGCTCCTGGTAGTGTAAATATTGTGTCTGACCAATTAAACTAAACACGATGAGCGCACTCAAACTGAGTTCAGCGGTGAGTTCCATCGTAGCTTTTAAATACGGTTTAGATGTGCTGATCGTGTTAAGTTTCATTGGTGCAATTCACCGCATATTAGATGGCACCAAGAAAATATCATTTGCATTTTATTTTGTTTCAAGAACGACATATTTCCTTCAGCGCTTCAACCCTTCAAGGCTCTAGGCCTACTCAACGATCTTCTTCCATTTCGCTGTCTCAGGCCTCTCTTCGCCAAGATGTTTTTCTGCCTATTTTCCTCAGATCTTCCTCAACACAATCCTTCTAACGCTCCCTGGGTCTTCCTTTAGATCTTTTCTATTGCGGAGTCTAGTGTGGACCTGATTTTAACCACTCAGGTAAGTCATAAAACCACGATATGCAGCTTAAGGTGACTTTGGCTAAAAACATCCACATCCATTATTTAGTTGACACATTCATACCACAGAGTTGTTCCAAACACGAACTCACATTTCCGACGCATCCATTTGCAATATATGCCGTACTCATCACATCATTGGTGGCTTTAGTGGACTGTATACGTAATGGATTAGCCATTTGTCTGATTAGCAACATCAATAAATAACAAACCAACATACAGGAGGGTCAAACCAAATCATTGATTCATTAAACTTTAGGGGTAGAACTACAAATAGTATGCCGTTTGTACTGCAGACTCTGGGTACACTAATTAACCTGAGTAAATATTTGAAAGCGCAATTGTCGTGTTGTACAAATGTTGGTGAAGTTATAAGCCAACATTGTGTAAACGGATAATGTAGTGCATTGGTGGTAGGTAATAATAATTTTGTCTGTAAAGACGGTCAAGTATTGATCAATTTTAAGCAATAGCTAGTGAAGAGTTTATAAAAAACATTTTTACAATCACCAAGAGAACCGTAATAATGATGGTTGCATTAAGTTGTATTCAAAACTAACTGACCCGGTAAGCTTAGTACCACCTCAGAATCAATTAATGAATCCGATCGCCAGATATCATCAAAAAAGCCATCCTATACAAAATGTAAGAGAAATGAATTTTCTTCATAATTTTTCTTCGTGGATTTTTCCGATGTTTTAATATTTATTCTGACTGAATAAAAATCGGTCCTGCTGTTCATGAGTGATAAATGGTGTAACTAACCCGATTTTGTTTCACATATGTAAAGAAAATATATACAAGATGGCACTGATAATGCTGCCATCCACTTTTCGTAATCTTTTTGTCGCGTTTTAAGAACGTGAAAAGAAAGCTAGATTAGGTTTAGGTAGCAAAGCTTTTTACTTACTGAGCTTCCACGCAATTATTCTTCAGCATTAAAAATAAGAAGCCAGAATTACAATTTAGGATTTACCTAATCCTTATGGTACGACTTGAGCGCGTCTTTATTTAAATTTTTTATGACAGTGCTAATGTACAGTCACTTAAGTATTTATGTAGTCCTTAAGACAGACACAGAATAAGTAACTAAGTCTCACGTGTTTAAGGATACGGCTACAAGCACTTCTCAATTGAAGGTCAAGGTCAAATTTTTATATGAAAATGTAAGCAAACAAAAATGTTTGAAGTCTCAAAAGGCTTTCGAAGTTACGCAGGCAGACCTCGAGTGTAACCCAAAAACGTTTCAACTTAATCAAAATTTCAAACCCCCTTTGTAAGTTGACGGCACTTAATTAGGCCAACAAGAAAATGTTCTGAAGACGAAATTAAAGTTCAAAGGAGAGGCAGGCATGTGTTCTTGTTGAGCAACAAATGTGAACTGACAAAATGTTAACTCGGCATGAATTATGAGCTCCACTTCCAACTACCCTAGGGAAATTAAAGTGTCTTGCTGCAACTTTAAGACGAGCAGGTACAGAAAGCGCTTCCGTGGATACCAGAATAATAAATTTAATTCCTTCCCTTTTTGAGATTGGCTCCAAGTCAATTGTTTCCTTCGATATTCGCGTTCCCGATATTGAAAGTTGAGATGGTAATAATAACAGCTTTTTACTCCAAGCTAATAAAGATTTTTGCTTCGCCAAAATTCAGCTTGTTTTAATATCGAAAAATAGTTCTACTCCTTGCCACTATAGAGCATGATACCAACTGCAAATGCAACTTGTTAAAATAGGGTTTTATAGACACGTCTGATACCCATAGGAGTGTGGCGCCTCTGTCCAGAACATGACTCACATCACACCTGCACCATGGAGAACCTGATGAACGCTACTGATGCTGCAATTAATGTACTCAGTTTCTGGGCAAAAGTATATAGAAAGTTAAGAAACTATTGATTTGAAAAAAGGAAAAGACCAATATTGCATTAGTTTTAAACCAATACTTACACGTTATCTTGCCAGATGAAAATCATCTAAATTAACGTTCCGCCGAACTTTTAGCCGAAAGGCTACAAAATACATAAATACCACAAATTCTGTTCAAAAATAAAAAAGTAGAACAAACTACAATAAATACTGGCTTAAAACTTACTTATCTTGTAAGCAGAAAATACACGAACAAGTTCAGCTAGTTAGAAAATGGTAACTTCCAGTGATTAAACAAGAAGTCAAGATACACACAGCTTCAAGAAAGGCTTTGCAACCAGCAATGACAAACACAGAGAGACATTATTAAATGCTAATACAAAATGCACTCTCTTTAGGAACAGTTCAAATAATTGAAGCGGTTCTTTTCTTGTTTATTTTTAAAGCGGACCCGCCGAGGAGTGCAAGAAGATGCACCAGCATTGTTCTGGAAAATAACCTCGTCTTGAAAAGCAACGACCATAAAAATTCAGAGCGGAGACTCGAAAATGGGTCAAATGTAGACCAAGAGCAAATTTAGTAAAATAAATGGCAAGAAATAAAAAGAATTAAATACCTAGTTGGAGGATGTCCAAAGTGATTCAGATAAGGTGTGTTGAAGTTTGACCACTGAAGGAAAACAAACGAAAATAGAGCAGAGAAGAGCGTTTATTTACTTGCCAGATGCTTATCGTCGTGATATATTTTTGACGGAGAATTGTTATCTAGAAAATACTCACGAATAACTTCGGCTTCGCATAGGTTTGGGTTACCAATTTATTGGAAAATCCGAAAAACATTTCATCCATTAAATAATGGAAATTGGAACGGAAACCGTTTTTTGGTTTGTTTGGTGCTGGCTGACTGTCAATACTTTGAGATTGGGGTTCGTTTTCAGTAATGTGTAGTGATGGAACTTATTATGGGTCACCCTTTATTATTTGTTGGCACTAATGTGGACTTTCACGACATCCTGCCAGCTCTCATTAAGCCTCCCGTGTGGATTCACTCCGGGTGTCGTTAGCCCGAGGAATACGTTTTCGACGTGCTTCCCTAAACCGAACTAACTCGGACAATCCTGCAGTTTCTGCAATGTCACGTACACCAAAGCTGTCGCATTTGTCCAGTCTCATCTAAATAGGTCAGATGTATTTATTTCCAAAACTATTTAAAAAGTCCCAGAATTTTTATTTGAAAGATGACCGAAAACTGAAAACAAACCCCCAACATTTTGTTTTGGCTGCTCTGTATCTGACGTGAAGATAAATTAATTTTTGAAACAAAGGATTAAGAATATCAAGTCAATCAAGCAAGGAGAGGGTAAAAAATCTTTTCTAGAATTAGATCCCGAATAACGTAAACAGTATTCTGAAACTTTGTTCTTGTTATTCCGAAGATTTTACGACGCAAATATGCTTGTGTTCCGAAAATAGTTTTACTAAAAGGTACTAGGAACACAGAACACAACCTGCATTTATGTGTTTGCTCGGCTACCTCATGGATTAGTCCAGGGGCTCATCAGCCGAACAAATAGGGCGTGTCTAGATCCGGAGTCAGCACATATGTACCGACACTCCAGGGAAATAAATTGTTCGCGCCCCGCCTGATTGCAGCCTTACAAGATTTTTTCGTGAACTCTATTCAAACATTGGCTGTGAAAAAACTATACTAAAGATTTTAGAAGCATTTATTTTATATGACCTATTTTCAAGGTTTGATTATAAAAAATGTTCTCTATATTCTTTGATCGTTGTAATATTGGGGATTAGAATAAACATGTTCAACGCAGAAACTTTTTTAACTAATACATTATTTACGCAACAATAAAATAAACAGATTTTTTTCCGAACTCGAAATAATTCGACAAAGAAAAAAATATCCTACGGGAAAATGGTGTGAAAAATGTTCAATAGTCAAAAAGGCAACTTTAGCTGAATCTATTTCCGAGTATCGCAAAAAACACACTGACCCAAATGCCCATGTTTCTTATCTCATTATAGTGTCTGATGCAGAAATGGAGTGAGCCAGTCGGTTGTGCAAGAAATAACTTCCTATTATACGTGTCCAACTGTCCGGCACACGGTAGAGCGTTGAAATTGTAAGCGTACAGCGTTTTAAGTTGAGCTATTAACAATCACGAAGCCCAAAACGTTCTCACTAGTAGGACACAGTCCTGCAGTCTTCTCCCATAGAGAGGGATACCATAATTCACGAAGCGAGCCCAGTTGGTGGTGACTGGTTTAAATTTCATTTTTTGCTCTGGTAAATGTCAGTTCTCTGAACTGTCAGTGATCTGGAGGGTCATCATAGGAAACCCTCAATTTAACAATGTAGCCCGATGAGGTAAGGCTAGTTAGATTTGTCTTGACAAGTTACAGTACACTGGCCGTATAGATTCGATTTTCTTTTGACTGCCAAGAAGTTGCGGCAGCTGGCTAGAAGAATAATGTCAGATTGCTGCTGCCCCAGGGACTGCTGCCCCAGGACTCTTTCGGTCTTAGAGTTGATACGCTCCTGGTGTCAGGATAATTATTTCAATAAATTCGAATGTTAAATTGTATAAAATAAAGTATAGAAACATTAAAATCTTTTTAAGGCAAGCTTCAATCAAATAAAAACGTAGACTAGAAAATGTTCTAGTTGTAATTATAAAATTTTCTTTAAAGCTTGAGGCGTGAACATCTCTTACACTGTTTTAAGAATAAGCCTAAAATATTATAGTTGTACGCTTATTTAACTAAGTTTTAATTAGTATTTTTAAGTTCATGTAAAAGTTTGTCTTAAAAAGATTATACTTTTTTATAAGCTATTTCAAAAATATTTGATTCATTCGGAACCCTTTGTACGCGACTCCGACTTGCACTTGGCCGGTTTTTGGTAAAGTACGAGTAACTTTACTAACGGAAAAATTAATAATGCCTATAGTTCATAGAGACAAATCGCAGCTCCACTTTGACATGGACCACAACCTAAATTTCCAGTGATCGGAACTCTAATCTGTGTACGTGTCGATTTTCATTACGGACTGCCCGCTTTTGGTGGGACCCAAAGCGCTCTGCAAGCTCAATTTGTATTTAAATGTCTAATTCTATCTATAAAAACTTTGCTATCTAAAGGAATAATAAGAAAAAAAACATTAGTGTTTCCATCCGTAAAATGACTCTATAAAATTACCATTTTCATAAATGAAAATTACCATTATTCATACAAACTGTTGCTTGAAAGCTACTTTCGCGAAAATGTTTGAAATGCAGTTGCATCTGGCATAAAATTTTAATCTACTCAAAGTGCCGAGCGCCGAGCACGGATCCAATATTCAAATTAAAGAAACACAACTACAGACAACTCGTCGGCAACATTAATATGATTTAGTTTCATTTTTGCCGAATAGTCCTCGCGAAGTTTTGCCACGGCCTCTCCCACGCGGGCCTAAAAACTTCGTTCAAAGTTATTACTCAGGTAAATACAGTTAGGGAAAAATTGCGAGTCCGCCCGACTTTTTCCGACCGCGCCTTTTGTATAACTTCCAAACTCGGCCGCTTATCAATTTCCGTAAATGAAAGGATTTCTGTGTTCGTGTCCAAAGAAACGTACCAGTAATGAAGTTAATACATTTATCAGATTTCAAAGTTACTGCGGACCAATATTTTGTTGTGCTAACGTGAGAACAGCAATATAATAATGTTAAAATAATGTTATTATTGACATGCTAAGCCGCAAAGTTGCGTGTGCCACGAAAAATAATATGAACAAAAACTAGTAAATTAATGGTTTCATGGAAATTTTAATGTAAACGTATGTGTTTAGTCACGTAACGAACGAATTCCAACAGGCTTAGTACATTACATTCCACAATAGAAGCACGGCAAGTGGTTCTTTTGATGACTCAAAAGAAAGCTAACAGTAATGCTACCGCATTACTGTTAGCTTTTAAAGCCCAGTGAGGAAAATTTTATAGAGCATTCAAGGAAATCTAACATCTTTATGCTACACCTTAAAGAGTAGAAACTGCACTCAAGCCGCCTGGAAAGCGAATTCTATAAATAATTTCACATATGTATTAAGATTCTTCACTTCAATGTACAGAGTGCTTCAATAATGCAAGCTTGGGCCGTAAAACGTACCGAGCCGCGTGGTACGACGGCAGTCCGCTAAATGGCCCACGGAAGAATTTAGTGTTAAAACGTGCTTCAATATGGCAACGATGTGATAAAAAGGCACCGCAGTATTGCAATGTATAAAATCGTACTGACGCTTTCGGAAATCTGTAGCGATTATATGGCGTGAAATCGTTATTGATGATGAAAAAAAAACTCACTGATGAGACGCGTTGAAATAGAGAGCTTTTATATGAATCGGGTTCAGAATTTATTTCATGTTTCATTGCGGGTGTTATTTAAGAGCTGTATCGTATCCATGTTAATGGAATACCAGGCTTAAATAATGGTAAATCTTTTATACTTAATATAATTAGGAAGTGCCCGGTAAAAGTCAAAATATCCATCCATCGTAATCGTTTTTGTTTCTAAAGCAACTGTGACATCCATTCGAACAACGGCGCACATCACCCTTGAACGTAAAATTACCAGATAAATCCATGACGTATTCCCCAAACAATATACTAGCCTGAAATTGCATATAGCACATACGTAGTTGATTCTCTGAAGTTGATCGATGAACTTCCTCTCTCACGGGACTAAGTTCGAGTAATATGAACACATTACAAATAGTACATTCAAATTCAAAATTTCACCTATATTTCGAGATAGCTTGGAGAATATACACATCAATAAAACAAAAACTATTAAGTATGCTTTTATATCTGAGTGTGTAATTTCCCGTGAGACAATAATACCATAGTTTCTTTGAAAAACAACTGTGTTACGATGATAGTAAGTAGCCGAATTGTTTTGCACTACTATGGTATGATTACCCAGAGGAAAACTGTTGATAGACACAATATAATATATAAGAAACATTCTTTATCTACCGATTTATAAATTCATATAGGTACTAAAGGAAAGTATTATTCACAAAATGAGCAGTGTGAAAATATGTATCTTTGCTTGAATATCGAAGATATTTTGTTATCAAATTGAATTGTCATTATCAAGACTACGATGATATCCGCTTGTAGCATTGGATACTGCAGTGACGCTTCGCAAAACTTACATTGAGACAATACAAGAAATGCATTTGGAATAAACAATACTGCTTAGCGCTGTTAGAAAATAGTATTGTTTTCCATTCTGATTCGGAGATTGGAATAAAAGTCATTTTCATTAAATTCGACACAAACAGCGAGGTATTTACCAGTGAATCAATACATTGTCTTGAAAGTGAAAGATAAGATTTCTTGTTTTCCTAAAACACGTTTACGAATTATTGGTATATAATTTTATTAACCATTATTTTTTTCAATACAACGTCGGAAGTGCCTTTCGAAAATTAACGCAGTTACATGTAGACAACCACAAGGAAAGGATATCTACTTGCGTCAGTGCGCTGTCAAACTTTTATCATTATAATGTAATTACGTAGTAGATACATACCTACCTTGTTTCGAACCAAAAGAGTAACAAAGCTAATTCCTATTAACAATTCGAGAGGCAAAAAACCTCGTAGTCCAATAACGTAAATGGCCAATAAATAGAAAAAGAAAAAAGGAGAGGTAGGTAATAACAAAATGGGCAATCCATTAAAGTTAATGTATGATATTAAATGTACCGATATCGCGATAGGGGAGATGCATTACCAGTCCGATTCTAGCCAACGGTGCATGAAGAGCTATGCGATTTGTGCATTTGCTATATTAGTTAGTTTTGAAGTGAAGACTGTATTGCGAATTCTCTTTGGTAACACTAATTGATGAGTTTGATAGGATAGGGAGAGTTATTAATATGGGAGCCTAGAGTTAAAGGTACATATTTTATCATTATGAAGCTTCATTTGTAACGATGAATGGTATTCAGTGCTCTAATACTTCATAAAAGGAACGTAGCTTGCATAGACTGCGTTCAATCTGTATTGTTTCATTCAACTATCAACTTTCACAGTATAATTTAAAAATATCGAATGCATTTTCGACATACGCTCATACCTAATATAGCATCGTAAAACCAACAATTTACGATTACAAAAAGATTTTCATAACGAAACTCTGCACAATATCAAAGAATATTGGCAGAAAGTATAAAAGTTTGTATATTACGTTACCTGCAGTTCATTTCACATTGAAAACTTTGTATGAGAAGACATGAGTCGGCGAAATGAAAATTAACTGAGATGAACTTAAAGGTAACTTGTTTAATGAAAATCTTTCGTTTAAGCTGCTTCATCTTATATTGATTAAGTAAACTGGCTTAATTAGCGCGGTTATTAATGTTAAAGTTAGGTAATTTTGTAAGGGGCTTTTAAATACTTACTAAGGTGTTAGATTTATTTATTTAAATTAATTTCATGCCTTCGCAACACTATAATATTGGAAGGGTTCGTTAGGAAACGAAGGCTTGCTTTAGACGTCAACCAAGAAAGTATTATAGGTTAAACGAAAATCGGCCTATACGTATAAAACGTAACTGATAGTATATTTTTTTTGTATGGTAAGTCCATATTTCTTGGCACTTTATATCTACATAATTATGCCCAAATTAAATACCGGTTCTGAGGAAAAAAAAAATTGATTTTTATACTGCAATTGCCATTCTGGCACCAGAGTAGATTTTATTGTGAAATTCTGTTAACAAGCATCAAAAATTATTTTTATATTCATTGCAGAGAATTCATACGAGTCGTTAAAATCTCGACACGGGATGGTTTTGGACGTTACAGTATGTGGTTTTACTGCGTACTGGTACAGTAAACATGAAACTTTGTGCATCTGAAACTTAATTATTAACACCCTGGAGGCCGAATGGAAATGTGAAAATTCTTATTTCCTTGAAAAACTTTAATTTAAAGTTTGTTGCCAGCCGGCATTCCTAGGCGGTATTCGTGCAAGCAAACTGCACTTCCTTATAAGCTTATTTTCTTCACAGGGACTCGAAAATTTTCTTTAGATTAGTTTCTCTTGTTGAGAAAAATAGGATGGAATAAGGAATAATAAGTTCCCGTCTCCTCTTAAATTGGACTTCGCTTCTTTTGTACGACAATTTTTGTTGGTTTACCCGGACTAAGGAAATGGCATTGCTTTAGTTATTAAGAACTTATTTGTGTAGTTAAAACTTGGAAATAAATTCCGACTTCGTTTGCTGACAGCTTTCACGAGTTTAATTTTAAAATATTTTTCTCATACATTTTTAAGTAGAAGGCTAGACAAAAGGCTTTTTGCGTTAATTCCGCGGCACAGGTGAAGTTGCTGCGCGAATGTATTTCCCGAGATGTTTTCAATGCATCCCATAATTCCCAGGCATTAATTTGATGGCAAATGGAAAACTTTTCCATACTTCCTTATTTGTTTTATTTAGAAATCCCGATGAATTTAAAATCTGTGCTATTAGATTGACTTAAAATTTAGTAAGTAAAAAAATTGTGTTATACTTTCTTATGGTTGTCTTTTCTCTTACCAATGTCATATGGTATTTAATTTAACCTGTAAACAGAAAGTACTGCTAATAACGCCTTCCAGTGTCCGTTACAATAAATATTTTTTTTTTTTTATTATTATTCCACAACTATCACACAACGCCATCTAGTCCCAAGCTAAGCAGAGCTTGTGTTATGGGTACTAGACAACTGATAAACATACTTATATATTTCGAAATACATAAATATTATAGATAAATTACACCCAGACACAGAACACATGATCGTGCTCATTACACAAACATTAAAATTTGTCCTGGGTGGGAATCGAACCCACGACCTCCGGCATAGCAGTCAGGGTCACTAACCAATAGACCAACAGGCCTGACAAATGGTTATGGGGGAGAACGCCATATGCCACGATTGCTGCCAAATTGGTGATGACAGCTAGTTATTTCTAGCAGACGATGCTACATGGCCAATCTTTAAATTAAACTTTGTCTCTTAGTTACCTTTCATAATCGTCATCATCATTTAGCCAATAGATGTCCATTACTTGACATAGGCCTCCGTCAAGTGCCGCCGCAACGAGCGGTCCTGTGGGTCTCGCATCCATCATCCTTGTGAGAATACAACTTGTACCTTTAAAAAGGTTAAAATTTAAGATAAGAAAACAGTCACTTATCTATTATTTTGCTGATAGTTACATGGGATCGTTTGGTGCTCACTTTTCTGATAATCATTATGACTATTTAGTACAGTAATTGGACAATTATCACAGAGTTCCTCATTATGAAAAATGTGGTTAAATAGCGTGTAAAGCCGCGACCATAATTACGGGGTCAGTCCGGTACAGGTCAGTAGAAATAATGATTCTATCAAAAAGATAAGTATACAAAATTACAAACACATTACATTAGACAGAAATATTACTATTCCTATTACTATGTTGCCACACTATCGCATGCATTTAATCGTGTGCAGTTTAATACTCGTACATAACTTTAATTTTCACATAAACTACAGCGTGCTAACTCTATTTAAACGTAATGTGGCTGCGGTTTAATAAATACTGCCTTATCTATGCATGTGAAGATATATCTGTGGCGTGAACTTGGGTGACTCTTGAAGTTTTGACTGATGCCATGTATTTGCATCCAGAAAGAGCAATTTTAGAAAATGACATCTCTAGGTTTGACAAATCTTTCATCGTATATTCGTATTTGACCTCAGTCTCGTTTAAGAAAATATTAAAGTAAAAGTTTCTAAATGATAGTAGTATTTATTTGACGAAACGTAGGTTCTAAACTTTAATGAAATTAGTTTCCGCAGACTATTGTTGAGTTTTGTTCAAGGATTATTGATTAAGGTCTTTTTGTGTGTTTCGGTTTTTAAAATGTCTTTAAAATTAGGTTTTATATAAATTATGTGAAGACACAAAGAAATAAGTACTCTGCCTTGGGACTGTTTGAAGAGGATTCGAATTCTAGGAATCTGAATTTGATATTTGCCTGATATGGTTTAAATTTTTCATTGGATTATGTAGAAGGTGATATTTTCCGAGTCCAGGTAAATATGAGGGTAGCCTAGTCATAGGTACATGGTTGTTACTAGGGTAGGTACTTTATACGAAACTAGCTTATGCCAGCGGCTTCGCCCGCTCGGAATCAGTACTTCCCTCGTTATAAACTTTCAACCCCTTTTTCCACCCCTTAAGAGAATTGTGAAGCTATAAATGTTTATACTAAAAGCGACTATTTTTGGAATTGTTGTAGATCAAATAAAAAACTAGGTCCATATGTTTTTATTTTAAAGAAATATTGCGTACGATTCATTTAAGTTATTAGCATCTAAATATCTATATTTTTGACTTAAGAACTTCTTCGGGCGTTTATATTTTTTTAAATTGGGTAAACTAAACTGAATTACTTAAAAATACGTACATACCTAGATTAAGGTATACTGCATCGAATGAGACCAAAATTATTCTCATTGTGTTAAAGTTTAGGGGAGGTGAAAACGTTATCGCCCGAAACAATATATTAAAAAGGAAATCTAGGGAATTGCTTCTAAGACTTGCAACTCTTTCTCGCCTCGTATCGGCGCTTCACAATCCTCTTAAGGGTTGAATTTCAAAAAACCCTTTCTTAGTAGATACCTACTCTTTACAAAGAACACACCCTCCAGATTTCATGTCTCTAGGACCAGCGGTTTAGGCTGTGCGTTGGTATATCAGTCAGGACTTTGAACTTTATATATACAGATAAGATAAGGGTCGATAAGGGTTAAGTTAGAAAAAGAATTTATTTGCCACAAATTAACGACATACATCGTTAATTTGTGGCAAATAAATTCTTTTTCTTTCTTTCTTTCTCCTTCCTTTCAGATTATTGTAGAACTGTGTATTACAAATATGTACATAAAACGTAGACGAGTTATTTCGTACTAACCCAACGTAAAATCATTTTATTACAAAGAGAAAGGCAAAAAGTGATTTCCATTATGAGCTTTTAACACAATAAACATAAAAAATATTATATTTTTGTAAATCGAATTATTTATTCTATGCTCCATTTTTACGGACATCCTTTAAGAGCCTACACCACCTCAGATCAAATTCTAATTTCGCCCCCACTTCCCCGCGTGCCACTGCACTCTTTATCTCGCTCGCACACTTTTGCTCGCAGAGACGCGACACGCGCGGCCTTGAGGTCGAAGCGATTTCGTTAGAGTAAACTACACTATTATCGGACGAGTACTAAGAAATAAAATTATCAATCTAATTTAATTTTAACTTGTCATTTTATGAATATAAAATTATATATTATATCGCAAATACAATTTCAATGTATCTATAAACGATCAGTTTCCAGTATAAGCTGACCTCTCAGTGTGCGGAAAGCCTCTAAAATGCGAGATCAGCTTATACTGGACGGTATAGGTGATGTCTAGCCGTGCACACTATTTTATTTTACCTACCTACTTCTATAAAATACTAGTCAAATGCTAGCCAACTTTGCGCTGTGGGTTCCGCCAATTAGTTTTGTAGTAAGTTTGCGTTTTATAGTTTTAGTGTATGTATGTTATGTGACAGCCGTTTGCGCATGTAGGTAATTATGTAGGTTGTAGGTATATGCAAGTACCTAGGTATACATACATATGGTATACATAGGTTAGAAAAATCGATTCTAAACCACTACATAAATTGTAGAATTTATGCAGTGGTTTAGAGTCGGTTTAGTAGCAGTAGAGCTACAAAAAACTAGTCAAGTGCGAGTCACCATTGCACTGAGGGTTCTGTAGGTACATTGGCTTGGTAGTAAGTTTACGCTGTGCCATTCTAAAATCTTATAATAGGTAGCTTTCTCCTTGTATTACCACTTTCTTAGTTATTATGCATCTATATAAGAATGAATCGCCGAAATGTAGGTATGCGTATATCTTTCGAAGGACTTCACCAAATTGCATAATTCTTTTTTTGTTGTGTTCGTGATTCTCAGGACAAGGTTTGTATAAATATAAGATAGGTAGGTATAGGTAGGATAAGTAGGTAAGTATGCAGGTAGGTATGTAGGTAGGTATGATAAATACCATAAGTTTTTTTCAAAGTAATTAAAAATAGTCAAAATTAAATAACATTTATTTTTAATCGCTTAAATTTCTAATTTACATAGTTAGAACATGTCTGGAATTGCAAAGCTCAGGTAACATGCATGTTTTATAAAAATGTTCTAATTTTAGTTCCATTTCAGAAATATTGGTCATCTTTCTATAATTTCGACTTTGATGTTTTTATCGCATCCAGACCTTATTCCGAAAATACATTTTTTTTTGTACCGATAATATGTAATTGTCCTTGCACTTGTATATACCAAGGATGTTTTTTATTTACGACAAGTCCGTTTTGAGTTTTTCTCCAAAAATTTACTTCTATCTTATCTATATCTTAGCTTCGTCAAAAGATGTTTAGAATGCTGCAATGGGACGCTTGATTTCAATGATTGTGTATATTCAGTGAACAGCTCATGTTCTCAGGTGATCTGCAAGAAAACACAACATTCATTATAAAACACTTTTTTTGGGGTATGTTATGTTATCATTCAATGACTGGCGTGATGGGCGTTGGTGGCTGCGCCAAAGTTTTAAACTTTTGCAGCTACCATCGTTGTACATTGTTTTTTTATCTGCCTGTATTTGTTGTTCTGTTCCTAATAAACGATTATAATAAAAAAAAATATAAAAAATTACCTCCCGCTCTGGGCGGAGCGGGAGGGCATCTCAGACTTTTACTAACTAAAACCCACCCCTGTTCCTTCAGTTGCCTGTGCCAAGAGCCGCGGTAACTCTCTTTCAAATATACTCGCGACCCCGGCAGCATAATTTTGTCAACATGAATAAATAATACGGAACCCTAAAAAGTCCAACATTATGAATTCGCCAATTTCGTGATAGTACCGTTACGCGTTAGTACCAAGCGGTAGTGCCATGGGGGAACAGCAAATTTCGTGATTATCACACACGTATGATAGATAGGTACTTACAATTATATATTTTGTAACACATGAAGATTTGTTTCGTCCGAATTTATTTCTACAGTTTTCGGAGGTCATACCTCCGTCCGTCCGGTCCTGTAACAATCACACGGGACAAATAAATACCTACCTAGACCTCACATATTTTTATTTATGATTTGGCTATGGAACCCTAAAAATATACAAAAGAAGACTAAATCGTCCATAGAAGCAAACTTGCCCTATGAATAACAAATAACAATTACCCACCCTACATTTTTTATTGAAATACAAATTTGGTGAATTGGTATTTGATGGTGGACGGATAATTTTCCAGTACAAGCTGACCTCTCATTGTACGGAATTCCTATACAATGTGAGATCAGCTTATACTGGAAATTTATAGCTTGATAATTATTTTTTTGATTTTTGTTTGTCTTTTAAAAAAATGTTGCCCCACACTAGGAATATTCCTGTATCGTGGGTGCGTTCACAAGCATGTAAATTCACATACACAAGACACCCAGACCCGGAACAACTATCTGCAGGTCATACAAATATTTGTTCCGTGCGGGGATCGAACCCGTGACACGCAGCGTAGCAGCCGAACGCTCAACCACTGCGCCAACCGTGCCGTCAAAATTATATAGCCATATGTAGTAATAATAATAACAGATCAGTGTTTTATGGCCTACAGATAGTTTTGTCGGATCTGCGCGTTTGTGAATGTGAAGATTTGTGTTTGTAATCGCACCGTCTCCGATTCAGTTGAAATCCTGGAGTCGGCAACATTATAAAAATAAACAATTAGGTACTACATAGATACCTATTTGTTGTATATTGTCAAAACAATAACAAACCTATTTAGGGAACTTTTTAACTTTTTACAAAATTGGACACCCATTTTTCACATTTTTTATCAAAAAAAAAAGTGTACACCTGGATTTCGCCTGAATCGTGAAAGGTGCGTTTACAAACACAAATCTTCACATGCAGAAACACCTGCAACTCCTAACGCAGCAGCCAATCACCTGCCACTGCACCAAACGTGACATGTTTGTAATCACTAATACTGTAAGTAGATAGGTAGCTATATACTTACTTCATTACGTTTATCATGTTTTCCAGTTTCTTTGCGCCAACCCTTTCGTTTCTTATTTTTATTACGGTTATTTCCCATTGCACCAACACTATAAGTACTACAAGATTTGTATTTTACGTAGTCTTGTTGCGTAATGTGTGCTCTGAGCGCAAGCGACACAGCCCTCCCGTTCGAAAGCCGAAGCGAGACTGAACGGGGGCGTCGGGCGCCAGGGAACAAGCTTCAAGACGGCATAGTTTAGGTGATAGTTTAGGTATTTTATTTTTACTGTGAAAATAATGGTAATTAAAAAATAAAAAAACTTGTAGGACCTGCTTTATAGTAAGTTCAGTTAGTATGCAAAGTTTCATGATCTAATTTTAAGCATTTTTTGAATGCTAGCGGTTTATTGTTTTCGGTTTAGAGGTAACTTTGGATTTTTTTTCTATCGAGAAAATTTTATGGAATCGTGTTTTTGAGGTTTATAATACTTAAAATTGATCCTCAACCTTGCCATATATTTATTTCAAAATTAATGCTGCAGTATTATCGACATAACGGAGGATCATGCTAAGCCATTTGAGGTAACATAGACTCTTAATGGTTTAGGGTACCTTTATAAAAGTGAAGATAATACCCACGTTTATGTTATTATTAGATCCAGATTTAAGTATTGGACTACGAAGTCTTCACGAGATTTTTGTCTTTTAGTCAAGAGCGAGTCGGTAACTTCTGGGCAGGCGTGCTGCCTCGTTGACCGCATTATCTTTCACCATCAGGTGAGATAGGGGTTGAAAGTAAGTCTATCAATGGTAAAAATAAAAGATTTTGCTAGTTGAGATGATTTTGGTGGTCATACTTTGAGAACTACCTACTGAGCTCAGAGTTTCCAACTTTCATAGAAGTTTTATTATTGTAAATGGTTATATACTTTAACTTTCGAATAAAATACTTTTATTCCAAAGAGTATACTCCTGAGGTGGTTCCATATAATTTTATCGAAATTAATTCAGCGCTTATTGAAAAAACCAACAAAAACCAAAAATATGTGTACACAGATGACGGTTTCCTCCAATTATGTATAAATTCAATTTTATTGTGGTTATCACCTCGGGCATAATTTTGATATTTAGTTTTAGTTCTGGTATACAACTAAATAGTGAAAAATAAAAAACTTTTTTACAAAAATACGACCAACTACCAAAAAACAATAACATACACTTAAAATTGTAAAATAACTTTAATTTCGGAAGTCGGGATGACAAATAATAAAGAAACAAAATACAAACACCGACATCCGAAATTAAAGTTATTTTTTCAATTTTAAGTATACAGCATGTAACAAAAACCCTGTCCAATCCAATAAAGTCGTATTCCTGGTTTAACATACGTACTAGAAAAAGTTGTAAAAAAAGGTAACTCATAAAAATCAAAAGTTATAATTTTTATAAAATATGCGAAATTTAACACTAAATATTGCAAATTTTCATAAGTTGACAACACTCCACCGGCCGGCGAAATCTTTTTTTTTTACCTATTTTTATTTCAAACGATACCGCCCTGCACTAGCCGCGCTGTAGGCACTCTGTCTCGCTCAGGCGGCAGCTTTCAAACGAAACAGTAGGTGAACTTTGTCGAGCGCTCAGTGTTGCTTTTGATAAGTTTTTATTCATTTTTTAAATTATTTATTTTCATTGGGGAAAAATAATTATCTCGTATTCATTAAATGATTACGTATGCTATGTGTACGCAGTACGATACCAAGTAATACCCTTCAGGATCGGACAGGGTATTTGTTACATGCTGTATATTGTTTCTGGAAGTCGGTTTTATTTTATAAAACACGATATACCGTCCACGTTCGTCCACTTTATCACCTGATGGTAAGCAATGACGTGGTCGATGATAGAGCACGCTTGCCTAAAAGTAACCTATTTACTCCTGACTTAAACATCCCCAGGTTGTTGCTGTCAGGAAACACGCACAATGAAAGTGTTCCTAAAACATTTTGAGCATATGGATGGGATGTGACCATGCATTGGTGGTGCATCGCCGTTCGTATCACAAGCTATCTTATATCTTTTAACACCGAAAAAGACACTGTGAAGCCTGGGGGAAAACCTGCTTGTATTGTATTGTATATCGGGCTGGTGTCCGCTAGTCCACGTCCAAAGCACGTATTTTGCATACAGGTGGGACAGGTTCGTTATTTGATCCACCCCAGCTCCTCAAAGAAGGCCAGCAGTGCCCTGGTGTTACTGACTTTCTCACAGAGGTTACCTAGTTTTCTGAAGTATTTTGCCATGATTGTATCTAGCGACCACTGATTAGCTTAGTATCAGAAGAAAGAAGCCTGCTTTTAATCTATCTATTCACCATTAATTCATTTGTCAATCTAATTAAACTCAAGCTCGCAAACAATATCTACCTACAGAACCCGCATCCATAGCTGCGACTTAACATTTTTTATTGAAGTTTAGGCTGTGATCGGCTCGCTAACTCGCAGCATCCACACCCGCCCGCACTTTCACGGTTCATTTGATATAAAAAGAAAATAGCGTTTTAAAGGGGAGTGGAGTCCTTTAGACGTTTTTTGTCTGTTTCCCTACAAATCTGTTCGTGCTTGTGCATTTATCAACAAACAGTGATTTAGAGTTGGTTTGTTGGATAAAAAAGGTTGTGTCAAGTTTAGATGTTAGGTAAACTTACAAATTAACGGCCAATTTACTTGTACCTAAATTCTGAGATTGTTTTACAATATCATTGCTCTAATTCCCTTTGTTATGCCAGTCGTGAAATGGTACGTACCTGTTTATAGCTACTCACTGGTGTGTAAATTAGCATTTTTACAAGCTTTTATTTAACTTCGATGCAGTACCCAAGTCCGGTCTGCAGTGGGCACCACAAACAGTTTCAGTATAGCGGTCGGTTTGCACCAGGGGTCGGCCCTCAGCCCTTACCTCTTCCTGATGATAATGGACTCTATGACGTCGGACATCCAGGAAGAGGCTCCCTGGTGTATGCTGTTTGCTGATGACATTGTGTTGGTTGCCGAAAGTGGCTTAGAGGTCCAGAGCAGATTGAAGACGTGGTGGCAAAGACTGGAGAGTGTGGGCCTGAAATTGAGCAGACCTAAAACAGAATATCTGTTCTGCGATTTCGGCGGTCTCTCCAGTCCTATGCCTGTAGCTCTCAACGGAACGCCTATACCGATCTGCTCTGACTTTCGGTTTCTCGGGTCGCTTGTTCAGGGGGATGGCGATATAGACCGACAGGTAACGCACAGGATCAACTCAGGATGGATGAAATGGCGACAGGTCACTGGAACAACTTGCGACCGACGGATGTCCCTTAAGTTAAAGGGGACAATCTACAAGTCCGTGATTAGATCTGTCGGACTGTATGGGTCAGAATGTTGGGCTGTGAAAAAGACGGATGAAAAAAGATTGCATGTGGCGGAGATGAGAATGTTGAGATGGATGTGTGGAGAAACTAGAATGGATAAAGTGAGAAATGAGTACATTAGAGGTGGTTTAAAAGTGGCGCCAGTCACCGAAAAGTTGAAAGGGAACCGCTTATCTTAGTATGGCCATGTGAACAGGAGGGATGACACACGTGTAACTAAAAGAGTTATGAATATAAATGTGGATAGATGGAGAGAGAGAGGGAGGCCAAAAAAAGTATGGATGGATTGTGTGAGGAGTGATATGAAAGAAAAGGGAGTTAGTGATAGCATGGCAGCTGACAGGACAGCCGGAATGCCGGGATGTAGAAACTGGAACTCTCTGACGGCAAATGTTACGACAGTTTAATTTGGGCTGGTAAGTTTTCCATTACACCCGATGACGAGGGTTTAAAGATTGATTAAAAAACAAAAACTTTTAATAAATTAATAGAAGTGATGAAGATTTATTACAGTCTTACACAATACCTAAATGTGGGATTTACATGAATCTTTACATTTTTCTGCTTTCTTTGTACTTTACAAAACCATGTTTCTGTTTTGGATAGTAAGCAAGTAAAATGTTTTCAGAAATGTTTTCAATTAATTACAGTGCATGTCAAATAAAAGAATAACACTTCAAATAATGCGTGTATTTTTATTCATTTTTCACAAAATCTGGTGTCACTCAAGATTTTAGTTTAGATAATATTTAATGAGTTTTGCGTACCAAATCGGTGTAAGTGACCTTTTGTGTGGTTTTCTATTCTAACGTTCTTCAAATATTTGAATCAAACTGTTATTCATTAAAACTGTCAATGTTTTGTGGCAGTAGCTTTAAGTTTTTTTTTTATGGTTGCAATAATTTGATTGATGAATATGGAGTGAAAATATATACCTACATTTTTTAAATAGTTATAAACCTATTTTAATTGCACCTAATTGCATGGCCAAATATAATATTTTTACCTTGTACCTTTGTACCTATTTTTTGTTTCCTTCTTCTTGTCTGTTTATTAAGTATAGATAAATGAAAAGTAAAAAAAAGTCCTAGTGTGGCCGCGAAGGGTCCCGAACGAATCATTTATTTTGAAATGACCTATAAAAAGTACTTTTATGACTTAGAAATACTAATTAAAACTGTGATAAAACTATAAAATTTTAGGCTTATCCTTAAAACAGGGTAAGAGACGGTCACGCCTCAAGCTCTAAAGAAAATGTTAGAGTTACAAATATAACATTTTCTAGTTTACGTAAAGAGTTTTTAATTTATCAATGCTTTATTTTGTACTTTTTAGCATTTGAATTTATTGAAATACTTATCCTGACACCAGGGGCGTATTAATTCTAAGGCTAAAAGAATTGGTACCTGGGGCAGCAGCAATCTGACATTATTCATCTAGCTAGCTGCCCTGTAACTTCTTCTTCTTCTTCTTCTTTTGACTGACAAGAAGTCAGTGTGCTATAACTTGTCAAGACAAATCTAACTAGCCCTCATCAGGCAACATTGTTAAGTTGCGGGTTTCCTATGATGATCTTCCAGATCCAACATCAGACCCTAGATTATAAAAAAAAAAAAAAACATTTATTTCAGGTAGACCATTAAACCCATATTCAATATAAAACAAACAAAACAAGAACATGAACAAGAACATAAAGTAACAATTTGTCATCAATTAACTCAAATTTATTACATTCAGATTATATTAAATAAGTTTAAATTAAATTCAGATTAAATTATTACATTCAGATTAAATTACTAAAAACTCAAAATTTTACGTCAATTTAACATAAAAAAAAACAAAAGAAAAATACTAGTAAATGTCAGAATAAAATAACAAATGTCAATTACAATTAAATAATTAGGTAATGAAATGCCATAAACACAGAATTGAAATAATGTCTATAGAGTTGAACTTAAAACTGAAATTATAACATGACAAATTACACTCCTGAGACATGCCTGCCACAACAGTGCCCAATGTAGGGACAATTAAAACGCTTGGCAATCATAACCAGGACAGTGTTGGAGCTAGCCCGCACCCTGCGCACCAAGGACGCGCACCGCTTGAACCCAACCCCCCCAACCTGGAATTATAGTTTTAGTTAAAAGACAAAATAATCGACGAGACCAAACAATACGGCACTTTCATGTTTAGTATCTAAGGTACCCTTCTTCTGGCTCTATCACCGTATCTAATTTATCATCAGACTCTGATCACCTTCTAGTGTATAACTCGAGTTAGTACAAATTCAATAAACCCAAACACGATTAGTGCTATCTTGTTTAGTTGAGGAACTGTTATGGTCACCTTTCGGTTTTATCATTAGACCCTGAGCACCACTACCACTAACTCGTTTATTGTCAATACATATCCAATAACCTGAAACACGACGGTGCTATATTTTTTGGTTGCGGAAATCCTATGGACACCTTTCGGCTCTATCATCAGACCTTAGGCATCACCTACTCTAACGTAACTTGTGCCTGGGGCACCTCCTAGTCAAAAATCACTTTTAAATACATATCGGATGAGCCCAAACTCGATGGTGCTATCTCGTTTGGTTGCGGAGATCCTTTGGCTACCTTCCGACTCCATCATCAGACCTTGGGTACTACCAAGTATTAAATCACTTTTCAATACACATCGAATGAGTCCAAACAGGATGGTGCCATCTTGTTTGGTTGAGGAGATCCTATGGCCACCTCCACCAGCTCCATCGTTAGACCAGCTTCATAGTATTATATTATTGCATTGGGCACTTAATTTACTAATTTGTAACCGGTTACACACAAAACCAAAGCAAGTTTGTAAAAATATAGATTATTCATAGGTTTTTTTGTAATCTGTAAGTAAAGAACTATTTCCTGTATTTTTTTTTCAAAATTTTAGACTCGGAGATAATGGTCAGTATTCGTTAATTTTCTTAAATTACTTTAAAACGATTCATTTTCAAATTATAAAAAAGTGTGTGTGTACTTATGTACGCACGTCAGAAGTTATACTTCTTTGGCGTAACAAGATAAAAACCAAAACTGTCACAAAGTTTACAAAAGGAAAACAATCACTCTTCATGAACCACAGACCATAGCTAACTTCAGGGTGTCGGTTCTAGCTAACTTCAGGCTGTAGGTGTTTTGTGACGGTGTGCTCGCGCATCGTAAAGATTTACTCTCATCATTTTTCCCTAACACGCCAAAAGAAGTATAACTTCAAAAAAAAATGAGACCCTCACAATGCGCCCTTAGGCTATTTGATATGTTGCACGTCACACGCTACAGATTAAAAAACTTTATTTTTAAATTTACCGATTTTTCCTATAAAAGTGACCCCCATGTTCTAAATTTATTTATTTACGTTACTTTCTCGTGTTTGGGTCCTAGAAATACACCTGTATAGCATATTTTAACTTAATCGGGCCAGTAGATTCGGAGTAAATTGGCTGTGACAGATGGACAGACAGACAGACAGACGCACGAGTGATCCTATAAGGGTTCCATTTTTACATTTAGATGGAACCCTAAATTAGGTAGGTGCCTATCTACTTATTTCATCACTGTATGTTTTTTTTATCAAAAATAAGTCTAGATTTTCTTCTATGCCGCAGAACTGAGTCAAGTAACCAAAATTGGAATAAGGTTTTCTTTCAACGGATTTTTGCTAAAATAACTGGGTTTTACTGTCTTAAATTCGTATTTTCTCTTGAGAATAGTGACTTGCTGAGATAGATAACCTAATTTTGTAATCTCATGATATACTTAAATTCTTGAACGGTGACTCCGCGGGTTTTGTGCCACGTCATCGCTTCAGACATTTAGATTATACCTATATTTTCTAGTTCACATGATTCAGAACAGGCTCACGTAGAAAAAAAATGGTTCTGCATTGTGACTAAATTAAGAATTTATGTAGGTAGGGTTGATCTCACGTCAGTAGTGAGTGACATTTTGACTTTCAGTTGGCGTAGCGTAGTGTAGAGAGAGCCAGTAAGTATCTTATTCTAATATAACACATAGGCATATAAAAGCTTGTACGTACTGGCTGACAAACACTCATTTTTAGGGTTCTGAAAGTCCGAATGAAATAACTGAACCCTTATAGGATCGCTCGTGTACCTGTCCGTCTGTCACAGTCAATTTGCTCCCAATGTACTGGACTGATTTATTTGTTTGGTGCACTCAGTGATCCAAACACGGACGTGTAACGTAAATAAATGACTTTATGATATGAGGGTTTCTTTTGGGGTGCAAATAGGAAAATTAAAGTTTTTTAAACTGTACCGTGCGACATATCACATGAAAGGGTATGTTTGTAAGGCATAAGTGAAATTCATTTTTAACTCAAATGTGTATTTTTCATAATTTTAAAACACATAAAAAGTTTTAAAGCTAATTAAGAAAATATATGAAAATTGACTATTCCTCCAACCTTATCTCCGAAAGCACCGAGTTTAGGAAAAATACAAAAAAAAAGTAGTTTTTTACTTATAGATTACATTAAAAAAAACACTTTAAAAAAAATATGATTCGTTCGGAACCCTTTGCGCGCAAGTGAGACTCGGACTTGGCCAGTTTTTTAGTGAAGTATTTTAGAAACCTTTATCATTTAAACCGGCAACCCGTACTAACTACTTAATAGTTTCAGTACGTTCCTACATTTTTTTTTGTGCATACGGGAAATCATCCAATGACCTCAGGTCTGGGTGGAGCGCGAGGGCGTGTCAAACTTTTACTGACTAAAACCCACCCCTGTCCCTTCCCTGCCTGAGTACCCAGGGGCACGGTAAATCTGTTTCGAATTTATCCACGAATCCTGGGCAGGCATCGGCCATGACGGGCCTCGTCATTACATTGCTGACATCTCTTTGAGGCGCGCGCTACAACACAAACAAACACAAGCAACACTACGCGCCGTTGACTCTCGGGCCTGGTCCTGACCGAACGGCGAGCTACCCATCACTCGCCGTTCGTAGGCCTGCGTCTACAGTGGCCAGAGATCGTCTCAAGACCCCCGACGCCGGGGCGTGAGGGCGACTCTGTTGAGTCTCTCTCATCCGTTCCGCCTCCGCCTTCGTAAGCATTACTGCTTCGCAGAGGGAGGCGACTGCTTCCCGTTACCTCTCGCCCCGTACCATGGCCTGAACCAGGGCCGGGCGCGAGAGGTCGCTGCCACCGATCGCATCCACGAGGACACGCCGGTGCTCCGCCCAAGCGGGGCACACCTCCACCGTATGCCCCACCGTGTCCTCTGGTAGATCCACACAGTGGTGACACCCGGACGTTTTCCTCCGTCTTATCCTACACAGGAACCTCCCGAAACATCCGTGTCCGGTTAGGACCGGTCCCAATCGGACCGTCAGGCGGTAGGTGAGGTCCTCGAAGAGGGACCTCACCGCCGCAATAGCGGCGTGTCCAGTGCGAACGTAAATCAGTTTCAGAACCGAAGAAAAAGTAATAAGTCCACTTCCATAAATAAAATATTGTATCGAACCCAACCCACAACGGTGTAGCTATTATTAAGGCGGCATCACACCGTTAGATCTCACAATGATCTTGCAAAACTCCAATTCGATTGATAAAGTACGTTAGCACTTTATTCTGCGGGCGTGGTCGAAAGTGTTCACCGAAATGACGCGACGTTTTGGCCTCAAATTTCTGGTAATGTGATTTGGGTGGAGACGCCTTTATTTCAAATGCAAATTTCTTGAAGACACGCTTAATGCCTTTAGTCACGATCTGGGGTCCGACTGTCTATTTTTTTTTAAGTTTCGAACTATACGCAATGCAGTGTGATTCATTGTGTAGCTATTTGTATGATCAATAGCTGAAAATATTCATGTCTGCTCAATAGGTTAAGTAGGCACTCAGTGCATATAGAAATTTCATTAAAATCAAATGTGGCCCTTTTCCATTAAACAAAAACACACACACACACACCCATACACACACACATACACACATACACACACACACACATTTAATTTTGTTTGTAATTGATTTGCTTTTTTATGTAACCGAACATTTTTTGTCAAAAATCTTTCGAATGGTAAACCCTTAATATTGGTACCCAAGATACAGGCTTGCCTAGTTTGGGGCCAATGTAAAAAAATATATGTAATACTGTTCTATACTGTTCTGTTGATCAAAGGATTTATTTATTTTCAATCATCGATCATTTCTTATTTGTATATTTAAATAATAAGAAGACAACTATCGAAATAAAAACAACAGTGGCATTTAGCACGGTTTGCACCAAAAATATTCACAGACAATGGATGTTTTAAAATAAATAAAAACGTTTCATTTTAACGAAACGAAAAAAAGTTTCATCCGTGCGAATAAACAAGTGGAATTTAATTGAAACAACTTTTGTTTTTGATTGTTGTTAGGATTCAATCAAATCTGTGCAGATATTTCAAGAATGTTTTCAATGTTCAATATCGTAAAACATTGTCAATCGAATGATCAATAAAATAGCATTTTTTTAAACACGAAACAATTAGAAGCATGAGCAAAGGTCTTTTGAGTTCAATTTAGAGATTTAAATCTTATCAATTTTAATGGGAAAATTGGTTACAATTCTACAGTTAACACGTACTAAAAGTATTTTCGTAGACAATGGTTCAAATATGTATTTATGAATTGGGTATATTATTACCTTAGGTTAGTATAAATATAGAGGCATTGAACAAAGGTGTGTGTCATCATTTTAACAAAATAAAAATTGAAATAACTAAAACAAGCTACTGACACATTTTTGGAACCGTTTAAAGATTTTGCTTTGAATATTATTTTAATACCCAAGAGCATTTAAACTGCTTGTTAAGCATAAAAACTTGCTCAAACAAACTTTAAAACTATTAATAATATCTTTGAAAAGTCAACAACCTTGACTAAATTGAAACAATAACAAGATTTTCCAAGTACTTTGAAATCATTTAGTTGTAGTCTGTGATAACTATTTGCAAGATAAGTGAAATTAAAACTTAAAATACAAATATTTGTACGTTGAAGAAACATTGCGCAATCTACATTTAATTTCTGCTAAATGAGTGTCAATCAACTGCGTGAATAAATTTTTAATTTCAGATAATTTGATTCCAGCCTAAGAAACTTAATGCCAAACGACTTTGTGGAATAAAAGTGTCACGTAGAGAATAGGTGCGATTTTCGCAAATGAGCTGCTCAATATTCAAGAGGCAAACGCCTTACCGTAACAACAGAACAAATTCGAAAGACGAAGTATCGGCAACGGACGGCCCTTAATGTAATTATCATAATGGCGACCAATAAAAGAGAGGTTCGGAATTCGTGACACAGCTTTAAAAAGTACTATCAAAGGTGCCCGAGGCGGAAAACGTCGCATCTTATTTAGCGCCCTCCCGAAAGAGGGTACCCGATTGGGGCCTTTCCTAATCACATTACGACAATGAAAGAGCTCCAGATAAAAAGGACCGAAACAGATTTGCATGAAACGTCAGAGTTGATTACGACTAGTCAATCGACTATAAAATATGCAGATGTCAATAAATCATTATCGACACTTGTTTCAGACACTGATGAAATTATGTCAAAATCTGAGTCTGTTTTTAATATGAAAACTGGTGCATCTGCCCTTGATGCTTGATGCTCCAAATCACCCTCCTAATGTTACACAATGAGGGCAATTCCATTCACATCTATATCGGTGAGTTGATCAGGCGTGAAGTCTTTTATGTTTGGAGTCACGTGTCGACCAACGTCCAGGAAACCGACAGTACCGAATGTGTTTGAGCGAATCTAACGCACTCAAAACCATGCGACGTTGGTTCGTAGGGGAGCTGGGGTGACATTGGAGACAATGAAGACCGAAGCGAAATTTGGAGACTGTATTATTTGCGGAAAAATCAATGGTGAAATATTTCCGATGGTGGCAGCCGGAGCGGCGACAGGAACTCTGATCATTATTATTACCGTCCATACTATGAATAGGAGCGTGCCATGCCTGCTTCCGTGTATAACGTTTCCTTTATTGCAACTGATGGCTTTATAAAGGCGGTTATTTTGTCGTTAGTCTGTCAGTCCCCTTAATTCCTGTTGTTCGTGTAAATTACTAATCATTATATGAAAGCATTTTCATTATAAGAAGGTTCCTCACTTGGCGATTTTCTTTGGTTTAGTCAATTATTTTCTGATGGCAGTAGAAACAAAACTCTTTGATATTATTTACCAGCTGTTTGATTATTTTAACGCGTTATGTTATTCAAAGCGATAATAATATACATATTCGACAAAACACTTCCAAGTATTGAGTGATGAAAGTATTGAAAACATGTAAAGATACTTAACGATATTAAATTGACGTGGATGGATGTACAAAAGTTCTAACGTCTGGAAAACTCGATTATATATTTCATAGCATTTTTGCATAAACTTTCTCAGTTTTACAGTGTTGAATTCACAACATGGAATTTCAATTTTATTTCATTTAAGCCCAATAGCTCTTGATTCTAATCGAGTCTTTTTCAATGAGAGTTTCTTTTAGATGTCTAATGCATATTCTATTTCTTACAATGTTGAATTGAAAAATAAAGTTACAATAGATTTTAAAATGCAATGTTAGTAGTTAAGCCTTTTTGTGGTCTGGCTACAATCAAACAACTTTTTCACAGATGAACAACTTTAACTGATTTTAGTGAAAAGTTTCTTCAAGTTTTAATTATTCGCAATTCTATTCATCTGCCACACGTATTCTACTATCAAGTTTCCAGTCTGGTACTAATGAATATAACCTGTGTCAGCTAAAAGTGAAAAGTTTGAGATCTTTAAACATCTACAGCAAGTTCAAGTGGAATCAATATAAAGTTAAAAAAAGTATAACAGTATATTGAGAAACCTATACATTATAAAAATACATTAAAAACTTAAACCATGTTTTAACGTTGATGATAAATCTGTCTATCACACATAATAGTGTCCAAAATAAACCAAATAATAATATGTATTAATTTCCGTCAGCGGCTTTGCCCGCGTGAAATTAGTACTCCCCCCGATTATAAGATATATATAGCTTAGATGTTAATCTGATGTATAAGCTTTATTATTGTAGAGTTTCATAAAAAGCCGTTCAGTAATTTTTGCGTGAAGAAGTAACAAACATACAAACACACACACTCACAAACCTTTGCCTTTATAATATTAGTGGCTGTATTACTTCAATTTCATTGGCATACTTGTGTATCTCGCCAATGCTAAACCGTTCAAATTTTTTCCCACCCATATGTGAAATCCTGTCAAATATTCCAACACCTATGTCACAAACTTTCGTCCAGTCACACCCAATCATAAACTACCCATATGCACTTGAATCAAATCAAAAATTTTCAAAATATACATTCAAAAAAGAAAGCGTTCAAGTTTTTGATCGAATAGACCCTCAATGGGGAAAACAAAGATCGGGACCTCCTCTTTATATTAAAGACGCGTCGCGATCAAAATTGTTGCTTTAGGGGAGAAAAAATCTTGTTCCATTTGACATATTAGGGGTATTTCGTAAGGCACGCACCTTATGTATGGGGGACAGGTGTGTTGCTTGGTTTAAACTCCCCAGTTTAGTACATATTCTTCTTTATATTGATAAGTAAAGGGAAGATGCAGTAATAAAATGTTATTTATTTCAGTGCCGTGTTTCAAAATGAAGGGTTGGGAAGGATAGGATGCTTAAGAATCAAGAAGGACACTTTAACATTCATTATTAAATTGTTGTTAGAATGTTCGATGCACAAATGTTACAATAAGACAAAAATATGATCGACATCTTGAAAGATACAGTCCATATCAAAGGCTTTAGGTAAGTATGTGAACAGCTTCAAAACTACGCATCAATTCAATTTGAATTGTTAATTGTTCCTAAATGAATGTTTTGTGAACATACGAACTAGAATGAAACTCTAGTGTGAATGGGAGAAAGTTTCTGAAACATAAGAGAAATTCGCAGACAGACACCTTAGTCTGACGTTCTAAAACTTGTTAAAGACACAACCAACAATAAACTAGATACCTTTACTGAGATAATAGCAAAACTTTGTAGCAACTCTGTTACTGAATATTTTACCAACGTGTGTCGCTCTACTCAAATACCATATACGCTAGCGGGCTTTATGTACCATGTACCAATAATATTAACCACGCTAATCATTTGAGCTACACATAACTGTCTTTGACATCAATTCCGCGGATCGTTAGCCCTTTGATAAACCCCATTAGTTTCTGCATATAATCATGGAATAATTACATTGGTTTAATTACTCCGAGTTGCTTATTCCCCCCTTTAAGCCGGTTGCGCCAAAATGGCGTATAGTAACCGACGCTGCAAAATATATGACTTGAGATAACGTGACGTTATTGTGAATTGGTCAGCTCTGTTATTACGTGATTGGATGAAAAGTGTGGCTATTGATATGGCCAAATAATACTTGTATTAGAACAGTCTCTTCAGTATTGACTACCATCAACTAGAATTTTATTAAACGTCTTCTGACTCATGTACTAGTAAATACCGTTGTAATAGACAGTTATCCTTGTATTACTGTTTTGCACATGGCAAGAACGTTATATGTAGCAAGAAAGTTTTCTTCAAACTAGAAAAGATTATGGTTTGGTCATGTTCAGAGGATAAATGAAAGGCGACTAACAAAAGGTATTTACAAGCCAGATATGAGAGGAAACAATGTGACGACGCCCTATGATATATTTTACACTAACCTTATTGGTGATGTTCTTCGGAAATGCGCATAGTACTCACAACCGGCGATTGTGTATGACCAGGAGTCCTACCATAACTCTCTTTAAATCATCATGAATCCGATATGAGAAAGGGATAGTGATATACGGTCTGTATAGTTCCTTCTCACTCTCACATCGGAATTATAATGATTTTAAATAAAAAAAAATGCTAATGAAGCAAAATTAGTATGTAAGGATCGTAGTAGGTGGAATTTTATACTTACTACCTACCCCCATGGGAAAAAGACGTGAGTTTATATATATATTTATATTGTAACAAAAAATCTTGGCTTTTCTTCTAAAATAATCTCTTGCTTGGTCATCTTTTACGTCAGTCGTCGCCCACGTAGAGGGACTGGGTGACTACCCACCCAGTGACTTGGCGTGGTGGCGATTTTCGCAGATACCACAAACTCTATTGCCAATAGGATACATAATAAGAAATGTCAATACGTCCCCTGAATGTTTGATAGCAACTGCAGATAATGTGTGAGTGGGCCCGCATGTCGCAACCCCGCTTAATTTCCTACCATATCCCAGCGCACTTCATAAATATTTTGATTATTTCTTTGTCGAATATCGTTCGATGTGCTGAATTGAAGTATGCTATCTGTGTTACCACAATACAGAAGCATGAATGGATTATTTCGTAAGCAATGCGTGTTGACCATGATAAAAGGGGTTGGTAGGTACTTATTCGTGTATTAATTTATTATGATTATTCACTTTAAGTCCAACCTCGCAATTTGAAGGGATCGTTATACAAATTATAACGTTGGGTTAAGTGTCCTATAAAAATGTTATTGTCTTGATATCTAATAATTTCCTGTGGATAAATTCACAAATATATAATTTAGTATTCAACATAATTTATTAACGCTTATATTTTAGCCTTATTATGTATCATGAAATTTTGCATATAATATCTACGTTGTCAGGGGTACAGAAAGGACATGGACAAGGGTTTTTTTAGGACGCTAGATGGCGCTACGTGTCTTTCGAATCATTTGGCTCCCGTGCAAAGCAGGGGCGGGTTGCTAGTGGTCTATAATACAAAAGTTCTAAATTATCTATAGATGGCAAGTCTCCCTTTGTTACTATGGTCCACTCAAATACAGTTTTATTCAATTCGTCTTCCCCATGTACAAAGTCACGCAGCCAAAATTAGCTCCGCTAAAAGCAACACGCTAAGCAGTACAAATCTGTTCAATCGATCCGTCACTGCCCCACCCCGACGTTAAAACCCCATTACTAGATAAATATATGCAATTTATTACATTTACCAATTTACATATACTTTGAGAAGACATGTCTGTAGAGTTAAATGTCGTTAGGGATGGCAAGGGTGACAGGAAGAATGAAGATGTGACAATTTCTTAAGCATACGATGGATAATGGGGGTGCAGGAAAATGTTTTGTGGTAGAGGGCTTCTTTTAAAGTGAAAAACTTGGCACTCGACGTAAACGTATTCAAAGTAAGTAGGTGTGTTAAAAGAGCGTACATAAAACTTTTTAGGGTTCCGTAGTCCTAGCAAGGAAAAGGAACCCTTATAGTTTCGGTCTGTCCGTCTGAGGTATGGCGTAGAGACTGTTAATACTAGAAAGCTGCAATTTTGCATGGGTATATATGTTAATCACGCGACCAAAATAAAATAATGAAAAAGTTTTTTTGTTTGTGATAGCTCCTGTACATGTAAAGTGGGAATGACTTTTTTTCTCGCCTATTCTATAGTGTGGGTAATAGGTCTTTTAAAATCATGGCGAGGTTGTGTATTTTTCGATTCAGTGATGCGTCTGCGAAATATTAAACTTTAAAGTAATATTTATTGTTCGAGTCAAGCATCCCCCCACTAAAAGCTAAACTGTTGGCTTGAAAAATTTGAAAATGGTAGTATAACGAACTTTGAAGAAAACTTATTCACGGCTAATGTTAGTTTAAGGGTTTAATGGTCGCCCAACTTATAAAATGTACCTACTTTGAAAATTTCGTACAAAACATATCCTTAGAAAAAAAAAACTTAGGTGATGTTGTATCCACGAGTATATTGAATATTTTTAACGGGTAGTAAACCAGTAAAATTTTGAAAAATAAAACCCTTTTTCTCGTTTTTAAGTTAAAAATTAGTGCCCGAAACCGTGAACTCAATTAATATGTTCATAGTAATAAACATGAAACCCACTTCTAAGTCCGCTTGTTATAACGGGTGACCACGGAACCCTACACTGTGCGTGGCCCGACACTTACTTGGCCGGTTTTGTATTTTATTATTATATAATAATAATTTAGAAAACCGTCCAAGTAGTAATTAAAATAAAAAAAATATTTAAGAAATAGATTAAGTATAAATATTTAAGCTGTGGAGAGATGTGGCAATTATTTGTTTACGTAGAAAACTAAAATAATTAAGTTTCTAGAGCGACACGAATCAACAAAATATCTAGAAACTCATGAAAATGATACTAGTACATCAGAAAGAAAAGTTTACCCATACAATAGGGTATTTTATTTACTTGTGTGCAATATTTATTATCGGACAACAAAAAACACTAAAAATAAATTATTTTTTTCTGAAAACAGCATCAAAATTGGTTTTCGATTTTAATAATATATAATAATATAATATAATAATAATATAATATTTAATGATAATAAAAAAATTATCAACTACCCTATATTT
The DNA here is from genome assembly GCA_951329385.1 of Polia nebulosa. Classification (NCBI taxonomy): domain Eukaryota; kingdom Metazoa; phylum Arthropoda; class Insecta; order Lepidoptera; family Noctuidae; genus Polia; species Polia nebulosa. The sequence goes on from OX589604.1 coordinate 19,612,038, forward strand.
CTTCTACAAGGCTTTTTAGAAGATTTGTAGATTCTAAAAACTTAACAATTCCAACCTTAAAAAGTCACAGTCCAGGCTTCTTAATTAGTGTTATATTAGCATAGATATTAGACATCGTCCAAAACTTTACAAAAAATAATTTTATATAATTGAGAAAGCCGTAGTCTTCTGAATTCAATTAGAACTTTCGTCCGTTTCGTAATTAGTCAAAAAGATAATGAAGCTGCTTTCTGATGTGTATAGTAAGACCGGTATTTTTATTTAATTATTTTCTTCTTTCATTAGCAGTCCTTGCCTGTACAAAATTTTGTCCCGAGGGAACGGAAGAAAATAATTTTCTCGTTAACGAAGAAAGATGGAATTGGTATTATTTATTCGTTTTGCTAGGTGTTTGTAGTCTCACGCTTATTGTCCATCATAAATGACTTGGGAATTCAGTAACCATTGGTAATAATACACTGGTTGACAAATTTTTGCTTTTTTAGGGTTCCGTACCCGAAGGCTCCAAACGTAGCCCTATTGCTGTCACTCAAGTATTCGTCTGTCAGTCTGTCCGTCTGTCTGTCTATTCGTCGTCAGACACAAAATTTTGTTCCGAAGAATTTTTTAACTTCCCATTGACTTTTTTTTTTTTTGGTGGGGTGGGAAGTCATCCAATGACTGATGAATGAGATGAGAGCGTGTCAGACTCTTACTGACTAAAAGCCACCCGTGTTCCTTCCCTGCCTGAGTGCCCAGGGGTGCCCATTGACATATGAACTTAAAATTTGGTGATAATGTTTATTCTTACGTGTATTTTACTAACAAATATCAAAATATTGATTTCCCTCATAATTATGGTACGGAATCCTAAATATGCGAAGTCCGACACACACTTGGCCAGTTTTTTATTTACCTTCTTTGAAACCTAATAGTGTTACCAGCAGTATTCTGTCACGTCACATTTTATTCTACAGTTAATCGTTTTTTCTGGATCCAACGAGGAGGCCGTAGTTTGACGTTCATTAATTTTATGCGATTAAAACATTAATTATGTTGTTACTTATTTAGTTAAAATGTAGAGTAGAAGGTAGTTAAGTACCTAGTTTAAATAAAACTTTGATCTTCTTTGCTACCCTTATGGACAGTTAAATTTTCAAAGCACGGGTGACCGAATTTTCACTTAGATTTAATAACTTTTGAAAATCGAAATCAAGGATTTCGGTACGAAGACATGTTCCGAGTACTATTTATTCATCATATTTTAAGATAAAACCATCCAAAATATTATAAACCGGCCAAGTGCGAGTAGGACTCGCGCATTAAGGGTTCCGTACCATCGTACAAGATTATACGCGTCTACTTGTTGCCATTATTAAGATCGAGCAAAAAAGCCATTACACACGTTTCTAATATAGAAGCCCTCATTACTTTTTAATTTAATTTTATTACTTTTTGTTATAGCTGGCAACAGAAATACACATTCTGTGACAATTTCAACTGTCTACCTATTATGGATCATGAGATATCTACAGCCCGCTGACAGACAGACGGACGGACAGCGGAGGCTTAGTAATAGGGTCCCGTTGGTTACCCTTCTGGTACGGAACCCTAAAAAAGATGACAACAATCCGCCATTTTGTTTTTGTTTATTACCTACTTAAACTAACATTTTTAATTAGATAAATATTTCTTAATAGACGTTTCAAATTTTTTTTTATTATTTCTTCTGGTCAAAAATAGACAATAATTAATCATTTTCAGCTGGGGTATAAAAATCGTGTAAACTAGCGCAATGTGTCGTGAAATTGGTACAGTATGATGTTTAATAACAGACAGGTAAAGCAAACTGGTTTCATTGGTAACAGACCTTTTAAAATTTTATGATCGATAGAGTGCTTTTTGAAGTAACAATGCACCCCGTGACTAATCAACTTCGATCCCTAAAACCAAACAATTCTCACATTAACTGAATTGGCAACATTAAAAATGTACAATAAACTCACGCCCCCGGGGCATAAAACGTAAGTTTTTAAATGGAATTTCTCTATTAGTTGGGACGTTCGACAAATGGACAGAGTGGAGTGCATTAAAGGACTTTCGGAGTATCGCCTGAGGCCGCGCGTGGCGCAGGCAGAACGAATCCAATGCCGTTGCCATTATTGATCGGAATAAAAAATAATTCGGTTGTGGAACGAGTGTCTGACTTTTCGGCTATACCCTCAGGCTAACTCGTTACAGATGCTCGTGAAGAATGAATGTGGAATTTTGGATTGTACTATGTTTAGAAAATAAGTTTATTACGTTTTCGGGTGTGACGTGTATAGTCAAGACCAGTCTAAGGCGAAAAAAATTAAAGATGTTTTTGTAGTAACTAGACCACAGATAAAGAAAATAAGTACATTTTAGTCTCCAAAATATTTCTTCAAGGAATTTGGCAGGGTATAGGTCTCCTCCGTACTAGGCAATTCGTTATTAAGGTGCTATTAGCTGCCAATGACCTTGAGTGGTTAGCTTGCGTGTTCTGTGCTGAGCTCACGTAACGCGTCGTACGTCCACCCAGTAATAGGACTCGCCCATCAAAGAGCGCTGTCAGAACTTAGACGCATTATTAATTTATTACACATAAAAGAACAGGTATTTAAAAAAAACTGAGACTTAATTATAAATAATTAAATGATCTTTAAAATGGTGAAGGTTTCATAAAAATACGCTTTATAGTTTTTGCGTGATTCTCAATGTTTTATCCGCGTTAGACGTAACTTTACAAATTAATTACACTATGTTATAAAAAAATAATTTTAAATATTCTCAGATCAAATTACGACGGACGCTGTCTAGAGTAATATATATTTTTTTCAAAGAAATAAAATTAGTCGTTTAGAAGTGATGTTAAATTAAAAACCATTGAAAGTCGTCTAACTGCGTCTTAAGGGTTTTTTTTTTTTGGGGGGGTGGGAAATCATCCTATGACTTCTTCCGCTCTAGGGTGGAGCGGAAGGGCGTGTCAGACTCTTACTGACTAAAACCCACCCCTGTTCCTCCCTGCCTTGAGTGCCCAGGGGCAAGGTAACTCTTTCGAATTTATCCTCTAAGGGTTACTCCTCGTATAAATAATATCCTACTAATATTATAAATGCAAAAGTTTAGACGGCTGGATAGATGTTTCTTACTTAATCATGCCAGAACGGCTGAACGGAAATGGATGAAATTTGGCACAGAGACAGATTATAGTCTGGAATAGCACATAAGCTATAATTTATAATAAGGAAAGTACTAATTCCACGGGGGCAAAGCCGCTAACAGAAGCTAAGGACCACACAACTTACCAAACTACTATCTATCAGTAAAAGCATAACAAAAGAAATGGTGCCACCATTGAATAAGAAAAACTACAACTAGTAAAACCCCTGAACCCGACCATGAAAACAGACTCACCAATTAAATTCCTTAAAACATCCTGGAAAGAAAAGTTGGCTAGCTTCGGAGGAACAAGTTGATAAATTAAATGGCTCTCATGTTCCACTTACAAAGGCTTCTAATACGGTTAGGGTCACAGCGACGAGTACAAAATCAGTCGTGCAATCTTTATCACCAGAATCGCTACCAGGAAGAAAGATAGTCAACTGTTTAATCGAGATAAACTTTGCCATTATTGTCGTGAGCAAGTGATATAATTTATTAGAAAAATTGGTTGAAATATTATTAGTTTTAGAAGGCGATTTTTTTGTTCGACAGATGCATGTGGGGTTTTACCATAAAACATTTGCAAGGCAAGTCAAAGTGACAGTTGCGATGTCAACTGTCACTTTGACACTTGTAGTTCAACATAGCTTTACACTTTTCATTTTGTTTAATGATAACACTGTCAAATGCCCTTGACAATTAATGTGATGGAACATCTCACCGTATTATGTTTGACTGACATTTAAATACTTCCTTCCATCAAAAAAATCGGATCAAACGAAAGCCTATTATAATTTCAAAGGACAAACTCCTTTTTTGTAAGTACTTCGAAATTTCCTCCTACTTTGTATCACGAACACGTAAGTGGTTTATATTTCGGAAAATTCAATTACAAAGAAATTATTACCACAATCATAAGGAAGAAACAATTTTTCTGGCGCACTCTTTTATTCTGAATTTATTAAGGGTCACACTGGCACCCTACCTAGCCACTGTAAGTAACCGTTAGGAAAACGGGACGTTTAAATTCCGGGAGAAGTGTCGTCATATATCACCCAACCATAATTTCTGGTCCCCCTATAAAAAGTGAACTTTCAGTGTCCGTAGTGCAACGCGTCTGTTTCTTATTTCGAAAACTGATTGTTTTTATAGCACAAAGGGTGGCCTTAGAACTTTGAATCCACGAAACACGTGTAGGAAACAACTTAGGTAGTGGACCGGACGGCTGCCCCGAGGGAAAACGCTGTTTAGTTTGGTCATCTAATAATAGAAACAATATTTGTTTTATTTTTCATATGTATTTTGTTTTGTTCGCACTTTGAGAATAGGGAAAAACAGTGTAATAGGGAAAAAAAGTAAATAGTTATTGAAAAGTCAGCGAAGAGGAAATCTTTTGTGTACCTGCTATAGAAAATAATTTACTTACATTTTCCTTTTCCTCAGAAAATCACCAATGTTAGTAGGTATTCATAAATACTGGTGTAATTAGGTACTTTTAATTTTAGGCTTACCGCATTCCCCTTAAACTTAAGGGGAAGATTTACAAAATAATGGTCAGACCTGCTGTGTTGTATGGTTCAGAATGTTAGGCCACAAAAGGGATGAATGAAAAGCAATTGCATGCAGCTGAGATGAGAATGCTAAGAGCGATGTGTGGTGTTACGCGCATGGATAGAATTAGAATGAGAATATATACAGGGTGTAACGGAAAGGTGTGGTCATATTTTAAGAACCGGTTCTGCCCATGGAAATGAACAACTTTCTCTAAGAAAAAATAGAAAATTCCCAAAAAAAAATTGGAGTTTCCATAAAAAGTTATCATCAGCTGATCAATATTTGTATATGAGGTAAAATTTTTTTTTGAGAATTTCCACAGATTTTCTTAAAAAATGTTGTTCATATCGATGGGCAGAAACAGTCATTAAAATATGTCCGTTACACCCTGTAGAAGAGGAAATCTAAAAGTCGCACCGCTGACTGAAAAGTTGTGTGGAAATCGGTTGTCGTGGTATGGGCATGTGATGCGGAGGAATGAAGAAAATGTCGTGAGGAAAGTCTTGTGTATGGATGTGGATGGCTATAAGAGTAGGGGAAGGCCAAAGAAACGATGGTTGGACTATGTGAAAGAGGATATGGATAAAAACGGGGTGACTACAGTGATGACGACTAATAGAGGAGTATGAAAAAAAAAACATGTTGCGCAGACCCCAAATAAATTGGGATAAGGGCAAGAGAATGATGAGTTTCATAGTTTACGTTTATACTTAAGTAGTGGATTTCATCACTGCATTTCAGCCGTTGCATATTGAAATGTGTTACACTAAATTGGATCCTGACAATGGCTTCGATTCACCCCTTTCATAAGATCTGGAATAAAACGTGAATGCTCCATCAAACAATTTGCCAAATCGGTAAGAACCGATCCACATTGAGGGTCAACACTTTCAAAATATTGATGAAACCTGATACCACTCGAATTTCTGACAGCGACTGTAATATAAATCCCAGAATAATCTCGACCACAATTCGTCGCAGAACCCCTCTCATTTCACCCTAAATCAAAGTGTTCGCGTCACAACTCAACAATAAAAAAGGGAATATTTATTCGTTATTTGTTGTCGGTTCGTATTAAAATAAAGCGACTATCTAGGCCTCAGCACCCTCCTCTTGACTTATCTAAGATCGGGATTGCATAAAATTCACATCTCTCTTTCGAATGTGACAGGCGCCGGCCGGGGACTACGCATCTCATTCCGGCGACCACCCGTTATGTCTAGCAAGCTATATTTATGTAATGAACCACATTAGACCACGTATTAGTTTGATATTAGGCGGCTATCATAGGAAATAAGGAAAAGTTTTATGACAGCAAAAAACAAAAGTAGCTATGTCCATAACATTTTTCTTGGTGCTCTTAGTATAAGTCGATTCTTACAAAGATTTTGATTCTGCTTCATCTTACAGGCGAATTAAACAAGTGTCCGCATACGCATTTTAGATTTTAAACTAACTTCAAAAAGGAGGTTTTCAATTCGACTGTAGGAATATGTTTTTATGTTTGTTTTTTTGTTTGATAGGTCATACGTCAGAGGTGGTTCCGTATAAATGATTGAAATTGATACAGCGCTTTTTAAAAACATCAACAAGAACAAAATATATACATACACGGATAACTTTTTGGTTTTATCCAAATTATGTTTAAATTCCATGTTTAGGGGGGGTTATCTATTCGGGCATAACTTTACTGCTTAGTTTTTGTTGTGGGGTACAACAATAAATAACTTAAAAAAAAAAATAACTTTAGTAAATAAAGTCATTTTTTAGTTTCGATTCTTCGTTATTTGACACCGACTGCCGAAACTAAACCGTTTTTTGCAATTTTTCATGTATGTGCTATGGAAATCAGTTGTATTTAAAAAAATAAAATTTTTATCAATTTGAATGGATACAAGTTTCACCAGCGTCCTATCTTTGCTAAGTTGATCACCAATGTGTCTTTTAATCATGGTGATTATGGAGATCATACGATGTCCTTATGAATGTTAGAGATGATTTTATTATTCGCATAGACAGAACATTAAAAAGTATTTAGTACTAGATATAATGTACCGAAATAATTAATAGGTAGGTTACATAAAAAATCTCACTGAACTACTTACTACTCGTACCTTGTTCATTCCCAAACTCTTATAAGTTAATTCTAAAATATTCCATATGCAAGTCCGTAACCAATCAGCATTAAATTTTAAGGCCATATAAGTTAAGTGCAGAACCTATGAAATGAGTACTTATGGTGCTAAGCTTAAGAGCTATCATATAGCGAATAATTTTATAGAGCTCATTGATTACCTATAATGATAGAGAATTTATCGCTACTTGTGCGGTATTGTTAATTTGATTTCATATATTACACTCCTAATAATCTTTTAAAATTTGCTATTTATAATATTAAAAGCTCCATGGTTTATTAATATTTAATGCTTACTAACGGTGGAAGCCTGTACAGTGTTTTCTCTACTGTAACTTCAGACAGATGTCCATCTACATAAATTAATAGTAGTGACCGCAGACCTATATTACATACATCTCAATATTGTTTTCATTTTTTTGATAATGAGACGGAGGGACGAATCTAAGTCCTATCCGCAAGCCTTGCCATGATGATAAATTCTCAACATGAGTTACCGCACCCCTGGGCACTCAGGCAGGGAAGGAACAGGGGTGGGTTTTAGTCCCTCCCGCTCCATCCAGAGCGGGAGAAGTCATTGGATGATATCCCACCTCAAAAAAAAAGCCTTGCCTGAAAAAAGAAGAGATGTATTTGCCCAGTAGTGGGAAATAATATTCTTGAATTATAGCATGACGGCTTAATGGGTGCGATGTTTTGCCAGTGTGAGATTTTCCCAAAATATTATTGTCAATTTAGTGTTAATCATTTAATCATCTCCAAATCTAAGTTAATAACCCCAGGGCTAACTAACAACACGAACAATAACCGAAACACATAATTCTACAACTATTAACTATGTAGGTTTCCTAACTTAGCAATTAATAAAGTTATGCTGCAATTTGGTGCATCTACACTACACAGTAATGGTCCCAGTTAGTCTTCGGCGTGCAATTACTTACAGCAATAGACCAATTAATAAGGGAGGCTGAGCTAACTGCCGACCATAGTATACGAATGTGATACCATAAGATAGTCTAGAGGAAATTACTTCAGAATTTGTGGGTAGTGTAATATTATGTTGAGATCGGGAAATTGGTTTTATAAGTTGGAGTTATTGTGGTGGAAGAAGAGCTTCCGTTGTGGAGATGTTTCTTGATTGTTCAGTTTTTCATTGCTATTTGTAGACGATATTTATACTTGGTTCTCTGAACACACCTGTATACGGTTTTTTGTTGTCAAACACGCCACTTTCAGCAATATCTAAACTAATATGTAAAGCTAAAATTCTTTATTCGCTGGCAGATAATCTCTGTAAGTTGTGATTGGATTTCAAAAATTATTTTACTGCTGGAAATCTGCTCTATTGCTTCTTTTATCCCAGAAAAATACACGGTTCCCGTGAAAAAGAAGCTGGTCGGTCAATAAACAAAACAGCAAAGTTGATTGCTCTGAAACGGCCCGCTACTTCCATCATTTTAAAAATCAGTACTGTTGTAAGCAATAAGATAAGGTTCTTAGTATTAGGTCTCCGTAATCCGCACTTAGACTCCCATTTAGTCCGTTGTACGTGGAAATGTTATAGATAAGATAGATATATATAATACATACATAATATAAGGTTCCTAAAATTAAGATTCCCCAGAATTTTAGAATGATTATCAAACCACCCCACTGCCAATTAACACCACTTCAATCCAATCCTTAATCCAATCCCCAGAAAACCAATTCACACGCACGAAACCCTCAATTTTTAAGCCTGCCACCAACACTCCCGCCCCAGGAAAACGTCACAACCGTTACTAACATTTGAAATTTAATTGTATTGATAATTTCGCAAGCAGTCGGTGTGTACTATGCATTAACTCAGTGACGACGCCTGAGGCCAGCACGTGTCCCAAACAAGGACCCTTTGCTTTTATTGCGTCTATTTGACATTAAAAGTGTTTTCAGATAAAATGCACTTTAATTTAGTAGTCTAGCGATGTTATTTTGTTTTACTCGTACCTCTCTATCTTGAGCTCTAGACAAAATTTTATTTTATCAGCGATAGTGACTGACGAAACGTTTGGGATTACCCAGGTGATATTTTGGTAGCGCATTTAATGTTTAGGTATATTTTGGACTTTTTGACAATTTTCTTTGTCTAAAACCCCTTCTTTTCATGTTATTAATTGTAATTAGTTGAATTTAGATTAATTGAAATAATCATATTAAATTGATTAATATTGTATTGTATTGTTTTTGTATTATTAATGTTATTTGAATTGAATTGTATCTATGAACTGAAATGTATTAGTTATTGTAATTATTATTTTTATCTACACTATCGCATTGGGTTTTATAATGATAGCTGTATGTATGTGTGTAATAAATAATAATAATAAATAAATAATAATAATTACTGTTCAATAAGGTACAAGCAGATTTTAATAGCGTATTGTTTTTCTTTCTGGTAACTCGTAGTGACGAAATGTTCACTATGGAAAGACCCTATGATTTCCCAGTGTAAACCTATAGCATCTATATCAGAGGAACCATGCGTTTTTACCGTGATAAAATATAGCATAGAATCCTTTGCTTTTATTGCGTATATGTGACGTTAAAAGTTTTTTCAGATAAAATGCTCTTTCATTTACTATTCTCGGCTGTGTTTTGTTTTTCCCTCTCTAGTACCTTGTAGTTTGATATTTTGCGAGTGTTTGAGTGTGTCGCTCAAACAGACTGTCAAAACTTGGTCGTAGTTTTAAGTAACTAGGGTAACTTTCTGATGATGTCAAAAGGAAACTACGCGTTGAAAGTGCGCCTACGGAATAACAAATCGGAAGTTCTTTTACTCCACACGTAACCAACAAGCTTTTGATTGACTGACAACATACAATTATATGCATGCACCATTGGCTGCAACACGCAGCTTTGAATTGTTCATGAGAAAACTTTGAAAATATATTGCGAAGATAAAAAAATTCTTCGATCCACAGGGTGTAACGAAAGGGCACGCCACGCTTGCGCTGGTAAGGCCCGTCTTTGAGGATTGGCTTAAGAGACGCCACGGCATCATCACCTTCCGCCTGACGCAACCAGACAGGGCCGTTTCGGGAGGTTCCTGTGTCGCATAAGGAGGGAGAAAACGCACAGAGGACACGGTGGAGTTCTGCCCCGCTTGGATGGAGGACCGCGGTGTCCCTCGTGGAGGTGATCGGCGGCAGCGACCTCTCGCGCCCAGCCGTGGTCCATGGTACGGAGCGAGAGAGTATGGGAAGCAGTCGCCTCCTTCTGCGAAGCAGTAATGCTCACAAAGGAGGAGGCGGAACGGGTAAGGTAGACTCAAAAGAGTCACCCTCACGCCCCCAGCATCAGCCGCTCAGGAGACGCCCAGGGCGTCGGGTGTCGCAAGCCAATCTCCAGCCACCGTAAACGCGGGCCTGCGGACGGCAAGTAATGGGTAGCTCGCCGTCGGATTAGGACCAGGCCTGAGAGTCGACGGCGTGTAGTGTTGAGATGTCAGCAATACCTGAGTGGGCCCGACAGGCCAATGCCTGCCTGGGGTCGAGAATAAATTCGAAATAGGGTTACCGCAGCCCTTAGCACTCAGGCAACTGAAGGAACAGGGGTGGGTTTTAATCAGTAAAAGTCTGACACGCCCTATCGCTACACCCAGAGTGGGCGAAGTCGAGGATTTCCCAAACCCCAAAAAAAGGGTGTAACGGAAAATACGTGATCATATTAATTGAAATACCGCTTCAGCCCATAGAAATAAAAATTTTTTTTTCAAGAAAGTAATAATATCCGAAAAAATAAATTGACTATGGCTTTCCTTGAAGAAAGTGGTTCATATCCAAAATATGAACACCCATTTCCGTTACAATCTGTGCCTATATCGAAAATAGCAGGTAAAAACTCATTAATCCTAGTTCATAATTTATTAATCCTAGTTAATAAATGCTAGGCAGATTGATTTCAAAATCTGGATGCTTAGAAGTTTCCTGATCAAGCACGTCTCAATTGCTGAACAGCTTTCGATTTTTAAATTGGCTTAATTTCTTTCATTCATCATCATCATCATCAGCCTTTTTTAATGTCCCCATGCACTACTGGGGCACATGCCTCCTCTCTGTGAGAGGGTATAGGCCGTAATCCACCACGCGGGCCCAGTGCGGGTTGAGGTCACATGTCTTCGAATGTTTTGTTCTAGGACATGCACCAGCATGTTCTCTCAAAATTGGCAAAAGTGGCTCTCAAAATTGTGAAGGAAAACATCGTGAGGAATGGTCACAATCCAAAATCCTCCTTCACAATTTTGAGAGCAGTGGTTATGAAATAATTTACACAAAGTAAAGCGCCTGCCTGGGTTTGAACTCACGACCTACAACTTGTAAGTCGTGGCTGTTACCACTGGGCCACCACTGCTTCTTTCATTCACTCTGGAGTATCTGGTGCCAGAGGCTGATTCATTCGATAAAAGTGTGTTTATATGTAGGTTTTGTCACTGACACTCCCTGGTCTTTTTCCCCAAAATACCTGGCGCCTTTTGAAGGAATACCCTGAAAACAAAAAAAAAAATTGCCAAGTGCGTGTTGGACTTCCCACATTTAGGGTTCCGTACCTGAGGGAATTATCAAAGAAAAAGTCTGATTTATCAATATATTGGTATTTGTTATTAAAATATACGTAATAATAAACAAAAATCTGCCTAGCCTTTTCCCAACTATCTTCGGGTCGGCTTCCAGTATCACCGGATGCAGCTAAATACCAGTATTTTACATGGAGCGACTGCCTATCTGACTTCCACTACCCAATTACTGGGTAATGCGATACCCCTTGGTAAGACTGTTTAACGTGTTTTCCGAGGCACGGAGGATTCTCGGTATGTAAAGATGGTCACCCATCTGTGGACCAACCCCGGCAAGCGTAGCTTAACCTGATGGATCGACACGTGCGGCTGTTATTACTTTAGCTACGAGCTCCTCTCAAGTTCTTAAGTCAATGGGAAGTTAAAAAAATCTTCCGTACAAAATTATGTGACAGGACGGACAGACAGATAGACGGATAGATGGACAGACGGACACGTGAGTGACAACAATAGGGCTCCGTTTGGACCCTTTGGGTATGGAACCCTAAAAAGGTAGCCTGGCTAGCGTATCCTAAACATGGAAAATAAATGATGAATTCGTCAATCTTCTGAAGATTACTAGCTATGAATATGCTGTTTTATGAAATTGCAAACTTTGAACTGTATGTGTAAAAACAGTGATTTTACAGAAAATACAAAGCCCAAAGAAACAAATGAATAACTTATTTGGAAAAAGTAATAACATGCCTTAAATATGCCTTAAACATAGAATTCATTTGAAGTTAAAATTTTACGTCAATACACACTTATCACAGCACAAAGTGACCAGTTTTATAGATCGGCAACTTCCTAGGTAAAGTTCTAATACAAGCCAGTAACATCAGAACTAGCCAAAATACAGAACGTAAACAATTCGTGTGCCCATCGCCATACAGTGGGGTCCGAATCATTGACTTGGGGTAAGTTTCATTAACTTTTCCAATGAATACAGGCATTTGCCTCCAATTTGCTTGCATTGGTTACAAACATTTGGTGCATACACGAACAAATAGTTTGAATATTTAGTTGGACAGTTACATAACTACATAGTTCTTGTGATTAATTTTCGTTTTGATTTTTGTTATCACTCTTAGTTTTGTTTATAAAAGCCCTGTCGGTTTTAACCTATGATAACACTATTTGATCATATTTAATATAGGATTATAGTAGCCTTTTCAAAACATTAATTTATTCACAAATTAATTTTAAATCTAGATCTAATTATTTATTTTTGTTATATACATTTTTAAATTATTATTTTACATAATACTATTAATATTGATGTAAATAAGCGAAGACACTGGTGCCTGAGACTAGTTAAGGGACCATGGGATTCACATCATAAGTAAAATATTTTTATATCAATAAAACTTTACTATCTTGAAGTCGACATCCAGTCTAACAGGATGCAGCTTCGGTACCAGTATTTATATGACTAATGAAACTTTTGGGCATCTGACTGTATAATGGATTCTCTTCCTTCAAAACAAGAAAAACAATACAGTAATAAACTCTCAAAGCTAACTCTCCAGATGTTCTGTACCCCTGAGCGGAGACAATCTCTAATCGCAACAAGTCGAGCCCGTTTACGTTACGGCCTCATAATTACATTAACTACGCAATGCATGTGTTACATCGTTGATGTATAGGATGTGGTCAACTTGAAAATATTAAATAAGTTTTTTTTTAAATGTACATAGAACCGCCAGTTTGTAATAATTGTCAACAATTCTATAAGTAAAATATAAGGGACTTTGAACATTGATACTCAAATGCTATTCTTTATCTGGTCTGCTCACACTTTTCGTACTCTGTAAATTCTTACTACTTTGTAGTGCAGTCATCACCAAACTATGCCATGACGTTTGCTGAACTGCCAATGAAGATATCCGAAGGATAACCAAGGTGATAGCCTGAAGAATCGGTACAGGCAGATTGCTGGCAGAACACAATGTTCGATGGAGCCTAAAGGTTCTTGAGTGACGACCGTGTACTGGGAGACACAAACGCAGCGCACTAGGTAAAACGATGACCGACGATGATGACTGGAGACCGGTCGTTGTGGCGATACTTGGGAGATTCCTGAGTCCAGCAGTGGTCGTCTTTTAGCTAAAATGATGATGATGACCTAATACTCTGAAGTCTATGTGACCACTAAACCATACATGCCTGCAGTTCTGACATGATACAATGTTTATCTGCTGTCCACATGTCTACATTCTAGGCACAAGGTAAGTCCTTGAAAATATATATTTTCAAACACACTGTACACAACAAGCTACCCCTGCTAGCCGGTCCAGACAAATTGTCGCACCCCACGTTCGCATTATTGCCGATATTTAATTGTTTGCGTAATTTATTTCTCTAAAGCAGGGAACGTTTGTTGTGTTCGGAATAGGAGACTGGTTATGTTATGTTGTATTGAATGTTTATGAAAAATGCACGTGGACGAATTCAATTGAGTCAGTAACGCAGAATTGGGTGATGTGCTAAAGTTGTTAGTTGCTACTCAGCCAAGTACTGTTGGTTTAACAATTTTTTAACAATTTTGCTATTTACACACAACATTTTTTTTTAAACTGATCGTTTAAAAATTAGACAGCAAAATACTTTAATCGAACTACAAAGAACAATTCACGAAAACAACAATAACGCGAGAGAATAAGAATCTTTAACCATTTAACCCTTTCAACAGCACCGAACAAAACATTTTTGCACACAACATAATTCTCGTTGAATAATCGCAAAAGAACAGTAAAAACAATCGAGTTTCGGAGTATAGTTACGAATTGAACATACATACAAAAAAATACTGGATTTAAAAATAATAGAATGCAACTAACTGTATTGTATAGCTAAATTAATTTGAGCCCGATTACAGACCATGTCAATCACGTTTGTAATTTAAATACGAATAGTAGATACAATACGTACAACAAAGCACATAACCAGAGGGTACCAGGCAGACTAAACGGCTGCAACAATTTAGCCTGCCATCACATTCGCTGCGCATCGCGACACTTGCATATTTCAATGTTAGTCACGCGCGCTCACAGGGTTAGATTTTAATTGTTAACACTAAATTTTATGTGTATAGTTTAGTTCTCTGGTGTTGAATTGTGAAGGATTCTTGAATGTGTTAGTTGAAATTTTAACCTAGGAATTTGAACCTTAATACCTTTCCTGAAGACGTTGCATTGTACGCCTTCCACAAGGTGGACCGATGATCTGATGAGGGCGAATGCAAGAAATATATTACCACTCGGTATGACGGTGTTTGGGGGAGGCTTTTATTAAGCAGTTGATATTTTTCGGTCTCATCATCATCATCATCATTTCAGTCGAACGACGTCCACTGCTGGACATAGGCTTACCCCAAGTGTCGCCACAACGACCGGTCCTGTGCGTCTCGCATCCATCGGCTACCCACGACCTTCACCAGGTTATTCGTCCACCTTGTGGGAGGCCTTCCAACGCTGCATCTTACGGTACGCGGTCACCAATTCAGACCTTTTTTTTTCGGTCTAGTAGTGTGAAATCATGATACCGACTTTTCCTGATATGTCCTACCCCTTGACATTTTCAAATGGGTGAAATTGCATTCTGAGATAATTCAGCAGAACGAAATGTTCCTTTAATTAAAACTGTCGTCACATTCAGACGCATATTTCAATGTTAGTCACGCGTGTAACAGTAGGGTTAGATTTGATTGTACTTTCTAACATTTCATTAAAGCCATTTTACTATGGGGCTGATTAAAAGTACTAAAAACGCCCCTTAATTTGTAGTTTTTTTTCATGGCCCCTAAAGCTAACCTTTCGTGTGGTGTTTGGCTTACCGTTACGCACACGATTCTGTTTTATATTATTCGTACTACAAATTCCTGAACCATGAACCAGAGATGGTCAACACTATTCCCTTAGGAGCCAATAACATCATAGCGTGAACGCCAATCTGTGTGATTATGGAAATATCCCCTCAGGGCTTTTTATTGTAGATGTCCATGGGGAACAGAATACGTGCAAGTCATCATAAACTGGTATGGGGTTAGTACGTATAGAAGAAAGTTAAAGAGACTCGTTACCATTTGTGCCTACAGTAAAATATTAAATGTGCAAAATTCATGGTGTCGAATACCTACCCTTTGAGAGGTTAAAATGGCTGAATTCTGGTCGAAGCTTAGACAAAATACTAGAAGAACTACTACTACAAAAAAATATATCAACACGAACAAGTAGGTAGATGGTATCCTGAACAACGTTCCTCCATATAATATATCCTACTATGGATGGATGGATGTTTGTTATTTAATAACGCCAGAATAGAATAGAATAGGATAGAATAGAATACTCTTTATTATGCCAATGGATCTTAATTAAATTTGCCACAGAGATAGATTATAGTCTGGCGTTGCAGTGATTGGGGGCATGTCCTAAAAAAAAAAGTCTACAATAGCACATAGGCTATCATTTATAGTGGGTGAAGTACTAATTCGACAAGGGTGAAGCCGCTGGCAGAAGCTAGTAGAAAATTAATACAGTAGGAAATACTGTAAAAGACTTTCTTAGAAGAGAACAAAACTTGCCATCCTTTCCTAGGACTTTCTCCTAAAACCACTATTAACTAATAGGTAAACGAAAAGGGTTTTATTGTAAGTAAATGGGGCCGAATCTTAACCCGTCTTCTTGGAATCCCAATTCAGACACTCCACACAAAGACTCGATCGGGTTTCAAAATTCACGTGTAGGCTGTAGGTGGGCTATTCTATTTTTAGAGTTTGAGGGACAATTTGCAAATATTGAAAACGTGTGTTGCCGAAGAAGAAAAACGTTGTTACCAAATATCTACATATTTATCTATACAATATTTTTTATTTTTTTATTGTTGATAGGCACGCGTTTGACCACTATCTCACCTGATGGTAAGTGATGATGTGGTCGAAGATGGAGCACGCTTGCCTAGAAGTAACCTATTCACTCTTGACTTAAAGACTACTAGCTTCTGCTCGCAGTTTCGCTCGCATAAAAAGTGTTATTTTTCATACAAACTTTGTCGCCACTTTTTATCACCTTAGGAATTGAATGTCGAAATATCCTTCCTTATTCATTACCTAAATGCACCATCACACCAGACTTAAAAAAAAAATGCTCCTAGATCCGTGGGATTACGCAGGGTGTTAATAAATTAGTCAGGACTTTTCTTTTTATAAAACTATTATTTAAGCATGATTTGGCATTAAATACGTCAAGTTTTTCCTAAAAACGAAATAAAAATTGTTACTTTCACACCGTTATAGTATTCTTCAAACTTAATGGCGTGTGAGAGTATCACCAACTTCCAAATTGACAAACAAGTAGGTACTATTCACCCCTTAAAAAAAATTCACACAGCTAAAAAATCATTAAATGGCCTAAATTATTGTCGACTTGAATGTTCCTGCTCGCAGTTGCACTCGCAGCTAACTTCGCATACGCCATTAAGTTTGACGAATGCTGTACAGATTATGTCCATCAAAAAGTACATAGAATGGCCCACAGGTACAACACAATACAGTACCATAACCTAATTCCGTTAACAGGATTACTCATAATCTAGGGCTGTCCATCACTCGTATCGATAACGCGAGTAATTTATCCATAGGAAAAACGAGCGCTATCCGTGACCGGCTTATCTTAATAAGTTCCCAAAGATAATTGTGCGTGAGCGTTATCTCGATTAGTAATGGATGTGTTCGGTGCAATTATGGTCGAGCTAATTCATTTTGGGTGCGTTTTGTTTATACGTGTGTCTGTGTATGCCCTTTTTCCCCTTTTAGCGTGATCAGAATATTACGTCGCATCAAATCTATGGGAGTAAGCAACGTTTTCAAAGTTGGGTATAGCTAAGACATTTCTCGGAAACGTGATTGTTTCCTTTGTTACTTATTCTGAGAATCTAGATATTGTCTTGAGAGCATCTACTGTAGCAGTACCGTTACTATTGAATGTAAGCTTCCACACTCAGCATTAGTTTGAGAGCCTTCAGGTTTTAGACAGTGACTCCATATGCTATAGCTTGAATAACGTGTATTTCAGCTGTGTGTAAATACATACCTACTTACTCCGTAACTCAATCCCAACAAACTTCTAGTTACAATAAGTACAACTAAGTTTGGATTGAAGTCAGTCATAGCTAGGTTCTCTTTAAGTCAAGTTGTATTTAAGTCAAGAGTGAATAGGTTACTTCTACGCAAGCGTGCTCCATCTTCGACCACATCATCGCTTACCATCAGGTGAGATAGCGGTCAAACGTGTGCCTATAGATGATAAAAAAGGTTCACAAGGGCTACCTAAGTAACTTTAAACTTGTCACGAAATATACGTATAAGGTAAACACTCCCGAAAACGAAGACAGGTGATAAGGCTAGTGATTCTTGACGATACCATCATAAAATCTAAAAAAAAAAGATATTTTTTTCATCATTTTGCGTACACTATTCTGTCAAATCAATCTGCCTAGCCTTTTCCCAACTATTTTGGACCGACCGGTCTTGCAGTCTAACCGGATGCAGCTGATTATCAGTATTTTACATGAAGCGACTGCCTATCTGACCTCCACAACCCAGTTACTGGGTAATAATACGATACCCCTTGGTAAGACTGGTTGTCAGACTTTCGGACTTCTGACGACCCGTAACGACTGTCAAAGATCCACGATTGACAGCCGGGACCAACGGTTTAACGTGCTTTCCGAGGCACGGAGGAGTCTCGGTATGTAAAGACGTACACTATTCTGTGAGAACAGTTAAATGAAACCGTTATTTGCAGTTAAAGACACTTTTTTTCGTTACAACTGTAAGTTGTTAAGTTAAGTTAAGGTTTGGTTATGCAATGTAATATTCGTAAAATATCAGCTGACGCCCGGGCATTCCTCGAGTTCAAAGTGCGCGCGCTCTCGCCGATAGCCGTGCGGCTAACGACCCTACGTCTACGCGACGCCGAAATAAAGTGAAAGATCACTAGTATCTGTTTGCATTTAGGTTGTATATAATCTACGTTCTGGCTACGGAAGCGTTCCTCTTACACCCTGTATATTAAGGTTGCATAACCAAACCTGGGGAGAGTAGTGGTGGGTCAGTGGTAACGGCTCCGAGTTAAATATAGTGGGTCGTGGGTTCATACTCATGCAGGCAGGCACTTTACTTTGTGTAAATTATTTCATCATCACTGCTCTCAAAACGGTGAAACCAGCATATCCTAGAACCAAAACTTCGAAGACATCGACCAAACCTCACTGGGTCCATGTAGGGGATTAAATAATTCCCTCTCACAGAGAGGAAGCCAATATCGTAGTAGTGTATGCTTATTATTATTATATAACCAAGCCTTACCAATATTTATCACGTTTATTTTACCTGTAACAAAAAAAATCTCACCTAAACTTTCCAACTCCAAAACCAGCATTAGTCATCGATTTCTCTAGACTTCCTTAACGTTAGTCTAACCCAGATTTACAAATACCAATCTACCTCAGATCCCTCTAAAAACATTTTACGCAAACAAGATGGCAAAGATAAGCGAGTTTGACAGCTGGTCTAACTATGTACAACTAGGTCGATACCAAGCTTCGCGGATAAAAAGGGATATCGAAACTTTTGAAGTCCCGACAGCACACTCGAGCGGGTAATGCGCAGACTTTTTGTGCTCAGCAAAATCTAAACAGGGTCAACCCTATTTCAATTGGAGTTCGCGATATTTTTGTATTGTTTTTTTTTTCGCCGGAAAGTCGGATATTTCGGTAATAGTCGCCGTTCGCTAGTTTTGTGAACAACATCAGCTTTTAGTTGAACACTTCTAAATGGAGGCTGTAGCTTGATTCGTGGTAAAATGAATAGTCACAGTTTTTCGACAGTTAAATTTTTTTCATTTGATTTATAACGTAAATAAAGCAACACGCTTGTATTTCCCACAGAGTTACGCACAGAGGTGCAACCAAAACAACGACACCAACAACAACTACAACGACATTTCCTTAGTTATGTACAGTGTCGACCAAAAGTCGATAGGCAATCTCACAAAGCAATAGCTTGACGTTTAGTTTGTCTTACGACCTTCTATTGCCAAGAAAATAGACACATGCATCATTATTGTCGTCAACAAGTGATTGTAGTTCATAATTTCAACGTTAATATATGAGTCAAGATGACCTAGCGGTTAATCGCTCACAGATAGATGCGTGAATCAGTGAGCCGTGAGTTCAAACCTCACGCAGTACTATTATAGACTTTTTGTAAGTTTTTACTCGATTGGAAGTAATGAGACAAAAATATAATATTCTTTATCTTGTTCGCTCTGTTTACACATTTCGTAAAGTTAGAAAGGTAGATCATAAACTAAATAAAGAATTTAGATTTCTGTGAGGTAGACATGAGTTTTATGAATATTTTACTTGATCGAAATTAAACGTTGTCGATTGGTTGTGGTTGTTGGTTAGTGACGTGTGGTTTAATAGTTAGTGGTATTAGAACTTTATTCTCAAAATGCAAGCAAATATTAATATTCAGGCGAGGGCGACTATTATTGCGCTGCTTAGAAGTGGTCTTAATAAAACACAAATAGCTGATGAAACCAGACTGAATGTGATGAATTGTAACTTATTTTTTCATTTGAAATCTATACACATTATTTGGTGACTTATGGGTCAATAAAATGGTTTTTATTGTTTTTTAAATCCATCATGAGACCTAAAAGATAAATAATTACTTACTGTTTATTTTTGGATTTATTTTTCGTCCTACACGATCGGCCTGTGGGTAAGGCATACTAAGAGATCGATTTTAAATCGAATGATAATTGCCTCCATTTCTGGTATTGGACCGCACGCGCGCTCAACATCTCGAATCCAATCACCCTCGGTATGACAGACAGGCACCGACCAGATGGTGCAGATCGAGTATATGGCGTCATCATCCGGCAGGTGCGTATTAGTCACACCTTGGTCCGGTCGCTCCCAATCCCTATACACCCACCTCTCATTACTTTGGAATGTGCGATTCTGGGTGTACCGCTCTACTCGCCACTTATACCTGCGAATACGGTTTGCCTATGCATATACTTTCTGTTTCAGGGAGTCGATGCGCTCTGTGACACGGGACAAATAGTCTTCGGGGACTGACATCAGTCCCCGAAAACGCCCGTCTTACAAAGCGCATCACTCTGGGGCGAATTTTGCCCTCCCTGAAGCAGATTAGTTTGCCTAGCTCTATCATCATCTCTAGCTCTGGCCCCACCAATACGACGCTCGATCCTGCACTGCTAAGCCAGCACGGCTGGCTTCTATCGTGTAGCTCTGTCATTAGGAAATCTGACGTGAGCTACACGACATGCCGCTACAGCCGCACAGTACAGTATCGAGTGAGTATCGGTGAGGTGTTCGCAGTCATCAAAATATTTTGACAACTGCGAATCCAGAGCAGCCACCAGCGCCCTATTCTTGTTGTGCATGGGTAAACGAGGTAAGCGTGGCCTAAGTTCGAGCGGCATGCTGCGATATTCCCGAATAGAGAGAGAAATCATTGCACTGGGTAATTACGTTTGTAACCATGTCATTACACTCCTCGTCAGCGTGGCTGGAGATATGGTTGGACGGTGGTACCAACACTGGTACCACAGTCTGTGACGGAGGGGCAATGACATGTCTACCCATTTCAGATCGGAGGCGATCAAGTACAGTATCATCCAACATATGATTACGCAGGATAACCCACACCTGATCCGACAGTCGTTGGGCCGAAACGTTGACGGCTGGCTCAAGCACCTGAAACAAAGAGAGCATCCGAACACGGTACTTGGTCAAGTTGTTACCTCCTTCTGTAGCCCCGTAATATGAGCGCATGACGTTTTCATTGATGGATTGAGTCCATCGCATGCGCTGCACACTTCCGCTGGGAGCTGGGACCCTATCAGAGGCCGGTGGGCCTCGACGTCTTAAGCCTCTCGGCGGCCGGCGTCCTCCCCGTCGACGCGCAGGTGGTGGTGTCATCGACGGCGAGAAGAACTCGTCGCTGGAGCTCGACGCAACTGCCACGGTCACAGCACTCACAGTGGGACTAGGTTCCGGCGGCGGCGAGGCGGAGCTGAGCGACGAGGCTGGAGGTGGTGGGCGTAATTTTCGAGCTGCAGCTCTCGTCAACATCGATAAAATTTATTGTTATTGTACATCGTCACAATATTTATTGTTTTGATGACATGTGTCATCTGTCGTCTTTTTTTTTTTAATTATTTTCCATTTTTTATATATTTTCTGGGATTTGTAGTTGTGTAAAGTTTCTAATTTAAGTAATTTGTTATCAGATGCTTTTGTTTAAAAATTTGTATCAATCTGGGACCTCAAAACTGTTATTTTAAATAAAATTTGTTTGTATAAAATTAACACTACTGTTGACGTTCAGAGTTGCCAGTATATTATTATTATCTCGTTTATTCATTTGTAAATACATATAAATAATATTTTTAAATATTTCAATGAAAAAGTTAAAAAAACATTTAAAAATATAAAATATAGTATCCCACCGGTATCGGGAACAGGGTCCAAGCTACTGGCTGTCAGGGCTCCAGAGAGAGGAACCACCTGACAATGCGAGCCGTGCCCAGAAGTACTGCGTTCTGAAACAAGCCTTATTATTATTATAAATGCAGAGTTTTAATATTATATATTAAATGAATGTTATTATATTATATAAATATGAAGTCACTTTAGTATTTTGTTACCTATAGCTGCCTAATATCATTTTTGGTTTTGTTTTAGAGGAATACCTACTGTAAGTCTCTGGATCAAACGATATGAGGAAGAGGCATTCCTTTATGTAGTTATTATACTCTTTGGGAAGAGGGTAGCCTATCAAGTCGACAGCGAAGTGGAAGGCCCTCGCTTATAAGCGAGGCGCAGCGACGAAATATGGTGGCCGAGTATGAAAACAATGGTTTCACACCTACGAGACACTTTTCGGAGTTATTCGACACCTCATTACAAACTGTTCGCCGTAACCTTTACGCTGAAAGCTTGCATCACAGAAGACCAGCAAAAAAGCCTTTCCTAACAGAAAGACATAAACAAGACCGAAACATTCATTGCGCGTACAGCTAGAGAGTGGAATTCTCTACCGGAGTCTGTGTTTCCTGTAAGCTACAACCTGGGAGTCTTTAAGTCAAGAGTAAATAGGTTACTTCTAGGCAAGCGTGCTCCATCTTCGACCACATCATCGCTTACCATCAGGTGAGATAGTGGTCAAACGCAAGAATATCAAACATAAAAAAAAGAGAAGAAGGTTTATTTTCAATCTTCTTTTCGTCAAGAAAATTACTACTTAAGCTATAACCTCAATACATTCATTGTAACCTTACATAACGTTCATAAAGTCTAAATCATATTTGTGTGTTAGTTTTCAATAAACTCTGCTGAATATCAATAGTTACGTATAATAAGTGGGTATCACTGTGAGTATCAGTTTGTTTTAAATTACAATAACCTTTCCTTGTTATGTTATTATGAATTGACTTAGTGGGTTATTTTATCTAGGTAGGAATGTGACATCACAATTCTCATAAAAGTTTAGTAATTTTAAGTAGGTATACATAAATAAAACGAATAAACATGTAAAGAAATTTTTCTTTACATTGGCTAGCGTCAGAGATAATATATGGCATGAGACCCTAGTTACCTATCCTCGGGTACATTGCATGTGGTTTGCCTGTAGTAAATAAGAGTCCTTTGATTTGGTCTTCACATATATCACATTTATTGTCAACACTGCATCACACCAGATAGCACTCCGTACACAGAAAATTGTATGTTGAACTTACAATTTATGATGAATCACTTTTACCCTATCGTCCGAAGATCGAAGATTAAAGGTCCAGTGAGGAGATCCACAAGCAGTATCTAAGCCGTGGTCATCTAATCATGGTCATCTCTGAACACGTGGACGTTGGTGTTCGGAACCTTTTGCTAAGACCGCATTGTTCTTCCAAAATAATGTGAAGTTTATGATCCGAACATTTTTATATTGTTTTTTTTAGTATGAAACTAAATGTAAAGTAGGAACCATTGCCCTACATTCTTATGCTTACAGCATTTGAACTTGATTCTGGTCCCTTTTACACCTCGAGCCATCATTAGGTGCTTTTAAGAAGTTTTTCCAATAAATAAAATTTAATAGGCAGATTTGCTCTAGATCAAGTTGGAAAAAGAAACCGTCAAACGACAATCCGTCAATCTGTCAACTCGCAAAATAACGCTCCATTCCACGAATCTAAATTTATTCTATTTTTAAGTGTTACAAACATTGTTGTTACGATTCAGAACTACTTTTTTATTTCCACCTTCCAAAACCGATAAGATAAAATACATAATTGCATATGTATAGGTAAATAACAACTCAATAACTAATATTTAACTTTTTATAAAAAATAAATAATAGGTATGATTATATTATAAATAAACTTAAATACTTAACAAAATCTTGCTTAATTAAAATACAAACATTATTATGATTTCAAATAAACAAAAACAGCAATTCCTTGTAATAAAGTAGAGTCCGACCGAAACTGGTTTTCCGGCCGAAACCGAAACCGAAACCGAATATTCGGCCGTGGCTTCAGTTTCGGCCGAAACCGAAACCGAAACTCACGTGGGCAAGTATAAAATTCCATAAAATTCTGAGATTTGGTGCATTTTACCCATTATTCTGCATTAATTAGGACATGAAATGGAAACACAGTAGGTATATTAATTTGGTTGTAATCATTTATTTAATATAATATAAAAAAATATTAATAATATTTTTATTATTTTTTTAAATTAAGTTCTCATAGCAAAATGTTTATCAGTTATCAATAATCAAATCACTAATTGTTACTGTTTCATTAAATACTAATTATTAACGAAGTTAGGCAAGAGTGTACGACAACTTCCGAAATCAGTTTCGGTTTCGGCAAAAGTTTCGGCCAATTTTGGCCGAAACCGAAACTGCCGCCGAAACTTGATTTTTGGCCAAAACTCGGCCAAAACCGAAACCGAAACCGAACTTTCGGTCGGACACTAATTCGAACTCGAACCTCAATGACCGTGAACCCATTGCTTAGCTCAAACAGCTATCGGAACATGTTGGATTTATGCGAATTTTAGCAATGCAATGAACAGGTCGTCATTGTGACGCGTATTCAAAATGCAACAGAAATATAATGTTATTTCGCGTAGTGCGACGACAGTTCATTAGTGTGTGTTATCTGTGGAATGTTGAGTCATCACTTATACACACAAACGCACAAGCACGGACTGTATCGTGCTCGAGTTCATAGCAATGTAATCCTTAGCACGCTAATGAAGTTTTTCTTCGAGATTGTACAAGCCTAAGTTTTTGTCTATTGATAAGCTTGCGTTTGACCAACAAGCCACCCCAAACCCACCCACTATTTATTACATTTTGATTTATAGCTATCAAAAAAGCGGTTCAATATTGTGTTACCTAACTTTTTTATCCATAATCTAAAGTGCCATATTTTTTTTTTGTCTTAATCATCATTTGTCCGAATGATAACTTGCCCGAACTTAATGTCACATAATATCACATGCCATAAAATTTAAATCCCAAAACAATATGTCCTAAACCCGTTTGTCATAAACATTACAATCAATAATATACAAAATACTTAAAATCGTTTTCAGTAAAAGTTATAAGTCCTAAATCCAAATTATTATGATTATTTATCATAATAATTTGGATTTTTTTTTAATTTGGATATTTAATGTTTATTTAACATAATATTTTTAAAACTTTGTTTAGCAAAGCTTTTGCTATGGCGTTACGTAGACACAAGTTTTATGCAATACGAGTTATAGAGCTATTCTATAATAAAATTAGCTTAGAATTGATCTACAAATGATTAATGAATAAATTAATCTACGTTTAAGTAACATTTTTTTGTAATTAAATAAAATCTGATTTTGTATAACAATTAGTTATTATTTTACCAAATCCAACTGATACAATACATACATAATAAAGGTGTTAAAGCAATAAATGGCTTTGATAACGGCTCCGGCGCCGCATATGTATACATCACTCAATAAAACAGTTGATTGTGAACATGTTTTTTTTATTTCTCTATAAGAAGCTTGCAAAAAAACATACACCATGCATATAGCAAGCATGCAGTAAGCAAGCAACCAAGCAACCAAGCAACATGCAGCATGCAAGCAAGCATCCAGAATGCAAGCAAGCATTCAACATGTAGCTTGCAGGCAAGCACGCAGCATGCAAGCAACCAAGCAACATGCAGCATGCAAGCAAGCATCCAGAATGCAAGCAAGCATTCAACATGTAGCTCGCAAGCGATCATGCAGCATGCAAGTGAGCATACAATATGTAGCATGCATGCAGCAAGCAAGTGAGCATGCCAGGAAGCATGAAGCATGCAATCAACCAAGCAACATGCAGCATGCAAACAAGCCTCCAGAATGCAAGCAAGCATACAACATGTAGCATGCAAGCAAGCATGCAACATGTAGCATGCAAGCAAGCATGCAACATGCAACAGGCATGGTTTCTGTCACGGCTTCGGCGCTGCAAGGCTACGGCGGTCCCACGCGAGCTTATCGTCGCAGATGGTTTTATGCTCACTACCGCAGCTTCGTCTTGCTGGCCGGCTTCACCGGCCAGCCTCAGCCGCGGCGGCGAGCGTTACAACCACCTACTCCTCAACTGGCGGGCTGCCTCGCCTCTCCACGCCTACACGATTCTAAATTACACTCTAAGGGTAGGGCAGACAAGACTGCGTGGAGTCGGATTTACAGCGATTCGATACTGTCAATAAAACCTAATTTTTAGCAAATGTTTTAGGACTTACGAGTACAATTTTTATTATAAAAATGAAAATTAGAAATAATACACATTACATACACACACATATGACTTTATTTCTTTCAAAATTAGGAGATTTAATTATTATAGTACTCGATATTATGACAGAATAGATTTAGAAGTAAAAATAATTATGTAAAACAAAATTTCGAATTTTTTAACATTATGGTTACTGAAGTTTATAGCAAACGTGTTATGGATAATGATTTTCGGACAAACAATTTTAGGAGAAGTAAGGGAGTCCCCAAAAAAGCGTTTGTATTTAACCTACTACTTTTGTAGCCTTGTATTGTGTATATTATGAGCAGTCTGTAATACTTCCATCACGTTTTCCAGGAAACATTTTACTGTTCTCCACAAAAACGAGTGCAAAAATCACTATATGTATGAAGAATGTAGAACAAAGTTAAATGAATGACGTTTGACAAACATACATTGTATTTGTCCGAACAAATACAACGAACCATGAAATTTCCCGAACAATGCAGCTACGACAGATTTGCCACAAATTGTATTATGCCGCGCCAAATATGTGAAGTGTTTATAAGTTTCAGTGTTAAACTCAATTAATTTGTAACCTGTAATCCTTTGTAATACGGTGCATGTTGATTTCACGTTAATTTGTGGCAGGATTCGAAATTGCAATATTGCGAGTGGTCGCCCCAAAGCAATTTTAATTCGCGTCCAAGCTTTAGGCAAATTGTTCTTTCACGCAAACCGGAATGTAGCCCGTCGAGCTTTGACAACGGTACAAACGTACATATTTCATCATGGCTGTGAATAAAGGAGAAGCGGACCGTGTAAGTAGAAGTTTATTTAGTGTCTTATTTCTTTTTATGCGGGCCCGGTAGCTCGGGAAGAAATGAGATGTTTTATGAAATTGTTTTTCCGGGACATTAGCCAGTCCTAATTATGGCTGTGTTCGCTCGAACCGGGGGCCAATTTCCCTGGACGTTTTCACGTTGACGGTGACAAAGTGTGTACGGCGGGAGAGAATACAATTTCACTTAGACGCCCAGCTTATTAGACAGCTGGAAGTAATGTAAATTTAGTACTCCTTGTTATGTATATTATTGTAAGAATTAATTAACAGGAATAAGCCCTTTTTGGCCTCAAATAAACGAAAGCGACGTTTACCAAAATTCTGTGTGAAATGGCAAACAGTGAATTCATTTATGAAGAAGAACATTTTAAAATGTTTGGAAATGGTTTATCTGTGAGTGAATAACCGGACTATCCTTTCTTTAGAAATTAAGCGAACGGTTGTCTTGTTACTTGAATGATTTCATTGTGGATCTGAAGTGGCAAGAATATAATGCAATCTCGCACATCCAATGTTTAATTGTTTAAATTAATACGTTATACTAATAGCGTTACAATTATAAAATAATTAACTAACTAGAATTAATACAAAAAAATCCTAACTAAATAAAATTCTAAATATGGCGTCGAAAAATTTCTCCGTTTTGTTGTCGACTGGAAGTGTGCCTAAAAAACCGGTGGCATTACCACATTATATGGCAATGCTAGTTATTAATTTAAACAATAAAAAACTGTCCAGTCAATTTTTATGAAATATAAAATCGGAAATAGAAGGATTACGCGTATAAATAAATTTTAAGTTTAAAAATTGATTTGAAGACAAAAAAGCATTGTTTTACCTCACAAGAAAATACTGTGTGCTTATTAGATACTCAATCATTACAATAAGAATACATTTTCCATGTAAGTTTGTTTGTTTGTTTGTGTTTGTATTACATACAGCGTGGTCTATCTTTTAACCCAACTGCCCCAGAAGGAGGGTTATGTTTTCACATTGTGTAACAGTGTAGTCGATCAAGGAGTTCTTTAACAAAAACAAAATGAGCTCCTTTATTTTTCTTTGCTCTTTAGACAGGAAAATAAAAACCACTTATCGAGCACGCGTAAACTTTGATATTCTACCAAAAACACCCTAAAACAATATTTTTGCTCGTATTAAAATACATTTGTACCGATAAACCTTTCTATTTATGTTCGCATTTAAGGGTTGTATGCAAATAAGGGTTGGTTAGGCATTTTCTTTTAACTTTATTATTTTCTACGTAGTATTTTCCACTTTTCCCCCTTATTGGTATACAAATTCCCTGGTGAAAAGTCCCTTGTGATTGACTGACGGACCCAAATTTCATATAATATTTGGACATTAGGGGTTCAATATTACCTACGTGACGGTTAGCGATTGTTACAAAATAATATTTCGAAACTATTTCCGTGTAATTGAAATAGTCTGTTGATTAGTTTTGTTTGTAGGTATTATTTATGTATTATGTTTTGTTTATAATAATAATAATAATAATTTATTAAAACACTTCAAACACATACAAAAAGTTTATGTTATTATATCGTGGTATATTTTTTATTACAGTTTATTCTTTAAGTTTTCTATGTACTTACCTAAAATAGGTTTAAAAGTCTTTGTAATGAAGAAAATTAACGATGAAATCCCTAGAGAAATCAGCAACATAAAATTTGCTAAAATACTTTGTGCACTTGGAGTGCAAAAAACCACCAACTAAAAATAAGCACAGATGTGAAAAACGTTAACCATTCCAAAGCAATAACTAACTCAAACACTAAAAGCGTAAAGTAGTACTTTAAAACCGCCATCTTATTGCCATCGTTACATTAAATCGACGTACTCTCTCATACATTTGATGTAAGCATGCAGTCACGTCCCTAGTCCCTTGGACGGGGAAATGAAATAATTTGTCTTAGTAAGGGTGCATTTCATATTTATACGGGGCACCAAGGGTGAACGAACCGACGGTTTATGCGTACCACGTGTATGTGTGACAAATAAGGATGGCACGCTTAAAGTATCAAAGTGGACTTCAAAATTAAATAGGCTCGTTGCACTTAGGAGTGACTCTTAGGGGAAGAGATGTCTTATAAACGAATTCTTGCTTTTAATAATAAATGAGTGTCCTGAAAGTTGCAAATATTCATTTTTTCAACACACTTACTCAAAAACCTGCTCCTGCCCCTATCGCTTTTAAGCTTACAATGTAGTGTATTTGGCACTAGTGCGGAAAAGTGCTGCGGCTAGCCCCCGCCACAATTTATTACACCAGGCTAGTCGCCGGCCAAATTATGTGGATGAAAATAAATTTGCAAGCCAATTCTCACAATTATGACTAAATCTTAAGTTTTACTGAAGTTTTTTGGGTCCAGAACGGTAAATCCTGGAAGTGCCAGTACGATTAAAAAAAAGAAAAAAAAAACCGGCCAAGTGGTTGTCGGGCCACGCGCAGTTCCGTAGTCGCCTGTTATAACATGCAAACTTAGAAGGAGGCTTTATGTTTCTTACTATAAACATATTAATTGAGTTCACGGTTTTAACGAAAATAACGTTTAAATTGAAAACGAAAACTAATGTATATTGGATTTTTTTTTTCATTTTCGTTTTTTACTCGTTGTAAATGCTTCTAAACTAACAGAGTTAACTTAGCTGTAATAGTTTTCTTTTAAAGGTCGTTATGTACACTACCACTACTATTTTTTTTTAGATTTTTCAAGCCAACAGTTTAGCTTTTAGTGGAGGGACGCTCGACTCGATCAAAAAATATCAGTTAAAAGTCAAATATTTTGCAAACGAATCACTGAATCGGTAAATAGTCTGGAATATCCTATATATATCGCAATGATTTTAAAGACCTATCCAACGCTATCCCACACTATATATTTATAGACGAGAAAAAAAAAATTCAAGATTTAGAAGTTTCGTTTTCATGGCGTAATTAGATACCCGTACAAAATTGCAGGTTCCTAGTACTTACAATCTCTACGCTATATACAGACGGACAGAAGGACATACCGAAACTTCAGGGTTCCTCGTCTTTTTTAGGACTGTGGAACCCTAAAAATGGTCACACCATCGCTGAGTGCCATTGACTACCTGGAAAAAGGTATAGGAAGAAAAAATAGTAGATTTGATGCAAGTGGGCAATCGTCATTGCAGCTTCACGGCTTCAAAACAACCTCGCTTTCTGCTCGAACGTACGTATATTCAGCCTCGACTGCAATGACTGTGTCCACTTCCATGTCCTATTTTTACCCGACTGCGCGATGCAAGGGAGGGTTTTTTTCTTTTTTTTTTGTGGGTTGGGAAATCATCCAATGACATCTCCCGCTCTGGGTGGAGCGGGAAGGCGTGTCAGACTCTTACTGACTAAAACCCACCCCTGTTCCTTCCCTGCCTGAGTGCCCAGGGGTTTTTTTTTTTGAGAGTGCGGTAACTCATGTTCAGAATTTATCCGCTACGCCTAGGCATAAGCTATTGTTCAGCCTATGTATGTATGTTTGTAAGTGTGTATGTATGTAGGTATGTTAGTTCCTTTATGGCGCTTTAGAGACCAAACGCGTGGACCGATGTTAATTATTCTTATACGTCAATTGATTTGTCTTAATCTCGCGATTGCTACTAAAGACATGACAATATGGCGACAACCAGATGCCATATTGTAAAAAAAGGAAAAATGAAAGTCGACGAACTATATTAAGTGGGGTATCAAAATAAAGGGTTAGAGAAGGTGATTCCAAAAATATAACTCACTAAAATGTAGAAAAAAAATATTTTCATGTGGTGGCATGAAATCAATAATTAAACTAAAATAACTGCCACCAACTGCATCAGACTTTTTGAAAAGTGACTTGTTTGGAACTTTTTAGTTGGATTTTATTTATAATCGGGTTTTTGAATTATTTTTTTCCTAATGATTGGTATGTAGAGTTGACATCTTTGCAGCTTTTTCTTGCAGCAGGTAATCACTGCAGAGTCTGATTTTGAAAACACGATTACACTATCGCGGCGTTCCCGGAAAAATACATGGATCCTATTGAATAGGGCACAGGAATAAAGCTACCTAGTGTTAGATAAACAAAGAACTTGTAATTATATTTCCTCACAATGTAGCAGATAGGATAACATTAATCAGATATTTGCAGATTTTGATGAAAATTCCTTTTTATTATAGCTACTTCAACTTATAAGTTATGTTTTTTTTTTCTCAGTAAAGTCTCACATGAAACGGTAATAAAAAACTGAGCACGGTTCTGATTTGCGTGGTTATTTATTGCCTACTATGAAAATGTGGATACAAAACAGGTTTATTGTGAACAAGCCGACAACTAGGGGTAACATAAATAGTTTATTCATATAAATAGCTTATTTCTATAAAGTTTGGAAAACATTTCTTTTATGTAACGGTACGGTAATGACTAGAACAGTTAGGGGCAGGTATTTCCCAAACTATTAGTCCGGTCAATCTAGACCAAAAAATGAGAGTGAAGGTACATAAAGTCCCAACAAGCTGAAAATCAGTAAAATTGTTCAAAACATAATTATAAACAATGTTTAAAATTTCCCCATCATTCCCGTGTATGGAAAAAAAATTATTTAAGGTCAAAGGTAAAAAAAAATGAGTTTTTCGCGATTTTCAGCAAAACGTGGCCATGCAACTGTTATAGCCATGGTCAGAATAGGGTAAATCAGAGAACCGAACACTTTTCCGATTTTTTTTTTTGTTCGAATTTCATTTTACCGAAAACTTTTTTTGCTTTATGCATTTTTTGACACATTTTTAGATCATGGAAGTATCGTGTGGTAGTTTACCGAAATTGATTTTCGCCGATTTACAAAATAACTTTTTTCTATTGGTCGAAGCCTCTTTTGAACTTTTTTCATTTGCCAAATGATTTATATGCCATATTTTCACCACACCGAAACAACATTTTACGGAATATTTTTTGGTCACAAATATATAGCCGGTTACTTGGTAGCATTTTCAATATTAAATTAAAATAGTGTCATAAAAAGTCAATGTGTTGTTCTACAAAATTTAGTGACAGAAACGAATTGCTGCAAAACCGACTTCACGTAGTCTTGTCTGCCCAACCCGTTTTTTTTTTTTTAAATTTAATCTGGTGCTTTTTTTAATGTATTAGGTGGGGCGGCCCGCGAGCTGAAGAGGAGGTGGTTTGAAGGCCAGCTTCGGCTTGCTGGCCGGCTTCGCCAGCCAGCCTCAGTCGCGGTGGTTAGCGTTAAAACCATCTGCGACGATCACCTCGCGTGGGACCGCCCAAACCCCGCAGCGCCGGAGCCGTGACAGAAACAATAATAACAAATAAATAAATCGTTTATTTTTAACCGACTTCAAAAAAGGTTTTTTTTTTTTTGTGTGTGTTACCTCATAACTTCTTACTACGTGAACCGATTTTGAAGATTTTTTTTTTATTTGAAAGCTGTTGCTTCACATGTGGTCCCATTTTCATAATTTGGTGAAGATCTGATGAAGAACTTCGGAGATACACAATGGAACTCTTCAATAAATGATAGCAAACCTTCCAGAATTGCTGCAATCGCATGTCTGTATATTGTTTTCACCACTTCACAACATTACATCACGCTGATACGCTATGAAGGGGTATACAGATTTGTACAGTTCACCCTGATACACCCTAATTTCACTAACTATGTTCAAATTCCCTATTTTTGGGGCTATCAATTCGGGAATAACTTTACTATTAATTTAGTTTTAGAATGGGGTACAACAACTAAAAAGTGAAAAATAAAAATATATATACGGTCGAATTGAGAACCTCCTCCTTTTTTTCGTCGGTTAAAAAACTTTTTACAAAAAAAAATACAACCCACTTCCATAAATAAAACTAAAAAATGCAAAATAACTTTAATTTCGGAAGTCGGTGTCAAATAACGAAGAAACCAAACTAGAAACACCGACTTCCGAAATTAAAGTTATTTTGCATTTTTTAGTTTTATTTATGGAAGTCGGTTGTATTTTTTTTTGTAAAAAGTTTTTTATGGACCAAAAACTTTTGCACATTTAGTTATACCCACAATGCTTACTGCATGTTGCATTCCTGTTTGCATGTTACATGCTTGTATCAAGAGTTATCTTAGAAATGGAAACCAGGAAGACACTTAGCACTTCACAAAAACGATCATCCCAATTTAAAAAGTAATGAAGTCATTTTCCGCTTAGATGATACGAGTACGTACAAATGTAAAGAGCCTTCTGATTTATAACTCAATCTTCTGACGACATAAAAAAGACACACATGAAAATTGCCAATTTTTCATAATAAGGTCGGTTGCGAATTGTACCATAATATTTCCAAGACAAATTATTTGATTTTCCGGCCTTGTTTCTAACCGTCATATTATTCAAGAGGTTGAGTGTGACAGTATCATTATGGATATAGCCCGTTTGTAAGTAAAATTATTTTCTATTACCGCACTTGGGGTAGTTGTTTGTAAAGTGACTCTTTTTAATTTTACAAAAGTGTACTTTCACGTTGTCCCCGTATAGCAAGTACCTAACTTTAAAGATATTTTGTGGAGGGTTCTTCCATAATCACCACACTTGGCAGGTGGGTTGGTTATCGTAGTTTGCAGTGTATCTTCCTGATATAACCCACACTTATACGTACTCAGTCTCCCCTTACGGTACCTTTACCTCTGAGACAAAATAGGGTAATATTTCCTTAGTGGGGTTTACGCGTACTGCTTTTCATTTAACACAAACTTGTTGGACTAAACAGAGTTTTCAGTTCTTTAAGACGAGTTGGTTACCAACTTACATGACATAAAGTAGTAGTTAGAGACGTCTTGAGTTTATGGATTATAAAAGTAAAATAAAAGTCACATTTTCTGCTCCCCTGTAAATTATAAGTTCAAACCGTGTTGAAATGTCTCATTCAATACTAACATAATGTAAAATTAGATGCTCTTTGAACAATTCAAACCGCACACCGCACGAATCGTTCGCCAATAACATAAATCTCCACACACTTCCAGTTATTGTCAATATTTCCCCACCATTTGTTTTACTACATTATTCAATATTCATGTAGTTTAAATGGGTGGACAAACAACATTATAAATCACTATATCGACTAAACTGTCATTTCAAAAACCCCTTACTGAGTAATATTCCGTTTAATTTTATTTATTACTATCGAGACTATTCAGTTAAACGATTTACAAACACAATGCTGTTATTGATAACTTCACTCGTCTGTAAATGAAATATTTCTGAGATAGAATAGTTTGATAAATTGATGCCAATTTGTGAGCTGAAACCTATTTCTGCTTGAAAAGGTAAAGATCTCAGAAATGATAAAATCAAACCTGAGATTGGACTCCACGAGAAAAGCCGTAATAGAAATCGGTAAGTCAAATTATGCCCAAAATAAAACTATTATTTTCGTAAATCGCTTGATATTCGTTTTATTCTATTCATATTGCGTAGCAAATTCTTAGAAAAATCCAAAGTATCACTCGTCATCACTCGTCTCGAATAACATTGCTCATCTCTCAAAAGGAATCTAGGAGAAGTTTGGATCTATTCAACTATATACCTTTAAATCTAGTGCTAGAGTCGATCATATACTTGCTTTTAACCCGATACCTGTTCAGCTGAATATAAAATGTTCCGAACAAATCCCAGGCAGATTGAATTCTGTGAAAGTTTACCTACTCCTAGTGCGTCAAAAACTTATAATTCCGTTCAGTGCTTGGCTATTGAATTCACTCCTTATTTATTGTTAGCGATAAAATAATATTAATCTCGCGGGGATTACACTTGGATTTTATTCTTCTCCTCAACTCGGAACTTGGAGAATAACCCCAGATTATTCGCCAGCGTATATAATAACGTGGATGGGCAATCCACTAATGAAAGTATAACGATTGTTTTATGGATGAACATTTGGCTTTAACGGGTGTAAAAGTTGTGCGATAAAACGTGATCTGCTTAAGGCTTTTTACTTACAGTGGTCTGGAAATTAGGTACTAAACATTTCGCGATGGCTGTGCTTTGGCTTGAATATATTTACTGTGGCGCTTGTAAGATTTTACATAAAATACTTATTTATCGCCTCGTTAAAACCGTGACTAGGATTGTTACAACGGAATGAGGGGAAGCTGTTTTTGTAAATACGCTTGATTATTTTCATATGAATAAACTTGGGCATTATTTGTAAAACAAAGTAGTTGAAAGTTCTACTGGCTTTGACTGTCATCATAAAAATGTTCATTTGCTGTAAATATGCATTGGAATTTCTGGGTGTATCCACAATAATATTGCAGGACGTTATCAGGGCCAAGTAGTAATCAGCTGTGGAAGTTTCCGTGCGTAAGAGGGATTATATTTTCGATAACTTAGCTTAGGGTGGAGGGCAATAAATAGAGAAAAAGAGAGATAGTGAGGGGGCTATCCTCAACGTAAGTAATCTGGGAATTTGTTATGGTTTTAAGAGAAAAATGGAAGGAATCCCACGGGAACGATTCAATATTTTGGAAAACTTACGGGAGCCCATAATTCTTGGGTGAAGGCATGCGCGCTATTTATTAATTAGATTCTTTTTATTATTGTAGGCAATCCTCGCGGGTATTGTATTTTATTAGGAACAATTCTTGGCTTCTCAAACTAAACTCATCCATATTCTTAGTTATGTTTGTTATAACATGACTACCGCGAACAATTTAAAGACCTGCGGTATTATTAATCGCAATGTTAGTATTGATTCTAAGTAGATTTAACTACTTTTACATCCAATTTATCAATTATTAATTCTTATTTTGTGAATCCATAAGTCGAGTAGATTCATTGTCATTAAACATGTATTACATATTATTGTCATTAAATACAACCATTGTCATTAAACATGTGTTACTTATGTTTTACATCCACAAAATACTTTCGAGTACATTGAAATAAACACGAAAACCGACCACTCCTGCACTCCTCTAAAAACACAACCAAAAAAAAAACTCAACCTGCTTTCCGACACACATTTTATTTTCCTTAACATTTTTACACGTAAAACATTTTCGTGACGACATAACGCGATAGCTCCACA
Organism: Polia nebulosa; assembly: GCA_951329385.1. Classification (NCBI taxonomy): domain Eukaryota; kingdom Metazoa; phylum Arthropoda; class Insecta; order Lepidoptera; family Noctuidae; genus Polia; species Polia nebulosa. The sequence goes on from OX589604.1 coordinate 19,648,305, forward strand.
TACTTACGTGGTACGGCCCCTTCACTGCGGTTTAGAAAAAACGCAATATCGCATGAGTTTCAAGGGAGGTAAGTGTGCCCTGTGGATTTACAGTATTAAATTGGTTCAGGCAGGGCTGTCAACTTGCTAAAAGTTTTTAAGTCGCCCGCTCGCGTGACGAACGTTATAAAACTTTGAGTGGGTGAGTAACTTTTATGTGGGAAAACTAGCGAGTTTATTATTCAGTGTACTTTAAATTTGTAGACTTGTTTGTATTATTACCGGCAGGGGTGCGGAGATAAAGATTACGGTTTAAATCCTCTTACTTCTTTCTGCCTTGACTGTTTCCTGTGAAAGGAATAAAACATATAAGAACATAATACTACGATAGTTTTTTTGCTACACTCACTCAACATAATCTAACCTAGACAGTACCAAAAATACACTAGCATTAGCCAGTAGGTTGTTAAAAGTGCAGAACTATCAAAAACTTTTCGATTCTCCTCGGAGATATTAATGATTTTTAAAAATCGGTAATCATTATCTCTTATAAAATGTCATTGTTTAGTGCTTTAATTGTGTGAAAGTAATTGTGAGTCAAAAAGACATTCAGCTTTCATCAACAGTCACATTATTTTTCCTTGATGAACGTACAGAAAATGACAATGACTTCTTACCAACCCTAGACCAGCTCCTCGCTGCCCAGCAGAGATCCTTTGTCCCATGACATCCCACAGACTCGACTAAGTTTATTACCGCTGTGACTTCCACTACTTATTGCGTTTCGGACTTGCGACTTTGACACAAACGCACCCCTAGTAATAACTGCCTTGAAGACATGAAACCCGAATCGTAGACGCGTAATAATTTATTGCCTGACTTCAGTAAGGATAAGTTAATAAGTAAGTTCTGCCGCTTATAAAAACGCTACATAAACTTTGTTACTTTGTTGATCTACGGGGAAAAGGAATTATTTATTTATCAATGTTCTATTTGTGTTTGACGACGGTGATGTCTTTGGAACATTTTGTTAGTGATAAAGCAAGAAATAAATTGGATGAATTACTTTGATAGTGACAGAAGACTTCGGAATCCATATAAAGTTTAGGAATAAAGGAATAGGATAATAGGAGTAGAAGCAAGACAATTTTAACTAAAAATAAACCCAATATAAGCAACAAGGATACGTCTAGTTTTTCTATCATGTTATGTTCCAAATAATCACACCTGCTCTTGCAGTCTTCAGGGCATTATCTTATAGGAGAAATATTACGATCTGGCCATCTTTAACATCATCACTGACTACCGTCTGATGACGGTATTCAGTGATGATGTTAAATATAGGGTCTCAGTAACATTAATCCGAATTGCTTTGTACTCGAAAAATCCTCTGTTATCATCAAAAACTTCAGCCACACGTAATCTAGTAATGGCTCCACACGTCACGTCAAAGTTTCTGTGCCGTGTCTCAGACGGCACACGCGTGCATCATCCAAGCTTGAGAGAATCCCAAGAGGCCTTATGTGTTTGCCCAGAGATTGCAAACTCAGCTACTAACATACCGCCCTGTTTGTTAGTGGGGTTAACCTTTGTATCGTTAATTTTGTTTGCCTTCTTGTTTTATTGGAGCTTTGAATTAGTTAGTGTTTTAATTGTGTTTGTAGAATGGGAAGTTGGTTTAAAATTCTCTATTTTATCGTCATCATCGTTATTATGCTCACTTTGCTTATTGGGTCAGAAAATTATTAAATATAAGGATCCATGAGAATAAGTAATTCTAGTGCAGTCTATTGCTCGTGATTCTTCTGAAAGCTCACGGAATATAAAAAACAAACCAAAGATGGCAATAACAAATTTTGAAATACATGCATCTCACACAGGAAAACAAGATCTGAATTTCAAGCTTGCTCAGCAAGAATTAAAATACGAAAAACAAAATTATAATTTTTCTTTGCTGGAGCTGAAGCAAAAGCATGCAAAACATTCTTAGCACATTTCCAGAGAATTTTATCTTAAACCTTAAAATGTGTTTCCAAACCAAGACTCGGCTTAAATTCATTATGTTCAAATATTTACGACGTCCCAAGCGTAGCAGTACTCGAGACTCTCAAGGAACTCACTCAAGATATGTTCCTAATTTGCCTTTCAAATACTTTGAAACACAGAAGTATTCTGGAGAGCGGCTTTGGCTGTGAAAATACGCAAAGAGGCTAGTGTTACGTGCAAACTATCTCGCCAAGAAGGCAACTTACTGTTGAGAAATTCCGTCCGCGTAATCGCCGAAACACACTCCCCTAGGGACCCAGCGGTATTACCCTCCCTATCTCCAACATTCTTACAGTTTAATGTATGCAAACGCATTTTGTTTCAAAGCCTAGCTCCCTCAAGGATGGTGTTACTTGAGAGCCCTCCAGCGTTGTTCACCTCACCACCGTCGACCGAAGTTTTTCCCTGCCCGTGTGTCACAACATGCTCTTTGATCTTCACAAATGCGAATATAATGTCGGAACCAGTTAAGAACATTCCTTTTTTCCCTTTATCTGCCTGTACACTCGTGAGTTTTTTCTACCTCTATTCCCTAATATTTTCGCATATATCCTCTAGGGCTTTTTTTGCAAATGCAAACAATATAAAACCTGTTTTGTCTTTTCCTATTCTGACTATTGAATGTATTTGTTCGTGACATAAAATACAGATTGAGGCGTTATGTTTTCAAATTCGACTGTTCCCTTACGCCTGTAACAATAAAATTTGAAAAGTGAAATATGAAAGACATTTCATAAAGTCTGGTAGAAGGAATAATTCATAAAAGGAATTCGTTTCAATGTGTCAGCTCTGTAAGGAGGTTCAATATATCACGGGCATATTAAAGTCAAGTAAAGGGCTCAAAGTTGGCGTCATCAATCGGGGTAGTGGTAAAAATAGATATACCAATGATGAGGGATTATTTGACGACAAAGTATCAACAGTAACATGTGGTGTCAGTTTAGAAATAGAATGCGTCACCATCTCAGCAATGTCACACGTGGCGTTCCCAAAAACAGATCGTTTCCTTTAAAAAGTTAATTTGGCACTTTTTGTCGCGAGACACTTACAAAAAAGCGTCATTTTTTAGAAGTCGTTAAGGGGCATATGTTCTTCTAATAATGTGGCGGTGTACCCGGTAATGTGACTCTTATTTTCCGATACGGGGGCGTTTTTGGTAAAATATCAACGGAATTATAGGATACTTTTTTAAATGTTTAGTATTCATATTCCGACATTTTTGTAATTTGAATATTGAAATTTTTGCTTTTAATTAGAACGATATACGATATTTTGTGCCAGTCTTTGTCGTTTTCTTTTCTTGCTTCTGAGAGCAGCTTTAGTAAAATTGTTACTTATAAAGAAATGCAAAATATCTATTTAAATACTCGTAGTTGACTGGAATACAGTTAGGGTACGTACTCTTTATTATTTGCTAATAAAAAAAAACTTTCATTTCTATTAATTCTAGTTGTGTTAGAAAAGCATCAACTCACAAGACAATATTTAGCTATTGGTCCGAGAAAACAGCAGTAATTTTTAACCTGTATATTTTTTTCTTATTTTCCTACAATGGAGCGGGTATATTTAAGTAAATGAGTATCAAGCTAATACAGTGTCGTTGTGTAGCTAACTCTCGTCCCAATTCGTCTTCCTCCGGTTGATGGATGAGACCTCGCCACTTCCCTAATAAATGTAAACAAAACATTTATTTTTTTGCCCAACAAACGTTATTAATGAACCGCCCCCGATGATAAGTTTAATTGTTTTGAATGCTTCTACTTTGATCTTGATAAAAGGTTCTTGGTAGAACAGTTTTTTGTAGCAAAAATGTCGCGTTATTGACACTCAAGATCTTGTGATGTCACTCGATCCATTATACACCTTTCGAAATGCCGCAAACAAAATCCTACCCTATCTATTGGAAGTTAGAATACACGATTCTCTGTCATAGTTTTTGGAATACCAGTGTCATATGATCCAAAATCTTTTTTTATTCCACAAAAGCCAGTCACCGTAAAAAGGAAACGTCCAAGGAATTCCACGTAATAGGAGAAATATTTTAATGAGGATTTTTGAAATAATTAATGCTAATGTGTGAACGGTTGCGTGTTTTCAGGTGAACTGCTGACGAATGCTCATGTTCGATATAAAGTAGCAAACGGAAGTATTGTTAAAATTCTTTTGATAAGAATGTTGATTGTGACTTTAGTGGTGGAGAAATTACGCGTAAATGAGATTACGAATTCGTTTGGGTATGTCGAACTACGGGTAGGTTGTTTATAGTGAAGTATTATCAGAGGTATTATCAGATAGAGGACATAGATCCAGAAGCTGATTATATAATGACTGCTGCTGCTGCTGTGCTGTTTTTTTTATGCAAAAGAACGATTCGTTATTTGGAAACTTAAAGGTTTTGAGTCAGTTGTTGGGGACATTAGAAAGGCTGATGATGATGATGAAGGTAACAATGCTAGAAAGATTTTACAAAAAGAATAAATTATTTAAAAGTTTATCCTAGAGATGTGAAAGGAATCTTCGTTCCCATCGGTCCATATTGTGCAACCATCTGCACACTCAAGGACTTGAACGAAGAGAATGGCGAGCGTCAGACCAATATGAAACCACTTGGACAGTGGTTTCATATTGGTCTGAAAAATATTGAGTACGTAGTAGTCAATCGACACAAAAACAAGAAGAAGAATAGGAATCTCAAAAATAATATTGAACAGCCATGTGAGCTGAAGCCATAGTTAAAATAATCAAAGACTTTTTAGATTCTTTAATCTCGCTCCCACTATCGCCTATCACTATAATCATACCTTTAATCGTACAACATCTGAGTAGCCAGTGAATCACACCACGACACACAGTCTTAATCAGCCCCATTATGTGGGACTAAACACTAATTGGACAAAATGTCCTTTTATGGGCCTCATCAAAATAATAACCAGATCGAATCGACCGCTGAATTGATTCTAGGGAGATGAAATGAGTAATACTTTATCGTGATTCATATGAGATCTTTTTCTGTGGGATCGTTTAGCTAAGTGCATTTAGGTAAACATTTAGATTGCTATTTTTGTGGCTCCTGTCAAAAGATAAAGTTAATTTTTATCACGAACTTCTGCCTGCGGTTTTATCCGCGTGGTATGTTGTAAAATAACTTTAAAACTTTTTATTTGAAAAAAAAAAAAACCTATATTCTAGACACTCACAATATGCCTCTTTCTGCGAAGTAGTAATGCTCGCGAAGAAGGAGGCGGAATGGGTGAGGGAGGCTCAACAACAGAGTCGCCCTCACGCCCTCAGCGTCAGCAGCAACCGCCGCAGGAAACGCCCTGGGCGTAGGACGTCGTGAGACGATCTCCGGCCACCGTAGACCCGGGCCTGCGGATGTCGAGTAGTGGCCTAGTTGGTAGCTCGCCGTAGCACCAGGCCCGAGAGTCGACGGCGCGTAGTGTTCCACGAGCGCCTCAAAGAGTTGTCAGCAAACCAGGACGAGGCCGGTCATGGCCGATGCCTGCCCAAGGGTTGTGGATAACTTCGAAACAGAGTTACCGCGCCCCTGGGCATTCAAGACAGGGAAGGAACAGGGGTGGGTTTTAGTCAGTAAGAGTCTGACACGCCCTCCCGCTCCACCCAGAGCGGCAGTTGTCATTGGATGATTTCCCAACACCAAAAAAATGTGCCCCTTGCATTTGATAAATGTCGCACTGTAGGTACAATTTAAAAAACTTTATTTTTAAATTTTCGGATTTGCGCCCCAAAATCATTTTTTTACGTTACATATTCGTGTTTGGGTCACAAATATTCATTTGTAAACCAAATTTCAACTCAATCGGTCCAGTAGTTTCGGAGCAAATTGGTTGTGACAGACGGACAGACAGACAGACGAGTGATCCTATAAGGTCTAGTTTTTCATTCGAATATTCGGAACCCTAAAAATACCAACATCACATTTATCCTTCTCCAAGACCTTAACTTAAATTTCACTAGGATTGATTTAACAGTTTTGTCGTGAAAACGTGTCGAACAAACAGAGAATTGCTTCCGTATGTAACATACAATATTATTAGTATGGGATTCTAGAGGTATCAAAAAAGGTAGACCAGATAAAAGTTCTTTTAATGTTATTATTTATTTTGAATTGCATTCTGACCATAAAACTAAAACTTAATTTAAATTTTAGAGTTTTATTTTGGCAATTAGACTTTAGTGTCCCATAACTTTATAGTACTCCAGATGACATTTACCCATTCTTTTTTCATAATCCAACCTGCCGACATATGGACAGAAATTATAACCCGTAATTTCTGTGACTAAAAGACGATGAAAGTCATATTCGGGGTCATAAAAAGCAGGATTTTATATTCCCAAATTACGACAGTTACACCCGGATGTCGTGACCAGATAAACAGAAATTGAACCCTAAAATGCAGTTTCTGACATCACTGGAATTTACAATGATGCATACGATGTTTGTATGTAACTTCAAATTAGGATATCCTGTACTAATGGACACGGTAACGCATCCGTGTTGAGTTGGAGATAAATGTAGGTGTATCTCCAACTAGTAAGTGGTCGAAATTCGACCATACTTCATTAAAATTTTAATTTTGAACGTTATTAATGTTCTATTGTGAAAGGCCTCTCATAATCATAGATAAAATATTAAATATTTCTATATTATAATATGTGTGTGTCAAACGCATGGTAGTGTGTGTACTTAATGTTTTTTTATTAATTTAATTTATTTGTAATGGGTATTATCTAAAAATATTAGCTGTCTGCACTCTTTCTCCATAAAAATTAATTGCTCCGAGTATTTTTTGTAAAGCAGGAGTACAAAGATTGTTTCACTTATAATATATCTATATATAATTAAGTAGATTAGATATTGTAATGGGATGTTGAATTCTGGAATTGGATTTAGTGTTGAGATAGAACTAGAGGTGTTCCTTTGTCTTACAATACTGTAAACCAGAGGCATGTCTGGCGTTCCACACATTGGGCTAAGTAATTTCTGTTTCTGTTGTGTGGGCACACCCAGGAGTCAGACAGACTTTGCTACTAAGGTCTCTTTTTTTTTTAACTCTCCTTTCGCAGTTAAGCTGGAAGAGATTTCATTAGAAATAAGCATTACCTCTGTATAGATTTTTTTCTGTTTCCTTCTTCTTGTCAGTTTGTAATTTTTGTCGATAATAATATAAATGTTAAAAAAGAAAATAAAAAATTATATCATCTTTTGGTACTTACATTATTTTTTAGTATACTGAGAAATGGTAAAGAAGTACTATCCCAAATATTGGTTATAACAAATTCAAAGAAATTTATTCATACTAATACCAAACAGCGTAAAGCCGGCTTACTTGATAAAGCTGTTATAAATTGGGAGATAAACTTGTTTCAGCACTAAGGAAATAGTTGTTTTATGGAAAAAGGAATTAAACTTTCACCTTCCTTTGTCAATAGAAAACATTTATTCCAATATTTACCTGAAGTAACAACAAAAAATTCCCAGAAACAGATGTCAATCAACCGTTTAATGCTAAGTGTTTCGTCCCAGTAAATTAGAACGGAGATTACCTATTTCGTTATCTACTTCTTTTTTGTACATATCTCTTGGCTCATTTTTACCTTGAAAACGACCCATATTCTCATAGAATCAACAAAACGGGGAAAAAACACACCGAGGTCACAAGACCACATCAATTATCGTAACAAATCATGTACAAAACGATACACGCTCTTTCTTCGTATACGTAAACATAAAGCTGCTTATACACGAGGCGATAAATTTTTGGGAAACAACTAACCAGCAACGTTGGTCCTGCCAATGTTGGGCATCGTTGTATGTACCGAATGAGCTTTTTGAAAAAAAAATAGCGTTTAGCTTTTCTTTTAAATTGTGCTGGTAGGCGTTGATCATAAACCCGTGAAAACAGAGATTATTTAAACATTCGGAGCTACTTGGTTTAAGACTCCTATACCTATTTTTTTGTGTGTCAGACTCTTACTGACTAAAACCCACCCCTGTTCCTCCCTGCCTCGAGTGCCCGGGGGCGAGGTAACTCTTTCGAATTTATCCTCCACCCCCGGGCAGGCACCGGCCTTGGCAGGCCCCTTCACTTTGCTGACAACTCTTTGAGGCGCGCGTGGAACACTACGCGCCGTCGACTCTCGGGCCTGGTGCTGATCGGGCGGCGAGTTACCCACTACTCGTCGTCCGCAGGCCCGGGTCTCCTATACCTATTAATCTACTTTCTTGGCTTTACTGAGGCTCTCAATACCCACCTGCCAATGAGGTCAATTAAAGACAGATATTAAGATTGACCAGTAGATGAGAATAAAATGATATTTTTTTCAAGTATTAATAATCACATCAATGATATGCCTCCTCAAGCTGTGCCATAAGATCTGGTCCTCCATTTTCCGCATCCAGTCTGACCGAGCTACCTTTTTAAGATCGTCGATCTACTAGGTTGGGGGACCTTTCATGCTACGCTTGCCAATACCAGACCTCCATTCTAGAACTCTGTGCTAATCCAACTACGCCCAGGTTACTACCGTTTCACGTTGCTAGCTGTGTCTCAAGTCGGTGGCACCGATTCTTTTCCAGATAATCTCATATTTTTTAACCCCCGACGCAAAAACCGCTATGTATGTGTGTCTGTCTGTCTGTAGCACCATAGCTCTTATACGGTTTTTTTAAAGTAGGTTTTCTAGCGATAACTAAGACATGTTTTATCAAAATCAGTTCAGCCATTTCAAGGCCATCAACTCTTTTGTGTTTTTTTAAATGATCGCTTTTCTTTTAAGAGTTGGGGTTTTTACATTTTTTTAATTAATTGGTATCTTGTCTCTACTCACTATCGCCCACTGAACAAGCAGCCTTAGTTCCAATCATTGATAAGGGAACAAGCAAAGTTTACGGTTGATGTATTCTGTTTTACGATCTCCTTTGTTTTTGTTATACGCATGAAGTGAGGACAATCAAAGATGTTAGGAAACAATTGATATTCTATACGATGAAACAGAAAATTCGGTGATAAACATTGTTTATTTTTATTTCTTTTTCTTTGTAGTCACAAAGTTTGTAGGTACCTACTCCAGTGCGTACAGTCGCGCTGGAAGTAGGTAAAAAAGCGTTCTTGAGTACAGTCGAGTTGCTTAACCCTTCAGGATTTTTATGATCACCTTACTATTCCATCATCAGACCCTATAATCTATCCTTTTGCTAAAACCAAATCAACATGTCCTAAAGGGTGTTTGTTTATGAGAAGTTCATAAAATATGGCCACATCCCAGCTTCGACATTCAGAACCCAAACTAGAACCAGAAAACTTATCACAACAAATCAAACAAGCCCAAACTCGAAAGGGTTGCGTTGTTTAATTACAGAGTAGGTACCTGGAGCCAGTTGAGCACCTTGCGGCTCCATCAAAAGACCAATACCTACTACTTCGATATCGTAATCAATCTCGCATTGTCATCAGCTCGACTTAAAAAATAGTATTCTCGCTTCCGTGACGGTCCAGAAAAAGGCCGCCGAGAGGGTTCGTGAGAGGGCCGATGCCGCTCGGAGAAGGTGTCGGGGAGGCAATCGCATCACTTAATGCAGGCAGGACTTTGTAATCTCGGGCGCTCAGAGTGGGGATTCTGGCTACTCACCTCGTCGAGTCGAAACTCCAAAGTCTTGAGCATAGACACCGAGTTGCTAGCCTGTCGGTTTTCTATCGGTTACATTTTGGGGAGTGTGCGACGGAATTGCATAATTTGATTACGCCAAGCCCGTTCCATCATCGGACCACAAGACGTACGGCGATGTGTCACCGGTACATGGTGAACATCCCATTTACACGCACAAAACGTTTTAAGAACACAGTCATTATGCGTACAGCTGGGAGTGGAATTCGCTGCCGGAGTCTGTGTTTCCTGATAGCTACAACCTGGGAGTCTTTAAGCCAAGAGTGATTAGATTACTTCTAGGCAAGCGTGCTCCATCTTCGACCACATCATCGCTTACCATCAGAGGAGATAGTGGTCAAACGCCTGCCAATCAACAATAAAAAAAAAGTTATTCCAGGGAATACGGGCCGTAGTGCCGCCATGGCAGCGAGACTCAGTGTAGACCCCTTGACAGTCTCTTTAGGGATGTGCCCTAACAGTTCCGGAGTGGTCTTATAAGAGGTAATGGAGCCTCTTCCATATGCAGACGGTGATCACCAGGGTGGTTTTTAACCCCCGACGCAAAAAGAGGGGTGTTATTAGTTTGACCGCTATTTGTGTGTGTCTGTCTGTGGCACTGTAGCGACGGGTGAACCGATATGAATGCGGTTTTTTTTATTTGAAAGCAGGTTTTCTAGCGATAGTTTAGACATGTTTTTATCAAAATCGGTTCAGCCGTTCCAAGGTTATCAGCTCTTTTATGTTTTTTAAATGTTCACTTTTCTATAAAAGAAGCTTAAGCTTTGGGGTTTTATTATTTTTTAGTTTAATTGGTATCTTGTAGTCAGGTAAGAACACTCTCTAGTTTTTTCCTCAAAGATCTAGGCACTTTTTGAAGGATACCCCCACAAAAAAAAAGTACTTAGGCAAGATTTGTGGCTTACATTCAACATATACGATTCTGCAAAATCTGTATTGTGGTGCATTTTGTGCATTTATAATTTCTTTTGTCTATGCTACATATGTTCAGCTACAAAAAAAAAAAAAAAAAAAAAAAAAAAAAAAAAAAAAAAAAAAAAAAAAAAAAAAAATTTAGAAAAATAATTAACAGTAGATTAATAAAATATCTGGAAGATAACAGACTTCTTTCAGATAGTCAATTTGGTTTTAGGCCCAAAAGATCAACTAGCCAAGCAGTACACAAATTGACTAATTATATTACTACCAATCTAGATAATGGTATGCACACCATTGGGATCTTTCTGGACCTTGCCAAGGCCTTCGACACAATTTCTTGTTCATTACTTTTGCAGAAGCTTGAAACACTAGGAAAAAGAGGAGCACAACTACTACTATTTTCTGATTATCTCAGTGAACGTCATCAATGTATAAAAATTGATCAGTATACAAGTTCTGAACTGAAAAATAGTGGTTTTGGAATCCCACAAGGAAGCATTTTGGGCCCTACATTATTTTTAATTTACATAAATGAACTGTGCAGCCTGTTACTCCAAAATAGTGTCATAATTTCGTATGCGGATGATACCGCTCTATTGTTCTCAGCAAAATCAAAGGTTGAGGTCTTTGAACATGCTCAGAAGGGTTTTAACATTGTGTCTAATTGGCTTCATAATAACCTCCTAACATTAAATGCAGATAAAACAAAATACATTTTATTTACAGTGAGAAATACTAACATACCGCTTACTAATCTAAACATTTACGCTCTTATTTGTAATTCGTTCGCTGACACTGCATGTACTTGCCCCACTTTAGCTAAAGCTGACCATTTAAAATATCTAGGTGTCACTATTGACTCCAATCTAAATTTCCGTAAACATATCGAGTTACTATGTACTAGAGTGCGCAAATTAATAAATGTATTTAAAAATTTACGGAACATAGCCGACTATAAATTAATTAAACAGGTTTATTTAGCATTGTGTCAATCCATTCTTACCTATTGCATAACTTCATGGGGTGGTGCTGCAATAACAATTTTACTACCTCTAGAGCGTGCTCAAAGAGCAATACTAAAAGTTGCTACCTATCGCCCTTTCAGATTTCCAACGCATCAGCTCAACATTGCATGTAATGTACTAACAGTACGGCAATTATTTATTGTAAGCATAGTACTACACCAGCATAATGATGGCTCATAATAATAATAATAATAATAATAATATTCCACAACTATCACACAACGCCATCTAGTCCCAAGCTAAGCAGAGCTTGTGTTATGGGTACTAGACAACTGATAAACATACTTATATATTTCTAAATACATACATATTATAGATAAATTACACCCAGACACAGAACAAATGATCGTGCTCATTACACAAACATTTGTCCTGGGTGGGAATCGAACCCACGACCTCCGGCATAGCAGTCAGGGTCACTAACCACTAGACCAACAGGCCAGTCAAAGTCAGTAATGATGGACGTAACAGTCAGTGTCTCGTCCAGTAGGAACAAAGAACGGCCCCCACCCAAAATCAGATGGCGTATGATAGAAAATGAGGAGTGTGCAAGTATGTTTAAGAGTCAAGTGGTAGATAAAATGATAGACATGAAGGATATGGAAGGAAAATCTGTGGATGAATGTTGGAAAGAGATGGCGGATTGTATAAGGCGAGTAGCAAAAGATGTGTTTGGAGAATCGCAAGGTAAAGGCATGATAGAAAAGGATACATGGTGGTGGAATGAAGATGTGCAAAAGATGCTAAAAGAAAAGAAAATTTCGTTTAAAGTATGGCAGAATGTAGAAACCGGAAATGATAATTTGAAAGAAGAGAAAAAGAAAATTTATAAAGAATGGAAGAGGAAGGCAAAAAAGGCGGTTGCAGTTTCCAGGGCTAAGGCACAGGAAAAGTTATATGATTTACTGGACAGCCCTAGAGGCCAGAAGGAGCTCTACCGGATTACAAAATTAAGAGAAAGGAGAACGAGGGATATAATGCACATAAAATGTATGAAAGATGAACTCGGTAAAGTCTTGTCGAAAGATGACGAAATAAAAGAGCGATGGAAGGTTTATTTTGAAAAGTTGATGAACGAAGAGAATGAATGGAATGGTGTGCTCAAAGAGGTACAAGTAAATATGGGTTTGGTGAGAGAAATTAGCATGGATGAAGTAAGAAGGGCAGTTCAATGTATGAAAAATGGAAAGGCCATGGGCCCTGATGACATACCAGTAGAAGTATGGAAGTGTTTAAAAGAGGATGGATGTATGTGGCTGACTTTATTCTTCAATAAGTTGTTGTATGAAGAAGTGATCCCACAAGAATGGTGCAATAGTTCGCTGGTGCCCATCTTCAAGAATAAAGGGGATGTACAGGACTGCAACAACTATCGAGGGATAAAGCTCATGTCACATACAATGAAAGTATGGGAGAAAGTGATAGAGAAAAGATTGCGAGAGGAGAGTGAGATTACCCCGAACCAGTTTGGGTTTATGCCAGGTCGAGGGACAATGGACGCCACCTTCGCTCTCCGTCAATTGTGCGAGAAGTACAGACGTGTGCACAAGAACTTGCACATGGTGTTCATTGATCTTGAGAAAGCGTATGATAGGGTACCTCGGGATGTGTTGTGGTGGGCCTTGAAAGAGAAAGGTTTGCCTGGGAAGTATGTTGAGTTGATTCGTGCTATGTACAGACAATCTAGTACCTACGTCCGGTCGGCTGCTGGCAACACCGATGAGTTCAGTGTGGCTGTAGGCTTGCATCAAGGGTCGGCTTTAAGTCCTTACCTCTTCCTGTTGATTATGGACGCTCTTACGTCGGAAATACAGGAGGAGGCACCCTGGTGCATGCTGTTTGCCGACGACATTGTTCTGGTCAGTGAAGATGGACCTGAGATCCAGAGCAGATTGGAGAAGTGGCAACAGAAGCTGGAGAAAGTTGGCTTGAAAATCAGCAGAACCAAAACTGAATACATGTTCTGCGATTTCGGCGGTCTCTCCAGTTCTGAAGCTGTAGTGCTAGATGGCGCGCTTCTCCCAGGCTGCTCCGATTTTCGGTATCTCGGTTCACTCGTGCAAAGCGATGGCGAAATAGATCGGACTGTTAAGCACAGAATTAACATTGGATGGATGAAATGGCGGCAGGTCACCGGGACTATCTGTGACTCCCGCATTCCCCTAAAACTTAAGGGGAAGATTTATAAAACAATGGTCAGACCTGCTGTCTTGTATGGTTCAGAATGTTGGGCCACAAAAGGGATGAATGAAAAGCAATTGCATGTAGCTGAGATGAGAATGCTAAGAGCGATGTGTGGTGTTACGCGCATGGATAGAATTAGGAATGAGTATATAAGAGGAAGTCTGAAAGTGGCACCGCTGACTGAAAAATTGTGTGGAAATCGGTTGTCGTGGTATGGGCATGTGATGCGGAGGAATGAAGAAAATGTCGTGAGGAAAGTCTTGTGTATGGATGTGAATGGCTATAAGAGTAGGGGAAGGCCAAAGAAAAGATGGTTGGACTGTGTGAAAGAGGATATGGGTAAAAAGGGGGTGACTACAGAGATGACGACTAATAGAGGAGTATGGAAGAAAAAGACATGTTGCGCCGACCCCAAATAAATTGGGATAAGGGCAGGAGAATGATGAGTACTACACCAGCACACTGCACTTCCTTTTGATCCAGTACCTTCCGACAAGAGAAGGAAGGACTTGGTTTGCATAAAGCCACAAACTAAACATGCATTTGCTAGTCGATTTTATGTGTTTTTAGGACCTTTTCTGTATAATAGGCTCAACAAGTTACTAGGATTCTATAGTGTTAGTTATAAAAAATGTAGTATTATGCTATCCGAGTATATAGCGATACAAAAATAACACAGACACGGAAAAGCTTCTAGAAATTTTGGCTTAATGATAATTTATTTCCTCGTAAGTATTTACTTTTGTATATTTACATAGGTTTAGTTTAAGATAATAATGTACAAATATGCTTTTTCTCATAGTTGTTAATAGATTATTTTGTATCAGTTTACCTTAAATTTTTACTGTCCCAAATTTTAATTATACTATAAAGTGATGGCCTGAAACACAGGTTTGAATGAACCTAGTTCGGGCGGGTCGCTATCTAACATTGTAATTCCTAACCATCATCTTATTTTGAACCAGTAATGTACCATATTTTAGTTTTAGTTTATTTTTAAGCACTATAATTGTATAGGAAATGTTACTCCTGTATACTAAATGTAAACTTTTTGTATACCATAATTCAATAAATAAATATTCTATTCTATTCTATTCTATTCTATTCTAGCTCACCGCGCACTAATTAAGAGGGAGCAGGGCCTGCGAGGAATTTACAAAATAGGTAGGTATTTGAAGAAACTATTGCCATCGTGCTCCCTCAAGCCTGCTGCTGTAGAGTGACCAAAGACAGACCGATTTTATCACAAAATTTTTGACAAAATCGACGTTTCGTATTTCCCTTTTTTCTCCTCGAAAACGAGAGAGTATGTCTAGGTCCTTATTAAATGTTTTATGTTAAAACATTTCTAATTTGTCTAGTAGTCTTTTAAGAACGGCGGTAAAAATAGGGCCATTTTTCAAATTTTTGGAGGGTCATATTTTCTTTACTTATTAGTTGCTGAAAAAAAGAAAATGACAGGAACGTATCAACAGTAGACCTTGACTTTATAAAAAAAGAATGATTGCTCTAGAGGCATTATTCAGGAAGAAAAAAGGGGAATACCTTTGTATGGAGAATCAGCCCCTGTTCCCTCTTAACAGTCAGACCAACTAAGTAGATACTAGGAAGTAAGCACGTTGCCTCTAAGTAGTATCTAATCTGACGACCACAGATGCAAAGACGACAGAAGTACGTCCTTCTTTATGACAAAATTTTAACTATCATAACGTAAAGTAGGGTAATAAAGACTTGCCTTGAATAATGCTCAGTTGTACTCGTACCTGCACATCCACTTTAATATTCTCTTAAAAAGAGCAGTACTAAAATACACCTAATAAAATAAGCGTGATAATACAAATGAGTCCGTCTCCTTATAAAGAAAACTTAGCATCTCAAGACGGTGTAAAGCACTCCCGACTTTAGTATCCTAAAAATACAGTACAAATTATGTTAGCCGTTAGTTGGCTCAGCGAAATTTGCATATCATAAATGTAATATTTAGCTCCCAACTTGCTAATTAGAAGTCGTCTTTTGGTACGGTCGGCAGAAATAGACGTATTTAAAAAGTTTTTCTTTTTTGTAACACCTTAAGTCTATTTTTGTGGTCAGTGTGGGACTGGGCTTACGGTTGATATTTTTTCGTGGAAAGTTATTTTTGTACTCATGGAAAAATACTTGTTTAGTTTTAGAACCTAACTAGCTCTAGTCTTTACTGAAATTTTCCCTCGTAGCATATCCCTGTATTTTCTGTTCGTTACAAGAAACTTAGCTTACCACATTATTTTTTTATCACACGAAATATAACATAATTTTTTCATTTTGTCTTCGCACGGTATGTGCATTTTACCAATGTCAAGTTTTGAAAATGTTAAGTGTTCTGATACAGAATATAGACACTTTGTTTTCCCTAAGAATGCAAATGTAACATAATTATATATTCTAATATTTTTGTAATAAATTATTTTTTTATCACACGGAATATAACATTATTCTTTTCTTTTTCTTCGCACGGTATGTGCATTAAGCAAATGGTGCCGATTCTCTTGTTCAATAACTAAACTAAAATTAGAGAATCGCTATCTTTTACTAAAATGCAATGCGAGAAAAGGACGGCTATAGCTATGAACTAAGTTAGAGATGTCAAACTAATTTACGCCTTGCACTTCACCTTAATCGACATGTTTTTACATGTATGGAAATATATGTTCAACTAAATTTGACAGCTCTAATTTACGTCCGTCTCTTTCTTATCTTATTAGAGAGAAAAATATAGGAATAGCCTAAATTAACCTTAGTTTGTGCACAACAGAATCCGCACTAATGTCAAGTTTTGAAAATGTTAAGTGTTCTGTTAAAGAATATAGACACTTTGTTTTCCCTAATATGCGGATGTTATATATGTTCTAATATTTTTGGAATAATTGGTAGCAAATGTTTCGAGTCAGCCTTCTTGGCAAGCTTCTCTGAGAGTACCTAGTCAATACTGCAATATCATTTTCAGCTTTATTTTACCGAGATCACGCCTGTTTCAATGATTACATATATTGTCCAGTTGGGTAGATACTTCAGACACAAAACTACACAAATTTTACACACAACATCCACTAGGAATCAAGTTGTGAGTAATTAAACAGCTACTAAACTTCAAAACTCCGGAATATAGTATACCTTACAGCCTCCGCTTGTTGAGAGATGCATAGGACACCGGTTCTACAACGACCGCGTTGTGGCAAAACTTTGGGGGAGGCCTCTATCCAAAAGTAAAAAAAAAACTATTCACAGAACAGCTAAAAGAGTTCTATTTAATTTATTCCGTATACCTAATTACATGCAAGTGCAACATTGCGATGTGAGAACGACCAATTGATCACTTAACACCTCAATACCCCGTAATATATTGCAAATTACTTGCAGGTGGAAACGAGGCCAAAAGGTCATAAAAAAATCAGTCACAAAACCATATTTTTCAAGCCAACCATACTTACACACCATCACTCATACCTACGCACATTTAGACCAAAAAAAAGAAAAATAAACCCTAAACACTTCCTTACAAGTTGTGTTTTTGCAAACGTCACTTTATCAAGGTAAGAAAGGCTCCACCAGTTCGTGTCCCGGTTTTAATTAGTAGCGAGTTGTTATTATTGTTAGGGAAAATGTACTCATAAAAATTACTCAGCGCCTTATCACTTGGAATGAATTTCACGAACGAGTTTTGTACTGTTTCGTAGTAGCTTCCTTACTGTCAGTTTGATTATGATGAATAGATTATGTTGAGGAGTTTCAGTTGAATGTCCGCTGTTTTAATTGGCACCAGCATAAAAACTTACAACATAATTTGCGGGTACTTATATTAATTTCATCAGTCTATCTGCCATTGGTTTTAAATAACTTACTGCTACCTAATCACAAAAGGTTATGATTTCTGAAAAAAAAAATGTGATCCAAAACGTACCAAACAAGAAAATATATTATTTCAGACAGAAATCAAGACAGGTAGGTACAACAATGATCATGTACCTAAAGCCGTGGCTGTAGTCGGCTAAGAATTCAAAGAAGAAGAAAACTGTGTTTACGTGCATTTTTTTTTTTGCGTATGTACCTACATATGTGTAAACGAAATAACAGGCTTATTGCAAAACAATGCATAAGATTTTCATAAGGTCTACTAAAATTATTCACTCTATTGTAGTTTTTATGCTATTTAATTTGACGCTGAAACTAAGTATGCAACTCCTAAAAAATTGTGAAAATAATGAGAAAAGTGTACGTGAAAACGAAACTGCACCAACCTTCTCTAAGCATTTTCATTCCGGGAAGTAGGTACTTTAAGAGAAAATATTCTGTACGTAACTAAGTATGCATGTAAACAGGTTTAATTCTGTCATATTTACATAGAAGACTAGTGTAAACGGAGCTCAGTGTTAATTATGTAAAAGTCCTCTGAATATTATTTGGAAACTTTACGAACTTACGTTTTCAACGCCGTTTTTGTCGGAAAGTTGCTCGTACTTATATCGTGTTATTCAGGGTGGAATCTTTCAGCGGGACACTAGGGGAAACTACCGCAACCATTGCAGCTACACGAAAATGGTCTAAAGACACTATCCATAATTTTTCGTGATATTTTGATGCCCATTCACAGAATTTAAAAAAAAAATTAAAGTTTGCAAGAAAATGGCCCATAAAGACAAACATTTATAGTGATGCCAATCGATCCTGTTTCTTATACTGATCAAAAACTTCTATAGGACCAACCCAGTTTGGAGTACTAAAAAAGTCAGTTTATAGATTATTATTATTTTTTATTATTATGATGCAATTAATCTAGATATATATCTGAAAACCTGCGTACTTATCTAGTTGTAAAAGGTAAAATAACAACTAACTATTTACTTGTTGTCACCATACAGCGGACACAAATTCTCGAGTTTACAACCCTTTTCTTCACCGTCCATTCCTGGGCCATCATCCCTCAAATATCATAACCATTACACATAAGTACCTACAACCCAAAACTATTATCTTACAGTGACATTAACAATTCTCGTCTAAAAACCTCAAGGGGTAACTGTCTTGTTCTAATCCTTATGTGGGGAGTAAACTATTAATTAATCAAAAGTATGTCCGGGGCCCGTCACGTTCCAATGAGGTCCAAAGTTTTCGACCCTTTGAGGTCTGCCCTAATGTTGTTTACATTGTCGTTAATTAAATGGGGCCCGGATGTGTAATTACCTCTTTAGAGGAGCTGACAAACAAAGATTCTATGAAAGATACGAGTTGTTCTTGAAGTTTTAGTTCTTGTTGCAATGAGTTACGTACGCATGGTTTGCTAGGTGGTTTTTAGGAACCTATCGTGATGACTGTAAGAATCTTTAAAGGACATCCTGGTTCAAGGTCTTAACGTGCTTTCTGAGGCACGGTGAGGAGTCTCACCTAACAGCATAAAATACATGGTTACCTATCCACGAACCGATCTTGAAGATGCTTGATCTCCTATGCGGCTGTTATTACATGGGCCTCAAACAAAGTGAATGGGATGTTGGCGACAGTTGGCGAGAAATATCAAATAGAAGAAGCCGTTGCTTGAGGCCATGATGGCGGGTGCGTCGAGCGGTGCATCAAGCGTCAGAGGGCGCGGAAATTTCAAACGTTCTTATCCATTCCTTGCGGGCTACGGCCACATTCACAGCTCGTCCACTCTGGACGTGGACATAGTCACGACCACCTTTTTTTTTAGGGTGGGTGGTAATCATCAGGTGAAGCCTGAGGTCGAGATTGAGAAATCTTTAAAGAATCTAGTAGTAGAATGTATAATACAGGAGTTTGATTAATCCTGTCATTTGGAAACTATAATCCCACACATCTTAAGTAAATTCGAGATATATTTAAATTTTGGAATCAACAAACTGTACTGTCATAGGAAAAAAATTTCAAATTCCATTGCAACCCAAACTTTTAGCATTTTCATACGAATGGTCACATAAAATTCAACTCAAAATACACGCGTCTAAAGTCGATAGTTGAGTTGATGGCGAAAAATTAGAAATATTATATCAAGTATAAAAGTTATTGTTGACTTGCCATCATGTTATGACTCCCGATAGTTAGTAAATCAAAAAAAGATCATGTTTTTCATTGTTTTACTCAAAGTTTTATTTTACACTAGGGACTCGCCCCAGCTTCGCCCACTACCTACACATTACACACATTAACCTTCCTCATGAATCACTCTAACTATTGGTGAAAACCGCATGAAAGTCCGTTCAGTAGTTTTTGTGTTTATCGCATAGAGCTATTAGACGCGGCGGCGGGGGACTTTGTTTTATAAAGAGATATTTTGATATTTTTAAAGCGCCATCTATCAGTCGACCAACACACTTCAATGAATTCTAGCTACTGGTCCTGCCATCTGTTGAACTTCTAATGTAACAGACGAAAACAAACGGCAGCGGGCTCCTATTACCGACGACGTCAAAGCAATTCCGGTGAAAAAGTTCCACGTGTTTTCAATAGATGGCGTGGTATTTTAATAACACAATTTATTTCTTTTAGAATGATTTTCTTACTATAGTTATTATTATCTGCAAATTAAATAGCTTATTTTAAATATAGTTTGTAATCCTTCTAGTATAGCTTTACAACACAAAGCACAACAGACTAGGAATCGTAGCATTCTTAACATTAAAAAGGTTACTAAAAAAAAAACAAGTGGTATATACATATGTAATATATTACTTTTTCTTACAAAAACATTTTAATAAGGTTGTATTCTATAATTTTGTATTAATTAATTTAATATACAAAAAAAAAACAGGTTTTTTGTGTTTGCGCCATCTATCACCATACTTTTTAACTAATTAGGCATGCTTACAAGTAACGCCATCTCTCGGAACATACTTGAACCAAAACAAACCATGCAGTGCTCGGCTGCTGAACATTATTGGTTCTCCTTAATGACGCATCTAATGGAAATAGTACAGTAAGACTTTAGTAGATGTCACTATCTTAAAATTTTAATATATCATCACGATCACGACCGTAATAACTTTTGATCTATGGAATAAGCAATAGTCTAAGATTTACGTTCACGGAACACTAATATAATGTTTACATTATTTATGCAGCCTACAACACAAAATCTCTCATTTTGATGAGAGATTTTGTAGGCACAACGACAACTTGACACAACGTAACAACTTGTTGTTGAGCTGCTATGTTCTAACTAGTCAGTTTGAGGTGAACTTCGCGACCTACCTACCTTTCTACTGACTACTGAGCTCATAACTGAGCCTCCTCCACCCACGTCTTAAAAGAAAATTGTGTTAAGAAGTAGATAATATAGGTATATTATGTACCTACGTATTTGAATATAATTACGATGAATTATTTCTTTAATTTAAATGTAATACTTATTACGTTACAAAGAGCATTTAGGATATTCATAATTTTGCACGAACTGCAAGTTCAAGTTGCAAGTCATTGGTGCGGATTCTTTTTTTTACGAACTAAACTTAATTTAAACTATTCCTATCTTTTTCTCTCTAATAAAACAAGAAAGAGACAGACGTAAATTAGAGCTGTCAAATTTAGTTGAACTAATATTTCCATACAAATGAAGTGTACCTACCTACACGTAAAAACATGTCGATTAAAAACACGGTGATGCGCAAGGCGTTAACTAGTTTGACATCTCTAACTTAGTTCAAAGCTATAGCCGTCCTTTTCTCGCACTGCTTTTTAGTAAAAGACAGCGATTCTCTAATTTTAGTTTAGTTATTATTAAGAGAATCGGTACAATTGGCTAGGTTAGGTTCGTGCACAGATAATATAATACTAGCGTAGTTCGTGCAGGTTGAATTTACGTACTAAATTTTTGCATCGATCGCTATTTTTAACCGACGAAAAAGAAAGGAGGAGGTTCTCAATTTGACCGTATATATACGGGGTATAACGGAAAGGTGTGGTCATATTTTAAGAACCGGTTCTGCCTCTGGATATGAACAACTTTTTCTAAGAAAAATAGAAAATTCCCACAAAATACATTGGCCTTTCCATACAAAGTTATCATCAGCTGATCAATCACGCGCGCACGTTAGTTGGCTTCACTATTGCATTGGGGTTTACCTGTAATAATAGTTGTAAGTGATTATATAAATGAATAATAATAATATTTTTAAGGAAGGTAATTTTTTTTTTGAGAATTTCCTCAGGTTTGTTGAAGAAAGTTGTTCATATCGATGGGCAGATGCATTTCATAAAATATTACCACAGCTTTCCGTAACACCCTATATATTTTTTTTTTATCTCTTCATGAACATTAAATTTAGCCTATTATTATATTTGTGGTCAAACGCGTGTTATCAACCATAAAAAAAAAATATTATACTTACTACGTGGGCATCATAACACAATCAAAGCCCAACATAACAAAAGTTCACAACACAGCACCAACTTCATTGATCCTATAGCTCTCCGTGACTGATCGGCTTTCACCGTGAAGATATTTTGTTTGCAGACGACTAAACGATTGTCCGTAATGGGTATAATATAGCGCCCCTACCCCTTTGGGGGTTGGCAGTTAACGCCTCGCCAAAACGTCAGTGGTGATTCGTTATGGAGTACAGAGGCGGACTTAGAGACTGGTCTGTCTACTATTTAGGGAGATATTGCTGATAATTTTGTGGGTTTTTTTCTGTTTTGTAATCATCAATTATTTATTTACTAGTGTTTTCGTAGTAAGGGTAAAAAAACATTAAGAGATTTTTTCGATGATTAAGCATACAATTTTATCCCAATCTACGAGGTCTGTCCCAAAAGTATCCGACCTACCTCGATTTCTCAGCGCTAGACTTATTCTCCGTCATCTGGTTGGTGGTCATCCTTCAAAGTAGTCCACATGATTCAACAACACGCTCATATCGATACTTCCGCTTCCTTTTTTTTTTTTGGTGTTGGGATATGATTCTTTGACTTCTCCCGCTCTGGGTGGACCGGGAGGGCTCGTCAGACTTTTACTGACTAAAACCCCTGTTCCTTCTTTGCCTGAGTGCCCAGGGGCGCGGTAACTCTGTTATGAATTTATCCGCGACCCCTTGGCAAGCCCCGTCAGTGGTGGCTGACATCTCTTAGAGGCGCGCGTAGAACACTACGCGCCGTCGACTCTCGGGCCTTGTGCTGATCGGACGGCGAGCTACCCATTATTCGCCGTCTGCAGGCCCGCCTCAACGGTGACCAGAGATCGTCCTGCGACCCCCGACGCCCAGGGTGTCTCCTGCGGTGGGTGCGACGGGGGCCGTGAGGGCCACTCTGTTGAGTCTCCCTCACCCGTTCCGCCTCCTCCTTCGCGAGCATTACTGCTTCGTAGAAGGAAGAGACTGCTTTCCATTCCCTCTCCCTCCGTGCCATGGCTTGGACCAAGGCCTAAAGCAAAAAAGCGTGAAACTATCACGGCTAAGTTAGCTCTGTTTTTTTTTTTTTTTGGGGTTGGAAATCATCCTATGACTTCTTCCGCTCTAGGGTGGAGCGGAAGGGCGTGTCAGACTCTTACTGACTAAAACCCACCCCTGTTCCTCCCTGCCCTGAATGCCCAGGGGCGAGGAAACTCTTTCGAATTTATCCTCAACCCCCGGGCAGGCATCGGCCGTGGCAGGCCCCGTCCTTTTGCTGACAACTCTTTGAGGCGCGCGTGGAACACTACGCGCCGTCGACTCTCGGGCCTGGTGCTGATCGGGCGGCGAGTTACCCACTACTCGCCGTCCGCAGGCCCGGGTCTACGGTGGCCGGAGATCGTCTCGCGGCGCCCGAAGCCCCTGGCGTCTCCTGCGGCGGCTGCTGCTGAGGGCGTTAGGGCGACTCTGCTGTTGTTGAGTCTCCCTAAAGTATGCCGCCTCCCTTTTCGCGAGCATTACTGCTTCGCAGAAGGAGGAGACGGCTTCCCATTCCCTCTCGCTCCGTACCATGGCCTGAAACAGGGCACGGCGCGAGAGGTCGCTGCTGCTTATCGCATCCACGAGGACACGGCGGTGCTTTGCCCAAGCGGGGCAAACCTCCACCGTATGCTCCACGTTGTCCTCTGGGCGACCCGTGCAGTGGAAACACCCGGGGGTCACCTCCGCCTTGATCCAAAACCTCCTGAAACAGCCTTGTCCGGTGAGGACCTGCGTCAGGCGGAAGGTGAGGGCGCCGTGGCGCCTCTACATCCACTCCTCAAAGAGGGGCACTACCGCCGCGATGGTGGCGTGCCCAGCGCTGGGTTGTGAGAGTCGCTCTCTCCATGTCACCATGAGATCCTGCCGGAGCTCTGTCCGCCGAGCCACGAGGTGTCGCGGCAGCGGAGTTTTGCCCCGGTGTTTTGCCTCCTCGTGTCACTCATACTGGTGCGCGAGGATTTTTGCATCCAGATCTCACGGTGACAGTCCGGCAAGGAGGCTCGCAGCCTCACGGGAGACCGTGCAGTATCCTCGGATCATGCGGATCGCCATGACCCTCTGGGACGCGTTCATCTGGCGAGCTGATCGCTGCCTCAATGAACGCACCCACACCGGTGCCCCGTAGAGGGACATGGATCGCACGATCCCCGCGTAGAGCCTCCGGCAGGAGGCGTTTGGCCCCCTCAGATTGGGTAGGAGTCGCTTCAAGGCGGCCCCGGCCCTGTCCAATCTGGGAGACAAACGTCGAAAGTGCTCGACGAAGTTCCACCGGCTGTCGAGGACGAGTCCCAGGTACTTCATCGTACCCTCAACGCCGATGCGAACCCCTCCTACCGTGATCTGGGAACCCGCCGGTGGCACGTTCCGAGGACCATGAAAACACATGGCCTCGGACTTGTGCAATGCCACCTCGAGTCTAGAGAGGATCCGGCAACTGGTGCCGGATCCTCTCTATGACTGTCGCAACCCCGCGTGTCATACGGTCGGCCGCCACCTCGTGCGACCACCTCTGCGCCAAGACCAGCGTGTCGTCAGTGTAGCACACTACGCTGACGCCAATCGGGAGGTCGGCGGCAGCACCCAGTCGTATCCGATGTTCCACAAAGGCGGCTCCAGGACCGATCCCTGTGGAACACCGCACGACATCTCTCGCCGGTTCCATTCTCCCTAATGACCGGGGTAGATGACGGCTCTGTCCGTCAAATACGCCTCGACTACGCGACGGAGGTAGGGCGGCACCCGGTGATACCGGAGTGCCTCCACTATGCAACTCCAGGGCAGGGTGTTAAAGGCATTGGCGATGTCCAGACACACCGCCAAGACGACCCCACCCCGGGCCACTGCATCCCCCGTCGTGAGGGCTCGTACGCGCATGACTGCGTCCACTGTGGAGCGCCCCCTGCGTAAGCCGTACTGGCTATCCGCCAGATCCGGCCCTACCCGCACCATCTGCCCGACGAGGCGGTCTGCAATTACTCTTTCAAAGAGCTTGCCCACCTCGTCGAGCAACACAATCTTCTTGATCAGGACCAGCTTCCCCGTCTTCCACCGACGTAGAAACTGGCCCTTCTCCAAGCATGCGCTTAGAAGCCCCCTGAGTCGAGGCCCGAGAGCCTCTTGCAAGGCCAGGACCCAGGCTTTCCCATGAAAGCCATTGGGTCCGGGAGCGGTGTTTTTGGCATTCAGCCTACGTACCGCCGCTCTCAGCTCTACCTCGATCACCTCGGGAGCATCGTCGTCGTCGTCCTGGTCCGCGTCAGGTACCGCATCCTCATAATCGCATCATTTAATATTAACGGGTAGCAAAAATACAAAATTTTGGAAAAAAAAAACTGTTTTTAATTTAACCGTTATTGTCCTTTAGACCGTGAATTAAATTAATATGTTCATAGTAATAAACATCTACCTTCTTATAACTCTGCATGTTATAACAGGCGACTACGAAACCCTACACTGTGCGTGGCCCGACACGCACTTGGCGGTTTTGACTATCTATTGTCTGCCTCCCACTGGTTTAAATATAAAATAAGTTGAACCTATTAGTGGAACATCACTGACAGAATTAGTGTATAGTAGAAAACATCGCGATGTAACCCTTTTTTTTGGGGGTGGCAAATCATCCTAAGACTTTCCCCGCTCTGTGTGGAGCGGGAGGGCGTGTCAGACTCTTACTGACTATAACCCACCCCTATTCCTTCCTTGCCTTAGGGCCCAGGGAAGCGGTAACTATGTTACAAATTTATCCGCTACCCATCGTGATGTAGCCAGGATCTTCAAGATCTAAAATCACCGATAGAAATGCTCTCTGCCGATCACCAACCTGCAAGCACTACTTATTCGGATGCGGATACTCTAATGAGTTGCGACTTTTGAGGAAACGACCAGGGATTGTGGAATTCTTACCTCACAGTCACTAAATCCATGTGATCACCATCAACACATGGAAGGGCCCCGTTACCTCTTAAAAGTCCACTCCGGAATCCCCCCTGTGTAACGTCTGGAGCACATCCCTTAGAAGACTGTAAAGGGGTCTCCCCCTCACTGTCCTCAGTGCGACTATTTTTACTTTGCCAGTGGACCTCTTTCTATTTCATCATTTCAGCCTTTTTAATGTCCCCACTGCTGGGGCACAGGCCTCCTCTTCGTGAAAGGGTGTGGGCCGTAATCCACCACGCGGACCGACGACCGCGGCGGTGAATGTCACATGTCTTCGAATTTTTGGTTCTTTACTTTACTTTCTGTTTATTCAGTGTTAATAAATTACTAAACGGTTCACAAGAAATCAGCATACCTACCTAGCTTTTTTTTTGGGGTGAGAAATCATCCAATGACATCTACCGCTCTGGGTGGAGCGGGAGGGCGTGTCAGACTCTTACTGACTAAAACTCACCCCTGTTCCTTCCCTGCCTGGGTGCCCAGGGGAGCGGTAACTCTGTTACAAATTTATCCACTACCCCTAGGCATATACCTACCCCTACCTACCTGAGTCCATACCTGTCTTTTGTCGCGTACTGTCTACAGCCCTTTGTAATCTTATTACATTAGTTAAAGGGTAAAAGCCGATATATAGCCAGCATCAATACCACTTACGTTGGCATGCAGCCACCATAGAGGGTGATCTCTTTGAGCTAGCATGCTTCTGTCCCCATTGTACTGCGAGTAGGTATTAAACGGGAACTAATTAGGAAATCTGTCCCTTCTGTTTGAAATTATTCAACTATGAAACTAGTTTTGGTTTTCGCGTACACTAGGTCGTTGAGATGGCCGATTGAGCAAAGCTTTGACCCAATGATGGTCCAGGTTAGTACAGAGAAATCATTACCAAAGGTGCGATGGATTGCCGATATCATTAAAGTCGCGCAAAATACCTGGTTGAGGGAGTACGGAACAGGGTCAGAAAAACCAGATTTTGGGTTGAAAAGACATTGTTTTCAACCAAGTAGCGTTTGAAAGCCAAGACTCTCACTGCATACACAGTTGAGTTTTCAGGTCAATAAGATCTTTGATATTTTATTTTATGATAGATAAAAAACCCGAACCTAACTAATCTCTTCATCTGTATTCATAGTTTATTAACTCATAATGTGTAAAACATAATTTTATAAAAACAGTCATAATAACCCTACTCAGAAGAATAAGTAAAGATGATACTAAAATAAATCACTCCCCGAATTCCGTTGAATTAAAACGTCATATTAGAAACGTTTCCAAAAAAATTACTTCCGAGAAAGCCTGCAGCTAATCACACGGCCATCAAACAAAAGCATCTCACTCCCTTGTTTACAATAGGAAAACAATCACAGTGAAATATTATTTTCGGAAGGGCCAAGTAGTTTTTACAGTGATTCCTCTCAATAGATAACACTAATATTTCACGAGAACGGACCGCGCAAATGAATGACAGTAACGATTGATGGGGCTACGCTTGTTATTTGAAAAAGCGAAGGGCCATTTCCACCGTTCTTCTAAAGACATATATCAATGGAAACGTCAACAGAGTAGAAAATTAAAGTCAATAAGAGTCGGACGCCCCGTAATAAGCTCCCACCGTCAGACTGTTATGAAACGCCTTTATCACGAGAGGGTGCAAAAAAATTGGCCAATTTGTCAACTGCTAAACTCGGATCGCTAAGTGCCGTTTCATCGGTTCCCACCTTCATCTTTTGAAGATTTCTCTTACCTTTATTTTATTAAAATTTGGCTCTGTTGGAATGAAATTGTTTATTTTTAGGACCCTAATCTGTATTCGAAGGAGAGTAGCGTCTGCGTTGGGCGTTTTGTTAACTTACCTGGAGACAGCGTTGGGTTCACTTCTGTTAAAAACAGACCTTTGAAAAGGACGTAGAAATAGCAAAGATATATAGAAAAACTTTTTGGCTCTTCATTTTAAAGCAAAAGCTGCTTATCAAAGGACGTGTCAATAGAAAATGTTTGAAGTCTTCATATCTTTTGAACTTTTCCACGCTGTCGCGCCACGCAGAATCTTGAGATCCTTATGTTCTTGCTTATTTGATATTCCTTTGAAAAACTCGGGACCTAGATAAGTACTTAGCTAGATAAGTACTGGGTTGGATAAGTTGAAGTCACATAAATATATTGAGTAGGTTTTTTTTACTAAAACAACTATTTTCTCGTTGTTTTTAATTTTTTTTCTTACAAACTCCACCAAAGAACTTATTAAAAGTGTTTAAACAAAACGACACTAAAATTAAGTAACTCTACAAACTGTTATCTTTTTACATTGGAAGTGCAATAAAGAGCTTGATATTTAAACAAGCTACGTGAATATGCATAAAGTTGCCTAAACTATTATTTATAGACATCAGATAGCAATATCTCGTACCACAAACTGGGATTGCAATAAACATGAGAGACATTTTATGTTTTCCTTCGTTGTTTTTCCACTTTTTATCTGTTATTGCATCCTAGGGCGAAGTTATGGTGTGTCCATGACGGATGTTTATAGAGGAATATCATCGCACGTGCGATAAATGTTACTGTATTCTTTTTAGATACGCATTTTTTTCTGCTATTAACTTGCCCTTAGGCGCGAAAGCTGTGACTGTGATCAACAGTAAATAATGAACGATTTTTTTTCTTCTGCCCTATTATTTTTTGCAAGGGAAAATAATGCACTAGTCAAATAAACTTTTTAATAAAATACCACTCAATACATTTCCTTGTCCCTGTTTAAAAGAACACGTGCCCTCTCTACAGCTTTTTCATTTTAAAAATGGCAATATCTGCACCTCGTTTCAATATTCCAACATGCCTGAACTTAATAAAAGAACATGAGTGGTGGAATTTCTGGCGGCCCTTAAGCACCCGGACCTCAAAGTAAGAAGTATTGATAGGCAAAATGTTTTAACAAAATTAATCTATGGGGAGGATGTTACCGTTGACAAGGCCCATGTTTGGGAACTATAAATACATACAAATGGCCCTTGGTTTTTTAATAAAGCGGAGGGTTAGCTGAATATTAGTCTAATATCAGGGAGTGCAAACCGATGTTGCCCTCACAGTGTGCAGTCGGTGCATGGAAGTTTTTTATGAAGTTATGGACAAATGGGTGGCAAGAGTATGGATGCTTCTGTGATCGATTAGAAAAAGCTGCTTTGGGTTACAAGATGTAACATTATAAAATAATTTTTTTTTAATAGTGATTCAAATATTCATTCCGGTTTCTTTGATTTTTTATCAGTATCAGCTTTTTTCTTTAAAGCGCTACGAAACTTTGTCAAGTAGGTATTCAATATTTCAACTTCAAAATTTAAAAAACTGAACTCGATTTTTGAAAGTTTTTGCAAAAAACAACACATTGCCTTTATTTTGAACTTGTTTAAATCTACACGTTAATCTATATATCGCACAGCTGAAATTTATTAACATTTTGAATGTTCTCATTTATTAAGCCCGCATCTATACTAATCCTCACATTTGTAAGAAAACCCGAGAATGCACCCAGCACCCCATAACACGGTTAATATTAAAATATTGCATCGAACCCATGCATTTTTTACGGAGGCGTATCAAGCCAAAACATTGGCTTTTCCTACCCCTAAGAATCACCCCACAAAAATAATACAAGTATTTGTACTCACATTTTTTTTATGCCGTAGGGTGAATGCTCATTTAAATACGTCATAATGCGCGTTATATGTTTTTTTTCTTGTCTCGTAAAATATTATTATATGGCTTTTAAATATTATCTCTTTTAATATTTTCGTTTTTGCCTTGTTCTATTGTTATTGTCACATTCTGGCGGAAAAGTCTTCCAAAATACGGAGCTATTTAACATATATAATTACATACTTATTTATTTATTGGGTAATACTAGCTTCTAACTAGAGATGTAACGGAGGGTCCGCAGATGCGTCAGTTATCGAAGGCAGATGGAAATGTGAAAAAACTAAAAAAATTAACAGTGTTTTGTTGCTAAGAAATAATGTTATAATTTAAAAAAAAACATGCAAACATTCTCAAAAAACCCTTTTATTTGACACGCATATCTTAGGAATGCATACAAATAACTAGTCTACCATTTTTGGGAGTCCGCCATATTAGATGTAGAATGACGTCACTTAGATACAGAGATGACAATGCATGGGTAGCATTGGCCGCTAGGGCTGATGCGCCAGGGTCGCGTTAGTGATCGAAAGAGTTACCCAGGCCCTGGCACGGGCTACTGATGGAACACGGGTGTGTTTTAGTCAGTAAGAGTCTGACACAAGAGAGCGGGAGAAGTTATTTGATGATTTCCCACCCTATGAAAAAAAGCATCCGTTATTATCCAAACTAAACAAGTATGCAAAATTTCAGTTCAATCGCGGAAACCGGGAAGTGGGTATTTAACTTCTAAGATTTTTGAAGTGAAAACTTCTTTAGGCGCGTTGGGCTATTTTGAGATGGGAAAAACTATTGATCTCCACGCGCCACTGACACCGCTATGAGTGCTACGACGCACGCATCGTAGCACTCGTAGCGGATTGAAGTGAAAACTTCGAGAGAGAGAGATGGGAATAAACAATTGAAACCGCCACCAACACCGACACCGACACCGCCATGCGATGGAAGTGAAAACTTTTTTAGGCGCTTTGGGCATTTTTGTTCAAATTTTCACTTCTGTCTTTTTTTTTTTAATTAGTTGGTTAGTTAGTTACAAGTGAAGCTTATAAAAGTGTGTTTAAATTAAAATGTGTGTGCCTCGTCGCGCCACGATATGACCTGACCTTTATAGCAACCTAACTCAACGACTTCGTTGAGTTAAGGTAGCTACTTGGCTTCTAGGGATTTTTTCAAGTGAATTGCAGTGGCTGTTTTAATAATTCGCAAATTGATTCCTAGTGAATATTGTGATGTAAAATTGGTGTAGTTTTGTGTCTCAAGTTCCTACGCAACCGGACCATAATTATGTGGAATCATTGAAACAGGCGCAATCTCGGTAAATTAGAGCTGAGAATTTTGTCGTAGTATTGACTACCTCAGCGAATCTTGCCGAGAAGGCTGGCTCGACTCATTTGCTACCTAATACTGCAAAACCATAAGAGTGTGTTACATCTGCATTCTAATGGTAAAAAAGTTACACTACATAAAACTAAACACTTTCTTAAATAGACACTGGCTAATAGCATAAAAAATGCGAAGCTAAAATTAAAAAAAATAAATAAGTAGCTTCTACGAAAGCTAAGGCGGCTGCGGAGGTACGATTTCTTGCGAAAGTCCCGCATTTGTGGAGGCAGGTGCAGCTGCGGTACAATTTCTTGTAATCGTTCGTTCTTGTGGAGGCAGATGCAGATGCGGAGGTACGATTTCATGCGAAAGTCCGCACTTGTAGAGCTGGATGCGACTGCGAAGGTACGATTTCTTGCGAAAGTTCCGCACTTAAGTAGGCGGATGCAGCTGCGGAGGTACGATTTCTTACGAAAGTTTCGCACTTGTGGAGACGAATGCGACTGCGGAGGTCCGATTTCTTGCGAAAGTTCCGCACTTGTGGAGGTGGAGGTGAAGTTATATTAAAACCTTACTTATAACTACAGGTTGTAACGGAAACGGGTGATCATACTTTAGATACTATTTCTGCCCATCAAAATGAACAACTTTCTTAGAGGATGTTATGTTCAATTCCCAAAAAAAAATTGGACTTGCCGTATAAAGTTATCGTCAGCTGATCAAAATAGGGAATAGGAAGGCAAACATTTCTTTTTTTTGGAATTTACTATTTCTATCTCGAAGAAAGTTGTTCATTTCTATGGGCGTACCTATACTATGAAAGGTTATAGACGGTGTGTCAAAATCCACCAATCTGAAGTACCAGAATGAGAAGCCGGCTTGTATCTGTACACGCGAAATAAGCTCACATAGACTAAATGAGAAGCCGAAACGTCATCGTTACGTTCGTCAAGGTCACTTTCACATTTTAACGATCCTGCTTCATTCAATGACCAATAACGTTCAGTCTATAATCTTTTATAGTCTAAGTCAGGGCAGAAACGGTATTTAAAATATGATCATGCGTTTCCGTTACACTCCGTATATTGAAGGTGGTCGTACCGGCTGATTTTTTTTCTTAATGTTTTTTTTTAGTTAAAGGCTAATTATATTTATTAGTTAGTGTTATTATTTTATAGTAGCCCTTTGAGCTTATCGTAGCACGATAACATAAAATCATAGCCCTGACTTAACATCCAATGAGGATTTATTGTAATTGTTAAGTACCTTTATCTATTGAGTTTTTATCTAAATGGAGAGTATAACACGCTTGTAACGTACGACTTTAAAAGCCATTTGAAAAGAGTTATCCTTATTCGTTTCGTTTAAATCGGACTGCCTCAGAAGAAGGGTTATGTTTTTATTGATTTCTTGTACCTATGGTTTATAAAAGCATTTTTTTTAAACTTTTCCAAAATTCGAAAATGCATCAATAGTCTAATCAAGTATTATTATTTAGATTTTATATTTATTGAAAGATGAAGAGATCAATAAGGAAAAAGAAACAGAGGAAGACCACTAACACGATGGGAAGACTAAACGAACCGCCAGCTAAAACTCGAGACAATTGGAAAATCTCGAGATAAATGGACATTTTTGGAGAGAGAGCTGAGACTCAATCTTGGTTCCTGCAGTAATAAATATAGAAGAAAACTAATATTTATATTATATTTAAATTAATAAAAGACATTTGTCCTTTAACAAACAACTACTAGTAAATATTGCAAGAAATAGTCTTTTTATTTGTTTGTAATCCAAAGCTTCTTTCGTTTACAATAGGATCATAAAGTTGTTAGAAATGCTTCAATGGAATATGAAATTAGAATTTCTGTTTTTAGTCTTCATGAGCCCACTGTTAACCTCGATCACGCCTAATGGTAAGCGATGAATAAAGTCTATGCTGGAGCGAGCGAATCCAGAAGATACGTATATGTCCACGCGTGTTGATTCAGGACAGTTTCAACTTTTCATAACGTATTTCTTTGCTGACCACGTGAATGGAATGCCTTCCATATATTTCTTTCAGCACATTGTTGATTGTAATTAACGTTATCCGAGTTATGACTACCATTCAACTTTACCATTAGTTGATTGCCCCCTTTATGACGATGACAGGACATTTTATTACGGAACTAAAAATAAAAGCTATGAAGAGCGGTGTTTGATCGCCGAATCTTGATGTTATCAATTGTTTTTGTGCTATTTTTGTTTATGTTATTGTTTTGTTTTGTGGTTTTGATGACTGTTTCATTTCTTTGTGCTTTGATCCTTGTTTGAAATGTGATTAATCCTGTTTTGATTTGACAATAAGGACCCATTTCTGTTTCTAAAATAATGATGTCTGTTTCTAATTTTTCGTCACCAAGGAAACACTGCTCTCAATACAGTGAACGAAAACATAGTGAGGGAACCGGCATGTCCGAGACCACACTGAGCCCGCGTGGTGGATTACAGCCAACTCCCTCTCGCTTAGTGAAGGCCTGTGTTCCAGCAGTGGGAATAATATAGGCTTATTTAACTTTATTAAGCTAAGTTACATGTTTCAGCCGTTTCAGGTACACGGCCCTACGAGATGCTATACATCCTCAGGACAATCAGATTTTAAAATTATCACCAAAATAAATAGAAACATTTTCACCGCCTTATCACGTAAACATATCACAAAATGTTTCCACCCCAATGGTATTACTACAAAATCACAGTGAGTTTCCCTCAGTGCAGATAAAAGGGCGCGATGGTATGACACATTATTCATATTGAGGGGCGTCACACTAAAGATATTGTGGAAAGGGCACTAAGATTGCCAACTGCAATACATTGTTCCCCTGCTCCTTGTTTTGACGTGATAGAACGGCTCTAGACATTCGCAAACAATTTTATATATACACCCAAAGATACAAACAGGTCTTCAATTATCGACTTTGGGCCCGTATTTTACGGACTATTGATAATTTTCAGGGCTGTAAGGATAACTTTGCAATTGGTAGCGTAATAAATGTTGCGTATCGATGCGTTTGAAGATAAGTAATGAAGAACTTATAGATTGCGTTTAGAATACGAATGTGTGTAGATAATTTTACGAAATGTGCGGTCGGTTTTTATTTACGACGGAAATTTTGAAGTTTTGACGTGATAAGCGGGTTTTCCGATGTATCACAATTTATTTGCACAGTTAAGGTCATAAATAAATAACTGGACTAACTTTACAACCTTACCTATGTTGTCTAGAGTAATGTCTTGTGTCTGAAAAAGAATTGGTCAAACCACCTACCGAAAACAACAAAAAAAGTTGTAGGTAGACCATCACCTACAAAATTTAATGATGTTGTATAAAATTTAAAGTATAAAATTAAAACAATAACTTAGTATTTAAAACAAAAAATTAAACAATTAAAACAACAAGTACAAATTAATAGCATCTAATTCGCTGCGCAAGCATTCACTGGTAATGATGTTGGTCTTCAGTGATTCCAGGCTACTAACATAGAGGAAATCCACGGCTCTCCCTTGAAGATTCTCCAAAGAAAACTATAACATGCACCAAATAGATTATCTAATTTATTAACGTCCCTATACATTGATGACACTCATCTTCCTCACACATACATCTCCATCTTTTACTTATGCACGACTTTCAACTGAGGGTCGGTCCCTCAATTGTGTTACTTCTATTTGTGTTTTTCCCGACTTATTGCTATAAGTAAGCCGCTGTGGTGTTTTCATGCCATTACCTGGATGACAGACACCATAAATATGTCGATAGTACGTCATAAATTTTGTGGCTTTTGCTCTCTGAAATATTGCAATGTTTCGTCCAGTTGTTGTGTCTTTGTCAATGTTATGAGGTTGGGTCTCTCTCGACCATTACTTTTATTTTATTACATTAGTTAGTAGCTAAAATTTTTACTTAGGTTCCTTCCAACTTGTCTCAATTTTATAGTTCTTTAAAAGTAGATACTTATTTGATCTGATGCTCAGCCTCAGCTGATAAGGGAAATGCCGATTCCCTGTCTGTTTGTACTGTATCCTACTAATGTGTATTGTAACCTAATGTTATCAGAAAAATATTTAAGATTTAGTTTAAGTTCTATCTAACTTACTTTTTAGTTAGTACGAGCTTACTCATAGTTAATTTAAACTTTATAGTTTAACAACAGAATCAAGGCAATAGATACCATTATTTAATTTATACCGTTAAAAATTTAAAAGCCGTATATTAAAAATTCTAAATTTGACCAGTGACCCGGTGTACCCATTGGCCGAGCCGACAACTAATCAAATTAAACCAACCGTTTGATGACAAAGGATCGCCGAAACTTTTAGTGATGTGATTGTAGTTTGAGCTGTTTGGTTTTTTTTTTTTTTTTTTTTTGGGGGGTGGGAAATCATCTAATGACTCTTTCCGCTCTGGGGTGGAGCGGAAGGGCGTGTCAGACTCTTACTGACTAAAACCCACCCCTGTTCCTCCCTGCCCTACGCGCCCGGGGGCGAGGTAACTCTTTCGAATTTATCCTCCACCCCCGGGCAGTCCTCCACCCCCGGGCAGTTGAGCTGTTTGGTAGTCGATGGAATTCCTGGTGTACAAGAGACTGTCAAACCGCTATTTTTATTATTTCTCAAGTTGAAAAATATATTCGACTATTGAAAAATCAGCCCACAACATTTTTTTTTTTACTGACGTAGCAAGGTTTTTATAAAGATTTTCTAATTATTATGGTTCTGGGTGCTTTTGTTGTTGTTTTCAGTCTCATTGATCATAGAGTACAACATAATTAGTAATATTAACTTTTGGATGTGTAATTTCAATAGTAAGTATAAGCACTACTGCATATGACAGCTATTGGAATCTACCTACCTATAAAATTGACTCAGTTTGGGGCCTAAATCCGTTAAGACAAAAGAAATAATCAAACTATTTGCGTGCCTACGGTACTTCTAATTATAAAATTGAACTCAGGTGGCTGCCACGTTTATTGTTAACGGAGGCGTTGTAGAGGTCGTTAAGAATGCAGGTGGACGGGCATTGGGTACACTTAGCAAAAACTCGATATCAAAATCATCGACAACGGCCCTTCCTAAACTTCTCTCATATGAAACAACAGATTTCATTGTGAGTTGAGCGTGACGGATCCGTTTGGGATCGGGTTTGGTGACACGAGGGTGCGGGTACAGGGCAGGGATCAGTCGATTTATAAAATTATGGCCTAAGCTTTTTAGAGCGATATTTTTCAAGTTTTTTCTTTGGTGTGAAAAATTGGAAGCATTAAAAATTTCGTCTTCCCAAACGACAAAATCGTCCGCTTTCAACCGAATGTTCGTTGCAAACAGTCTGCTTATACATACCTACTCGTGGTAGTTGTATGTTACTATTGGAATGGAATTTAAAATAAAGATTTAGCAAGAAGAGGGAGGTTTCAAAGTGAAACAGAATTAGTATTTAAGCAATTAGGGGCCATCCATTAACTACATTACACGTTAAGGGGTGGGTTTTAGGCAGT
The DNA here is from genome assembly GCA_951329385.1 of Polia nebulosa. Classification (NCBI taxonomy): domain Eukaryota; kingdom Metazoa; phylum Arthropoda; class Insecta; order Lepidoptera; family Noctuidae; genus Polia; species Polia nebulosa. The sequence continues at coordinate 19,685,046 of OX589604.1, forward strand.
AATAGTCTGACACGCCCTCCCGCTCCACCCTAGAGCGGGAGATGTCAAAAGATGATTTACCACCACACAAAAAAAAAAAAGTGTTGGGAAGGAGGTCGACGAAGTGTGACATTGTGTGACAACGGGTGTGAGGAGTCACAAGTTTCGTGACGTCACATTCTAAGTATTAAAACACGATATTTTAACTACTTTTAACGAAAAACTTGAAAATATTTCAAAGTCTATCTTTATCATAAGCTTTAAATCGTTTTGTAGGTAAGTACAGCTTCGCTCTAGTAGAGCGAGTGTCACGCGACAAATACCGACGCACGCGCCGCGCCACCGTGGTTTTATTGTTCCTATTTCATTTGACTATTGAAAATTTTTTAATTAATAATTTATAGATGTAAAAGAGGAGAATTTCACAAATGATACCAGCTGTGACAAGGACGACGGGATTGGTTAAAAATTCATGAGAATTGGGTGACGTAATTTATCGATGGCTACGTACCATTTATCGCCAAAGGGCTACAGCTTGGCGTTTAATTTGATTTGCAGCATATTGATGTTTAAAACCTTGCTCCGAGGCCAGTACCTATTCCTGCAATCGACGTCAATTGAACATATACCTAGGTAATACATGGTATAACAGCAGCACTAAAGCTACTTACTGAAGCCGCTGCTGATTGCCTCTGCACTAATTAAAGGGTAAAGCATAAGCCATACCTATACACATAACACTCACATGCAAATAACTTGACGCTTTAACTGATGTTGTATAACTGGATTTATTTAACAATAAGCACTTGGATTTTCCGTCTGGTTCTACTTTTATGGCTGTCTGCTTTGTGATAAAATTGAATTGTAAAAAAAAAGTTCAACTGCAAAAAACAACTGAAAAGCTTCAAAAAAGTCAGTTTTCATGATAAGTTTTGCCAGTGTTTTCATTTATTGCCGTCTCCACCTTGTACATACTTTTTTTCATACCAAGAAAATACCTTACCTAATTATTATGTATTTAAAGCGCCGCGTACGGCGCTCAACGAATACCTCGCAGGATGTGTATCTTCAGGACCCGATGGCTTTCATGGGAAAGTCTGGGTCCTGGCCTTGGAGGAGCCTCTCGGGCCTCGACTGAGGGCTCCTAAGCGCATGCATGGAAAGCGGCCAGTTTCCGCTTCGTTGGAAGACTGATCAAGGAGTCACGCAATGATGTCACGCGGGCTTGCGACATTCGTTGAGAGGATCCAGCAACTGGAACTCGAGGTGGCATTGCACAAGTCCGAGGCCATGTGTTTTCATGGTCCTCGGAACGCGCCAGGGTCGGGTTCCCGGATAACGGTAGGAGGGGTTCACATCGGCGTCGAGCGGACGATGAGGTACCTGGGTCTCGTTCTCGACAGCTGGTGGAATTTCGCCGAGCATTTCCGACGTTTGGCTCCCAGATTGGAGCGGGTCAGTGCTGCTTTGAAGCGGCTCCTGCCCAATCTGGGGGGTCCATCTACGCGGGAATCGTGCGGTCCATGGCCCCTTACGGGGCACTGGTGTGGGCGCGTTCCTTGAGGCGGCGAACAGCTCGCCGGTTGAACGCGTCCCAAAGGGTTATGGCCATTCGGCTGAATCCAGGATACCGCACGGTCTCCTGTGAGGCGGGCCCGGGGCGAAACTCCGCTGCCGCGACACCTCGTGGCTCGGCGGATGGAACTCCAGCAGGATCTCATGGCGACATGGAGACCGCGACTGTCGCAACCTACCGCTGGGTATGCCACCACCGCCGTGGTAGTACCCCTCTTTGAGGAGTGGCTGGAGAGTCACGCGTCCTCACCTTCCGCCTGACGCAGGTATTCACCGGACACGGTTGTTTCGGGAAGTTCTTGTTTTAGATAAGGCGGGAGGAAACGCCTGGGTGTTACCACTGCGCGGATCGCCCAGAGGACACAGTGGAGCATACGGTGGAGGTCTGCCCCGCTTGGGCGAAGTACCGCCGTGTCCTCGTGGATGCGATAGACGGCGGCGACCTCGCGCCCGGCCATGGGCACAGGCCATGGTATGGAGCGAGAGGGAATGGCAAGCAGTCTCCTCCTTCTGCGAAGCAGTAATGCTCGCGAAGGCGGATCGTGGCCGGTGCCTGTATGCCTAGAGGTAGCGGATAAATTCTTAACATGAGTTAAAGCACCCCTGGGCATTCACGCAGGGTAGGAACAGGGGTGGGTTTTAGTCAGTAAGAGCATGACACGCCCTCCCGCTCCACGCTAGAGCGGGATATGTCATTGGATGATTTCCCACCCCACAAAAAAAAAAAGTGTGTGCCTTCATATTTGTGGCGAGGCATGTGCTACAACATGATCCTTGATGATGCTCCTGATGACTTTGCGAGGCATTCGTTGTGCGCCGTTCGCGGCGGATGCTTCGCAAAATCTGTATTCGCCTTTAAACACATGCAAATATTGACCTTATCGCTCTCCGCGATCTCTTCCAGGCAAACTATAGTATTAGAAGAAAAACATCCTATCTTATCAAGGGGTATCGCGTTACAGTTACAGTTTCTGGGATGTGGAAGTCAGATAAGTATTTGCTTCACGTAAAATCCTGGTATTCGGCTGCATCCGGCTAGGCAGAAAATGGTGCATATATATTTAGGAAATGGCTAGGCAGATTTATTTTAAGTCCTAAATTGTTATTGTTATTATCTAATCTAATAAATGCTCAAAGTTTAAGACAGGGACAACATTTACTAGTATGCAGATACTAAGTTTATTTACAGGGTTAGTATAGGTACAGGCAAGTGTGAAACAAGTACATCCGACACCAATACTTGGCGTGCTGCCAAACGATAGTTCCTAAAGTCTGGGTTTATAAGTGACGATTACGATCCGATAATATTGATACCGAGGGAATGATATTTGAAGATATGGAAAGAAAACAGCGAAACAAAACTTGAGTCCTTGTTGTTTTAGGCCATTAATGAGAATTTTTCAATTACCAGGTATGATGCAACAATGTGACGACGTTTTTCACTAATTTATTTCAGAGTATCATCGGCAATGCAATCATTGCTGATGAGGATGCTCTGAAATCAAAGCTCGCTCATCGAGTCGAAACTCCGAAGACTTGAGCATCGACGCCAAGTTTCTAGCCTGTCGGTTTTCTTTTGGTTATATTTCGAAAAGTTTGTGTCGGAATTCCATAGTTTAATTCCACCAAGCCCGTTCCATCATCGGACTACTAGGCGTCCGACAATGCTCCACCGGTACATGGTGGACATCCCACTCATACGCACAAAGATGTAGGGTTCCGTAGTCGCCCGTTACAACATGCGTACTTAGGACGCTTTATGTTTATTACTATGAACATATTTATTGAGTTGAAACTGGCCAAGTGCGTGTCACATTTCGCATATTAAGGGTTCCGCACCCGAGCCTGCGGACGGCGAGTAGTGGGTAACTCGCCGTCCGATCAGCATCAGGCCCGAGAGTCGACGGCGCGTAGTATTCCACGCGCCTCTAAGAGTTGTCAGCAAAACAAGACGGGGCCCGTCATGGCCGATGCCTGCCCAGGGGTTGAGGATAAATTCGAAAGAGTTACCTCGCCCTTGGGCATTCAGGGTAGGGAAGGAACAGGGGTGGGTTCTAGTCAGTAAGAGTCTGACACGCCCTCCTACTTTACCCTAGCGCGGGAGATGTCATTGGATGATTTCCCACCCCATAAAAAAGGGTTCCGTACCGTATTGGTATTTGTTAGTAAATTATACGTAATAATAAACATTATCACCAAATTTCAAGTTCATAGGTAAAAAGGGAAGTTAAAAAATTCCTCGCAACAAAGACAGACGACGGACGGACAGACCGACAGACGGACACGTGAGTGACAACAATAGGGCTCCGTTTAGACCCTTCGGTACGGAACCCTAAATACGGGCCCACATAGGACGTTGGTTACTGAAGAAGGAGTTATAAAATTCAACTTCTTTGCATTGAAGTTTTCAATGTTTGGAACACCCAAGCGCTTACATTTGGGGAGTCTCTGAGCGTGAGCATCCCGTTTAATACAAGTAACAACTTCATCAAAGTAATTTTATACGAATTTTTCCGAGTAGGTACATTATATAAGTTGCGCGACCATTATATATAGTAGGTACTCTTAAATTAACAGACCTAAGTTAGCCGTTATAATTTTCCTTCGAAATTCTAATAACAACGTGTGAACCAATTACTGCATAAACATTTAAACAGGACTTTTTACAATCCCATTAACTACCACTGGACTTACCTACCTTTCTATGACATAGAAATCGAAATTAAATTTCGAATGGCAATGATTTAATTTCGATATCGCCCACTGTAAAGTCATAAAACACTAAATCTTGAATCACCAAGGGATAGCAACGTACCATGAATCGTACGCGTAATAAATATCAGTGAAAAACCAAATAAATGGTTAACAATGATTTACAATAGAATTTAACATTCCAATAGTTATTTAAACAGATATTAGCTGTCAATAAAAGCCCGCATGTTTACCCATTGTTTGGGTTCATAAATTAAGCGTAAAATATATGCGGTATGTAAATCAAGCGTATAAAATTTTTAATATTAATGTAAGGAAGACGAGAAAAGTTAAAATTTAGTGTTTAGTCGAATCTGATGCAATCAATGCTTATGTAGACTTGATTTTATATTTAGAGATACATTACTACAACTACGACAATAGCGCTATGCAACATTGCCCCTAAATAGCATCTTGATAGATGGATGGCTTGTTTCAGTAGTGAAATTTTATAGCACTGTTATTACCCAGTAAGCTACTTATTCGGCATTCGATATGAGTTTGTAATTACCATATATTGTATTATACAACCTTTCCTATTGTTACTTTACTTTGACATATGTTACTTTGACAGGAAGCTGGAACTGTTATGAATAATAGTTACTTATTCATAACAGTTCCAGCTTCCTGTCAAAGAAGCCCATAAAAAGTGTTAAGTATTCTGAGGACACACAAAAGAATAAAGCAAAATGATACATCATTTTATCGTCAGTAAATTCTTAAATCGTAAATTATAAATCGTAATTGAAAACACGAATGTTTATCGTATCCAACATTCGTATAACAGAACTAAAAAGTGCGTAACAAAATGAAAAAGCTACTCATTCGTAAAACTGTTGGAATTCTCACAAAAGATTTAGTTGAACAACTTTACGGCCAGACTAATAAATCAGAAAGATGCGTTGAACAAATCACTACCACTTTTGCAGCAATACCGCACCTACCCAGTACCAATGTATTGGCGATGGCTACAGATTGATGTAGCTTGTAGCAACACTAAACAATTTTATACTCGGATATAGCCAACAAAAGTTAAGATTTACGAAGTATACTCGACGGAGCTTCGAGGATGTGCGAACGAAGGTATGACAGTGGATACGACAGACGAAAATGTTTCCTTTAATAACTAAGAAGTCGGCAAAAACTTACTGTGTCTGTGGCTGGAAGTTCATGAGTAAATGGATGAAGTGATCAAAAGGGAACTATAAGATGTATAGCTGAATATGTAGGTATTTTTTATTTTTTTTAATAAAAACGTTGCCCCACACTAGGAATTACTCCTGTATCGTGGGTGCGTTCACAAACATGTATACTCACATACACAAGACACCCAGACCCGGAACAACTATCTGTAGGTCATACAAATATTTGTTCCGTGCGGGAATCGAACCCGCGACACGCAACGCAGCAGCCGAACGCTCAACCACTGCGCCAACCGTGTCGTCATAGTGGTGAATCTCTGTTAATTAGTTGTTAAGCTTGAAGATAATGAGGAAAATTATTGTGGTTAAATTTAAATAAAAATAACACCACCCAAAAGACAACATCTCCCGTTCTAACCAACGACTGCATCGTGTTGTTTAAAACTAAACACCTCATCCATACCTTGCGCAAGTTCTTCCTCATTTTTTTCAACTTCGCAACGTTGAACATTGAAAACAAACAATTGGCGTCGAATTTACGAGCCGTGTTGAGAGCCAAGCCGCTTATTGAGATGACTGTACGACGTTCAATTTAAATTCTCTTCCCTACCGAAGACTATCTGCTTCGTGTGTCAGACCTTTACTTTCGGATTATACGACCTCTTGAATTTTCCGTTCCGTAACATCAGTGTTTTGACAAGAAAAATTTAGATTTTGATATTGTTTTATAATCGATCTCGAAAACAATTTGTTTGATTTAAAAAAACACGTCGTGTAGAAGCAGCTGCACATTCCTGTAATTACAATCGCCATTTGAAGAAGTACAATCGAGAATAAAACACTAACTATTTTGGATGTTTGCAAAACAATGTTCATTATAAATCGGATATTTAAAAAGTTCTTGTTTCTTCGAAGCGTTTAGACATGGCGACAATGTTGGCACGTCGACGTCCCAAACTCTTATCGACACTAATTTATCTTAATTACTACTTAATACCACAATTTGGATTCTAAACAGAGCGCTAACGAAGCGCCTTATGATGCCACCGTCGGCGTTAAATACCACAGAGCGAATACTTTCGAAACGCGATGGGTGCCGATCGCTAATCGAACAATGGGCATGACATACCTAAATCGCGGCATAATAGTAATAAATTCTATTGTTGCTAAACAAAAAGTAGAATGTGGTAACAGAGGGTGACACGGTTGAAGCGCGATGACAATGCTAAACGGAATATCAATATCAGAACATCACTTTTCATATGCCGACTGGGTTGTTGGAGCAACAGGAAATAAACCCTGTAGCAGACAGTTTAGAGTTTGTATTTCAGATTTTTGGATCGTGTAAAAAATACGACGGCATTCATGCTTGCGCCTGCACCCGATATTGGATTTCGAACTCTTTTTCGAGTAATTTTTGAAAATGCAATCTGTGTATGTTAGCAAGCCGACGGCTACCATTTGTCTTCGCAAACGAACCGATTTGTGCGTCGCAGTATGGGTAACGGATGTTGCCGAGAGGCACGTGGCCGAACCGACTGACTTATTGTTACACTGACTTATTGCGACGCTCATTGAAGTCTATTAGCGAATTAGACTGAAATAGAACAATGTTTTACTGTCAATGGTAATAGAGATTTGTTATTTGGAAACTGGTGCAAGATTTATGGTTTACTTTAGACTATTAGTATAAAATAAATCCTTAGAACAGAATTATTTTAAACTTAATTGTTGTAGAATGAAAAAAAAATGTAAAAAAACTCTGCCAGAATTATAGCCAGTAAGGGATTGGGCAAGATTGCTACTATCCCTAAAAATATACTATCCTCAAAAAGTTTCGTAACTCAATGATCAAAAACAAATTCAAAACCAACAAAACTAAATTCCAAACAAAACATTGAACCTAAACCAAGCCCGTGTAAAATAGGAAGCGAAATTTCATAAACTATAAAACAAAGCAATGTTCAATGCGACCGTCTTGGTAAACTTTTGGGAAACGAATGAATAATTCAAGATGCGAATCGGCAGTCCGTCAAGAGGTTCCCAGACCGTTGCATTTTCTACGTAAATCTGCAGTAATATCTATGGATATCTTAGGATATCTTATGCCGTGTTCACGAGCAATATTCTTCATCTTTCTGTTTTACATTCCACAGTGATGCTCGACACATGTCTGGATTTCTGTCTACTCCTATTATTTGGTTGCATTCAAATTGTCTTCCGCTTTGTCACCTTTTTCGTTTTTCGTGTTTGAATTTTTGGTTTTACATTTTATTGTTGTGATTCATCGATATGTTCAGACAAAATATGAGGTCATTGATAAATATGTAAGTAAGGTAATCCCGTTTTGGTTTAGTAAATTTGGAGTGGAGAACTTATCAAACTCTGCATATAGGCTGATGATCAAAAGACGTGTTAATATTACTTTGTTTAATGGTAAATGTAGAAATACTATCATGATCCAATCAAATCGTACCTACTTAAGCCAAATAACGTAAACTTACTGAAGTTGTTACTACATGTATATATCCTACTCCTCATAATGGTACAAACAAATTTATCGATATAACTTCATCAGGGCAGTTAAAGGAAAAGGTTTCCTCTTTAAAATCCACTTTCACGTATTCAGTTTTCCATAAAAATCTAATAGAGAAAGCATTTCGCCCGAGTCCGCCATCTTTCTCCATTTTAATGAATAAGTAAACAAAATTAGTGGGGTCAGAGGTACGAGCGCAGCATATAAAGTATCCATTTGAAGAAAATAATTTTAAGTAACGTCGTTTCGAACGTTTTATTCTCGATCCAGAAGAATTTTAAACGTTAATACAGGAACATTTTAGCAAATTGCTCCGTATATATTTTTAAGGCAATTATTTACAGTGATTAAGCAAATACGGACGACATGAAATTTCATGTTACATGTTTGGTTCGTGAGCTTACTGAATGTTTAAAGTCTCGACTGAATAAAATTCTAAAGTAAATCGAATACTTTGAAGCAGATGAAACGCCAATACCTGTTGTAGAATCCAAGATTTCATATCAAAACTGTAATATTATTGAAATAAAAATAACTCCACATTTAACCCTCACTTCGCCACACTTGAAAATATCTTGAGTGCATCGTTGAAAGTAAATGCTGGTATAATTCCTGGTTCCACTGCGTTTGGATTGCATTTAGAGACGTTAGGGGATGAAGCCGGATAAACTTTATGTTAACTGTGAGCAATAAAAATAGCCTTTATGACGATACGTGGAATGGTTACGTTTGTTTGCGTCATTTGGTTGTTTCGCCGTGAATTGGACTAGGTTTTATTGAAATAGTGGACGTTATTAAGATATATATGAAAGCGTTACACTGAATTTTAGATTGAATAGGTTGCGGTTTGCGGAAATAAATATGGGATTGAATGGGGATTGTATCGAACGCATTGCTTTGCTCGTGGTTCGGACTAAGAATCATTACACTGACTTACAGCTGCTATCATAGAGTAAGCAGACAGCTCGGCCATTATATTCATCAACTTTTTGTTTTTTTTTTCATTTGTCGTCAGATATTAACAGTAAAAGTCATCATGCTGGCTAATTAGATTGGGAAGTTTGTACTTTGTCAAGTTACAGGGAAAGGTTTAAGATAAAAATCACTGGGATTGGTTCAAGATCTACAAAAGTTGTTGTTACCGTTGTCTTCTTCTTTCTTAGACCTATAATCTCACAGGAACTAAATTAAAGAAGCGCGCTAAGCGTACTGAAGATAACAATAATGTTCAGGATTTAAAGATTGCTGAAACGCATAATCCACCCAACGTTTAAGCCAGCCGACCCAATTCAACACTAAGTGGCCTATTTTGCATAGTTCTCCTTAATGGGCTCTTGTCCTATCAAGCGTTTTGGCACAGTTTTAGACAGCTGTGCTACTGAGCTGTGTTTGTTTAAGTTATCTCCAAAATGTGCATCACGAGCAAAAGTTTTCACCAAAGTAACTTTTTTGAGGCCTGTGAGATAAATTATTCTTCTCACATTTATTATCAACACTGCATGACACTCCGCTCCACCCTAGAGCGAAAGAAGTCATAAGATGAGTGCCCAACCCCCCAAAAAAAAAAAAAAAACACTGCATCACACTAGAGTCCTATACAAAATTTATGTAGCACTTACAGTTGATGGTGAAAAATTATTACCCATCATTCTAAGATCAAAGATTAAGGTCCAGAGAGGAGATTCCACAAGTAATATCACAGCTGTGTGCTATACAATCCTGATTATCCTTGGACACGTGGACGTCTTTGTTCAGAACCTTTTGCTAAGACCGTATTGTTCTTCCAAATATTATTCCAAGAATAGTGTGGTCAAGATCCGACCTTTTTCTAATAAGTTTAAGTAAAACCTAGGAACCCTGTCGACAATAAAAAAGCTTGGTGAGGTTCACGAATGACACGTCCAAAGTTAGTGTCTCTTTAGCAAAAATCCCAAAGTAGTACTTATAGCGTCTTCATTCATGTGCTTAAAGCATTTGAACTTGACTCTGGTCCCTTTAACTCCTCGAGACATCATTAGGTATTTCATCATCAGCCTTTTAATGTCCCCACTGCTGGGGCACAGGCCTCCTCTCTGTGAGAGGGTGTGGGCCGTAATCCACCACGCGGGCCCAATGCGGATTAGTGGATGTCACATAATCTTCGAATTTTTTGTTCTAGTATATGCCGGTTTCCTCACGATGTTTTCCTTCACCGTTTTGAGAGCAGTGGTGATGAAATAATTTACATAAAGTAAAGCGCCTGCCTGGGTTTGACCTACAACTTGTAAGTCGCGGCCAATACCACTGGGCCACCACTGTTCACCTAGGTATTTAGCTTAGTTATTTTCCAATTAATTTAGTTTAAGTTTGTCAGACTCGCTCCAGATCAAGATGGAAAAAAGAAACGTCAAACTACTATCTGTCATCTTGCAAAAGTAACGCCCCATTACACGAAATTAATCCTTACTATCCTTACTAATATTATAAATGCGAAAGTTTGTATGTTTGTTTGTTTGTATGTTTGTATGTTTGTATGTTTGGCTGAAGGTATCGCAAAAACGGCTGAAGGGATTACAATGAAATTTTGCACACACGTAGGTCATAACCTGGATTAACACATAGGCTACTTTTTATCCCGGTAAATGACAAGACTTAGCGAAGGCTGAGGTGGAAGTAGAAATCCAAAGTCAGGCTGAACGAGCGCACACGCTCAAAAAGTACTAGGACACCAGAAACATGAGAATTATTTCCAGGGCTGAAATCATGAGAGATAAAGACTCACAAAGTACCAGGAGACCAGAATCATGAATAGGTGTTTTCGGGGATACAATCCTAAGCTATATAGCTTCACAAACCACCAGGATACCAAAATCAAGAAGAAGTGTTTCCGGGGCTATAATCCTAAACGGTGTAGATTCACAAACTACCAGGAGATCAGAATCACAAAACATATTCCGAAGCTGGTATTAGGAGATGTAGAGATTTACAAATTACCAGGAGACCAGAAAAATGAGAAGTATTTCCAGTGCTGAAATCATGACCGGTAAAGACTCACAAAGTACCAGGAGACCAGAATCATGAATACGTATTTTCGGGGCTATTTTAGCGAAGGCTGAGGTGGAAGTAGAAATCCAAAGTCAGGCTGAACGAGCGCACACGTTAAAAAAGTACTATGACACCAGCAAACATGAGAATTATTTCCAGTGCTGAAATTATGACCGATCAAAGTACCAGGAGACCAGAATCATGAATACGTATTTTCGGGGCTACAATCCTAAGCTGTATAGCTTCACACACCCCACCAGGAGCCCAGAATCAAGAAGAAGTGTTTCCGGGGCTTGAATCCTGAGCGGTATAGATTCACAACCTACTTAGAGATCAGAATCACAAAATAGTTAGCGTATAATAAATAGATCCTAAGCTGTGTAGCTTCACAAACCACCAGGATACCAGAATCAAGAAGAAGTGTTTCCGGGGCTTCAATCCTGAGCGGTGTAGATTCACAACCTACCAGGATATCAGAATTACAAATCATATTTCGAGGCTGGTTATAAAGAGAGGTAGAGATTTACAAATTACCAGAAGACCAGAAACACAAGAGTCGCAAACGACCAGGAGATCAGAATCACAAAACATATTCCGAGGCTGGTATTAGGAGAGGTAGAGATTTACAAATTACCAGGAGACCAGAAAAATGAGAAGTATTTCCAGGGCTGAAATCATGAGAGATAAAGACTCACAAACTACCAGAAGACCAGAATCATGAATACATATTTTCGGGACTACAATTCTAACCTGTATAGTTCACACACCCCACCAGGAGCCCAAAATCAAGAAGAAGTGTTTCCGGGGCTTGAATCCTGAGCGATAAAGACTCACAAAAGGAGACCAGAAACACAAAAAGTATTCCGGGGCAGGAAACATAAGAGGTAGAGAAAGATTCACAAATTACCAGGAGAACAGAAACGTAAAGAAGTAAAATTTCCGAGCGGTATAGATTCACGCACTACCAGGAGATCAGATTCACAATAAGTATTCCGAGGCTGAGATCATGAGAGGTAACAACATCTTGAATAAGTATTTCCTGAGCGGTATACATTCCCAGGCGTATAGACTACCAGGAAACAGAATCATGAAGAAGAGAAATTTCAGACCTGCACGCGGATGAAACCACAGGTAAACTACCAGGGTGCCAAAATCGTGAAAAAGTTAATCCTTACTAATATTATAAATGCGAAAGTTTGTATGTTTGTTTGTTTGTATGTTTGTATGTTTGTATGTTTGTATGTTTGTATGTTTGTATGTTTGTATGTTTGGCTGAAGGTATCGCAAAAACGGCTGAAGGGATTACAATGAAATTTTGCACACACGTAGGTCATAACCTGGATTAACACATAGGCTACTTTTTATCCCGGTAAATGACAAGACTTAGCGAAGGCTGAGGTGGAAGTAGAAATCCAAAGTCAGGCTGAACGAGCGCACACGCTCAAAAAGTACTAGGACACCAGAAACATGAGAATTATTTCCAGGGCTGAAATCATGAGAGATAAAGACTCACAAAGTACCAGGAGACCAGAATCATGAATAGGTGTTTTCGGGGATACAATCCTAAGCTATATAGCTTCACAAACCACCAGGATACCAAAATCAAGAAGAAGTGTTTCCGGGGCTATAATCCTAAACGGTGTAGATTCACAAACTACCAGGAGATCAGAATCACAAAACATATTCCGAAGCTGGTATTAGGAGATGTAGAGATTTACAAATTACCAGGAGACCAGAAAAATGAGAAGTATTTCCAGTGCTGAAATCATGACCGGTAAAGACTCACAAAGTACCAGGAGACCAGAATCATGAATACATATTTTCGGGACTACAATTCTAAGCTGTATAGTTCACACACCCCACCAGGAGCCCAAAATCAAGAAGAAGTGTTTCCGGGGCTTGAATCCTGAGCGATAAAGACTCACAAAAGGAGACCAGAAACACAAAAAGTATTCCGGGGCAGGAAACATAAGAGGTAGAGAAAGATTCACAAATTACCAGGAGAACAGAAACGTAAAGAAGTAAAATTTCCGAGCGGTATAGATTCACGCACTACCAGGAGATCAGATTCACAATAAGTATTCCGAGGCTGAGATCATGAGAGGTAACAACATCTTGAATAAGTATTTCCTGAGCGGTATACATTCCCAGGCGTATAGACTACCAGGAAACAGAATCATGAATAAGAGAAATTTCAGACCTGCACGCGGATGAAACCACAGGTAAACTACCAGGGTGCCAAAATCGTGAAAAAGTTAATTTAATATAAAGGTATAGATTGACAACCTACCAGGAGATCAGAATCACAAAATAAATAACAAAACTTCGACGTCAAACGGCGACACAAACGCAAAAAAAAAATAGGTAGCCCATAGAAAAGAGATGTTCGGCGTAGCGCAAAAAATCGCCGATCAACTTTGGTAAGCTCTGCGAATGTAGGCAATTCTAATTTATCATGATCCTAGCCCGTACTAACTATCAATCTTTCACAAATGTTCGATTTTTCATAACTGACTATGTTTGGATTTTAATTTCTACAGTGTTTTTTTAACGTGCTACTCTCTGGAAATACCACTCAAATTTATGATCATACTTTTCACGCGGGCGAAGCCTCGGGCAAGAAGCTAAGCACCAATTTAGGATATGTTCGGCACCCAATAAATGAAAGAGTCTCAATATGGTAAACTATTATATTTAACACGGTAAGAGTAACAAGATAGGTACCCCAACACACTGAGCGAGTGTGTGTGGCCCCACAGTCTTTATGTGGAACTATGACGTTCAAAAAAAATTGGCTTTCAGCCTAATTTAAATAACTTTTGATTTTGATTTCTACAGGGTTTATTTTACGTGCTACGCGGGCGAAGCCGCGGGCGGAAGCTAGTTTATTATATTTTTAAGTGTTACAGGCCAAAAGAGAAGTTTGTCTCATCATCATCATTAACATCTACTGACAGTCAGACTTCAGCCACTGCTAAGCCTACTTTCTTGTGCCTAACCCTACGCTCCTTTAAGAATCTCATTCACGTTTTATCCGCGATGGTAACAGTTTGCTTACTATCATCACACATCTTCAGAATTATTATTGAGTAGTTTCCACCAGCGGCTTTACCCGTGAGGAAATAGTATAACATCACGTTCATCATCGTCGATATATTACTCTAAAGTTTCATTAAAATCCGTTCAGTAGTTTATGCTTGAACGAGTAACGAACACGCATACATCAATCCTAACAAACATTCACATTTATAATCATTATTAGTAGGAAATAGGACGCTAACACTTCTTTAGAAATTATTTGTTAGGTTAGAAATTTATCAATCATTAACTCTTTGCACATTCAGTGGACACCTGGTGGGCGAGACACAATTAAAATCTATTGTGTTTGCTAATTAGACGCGTCACGGGTTAAGTTATTATACAAAAAATCTGTGTCTACATACTATGTATTTTTAATACCTACAACTAAAATTTCTTTGATGTAACTGAAGTGCCAGTACAGACACTTTTTACCGTGATGTTATTCATCGTTGATATGATGAAAAAGGCAATTGCCGCAGGGTCGGTCGCCTACCAATTAAATTGATTGATTCGACGCAAGTTGTTAATCAAAATGTTTGTTTGGCCGCCGGAAAAGCAGTGAAAAGTGCATCCGAAAGACCTTTTAATTTGTACCGGGCGAAATTTTAATTAATTTCGTTGTTGCAGTTTACGGGTTAAGTGTTTGTTTATATCACAGGAGATTATTTTATGAGTTTTGGTGGTGTTTTTTGTCGTTTAATTTTTTGTTACTTTCTATTACCACTGTTTGAAAAATTTATAGATTTTGATAATATTACTAATTTTGTGTTCAGAAAGGTGATTAAAACAACTGGGATTAAAATGGTATACCAATATCTTAGGCTCAATTTTTATTTTAACTTGATGTACACTGAACTTAATGTACACAGTTATGCAATAAATATATCTTTATCTTTATCTTTAAATCGAGTTATTGTTGAAAAAATATTTCCATTTAATTTTCCGCTTCACATTTTTCATAAAATGCAATAAGAGCAGAACTATCTATTATTATACAGCTTCCATTAAAATTCTCACTGTATGCATATGAATTCTTAATAATAGATTGTCCAGTTCATAGCCACATAGCACGTTGGCTCTCCTATACGTAGCGCGTCTATATAACGAAACTATGTGCTAAAAACACGGAACAGTTAGAAACTAAGACTTCTGGATGAGGTAAGAAATTTAATCCGTTCTTAAGGTAACATTTTATTGCTGGTTTTGACTTAAAACATTTGTATTTGTATTGAAAACCTCTGACTTGATCTTTAGGAAAAGCAACCAAGTAATCTTGGATATAATTTGAGTCTTTTATTAAGAGGCTTAAAATAAATACAAACTGAGCATAGTCCGCAACGGTAGTGGTTGCTGTATTACCTTGGATATTTTTTTTACTATCGGTAAGCTAGCGTTTGGCCTGATAGCAAGCGATGACGTGGTCGAAGTTAGATCAAGCTTCCTTAAAGTAACCTATTCACTCTTGACTTAAAGACCCCCAGGTTTTAGCTATCAAGAAACACAGACCACCAATTTATCCTAGTTTAAAATTGTTTCAGCCACAAATATTTGCACAATCATATTGTATCCTACAAACAAAAATACTGTCCAACTCGCTAGTAAAAGCGATACGTAACATATGAAACTGTTAGTACATCCAGTTTAATATTCTTCTATATCCGGACGCGTCCATTCGCCAAACCGCGGCGACATGTTGCCGCCATTATGCGTGCGTCCATTGGTGTTCAAATTAAATACATAAAGAAGAAATGTTTACATACAACTACCCTGTACAGACCATTACACAAGTGCGTCATATGGTGCTGTAACCGACGTTGTGAGCCAGAGCTCCCATATAAATGTAGATACGAGAGCGGACCACAATTTTATGATTTCGCGTTTTATGTTATGTCTGAATACTGTGTTGCATTGGTCTAGTGTTGAGGCTGCTGCTAAGTGTTCATGTGTTCACTTTACATAGTAGTATCTACTTCTATTTGAGGTGGTTTCCGTTTGTTTGTGATGTTCCGTAGTATGGGTTCTGTGATGCTGAACTTTCTGTCTTCAGGTATTCACGTTTTTATTTATATTTAACTCACAGCTTTAATATATTATTTGTTGTGAGTCTGTTAAGTCTAGTTTAAGTTCTGTGATTATTTATAACCGCAGAGGTAGTTTGGCACATATTGAACAGGTCTTGTCGAACTGTCTGCTTCAAAAATCTAAAATGACAAATCAGCACAAACATTTTATAAAAATGTACAGATCTAACATTAAAGTTCACAAACAGTAAACGGAACGAACTATAAAAAAGCTACAAATGAAAACAGTACAAAATCCGGGAGACAACGGCAGCGGAGATAATGTTCCGTATAATTGTCACGATACGAATTTATGCAACCGGGTCGTTGGGTCCTCACAACGCGTGCGGTGAGTGTGACAATGTTGCTACTGAAGCTAGAAATAGGGCTAAACCTGGAATAGTCTAGTTGCATCGTCATCTGACTGTAAAGTTCCGTTATTTAATTTTACTTTCAAGTAAACTTATCGTAATAATCACAAGCGATATAATCTGCGAAGAGAACAAGTTACAGTGGTTTGACTGCAATGAATGAATGAATCTTTTGAAAAACCAATGATCGTAGGAGAAGTGTCACCTAAATGGGTTGATGTCCGCGAATCTGGGACAAATGAGGTAGTAGTATAAGTAATATAAATTTTTGGTGACCTCCTTTAACAAAAAAAATACTGCTAAATACTAAGTAAATTTTTTCTTCATCACACTTATGTGTTTGATCTTTGAAAATATTCAATAGAGTTTAAAAATAGGAGTTTAATTACTGCAGCTACTTGATACACTCTGCAGTTATTATAATTTGAACTGTTGTTCTTGTACACAAAATGACCTTATTGATCCAAATAAAATTTTATACATTACTTCACTCTCTCTCTTCTTTCTTCTTCTCTAATACCATTCTCCTTTATTTCTTTCGCATTACCAACGTTATGTCAGCAATTTTAGGATTCACTTCCAGCCTTGAAATTAGCCTATATTCGAGTTTTTACAGCAACATCTCCGCGAGCATGCGAGGTCGCATTTTACCGCGATTCAGTTATTCATGTCTCGTGTTTCATTCGTCATCACGTTTTGATGTAATGATTAGTGTACTGTCAACAGAATTAGTGGCAACTACGAACTGTTTCATTTGTTCGGATTATAAATTAAGTAAGTACCTACCGGTTTTATTATGTTTGCTGTGGTTTGGTGTATCGCATATGGACCTCCACGATCCAGATTTCATAGAAGTTCATAACGCGAAATTTTCATTATCATTATAATGAGATAATTGATGTCTTCTTTATATTTTATAATTAACATAATCACAACGCTTAACTATGATTGACGATATGATCACGACTTTAAATTTGTGTCTACATACCTAGCCTAGATGAGGTCTATAGTTTATACTGTAGTGGGTGATTCCGGGCTGAAATGACGACAGTGATTACTCTTGACTAGATCAAGCCTACTAACTTCTTCTTTCTACTCAGGTATAATTATGCTATGATCTTTACTTATAGCTTGGCCAGTGTAAGCTGTTAGAGCTTTATAAGCTAGGTATATACTATGAATATTCTGACTGGTGGGTAGCATGTACTGTATAATTTTGTAAATAGCATTATTATCGACGTCTATTTTCATTTAATTCTAACACTTTATCAAACCACAACTTTCTTCTTCCATTTATTTATATTTCCATTCAAAATAACAGAACAAGTTAATGTTTACGCAGACGGAGAAAAGCGATTATGGCGAAATGTTAATTAATCTACACAAGTTTACGTCAAATATTCAGTTCATTTTACTTAAGAAACTCCAAATTGACATCAGGAAGAGAATGTTCAACCCGTTAAATTGCCATGGGGTGGTCTGTGTGACCCCATCTGAGCTAAAATTACACTAGACACAAAGAAAATTTAAGTGTATTTTGGTTCAATTAGTGGGAGGGTTAGGGGTGTGAAATTGCGCGGGGACAGTAATTTATTTTAAGTGTGACAGCAGACCAATTTCGACTGGGCAGCGATTATAGGATTTAAGCCTTTTGACGAAGGAGCGAAGTGTTTTGGTGATAAAAAGCGTTGCCTGCCTACCCAAAAACCAATTATTACATGTAGCTATCCTGAAACTAGTCAATAATTTAAATTCGCTGCATACACAAACTTCGCTATTTATACTAGCAGCCCATACTAGTAACAGCCGCGATTTATAAGTCGTGGTCGTGGGTTAGGCAGGCGTTTTTGTGTAAATTATTTCATAACCACTGCTCGCAAAACGATGAAGGAAAACATCGTGCGGAATCAAAATTTTGAAAGACATGTGAAATCTATCAAGCCGCATTGGGCCTGCGTGGTGGATTACGGCCCATACTCTCTCACAGAGAGGAGGCCTGTGCCCCAGCAGTGGAAACATTATAGGCTGACTAAGCTACCCATACAAAAGCAAACCATATAATCCCATAAGTCACATGGAAAATTAGTTCTTAAATAAAGTATCCTAATCCTTGACAACGATCAACTTAATTATGACCTCAGACAAAGGTTCATGACCTTGCCGTATCAGAATTAAAACCAGTCGTAAAACATAATGACGGTAGGGCTCTGATAACGTTATCAATAGATATGTCTAATTAGGGATTTTGCAAAAACCTTGCCCGATATAAGGGTCTAGATTATAAACGAGAGTTATTAGGCCAGGGTGGAGTAGGTACTTTTGGATCTGTTTCATGTTATGAAATTGGTTAAAATTTGCAATTATTTTAGTTAAGAGTAAGAGGATCAGCACATGAAATCGGAACCCGTTACTTCTTATGAGAACACTCTGGAAGCCCCTCTGTGCAAAGCCTGTCCGGGCATATCCCTGAGGAGACAAAACTCATCCCTGAAGTGAGAAAGCTTTGTACCTACCTGGTTTTAAATGCCATGTTCAAAACCAACCTACATGAGCTTTGGGCTCAACTGAAACGTTTAGCTACGAAAAGTCAACATTTTTGAATGGTAGTTTTTCATAGATTTCTTGTTTCCCAAACATATTATTATTCTTCCCAAAATAATTTTTCAATAACCCTTTTATACAGCGTTTATTCCTAAAATTTACATGCGTTGTTTTTCCTATTTATAACAACATCATACAACCCGCGTTTACCGCTTGTGGTATAAAACGTACAAACAAAATTATGCTAGAGAAACAGGCGTTGGAGGAGCGAACATAAATTCCTGTGTTACACGGTTAATCAACATAGAAATTGTAATTCGAATATTGGCCCCACAATTACAATACATTTACATACAGATTTGGTCGGATTGAATTTCTATGGTTACAGTCAGCTTGTTAATTTGCCTAAAAGGTAAGTAATTGCTCAGATGGAATTTATATCCCATACGAGCCTGTGAAATAACGAGACTACTTTAACGAGATTCCTGCGGAACCCAGCCTTTCTTGAGACGGTATTTTCTTTTAAGTTTCTTCCTTACTGTCGTCATTAGCAATCAAATCATCCATAATGGTGCATCTAAACTGAAATTATTTTTTGTGGAGCCTTATTTTGTAACATGACTATGACAACTGACTTCATGGTTCAAAATGTTGCTAAACAAAAAATGACTTTGGTGTGGATGCGGTTTAACATACCTAGACTTTAACTTTTTAATTTTATAGTGATTTCAATCTTTTGCTTTTTCTATAATTTATCCAAGAAAAATATTGGTTCTAAATTTCTATTATCCTAACCAAACCGTTTCATGTGTGTTTTACAAATAAAGGTTGCTCTATTGATGTGTAAAATGATTTCATTAAATCACATTGTGTTAATGTTCTAAAGAGTTGTGGGTCGAGTCATTATAAATTCCATAAATTAATAATATGAGAACGATATTAGAGGAAAACTGGTAAAACATACATTTCATATTTATCTGGCAAGTAATGTTTTTCCTCGATAATTTAGAAATTAAAGTATTACGAATATGGTTTTGTCTGATTAGAACATGTTTTCTTCTTAGTAATAAATTAATTGAAGACTATTTATAGGCGCAACTCTTACGTTTTAAATAAATACTGTATAACAGATAGGTTTATGAATATATGACAAACAAAATTTTATACCTCTCATATACCAAAGCGCAGCTATATCAATTATAAAACCTAAACAATTCCATTCTATATAGCTGCAATAGAAGCTATTCACCAACGTAGCATGTAATCGTTTTATTCGCCATGATTGCACTCGGTGAATAAATATTTCTTTTTTTTCCACACCCGTGGCCCCACAGTTTCCGCCGTACGAATAATTGTGCGCACTCGGTCAATTGTACCGGCACGCGCCATTCTGAGTGTTTTGCTGGCATTCTGTAAAGAAAAGTGACGCAATTTTACGACGATTATGTATGAAAGGAATATATTGGGTGCGGAATGTGTGAGAAAATATCTAGTGGAATATATTTTTGTGAATGTGTGAGCTAAAAGTTTATGGGGCTTCATTTGAAGCTGTGGTCATTCAAATTCAATGGTCGTTGTCCCTTAAAAGAAAGAAATTGTTTATTCAGCATGATTAATTCAACAATGCGTGATAAAAGTGATAATGTTAATGTACAAATAAGGTTGAACCGACTTGATGCGAGCACACTCCATGAATTCTGTCTCTACCAAAAATGGTGATAATTCAAGGAGTCCTTTTAGGTTTATAGCCCAAATGTAATTGACTGATGATAATTGTACAATTAATACATATATAGAGATGGGGGTATTGGGAGTTACTTAAGGAAAACTCGTTATTGTAATCACTAATGATCAGTCTTATCATTTGTTCACATTTACTTATCTTTAAAAACTAATCAGGAATCTAGTTATATAAGCCTTTTTTGGTTATCATTGCCACAAACGTAATTATAATTAAAAAACAGAAAAGTAGTCTTAACTCCAATTACCCACATGTAAGGGAAATGAAAATCAGTCCGCGGGTTAATACGAGTCAAAATTATAAAACGAATAAAGTAACAAAATTATCCTCTCATTTGACAAAAAATAAGAATTAATCCTAGGATCCAGTCTCTGCCAGCACTTCTAGTATCTCAGTTAAAATTATGAGATAGCTTAAAATTTTCAGCACATTGAAATATATTTTTCTTAGTTGGTTTGTTGTCAAACCATGAAACATATAACTTAATTTTAAAATACACTCTGTAAGTATATTTTCTTGCTCTTCATTACAAACAGCATGCCTTCCTAGTTTTGAAGGTTTGAATATATCTTTCTTTATCCTTCTTTGTAATGTGCTGAAAGCAATACCAGTTTCCTTGGCAACTTCGAAAGAAAGAAAGAAAAACATTTATTTGTACCTCTTACACAAATGCTTATTGCTAACAATACATAATAAAAAATTAAAAAATAGGAATAGACTGTGAGAGGCCAAAAAGGCGCCTAACTCAGCATATGCTGCGAGATTTAAAAAATAAATAACGCAGCGCTGGTATTCTGTTAGGGCCCTGTGATGCCACGGATACATTTACGGGACGAGGTGAAAACTAATATATAACAGAGATTAATAAAAACTTTTTTACAAAAAAAACAACCGACTTCCAAAAAAAAAAAAAACACTAAAAATTAAAAAATAACTTTAGCTTCGGAATTCGGTGTTTGTATTTTACTTCTTCGTTATTTGACACCGACTTCCGAATTTAAAGTTATTTTTTAATTTTTAGTGTATTTTTTTTTGGATATCGGTTGTTTTTTTTTTTAAGTTTTTTATTTTTCACTTTTTAGTTGTTACACCCCAGAACTAAAAACCCCAATAACATGGAACGTGGCATTTAAACATTATAAGAACACCAAAACGTCATCGAGGTATTCGTATTTTTCGTTTTTGTTCAGTTTCTCAAAAAGCGCTGAAGCAATTTCAATAAAATTTATATGGGACTACCTCGGGAGTATATTCTTTCGGATAAAAAAAGAATTTATCGATCCACAACTGACGGAGAAATCGATGGACATACATAAAAAAAAAACATACAAACAGTCGAACATAGATCCTCCTCCTTTTTCGAAAGTCGGTTAAAAATTAGACTAAACACAAATAAAATAAAATTGAAAAAAGGATGAAAATTTATCAATGTACCTTCATGTTTGTATGACTGCACGAGTCATACAAACATGAAGGTATATTGATAAATTTAACAAGAAAAAAAATTATGAGACTAAATTACTAAACCAAAGACAACAATAAAACAGTCATTATAACTAAGGTGCAAGTGGTTCTGTGGACAGTTTCTTTTTTTTTTTTTTGGGGTTTTCTCGTGTGAGGTTCAGTGCCTGTTACAACCATACGTTTACTGATTCCTAGTAGATATTGTGATGCAAAATTGGTGCAGCTCTGTGTCTCAAGTGTCCACGCAACTGGACAATATGTAGAATCATTGAAACCGGCGCGATCTCAGCAAAATGGAGCTGAGAATTTTATTCTAATATTGACTACCTCAGGGAAGTTTGACAAGAAGGCTGACTCGGCATACTTGTTGCCGAAGTACTGCAAAAAATATTAGACATTTGAAAAAATGAAACACACTACTGATGACTAGGCAGCACGGTCTCTGACCTTAGCCCGTTCCAAAAGGAACAAAAAAAAAGGAGGAGATGGTGGGCTGTCAAAACTTAGTGTCAATACAAAGAAAAATAAATAGCTATATAGTGTATTGATACATAGAAAAAATAAAGAAAAGCGCATCGTTGTGAAGTGTAAAGTTAAGTGGTCACAGGAACAAGATACTACAGATCGTTCAACGCCAATGTCACTAATACAAAGCGAAATGCAGACCCCATGTAAACTAAACGGTGGTTGTTTCCTTTTGAGTGCGTAATAAATGTTGCTTGTTCCTGGAGCTAAAAGCACTAACCGTCTTAATAGCACGAAAAGGAGGTGGCAAGTCGTTCCAGCAACGGCTGGCAGCAAATTTAAAACATCCAGTGAATGCAGCTGATTTATGGGATAAGTTCAACAGAAGGTAAGCAGATGCTCTCGGTCTAACCTTGTTTATATCCCGCGACCATGTCAGTTTATTAAACAGATAATCTGGTTTTTTTGTGAGAATTGTGCCAAAGAGTAGGGTAGCCAAATGAAGCTTTCTGCGATCTGACATTCTCATAAAATTACCCTTATTTAAAAAAGGTGTTAAATGAGATCTTGGAGGGACATTAAAACAAAATCTTGCACAAGCATTTTGTACTCGCTGGATCAACCTCGCGCTTCTACCGAGAATGCACGCCCCATACACAGTATCATAATAGTTCAGCTTGGATAAAACGAGTGACTCACAGAGCATGATACGCATATCGACACTTAGGTAGGGACGTACACTGTATAGAAGCCTGAGACGATAGAAACAGTTCCGCACAGCCTCTATGACATGAGTCTCAAAATGCAGTTGCTCGTCAAACAC
The DNA here is from genome assembly GCA_951329385.1 of Polia nebulosa. Taxonomy (NCBI): domain Eukaryota; kingdom Metazoa; phylum Arthropoda; class Insecta; order Lepidoptera; family Noctuidae; genus Polia; species Polia nebulosa. The sequence goes on from OX589604.1 coordinate 19,708,599, forward strand.
CACCCCAAGATTTCTGGTTTCCTGCACCCTTTCAACGGGACACCCATCGATCTTCAAGTCCAAATCACCATAAACTATTCTGTTGAGAAAGTGTCTAGAACCCAATACCATGTACTTGGACTTAACTGGGTTCAAGACCAGAGAGTTCCCGATAGACCATGCTGAAATCCTGTCCAAATCATCATTAAATTTATTTACAGTGTCCACCGTATGCTGCGGGCGGAAAGAAAGATACATCTGTAGGTCATCGGCGTACAAGTGGAACTTGGTGTTGATGAGGCAATTGGTGATGTCAGCACTGTACAGAATGAAGAGAAGAGGGCCCAAAATTGATCCTTGCGGTACGCCCCTGTTCACTCACTCAGAGCAAGAGGACTTGACGGCCCCATCACTATCACTAGTCACTTGGACAAACTGAGAACGGTGAGTCAGCTAGCTTTGGAACCATTGAACTGTTTCAGGCTGACAACCATAGTATGAGAGCTTGGAGAGGAAAAGCAATGTATTAATTGAGTCAAAAGCACAAGTTTCTACAGTTTTTAAACTTTGCGTATTTAAACGCCTTGTCTAATGCGTACAGCAGCTGTCTGCAGGTCACCTGTAATCCAACTTGCTTTAGAGGTCTTTCTTTTCCTTGGCATCTGAAATAAACAAAAAAAGTTTTATCATAATGAAAGAACGAAGCGGGGAATGGGGGTCTATTGACTCACACTACCCTAATGGCGGTTTGTTTGCTAAATTTGAATTATTATACAAAAAACATCTGAAAATCTAATAACTTGCATCAATAAATATAAGTTTAGTTCCAGTACTACGCTTTGAGATTATTTTATACGCATAATTAACAAATATAGATACTCACGTTTTCGATCAAAATTCCGGAAATTTGTGACACGTGTGTCACTCCCGGTGATGCGTGATGCGGTGATGATATGGGGAGTGCGGGAGGGGTGCTGAGCTAAACCCCGTGCGATATAGCCATATTCTGTAAAGCTTAAGGTTCAATTAATTTTGAATTGACCCTCATTGCCCACTGACTCCCGTTCCCCCCGCCTACTACTATTTACAAACTTATAAAATACTTGACTAACTATAATTAAAACAAAAATTCCTAAATATGCTTGTCTGATTTCGCACATATAGGGTTCCGTACCATATATTGGTATTTTTTTGTAAAATATACGTAATAATAAACATTATCACCAAATTTCAAGTTCGTCTAGGTCAATGGGAAGTTAAAAAATTATTCATAACAAAATTTTGTGACTGACGACGGACGAACAGAGAGACAGACGCACAGACGGACACGTGAGTTACAACAATAGGGCTCCTTTTGGACCCTTCGGGTACGGCAACTTAAAAAATAAATAAGTAGGTATGATCCTATTATCCTGCCTATAGGTACAAGAACAAACTCCTTCTTTGTCGTTTCATCATTGCTGTGGATCTGTCCGGGGGTTGAGGATACATTCGAAAGAGTTACCTCGCCCCCGGGCGCGTAGGGCAGGGAGGAACAGAGGTGGGTTTTAGTCAGTAAGAGTCTGACACGCCCTTCCGCTCCACCCTAGAGCGGGAGAAGTCATAAGATGATTTCCCACCCCCAAAAAAAAAAAATCATTGCTGTGGATTGCCACCACATCCTACCTATTTATATATATATATATATATATATATTTAATCCTACCTACCACCACCAGGGTGGACCGCTCGGAACATGCCGCAGCAGCTTACTTAATCGAGTCTTGGCATCTTGCTAGAGCCCGAACCCCATTCCAATTTACTTTACTCACAAAGTAAGCTTCAAAGAAATTAATGTTTCCAATAAAACATAATAATAACTTACAAAAAGTATGATTAAAATTGCTACTAACACACATTATAAAAACCGTTGCCAGGAGCTCTGTACAATTTCAAAGCTCCCCCTCCCTTATTTTAAAGTGTGATGCAACTCATAAGAAAATGTCTTTTAAAACACATGCCATGTGGCCCTCTAATATATATTTTAAACTGACTTTATTTGCCTAAATTTGATGCAGTTTAAAGGGTGCATAATTTACTTTAGACTAATTATTTTGCAATAGGGATGCGCAGATGGTGTTCCAAATTGGGGACAAAGAGGAAATTCCGGGTGACAAAGTTTGTTAGGAAATTTTAATTAAATTGCAAGGTGTTTTATAGACCTATCGATGATCTGTCTTCATACTCTTCTTAATTAACGAGATTTGAAGAAATTGTCTTTGAAATGAATCAATTAAACTTAACTTTTTTCGACTTTTTGGCACTGGTAATGTTAACCTCACCTCATTATGTTGGATTTCTCATAATGAGGTGAGGTTAACATTACCAGTGCCTGCCTCTACTTCTTTTATAATATTTTTTTTTTGCCTCTACCTCTAAGTTTATTTCTGTGTCTCTTCTCAGAGTAGTCACCTAGAACACGCCAGCCTCATCTAGCTTAAATTGTCAAAAAAATTGTGTGAAAGTGATATTTTTAACCAATTTATAAAATAAGTATCATTCATCAAAATAAGTCTCCATGGATTTCTGAGCAGATTTTCAAAAAACTATGTTTTTTTTTCTAGAAAACAGATCAGACACGTTGGTGTCCATTCAAATCACTGTAAGCCGTACTCACTCAGTCACTTCGTAGACAATAGCACGATTTACTTATCCAAAAGGCCACAAACATACCCACTGCATTCAAGAACATAATCCGCAAAAAACCTTAAACGTTCACCAAAAAAACTGAGACCATTGCCCGACAATCCAACAAATGAGATTCGTTAATAGGAAAGTCTGGAGGCAAATTTTTGGCGCTGTAACGTCCACGTACGGTCCCAGTTGGATTTCCAATTTTCTATACGTGACCTTTTTCACTCCAAATGTCACATATTCTACAAACGAGGTGTCTTTGAAAACGTAATTAGAAAATTCCCCAACGACACGACGATGCGGTGACGTACCGATTCCGTCCTCTGTAGGATTTTGGTGCTCTGGCGCTGGGAGTCGCAAATTAGTTTTGTTCATGATATGTTATCGTGGATACTTATCGGATGAATGTTTGCGTTTATGTTGGCATCGATTAAAAAAACTATTTGTGAAGTGTTTAACTTGCCCAGATAATACCTACATGATAAATTATATTCATAAATGACGCACCAAAAGATTATTTTCCGTTTTTCACAGGAACGCTGGTCGAAAAGAAAATTAGTTTTTATCCAACTGTGTCATCGTTATGTATTCTATCGTCTACTTCATCGTCCAACTATATGTTTTTATACAAACATCAGGGCAGTTTTTTTATGTGAAGTTTTCTGTCATTGTCTTTTGAAGACCGGATTGGTAGCCTCTAGTGCCATTTAGTCAAGCTTTCTAAAAGCGACATTCTATAAGCAAATATTGTAGAAAAGTCGAAAAAAAAACAATAATTTGGAGTTGACCAGATCACGACACATTTCAATAGGTAGTGCATGTCAATCCCATACATTTTGAACTTTTTGGCAATTGTTGTCTCTGACAGATTACTCGGTTTAAATCTTGATAATTTTTTTTTACATAAAATAGAACGGGTTCAAAAAAAGTTTATTTTTTATTTTTCACCTTTTAGTTGTGGTATCAATTCATAGACAAATGATCGCAGTAATCGCGAGTCATTTGCTGGTAGTTATTGAAGAGTTAAACTGTCTGTCTCCGAAGATCTGCATCAGATCCTAATGTGTTTTATACTAAAACCTTCCTTGAAAAATATGTATTTGAGTAAGGAAACCCCATTCAAGTTGGATCAGTAGTTTTTGAGAAAATCGCGGACAAACAACATATATATACGGGTGGAATACAGAACCTCCTTTTTTGAAGTCGGTTAAAATTAGATGGAGAGAGGCAAATCGTAATTTATTTATTTATTAAAAATGTATGTACAATCGCGGACTTAATGCAACAAGGCATTTCCTATCAGGAGACTACAATGTTGTAGGTGTAAAAAAAATTGTACTCGTACCTAATTGGTTTCTTAAAATCGAAAATACTAACAACGTCTATAACACCAGTACGGGTAGTTTAAATACTGTGCTGTAACATGCCATAGTATTTAAATTGTTTTTACGTCCGTACGTTTTCATTTAAGCATAAAATAATAGAATTGCCATCCCAGTGGTGTTGCGGCGCACTTGCGTAATTGGTTTAGATAAATTAACAAAGTAGTTCCAAAGAGTGATATCCCACGAGGCACACTTTAATTGTAAACCCGCCCTTGTTTCAACGATTCTTGCATTGATAATGAGTTTTTATGATTATTGTTTAGCGCTGTTTCTTGAAAGGGTTTGAGTTGAAGTTTTTAGTATATGCATGTGAGATTGTGGCCTTATATAAATTTTAAAGACGTTGAAATGTGGCAATGGTGTTTTGATATTTTGCTGAATAAACTAAAAATTGGCCCAAACACTGAGAACTAATTTAGACTCTACTACAATTTGTTTTATCGGTACAAAGATAAAACAGCAACACAAGACAATGCATCACAAGACTTACATTATGTATAACCAATGAATTTCACTTTCACCGTCAAATAGTTCTATATTTCATTACTACTAGCCTATAGTCGCTCAAATAATACCTCTACAACATATTCCGTGCTCACATCAAGTTCGAGCGTTATAGACAACTTGCGAAGATATGGAGCATAGGGAAACTGAGCAAACGGTCCGCACGATAAGCCCAACTTGCACGAATCTGAATAACAAACAGATAATCCTGCAGTCCTGCTAGAGACATGACAACAAAAACACGAACCAATAATCTAAATGCACCCAATCAGAGCGAGTAAATGCTCAAACGCATAGAATAATTGCTTTCTTTTATAAATGGGCATCAGACATAAGGTGGTGGTGTTTTTAAGCGCTCCGATATATTCGCCCGCATTTGCCTCAAGCGGTTGTCATCCCTATTTTTTCATCTTCTCACTTTCATCTATTGCAGATAAATTGGATTTTCGAGAAAAAAACGGTAATGAATTTCGATAAATAAAACAGGCAATTGATATTTTCATTTTTCTTTATTGAATAGCAAACAAGCAGGGGCACTTAATGCTAACTAATATAATATAAAACGTTTGTTAGCTTTTTGAGTTACATGCTCATACTTTACAGTTTCAAACCAGGGTTTAACTTTATGGGGCAATGGTGTCTGAAATAGGTTCCTGGATTACACCGGAATAGCATCACCTTCAATGTTGCAGTTGCGATACCTAACTGCTTCCCAATGCTATTCCAGAGATGTAGTTCAAATGTCTCGTATGCCTTCAATTGCATTTTCCTTGAAATTGCACCAAAATAGGACAGATTTTCGAAAAAAATAACTGATGTATCTACCTGAATAAATCGAGAGAATGTAACGGAAAGGTGTGGTCATATTTTAAAAACAACTTTTGCCCATGGAAATGAACAACTTTCTCTAAGAAAGTCATAGAATATTCCCAAAAAAATAATGAATATCCATAAAAAGTTATCATCAGCTGATCAAAATGAATATGGGAGGTGCAAATTTTTTTTAGGCATTTACCATAACTACCTTGAAGAAAATTGCTAATAAAAGTACTTTTTAACATTTAGTATTATCATTTATTGGAGAAATTAAACTTAAAGAGCTATCATGTTATTCATACGATTATTACTATTTTTTCTTTTCCTTTTAATCAAGTACTCTTTCCAATGCATCCTTGTTGATTTTCTGAATAACACGAACATAGTTTGGAAGACAAGTCTATGTGTTAGTAAAAATAATAACGGATTAAACTGGGACGGATCATAGGAAAAAGATATAAGAGCCACTATTGCTATCAAGGTCGAATCGCATATAAACGCAACTACGATCAACGATGCGACGTGACTGACACTTCTTTTTGACAAACTTTTCTTACAACACGATAAAACAGACAATACAATTCTTATAAAAGCAACAAAATTCACGGTCATCATAAAAATCACTGGTAATATCATATATAAACGAGGTGCGTCAACCAATATGCTAGGGACGATTCCGCAACTGATTCCTATAAGAGTACCAGCAATTCCGTAAGTAAACACAGTGGCCTTCCTCTTCTCACAGCTTATTTTTCCAATGTAGACAAGTACAAGTCTTAAATAAGCGAGCAGTGAAGAACTAAGAGACCAACATATTGATGTGATAAGTAACCAATAAACTGGAGTGAAAAACACTACCGGGTAATCACCAACTATTATTAAAGCTGTTAAGCACAGGAACACAGTACCAGTTATGACTTGATTCAAGCTGATATAGTTCTGGAGTGAACGCCACTGCGGTAAGAGACACCATGTTGTTAACAACATTATAACACACAATATCGACAGTCCAGATCCCGATATCTGTACAATTTCTATGTAATGCAGAGTCATATTCACTCCCTTTGCTTTCTTAATTCGATAGGTATATAATCGATAGGTTATTCTCAATTATTAAGAGGCTAAAGTGAGTGTGTATGGTAGTTGTACATTATTCTGAATGTCACTAGTATTCGTTTATTAAAATCATGTTATCTGAATCAATGGCAATTTATTTTAATTAGTCTCATTAAGTATTTTTCCAGCACTCTAGGTTCGGATATTTAGAACAGAATTGCTTCAAGTGAAGGCCATCTCTTTTTTTAACCGACTTCAAAAAAAGGAGGAGGTTCTCAATTCGACTGTATTTATTTTCTATGCGAAGAACTTTTTTTTAGGTATACCGATTATGATGATTCTTTTTTTATTTGAAAGCTGTTGCTTCTCATATGGTCCCATTTAAATTTTATCAAAATCTGACTAGTAGATTTTGAGTAATCCTTAACACTAGTAGACAGTAAACGGCTTTATGCGTCATAACAATAAAATTTAAACTTCTATTGTGTCTCGCTCAGTATCCTTTTATAAGTGTTACTAATGCCTTACTTGGAGGATATAATTTTCACGAAACTTTGTTTATTGAGAAAATCAATTCGGGCTTAACTTTACTATTTACTGTTAGCTATGGGGGTCCTACACAACTGAAAACTGAAAATTATTTTTTTTTTGCAAAAAAAAGTCAGTTTTGGTCGGTTCATGCTTTCATTACCAGACTTCAAAACAGGTTGGTAATATTTACATTCAGCTGGAATTCATCTCATGAACACAACTCTAATATTTGTTGTGGCTCTCAGTCACACTGCATGCATTGATGTAGCTTCAAACAAATAGTTACTTTTTAATTGGTTCTAAGTGTTTTGTATGGACACAAGGTTGTATTAAAATTTAATGTTCAAACAAGCAGAAGAAGTCGCGGGCTGAAGCAAATTAGTAAGTAATAAAACTAGGTTTTCGCAAAACACATTGTTTTTTTTTTATTGTTGATAGGCAAGCGTTTATCTTACCTGATGGTAAGCGATGATGTGGTCGAAGATGGAGCTCGCTCGCCTAGAAGTAACCTATTCACTCTTGACTTAAAGACTCCCAGGTTGTAGCTATCAAGGAACCAAGACTCCGGTAGGGAATTCCACTCCATAACTGTACGCACAATGAATGTTTTCTCAAAACGCTTCTTCAATAATGTAATCGAAATTGTCCCGTCCGGTTAAGTGTAATAATCTAATCGAAGTGTCATATGTGAATCTTCTTCTTTTACTGAAGTATAACTTCTTATGTCTCCTAATTAATCGTTTTAACAACACAAATATATTTTGGAAAACCAGTCTATGGATTAACAAAAAAAAAAAACCGGATTAAAAAGAAACTTAGCTGCAAAATTTGAAGAATACAGAATATCCATTAATGTTACTAAGATACAATCAATCATCAATCAACATAAATAATATAACTGCAATCAATGAAACAATGTGACTGATATGTTGTTTAAGGCCCTTCTCGCGGTCCAGTGGCGCCCTCATTGAATAAAAAATCGTAGCATAGCACAGAAAATAAATATTAAAAAATCCAACTTCACGTTTGTTACAAAGAGGACAGGACTTTTGCCTACTACTTTGGATACGGAACATTTTGAGACCTGTTTTAACAACGTAAAAATTCTTTATCCTCTTTGTAACAAACGTGAAGTTGGATTTTTTAATATTTATTTTCTGTGCTATGCTACGAACGAATCCATGACTGATTCCTAAAAATACTGGTTTCGGAGAAGAAAACAGTAGTTTTCCTAGTCCTACAACTTATGTTTCTAACGTGTATGAGTACAAGTCCAAAATAAGCTAGTTATGACGAACAAAGTGACCAGCATATTATATTGATGAAACAATTAGATAATGAACTACAGTGTAAAACTTAACTGAAAAGTTCATAAACGGCACTATAGTACCGGTTAAAAAAAATAAAAAGTATCGGGTACAATTTGGTTCAAGCTGTTTAGTTCTGGAGGGAATGCTACTGCGGCAGGAGACACCATGTTGAACACAACAATAAAATACACAATATCTATAATAACACACAATAAAATACACAAAGTCCCAATCCTTGTTAAACACATGTCACATGTCTTCATAATCCCGAGCTTTGTTAATTTTTACCCGACTGCGCGACGCAAGGGAGGGTAATGTATTTATCAGCCTATGTATGTATGTTTGTTCCTTTGTGGTATTTTGTAGACCAAACGCGTGGCCGATTTTTATGTTTTTTACGTCAATTGATTCGTTTTTGATTTTTTTTTTCTAATCTTTTTTATTAATTGATATTCACAATATCAATCATTTCGATTGCAGACACAGCCTTATATTAGCGGGTGTGCACCGGCCTTAACTGGTTGGTTAGAATATTTAGAAGTATTGGAAAGCCGTTTGAATAGTAGAATAAATGATAGGCTTGACGTATGTGTCAGTTAGAGAGTGAGAGTTAGAAGTGAGCCCTGGCAAGTGGGCATATGTGTTTTCCTTATTATTTCAATATAGATAACTGAAGTCGCCCTCAGCTCTTTAACTTATCCGCCCGTACTCAGATCCCTTCGATATAGTCCTCTCGCACCGAGTCAACAAGTCGCCAAGCTACGCGACGTCCCCGGGATTCGAAGAGCCTCCAAAGAGCCCTGCAGGCCAAAAGAGAGCTTGGGTTCCTATAATATTGTGAGTTCTACTAAAGACATGACAGTAATCAAAATACAATATGGCGACAACCAGACGCCATATTGTGAAAAAGAAAAAAATGAAAGTCGATGAAGTTAGTTATAAAGTGGGGTATCAAAAAATGGGTTCGAGGAGGCGTTTTCAAAAGTATAACTCACTAAAATGTAAAAAATAAAAAAAATAATATTTAAAAAAACCCAACTGTAAAAAACAACTAAAAAGATCCAAACAAGTCACTTTTCAAGCAGTCTGATGCAGTTGGTGGCATAAAATCAATAATTGAACTAAAAAAGAGAAAGGGTCTGCCACCAACTACATCAGAGTGCTTGAAAAGTGACTTGTTTGGAACTTTTTAGTTGTTTTTTACAATCGGAATATTTGAAAATATTCAATTTTAATTTGCGATGAGTTACATGTACGAGTATTTCTTTGGGGATGTCGATAATATCCGTTTATTTTATGTTTGTTCATGCATGCTTGGTTGTTATTAGCATGAGTATTGATTTCCTAAAAAAAAAACAATTCGCGTGGAAAATATAAGACAAAGTAAAAATCACAACTTTTTGAGCTACTAAAACGATAGGGCTCAAAATATTATCCAGCAGAAAATAAAGTACAGATTGTAAAAATATTTAAACTAAAAACTTTGCTATCTATTTGTCTGAGCACTAATCAGTACCTACTGAAAACAATATAATTAACGTAGACATGCCCATTAAAATCACCTCCAACTATCAATTTCTCATGCACGGCGATGGTCATTGCAGTTGTATCAAACTGCTCCCAAAACATCTCTTTCACCCATTCGTCACATCCTACCTGCGGGGCATACACACTTAGTATATTCAGTATCACACTGTCCATCATAACATTTACAACAATCAATCTATCATTAATCCTTTTAACCTCCATCACGCTTTCTTTCAATTTACTATCTAGTACTTTTCCCACGCCATTTCTTTTACCGTCACTTCCACAATAGAAAAACTTGCATCCTTCACCAATTTCCCTTTTACCTACCTAATATTTAGAAACAGCCCACTCAAAACTAGGAGTTATAGATTTCAATCAAGTGGCGAGCCTGCGTTGCCAAGTAGTGTGTATCACACAGTAAACGACAACCATTGCTCAAATTTTCATACATAGGTTGAAAACTCTGATTTTTACTCGCTGTATGTTAATGTCTCGATTATGAACCATGTCTGGAACCACCAGCCACCGAGATTTTTGAAACTACAATTGTATGATACAGGATAACCTTTAGTAGCAAGTCTTTACTACCTTTAGATATACTTTTCTTTAGGAAAGGAAGCCACAATTCTAATAAATTGTCGTGATAGCTGTTGCCATAATCAGGCGAGTCCAACATGGACACGACGCGGGCTGACAGTATATCAGAATCTCAGGTATCTACCTGAGGTTCTGCGCTACTATTGCTTTCCTCTTGAGGACGAGGTTCCACGTTATGTGAAATATCCGGTGGTACGGGTATTGCGGTTCCCGGGTAATGCATCATAGAAATAAGTATAACTTTTATACCTTCGTTTTGAAAAAATGTCAAATTTATTGTAAATAGTGGCACGGTAACGTTACATCTGTAAGCTTGTTGAAAATATATGTTTTAAATATAAATAAATATTGCGTATTTTTTAAGGAATGTTGCTACATTTAATAAAAATAAGTAACGAATTTTACTAAAACTTCTAGATTATTAAGGAAGTTTGTATCAAAATAAAATATTAATTATTGTTGAATTTACCATAAAACATGATGATTTTAATATTAATTTTCTAAATGAATTTAAATATTTAATTTGTTATTTTTCATTGTGAGTGGCTCAATGCTGGCTTCCGGTCTTTGTGACGAAATGTCGTTATTACCCATTTTTGAGTGCTTGATGGGATGTTGACGTGACTTTTAGGAGGCATAAGAAAAAGGCAGGCAGGCAGTCAGCCTTGAGCTACGAACCCAGTTAGTTATCACTTTGACAAGATGTGGATGTGTTCTGTACGATTGTAAAACAGTGTGATAAAGTTATTTTTGAATCAAGACAGATATTGAATTATAAAGGCAAATACATTTTCGATTAATGGAAAGCCTATTGGAAATAAATACCTAGTCTTGCCTTTCTGTGCTTTTCTTAATGAACCCTTTCCCTTAACACCATAATCATGGGAACTTTCATACAAAGTAAATAACTGCATAGAAAACATCTTGACTTCCAAGCTTGATATTTATGTAGATGTAGGTATCTATAAACGTAGTTACCTCTGATTTTTTTACACATCGTTTTAGATTGTACGTAATTTATGCATGTTTGTCATCGTTGACTCGCAGTCAACCCTGATGCAATACAGAAGAAGGTATAACTTTTATACATTCGTTTTGAAAAAATGTCAAATTTATTGAGTCGCAGTCAATCCCAGAGCATTTACAAAACTGTTAATATTTCACTGTTCACTTATTGATGCACTTTTCGAACATAGGGCTCAATTTACGATTGTGCGCGCCTTTGTAGCATGTTGCCTGCAGGGCGCGTGCGATAGCTACCACCCACGAAAAAGGAATAGTTTGCTACTATTATACTTATCTGTGAAAAGGAATGAGCCATGCTATGGCAACTAGGAGTAAAACAAAAATGCCGTTTTTTTTATTGAAAACAGCGCCGTCTATGATCTAGTTAGGGGAAGCAAAATTGCGGTGTTACTACAGTTAAATTTATTATTCTTATACTGGGAGTTTCCTTTACAATTAATAAGAATTAAATCAAGAAATAAAATTAAAATCTCATGTTATTATTTATTATATACTTTATTGTACACCAAAAAAAAAAATACACACATTAAGGAAAACTCTAACCCCCTCGTGTTGCCTGTCTATACCCAGTATACTATAGTAGTCTTTGGAATGAGCTAAACGTCAGTGTCAACACGAGTCAGACATACAGCCAGTACGTCACTAACGTTTTAAAATTAAAAAATCTTTAAAAAACGTGCGAAGTTACCAAGTATGTAGTACCCATATGTATGGGTACACATTGCTAATCACATCTGAAAAATGAAGCAAAGAAATATTATAATCTTCGCAGGCGCGAGAATTATATTTATATTATTTAAGGACATAAACATCTTGATGGTACCTTGTCAATACAAATACGAAAACATTATGTACATTCGGAAAAATCTGCGTCTCTTTACCAAGATAAGTAACAGGCATAATTTTAATACAAGAAATAGGATCAACCTCGATTTAGATTAACTAAAGTATAAATTTTTTTTATGGGGAACCGTGTAAAATTTTTAATAAAATACCATTTGTTATTCTCCAAATATATGAGACAAAATTTAAAACAAGCATAAAACGCACAATATGTAGACAAACCAACCTCTTATGAATAAATTGAAAGATATCCATGATAAAAATGTTTGGCTAAATGCGGGTCCTGCTCCACAGCCACAGTTACGTGGGTCAAACTAGTTAGTTCTTTTTTTTAAATATATTAGAAAGAGATGCTCAACCTTTTATTTTTCCAGACATGGTTTTTTTATCATTTTTTAATTTCAAACGCCCAACCATAGCCTCTCGGAGAGACCGGACCTGAGACGCACTAGCTCGTGCATCAGGCACGTATCTCTCGGCAACAGTGCTGTCGTCTGCATACCCAAAGCTACCGGGTTTTAGCAGATCGTTAATATGCAGCAAAAACAATGTTGCCGAGAGCACCGACCCCTGAGGAACACCGGCATTAATAGCCAGCAGTCTGGATGAGCAGCCATCTATGACTACTCGGATAGACCGATCCACGTCATTTGCTTTACGCGTCCGAGCGTCGACCTATGCCAGGTAGGCCGCGCATCAGCGCGATTGCACTGGGCACCAAACCATGGTCGAGCTTCGCCTGACATTGTCACGTCAGAGAATGGAATGTAGTACTCCATTCCCTGCCGCAACACATCCGTCACAGCGTCCGCGCACGACGAAATATCAGTCGAAGAAAAGCAAGTAGGCTGCCAAGGATAACATGCGAAGAAAGATCGCATGCCATCCCAATCTGCTGACCTGTATCGCCAAACCCGCCTGGTGCCTCTAGGGCTAGGATCGGGCGGGGAGTAGACGGATATAGACTACACCAGACAGTGGTCGGAAGTAACTAATGGTGAAGAAATGGACACTGAGTAACGGTCTGGATCTGTTGTCAGCAGAAGGTCCAAGCAATTGGCCGTGTGCGAATCAACATCCGGCACCCTCGTTGCCCCCTGGGCCAGCTGGGTGAGATTTAACGCTAGCGCTAGCTTATGCGTCTCTTGTCCAGCATGGTCTGTGCACTGGTATGGGAGAGCAACTCCTGATGGTGGGCGTTGAAGTCCCCCAGTAACACCAATTGGGCAGAAGGGTACCGCTGCTGAGCCACATTCGCCGCCTCACTGAGGTGTTGTGTGAGCCTAGTTGTCTCCAAATCACCGCTGTGCGAACGGTAGACACGGGCGTAGACCATTTTATCTAGGCAGGACCCAAAGGGTTGAGAACCTGGAGTCATCAAGGTTAAGTTAAGGAGACGCCGATAGCAGATGTCGTCCCGGGCGTACATGCATATACCAGCGTGTGGCTTAAAATTGTGCTGCAGAGTAAACCCTGGGTAAGATAGGTACGCCACGTCAGACGGACATCCGATCTGCGTCTCCGAAAGGAAAAAGAGAGCTGGTTTCTCAGTCTCTAGGTGGTGGTGGACTGCGGCGAGATTAGAGTGCAGACCTCGTATGTTAGAGAGGTGCACTTTGAAAGAGAGGGAGTGCTTCCGCTGTTCTGCTTTTTTTTTTCTTTCCTTTTTGCCTGGTTTTGAAGAGTGAAGTAGGGAGAGGAGAAGGAAGTGAAATGAGGTTCCATGCAGGCTACCCTCAGGCACGAACTGACAAGACGGTATCATTGGGGGACTAGTCTGGAGACTGCGGGGACGCCCGAGCCCCCCCGGGAATGTCCATCGGGCCCTCTCGTCTGTTCGCCAACCAGCACGATGGTGCATTCCGGGCTTTTTTGACAGATGGCGGGGCAGCCTTTCATGTGTGGCTAGCAAACTACTTGGGCCCCCAACTACCTGCGGTCGGCCAGCGGCGCACCGTGCCTCGGATCCCGCTACCCTCCGCGACTAGGCTCCCGATACATCCATATCTGCGCGAGCCTGGTTGGTCTGCCTGCAATGGAACAACTATTTCGACCCATCTCCTCTGGGTTGGCTACACTGAGCATCGTACGTCTTTGCCCAGTGGGTGGTCGCAAGCCATCGGTCGAAACCTACCACCAGTTAGTGTCACCTGATTAACACCACCTGGGGACCACGTGTAGGGTCTCAATGAGTATACTCCTAGGGGCGCGGGTGACTCGGCCACCTAAAGAGAGAGTAGTATTTGGGCAAAGAGGTGACGATTACGAAGATAGTATATTGAGATGTGTCATGAAAGAATAATGCAGTGACGACTCCAAATAAAAAAATTCAGGCGGCCAACAGATGTGTATATATTTATTTTTTATTTTTGGGGGGGTGGGCAATCATCCAATGACTTCTCCCGCTCTGGGTGGAGCGGGAGGGCGTGTCAGACTCTTACTGACTAAAATCCACCCCTGCTCCTTCCCTGCCTGAGTGCCCAGGGGTGCGGTAACTCGTTTTCAAAATAAATCCGCTACCCCTTTTTTGGGGGGGGGGTGGGAAATCATCCAATGACTTCTCCCGCTCTGATTGGAGTAGGAGGGCGTGTCTGACTCTTACTGACTATAACCCACCCCTGTTCTTTCCCTACCTGAGTTCCCAGGGGTGCCCCTAGGCCAATATAATGAGCAAAACTTAATTATCACGCATTTACTTCGTGATTCTGTCCCCCGTTTAGGTAGTCATACCAACTGTTTACTTAATTAGGAGAACTACTCATTAAAAATAATTTCCATTCATTAAAAAATCAATCACTAATAACAAAAATAATTAAAGTACTGGTGACATTCACAAATAAATCCAGAAGCCACACACAACGGATAGCGTATACGTGAAATAGATTGCTCTGACTATAATATTCAGGAGATTAATCACAATAGAAATGAAAATGACCTTTGATTACCAAGACATTTTGTATTTCACGGGATCTGGACTGTCAATATTGTGTGTTATAGTGTTGTTAACAACATGGTGTCTCCTGCCGCAGTGGCGTACACTCCAGAACTTTATCAGCTTGAACCAAATCATGACTGGTACCGTGTTCCTGTGTATACTGACTATACTGCCATTTATCAAGTTTGAAAGTAAGAACCACATTCTCCTGCACTATGTTTTGTGCACATCGATATGCTGGTCTCTTTGTTCATCACTGCTAGCGTATTTAAGACTTGTACTGGTTTATGTTGGCAAAATAAGTTGCGAGAAGAGGAAGGCTACTGCGTTTACTCACGGAACAGCTGCTATTACTTTAGGAATAAGTCACGGAATCGTTTTAAATTTATTGGGTGACAATGGACCTGATGATAATTTAATCCGTCTTTTATCAGTTATCTTTATAATGATGGTCAATTTTGCTATTTTTATAAGAATTGTTCTGTTTGTGTTATCATGCTGTAAAGAAAGTATGTCTAAACGAAACATCAATCATGTTGTATCATTAGTTGCCGTGGCGTTTATATGTGATTCTTTATTTATAGCTTTAATGTTTATGTTATTTTTTTCATCATATAAAGCAACATTCATTCGTTATCCGACAATGTTTTTTTTCGCACATAGACTCGTCTTTCAAACTTTATTTGTGTTACTTAGGAGAACAACTAGGATGCATTGGAAGCTCTACTTCAGGAAAAGAAGTAGCCAGTATGTAAATAAGATTATATAACTAACAAAATGTAGAGTAAAGACTTTTTGTAAATTAATCTTTGTTTTATTATAAGTACCACAATTGTGAAGTCAACACTCAAAGGCGACAGCGCTAGTCAGCTGTTGTCTAAATAAATATTTAGCAAGATCCGACTGCTTGAGATTCATATCTTAAATATTTAAATGTCAACATTTCAATGTATTGCACTAAATTGATCACGTCCGCAAATGCTTTTATTTATTGATCGCAGTACAGTAGTGATCATACTTTTCGAACCTAGCATATTAAATCACTAGAATTTTGCTTACGCTTAACAATTTTTCGAAAACTAAAACAAAAGCTGTCTGTACTATCGTTATAGAAGCATAATATCGAGAACCGCCCAAGGCCCTCCGATACGGAACTTAGTCGTTAGCAGAAAGCTTCGAGCCCTACGACAGACAAAGCCCCGCTACATTACTATAAATCTGATCGGTTTTAGAAACCTGCTACGTCTCCAATGCACTCTGCATAGGAGATGACGGTTCACTTTGCCGTACCAAATAAGCAATGGAAATTTTGTATATCAGTGAAGTCGCTTCTGTCTATCTTGACGTGTGTAGCGAATTCTAATTGGGGTGAATACGCTTTATTAGCAAGAGATTTGCAACTTTACACAGATAAAGGGACCTTTGAAGGGATGTCGATGGTAACTGTTTAACCGCTCACTAGTTAAGAGTTCATGCCATATTTGGGAAACGTTTGATTTGCATCATAAAGCTTGTTTTGAATTTAGCGTACAAAGTTACCTAAGTTTAAATTAGATGAATGAATAAATTAGTGTTTGTAAGACGTTTCGTACAGACTTGCAACAGAGTTGTGAAGTAGCTTAGATAACTAAGAATATAGATTTTTGAGGTTATGTTGAGGGATTTTTTGAGTTTCAAACCTTTTTTACTTTCGGAAGTCAGTGTTTCTAATTTAGTTTCTGCGTTATTTGACACTGACTTTCAAAATTCTAGTTATTTTGCATTTTTTTGTGTTTATTTTTTGGAAGTCGGCTGTATTTTTTTGTAAAAAGTTTTTTTTTCACTTTTTAGTTGTTGTAGCCCATAGTAAAGTTATGCCCGTATTGATAGCCCCAAAAATATGGAATTTGAACATAATTGTTGCAATTAGGGTTTATCAGGGTGAACTGCACAAATCTGTGTACCTCTTCAGAGCGTATCAGCGTGATATTACGTAATGAAGTGGTGTATGCATGCGATTGCAGCAATTCTGGAAGGTTTGGTATCATTTGTTGAAGAGTTCCATTGTCTATTTCCGAAGTTCTTCGGGACGGGAGAACCACCATAGAAGTAAATTCTTTCGAATAAAATAAGAATTTAGTAAATTGGGAGATGTTTACTGGGTATAAAAATAATAATTCTATTTATTCCGCAAGTTAGTATTTTTTTTCTTTACTAAACCAATAAAAAACGACAAAGATAACAAGCATCTAAGTTCAGGAGTGGAGGCTTGGTACGTCACTAAACGGTACAAAGTGTATCGAGATGTGATTTCACGCGAAATTTCAACGCACTATATCGTCCTCTTTTTTGGTTTACGTGACAAAAGAAAAAATACTTGTCCAATATTTTTTGGTAATATAACTGACGGACTAATTAGATTTTTTTAGTAAACTAGCTTGATGGCGGAGAAAACGGTGAACATACATTAAAAAATAGTGTATACAGTCGAACATAGAGTCTCCTCTTGTAACACTTAAAAATAATTAAATTTGTGTAATGGAGCGATATTTTCACAAGATGAAGTTTCTTTTTCCAACTTGATCTGGAGCGAGTCTGACAATAAACTAAACTTATTGGTAAAAGAACTAAAATAAATTATCTAATGATGTCACGAGGAGTTAAAGGGACCAGAGTCAAGTTCAAATGCTGTAAGCATAAGAATGAAGAGGCTGTAAGTACTACTTTGGGATTTTTTCTAAAGAGACGCTAACTTTTGACGTGGCATTCGTGACCCTCACCAAGCTTTCTTATTGTTGACAGGGTTCCTAGGTTTTACTTATGATTATACTAGAAAACCTTATTGGAAAATGGTCTGATTTTGACCACACTATCTATGGAATTATTTTTGGAAGAACAATGCGGTCTTAGCAAAAGGTTCTGAACAGAGACGTCCACGTGTCCAAGGATAATCAGGATTGTATGGCTACAGCTGCGATATTGCTTGTGAAATCTTCTCTCTGGATCTGGATAATTGATGTTCGGATGATGGCTAATAATTGTTCATCATCAATTGTAAGTGCTACATACATTTTTCTATAGGACTCATAAAACTTAGTCTAGTGTGACACAGTGTTCTTAATAAATGTGAGAAGTGAAGACCTACTTGATGGACTATTATTTACTACAAACATTCCTCATGCAATAAACCTGTAGATTGGTAAGTTAGGGTCTCATGCAGAAATCCAACTCTGACGTTAGCCGCTGAGAGAAAAATTTACTTTACGCTCTTTTTTTTAAAAGTCAGATAAACATATTTTTAAAGGTAAATAAAATGGAAGCCCAAAAATAAAATAAGTAAGGTAAAGGCCGATGCTGTTTTTTATTTTTGATCAATCAATATCAATGTGACTGATAATTAATTTTAGTGTTTGTTAATTCAGGTAACATTTTAGTTTTTTTTTTTCTGAAATAAAAAGTACAAAGCACCAAAAAAAGATTCTAGCTCCAATTGAAAAGAAATTGCAATTACCTTTTTTTGTCTTATCTACGAGTATGTATAACTGCCAATCATACTCATATAAACACAAACAAGATCCGCAAATTCTAGAATACTGACCCAAGTCACTGACCTAGAGGTTTTGTCTTTCACGTTTGACTGGTCACTCTGATTGCTTCACAAGCATCTGCCTGACCACCTGGAGCAGTATTCTGATACGGTTCGCTCGTCTTAGCCCCCATAAAATATTTTCAAAATGGAACGGTTCATTGATCGTTTCGCGATGAAACTTTACTATAAGTACCTTGGACTAATAGCCGGAACGTGACTGGAGTTAGTAGGTAATTTTGTAGGAGGACCTTAAGAATATCATACACCAACAATGTGGAGGGGTTTATGTGGTATTCTCAATATTTTTTTGGAGTTAACTTTCGGTTCAATTGGCAACTTTGTAGGTGAAAAGGAAGTGCAAACTAATAATTTTGCAAGATTAGTGTGCCATTCTTTTAAAATATTGAGTTACTTGCATGATTGCACACTGATATGATTACAGTCAGTCTTAAGAGGGTCCAGATGTTACGACATTCTGTAGGTAGTAGTGATTGTCGGATTGCCAAAATGTAAGGGATTTCCAATTTGCCACCAAGTGACATTTGGTAGCACATGTTAACATGTACTTTGTTTGAATCGATATAATCACTGAATAACTAGAATGAAATGTTTTTCTACACAATTGTTCCTTTTGTTTGATTTGAGATTTGAGAAAAGTTGAAAGGGAACTGCTTATCTTGGTGTGGTCATGTAAAGAAGAGGGATGAAACACATGTAACTAAAAGAGTTATGAATATAAATGTATGATGGAGAGGGAGAGGGAGGCCAAAGAAAATATGGATGGATTGTGTAAGGAGTGATATGAAAGAAAAGGAAGTTAGTGATAGCGTGACGGCTGACAGGACAGAATGGAAGAAAAAAACGTGTTGCGCCGACCCCAAGTAACATGGGATAAGGGCAGGAAGATGACGATGTTCATTCTCTTTGAAATGCACTATTTTTATCACTTTGTCCATAATAGCCGAAGGTAGAATAAATTTGGAACGATCGTAATTGCATTTCAAATACTATATAATAATATAAGTTCTGCATGCCTATTCCTATATAGGTACACTATTTATATCAGCCTCATCTTCGCTGTGCTGTGTCTTAACTTTCCACGACTAAATTGCTCACTTTTGCACAATTCCATCCAATTTATTCCCCCCTTACAAAGGTCTTATCTTGAATGAGAGAAGCTTGTTTTAATGTCGTTAATTTAAGACTCCGGCGTTGGTAACGATTTCATTTTGTTGTGCTGTTGTACCTATAGTCTATAGGCTAGTTTGCCAATGGTATTGAAGGTAGATTTAGGAGAAGGAGGAATTGGACCGCCATTGAAACTGTGTTTCAATTCGAATATAAATAAACTGATATTATAAATGAAGATGAAAACAGCATTGACGAGTTTAGAGTTGAATGAAACTTTGGCGATGATGAAGTCGTTGGTGGCCCAGCGGTATTGGCCGCGACTTACAAGTTGTAGGTCGTGAGTTCAAACCCAGGTAGGCGCTTTACTTTGTGTAAATTATTTCATTACCACTGCTCTCAAAACGGTGAAGGAAAACATCGTGAGGCAACCGGCATGTCCTAGGACCAAAAATTCCAAGACATGTGACATCTACCAACCCGCATAGGGCCTGCGTGGTGGATTACGGCCCACACCCTCTCACAGAGACGAGACCTGTGCCCCAACAGTGGGGACATTAAAAGGATGATGATGATGATAAAGTAGTTTTTTTTTTAAGGATGGAACACAAATTAATAGATTTATGTGCCGGGAAATGTGGGCTCTGGTAGGTGACCCAAAATCGATGGTAACGCTAGATAACATTACAAAAAAACCGCTCCCAGCGATCGAGATGCATTTCGTCACTATTAAAGGTGATGATGTTGATTAACCATGAAACAAAAAAAAACTTTAAGGATGTGAGCTACGCATGCTCCAAACGGGAAACTATTAACTATCGTAGTACCTAATACGTTTCTTTAATTTTCTCTTCGGTAAATATTGATTGAAATTTTTGAAATTTCACAGAAACTAATTAAAAAAAAAAAAAACTGGCCAAGTGCGTGTCGGACTTCGTACATTTAGGGTACCGTACTAAATGAGGTAATGTCCAAGAAAAAATTGATTTATCAATATATTGGTATTTGTTAGTAAAATATACGTAACAATAAACATTATCACCAAATTTAAAGTTCATAGGTTAATTTGAAGTTAAAAAATTCTTCGTAACAAAATTTTGTTAATAAAAGCTGACTTTGATGGCTTCTAATTCGCTTGTCTTCCAATATTTTTTAAAACCAAAAATATGGTATTTGTCTTCTCAATGACTTCTAAACCATCTAATTTTTTTTTCGCGTCCCCTTTATCTGTATGGAACCTCCTCCCCTAAACAACGTTTAAAAAAAAATGACAATTTGTATGGCTATAGGTCAACAAGATGTTTATACTGTGAAAATTTGGAGGCTGTAGCTCCAACCGTTTGGCTGTAAAACCTGTATGACAGACGATGGATGGACAGACAGACGGACACGTGAGTGACAGCAATAGAGCTCCGTTTGAACCCTGCGGGTACGGAACCCTAAAGACAAAAAAATATAAAAAAATAGTAGACAATCACGTCGTGTCCGGAGTAGAGTCCAAGCTATAAGGAATATCTTAATTATTATCTCTCCGTCTAATGCCAACGATCAACATAAAGCTTGCAATAAATCCACGAATCTATTTTCAGACTATCAAATAGCAATCTGATTTATAAAAAAACCCAGCCAAGTGCATGTCGGACTTCACACATTTAGGGTTCCGTATCAAATGAGAGAAATCAATGTATTGCTATTTGTTAGTAAAAGAAACTTACCTAATAATAAAAATTATCACAAAATTTCAATTCATAGGTCAATGGGAAGTTAAAAAATTCTTTGGAACAAAATTTATGACAGACAACAGGCAGACGGACATGTGAGTGGCAGCAATACGGCTCCGTTTGGACCCTTCAGGTACAGAACCCTAAAATGTAAAATATTCTGTACGCACACCGTCGGAAATCCACTTTTTGTTCGATATACCCAAATTATAGACATAGCATCGTAAAGAGGTGAATGACATCAGACAGTGTTTTATAAGACTTTTATATCTCCTCGTTATAACAATATGGAAATCTGATTGTGTTTACAGTCATAAGTAAAAGTTTTTACTACTGCATTTTTGATTTGACTTGCTGCCTTCTTTTATGGGTGACTATTAAAATAATAATGACAAATTAGCAAAAGATATTATGGTGATCATTATTTTATTGTTGAATAGTGTTATTAATTAATTCAGTGTTTTAAAACATCGTTACAGTGTTGATGTCTTTATAGACGCAAGTGTAATAATAAACACTTAAAAGACTCAACTTCCGAGAACTGTTGAGTTCGCTCCAACGTTTAGTTTAACAGGGTTCTGAGAATTCGGCTAGAAAATATAAAGGAACCTGAGCGTATATGTTAGCGCTGTGACTAGCGCACATTGATAAGATAATTATGTACCTAACTAATGCTGATGATGTCACATAAAATCTAGTGGAGATAACAGTGGTTGGTTAGTTGGCAAAAGAATTAAGAAGTGGCCTTCTGATTTATTTTGATAGATTCTTAATTAAAGTGAATGATATGCCCATAATGCATTCAGAAGTGCAGCTAATACATTTTTTGTCGTGTAATCTAAGGCGTACTTAACGATATTGAAATCTGACCCATTCGTGTGAAGATGTCAAAATAGTAAGTTTTCTTCTTATCGTGAATAAGAAGAAACGCGCCTTACGTCACCGAATCTGTGTCACAGACGTACGTGTGGCAGAGAAGCGTTTTTTGATCATGGATTTTATATTTTGTTTTTATTGATTTGTGTAGAGGCCATTTTATTTTCTTATGCCGATTGATTGATCCAATGGTATCGAACGTAGAATTAACAGGTGTTATCTATTAAAACTATATGTGTATGTAGAATACACATCACTATTACAATCTCGTGTATTTTACAAGATCTTAAATAGTTTTAAATGTCGACCCCGTCGGGCACAGCTATTTAACATAAATAGTACCTAGCTCTACATACATTGAACAAAATAAAATGAAAATAAAAATCAATTAAATAAAAATAAAAGAAACATTCTCAGATGGTAATACGAGTATTTATAAGGTTAAAACAGCAAAATATTTTGAAAAATTATCTTATCGTGGGTCTGCTTTTGATATTGTCGATTGTACCTATAATATATTATGTTACACACATCTTGATTTTACAGAGATTGTCTTGACAATCTCTGTAAAATTGCTTATTCTTATATTTAATAGAGTTCGCAATTTTACAGAGATTACTGATAAATCCATAACCCCGAGTCCTGTATTTATTCATGCAGTCCTCTTCTTCTTGGTTTAGCTGGCACGACGGTAGACACAGAGGGCAGGACTGCTGCCATTCCGATAAAAAAATATTTTTATCCGGGCAGTTAAAAAGAATCAGTACCCAGATATTTACTTTTTCGTATCAAACAGCAAACAAAACGGGTACACTATTGACAATGGCCATTTTACGTACTGCTATACGGGTATTAAATACAATGCAAGCCAATTTGTTGTATTAATATTCACGTGTTTCCCAACAGTCGATACATTTGCGATAAGCCTGGCTCACGGTAATCTGACTTTATCGGTATACCTGTTTGAACGGCGACTTTTACTGTGTGCAAAAGGTAAATTAATTGCTTATAAAAATCCTTTTTTTAAATAAAGTTCGTGTAGTTTAATTGGCTTGGGAAAGTAAGCCATTCTTTGGTAGAATTTACTACTGCTATGTTTCTGAGTGGAGTAATAAGAATAGCCCTAAAGTCAGCAATAAAGAGATTACTGACTTTAGGCTAATTATAACGTCTGTTACTCTGAAGATTGGCACCTTAAAAGAAAATTCGTCAATCTGTCAGACGTTGCTCTAATTATCGTTTATTGGGTTCCAAGAGAGTTAAAGCAGCCTGTAAAAATTGACCAAACGTATGAAAAGTCAGAAAAATAAAGTGTTTACCACTTTGACAACAATTCCCACGAAAATAAGACTTTATTACCTACTATCTTTTGCCAGCTGCTTCGCTCGCATGAAAATTGAAAATTTTAACAAGAGAACATACTCCTGAAATAAATAGTATCTTATGTCCTATTCCAGGACATGGTCTACCCGAGTGCCAAGTTTCATCTAAATCCGTTCAGCCTGTAAGACGTGAAGAGGTAACAGACAGACAGAGCTACATTCGCATATAAGATAAACAATCCATTTTCCTGACTGCTACTTATACCTTGTTGCATCATGCATGTGAGTAGGTTATGTATGAACCAGATGATGTTGATCATTAAGGTGGGGTTACCCGAATGAACGTCGTTAAATATTGTGTTTTATTCGTAGATAACACGGATTTAAATGTTTAAAAATATATATTAAGTATTTCATACTTGGATCTAGACACTTCGGCCGTGCGATACACGATTACTTACACTTTACTGCATCCAATTAAATCTCAAAGACAAGTCTAAATTATGATCTATTTCTTATTTCATTTGAGTTACATTAGGCTTTGAAAAATAAAACTGGAAAGCTTAGATACGTAAGCGCGTCCCACACAAACTATACATACGAGTACATTTCGAATTACTGAAACCTGACAAAATCAACATACAATACATTCACAATTCCGTATGACAAACGGCTGTTATTCGAAGATTATCACTTGAACATGACTAATGACATGTCGCTTCCTACATGTCTCTTCTATATGTTAATTGTACTGAATGCTCCCGACACTAATTTACACTGTGTTTATTTTACTGAACACCACTTTATATTTGCTGTTGCGGAAACTCTTGCCAACGGAAATTCCACTTTATCTGACACACATAAACAAGGTGTGACGTTTGATTGATAGTAAAGTTATGCTTGTGTAAGCCCAGATGATTCACACGCGTTACGTTGTCATTTCAGACGTACGATTCAATTTTTCATTTAGATGAGAACTGTGTAAACACAGTCGAAATGGAGGGGAAAGTTTCTATTTTAAAATGTTTTTGTTTGGGCCCGCTCTCTGATTCTTTTATGGGTGTGTTAAATAGAATTCACAAGTTAGCGATAGAAAACTTTCTCTTCTAAGTTTGCTGGATTGAAAACAAGATCTGAGTGAAATAACATTGTAGAGTTTTCTGCCGATCATTTTCTCAATTTTTCTTATAAAGTCGAACTTAGTTTCATATTTTTGTGACGAACATATTTTCATGTTTTCTAAGTATAACACTGAAATTACTTTTAAACAAGATACGTTCCAGAAAATAAACCATAATCACAAGCAAAAATTATGAGTTATGTTTTATGAAAACAATACTTAGTCCAACCTTTTAAAACCAAAGAACTCGCGTATGTCCGAAGTTAATAAAGTTGTGAGATGTACCCTTTTAAAAATGCATATCGTTATTAAAACGAGTCCTATCATCCGACGAAGAGTAATGGAGTTTTACCATAAGTTTAAATGAATGTCGTCAATCCGAATAACGAGGAATTTCAGCAACCACAGGCTGAGATGTAACCATTCGAAAAAAAAGTGGCATCCGCCATCTTTGACTTTAAAATGAATGTCAGATTTGTAATCGGCACCCCCAAAAACCTATTACACGATACCCATATTGAATGTTTGGGAAAAAGTTGCATCCGCCATCATGGATTTTAAAGTGATTGTCAAATTTGCAATCGGCACCCCCAAAAACTAGTGCAATAGACACGATACCCATATCGAATGTTTGAGAAAAAGTTGCATTTGCATATATGTAGTTCTCAACGACATTGTGATCATCATAATTTCAGCCGAAAAGCGTCCACTGCTGGGCATAGGCCTCCTGCAAGTGTCACTACAACACTTGGGAGGTCTTCCAATGCTGCATCTTCCAGTACGCGGTCACCACTCCAGAACCTTTCAGCCCCATCGACCATCTGTTGTGTGAGCAATGTGCCCTGCTAACTGCCACTTCAGTTTGACGATTCTTCGGGTTATGTGGTTATGTCACTGGTCACTAAGTGCATACTATAACCACAATTTGGACATTGTATATCTACTATGTATATCAACTTATGTATATGAAACTAACTACGCACTATAAGTTGAATATATGGATGTAACAGGCGATTCAATATCATAATTTTGTTGTAGCACAAGATAGTACTTGACAGTCGTTAAGGAAATCAGAAGTCATTAAATCTGACATCATTCTTGCCAAGAGGTTTTGTAGAATAAGAACAAAATAGGTTTTTCACAATTGAGTAATAAATACAGTCAAATTTTTTGCCATTACACCAACAAAACTTGAAGAGTGTTTTATTTTTGTTTCTAGTTGAATTTTTATTAGTGAGCGAGAAAAATAAATAAGTTTATTTTTTTCAGTTATGGGCCGGAGTCGCCTCGCAGTGAGTGCCAAAAGGCGGATGTTCTCGCAGAAGGAGGCAAGGAAAAGCTGCGGCGATATGACTTAGAGACTTACAAGAGAAGACAAAACACTGAGAAGAGTGACGGTAATGGCCGTACCAACAGAAGTGGAACAATATGGGGTAAAATAATCCCGCCTTAAAAATATTGAAATTCTAGGTTTTTCCATTTCTTTTTTCTAATACCAAAGAAATCTAATCCAAACTGCTTTTGTGCTAACAGAAAAAAGCTTAGCGATAGTACGCCCCACTTTCCGGGTTGAACAAAAAATAAATAGGTATATTGTTTGAGCACGCGAATCAAATTTAATATGCATACCGTTTAGGTCGTGTTAAAGTATAGTGTTGCGTGAATGCGATATCGATAAAAGTAAATCGACTCGCGTGCCGATTTCCGTACACTTATCTTATTTATATTATGTCGGCGCTTTTTAAGTTGACGGAATCGTAACAGTAAATTTCAATTAGGTAAGTACCTATAACGATAATTGCCGCATTTATAGAGTTTATTAACTTCTGCCAGGGGCTTTACTCACGTAAAAGTCAGATATTATCAAAAAGGAACATACTCTCGGAATAAAAAATATCCTTTTCTTAATCCAGGACATGGTCTACCCATGTGCCAAGTTCAAGTTTCATCCAAATCCGTCCACCTGTCAAGGCGTGAAAGGTAACCAGACAGTTACGTGGGTCGCACTGAAAGTTAGGCCAGTAGGAAAAGCAGCTGATGAAAAAAAATATTTAATTTTAGAATAAGGAACTCTTTGGAAATCTATAAATGTATCATGAATTCATATGTCATTTGTTTTTACAAATTGGCGGCAATTTAAAAAGTGTCTGTCGTGCGTCGAAATGGATTTGACTAGAGAAAATTTTCGCTTATTGATTTAGACTTTCGTTGCGGTCTTACTCAACAACAATGTAACGATAGACTTCGATTAGCATTTCTTGACGAAACTCCATCCCGTGCCACTGTTTACAACTGCTTTAATGAGTTTAAACATGGTCGAAGCAAACTCACTGATGATTCGCGAGAAGAATGTCCTTCTACGGCGACTACTGAAGATAACGTGTGTACTGTGAGGCTGAGCTGATAGAAGGGTGACATATATCTATAGATTCAAGAAGCTTTAGGCATTGATATGAGTCAAGTACAAAATGTATTACATGAAAATTTAGGCGTCAGAAAGCTTTGTACTAGATGGATATCTCATAATTTGACGGAAGACCAAAAATGCCATCGTTTGAATTGGTGCCGCTCAATGCTTGAAGATGTCAATCCTTGCGAAGGTGTGGAGTTAGTGAGTCATGGTGACTTTTATTTATTTCTAAAAATTAAAGATAAAACTTAGAGAAATTCGTTTTATGAACCTTGAAGATGCCGTGGCTGGGTTTGAAAAAGGTGTGGAAGAGATCCCTAAAGAAGAGTGGGCCCACTGCTACATCCAATAGTTCCGTCACATGCGACGGTACTTAGAAAGAAATGGAGATAACTCCGAAAAGTATTAAAAATATTAACAGGTTTCTACATCATTCCATTTTTAGGGTTCCGTACCCAAATGGTAAAACGGGGCCCTATTGCTAAGACTCCGCTGTCCGTCCGTCTGTCCATTCTGTCACCAGGCTGTATCTCATGAACCGTGATAGTTAGTCAGTTCAAATTTTCACAGATGATGTATTTCTGTTGCCGCTATAATGCTAAAAAACAGAATAAATAAATGTTTAAGTAGGGCTCCCATACAACAGACATAATTTGTTTGCCGTTTTTGTAGATAATAATAGCAGGACTCGCGCACGAAGGATTCCGTACAATAGTACGGAACTCGCACTTGGCCGATTTTTCATTTTCTAAAAACTTTTTCTTTAACCCCTGTACATTCGCATAATATATATTAATTCCAGCGCTGTATATTTTGACTATTATCATAATTTAAACCAAAAGACAACCACTTCTGGGCAGAAGCCATCTCAAGCGTCTCATTGACTGATTCTGTGCTTTACGCATCCAGCAGAGACAATGTTCTTAAGCCAATTACTTTCATAGGCTCTAAAAATTTTAATGCCGATAGTATTCATTATTTTTTTTACTCTACTAAAGGCACGAATAATATATATTTTAGGCACGCAATGTGCCTAAATTATTTATTTATGAGCTTTATTATAGTACACCAAAAATACAATAAAAATATTTTGTAATCTAAAATATTAAAAGTATCGATAACGCACAAAACGCAACCGTATACTACGCTAACAAGGTGATTATTGCTAGGGGCGGGACGAGCTCACTCGATAACCGCTCTTTACAGCCATCTAGCGGTGAATATAATTATCTTAAAACCAACTCATGGGAAAATAAATCATAGATTTTCTACACAAAGCACTTTGGGCCAGTGTTGTCATCTTTTTGGTAACGGATAATGTAAAACTTAAAAATGTAATTGTGGCGAATATTCATGGTTGATTTTATCGATAGGAGTTTTAAGTTCTAAAGCCTAGCCTTTTTGGATTTTTTAAAATCATTGCTGACAAATTGGCCAAAGAAGGCAAGAAAAAAAACAGCTGGAAGAATATGGTGGATACCTTTTCCCATTAGTGGGACAATAGGCAATAGGAAGTCTTTGGTGTTGTGCGAATACAGAATGGGTCAAAAATAGAAATACACAATTTCGATTAAAAAGTTGGGGTATTAATTTAAAATTATAAATTATATTTAAGGCGCTATTAACTGCCAATGACTTTGAGTAGTTAGTTTGCGTATTCTGTGCTGGGCTCACCGCGTCGTACGTCCACCCAGTAATAGGACTCGCCCATCAAGGAGCGCTGTCCGAAATTAGACGCATTATTAATTTATTACACATAAAACAACAGATAGTAAACCAAAACACTTAGACTAAATTATAAATAAATAAATGATCTTTAAAATGGTGAAAGTTTTATAAAGTTAGCTATATAGTTTTTGCGTGATTCTCATTTTTTAATCAGCGTTAGACATAACTTTACAAATTAATTACACTATGTTATAAAACATAATTTCAAATATACTCAGATCAAATTACGACGGAAATTATCTAAAGAAAAATATATATATTTTTCAAAGAAATAAGAGTAGTCGTTTAAACGTGATGTTCAATTAAAACCGTTAAAAGTCGTATTACTGCGCCTTAAGAAAATAGGGGTTTCGTATTACCCAGTAACTGGGTTGTGGAGGTCAGATAGGCAGTCGCTGAATGTCAAATACTGGTACTCAGCTGCATTCGGTTAGACTGGAAGCCGACCCCAAAATAGAATTTCAAATTTAGAAATTGGGATAAGGCTTGGTAAATTTTTGATTGATTTAAGAAAATATAAAAAAGATTCACATTTCTTTACTATTAATTTAATTTAATTAATAACCTTGTGAATTTCTCAAATAATTTCGTGAAACTTTAAAATACAATTAATAAATTAATCATGAATCCATCCAATTAACAGCAATTCCAAGACACAATGTATTGGAGTTCCGCATTTTATAAAAACGTGTAGATTGTGAAGATGTTTTACATTAGCTGAACATATAAAAACTTGTAAAGGACATAAAATGGTAATTTTGTAGTCTACGAAAACCCATTTGAGTGCCTGGAAGATAGTAAAGGTGGAGTCACTTGAGACAAAACATTGGTTTTACAAACAGTGTTTTAGAGATAAACGTTACACTGAAGTAGATACAATTTTTTTAAAGTAATTTGGTACTGGTGTCGTTTCTTTAGTGCTTTTGTTGTTGCAACTGCTGCTCTGATGGATAATAAACATTGGCTTATTTTTATAACATAGGAATATAATTATCATACATTTTAACAAACTGTGAAATACATTATATCATGATGCAATTATTTTGTCTCCGAAAAGTATTGGTAGTTTTTACTTTTTGCTGTAAACAAGATATAAACAACAAATCTACTTTTAAACTTAATAGCCATACCATTACACATCAAAACTATACTTATAAAATACACTCTAAAAATTCTCTATTCGAATCCCTTCCATCGACAGTCTCCTTTTACAAATCTAGTGGGTGGTCCATTCACTGGTATCACGAACTACAAATTGCCTTATACTTGTTTGTGCATTCAGGCCCACATAGCTCAATTACGCACTGGCCAATTATTACATGAACTCTTCCCATGCGGCTAAGCGTTCTGGCCCAAAAAAATTAAGTACAGAAGGACTGCTCTAAACAGCAAATGAAAATGCACGCAGGCAATCATTTGTGTTGCGATCGACAACATACTCGCAACTGTCATTTGTTTGAGTTCGCCGTACTTTTTCGTCTGAGTGCGAGCGTTTTTGCTCGTTGTAAGGAATAAAAATCATAGGCACACATCGTTTAATTAACGTCAAAATCATCGAAGTTTATGTAGGTATTTTTGTAGAAATCGTAGGACTTCGGTCCAACACATCAGTCACTCACGATTCGCGCGTCTTAGCACGATTTTTATACTTATTGCGTGTTCTGTGCTGAGCTCACGTAACGTGCGTCTACACCGTAATAGGAATCGCCCATCAAGGAGTGCTGTCTGATATTAGACGCATTATTAATTTATTATACATAAAACAACAGGTATTAAATTAGAACACTTAAGGCGCAGTTCAGCAGTCGTATAAATACGACTTCTAATGATTTTTAATTGAACATCACGTCAAAAAATTTTATTGTCGACATGGTTGGCGCAGTAGTTGAGCGTTCAGCTGCTGTGCCGCGTGTCCCGGGTTCAATTCCCGCACGGAACACATATTTGTATGATCTGCAGATAGTAGTTCCGGATCTGGGTGTCTTGTGTATGTGAGTATACATGTTTGTGAACGCACCCACGATACAGTAGTAATTCCTATTGTGGGGCAACGTTTTATAAAATAAAATAAAACATTTAAAAAAATGACTAGTCTTATTTCTTTGAAAAAAATATATGTTACTCTAAACAATTTCCTTCGTAATTTGTTATGTGAATATTTGAAATTATATTTTTGTAACATAGTGTAATTAATTTGTAAAATTGTGTCTAATGCGGATAAAAAATTGAGAATCACACAAAAACTATACAGCGTATTTTTATGAAACCTTCACCATTTTAAAGATCATTTAATTATTTATGTTTTAGTTTATCGTAAAAGTCGTCGTAAAATTTGTATTGAGAGTATTGAGACCGGATAAACGCCATCTGGTGACACACACAATTGTTCCAATTCTCAAGATGTTCCAAGTTCAAAAATCAATTTGACATAAGCAAACATTTACGTTAAACACTATTGAGTAAGTAAAAATTCATGCTAAATCATCAGTAACTGATCGGCAACGTGACGGTAACGTGACTGATGTGTGTGTGAGCCTTGAACCTTCTGTCCTTATATCCATTTAGTGGTTCTAGTACACTCTAGCTATGCACTTCAACTTCGAACTCACAATTACCTGTGTTAGCTATGAATTATATTGTGGGCGCTTTTTTAGAGTTCGGTATTTGAAAAGATAACGACTACTTTTGTTTTTTGTCGACTGTGAATGCAACGGGGAGATTTTTGTAACAAATTTTTTGAAGGTTGCTTTAAAAGTTTTTTTATTCATTTGTAAATATATTCTTATTGCAGAATCATCGCAATCCTAATTTTAGGTAAACACCTAAAATCCATTGAGCATATCTACAGTGACTACGATTTAGTTTAGAAACACCTTTTGTACAGATAACCTGTGGCAAAACCGGGTGCTCTGCCTATTCCGTCAGAGAATACGGGCGATATGTAATATGTAATGTCATGTACCCTTTACCTAGTTCGTTTAATTTTCGAATGTAACTCATATGAGAGGTTACTCAGTAATTGCATTAAAAGAAAATGTTATCCAATTGTTCTGTTGTGAGAGAGGAAGACTGTCCTTACCGTGACAAAGTGTATACTAGTACGGAGGATAGTGTGAATCTGATTCAAGCAACCGAGCGCCTTTTGTTCATGTAGTCTGCAGCAACAATATTGATAAGTAAGTTTGGTTTTAATAATAGTTTAATATCATAATTATTTAAAAAATAAAAACTTGAAACAAATTCTACAGAACCACAAAATCCAAAACTCAAACTCGAACAAACATTATTTTTTAACTATTGAATTATTTATATAGGTAAAGTGATGGTAGTTACG
Source organism: Polia nebulosa (assembly GCA_951329385.1). Taxonomy (NCBI): domain Eukaryota; kingdom Metazoa; phylum Arthropoda; class Insecta; order Lepidoptera; family Noctuidae; genus Polia; species Polia nebulosa. The sequence continues at coordinate 19,740,991 of OX589604.1, forward strand.
GAAAATTATAATGTTGTGTATCCGGTTCTTTGAATCTCGATAATATTGTTAGCCATATTTTTTTCTCTACTTACATAGTTAAGGCGTTCACTATGATTATAAGGATGTTATTATTGTACGATGTTTGGTCAGACTATGTTTTTTCATGGCTATTAAGCAGATCTAGATTAGGAAACAATGTGGGATTTAATATTGAAGATTGATGCTTGTTTATGATATTAGGTGAATTCATAATAATACAATGGGCGTCGCAAAAAGTTGATAGACTGATAAATTATTATTTTGTGGATTTATTTATTAGCTGTGTTTATCGAGCGTTATTTCCTCCTACGCTTAAAAAGTTACTTCTCATCACTAAGGAATGTTTTTTTTTATTTCGCCTCCCCAAGTTAAGGTATGTTTAAAACGATCTATTTTAATTTGTTATTGAAACTGGTAAGCTTAGCTCCTTTAACAATAGCATCATCTACCAGAAGAAGACTTGTCTAGCAGTGCACTTCTAACCATACTTTTCTTATAATTTTACTTTTTTATTATTTATAAAAATACATACCACTTAATATCACGACTGTTTTTCTTAAAAATATACACGAATCTAGACTAAAGGATAAAAAGTAAAGTGAAAATGTGTTACTAAAATATTATTTGTTCAATCAACGTATCGAACAGCAACATCGCTACACTACAACCCTACTCCATGTGTGTCACAAACGTACATACATATTTTATTTATAATTTAAACTTATCACCGACTTCAAAGAGAGAAAGAAGCATGGTGAGAAATCCCACACGTTCGTTATAATTAATACCAAGTTTAATGCCATGAGAAGGGTGGCTGGTGAGGACACCTGTCATCGTCATGAACTATGAATGCTATACGCTGGTGGAATGATGGCAGATTATCGTGGGATTAAAAGTATTTTTGGACTTGATTAAGCTAATTAAATTTTATGAATATTTTTTTAAAGGGCTATTGCTAGGAAACATTATTAAATCCTATGTAGCAAGTATCCAAACACTTTCAAATCTTTGTTTACAGATAATAATAATAATAGGCATAGGTTTGTTACAATTAATATCATGAAGGGTGGATAGAGGAACACCTGTCACCGTCATGAACGTCATTAAAAATTAAAGGTATTGATGTATTTTTTGACTTAATTAAGCTGCTGAATGTTTAAAAGTATGTAGTTTCTATAAGAAAGCATGTATTATGTGATTTTCAAATCTTGTTTCTGGAAAGTTACCTAAATTTTACATCATGAGAGAAGAAAATCATTGATAATAAGATTCTGAAAAAAGTAAAAAAAAAACGTATTTTTCCGTATTTTTACGACGAAATATATTTTCAATTTTCTTTTCCTCCAGCACCCTTGGCTCAGATATTTATTTAACCAAAAAAGTACTTCCTACTTAACATACAAGATTAAAATCCACTTTTCCTGCTCCCATATTTGTACCGAAGTTTACCTCATAAACGAAAAAGCATATGCATGTTATAATACAATATGTTAATACTTATGTGTTACATTTTACCCAAAACTCGGAAAATGTGGGAAATTTTCAAAAAAGTTGGTGCGCTTTAAGAGGTTTTCGTCGACCATAATATAGGAGAACACGTTAACTTCAGAACCATGTGGTGTCCCAGAAAACTATTTTGCAAGTCTTTTATCCCATTTTCACGAGAACGATCCTGAGTAAAAAGTTTGCCGAACTTGTTCAAGACACAACAGGTGTTCCTAATATAACGGTATTAGCCCCTTTTTTAAAGAGTATTGTTTTAAAAAACCCAACTTTGTATTCAATGAAGAGAAGTTTTTAGAGTGCCGCCGTTTATCTTTCAAGGTATTTTCATGCAAAATACACTCGTGAGATACATTGAGTCCTGGAACTGCTTTTATTAGGTACTTAAGATACTGTTCAAAAAACTTAAGCTAATGTTGATAACTTATAAATGTATACAGCGTCCCACCAGAATCTAACTAGAATCCCTCGTGCTGAAAGAAAAAGTTGTCGCACAACAACGAGCTTTACGAAACTAGATCTCAGTTTGTTTATAATTAATGCCCGATACACCCGCACGGGAATAATTCAACGGTTTATGCACCCTTGATAATATGAGATGAAGTTTCTTTAGACGCCGGGGCGGCGCGGCAGCGGGGCGTACGACGCTGAGGGCGGAGCTACGGAGCGCCGCTCAGTCGGTGGGCAGCCGCCGTACGCGATACCCGTCTGTAGCTACCGCGCTCAACGCTGTCATGCCACGCGAGTCGCGATGTCGCTTCCAACGCGTGAATATTTATGACGCGATCGACCAATTCGCTCCCTCATAAATGGCACTGCTGACCTCGATGCCTCACCGCAGCTCGCATATTACCGTAAAATGCTGATAAAACAAACTGTCGTGAAAAGACTCGAGCACCGAACTTTTAATCGAATCATAGTGTACGTGTTGTTCTACTGCCATGCCATCGAAAGGAACTCCGCGGCCGAAATGCCGCACGAGTGCGCGTACCGCAGCCTCGAAGCGGAAACGTCGGAGAACGCGGTTCTTTTCTGCAAGATCCGAACCATAAGCAGTTTGGACCACCTGTTACAAAATATCAGTAGGACGCATTTCGACGACGTGATATCGTTACACGTACAGTGCAGTGAAATTTTGTTTTTCGAAAGCACATTGACTGCTCACACTGAAAAGTCAACAGGAAAACATACAAGTCTATCAAAACTACGAGACGTCGTCATCGACAAATGCAAGATACGCCAGATACCGGCACGTGCGTTTGAAAATTTCAAAGACCTGAAGCGTCTGCACGTGACGACTCACAACAGCGAGTGGTCGGCGATGACAATGGAGTTGCACGAGCAAGCCTTCGCGGGTTTGAGCGAGTTAATCGAACTCGGCCTAAGTGACAACAACATCTGGAGCACTAAGACAGAAACTTTCTGTCCGTTGTACAGTTTGAAAACTTTGAACCTGACTAATAATCACTTGCAAAACATAAAGACTATTGGTTTCTCCGATTCATTGAGAGAACAAAACTTAAGCGTAAGAAGTTGTAATTTAGTCATAGAAGTTCTTGATATGTCGTATAATGACTTAATCGTTTTAACCGGCAATAGTTTGTCAAAGTTACGTTCGTTGTCGAAATTGTTGTTACAAAATAATGCAATATCTACCCTAGAAGATGGTGCCTTTGAAGGATTGCTCAGTCTGCAGGTTTTAAATTTATCGAGTAACTTTTTGAGTGATGTTCCTCCTGAACTATTTTCTGACTCAAAGTCCCTGAAAGAAATTAATTTTAGTAATAACACTATAAATACTTTGCCTCCAGGACTTTTTGAAGGATTAGATCAGTTGCAAATATTAGATTTGTCGCATAATGAACTTACTAGTCAGTGGATAAATAAGGGCACATTTCTAGGTTTACTTCGTATGGTTATACTCAATCTCTCTTATAATAGAATAAATAGAATAGACCGTCACATGTTCCAAGATTTGTATAGTTTACAGAAATTAAATATAGAGCATAACGAAATATCTGCTATAGACGAGCATGCATTCGGAGAGTTGCGAAACTTGCACTCTCTTACACTTTCAAACAATAAACTTGTACATATTCACACACACTTGTTCACAGATTTACACGTTTTGCATGAACTGTTCTTAGATAACAATAAAATTAAGCACATCGAAGAAAATGCTTTTGATAACATGACAGCTATCGAGGACTTAGGTTTAGGCGACAACTTCCTTTCAGCAATCCCTTCCTCGATTCGTAAACTTCGATCTCTAAGGTCCTTAGATATTGGAAATAATAACATAACACATTTGAATCGTGAGAATTTTAGGGGACTATCAGAACTTTTCGGTTTACGTTTAGTTGATAACAAAGTTACTTATTTGAATGAAGATACTTTTGAACATCTACCACAACTCCAGTTGCTTAATTTGGCATCTAATAAAATTAAACATGTTGCACCCGGTTGTTTTAGAAACAATGTGAATTTAAAATTGCTCAGAATGGATGATAACGAAATACTAAAAATAGATGGAATATTTAACACTTTAAACAGTTTGGTTTGGCTCAACATGTCAGCAAATAAAATAGTGTTCTTTGACTTCAGAAGTTTCCCTACAAGTTTAGAGTGGCTTGATCTTCATAAGAACAACATCGCTAATTTCATGAATGACGATATGTATTCCATTGTAAATATTAAGTTGTTAGATTTAAGTTTCAATAATATAAGTCAAGTAACTGTGACTTCGATTCCTAAATCTGTTGAAAAACTTTATTTGAATGACAACAACATTCAAAACATCCAAGTCGGTTCGTTTTCTAAACTACAAAGGCTATCAACTGTGGCATTGAATAATAACAAACTAGTACAACTTGACATGAACGCATTTAGGTTAGATCAAATAGAAGAAGATAGTGACTTACCAGAGTTCTTTATAAGCGGCAACCCATTTGTTTGTGACTGTTCAATGGAATGGATTCAGCGCATTAATTATTTGAGTCACAGTCGACAATACCCGCGCGTGTTAGATTTAGATAAAGCCTTTTGTACGCTGGTCCATTCGCGGGCCAAAGAAAAAAAGACGATAATAGACATGTCACCTTCCGACTTTCTCTGTCCTTATGAGAGTCATTGTTTCGCTCTGTGTCATTGTTGTGACTTTGTAGCATGTGACTGTGAAATGATTTGCCCAAATAACTGTAGATGCTATCATGACATTACTTGGAACGCAAACGTTGTAGATTGTTCGTACGCCGGCTACACCGAAGTGCCCGAACGAATTCCAATGGACGCTACCGAAATATATTTAGATGGAAATCACATCAGCCATCTGGGAAATCACGTGTTTATTGGCAAAAAGAAACTCCAAGTTCTATACTTGAATAACACAAAGTTGAAGGAAGTGAATAATCAAACTTTCAAAGGTGTTGATTCTCTCAGAGTTTTGCATTTGGAAAATAACAAGTTGGTGGAGTTAAAGGGAGATGAGTTTATTCATCTCAACAATTTGAATGAATTATATTTGGATCACAATGCTATCGTACATGTTGCAAATAACACGTTTTCCTCATTAAAGTCACTATCGGTTCTTAGAATCGATGATAATAAACTCGTCAACTTCTTCCCTTGGAAATTATTAGCGTCGTCTTCGAAAAGTTTGGCCCATGTATCTATTGAAGGAAACCAATATTCTTGTGACTGTAAGAGTATAGCTGAATTAGATTCGTGGCTTAGAAGGGATCCGGGGGACCCGGAGAAAATGTTGTGTACAGATACTGAAGGAAAACCAACTAAAATAACTATTGCCTCGGTATTGAGCCATTGTAAAGAGTATATGGGATCAGTAGGTGACCCGACTGTATCCAGAGATGAAATTGTTTCAAAGTCAATATTTCTTCCCGATAATTACTTCGCTGTTATCTGTGGAGTAATAATTATTCTCGTGGTGATCTTTTTGATAGGTGCTATATTTTATGCGTTCAGATATGAGATTAGTGACTGGTTATACACTAAATATGGCGTACCTTTGTTCAAAGAACAGTCTTGTCCAAATGTTGATCATGTGTTGGAAGGTATTCCTAATCACATGTATGACTACTACGTGATATGCAATACCAAAGATACTAATTTCGTTTATCATAATATTATGTCTGAGATAGAGTTCAGGAAGATGACTTCCAAAAAGTTTTCGCCTAACGAAGCGTCACTAAACATTCTAACTTTGGACGGTTTCTCAAAATCGTCGAAACTATCTAAACGCCTAATTATTGTGCTGACAACGAACTTTATTAGCAACGACCTCTGCGATATTCATTTCAAAAATATATTTTTTAGTTATTTAAAATCTCTCAATCGCAGTGATTTAAATAAAGTCATATTTATCAAAGTCGTAGACAACAATCAAATAAGCGACGAATTGTGTTTTGTGTTAGATAAATACAAGAACGTATCTTGGAACGACCCACGGTTCTGGGACAGATTCATCGCTTTACTCAATTCTACCGACACTATTATCACAGTAAAAGGCTCGGAGAAGAGTGTATTCAAGAAGTCGTTACGTCAGACTCCGACGTTGAGATACACGACAATGCCGGTCTCAAACGATAGTTGCTCAAAGCAGAATTTCACAAATTCCTTACAGTATTGTAAGAGAAACGATGGGGAATCGTCTCAGAATGAAAGTTCTCCGTCGTCGGACAACAACACGTACGGGGAAGGGAACAATTCGAACAATAGCTACATGTCGATCGACAACAGGACTTGTCCTCGGTTTAATTATGACCTGAGGCTGTCCCCTAGCAGTGGTCACGTATATTCTAGGGTAGATGATATTTCGCCGACCGTTCCGCGCTCCATAACCGGGAGTGCCTCTAATAAGGGGCGCACGTACTTTGTTTGAACGTAATTGTCGGTATTTGGTATTCCAGTAAGTTTTTATTTCATTTCTTTTGCACTAAAGCTTGCACTTTTGAAGTATTCATTCACATTTTGTAATTTATTTAACTATTGTAAATACATTGTTACTTATTGTCGTACATTTTGTCAATTTTCACATACGTAATATAAGCATTACGGAAGTCGAGACGTTTTACAAGATTACGAGTATTTTAATGAAACAATATTTGTACAAAGTTCGTGTGAAAATGTTGAGTCTGATTGTGGTAACATTTTTCAAATATTAAAAATTATTATTAATTGTATTAACATAGTTTATTGAAACTGTGAAATGTCTTCGCAGATCAGTCACTGTAACGCAACACCAAATAGCTTAAGATGTTTAACGTAATTCCCATACTCACAATTATTAATATTAAAGTGTATAGTTTTATTTGACGATTGTATTTTTTTTATTATATATTTTTTTGATTTCATGAATTGAATTAAAATTATCCACACTATAATACTAATATAAATTTACTTATTTATTTATTTTTGGTTTATATAACTTAACAGCCTACTGTTATTGTTGAAATATTTATTCTCAGTCAAAATTAAATAATTTATCTGAATGTTATGTTTTCGTATCTTCATTTTGTATTGAAAATTTAAAATATTTTATTTTTGACTGTACGAAAGCGTATTTAGGTACCTATGTTACACTTATGAATGTGCTTACTCATAATAATTATAACAAAAATGTATATAACGATATATAGTTATGTTCGCAATGTTAACGTTTTATTGGCTATACTTAGATGTATTGCTTGAGTACCTATTTTTAAATAATTAAGCTAAATCGTGATATTAGATTTAATAATTATAAACTTGAAAATAAATGTAATTTTTGGATTGTAATTATTAGTCGTAATGAAAATTATTGTTTTGTATAAAAATGTACAAAGATATCTTGAAAACGTAATAAATTATACTGACGTTTTGATACTTATTCTGCTTTTTATTTTACACAAGATCCTTCAAAATTATTTATTTAGGAATGAATATTTATAATTACTCTTATTTTTAATTACTTTATCTCCGAGTCGTATTTCTGAGAGCAGCACATTTGAGTGTTTTAATTAAAAAATAATACTGCTAATGAGCTATCGTTTTAAATTTTTGCTTTAGTTCTGGCCACTGGCATTATTTTAACCAATAGAAAGAAAATAATCCTGAGGAATAATAATGTGATCTATTAAGTTTTCGCGCATTGCCTTTTGTTGTTTGAAAATAGTATTTTGCTTGTAAGCGTAGTTTTTCGTAGGTGACATGTTGTGTGGTCTGATCCTATGGGGATCTCGCGTTTAAAATCAGGAAAAAACCGGCCAATTACGTGTCGGACTTCGCACATTTAGGGTTTCGTACTAAATCAGGGAATTATCAAATAAAATCTGATTTAATAAAATATAAGTAATAATAAACATTGACACCCAAGTACATCCCAGAGGACACGGTGGAGCATACGGTGGAGGTTTGCCCCGCTTGGGCAGAACACCGCCGTGTCCTCGTGGATGCGATAGGCGACAGCGACCTCTCGCGCCGTGCCCTGGTTCAGGCCATGGTACGGAGCGAGAGGGAATGGGAGGCCGTCTCCTCCTTCTGCGAAGCAGTAATGCTCGCGAAGAGGGAGGCGGCATACGTTAGGGAGACTCAACAACAGCCGAGTCGCCCTAGCGCCCCCAGCCGCGACCGCCGCAGGAGACGCCAGGGGCCGCGAGACGATCTCCGGCCACCGTAGACCCGGGCCTGCGGACGACGAGTAGTGGGTAACTCGCCGTCCGATCAGCACCAGGCCCGAGAGTCGACGGCGCGTAGTGTTCCACGCGCGCCTCAAAGAGTTGTCAGCAATAGGGACGGGGCCTGCCACGGCCGATGCCTGCCCGGGGGTGGAGGATAAATTCGAAAGAGTTACCTCGCCCCTGGGCACTCAAGGCAGGGAGGAACAGGGGAAGGTTTTAGTAAGTAAGAGTCTGACACGCCCTTCCGCTCTAGGGTGGAGCCTATATATAGTCATAGGATGATTTCCCACCCCCCAAAAAAAAAAAAAACACCCAAGTACATAGGTCAATGGGAAGTTAAAAAATTCTTCGGAACAAAATTTTCTGACAGATGACGTACAGACAGAGACGGATACGTGAGTGACAGCTATAGGGCTCCGTTTGGACCCTTCGATTACAGAACCCTAAAAATAAAAGATTGACGCATTTCTATTCAAATGTGACTAATTATAAATTAATGCTTCCTTTTACTGATGATATTTCCATAATTGTTACTACCGATAAAAAATATAAATGAATTAATGATCATTTAGCGGACAATTAATACAATAGACAGTCTAATTAATTGGTTAAAGAATAATAATTTAAAAAAAAAAGAAAAACAAATATAATAAATAATAATTTAAAATCTGTTTATAGTTATATTAAATTTAATCAATCTTATCAAACTAAATTTAATTTTAGAATGGATATACAACAAATTACACATGTAGTGACACATACTAAATTTTTAGGAGTAGGAATTGACGAACACTAAGACTGGAAAGTTCAGGTTGATAAGGTATGCAATAAAATAAATAAATTTGTAAACGCCCTCCGACAGATTAGAAATTTAACTAATATAAAAATGGCTGTGATGTCATACCGTGCCTGTTATATGGGGAAATAGTACTGACCACAAATAGAGCATTTTTTTAAGCCTTAAATGGTTCTATCTGATGAATCATGTCAACCAATATTTAAAAAGCTTGGTTTGGTACCGTTACCTTCATTATATTTTTTATGAAGCATGTATGTTTGCTAGGAAATATATAAAACTGCTCAAAACAGCAGAGGAAATAAGTTCTCGAAGTCGCCGTGATCAATACACACTTGTACTGGATGAGCTCGCTAGATTAGCAAAATATAATAAAAGCTATCTGGATATGTGTGTATGAATATAATAAATTAGCCAATGCATTAAAAATATTTGATTGCAGGTTTTCCAAAATTAAATTTTATGAATGGCTGAATGAAAATAATTTCTATGATACCTACCCATGGATTTTTTTTAAAATAAATTTTTGTAAACTCAAATTTGTTTATTCGTGTAAGTTTGCATGTTTTAGGCAAAACATGTATGATCTTATATTCTATAATAACACCTATTTATACCATGTTTTACGCAAATAATTGACCTTATCTTATCTACAGGGTGTAACGGAAATGGGTAGTTATATTTTAGATACCGCTTTTTTTTCTTTTTTTGGGTTGGGTAATCATCCAATGACATCTCCGGCTCTGGGTGGAGCGGAAGGGCGTGTCAGACTCTTACTGACTAAAACCCACCCTTGTTCCTTCCTTGCCTGAGTGCCCAGGGGAGCAGTAACTCTTTTACGAATTTATCCGCGACCGGCATAGGCATATTCTGCTTGAGCATGCAAATGAACTACTTAATTCAAAGAAGACATAGTAAATTCCAAAAGAATAAGAACTTTCCATAAAAAGTTATCATCAGCTGATCAAAGTTATAGTCATTAATAACCCGACTTTCTTGAAAAAAGATGTTCATTTCTATGAGCAGGCAGTATCTAAAATAAGACCACACGTTTCCATTTCATCCTTACTTCCTTACATAATATTATAAATGTGAAAGTAACTGTGTCTGTCTGTCTGTCCGTCGGGCTTTAACGCCAAAACTACAGAACCGATTTAAATAAAATTTGGTACACAAATATTCTAGAGCCTGAGAAAGGACATAGGCTACTTTTTAATTAAAAAAAAGGGTGTAAGGGGATGAAAAGTTGTATGGAAGTATATCGTCATTTTTTATTTTTTATTTTCACCTATTCCACGCGGACGAAGGCGCGGGCACAGCTAGTCCTTTATATGTACAAAAAACAATATTTCTTTAAAGTATCCCAAACTGTAGGCATATTTTGTGACATCAGTTGTTTATTATATCTATCAGAATATAGATCTCCGATTTCCCATTGGAATCTAGTAAGATTACTACTAGAGCAGTGGTGGCTCAGTGGTAAAGCCCGCGACTTACAAGTTGTAGGTCGTGAGTTCAAACCCAGGTGCTTTACTTTGTGTACGATATTTCACCACCACTGCTCTAAAAACGGTGAAGGAAAACATCGTGAGGAAACCGGCATGTACTAGAATCAAAAATTTGAAGATATGTGACATCCACCAACCCGCATTGGGCCCGCGTGGTGGGAGACTACGGCCAACACCCTCTCACAGAGAGGAGGCCTGTGCCCCAGCAGTGGGGACATTAAAAAAGGCTGATGATTATGATGATGATCTAGTAAGATTCATACCATATGAATATAGGTGTACTAACACCTGCTAAATTAGCCAAAATTGGTTTGCAAATTATTGAGGTGCGGTTCAAGTCAAATTGTAAGTTGCCAGGTTGCTTAAAATAGGTTAGGTAGGTTGCCTAGGGGTAGCGGATAAATTCTGAAAATGACTGACCGCACCCCTGGGCACTCAGGCAGCGAAGGAACAAGGGTGGGTTTTAGTCAATAAGAGTCTGACACGCCCTCGCGCTCCATCCAGAGCGGGAGAAGTCATTGGATGATTTCCAACCACCGAAAAAAAAAAAAAAAAGGTTGCTTGACATACCTTATTTTATGATGGAAACTATGAGCAACGCCAGAAAGAATTTCTTTTAAGAATCTAATAAGCTCGTAAATTGTTACATTTTATTCACTGCTCCTGTTTTTGTATGCTCATTTCAGAATTTGGCATATGCCATATATTTTAGGAAAAGTCTATGTGTTTCTGAACTTCATCGTTACATCGTAATGAAGGAATTATCAAAGAAAAAAATGTGATTTATCAATATATTGGTATTTGTTAGTAAAATATAGGTATGTAATAATAAACATAAAAACCAATTTTTAAGTTCATAGGTCAATGGGAAGTTAAAAAATTCTTCGGAACAAAATTTTGTGACAGACGACGGACAGACAGACGGACAGATGGACGGACAGATGGACACGTGAGTGACAGCAATAGGGCTCCGTGTGGACCCTTCTGGCATGGAGCCATAATAAATCAGAAATTAAGAACCTAGTCTGAATAAACAAGGTTCCATTCATTAATGCCAATTTCCTCAATCTTTTAGGGATGAAATTACTCATGAATATGATCAACTGTTACTATGCGAGCAAGGAAGAAATCGGAAAAAAAATACAGCATGATGTTTCTTGGGTACAAAAATAATAATTCTATTTAGTCCGTAAGTAAATAAATATTGGCCACGTATTTTTTGCCATAAAATATAGTGGTAGATACTCGTAGTGGTCAAACGCGTGCCTATCAAAAAAAAATATATAGGTATATAATGATAAAACACACCAAAGTTCAAGAACGGGGGTTTGTTACATTATTTTATTTTTAGTCGGCGTGACAAAAGAAAGAATACTTGTCCAATATTTTTTGGTAATGTAACTAACGGACTATTATGTACCTACCAATATTTAGGGGAGTTAAGAAAAATTCACTTTTAAAGAAATCTGTTTTTTTTTCGTTTTTCAGAGTTAATAACTCAAGTACATAAAACTCAAGAAAGGTTTGACCCCTGAAGGTATTCTTTTTTTATTTGGAACAAGCCTGCCACACTATTCTCAAACCACTGTAACTCCTGAAAGCCAGAATCAACAGTGGCAACCACCAGAAAAAAAACCGAGCCAATGAAGCTCGACGAGTCCCAGAGAAACGATTAAACTGTTTTGGGTCCTTCAACGAAATTAATCAGAAAAGAACAGCGGAGGAGTAAGTAAAACATAAATGCGTGGTCTACCCATAGAAATAGACTACTTCATTCAAGAGAGACATAATCAATTTCGAAAAAAAAATAGGCCTCCCTTTGCTCAGGTACGGAAAGTCCAAATATTTTTAGTACTTACTATAACTTCCTTGAAGAGAGTTGTTCATATCTAAGGGTAGCAGCAGTATTTAAAAGTGACCACGCAAGGGTAACCTTACATCCTGTATAAAATATGTGAATGGAATCATCAGCACGAAGAAAAATAAGTCGCTACATCTGACCCTTAGTAATAAGGAAAGATTGACTTGACAACACAAAGTACTCTCATTAATATGTCCAAAGTATCAAACCACTTAAACCAATGTTGACAACACGATTTGGGGTTTAGTAAATAAGACCAAGTTGTCAACAAGTGACAATAAGATTTACTTAAGCAAGAGTTTATCACGTCTCATAACTTAACTTACCTCTCCATACAAATGTTGCTATCAATTCTAAAAACAAATTAGAAAATAGTAGTCATACTCGTAAACATGTTTTGTTTATATTATCAAGGTACTCAATGGCTCGTATGTTAAAGTTGGTAGTATAAGTCTAATTACAAGTTCAGAGTATTATACGACTTTGTTTAGTCACACAAATGCCGACAATGCGTCGTGTGGATTCTCTAATTGGCCGATTGTAATGTCAATAAAGATAGAACCGATAAGTCAGAGCAATCCGCACGCTCAAATAAATATATTTTTCATCAATTTGCCTGCAGCTTAATTGTTTTAATATTAAATGCCTTTAGATCGCTTTTCAAAGATAATTATTTTCATTTTAATTAAATGATTTCGTGATTTCGAAAGAGATTAATTTAATTTATTATTTATTTGATGTTTTAAGTGGATAATTATTATTTGGATGATTTCAATTAAATTGAGAGGTTATTGAAATCTAATTTCAAATGGTATTATTTTTGCATTATTCTTTACCTCAGATGAGAAGAGATAAGAGAAAGATCATTCATCTTTAGAGAATTCATAACGAAATTAAAGATTAATTATTTAGGTGTTCACTGTAATGAATATTTTAATCGGCTCACCGTTTCAATTAACAAAAGCATATTTACGCGTTCTTACTGGAATTTATAAAATTCATGTTAAATTGCTATCATAAACCGTTTAATAACAGAATATCAATGCGATCAATTTAATTATGAACTTTCGTTTTCGACCAATGGAATTCGTTTTTATAATCTTAATTGCTTCGTTTTATACCGACAGCAAAGTCTTTAATGGCCTGAACTTTTGAAATTGTCTTTACGTTTGTACGTAAAATAGCCAAGCTAAGATTATTTTCAATAAAACTGTACTGTTTTTGTGTACTGCTAAAAGACGTTCACTATTAAAGAGTGCCTAATAGTAGTAGTAATATTTTGTACATTTTAATTTATTTGACAGAAACGGTAGTACTCGTAATTAATTAGTTATTTTAACACAATACGAATTGATGCATCCTATGCCGTATACAAGATCATTGTTCAAGTTCATTTGCAGTTGTCCAAATTTGTGAGTACTCTTGCCACCTGAAATATTGCCAATAAATTAAAAAACCAGCCAAGTGCGTGTCGGCTTTCGCACATTAAAGGTTCCGTACCAAATATTGGTATTTGTTGGTAGAGTATAATACGTAATAGTACACATTATCACCAAATTTCAAGTTCATAGGTTAATGGCAAGTTAAAAAATTATTCGTAACAAAATTTTGTGACAGACGACAGACGGACAGACAGACAAACGGACAGACGGACACGTGAGTGACCACAACAGAGCTCCATTTGGACCCTGCGGGTACGGAACCCTAAAATCATTCTGTATAAGGTGGATAAGCTTCTATGGGATTTCATATAGGGAGTATTTCTTGGGTCTGTGAGGAAGGCAATACCTACAAACGTATACGTATAATGTTAGGTATGCTAACTTATGACGAGTGATTGGTTTGTCAAACGCAATCGTGTGATGGGTAATCAAATCAGTGATCATTGCCTTTGCAAAGTAGCTTCGGGCTTATGGGAATTATGATAATCTCATAGTGTCTTATTGGAGATTTTCTAACATGATCTAGGTTATTGGTTAGTACTGAGTGCAATCCTGTTAGAAAACCTTACGAAGAAATAGAAAGTTAACAATTTAAGAGATTGAATTAAAAATAAATTAATCAATTTATAATGAATATTTTGTTATACAACAATTGTATTCTTTTAGGTATTTATTTCCGTAAAATATAATAAAACTAAATTTTAACAGAGATGTATATCTTTGTTAAATTCAAAATACAAACAAATTAAAATTTATTATTACATACATATATTATTACATCAGACCACCTGTGGAACAATCGTTTTGTTTTTAATTTTAAATGTAGGTATGTATATGATGTGGCAGTACTCTACTCTAAATAAATAATTAAACAGATTTCCCCTATGTTTGTCACCAACATCGTCCAAGACAGTAAAAGCTCCACAGTTTTAGTTAACTTTAAGTGTTTAACATAAAACAAGTAGAATTTGCAGTTGTAACTTTAAAGTCTTTGTGGCGAGCCCTTAGCAAATTGATGTGTCTGCATCTCACCGGTAACTCATTGCTGGAGTAAAAGATGGCGCCAAGGAACAGAATACTGCTTTCATGTTCGCTCAGATTTATATTTATTTTATTTTAAATTAGTTGGTATTGTTCTGTGGTTGTTTTAAGAGTTAGGTAATGTTAGAGTCCGTAGTTCATTTTTCAACCTGTAAAGGAAAGTTATTTGCTTTTCAGATAAGAAACAATTCTTATTAGATTAATATCTATTTAGATTAGATCTTATTTTCTTTTCATGAGTGGTGTAATATTAAAAGGGACTTTTGGTGATAAACGGGTATACAATTGTTAGTAACTTTATGTCCAAGTCCATAGTAGAAACGACCACTTACGACAATTCATTTTATAGTTCGGTTCGGTTGACAAGTGGCATTGGTTTCACAAAGCTTTAAAGTCAGCTACTGACAATATCTGGTTGCTTGAGGTATCTACAGGCTGGTATTTAATATATTGGCAATCGTTCAGAGGATTAATGTTACATGAAATTTTAATAAGTTTTACTATGGGATCAACTCTGAAATATGGAAAGAATAGGCATTCATGGTGACTGCCGACAGACGTTAAAACTTGAAATTATGAATACCTGTTATTTTTTTAAATTAATTAATTAATTGAATAATAAAATTTCATAATTTGTAAATTCAGATTATTAGTGTGGTTTTCTCATCTATTGGCACTCCGTCTCATTGTCATGTTGGTCACTAGCATGTTGGTGATGCAAACCCTTACGTTTTGCCCATACCAAAATCCACTCAACGTGGCTAAAGTTTTCTCTTAAAAAAAAAAATTACATTTGTTCGCTTAATTTGTCAAAATGCAGGCGTACTTACATTGCATACGTAGGAACGATTTAGTTTATACGTATTTATGAGTTTTTGCTTCATACCTTCTACCTCCTGAAAGATTGCTAATGCAATCTCAAGTCAGCCCTGTAATATTATTATGCAGCAGGAACCACTTTCCATCAAGCCGTCATTGGAGCAGTGGTGGCCCAGAGGTAGCGGCCCCAAATTACGAGTTGAAGCTCGTGGCACTCAGGCAGGCACTTTCCTTTGTGTAAACTGCTCTCAAAACGGTGAAGGCAAACATTGTGAGGAAACCCGCCTGTCCTAGTATTAAAAATTCAAAGACATGTGACATCCACCAATCCGCACTGGGCCCGCGTGGTGGATTGCTACCCATTCCTTGTCTTAGAGAGGACGCCTGAGTCCCAGTAATGGAAAAATTATAAGGCTGATTATTTGGTATAATATGTTATGTATGTTATTGGTGTATTTGACAAGCTGTAAAGAAAACATAACATAAGTAAATAAAGCTCTTAATTATTTCAAACCCAATTCTACAGATTTAAACACCGCATGAGGTCAAATACCTCTTCCATAATAATTCAGGAATAACAGACGGCAGCTGGTAACAAAGTACCTTGATTTTCAAGTAAATGTTGAAGCGCAGTAAATTCTAAGTTGTCAATTTCCAATAATTATTGTAGGTACCTAGGTAGGTACTAAACTGAGTGAGTTCAACGTACCTACTTGCCGCAAACAGATTTTGTTTTGACTCCTGTAATTATTGAACCGCGAAATTAACTAAATCGCTTTGAGAACAACAAGATCAAATTAATGAGAATTTAAACTGTTTTTTGATACTTTATGTTCCTCTACTAGCTTTTAGGTATTTGGTTTTTATTGAGGTGACCGATTCTGTGAGTGTCTGGTCTAGTACTGTGAGATAATAGATTCAGTTCGCGTCCACTCCCTACAGACTTGTGTCATACTACCCCTTGGTAGAAGGGTAGGTTTCAAATACCAGCAACATCAATGAATTATACATGTGATAAGCTACTGGCATTTATAAGGCAAGGAACTGATGAAATGACGCTGTTCAAGTGCTGGAGATACTTGGACAGGTCATCATCATCATCATTCTCCTGCCCTTATCCCAATTTATTTGGGACCAACTACCACCAATCAACCACCACACCAATCACCACCAAAACCAATCCACCACCACCAACCATCACCAACCAACCAAAACCAATCAAGGATCGCAATTTTTTTTTTATCCTATATTTTCTCACTGTTCGGCAAAGACCTCCCCCAAATCCTTCCAGGTATCATTGGTCAATATGCTTCTAATTTTGCTAAACGGCTGAAAACAGGGTATGAGCTAGTTTGGTCTGGCCTGAATCATTTTATTTATTGTCTCTTATTATGAGCCTGTGCTGTCCCACTGCAGGGCAAAGGCCTTTTCTTCCCTCCTTCCACTTCTCCTGGTCTTCTGCAATTTTAGGCCAGTCCTTTCAGAAGGAATCCAACTCATCCCGCCATTTCTTTCTGGCCCTGCTGCGTTGTCATTTCCTTGCGGTTGGGATCCACGGTGTGGATTACTGCCCATTACTCCGCCGACATTAAAGAACGAACGGGTCTGAATTTACAAGAAGCTAGCAACTATGTTCCACGTTCCAAATTGCAGATTTCCATAGAAAAAGAAAACCTCTAAGAAAAATAAAACAAAAGAACACGTTTTCCCTATGTTATTCCACATTCCCTTAAATATTATTTTTATGAAAGACATTGACTAAACCAACATGATAGAATCAACATATCGAAACCGACTATGAATAGGCGATGTTTTGACGCCATAAGCATCGAGGCATTATAACCGGGCAATTTATGTCAACACAGAGTTAATCACGGATAAATATTTGCATAAGTTAATCATAAACATTATTGTTCGTCTGTACGTTGATGATGCTATTGTCTCTATGGTTCAGTTGGTTTATGGAAAGGTTTTACTCGATTTTAGTGGTTTTTGTTTGATTACTAACTAAGTGTAGCTGGAAGAATAAATAAGAATGAGAGATAATGAACATGAAAAGTTTTAAATGTTAGACTATGTGTTTTAACTTCTTTGAGTGTGATTACCAGAGGTCGGAATTTGGTAGAGTTATTTACGTACTTACACTGATTTCATACAGCAAAAGAATAAAGTGGATATGCCTCAAATCCCGAGATTAATTTTAAAGAGCAGAAAAATCCCGTGATTTATTAAATAAAAAAGGTATTTACTTTTACACAATTTAAACTACTACACGCGCGACGTTGCCTTTACATCAACGACATCGGAAGTTGGAAGTTGCAAAATTCTAATGCGCACACGCGCGATGTTGCCACAGTTGTAATTCACACAACATAACTTGTGAGAACAAAAAAAAAATAATAGAGGTTTTTATTATTTATTTGTAATATTGATAGCCACACGAGATTGTCCATTAGAAATCCCGGGCAGATCCAGATTATCAACATTTTGATGAAAGTACATAAATCACTCTACCTAATTCCGACCTCTGGTGATTACTAATTAGTAACGGAGCCTATACAGGGTGTAAAGGACAGGTTATTTTTTTTTGTGGGTGGGAAATGTGCCAAAAAGAAGACATCCTCCAAACATATTAATAATATGAATTCGCCCGACCGAATTGAATTACGATCACGGTGGCCAATCTCAACGGAGATTAGCTAAGTACGCAGGAGATATGTATTAGTGCACAAGTGTGTCCGCAAGCACAGCTGCTCTCTCTGTTCCTTCACTCTCATAGTCCAATGGGACGGCAATACGACACGACCGGGGAGAGATCAGGCACAGGACCAACGGCTTTACGTACTTTTCGAGGCACGGCGGTGTCACACCACCAAATTCCAAACTCCAGACTGCTACAGAGTAATTTCTAATGGAAAAACCCAATAGTACAGACTGTTGTCAACATTACCTGACCCACCCTAAAATCAAACGACTTTGGACCCTCTGCCTGTAACATTAAGGTTTATTTAATTTATATGAGCTTATCACACAAGTGCACGAGGACTCGATGAACAAAAATACAATAATAACACAGACACTCAAATTTGATCTTTAACACGTAACGTTAAGGTAAACCCACCCAACATAGTCGGAGCCACCGGCATTATATATGTTTTTGTTGAGCTATTTTAATCATTATCTCGTTAACATTAAAGTTGAAAAGCTTTTAAGTCACACTACATAATTACAACCCAATCTTTAATTTCGCGTATTCCCAACAAGTTCTCGTGGCTTAGCGGTTTGATGCTGGATTGACGACGAACAGCATGTGGGTTCGAAAACACAGTCCACCTATACATCAGTTTCTTTTTTAATTTGTTTTCATTTCTACAATATTGCTTGCAATATTAAAGAACGACCAATATGATTTTCGCCTAATAACTGATCTTGTAAACGGGTGGGTAATTTAAAAAACTTTAAGTTCACAGTTCTTTATAATGAATACGAATATTTATTTTTCAACTACCCACTTATTACAAGTTATGTGAAAATATTACCATTTTAAAAAGTTTATGTATAGTCTGTAGTTCTTTACAATAATACAAGAAATCGTTTTGGAATATAAATTCTATATTGAAAGCAAAACAATATCTTTGTCGCAGGATTTGATCTCGATTTTGATCTCTTGTTTTTCTCAGTCTTACACACAGACCACGAGACCAGATTTACTTGAACTCAATCAATAAAATAAGCTATTACACTTATCATATTATAACAAATAGTTATAAAATATAACCTAATGCTAACGTTTTAAAGATCAAATTTGCGTGTCTATATTATTATTGTATTTGTTCATCAAATCTTCGAGCAGTTGTCTGATAAGCTCATATAAATTAAATAAACCTTAATGTTACATGCAGAGGGTCCAAAGTCGTTTGATTTTAGGGTGGGTCAGGTAATGTTGACAACAGTCTGTACTATTTGCCTGACCCGGGAAACTAACCCAGGACCTCACGCTCAGCAGTCGCGCTTGCAACCACAAGACCAACGAGACAGCTACGAAAATTAATAATTCTCGGTTAAACTAGAATTGCAATTTGCCATAATCTCACTTTGAAGCCGGATTGGTTTTGTTTTTTTTTTTTTTTTTTTTTTGGGGTGTGGGAAATCATCCTATGACTTCTTCCGCTCTAGGGTGGAGCGGAAGGGTGTGTCAGACTCTTACTGACTAAAACCCACCCCTGTTCCTCCCTGCCTCGAGTGCCCGGGGGCGAGGTAACTCTTTCGAATTTATCCTCCACCCCCGGGCATTTATCCTCCACCCCCGGGCATTTATCCTCCACCCCCGGGCATTTATCCTCCACCCCCGGGCAAAGCCGGATTGGTAGTTTTTCATTCAAACTGAAATAAATAAACAGAAAATTAATGTTGCTTTTAGTTTACGTGATATCTAATGTAGTTATTAATATTGTGAATAATAATGTAAAGTAGGTCGGATGTATGTTAGCATTGGCATGAATAAGATAAGAATAAAATAATACCCTGTTATCTATGAATCACATGTGAATCACTCCTTGTCTGTTGTTTACAGTACTTTTGACACATTTTCGCAACAATTAGCAGTTTAGAAATAAAACAGTTTCTACACTTTTCATCTAAATATACTAAAAATACAAATTAGTGTTACACAAATGACAGCGACACAGTTTTGGGACACATACCTAGTGAAAAATAACAGGTTCCTGTAACACAAAATAACAGTTCTTATTGTACGAGTATTTAAAATTAACAAGTTCTGTTTATAGTGTTGTGGACTTTGTAAGAAAGTTATCATTAGTTTTGGCACCGTTCTTTTGTCAAATATCACTTTATGCGTTAAAAATGAAAGCTGTTACCTAAATGATCTATTACAGAAGTTTTAGTATTTTTTCGTTTTTGTAAGGATGTTAAGGTGAAATGTCCAGGGTAGCCCGTCGTCGTGTCATGATTTCACGAAGTACTAAATTTGACATCAATTCTAACTGAAAGAGTTGTATTGATGATTTTTATGGTTATAATTTTATAAATACATACTTGCTACGGCCGCGAATCATATTTTGACCAAGATACAACCTGACACTGACCTGCAAATTGCAAAAAATGCATTGCTTTACCAAACCAATAAAAAATGATAAAGATTTTAGATTTTTATTATTCAGAGCTTTTGATTGACTCTAGATTAGTGACTAAGCGTACGGAAACAATTTAAATACTGACGGTATTTTTAATACTTAAAATGACAAAAAAAAAATGCAACAAAGTCCACCCAAACATCAACAGATGGCGCGACCAGAGCTTGCTACGTCACTTCTAGGTAAAAACTGGTACATTTTTTCCGAAAGCGTGACATTACGCGTAGGTAATGTATCGTCGTCATTTTTAACCGACTTCAAAAAAGAGGAGGTTCTCAATTCGTCTGTATATATTTTTTTTGTCACGCGATATCTCCGCCATTTGTGAATCGATTTTGATGATTCTTTTTTTGTTTGGTAGGTCATACTTCAGAGGTGGTCCCATAAAAATTTTATCGAAATCGATTCGGCACTTTTAAAAAAAATCAACATAAACAAAAATATGTATACACAGATGACGTTTTGGTTGTCTAAAAATGTTCAAATTCCATGTTATCCATTCGGACATAACTTAAATATTTACTTTTACTTCTGGTGTACAACAACAATAAAAAAAAAATTAAAAGTGAAAAATAAAAAACTTTTTTCAAAAAATACAACTTCTAAAAATTGCAAAATAACTTTAATTTTGGAAGTCGGTGTCAATTTTTTTTTTTTTTAAAGCGTTGCCCCACACTAGGAATATACCTCTATCGTGGGTGCGGTTCACAAACATGTAAATTCACATACACAAGACACCCAGACCCGGAACAACTATCTGCAGGTCATAGAAATATTTGTTCCGTGTGGGGATCGAACCCGCGACACGCAGTGCAGCAGCCGAACACTCAACCACTGCGCCAACCGTGCCGTCTGCCGAAATAACGAAGAAACAAAAAAATATATACACCGACTTCCGAAATTAAAGTTATTTTGCAATTTTTAGAAGTCGGTTGTATTTTTTGAAAAACGTTTTTTTTTATTTTTTTACGTATGGTACTACGTAAGAAAAACTACGTGTCTAATAGTTTTTGATTATTCAACTGACGAACCAAATCGATATTGTTAGTCATCTACCTTATTGGATATTGGTATCTTAACACAACATTCTAGGGTTATGAAATTGTCTAGTCATGCCACCATGAAACTTTTATTTGTCTTCCACATTCATACATCATAGAAAAATGTGCAGGCCAAACGACCCCTGAACCCGCTCCATCACCATGTCAATCAGATGTAATCAAATTTAATTTCTTCGCCCCATTAGAACAGAATCATGATAGGCCAACAAAGTAATTCAAACACATCTCGTCCGTCTTCCCCTATTGGACGCCAATTTTAATCGGATGACGTTCGATGCATTGAAACACATAATTACGAATCCGAAACTCTCACGGGACAAGGTTCCGTATTAGTTTTGACATTCGGCTTGATGGATGGACCACAATCTCTGGGCGAATCTCGTGAATGAACGCCCGTATGTTCTACAAACTACAAACTTACACCTTCGTTTTAGTTCAATCTTATTCTGAAGAAATAAGAGCTATTTTTGAATATACCGTTTTTTAGTTGTGAAAGGTTAGATTGTACGGGCGATAGGTGTGTCAAATTGGGAGCGTTGGTTCACGTCAGTTTGACAGAATATGGACGGTTAGTTGAATTCCAGATTGATCGCTAATATCGTTGTTACTTTTTTGGGGTTTTTTCAGTTTTTGTGTCAGCTATCAAAATTGGGACTGTCGTTCTCGTTTCTAAAATATTACGTGACGTCAGGCTGCTATGGTCCTATGGTGATTCACTTCTTACACATTGTAGGATTTTTTTTTATAAGTACGTTTTTTTGTCGTGCCTATATTATCAAGAACTTTTGATAGATTATGTTAGTGACTAAGCGTACGGAAACAATTTAAATACTGATGGTATTTTTAATACTTGAAATATGGTCGATACGGTATATACGGTATAGATTGTTTTACTCGCACGTAAATAATTCATGTAGCTTAGGTTTAAAATCCAACAATCAATATTCACCAAATCTGTCACAGTTGTTATTGATGATTCGTAACTAAACGAACTGAAATAATATATTCGAATAGAACCGCGCATTTTATGATTTTTGAAGGGAAAACTTCTTTAGGCGCATTGGGCATTTTTGAGATGGGAAAAAGCTATTGAACTCGCACGTCACCGTCACCGACCGTCGTAGCGCTCGTAGCGGATTGTTTTCATTTTAAGTGAAAACCGACACTGACACCGATACAAGTTGTTAAAGTTTTCTCTTCTGTCGGTACTCCCGGAGGGTCAGTTTTTTTTTCGATTGTGCACAAATGCTCAAAAGGTTCTGGAGTGGTGATCGCGTACCGAATGGGGACGATACGCGATTCGATTTCGGTACGCGATCACCACTCCAAGGCTCTCAGGCCTCTCGCCGTCCGATCAGCACCAGGCCCGAGAGTCGACGGCGCGTAATGTTCCACGCACGCCTCAAAGAGTTGCCAGCAATAATGAAGGGGCCCGTCATGGTCGATGCTTGCCCAGGGGTTGTGCATAAATTCGAAACTGAGTTACTTACCGCGCCTCTGGGCACTCAGGGCAGGGAAGGAACAGGGGGGGATTTTAGTCAGTAAGAGTCTGACAAGCCCTCCCGCTCCACCCAGGGCGGGAGATATCATTGGATGATTTCCCACCACCCAAAAAAAAAGGCTCTCAGGCCTCTTGAAGGCTTCCCACATCACATAGTGTACCGATGTTGATCTGGTTATGATCTTCGGCATCCACTGAACATGAGAAGAATATATTCAGTTGATGTGAATCGCTTGACGACTTTAGCCACCAATAAATGTTTTTTTCGGCTGAAATGATGATGACGAATTTACACAATGATACAATGTAAGCAAACATTTTGGTCGAGCTTCTAAACCTGTGTTGTTACAAAGAATGACAATAAATAATGCACGAAGGTATCTGTGCTTCCATTAATAATATTTTGACTACATCGGAAGCGCTTTAAGCGAAGCCGCAAGCAGAACCTCTATTTTTTATCTAATCGTGTACAAGGAAGGTCTCCGTAAACAAAGCCTACCGGTACCGAGATGTTGGCGCAACGTAGTGTCAACTTCCGTTTCCATAGTACTCTCGTGTCACTATGAATGCATCATTGTGTTGGTACTTTTTGGTACAAACATACATGCATTGTGTTTGACGCAGTTTTCTGTGAGCTTTCAAAATATTGTTACTGGACTATTGTGTGATACAAAGCAGCTTACTGGGTTTGTGAATACGTATAGAGTGTGGTGGTTTGGGTGTGTCAAGTATAGTTTAAGTGTGATTTCAAGAGAGGATATCGTAGAGTTGATTTTTGTTTGAATTTTACAGTAAGTAACGTGATCGACGGTTGCAGGTAATATCTGCCATAGAAAAACATAGAATATCAGTCAACTAGAAAAAATTAGAAATGCATTTAAAGAGCATTGGACTTGCTATGAAGAATGGCGGTTTTCTTGTTAATCTTAGATTTTCACTGATGAATACTACAAATATACGTGCTCTTTCGCAGTCCGACTTAGGATCCTATGACCCCTAGCTGGGGCAGAGGGCATCCACAACAATAGTCGTCTATCGCGAGCGGTCTTTTGCTTCACGCTTCACCCCGCTCCACGACATTCTGATGCCCCTCGCTTTTACCAACACGGTTCGTTGCCAGATTTGACGAGGATGACCACGCTTCCATTTCCCTTGAGGCTTCCACTCGTAGTTCCTACATTAAATTACAGCAATATTGCTGTCGCTGTTGCAAGTGGTATGTTTGCTTGATGGTGGTATTAACAGCTCTTTACGAATCCTAACAAAAGTGACGTATCACCGATTACACACAATGATTACTGGATTCAATAAAAACTGACACCAAAGCTTCTTAACGATGCTCTTTGTTGGCTTTTGCATAAACGTATCGGGCTATAACAATAATTTATAAATACCTACATACCTATGACGTAATATTACGATGCAGGGAGACTGACCTTAACATAGTTGGGAGAAGTTCAGGACGATAATAATCTCTGACGTCATAAAATTTGAGTCGAGTCTTGTGTGGTCCGATTTCGGTATTGTTGAGATTGGTTTAAAAGAATATTATTGTAATGAGCTGAGCTACGGCGTTTTTTTTTTTTTTTTTTTTTTTTTTTTTTTTTTTTTTTTTTTTTTTTTTGGGGGGTGGGAAATCATCCTATGACTTCTTCCGCTCTAGGGTGGAGCGGAAGGGTGTGTCAGACTCTTACTGACTAAAACCCACCCCTGTTCCTCCCTGCCTCGAGTGCCCGGGGGCGAGGTAACTCTTTCGAATTTATCCTCCACCCCCCGTATTTAATATCGTAGAATATGTCATGTGCTACGAAGTTAAATGCTACGTAAGTATTTACGATGACTAGTCGCAAATTACGAAACGAGGATTTGAACATTAAAATAATACGTATGTCAGTGTTGTACAGAAACGGGCACGCCATAATTGTGGCGGTAAGGCCCCTCTTTGAGCAGTGGCTGGAGAGGGGCCACGGCGTCCTCACCTTCCGCCTGACGCAGGTTCTCACCGGACAAGGCTGTTTCGAAAGGTTCCTGTGTCGGATAAGGCGGGAGGAAATGCCCGGGTGTCTCCACTGTGCGGATCGCCCAGAGGACACGGTGGAGCATACAGTGGAGTTCTGCCCCGCTTGGGCGGAGCACTGCCGTGTCCTCGTGGAGGCGATCCGCAGCAGCGACCTCTCGCGCCCGCGCTGGTCCAGGCCGTGGTACGGGGCGAGAGCTAAGGAATGGGAAGCAGTCTCCTCCTTTTGCGAAGCAGTAATGCTCACAAAGGAGGAGGCGGAACGGGTGAGAGAGACTCAACAGAGTCACCCTCACGCCCCCCTTAGAAGCAGCCGCCGCAGGAGACGCCCTGGGCGTCGGGGGTTGCGAGACGATCTCCGGCCACCGTTGGCGCGGGCCTGCGAACGGTGAGTAGTGGGTAGCTCGCCATCTGATCAGCACCAGGCCTGAGAGTCGACGGCGTGTAGTGTTCCACGCGCGCCTCAAAGAGATGTCAGCAACACCTGACGGGGACCGTCATGGCCGATGCCTGCCCATGGGTAGAGAATAAATTCGAAACAGAGTTACCGCACCCCTGGGCACTCAGGCAACTGAAGGAACAGGGGTGGGTTAGTCTGTAAAAGCCTAACACGCCCTCCCGCTCCACCCAAAGCGGGAGAAGTCATTGGATGATTTCCCAACCCCACAAAAAAGAAATGTTGTACAGAAAAGCTACAGCTAAACCGTGTTTTTTTTTTTTTTTTTGGGTGGTGGGAAATCATCATATGACTTCTTCCGCTCTAGGGTGGAGCGGAAGGGCGTGTCAGACTCTTACTGACTAAAACCCACCCCTGTTCCTCCCTGCCCTACATGCCCAGGGGCGAGGTAACTCTTTCGAATGTATCCTCAACCCCAGGGCAGAGCTAAACCGTGTACAACTCTAGCGTGTATCGACATAGAAACAGAGCCTAAGGGCCGATTTCACTATTCGCTCTATAAACTAAGTTTACTAAACTAAGCTTGGCGTAAAAAATAAAAACCATAAAAAAGATTATAGTGAGTTACCTTAAAAGATAGATATTATGCTGTCACGGACTTTTTTAGAACTTTATAATGAGAACAATTTCGTCATACATATTTTTTGCGTAACTTTAACCGTTTACGCAGCGCACTCTCAAAAGGATTTTTTTCCCGTTTTTGCCACATTTTTCATTTATGCTTAGCTCCTGTTGGTCGCAGCGTGATGTTATATAGCCTTCCTCGATAAATAGACTATCGAACACAAAAATAGTTTTTCAATTCGATCCAGTAGTTCTTGAGATTAGCAAACAAACAAACAAACTCTTCAGCTTTATGACAGCGGCTAAACGCGTTTAAGCGAGCTTAAACGTCGAAAACTGAGCGTTTAGACTCAGTATAAATATGGACAGTACGGAAACTACGTACAAACGATCGAAACGGCACACTCACACAAACGCGCGAATATACGCTAGCCCTAAGCGATAGTCGCGGTGCGCGCAGTTGCGGCTGCCGTGTCGAGACGAGTGGTCATGTTATTTTCTGAGCCACGGACCGTTTTAAAATGCCACGAGCTTATTGCGCAGTGTACTGTTGTATGAACTCGGCTTCTTTGAATCCGGGGCTTTCGTGTTTTAAGCTCCCTGCTGATCTTGAAAGGTACCTAATAATGATTTAATTATGAAAAATAAAGACGTTTTTAAAATGTTAATTGTTTTTCATTAACATCACACGCATTTTCAGGTTGAAACGCGATACGGTGCGCTGCCGCAGGGTTAACTAGCTATCGGCCGAGCGCCGCGAATTGTGACTTCACTTTAACACTTTCGTAAACCATGAAAATTCTTGCGTGACGTGAAAAAAAAATGGTACGGGCCTTTGTGGGATATCTTAATGTTTTTCAAATTGCGCTGCAAATTTGAAACATCTTCCATAGAATTTTTTTCCAAACATTAGCAGTGACAACCCTAGCTCTCTAATGGAGCGTAGGTAATTATCTCAACTAATAGGCTTAGTTTACATACTGTCCATATTTATACTGTGGTTTAGAGTTGGTGAAATCGGCCAAGTTAGTTTAAATAAAAAAACTGAGTTACCTACGTGCTAACAGTTTAGTTGCTCTTCTGAAAATTACCCGATTTTGACTTTCGTGGCGTTTTGTGGCTTTTATTTATTCGGAACCCATATTTTTTAAATTTGTTATTACATACCTGCTAGCTTCTGCCCGCGGTTTCGCATGTTTCATCAAAATTCGTTCAGTGGTTTGAATGTGATAGCGTAACAGAGAGACCGACACTATTCCGCATTTAGAATAATTTTGTATGGATTTATAAAAAAAAAATTGTTTGGGAAAGTACCTATACTTTCCCAATAAGGGAATATGCATGAAAAAAAATATCTGTTATCTAACCGGTTTATCGATCAATATACTAAAATAGAATACGAACAGTGAAAGCAGAAAAAAAATCGATCGAAAATTAAACGAGATCATGTCGGACTTCTCTTTCTAATTATCAACTTTAAAGCTTTATAACTTCGTCGCTGATGAAGATATTTTGAAAATTCCTTCATATTTGTTCACTATAGTTTATAGGTCTTCAATTGAACAAATAAATAAATATCATGCATATTCCGTATTGTTAAAATTTTTGTATCACTGATTTTAGGAGGTAACCTGATAATGGTGGTTCTGCTGATTGAACGAACTGACTGAATCTACCACATTTGTAATGTAACTTTATTTTGTAATAAAATTGATTACAAAATATATTTGAACTAGTCAAGCGCAAAATGTAATATGGGCTGCGTGATGTTAATGTATCTTTTTTTAACTAAGTAAGTACTATGTGGTTTGGTAACACTGCTATTTTGCAAGAAATACTTTAGTTTTGTTGTTTTGTGACGAATACAATCACAAAATAACTCAAGCGTACGGTCCTAATGAATATCGTTGTCTGGGGAAAAATAAACCATTTAAGACATTGGAACAGTTATTTAAAATATCTCTTTTTAGGGTTCCGTACCCGAAGGGTCCAACGGAGCTTTGACATCTGTCATAAAATTTGGTTGCGCAGAATTTTTTAACTTCCCATTGACCTATGAACTTGAAATTTGGTGATAATGTTTATTATTACGTATATTTTAATAACAAATACCAATATATTGATAAATCAGATTTTTTCTTTGAAATTCCCTCATTTGGTACGGAACCTTAAATGTGTGAAGTCCAACACGCACTTCGGTGGTTTTTTTACTATCGATTAAGGAGAGATATATTTTAACTTTTTTATTTAAAAAATAAATACAGTCTTCTTCATTTCGTGTCGTGGTACAGTTACATTATGTAGGTAGTTATATTGTTTGGGCCCAGTAAGTGCCCACGTTTAAAGCGGAGTCGGAGGCCTTGTTCAGGTCATCAAGGGCTCCAGGTGAGAACATACATGGGGCGCTCTAGCAGATGGAACATAGTTTCAAAGGTTAAAACTATGTCCCATCTGCTTGCTAACGGAGTGTCCCACATAGTTATATTGACATACAAAAAAAACAGTGAGATCCAATTAATAAATGTCAAATTACTAATGTAGAATGCTACTCCTGCTGCTACTGCTGCTGTTGGTACTCGTAAAATATTAAATTTTAGGCGTAAAATTATTTCTCATTAAACTCGCAAAGTTTTCTTCGACATCATCAAAAAGCGCATCCAAGTCACGTATTATACAACGCGGTCCTTTGTACGTAATAAATAATTCTTCACCTACAAACAATTTGAGGAAAAAACGGCAAACTTACAAACAGCTGCAATACACCAAATACATAATTTAATGACCACTTCCGACCGCGCCGGCTTTAGTTCGCCAACAAACTTTTCAGCCAAATTACCCTTTACTTTTCTAAAAACTTCCAACAACCTTATCTCAAGTTCGTAAAGTTCAGATCAGTGTGGCAGATTTTAGATGAGTCAAAATAGAGAGTTGCATTTACTATGTTCGGTCCAGAAATCTCACAATACAAGTACGCGACACTAACAGGCCAAGTTGTTGCGATTGACAATTGGTACAATACAAAATAATATAATATTGCACTAGTCCTTTGTGTCAGTGTACCTCTGTGCTTATGAAACTACTGATACCGGTTGCTGGTTCGACTAATATGGGTGCGATGTTGTAATTGTGTATTTTATTGGCAATTTTTGGTGGCACAAGAATGCATTCATCATCATCAGCCTTTTTTTTTAATGTCCCCACTGCTGGGGCACAGGCCTCCTCTCTGTGAAATGGTGTGGGCGGTAATCCACCACGCGGGCCCAATGCGGATTGGTAGATGTCACATATCGTCGATTTTTTTTGTTCTAGGACATGCCGGTTTCCTCACGATGTTTTCCTTCACCGTTTTGAGAGCAGTGGTGATGAAATAATTTACACAAAGTAAAGCACTTGCCTGGGTTTGAACTCACGACCTACAACTTGTAAGTCGCGGCTAATACCACTGGGCCACCACTGCTCTCTATGAATGCATTGAGACATGGAAAACATTCTGAAATGATGACATTTTGCGTGCCCAGGTATCTGGCTCGTTCTTCGCCTGAAGAATCAGCATTGCCATTCAACGTGACAAGTCTTCTGGGCACGTTTCCGGCTTGCCCAGACGATAGTGATGTGGAGGAGTACTTCGACGCCTAAGTGTATTCTGTTTTTGTATAATCATACTAGCTGACCCAACAGACGTTGTCCTGTTTTAGCTATGAACTGTCAAACGCGCGAAGATTAAAGAATCGTTAAGTTTTCTGATTTTTTCTAATTTTCCGCGTAACTTTCATATTTTTTTCTTTCATAAGAACCTTCTCCTGACAATAGCAAACACAACAAAAAATTAATTAGCGAAATCGGTCCAACCGTACGCGTGATGCCGGGACCAAGGCAAATAGGGAGTCATCTATATATATATAGATAGATGTATGTGGTTAGGTTTTAGACAGTTGGTTAATATTTTAAATAAAATTCAAGTTATTTTTACTTGTACATAAAGTTTTAATAAAGTTTCTGAAATGCTGTTGAAAACTAATTTATTTTTGTTCTCCTCGAAGTTTATTTTCTCTTTATTTTTTAAGCATTTGCAATCATGAAAAGGTTGAGTTAGCCTCATTCCGCTCAAGAGCGATTTAGCTGGTTATACCTATAACAAAGTAATAGATCATGTATGTGATAGGAATGTTAAGAAGTTTGGTTTGGTCTATGAGCTATCATAGGTATTTTAAGAGGTTTTCCTGTATCGTATGAACTCAAAAGCACATTTATTTAAGCGGTTCATTCAAAAGCTACACCAAATACAGTCGAACGAGCAATAACCACCACAATGTGACAACCCTCTAAGCAACTCGATACATTTGGAACCACCCACAGGGTCGAACTGGGTATCGCTTTACAGGAAACTGGCGGTTGCAACAATTGTGTCATACATCGCGAACGAAATACGAATCGAATTTGTTAAACACAATTCAATTGAAAACCCAACTCTAACACTACAGCAATAAGAGCGAATGGTCCTTTTTTGCTTGATAAAAGGTACCGGAAGAAAAAACGCTACGACCACAAAATGACGGATGACGATTAGACGTTATAAAAGATAGTTCTTTGATAACAATCGAATGTTGTAAGAAATTTTTATTGTTGCGATTTTGAAGGAAATCTAATACGTGATGCGAATCTTTTGCAATAATTTTATGAAAAGAATTGAGTGCATTAAATGCCATCTACCTATTTATTCAGAGTTTGCTTCGTAGTCGGATGCTCTTTTGATGCAATTATTTTTGTACTGTGATTTCAAAAATAAACGTCCAATTTTTAATTCGAAACGTGTCATAGGCACGCAAAAATACAGGGTTTCAAGACTCACCACAGTCATCACGTAACCACAGACTAAAAATCGACGAAAACCTGCAAAAACTGCAAACAATAGCAAGTCATCAAATCTGCCAAAGCCAACCATCACATTACCGACTGTGAGGCGTAACTCGACCAGCAAAAAAACCTCCTAACCACGTTTACGAAAGGAAACAAGGTAGAACGGTTCTACGAATAGAACTGTGGTTAGATTTAAAATTACAGTTATTATACTTGTTAACGTCGTAATCAGGGTTCACGTGCAGCAAAAGTACGGCTATTCGCGTTAGCAATACAGAAATGATGGCTTTTGTACAATGTATGCAAAATATTAGTTTGTTACGAACTGTTGATGCGATAATTGTTTTCCTTGATTGTGGCTATTTTCATACCCGATACTAGAAGAACACTACTACTGGAAGAACGTTACCCATAATGACGATGATGTTGATGACATGCCAAACGCTAAACTACGCAATTCTATTTTGCACGAAATCTGAAATTCGGTCAATGAGACAGGAATAAAAATAACTTTCCTTGTGAATCAGTATCAGAAGACATTATTAAGCACTGGCTTCTGTCATTGGCTTCACCGTCATGGAATTAGTTCTTCCCCCATTTTAAATTATAACCTATGTGTCATTCTAGACTGTAATCTATTTCTGTGCCAAATTTCATCAAGATACGTTCAGCCGTTCTGGCGTAATTTAGTAACAAACATCAATCCATCCATTCAAACTTTCGCATTAATAGGATGATTAATAATAAAATTGTTATTATTCAAATTATGTGAGTAAACACAGTCAAATATAATAACTCGAATATTATTGTAGAAGACTAAAAAGAAGAGCCTCATTGTGGACAAGCATACGGCACACTCAGTACGTTTCCAACTGAGCAAGTTCATGCATGAAATGCATTCCATTCGGACTCGCTAGAGGGCCTATGTCGTGTTTACGACCAATGAAGCGAGAACATTTTTTGTTCTTCTGTATGACATAGATAAGTGCTTATTTAACCAGTAGTAATAATGTAATTATTTACGCATTATCCTTTCCCCAGGATACAACGTTTATATTGTTGTGTTTGAAATGAAGTTGAAAATTAATTGTGTGGGGTCTTAAATAATTAAATTAATAATTAAATTAAATTATTTATTCGAGCAACACAACTCATAGTATTAGTAACATTTTGACTTATGTCTATGTTAGTAAACTTAAGCTGAGCTTGCAAGAAAGAACGAAAAAGTAGATAAATTATAACAGCTCTTACATGAATCAGGAATATGTGGAACTAACAATAAGTTTATGATTTACCTGATTGAGCCGAATCAACTTCAAAAGCACAAAGCTCTAATTGCCAGCCCGATGGAAAAAACTGCAACACAAAATCAGATTCAGAGAGCACCTTTTTCAAAAAAAACCATTCACCAACCATTTCGTGTCACTCTACCTTCCTTTTTAAATTCCCGGATACACAAGACCCACCTGCAAAAGATCATCGGACTTAAATTTGGAATTCCATGTTACGTCATTATAATAACCCCTCGTTATAATTCTGATGCTAACGATCCGAAACATTGTTTGTTCTTCTCAGGCCGCCGTCTGGGCTCCATAAACGTATGTATGTAACCAACAATCATTCTATACCCAAAGACCTTAATGATAGCCCTTCGAACGAGTAAATTATCAATTCCGCCCGAAGGGGCTCGGACCTTGTTTTTGGAAAGCGGTAACAAGCCTATCATCTACCCTCCTTTTACCATTATTCATACATGCTATTTTGACCTTAACAAGACTAGTAATTGGGATCAAGTTTCCGTAAGAGAAAAGTAGGAAATAACTTGGTTGGTAAAAAAAAAACTGAAGCAGTTTTTCGATTAAAATGTTTTGACCTTGACAAAGTTCATCATGGTGATTTTTTGTGCGTTTTTGTTGACTCAGTGTTTATTTAGACGACGTGGGAGTGTTTAATACCCTGTTTTGGTTTTTTAGAAACTAATTTTATTGTAATAAGTTCATCTTGTGAGGTTTTTGTAGACAAAAAAAAAACGAATGACGCATAATGAGATTAAACTAATAATCCAAATTAACGTTTTTATACGCATAAATTCGAAATAATACCATTTCCAATCTGCAATAGAATGGACTAAATTGCAATAGGTTCACCTGGGGAGAGTTTAGTATGACCTACAGGAGTAATTCTGTTAACATAGAATGACTCAATTAATAAAAAGGCTAACACTTTTCACTCATTATATTTCTCCAATTCTAAGTAAAAAGTCATAATGACGAGAATCTAGTTAGAGAGTTGTATGCATGCAACTCGGAAACTATTACTGCTAACAATATTCAAAGAACTGCGCAAATATTTCTATGAAAGAAAATTTTTAGTGTTGTGTTAGTTTTTCTGGTGCATTTTCTATAAATTGCGAGATCGTTTTCCTACGAAGGAGCTCGGTATTAATTGTGTCACAGAAAGAGATTAAGCCATAACTATTCACTCGGGTTTATGCCGTGCTTATGAGCACTCTCGACCTAGTGAACCTAATTACCTGCGATGAATTCTTGGGTCCGAACAATTCCCTGCTTAGAATAACTTTCCTTTTTATTCCTACTGTCTATGTTAATGCTTCTTTCATTGACAGACCGTGTTGTCATAAGAGATTAAACCAGTTTTCAGGAGCTCTCTTGGATTTAAGTGCAACGGACACATAACAATGTCACTTTCTCTGAAATTCGGAATATGAAAGTCAGGTATGTACAATTTTCCTCATGGAGGCGATCGGCGGCAGCAACCTATTGCGCCCGGCCCTGGTCCAGGCCATGGTACGGAGCGAGAGGGAATGGGAAGCAGTCACCTCCTTCTGTAGAGAAGTAATGTTTACGAAGGAGGAGGCGGAACGGGTGAGGGAGACTCAACAGAGTCGCCCTCACGCCCACGGTGGCAGCCGCCGCAGGAGACGCCCTGGTCGTCGAGCCGATCTCCGGCCACCGTAGACGCGGGCCTGAAGACGGCGAGTAGTGGGTAGCTCACCGTCCGATCAGGATCAGGCCCGAGAGTCGATGGCGCGTAGTGTTACACGCGCGCCTCAAAGAGTTGTCAGTTATGCA
This sequence comes from Polia nebulosa, assembly GCA_951329385.1. NCBI lineage: Eukaryota > Metazoa > Arthropoda > Insecta > Lepidoptera > Noctuidae > Polia > Polia nebulosa. The sequence goes on from OX589604.1 coordinate 19,775,358, forward strand.
TGACGGGGCCTGTCATGGCCGATGCCTGCCCAGGGGTCGTGGATAAATTAGAAACAGAGTTACCGCGCCCCTAGGCACTCAGAGCAGGGAAGGGACCCCACCACTGTCCCTTCGCTTTTAGTCAGTAAGAGTCTGGCACGCTCTCCCGCTCCAATCAGAGCGGGAGAAGTCATAGGATGATTTCCCACCTAAAAGGTATTTAAAATTGACATAATTATCAGCATGCTAACACTTACCGAAAACTATCAACTGTAATATTAAAACTCATTAAAAATGTTTAAGTAAATACAGAGTGTTTTTGCTCGTTTCTTCCATACCCATGTGTATTAAGTATATCGGTGTTGCAAGGTTGCAACCTTATTCTAAAAGGTTCGTGTTCGCGCCAAAAGCAACACCAATTAACGTTTGTTGAAGTAGACAGGTAGGTAGTTAGTACTTACTGTTTCCAAGTAGTTTTTAAAATAAGTTTTAAATGACTTTTCGATTCTACGACTTGTTATTCTTCGATTAATAGTTTTGAGAAAAATTTATACCTGGAAATAATTTTTAATTAAACAATCCAGGGTGTCTAAAGTTTTTAAACATAATTTTTTTATAAGGGCTTTTCCAATAAAATAATATAACGTTATCAGAAAATTTTTGATTTGCTGATAACGTTATATTTCATTGGTCTCGATTAAGAGCAGTCTTATAGACTATGAATAACTTGTTTCACATTATTTTCATCGATTGACTTCCAAAACAAGTAATTGGTAACAGACGATACGCCATCTATGTAGCACAAATACCGCCTGAAGCACCCGTCTTCCCCAACAACCCTTTGCATAATCATTTCCAACTATGCCAGTACAACATCAGAAAAAAAAACTGTAGCAATTATAAATAAATGTTAGTGCTACATTCATTAAAGTAATACAGAGAAACTAGTTTAGAAAAAAACCGGCCAAGTGCGAGTCGGACTCGTGCACGAAGGGTTCCGTACCATTATTTATAAAAATGGCAAAAAAATCGTTTGTTGTATAGCCCTCTTAAATATTTATTTTATTCTGTTTTTTAGTATTTGTTGTTATAGCGGCAACAGAAATACATCATCTGTGAATATTTCAACTGTCTAACTATCACGGTTCATGAGATACAGCCTGGTGACAAACGAACAGACAGAGACGGACGGACAGCGGAGTCTTTGTAATAATATATACCCAAAGGGTAAAACGGGACCCGTTTTACCCTTTGGGTACGGAACCCCAAAAATAGGGTAGGAAAACTTCGGGCCTGTTAGGAACGTTGACGTGTGCACGAAGGTAAGCTTTTCATAAGAGCTATAGTTGAATGAACTTTTTGATATAGTTGTGAACCTTTTATGTATAATGATGTCCTACTTTCTTTTATAGTTATTACAAATATTTGATTCACTATATTGCCTATCTCTGGGGAATGACGCACTTAAATACGAGTAGGTAGACATTGAATATCTTTCTATTGTTCTTTTATTTTGGGTACAATTCTTTATATGCTGTTACGTTCTATTTTTGGTATGAAAAGGTTTATTTAGGATTTTAGGTCATGGTAAAATAGTACAGATTTTTAACCCCAGACGCAAAAAGAGGAAGACCGCTATGTGTGAGAGGCTGTCTGTCTGTCTGCGCTTAAACTGGTGAACCGATTTGAATGCATTTTTTTTATTTGAAAGCCGGTTTTCTAGCGATGGTTCTTATACATGTTTTATCAAAATCGGCCTTTTCAAAGTCATCAGCTGTTTTTTGTTTTTCAAACCAACTTCCAAAAGGAGGAAGTCATCAATTCGTATGTTTGTATTTTTTTTTTATGTATGTTCGAGCATAACTCCGTCATATATTGACGGATTTGCAAAATTCTTTTTTTATTCGAAAGGGGTTTGTTTCTAAATTGTCCCATTTAAATTTTATATAGATCTGCTGATTGGTTTCGGAGACACACAACGGAACTCTTCATTTTTTTGTAAAAAAGTTTTTTTGAGATGTTTGCTTTCCTTTTAAGCGGGGTGGGGTTTTTTTTTATTTTTTTTTCATTTGATTGGTATTTTTTAATAATTGTGAAACAGAATAGGAAACTTATCTAAAAATGAAAGCTAACGGTGGTGATAGTTTTATCTAACAAAAAACTCTTCAAATTATATCTTCTATCTGCAAGTGACTTCACCCGCATGGAATCAGTATTTCCCTGATTATAAATTAGAGCCTAAGTAATATTCCAGACTATAACCATTCTCTGTGCCAAATTTCATACAGATACGTTCAGCCGTTCTGTCGTGATTAAGTTACAAATATCCATCCGTCCATCCTAACTTTTGCATTTAGAATAATTATGTAAGTATAATAATATTATGCTTAGACTTTTTATCTCTGTCCAAGAATCATTGGAAGACGAATCACTGACCGGAATACAGTAGCGAGCGTTTTATCGTGCCATCTTCATTTGAATCATAATTAAATGATAACTAGCGCCAATGAGCGCGCGAGACTTCGGTCACCACACCCACCGACCGCCATCTTGTTTTGTGCGCATGGGCATATTAATTGCCTTATTAATGGAGAGGGAAATATTCTATTAATATTAATGTCATTTTTGGTTTGTCATCACCACGAATGGATTTTTTTACTAATATTTTATGTCCGCAAATACTTCTACTGATCTCATAATGTTACTGGGTTTTTGTATCTAGATTTCCTAAGTAGCAGACCAGAGATTTCATTTGTGCCCGGTTGATGACAATAGGCCCTTGTTGCAAGGCACTTTAACATAGGTACTGCGAAGCGGGTGTACCTGTGTATCTACTATGGGTTTTTCTGTTTTTTTTTTGTTATGGTATTTTGCCGGTAAGTAAACAAGGGGCCTTGATAATAAAAAAATTACCATGTGTTTAGTTTAAACACAGAATAGCAAGTTCTTAATTCAAAATTTTCTATGAAGAAATGTCTATTTAGAATCCACTACTAGGCATAGTAAGTTTACGCAGGTCCCCACCGGACACATGTTTCGGGAGGTTGAGGAAACGCCCGGGTATCACCACTGTGTGGATCGCCCAGAGGACATGGTGGAGCATACGGTAGAGGTCTGCCCCGCTTGGGCGGAGCACAGACGTGTCCTTGTGGAGGCGATCGATGGCAGCAACTTCTCGCACCCGGCCCTGATCCAGGCCGGAGTGAGAAGGAATGGGAAGCTGTCACCTCCTTCTGCGAAGCAGTAATGCTCGCGAAGGAGGAGGTTGAGTATGTGAGAGAGACTCAACGGAGACGCCCCGGGCGTTGAAAGATGCAAGGCGACTCCCGGCCACCATTGGCGTGGGCTTGCGGACGGCAAGTAATAGGTAGGCCCGTTCCACGCGCGCCTCAAAGAGATGCCTGCCTGGGGTCGCGGATAAATTCGAAAGAGGGCAGGACAGGCAACTGAAGGAACAAGGGTGGGTTTTAGTCAGTAAAAGTATAATACGCCCTCCCGCTCCACAAGAAGTCATTGGATGATTACCCGCCCTTGAAAAAATAAGGCATAATGAGTTTAGCGAGTTTTATGAATAAGGCTAATTAGCCACAATTGTGTCTTTATTTATAGGTACGGTAGGTATAATACTAATGCCTAGGGGTAGCGGATAAATTCGTAACAGAGTTACCGCTCCCCTGGGCACTCAGGCAGGGAAGGAACAAGGGTGGGTTTTAGTCAGTAAGAGTCTGACACTCCCTCCCGCTCCACCCAGAGTGGGAGATGTCATTGGATAATATCTCACCCAAATGGATACTACAAAATATCTTCGATCAACAAGCATCAACAAAGAATGATTTTGAAGATAAATATTTGTAATAACTTGTTGCTATCGGCAAGTAATTGATTTTAAAATTGTTACAACACAATTATTTGAGAAGTAAAATGTTTGATCGTCATAATAATATAAATTAACAGTCATCGTGCACAATTTTCTATAAAATTGTTGTGAACTGTTTAGAGAGAGTGACTTGCTTCTCAACTCATGGGATTAAAAGTTACAAGAGTTATCTTTCATGAAATTGAATTATGCAATAGTACTACTGTGTAAGTGGTAGTTAAGTAGTATTTTTGAAACTGCTGCTTTTCTAGGAGAGTGAGCTCTAGGCGACCTTATTTCTGCCTCAGTAGTTAATTGAAAGAAGAGAATTACAGTGGTCATTATTTCGTGGTATTATTTTGTGACCTTTGCATCATCATCTACATAGCCGTTATCTTTCTTATTTTCTTTTCCTTAAACTGAATACACTTAGGTGTCGAAGTACTCCTGCTCCTCCATATCACAGTCTTCTGGGCAGGCCGGATACGTGCACAGAAGACTGGCAGCATTGCCACGTTTAATGGTAAATGATGACATATTCATAAATAATTTCCACTCTAAGCATTAAAAACATAATGACCTGAATATCGCAATTTACATAATTTAGGTACAGGATACCTGTACATTATTAAGCTCCAAATACATAGTTACAATTAGTAATTCATCAGCGGTTTCGGTGGTCGATTTATTAATAAACAACTCATAAAGCAGCATACCTACTTGATGGATATGGTATTTTTGTTTTATCTCACTAAAGCGGGTTGGTCTTGGATGTGTATACGTACACTTTTTTTCTGTATGCGTAAGGTTGGAGCGCTCGATGTCATAGAAAATAGCTTACGCACACAGAAACAATGTGCACGTGAATCTTCACACACATCCAAGACCAAGCCTGCCTTCGTGAAATAGAATATTTACAGGGTTATTGGTAACTCGACGTATTCCCGGCAGGGCGTGATATTAGCAACAATAATTCGACCGAGATATTTTTGTTGTTTTTTTTTAATTCCCAGAATTCGTTAATAAACAATTTTTTTTTGAAACTGCCAGTTGAACTTAGATTTTCTCGAAACCATGGGTTTTTGCCTAGGCTTCTTCGGGAACTTAATTATTGCAAACATGCCTCACTATCACGTCCTGTCGGTAATACGTCAAGTTACCAATAACTCTATATACGAGTACTTATAGTATCTCTTTCAAAGATTTCTGACTATATTGATCACTAAGTTGTTCTTGTTGGCCTCCCACGTTCAGATGGGGTGGTCTCAATTCGTGGTTGAGACAACAGGGACAACATTTGTAT